>OX371182.1:2818333-4227500 GCA_947310635.1 Leptodirus hochenwartii | reverse complement strand
AATATATTCGATACGCGAATAAAGATAACTAACGATTTGTAAAATCCAAAAATTTCATTTAAATAGATATTTACTTGCTTCATCAATTTTGTAATAGGCGCTGAAGCCGATATTGTCTAAAATTTTAAACATTTTTTAATATCAACTTCGTCGACCAAAGATTTTCAACTATCTGAATTTTTATTTCGAAGGCAAAGGAAATATCTGAATATTTTTCTTTGCAATTTCTACATCGCAATTAGAAACAGACTTCTTCGAATTATAAATGAGCAATTATTCGTGTGCGCTTTCCCGTAATTAAAATATTTGATAATAAGTGGTTTACTATATGTCGAGGTATGCTTGAAGAAACTTCAAATTGAAAAGGTATTATTATCTGAAAAAATTATTATATATATATGTGCTTGGTTTAGATCTACCCGCAATGCTCTTTTTACAAATATATCTGGCGAAGAGTAAAATTTCAAAGAGATTTGAAACAATATTTACACACGTCACTATATTTTTACCGGGTACTCCAAAGATTTTGAAGGGAATGTAATTATGTACTTTTATGTATTTATTACATATGTGGAATAAATAATTATGTATACATCAAAATATGTAATAAATTGCACTTTTCTTAGGGTTTTTTAAAGTTAATTTTGCAGGTGCCAGTTTCGATTCTTTATTTTTTTTAACCACGTGATAAGCTGAGCTTCTACAATATCTACATTTTCTAGATAATCAATAGTAACTAACACTACGAATTGTTAAACTATTAGAAAAATTATGTTTTGATACAATTGAAATTAATTCTTTTTATCCACTGTTCTCATAACAGCTGAAACTGATAAACACAATTTCAAAAGTTTGATGACCGTTTCTCTGTTCATTTTGGCCAAACCGCCAGCGATGAACTCGCAGCCCTTCTGGCAGCGCATCAGCATGAAGAGCAACTTGGCCTTGTGGCCGTTCCCTTGACCCTGGTACCACTCCGAGTGGAATATCGCCTCACCTACACCACTCGCCTATACATATGCGAGATAGATAGATAGATAGATAGATAGATAGATAGATAGATAGATAGATAGATAGATAGATAGATAGATAGATAGATAGATAGATAGATAGATAGATAGATAGATAGATAGATAGATAGATAGATAGATAGATAGATAGATAGATAGATAGATAGATAGATAGATAGATAGATAGATAGATAGATAGATAGATAGATAGATAGATAGATAGATAGATAGATAGATAGATAGATAGATAGATAGATAGATAGATAGATAGATAGATAGATAGATAGATAGATAGATAGATAGATAGATAGATAGATAGATAGATAGATAGATAGATAGATAGATAGATAGATAGATAGATAGATAGATAGATAGATAGATAGATAGATAGATAGATAGATAGATAGATAGATAGATAGATAGATAGATAGATAGATAGATAGATAGATAGATAGATAGATAGATAGATAGATAGATAGATAGATAGATAGATAGATAGATAGATAGATAGATAGATAGATAGATAGATAGATAGATAGATAGATAGATAGATAGATAGATAGATAGATAGATAGATAGATAGATAGATAGATAGATAGATAGATAGATAGATAGATAGATAGATAGATAGATAGATAGATAGATAGATAGATAGATAGATAGATAGATAGATAGATAGATAGATAGATAGATAGATAGATAGATAGATAGATAGATAGATAGATAGATAGATAGATAGATAGATAGATAGATAGATAGATAGATAGATAGATAGATAGATAGATAGATAGATAGATAGATAGATAGATAGATAGATAGATAGATAGATAGATAGATAGATAGATAGATAGATAGATAGATAGATAGATAGATAGATAGATAGATAGATAGATAGATAGATAGATAGATAGATAGATAGATAGATAGATAGATAGATAGATAGATAGATAGATAGATAGATAGATAGATAGATAGATAGATAGATAGATAGATAGATAGATAGATAGATAGATAGATAGATAGATAGATAGATAGATAGATAGATAGATAGATAGATAGATAGATAGATAGATAGATAGATAGATAGATAGATAGATAGATAGATAGATAGATAGATAGATAGATAGATAGATAGATAGATAGATAGATAGATAGATAGATAGATAGATAGATAGATAGATAGATAGATAGATAGATAGATAGATAGATAGATAGATAGATAGATAGATAGATAGATAGATAGATAGATAGATAGATAGATAGATAGATAGATAGATAGATAGATAGATAGATAGATAGATAGATAGATAGATAGATAGATAGATAGATAGATAGATAGATAGATAGATAGATAGATAGATAGATAGATAGATAGATAGATTATATAATCACCTCAGTTGTTATTTCTGTTAGAGGAAAGCAATAGAAACTGAATTGCAATATTACCAACACTATATAGGGGATTATAGTTATAAAATCGATAATGTTATTGCTAAAAATTTGCATAAATAAAAAACTTAAAAAACCAAATTGAGCAAAGGATAACTTACTTTACCATAGATAATGCAACTATATAAGCACAAACAGATAGAGCTGAGATTGAATATTGCATTAGGAAAAAGAAGTAAAAAGTCCCTTGAATGTTTTTTGTATACCTAAAATTTTAAAAGGCAAGATGTAAAAATATTTTTCTATTTAGAGCATTATAATTCGTAAATAAAGTGATGCCCAAAAAACATACTGTAATAGAAATGCATGATATTCCACCAATTCCTTCATAATTTCGTTCAAATTCTCCACATCGTGATTTTCATAATCAATTGCTTCAAGTCTTATTTGCAGCAATATAAATTGATTTTTAATATTATGACAAATGGTTACAAAAACGAAATCAAATCCAATTGCAAACCCAACTGATAAACAAATGAAAACTAATTCATTTATAGAAGCTAAACCAAATACCAACTGGTTATCTTTGGGAGTCCAATGATAAAAACTTAATATTCCAAAAAGTGGCTTCAGACTGAAAATCGACGCAGTCAATATTACGCCCATGAAAAATACTTGAAATATTTTGTTCTGAGTTCGATAGAAATTATTGAAGTAAACTTTGTCTGTCGAGTTGAGAGATTCAATTCGCCAGAATTTCGATATATCATTGGTTAATTGTAGTAGGCGATGTTTTATGTATTTCATGTGAATAATTCTCAATGTTATCTAAAAAATTTCATTCTGAGTTGTTTGTCACTAATTTTTTAACATAGAAGAGCTGTAGTACTTGAGTTATAGTTCCTAGAGTTTGAAATAGCAACACAAATTCGTCTAAAGTTGTTGAAGAATCACAAATCGTGACGATACTTCCAACAATTATTATCAAAATTGAGCACTGATGTATCCATTGGAAGAAGCTCTCGTATCTTCTACAGGGACGATTTAATGGATATCCACTATATGCCATCATGGATATTCCCAAATCCACGCTGATTTTGCTTATGTTATTTTCGTCAGCTTCTAAAATTATATACGAATAAAGATAACTAACGATTTGTAAAACCAAAAAAATATATATATTTACTTGTTTCATCGTCCGTTTTGTAATATGCGCTAAAACCGATATTGTCTAAAATTTTGAACATTTTAATAAATATACTAATTTGGATTAATTTTTTTTTTATTTGACACAACAATTAAAATGTTTCAGTTCAAATTACACTTTATTTGTTACTAAAGAGTTGCGAGTCACAGATATGGAGTAATAAATATTTTAGTAATTATTTGTGTCCATTTTCTCACAATTAAATTATTTTATAATAAATAGTTAATTCTTGTCGGAAAATAATTTGTGTATGCAAATAATTCAAAACGTTTAGAATAAATTAATTTTTAAAATGATCATATGTTTCTAATTATCACAAATTCTTACAAATTGCTCATTAATTTAAGAAATTTTAGTCAGATATGCAAAAATTGCAAAATATTTCGATTTCATTTTTTAAAACAAAAATTGGTAGTTAATCAAATTCGGTTGATTCATATTGATATTATCATTTATTAAGTTTATTCTTCATTTTAACAGTAAGCGGCAATGAACTTTAAAAAGCTATTATGAAATTTAATGCCTTTTAAATTCCGACAAATTATTTCGATTTTGTGTAAAGAAGAGCTAAAATCTATAGATATTTAATTTTACTTACTAATTCTCCATAAACAAAATTCGGTGCTTAAGAAAATAAAATATTTTGTTGCGTTTTACTAAAATTAAATCGGATTTTATATTTTGCATTTTAACTAAATTCCTTAAAATTTATTACGGTTACTAAAAATATATATATTTCAATTGTGTATTGTAAAATTACACCTTTATCGCTTATTTATCGTTTTCATGAATGTCAAAACAGACATACATAACTGAAACACCTAAAAATTGTACCAGCATTAGTAAATTTAAAATTACCAATAGAAATTGTATTTAAATATACTGATATAATAGTTTCTCTGTTCATTTTGACCAAACCACCAGCGGTGAACTCGCAGCCCTTCTGGCAGCGCATCAACATGAAGAGCAACTTGGCCTTGTGGCCGTTCCCTTGGCCCTGGTACCACTCCGAGTGGAATATCGCCTCACCTACACAACTCGCCTATACATATGCGAGGTAGATAGATAGATAGATAGATATAGATAGATAGATACATAGACAGATAGATAGATAGATAGACAGATAGATAGATAGATAGATAGACAGACAGACAGACAGACGGGTAGACCGACAGAGACAGATGGACAGATGGACCGACCGACAGACAGACAGACAGACAGACAGACAGACAGACAGACAGATAGATAGATAGATAGATAGATAGATAGATAGATAGATAGATAGATAGATAGATAGATAGACAGACAGATAGATAGATAGATAGATAGATAGATAGATTGATTGATTGATAGACAGATATATAGATAGACAGACAGACGGGTAGACCGACAGACAGACAGATGGACAGATGGACCGACCGACCGACCGACAGACAGACAGACAGACAGACAGATAGATAGATAGATAGATAGATAGATAGATAGATAGATAGATAGATAGATAGATAGATAGATAGACAGACAGATAGATAGATAGATAGATAGATTGATTGATAGACAGATAGATAGATAGACAGACAGACGGGTAGACCGACAGACAGACAGATGGACAGATGGACCGACCGACAGACAGACAGACAGACAGACAGGCAGATATATAGATAGATAGATAGATAGATAGATAGATAGATAGATAGATAGATAGATAGATAGACAGACAGATAGATAGATAGATAGATAGATAGATAGATAGATTGATAGACAGATAGACAGATAGACAGACGGGTAGACCGACAGACAGACAGATGGACAGATGGACCGACCGACCGACCGACAGACAGACAGACAGACAGACAGACAGACAGATATATAGATAGATAGATAGATAGATAGATAGATAGATAAATAGATAGATAGATAGATAGATAGATAGATAGATAGATAGATAGATTATGTAATCACCTCAGTTGATATTTCTGTCAGAGGAATGCAAACTAACGAAAATTGTAAGGTAATTGATGCCATGTACATGATTGCTTCCAGAAAATTTAAAATAGTAAAATCTCTGAAGACAAATTTATTATTAAGTTGTGGCATTAATAGTTGTTAAAACAAATCTTACTCAATTAAAGAAATTGCCATGATATAAGCACATCCGGAAATTGTAGTCACGGCATATTGAATAAGAAAAAACGATGTGTAGGCATCTTGAATATCGATGGTATACCTTCAATAAAAAAATTTTTTTAACACATTATGCGCAACAAAATAAAACCTTACTGCAACAGAAACGAATGATGTTTAATCAGCTTAGTGAAATGTTCCTCCACTTTTTCAGATTTGTAATTTAATTCCCGAAAGCTGTCCTGAAGCAATTTAAATTGATTCATGACATTATTGCATGTTGCCACGAAAAACAGATCGAAGCCAATAATAAAATAGATCGTCAGCAGCAAACAAAAGAGGCCATTGATCGAAGCGCACCAAAATATTATAGGGTCATCTGGAGGAATCCAATGGTACATTGGCAACGATCCAAAAATTGCTTTTGAGCAGATTAAAGCAACAACTGAGCTGGCCAAGAGGATGTAGACTTGAAATACCATATTTTGCCAGTAGTAGAATTTTTGATATTTCCGTTTATTTTTGTGGGCAAGATTTTCAATTTGCCAAAATTGCGAAATCGCTTCGGTTAAGTTAAAAAGTTTGGATTTAGAAAAGATAATTATGATCATTCTGGAAATTGACTACAAAATTAAATTTTACATAAATTTAATAAAAGGTCGAATGAAAAATAGATTTTTGCTGTTACTTGAGAAATAGTTCCAATCGTTTGAAAGAGCAAAATCACCTGCTTCAATTTAACATTCGAATAGAAAATTGCTAGAAGAACGCCAACGGCCAAAATGGCAACTGAAATTTGATAAGCCAGTCGTATCAGCCTGCCCCAAATAGAGTTGCCGCTTTTGACAGGATAGCCAGCTTTCGTCATGAGTTTTAGACCTAATTGAACGCTTATAATATTTATATTGCTTTTTTCATCTAGAAAAATGTCACAAAATCGTTATTAATATTTTAGAATTTTTTTATTTTTATACCGGATATGCCGTTTTTGTAATAAGAAGTTGCGCCAATTTTATCCAGTAATTTAAACATATTGGACGACTGCTTTTGTTAGAATATTTTAAAATTAGTGTATTAAATTCTTTGTGACAAAATTGTAAATTTTGTTAACGAGTATGTTAACTTAAATTTCTTTTCTTAAATAGGTTTTTTTTCTGAGTGTCCAAAAATGTTTTCTTTGGACGAAAGTAAAAATTTCTTAAAGAGGTAGGTACATACAATTTTATTTTATTGACATTTTGAGCAACCTGTTTTTATATGTTATATTTCTATAAGTTTAGCTACTTAATAAAGTTTTATAATTAAAAGTTCAAACGTTTATTATATTAGTATTAATTTAAATTAATGATCATTAATAGCATCAATGCTAGTCAAATTTAGTCTATATCTAGTCTATATTAAATATAATTTCTAACATTCACTACTCAAAAATACAAAAAAAAAAGTTTATTAGAGGAGTTCATTATTGTAAAAAATAATTTACTATTTAATATATCGTAAAATATTTTATTTGCTCATAACCGTTTTCATAAACGTTAACACCGACATACATAATCTAAACACCTAAAAATGTTCAAAAATCGCTTACAAAAATCATTAAAAAATATTTAAAAAAATACCCGCTATTCCATTTTTCTAATATACACTAACGTCGAATTTATCAAGTAATCTAAACATTTTAAATTAAAAAATTTTTTTTTAAAGAGCTATTACTTAGACAAATAAATCGTTGGGCTGTCTCATGCTGTTGGAAAATAATTATTTCAAATAGTCCTGAACATATAAAAAATCTGTGTTATATATTTGTGGCTGATAATGAGCCAGGGCCTTTTTAAAGGACCGAGGATTTAATAAAATTTGTTACCCACCGAAAATGCGATTTCTGCCAAAGTTAAGCAGAATAAATATAATTGGAAATCGATGATTGAAGCGTATAATATTAACTCCACCAAATGAAGAATATGAACGTTCCTTGAAAAAAATTTTTTTTTTACATTTTTTAAAGAAATTTTGTATATTTTACAGGGTTGTATTTTATAATACAAACAGCCACAATAGAAGCGCGTGCGCAAACAAAAGTTAGGGCATATTGAATTTAAAAAAATGGCGTAAAAGTTGTTTGCAGAATTTTGGCAACATCTAAAAATCAAAAATTGATCAATTAATATTTCCTTTTAATAAAATTTATTACAAACAACTTACTGCAACAAATTATTCATCAATCTATAAATTTCTTAAGCATAATAACAACTTTTGTCCTAGTTAGTTAAAGAGTCCGCAATCCTAAAGATTGGTTGGAAACAGCACGCCATGCCGATCTATCCTGAGCTAATCCCTTCATCTCCCTATAGCTATTCATCTCAACGTCTTCAACTATCTGACTCACATACTCCAATCTAGGCCTACCTACCCCTCTCTTTCCCTCCACTCTACCTTCTATGATCAATTGCATAATCCCCCCATGCCTAAGAATATGCCCTACTAATCTGTCTCTCCTACGCTGTAACACTCTCCAAATACTTCTCTTCTCCCCTACTAACTCTAGTACAGCTTCATTTGTTACTTTATCTTCCCAACCAATCCTCATCATCCTCCTATAACACCACATTTCAAGTGCTTGTAATCTACGCTTCTCTTCCTTTCCTATAGTCCACGCCTCACACCCGTACAGTGCTACACTCCAAACATATACCTTCAGTAATCTTTTTCTAATACCCAAGTCAATATTTGATCTTAAAATCTGTTCTTTTTCTACGAATGCCTTCCTACTCTGTGCTATCCTACACTTTATATCTACCTTGCTTCGATTATCTTTTGTGATTCTACTGCCTAAATAACAAAAATCTGACACTTCTTCGATTCTATTATCTCCTATTGAGATCCTCATTTTTCTACTGCATTCCTTTTTGTCACACCTCATCACTTTAGTTTTACCTATATTTATTTTCATGTTAAAATCCCTAGTCAATACTGCCTGCATACCATTCAATACCCTTTCTAAATTCTTTTCGCTTTCTTCCAATATAGCTATATCGTCGGCGAATCTCAGCATATATATTTTCTCTCCCTGTACATTCACACCTACACTATACTCTTCTTTTACTTTGTTTATTGCATCTTCTATATATAGATTAAATAATAACGGTGAGAGTGTACATCCCTGCCGAACTCCCTTCCCTATTTTTGCTACCTCTTCTTCCCCCTCAATTCTAACTAAGGCAGTTTGGTGTTTATATAAATTAAAAATTATTCTCCTATCCTTATAATCTATACCCGTTTCTTTTAAAATTCTAAACATTATGTCCCAATCTACATTATCAAATGCCTTTTCTAAGTCTACAAAAGCGATGCAAGTTACCTTTCCTACCCTCTTTCTTTTTTCTACTACCGTTCTTAGTGCTAGAAACGCCTCTCTCGTCCCTCTGTTTTTCCTAAAACCAAACTGATCTTCTCCTAGCCTTTCCTCTACTTTATTTTCTAATCTCCTATAAATAATCTTTAACAATATCTTCGATGCATGTGATAGTAGGCTTATGGTCCTATAGTTCTCACACAAATTAGCTCCTATTTTCTTCGGCATTGTTACTATTCTACTACGCTGAAAATCCTGTGGTACTTCTCCCTTCTCATATATTTTACAAACTAACCTGTATAATCGCTCCTGCATTTTTTCCCCTGCGTGTTTTATTAATTCGGCTGGTATCATATCAATCCCCGCTGCTTTGTTATTCCGTAAATCATTTAATGCTCTATGAAACTCTGACCTAAGTATGCTAGGACCTAAGTCATCCTCATCTATCTGTTCCACACTTTCTAGCTCCTCCATGTCCTGCCTACCTTTATATAAATCTTCAAGATACTCCTTCCATCTTCTAGCTTTTTCCTTATTTTCTGTGAGTTCCTTACCCTGCTTATCACATATAATGTTACCCTTTGGTTTTACTTTAGAAAAATGTGACTTAATTTTCCTGTAGCCCAAATCTACTTTACCTCTTCTCATATCCTCCTCAATATCCTCACAGTTTCCTTTTATCCACTCTTCTTTCGCTAGCTTGCATTTCCTATTAATTAAGTTCCTTAGTTCCTTATATTTTTTCTGTCCTGCTTCTGTGTTTCCTATTTTAATTTTCCTTCTTGCTTCTATCATTTCAACTATTTCTTCCGTTATCCATTCCCTCCTACCTGCCCTTTTCTTTGTGCCTAATACTTCATTTGCTGCTGTAGTTAACCCATTTCTGATTTCCCTCCATTCGCAATCTATGTCGCTCCTAGATGTTCCATTAGCCATGATTTCTACTTTCTGCTTGTACTTTTCACATACATCAGCTAATTTTAACCTATCGACATCTACTCTGACCTGTTTAGACTTCTGTAATTTCTTGAATTTGACCTCTGAGTCCAGGACTACTAAATTATGGTCACTATCAATATCTGCTCCAGGGTAACTCTTACAATTCTTAATCTGGTTCCTAAACCTCTCTTTAACCAGTATGTAATCTATCTGATACCTCCTTATATCTCCTGGCATTTTCCACGTATATATCCTGCGCTTGTGATTCTGAAAAAGCATGTTTGCTACCACTAGCTTATTCCTAATACAAAACTCTACCAATCTATCCCCTCTATCATTACGTGTTCCTATTCCATATTCTCCTACTATTGGAACTTCCTTTCCCTTACCTACTACGGCATTCCAATCTCCGATTACAATTAGATTATCCTGTCCTTTAACGTTTGCTAACCTAGATTCAATCTCCTCATAAATGGATTCTACCTCCTCATCATCGTGACTTGAAGTTGGCATATATACTTGCACTATAACTGTGTCCGTTGGCTTCGTGTCTAATCTAATAGTTATAATTCTATCACTAACTTGGCAATAACTCTTTATTCTACATCCCAACTTTCTATTCATTATAAAACCTACACCGGTATGCCCATTATCTGATGCTGTGGTTATTAATCTGTATTCTCCTGACCACGTATCTACTTGATCTTTCCTCCTAACTTCACTAATCCCTACAATATCCAGTTTAAGTCTCTCCATTTCTAATTTCAAATTCTCTAACTTTCCTATCCTATTCATACTGCGTATATTCCACGCTCCGACTCGTAGAATTCCCGATTTTGTCCTAATTAATTTTAATCAAATCGAATAGAACAAATTGTATGCAAGAAGAATTTAAAATTAGACAAACAGATGTACAGGATAAATGATTGTATTATATCCTTGTTTGAAAAAATGAATCAAAATTTAATATCTTCATTAGAAATGACAAAACAATTCAAACCTGTGGCGGTAATTCTCGAGGTGTCCCAATTAAGGGACAAAGTTTAAAATATTTATGAGAAAGTAATGTAATCATAAATGTACATATTTTATCCACGAAATTATATAACCATAACATTAAATTAGAAACAATTATCTATCTTTTACTACATATGTATATAGATGTTTAGTGACTTTATGCTATTGTGTTTTGATGTGCAAGAGTACGTACTTACAGGAAATTATAAAGAGAAAAACCTTTTCGATAATAAACAAAAATGATAATCTTCGCTATTCTGCATATTATAAAAAGAGTGAGAATTGATAATAAAATCAATCGTTTCTAATTTTTCATAATTTCCTTTAAAAATTTCATCCAAGAGCTCAAATTTTACGACATTCATTTCATATATTAAAATATCCTCGAGTTCATAGATCGAAATATTTTCTTTTAGTTGAGAATTGATGAAAATATCAATCGTTTCTAATTTTTTAAGTTTTCGTTCAAAAGCTCAAATTTTACAACATCCTCATCATATGTTAAAATATTCTCCAGTCCATAGAGATATATTAAAATATCCTCGAGTTCACAGTTCGAAATATTTTCTTTTGATTGAGAATTGATGAAAATATCAATCGTTTCTAAATTTTTAAGTTTTTCTTTCAAAAGATCAAATTTTACAACATCCTCATCATATGTTAAAATATTCTCCAGTCCATAGAGATATATTAAAATATCCTCGAGTTCACAGATCGAAATATTTTCTTTTGATTGAGAATTGATGAAAATATCAATCGTTTCTAAATTTTTAAGTTTTTCTTTCAAAAGATCAAATTTTACAACATCCTCATCATATGTTAAAATATTCTCCAGTCCATAGAGATATATTAAAATATCCTCGAGTTCACAGATCGAAATATTTTCTTTTGATTGAGAATTGATGAAAATATCAATCGTTTCTAAATTTTTAAGTTTTTCTTTCAAAAGATCAAATTTTACAAGAACCTCTTCATATGTTAAAATATTCTCCAGTCCATAGAGATATATTAAAATATCCTCGAGTTCATAGATCGAAATATTTCCTTTTGGTTGAGAATTGATGAAAATATCAATCGTTTCTAATTTTTTAAGTTTTCGTTCAAAAGATCAAATTTTACAAGAACCTCTTCATATGTTAAAATATTCTCCAGTCCATAGAGATATATTAAAATATCCTCGAGTTCACAGATCGAAATATTTCCTTTTGGTTGAGAATTGATGAAAATATCAATCGTTTCTAAATTTTTAAGTTTTTCTTTCAAAAGATCAAATTTTACAAGAACCTCTTCATATGTTAAAATATTCTCCAGTCCATAGAGATATATTAAAATATCCTCGAGTTCATAGATCGAAATATTTCCTTTTGGTTGAGAATTGATGAAAATATCAATCGTTTCTAATTTTTTAAGTTTTCGTTCAAAAGATCAAATTTTACAAGAACCTCTTCATATGTTAAAATATTCTCCAGTCCATAGAGATATATTAAAATATCCTCGAGTTCATAGATCGAAATATTTCCTTTTGGTTGAGAATTGATGAAAATATCAATCGTTTCTAATTTTTTAAGTTTTCGTTCAAAAGATCAAATTTTACAAGAACCTCTTCATATGTTAAAATATTCTCCAGTCCATAGAGATATATTAAAATATCCTCGAGTTCACAGATCGAAATATTTCCTTTTGGTTGAGAATTGATGAAAATATCAATCGTTTCTAAATTTTTAAGTTTTTCTTTCAAAAGATCAAATTTTACAAGAACCTCTTCATATGTTAAAATATTCTCCAGTCCATAGAGATATATTAAAATATCCTCGAGTTCATAGATCGAAATATTTCCTTTTGGTTGAGAATTGATGAAAATATCAATCGTTTCTAATTTTTTAAGTTTTCGTTCAAAAGATCAAATTTTACAAGAACCTCTTCATATGTTAAAATATTCTCCAGTCCATAGAGATATATTAAAATATCCTCGAGTTCACAGATCGAAATATTTCCTTTTGGTTGAGAATTGATGAAAATATCAATCGTTTCTAAATTTTTAAGTTTTTCTTTCAAAAGATCAAATTTTACAAGAACCTCTTCATATGTTAAAATATTCTCCAGTCCATAGAGATATATTAAAATATCCTCGAGTTCATAGATCGAAATATTTCCTTTTGGTTGAGAATTGATGAAAATATCAATCGTTTCTAATTTTTTAAGTTTTCGTTCAAAAGATCAAATTTTACAAGAACCTCTTCATATGTTAAAATATTCTCCAGTCCATAGAGATATATTAAAATATCCTCGAGTTCACAGATCGAAATATTTCCTTTTGGTTGAGAATTGATGAAAATATCAATCGTTTCTAAATTTTTAAGTTTTTCTTTCAAAAGATCAAATTTTACAAGAACCTCTTCATATGTTAAAATATTCTCCAGTCCATAGAGATATATTAAAATATCCTCGAGTTCATAGATCGAAATATTTCCTTTTGGTTGAGAATTGATGAAAATATCAATCGTTTCTAATTTTTTAAGTTTTCGTTCAAAAGATCAAATTTTACAAGAACCTCTTCATATGTTAAAATATTCTCCAGTCCATAGAGATATATTAAAATATCCTCGAGTTCACAGATCGAAATATTTCCTTTTGGTTGAGAATTGATGAAAATATCAATCGTTTCTAAATTTTTAAGTTTTTCTTTCAAAAGATCAAATTTTACAAGAACCTCTTCATATGTTAAAATATTCTCCAGTCCATAGAGATATATTAAAATATCCTCGAGTTCATAGATCGAAATATTTCCTTTTGGTTGAGAATTGATGAAAATATCAATCGTTTCTAATTTTTTAAGTTTTCGTTCAAAAGATCAAATTTTACAAGAACCTCTTCATATGTTAAAATATTCTCCAGTCCATAGAGATATATTAAAATATCCTCGAGTTCATAGATCGAAATATTTCCTTTTGGTTGAGAATTGATGAAAATATCAATCGTTTCTAATTTTTTAAGTTTTCGTTCAAAAGATCAAATTTTACAAGAACCTCTTCATATGTTAAAATATTCTCCAGTCCATAGAGATATATTAAAATATCCTCGAGTTCATAGATCGAAATATTTCCTTTTGGTTGAGAATTGATGAAAATATCAATCGTTTCTAATTTTTTAAGTTTTCGTTCAAAAGATCAAATTTTACAAGAACCTCTTCATATGTTAAAATATTCTCCAGTCCATAGAGATATAATAAAATATCCTCGAGTTCACAGATCGAAATATTTCCTTTTGGTTGAGAATTGATGAAAATATCAATCGTTTCTAAATTTTTAAGTTTTTCTTTCAAAAGATCAAATTTTACAAGAACCTCTTCATATGTTAAAATATTCTCCAGTCCATAGAGATATAATAAAATATCCTCGAGTTCACAGATCGAAATATTTCCTTTTGGTTGAGAATTGATGAAAATATCAATCGTTTCTAAATTTTTAAGTTTTTCTTTCAAAAGATCAAATTTTACAAGAACCTCTTCATATGTTAAAATATTCTCCAGTCCATAGAGATATATTAAAATATCCTCGAGTTCATAGATCGAAATATTTCCTTTTGGTTGAGAATTGATGAAAATATCAATCGTTTCTAATTTTTTAAGTTTTCGTTCAAAAGATCAAATTTTACAAGAACCTCTTCATATGTTAAAATATTCTCCAGTCCATAGAGATATAATAAAATATCCTCGAGTTCATAGATCGAAATATTTCCTTTTGGTTGAGAATTGATGAAAATATCAATCGTTTCTAAATTTTTAAGTTTTTCTTTCAAAAGATCAAATTTTACAAGAACCTCTTCATATGTTAAAATATTCTCCAGTCCATAGAGATATAATAAAATATCCTCGAGTTCATAGATCGAAATATTTCCTTTTGGTTGAGAATTGATGAAAATATCAATCGTTTCTAAATTTTTAAGTTTTTCTTTCAAAAGATCAAATTTTACAAGAACCTCTTCATATGTTAAAATATTCTCCAGTCCATAGAGATATAATAAAATATCCTCGAGTTCACAGATCGAAATATTTCCTTTTGGTTGAGAATTGATGAAAATATCAATCGTTTCTAAATTTTTAAGTTTTTCTTTCAAAAGATCAAATTTTACAAGAACCTCTTCATATGTTAAAATATTCTCCAGTCCATAGAGATATAATAAAATATCCTCGAGTTCACAGATCGAAATATTTCCTTTTGGTTGAGAATTGATGAAAATATCAATCGTTTCTAAATTTTTAAGTTTTTCTTTCAAAAGATCAAATTTTACAAGAACCTCTTCATATGTTAAAATATTCTCCAGTCCATAGAGATATAATAAAATATCCTCGAGTTCATAGATCGAAATATTTCCTTTTGGTTGAGAATTGATGAAAATATCAATCGTTTCTAAATTTTTAAGTTTTTCGTTCAAAAGATCAAATTTTACAAGAACCTCTTCATATGTTAAAATATTCTCCAGTCCATAGAGATATATTAAAATATCCTCGAGTTCATAGATCGAAATATTTCCTTTTGGTTGAGAATTGATGAAAATATCAATCGTTTCTAATTTTTTAAGTTTTCGTTCAAAAGATCAAATTTTACAAGAACCTCTTCATATGTTAAAATATTCTCCAGTCCATAGAGATATATTAAAATATCCTCGAGTTCATAGATCGAAATATTTCCTTTTGGTTGAGAATTGATGAAAATATCAATCGTTTCTAATTTTTTAAGTTTTCGTTCAAAAGATCAAATTTTACAAGAACCTCTTCATATGTTAAAATATTCTCCAGTCCATAGAGATATAATAAAATATCCTCGAGTTCACAGATCGAAATATTTCCTTTTGGTTGAGAATTGATGAAAATATCAATCGTTTCTAAATTTTTAAGTTTTTCTTTCAAAAGATCAAATTTTACAAGAACCTCTTCATATGTTAAAATATTCTCCAGTCCATAGAGATATATTAAAATATCCTCGAGTTCATAGATCGAAATATTTCCTTTTGGTTGAGAATTGATGAAAATATCAATCGTTTCTAATTTTTTAAGTTTTCGTTCAAAAGATCAAATTTTACAAGAACCTCTTCATATGTTAAAATATTCTCCAGTCCATAGAGATATATTAAAATATCCTCGAGTTCACAGATCGAAATATTTCCTTTTGGTTGAGAATTGATGAAAATATCAATCGTTTCTAAATTTTTAAGTTTTTCTTTGAAAAGATCAAATTTTACAAGAACCTCTTCATATGTTAAAATATTCTCCAGTCCATAGAGATATATTAAAATATCCTCGAGTTCATAGATCGAAATATTTCCTTTTGGTTGAGAATTGATGAAAATATCAATCGTTTCTAAATTTTTAAGTTTTTCTTTCAAAAGATCAAATTTTACAAGAACCTCTTCATATGTTAAAATATTCTCCAGTCCATAGAGATATATTAAAATATCCTCGAGTTCACAGATCGAAATATTTTCTTTTGATTGAGAATTGATGAAAATATCAATCGTTTCTAAATTTTTAAGTTTTTCTTTCAAAAGATCAAATTTTACAAGAACCTCTTCATATGTTAAAATATTCTCCAGTCCATAGAGATATATTAAAATATCCTCGAGTTCATAGATCGAAATATTTCCTTTTGGTTGAGAATTGATGAAAATATCAATCGTTTCTAATTTTTTAAGTTTTCGTTCAAAAGATCAAATTTTACAAGATCCTCTTCATATGTTAAAATATTCTCCAGTCCATAGAGATATATTAAAATATCCTCGAGTTCATAGATCGAAATATTTTCTTTTGATTGAGCATTGATGAAAATATCAATCGTTTCTAAATTTTTAAGTTTTTCTTTCAAAAGATCAAATTTTACAACATCCTCTTCATATGTTAAAATATTCTCCAGTCCATAGAGATATATTAAAATATCCTCGAGTTCACAGATCGAAATATTTTCTTTTGATTGAGAATTGATGAAAATATCAATCGTTTCTAAATTTTTAAGTTTTTCTTTCAAAAGATCAAATTTTACAACATCCTCATCATATGTTAAAATATTCTCCAGTCCATAGAGATATATTAAAATATCCTCGAGTTCACAGATCGAAATATTTTCTTTTGATTGAGAATTGATGAAAATATCAATCGTTTCTAATTTTTTAAGTTTTCGTTCAAAAGCTCAAATTTTACAACATCCTCATCATATGTTAAAATATTCTCCAGTCCATAGAGATATATTAAAATATCCTCGAGTTCACAGATCGAAATATTTTCTTTTGATTGAGAATTGATGAAAATATCAATCGTTTCTAAATTTTTAAGTTTTTCTTTCAAAAGATCAAATTTTACAACATCCTCTTCATATGTTAAAATATTCTCCAGTCCATAGAGATATATTAAAATATCCTCGAGTTCACAGATCGAAATATTTTCTTTTGATTGAGAATTGATGAAAATATCAATCGTTTCTAATTTTTTAAGTTTTCGTTCAAAAGCTCAAATTTTACAACATCCTCATCATATGTTAAAATATTCTCCAGTCCATAGAGATATATTAAAATATCCTCGAGTTCACAGATCGAAATATTTTCTTTTGATTGAGAATTGATGAAAATATCAATCGTTTCTAAATTTTTAAGTTTTTCTTTCAAAAGATCAAATTTTACAACATCCTCTTCATATGTTAAAATATTCTCCAGTCCATAGAGATATATTAAAATATCCTCGAGTTCACAGATCGAAATATTTTCTTTTGATTGAGAATTGATGAAAATATCAATCGTTTCTAAATTTTTAAGTTTTTCTTTCAAAAGATCAAATTTTACAACATCCTCTTCATATGTTAAAATATTCTCCAGTCCATAGAGATATATTAAAATATCCTCGAGTTCACAGATCGAAATATTTTCTTTTGATTGAGAATTGATGAAAATATCAATCGTTTCTAATTTTTTAAGTTTTCGTTCAAAAGATCAAATTTTACAAGAACCTCTTCATATGTTAAAATATTCTCCAGTCCATAGAGATATAATAAAATATCCTCGAGTTCACAGATCGAAATATTTCCTTTTGGTTGAGAATTGATGAAAATATCAATCGTTTCTAAATTTTTAAGTTTTTCTTTCAAAAGATCAAATTTTACAAGAACCTCTTCATATGTTAAAATATTCTCCAGTCCATAGAGATATATTAAAATATCCTCGAGTTCATAGATCGAAATATTTCCTTTTGGTTGAGAATTGATGAAAATATCAATCGTTTCTAATTTTTTAAGTTTTCGTTCAAAAGATCAAATTTTACAAGAACCTCTTCATATGTTAAAATATTCTCCAGTCCATAGAGATATATTAAAATATCCTCGAGTTCACAGATCGAAATATTTCCTTTTGGTTGAGAATTGATGAAAATATCAATCGTTTCTAAATTTTTAAGTTTTTCTTTGAAAAGATCAAATTTTACAAGAACCTCTTCATATGTTAAAATATTCTCCAGTCCATAGAGATATATTAAAATATCCTCGAGTTCATAGATCGAAATATTTCCTTTTGGTTGAGAATTGATGAAAATATCAATCGTTTCTAAATTTTTAAGTTTTCGTTCAAAAGATCAAATTTTACAAGAACCTCTTCATATGTTAAAATATTCTCCAGTCCATAGAGATATATTAAAATATCCTCGAGTTCACAGATCGAAATATTTTCTTTTGATTGAGAATTGATGAAAATATCAATCGTTTCTAAATTTTTAAGTTTTTCTTTCAAAAGATCAAATTTTACAAGAACCTCTTCATATGTTAAAATATTCTCCAGTCCATAGAGATATATTAAAATATCCTCGAGTTCACAGATCGAAATATTTTCTTTTGATTGAGAATTGATGAAAATATCAATCGTTTCTAAATTTTTAAGTTTTTCTTTCAAAAGATCAAATTTTACAAGAACCTCTTCATATGTTAAAATATTCTCCAGTCCATAGAGATATATTAAAATATCCTCGAGTTCATAGATCGAAATATTTCCTTTTGGTTGAGAATTGATGAAAATATCAATCGTTTCTGATTTTTTAAGTTTTCGTTCAAAAGATCAAATTTTACAAGATCCTCTTCATATGTTAAAATATTCTCCAGTCCATAGAGATATATTAAAATATCCTCGAGTTCATAGATCGAAATATTTCCTTTTGGTTGAGAATTGATGAAAATATCAATCGTTTCTAATTTTTTAAGTTTTCGTTCAAAAGATCAAATTTTACAAGATCCTCTTCATATGTTAAAATATTCTCCAGTCCATAGAGATATATTAAAATATCCTCGAGTTCACAGATCGAAATATTTTCTTTTGATTGAGAATTGATGAAAATATCAATCGTTTCTAAATTTTTAAGTTTTTCTTTCAAAAGATCAAATTTTACAAGAACCTCTTCATATGTTAAAATATTCTCCAGTCCATAGAGATATATTAAAATATCCTCGAGTTCATAGATCGAAATATTTCCTTTTGGTTGAGAATTGATGAAAATATCAATCGTTTCTAATTTTTTAAGTTTTCGTTCAAAAGATCAAATTTTACAAGATCCTCTTCATATGTTAAAATATTCTCCAGTCCATAGAGATATATTAAAATATCCTCGAGTTCACAGATCGAAATATTTTCTTTTGATTGAGAATTGATGAAAATATCAATCGTTTCTAAATTTTTAAGTTTTTCTTTCAAAAGATCAAATTTTACAAGAACCTCTTCATATGTTAAAATATTCTCCAGTCCATAGAGATATATTAAAATATCCTCGAGTTCATAGATCGAAATATTTCCTTTTGGTTGAGAATTGATGAAAATATCAATCGTTTCTGATTTTTTAAGTTTTCGTTCAAAAGATCAAATTTTACAAGAACCTCTTCATATGTTAAAATATTCTCCAGTCCATAGAGATATATTAAAATATCCTCGAGTTCATAGATCGAAATATTTCCTTTTGGTTGAGAATTGATGAAAATATCAATCGTTTCTAAATTTTTAAGTTTTTCTTTCAAAAGATCAAATTTTACAACATCCTCTTCATATGTTAAAATATTCTCCAGTCCATAGAGATATATTAAAATATCCTCGAGTTCACAGATCGAAATATTTTCTTTTGATTGAGAATTGATGAAAATATCAATCGTTTCTAAATTTTTAAGTTTTTCTTTCAAAAGATCAAATTTTACAACATCCTCTTCATATGTTAAAATATTCTCCAGTCCATAGAGATATATTAAAATATCCTCGAGTTCACAAATCGAAATATTTTCTTTTGATTGAGAATTGATGAAAATATCAATCGTTTCTAAATTTTTAAGTTTTTCTTTCAAAAGATCAAATTTTACAACATCCTCTTCATATGTTAAAATATTCTCCAGTCCATAGAGATATATTAAAATATCCTCGAGTTCACAGATCGAAATATTTTCTTTTGATTGAGAATTGATGAAAATATCAATCGTTTCTAAATTTTTAAGTTTTTCTTTCAAAAGATCAAATTTTACAACATCCTCTTCATATGTTAAAATATTCTCCAGTCCATAGAGATATATTAAAATATCCTCGAGTTCATAGATCGAAATATTTCCTTTTGGTTGAGAATTGATGAAAATATCAATCGTTTCTAATTTTTTAAGTTTTCGTTCAAAAGCTCAAATTTTACAACATCCTCATCATATGTTAAAATATTCTCCAGTCCATAGAGATATATTAAAATATCCTCGAGTTCACAGTTCGAAATATTTTCTTTTGATTGAGAATTGATGAAAATATCAATCGTTTCTAAATTTTTAAGTTTTTCTTTCAAAAGATCAAATTTTACAACATCCTCTTCATATGTTAAAATATTCTCCAGTCCATAGAGATATATTAAAATATCCTCGAGTTCACAGATCGAAATATTTTCTTTTGATTGAGAATTGATGAAAATATCAATCGTTTCTAATTTTTTAAGTTTTCGTTCAAAAGCTCAAATTTTACAACATCCTCATCATATGTTAAAATATTCTCCAGTCCATAGAGATATATTAAAATATCCTCGAGTTCACAGTTCGAAATATTTTCTTTTGATTGAGAATTGATGAAAATATCAATCGTTTCTAATTTTTTAAGTTTTCGTTCAAAAGCTCAAATTTTACAACATCCTCATCATATGTTAAAATATTCTCCAGTCCATAGAGATATATTAAAATATCCTCGAGTTCACAGTTCGAAATATTTTCTTTTGATTGAGAATTGATGAAAATATCAATCGTTTCTAATTTTTTAAGTTTTCGTTCAAAAGCTCAAATTTTACAACATCCTCATCATATGTTAAAATATTCTCCAGTCCATAGAGATATATTAAAATATCCTCGAGTTCACAGTTCGAAATATTTTCTTTTGATTGAGAATTGATGAAAATATCAATCGTTTCTAAATTTTTAAGTTTTCGTTCAAAAGCTCAAATTTTACAACATCCTCATCATATGTTAAAATATTCTCCAGTCCATAGAGATATATTAAAATATCCTCGAGTTCACAGTTCGAAATATTTTCTTTTGATTGAGAATTGATGAAAATATCAATCGTTTCTAAATTTTTAAGTTTTTCTTTCAAAAGATCAAATTTTACAACATCCTCTTCATATGTTAAAATATTCTCCAGTCCATAGAGATATATTAAAATATCCTCGAGTTCACAGATCGAAATATTTTCTTTTGATTGAGAATTGATGAAAATATCAATCGTTTCTAATTTTTTAAGTTTTCGTTCAAAAGCTCAAATTTTACAACATCCTCATCATATGTTAAAATATTCTCCAGTCCATAGAGATATATTAAAATATCCTCGAGTTCACAGTTCGAAATATTTTCTTTTGATTGAGAATTGATGAAAATATCAATCGTTTCTAATTTTTTAAGTTTTCGTTCAAAAGCTCAAATTTTACAACATCCTCATCATATGTTAAAATATTATCCAGTCCATAGAGATATATTAAAATATCCTCGAGTTCACAGTTCGAAATATTTTCTTTTGATTGAGAATTGATGAAAATATCAATCGTTTCTAATTTTTTAAGTTTTCGTTCAAAAGCTCAAATTTTACAACATCCTCATCATATGTTAAAATATTCTCCAGTCCATAGAGATATATTAAAATATCCTCGAGTTCACAGTTCGAAATATTTTCTTTTGATTGAGAATTGATGAAAATATCAATCGTTTCTAAATTTTTAAGTTTTTCTTTCAAAAGATCAAATTTTACAACATCCTCTTCATATGTTAAAATATTCTCCAGTCCATAGAGATATATTAAAATATCCTCGAGTTCATAGATCGAAATATTTCCTTTTGGTTGAGAATTGATGAAAATATCAATCGTTTCTGATTTTTTAAGTTTTCGTTCAAAAGATCAAATTTTACAAGATCCTCTTCATATGTTAAAATATTCTCCAGTCCATAGAGATATATTAAAATATCCTCGAGTTCATAGATCGAAATATTTCCTTTTGGTTGAGAATTGATGAAAATATCAATCGTTTCTAATTTTTTAAGTTTTCGTTCAAAAGATCAAATTTTACAAGATCCTCTTCATATGTTAAAATATTCTCCAGTCCATAGAGATATATTAAAATATCCTCGAGTTCACAGATCGAAATATTTTCTTTTGATTGAGAATTGATGAAAATATCAATCGTTTCTAAATTTTTAAGTTTTTCTTTCAAAAGATCAAATTTTACAAGAACCTCTTCATATGTTAAAATATTCTCCAGTCCATAGAGATATATTAAAATATCCTCGAGTTCATAGATCGAAATATTTCCTTTTGGTTGAGAATTGATGAAAATATCAATCGTTTCTAATTTTTTAAGTTTTCGTTCAAAAGATCAAATTTTACAAGATCCTCTTCATATGTTAAAATATTCTCCAGTCCATAGAGATATATTAAAATATCCTCGAGTTCACAGATCGAAATATTTTCTTTTGATTGAGAATTGATGAAAATATCAATCGTTTCTAAATTTTTAAGTTTTTCTTTCAAAAGATCAAATTTTACAAGAACCTCTTCATATGTTAAAATATTCTCCAGTCCATAGAGATATATTAAAATATCCTCGAGTTCATAGATCGAAATATTTCCTTTTGGTTGAGAATTGATGAAAATATCAATCGTTTCTGATTTTTTAAGTTTTCGTTCAAAAGATCAAATTTTACAAGAACCTCTTCATATGTTAAAATATTCTCCAGTCCATAGAGATATATTAAAATATCCTCGAGTTCATAGATCGAAATATTTCCTTTTGGTTGAGAATTGATGAAAATATCAATCGTTTCTAAATTTTTAAGTTTTTCTTTCAAAAGATCAAATTTTACAACATCCTCTTCATATGTTAAAATATTCTCCAGTCCATAGAGATATATTAAAATATCCTCGAGTTCATAGATCGAAATATTTCCTTTTGGTTGAGAATTGATGAAAATATCAATCGTTTCTAAATTTTTAAGTTTTTCTTTCAAAAGATCAAATTTTACAACATCCTCTTCATATGTTAAAATATTCTCCAGTCCATAGAGATATATTAAAATATCCTCGAGTTCATAGATCGAAATATTTCCTTTTGGTTGAGAATTGATGAAAATATCAATCGTTTCTAATTTTTTAAGTTTTCGTTCAAAAGCTCAAATTTTACAACATCCTCATCATATGTTAAAATATTCTCCAGTCCATAGAGATATATTAAAATATCCTCGAGTTCACAGTTCGAAATATTTTCTTTTGATTGAGAATTGATGAAAATATCAATCGTTTCTAAATTTTTAAGTTTTTCTTTCAAAAGATCAAATTTTACAACATCCTCTTCATATGTTAAAATATTCTCCAGTCCATAGAGATATATTAAAATATCCTCGAGTTCACAGATCGAAATATTTTCTTTTGATTGAGAATTGATGAAAATATCAATCGTTTCTAATTTTTTAAGTTTTCGTTCAAAAGCTCAAATTTTACAACATCCTCATCATATGTTAAAATATTCTCCAGTCCATAGAGATATATTAAAATATCCTCGAGTTCACAGTTCGAAATATTTTCTTTTGATTGAGAATTGATGAAAATATCAATCGTTTCTAATTTTTTAAGTTTTCGTTCAAAAGCTCAAATTTTACAACATCCTCATCATATGTTAAAATATTCTCCAGTCCATAGAGATATATTAAAATATCCTCGAGTTCACAGTTCGAAATATTTTCTTTTGATTGAGAATTGATGAAAATATCAATCGTTTCTAATTTTTTAAGTTTTCGTTCAAAAGCTCAAATTTTACAACATCCTCATCATATGTTAAAATATTCTCCAGTCCATAGAGATATATTAAAATATCCTCGAGTTCACAGTTCGAAATATTTTCTTTTGATTGAGAATTGATGAAAATATCAATCGTTTCTAAATTTTTAAGTTTTCGTTCAAAAGCTCAAATTTTACAACATCCTCATCATATGTTAAAATATTCTCCAGTCCATAGAGATATATTAAAATATCCTCGAGTTCACAGTTCGAAATATTTTCTTTTGATTGAGAATTGATGAAAATATCAATCGTTTCTAAATTTTTAAGTTTTTCTTTCAAAAGATCAAATTTTACAACATCCTCTTCATATGTTAAAATATTCTCCAGTCCATAGAGATATATTAAAATATCCTCGAGTTCACAGATCGAAATATTTTCTTTTGATTGAGAATTGATGAAAATATCAATCGTTTCTAATTTTTTAAGTTTTCGTTCAAAAGCTCAAATTTTACAACATCCTCATCATATGTTAAAATATTCTCCAGTCCATAGAGATATATTAAAATATCCTCGAGTTCACAGTTCGAAATATTTTCTTTTGATTGAGAATTGATGAAAATATCAATCGTTTCTAATTTTTTAAGTTTTCGTTCAAAAGCTCAAATTTTACAACATCCTCATCATATGTTAAAATATTCTCCAGTCCATAGAGATATATTAAAATATCCTCGAGTTCACAGTTCGAAATATTTTCTTTTGATTGAGAATTGATGAAAATATCAATCGTTTCTAATTTTTTAAGTTTTCGTTCAAAAGCTCAAATTTTACAACATCCTCATCATATGTTAAAATATTCTCCAGTCCATAGAGATATATTAAAATATCCTCGAGTTCACAGTTCGAAATATTTTCTTTTGATTGAGAATTGATGAAAATATCAATCGTTTCTAAATT
Source organism: Leptodirus hochenwartii (assembly GCA_947310635.1). NCBI lineage: Eukaryota > Metazoa > Arthropoda > Insecta > Coleoptera > Leiodidae > Leptodirus > Leptodirus hochenwartii. Next base: position 4,202,221 of record OX371182.1, on the reverse strand, counting down.
TTTAAGTTTTTCTTTCAAAAGATCAAATTTTACAACATCCTCTTCATATGTTAAAATATTCTCCAGTCCATAGAGATATATTAAAATATCCTCGAGTTCATAGATCGAAATATTTCCTTTTGGTTGAGAATTGATGAAAATATCAATCGTTTCTGATTTTTTAAGTTTTCGTTCAAAAGATCAAATTTTACAAGATCCTCTTCATATGTTAAAATATTCTCCAGTCCATAGAGATATATTAAAATATCCTCGAGTTCATAGATCGAAATATTTCCTTTTGGTTGAGAATTGATGAAAATATCAATCGTTTCTAATTTTTTAAGTTTTCGTTCAAAAGATCAAATTTTACAAGATCCTCTTCATATGTTAAAATATTCTCCAGTCCATAGAGATATATTAAAATATCCTCGAGTTCACAGATCGAAATATTTTCTTTTGATTGAGAATTGATGAAAATATCAATCGTTTCTAAATTTTTAAGTTTTTCTTTCAAAAGATCAAATTTTACAAGAACCTCTTCATATGTTAAAATATTCTCCAGTCCATAGAGATATATTAAAATATCCTCGAGTTCATAGATCGAAATATTTCCTTTTGGTTGAGAATTGATGAAAATATCAATCGTTTCTAATTTTTTAAGTTTTCGTTCAAAAGATCAAATTTTACAAGATCCTCTTCATATGTTAAAATATTCTCCAGTCCATAGAGATATATTAAAATATCCTCGAGTTCACAGATCGAAATATTTTCTTTTGATTGAGAATTGATGAAAATATCAATCGTTTCTAAATTTTTAAGTTTTTCTTTCAAAAGATCAAATTTTACAAGAACCTCTTCATATGTTAAAATATTCTCCAGTCCATAGAGATATATTAAAATATCCTCGAGTTCATAGATCGAAATATTTCCTTTTGGTTGAGAATTGATGAAAATATCAATCGTTTCTGATTTTTTAAGTTTTCGTTCAAAAGATCAAATTTTACAAGAACCTCTTCATATGTTAAAATATTCTCCAGTCCATAGAGATATATTAAAATATCCTCGAGTTCATAGATCGAAATATTTCCTTTTGGTTGAGAATTGATGAAAATATCAATCGTTTCTAAATTTTTAAGTTTTTCTTTCAAAAGATCAAATTTTACAACATCCTCTTCATATGTTAAAATATTCTCCAGTCCATAGAGATATATTAAAATATCCTCGAGTTCACAGATCGAAATATTTTCTTTTGATTGAGAATTGATGAAAATATCAATCGTTTCTAAATTTTTAAGTTTTTCTTTCAAAAGATCAAATTTTACAACATCCTCTTCATATGTTAAAATATTCTCCAGTCCATAGAGATATATTAAAATATCCTCGAGTTCATAGATCGAAATATTTCCTTTTGGTTGAGAATTGATGAAAATATCAATCGTTTCTAATTTTTTAAGTTTTCGTTCAAAAGCTCAAATTTTACAACATCCTCATCATATGTTAAAATATTCTCCAGTCCATAGAGATATATTAAAATATCCTCGAGTTCACAGTTCGAAATATTTTCTTTTGATTGAGAATTGATGAAAATATCAATCGTTTCTAAATTTTTAAGTTTTTCTTTCAAAAGATCAAATTTTACAACATCCTCTTCATATGTTAAAATATTCTCCAGTCCATAGAGATATATTAAAATATCCTCGAGTTCACAGATCGAAATATTTTCTTTTGATTGAGAATTGATGAAAATATCAATCGTTTCTAATTTTTTAAGTTTTCGTTCAAAAGCTCAAATTTTACAACATCCTCATCATATGTTAAAATATTCTCCAGTCCATAGAGATATATTAAAATATCCTCGAGTTCACAGTTCGAAATATTTTCTTTTGATTGAGAATTGATGAAAATATCAATCGTTTCTAATTTTTTAAGTTTTCGTTCAAAAGCTCAAATTTTACAACATCCTCATCATATGTTAAAATATTCTCCAGTCCATAGAGATATATTAAAATATCCTCGAGTTCACAGTTCGAAATATTTTCTTTTGATTGAGAATTGATGAAAATATCAATCGTTTCTAATTTTTTAAGTTTTCGTTCAAAAGCTCAAATTTTACAACATCCTCATCATATGTTAAAATATTCTCCAGTCCATAGAGATATATTAAAATATCCTCGAGTTCACAGTTCGAAATATTTTCTTTTGATTGAGAATTGATGAAAATATCAATCGTTTCTAATTTTTTAAGTTTTCGTTCAAAAGCTCAAATTTTACAACATCCTCATCATATGTTAAAATATTCTCCAGTCCATAGAGATATATTAAAATATCCTCGAGTTCACAGATCGAAATATTTTCTTTTGATTGAGAATTGATGAAAATATCAATCGTTTCTAATTTTTTAAGTTTTCGTTCAAAAGCTCAAATTTTACAACATCCTCATCATATGTTAAAATATTCTCCAGTCCATAGAGATATATTAAAATATCCTCGAGTTCACAGTTCGAAATATTTTCTTTTGATTGAGAATTGATGAAAATATCAATCGTTTCTAATTTTTTAAGTTTTCGTTCAAAAGCTCAAATTTTACAACATCCTCATCATATGTTAAAATATTCTCCAGTCCATAGAGATATATTAAAATATCCTCGAGTTCACAGTTCGAAATATTTTCTTTTGATTGAGAATTGATGAAAATATCAATCGTTTCTAATTTTTTAAGTTTTCGTTCAAAAGCTCAAATTTTACAACATCCTCATCATATGTTAAAATATTCTCCAGTCCATAGAGATATATTAAAATATCCTCGAGTTCACAGATCGAAATATTTTCTTTTGATTGAGAATTGATGAAAATATCAATCGTTTCTAATTTTTTAAGTTTTCGTTCAAAAGCTCAAATTTTACAAAATCCTCATCATATGTTAAAATATTCTCCAGTCCATAGAGATATATTAAAATATCCTCGAGGTCATAGATCGAAATATTTCCTTTTGGTTGAGAATTGATGAAAATATCAATCGTTTCTAAATTTTTAAGTTTTTCTTTCAAAAGATCAAATTTTACAACATCCTCTTCATATGTTAAAATATTCTCCAGTCCATAGAGATATATTAAAATATCCTCGAGTTCACAGATCGAAATATTTTCTTTTGATTGAGAATTGATGAAAATATCAATCGTTTCTAAATTTTTAAGTTTTTCTTTCAAAAGATCAAATTTTACAAGAACCTCTTCATATGTTAAAATATTCTCCAGTCCATAGAGATATATTAAAATATCCTCGAGTTCATAGATCGAAATATTTCCTTTTGGTTGAGAATTGATGAAAATATCAATCGTTTCTAATTTTTTAAGTTTTCGTTCAAAAGATCAAATTTTACAAGATCCTCTTCATATGTTAAAATATTCTCCAGTCCATAGAGATATATTAAAATATCCTCGAGTTCACAGATCGAAATATTTTCTTTTGATTGAGAATTGATGAAAATATCAATCGTTTCTAAATTTTTAAGTTTTTCTTTCAAAAGATCAAATTTTACAAGAACCTCTTCATATGTTAAAATATTCTCCAGTCCATAGAGATATATTAAAATATCCTCGAGTTCATAGATCGAAATATTTCCTTTTGGTTGAGAATTGATGAAAATATCAATCGTTTCTGATTTTTTAAGTTTTCGTTCAAAAGATCAAATTTTACAAGAACCTCTTCATATGTTAAAATATTCTCCAGTCCATAGAGATATATTAAAATATCCTCGAGTTCACAGATCGAAATATTTTCTTTTGATTGAGAATTGATGAAAATATCAATCGTTTCTAAATTTTTAAGTTTTTCTTTCAAAAGATCAAATTTTACAAGAACCTCTTCATATGTTAAAATATTCTCCAGTCCATAGAGATATATTAAAATATCCTCGAGTTCATAGATCGAAATATTTCCTTTTGGTTGAGAATTGATGAAAATATCAATCGTTTCTAATTTTTTAAGTTTTCGTTCAAAAGATCAAATTTTACAAGATCCTCTTCATATGTTAAAATATTCTCCAGTCCATAGAGATATATTAAAATATCCTCGAGTTCACAGATCGAAATATTTTCTTTTGATTGAGAATTGATGAAAATATCAATCGTTTCTAAATTTTTAAGTTTTTCTTTCAAAAGATCAAATTTTACAAGAACCTCTTCATATGTTAAAATATTCTCCAGTCCATAGAGATATATTAAAATATCCTCGAGTTCATAGATCGAAATATTTCCTTTTGGTTGAGAATTGATGAAAATATCAATCGTTTCTAAATTTTTAAGTTTTTCTTTCAAAAGATCAAATTTTACAACATCCTCTTCATATGTTAAAATATTCTCCAGTCCATAGAGATATATTAAAATATCCTCGAGTTCATAGATCGAAATATTTCCTTTTGGTTGAGAATTGATGAAAATATCAATCGTTTCTAATTTTTTAAGTTTTCGTTCAAAAGATCAAATTTTACAAGAACCTCTTCATATGTTAAAATATTCTCCAGTCCATAGAGATATATTAAAATATCCTCGAGTTCACACATCGAAATATTTTCTTTTGATTGAGAATTGATGAAAATATCAATCGTTTCTAAATTTTTAAGTTTTTCTTTCAAAAGATCAAATTTTACAACATCCTCATCATATGTTAAAATATTCTCCAGTCCATAGAGATATATTAAAATATCCTCGAGTTCACAGATCGAAATATTTTCTTTTGATTGAGAATTGATGAAAATATCAATCGTTTCTAAATTTTTAAGTTTTTCTTTCAAAAGATCAAATTTTACAACATCCTCTTCATATGTTAAAATATTCTCCAGTCCATAGAGATATATTAAAATATCCTCGAGTTCACAGATCGAAATATTTTCTTTTGATTGAGAATTGATGAAAATATCAATCGTTTCTAAATTTTTAAGTTTTTCTTTCAAAAGATCAAATTTTACAACATCCTCTTCATATGTTAAAATATTCTCCAGTCCATAGAGATATATTAAAATATCCTCGAGTTCACAGATCGAAATATTTTCTTTTGATTGAGAATTGATGAAAATATCAATCGTTTCTAAATTTTTAAGTTTTTCTTTCAAAAGATCAAATTTTACAACATCCTCTTCATATGTTAAAATATTCTCCAGTCCATAGAGATATATTAAAATATCCTCGAGTTCACAGATCGAAATATTTTCTTTTGATTGAGAATTGATGAAAATATCAATCGTTTCTAAATTTTTAAGTTTTTCTTTCAAAAGATCAAATTTTACAACATCCTCTTCATATGTTAAAATATTCTCCAGTCCATAGAGATATATTAAAATATCCTCGAGTTCACAGATCGAAATATTTTCTTTTGATTGAGAATTGATGAAAATATCAATCGTTTCTAAATTTTTAAGTTTTTCTTTCAAAGCCTCAAATTTTACAAGATCCTCTTCAATGTTCAAATATTCTCCAGTCCATAGACTACAGAACCATTTTCACCATAAAATACGTAATTTTTTTTAAATGTTACTTTATTTTTTAGAATAAAATAAGCATTTTCAGAAATTTTAAGTGCGCTTTATTCACGGAAACTTGTTATTTTTAATAAATGCACTTGTGCAATAATTGGCCTAATTTTATTTACATTGTTAACTAGCATTTTGTGCACATTTCTATTAACCGTAAATTTCTTAAAGCTTTTTTTGTCCAAAAAATTGAATACATACAACATTTTAACCACCGTTTCAGTTCTGCCAATATTTTAAATTCATTTATAAAATTCATTCATCCATCTACAGGCGCTTTATTGGAACTACACGACGCCGATAACGCTTTGAAAGCTTTTCGCCAGGCGGCGCTACTCGCGCCCCAAGATCGTGCCATTGCCATTAACCTAGCATTGTGTTTATATCGGCGCGGTGTTGGCAGAAGAGATGGTAGTAACAGCGGCAACAGCGCCACGCTAGCAACTGAACGGGATCAGGAGAACAACAATGAAGACGGTGGTGACGCGGATGATTTGGCGGAGGCGGCTGCTTTAGTGCAACGTGTGAGGAGTTTGGGAGAGCACGCTCTGAGCACTGATGTGAGTGAATTATTGCTCTAATTGTAGTAATTTGAATTATTGCTCTAATTGTAATAATTATAAAGTTTGATGTAACAGTGCACGCTGCAAGTTGGGCACGCTCAATGCCTGCACTGTTTTTTTTTTACAATGCGTTGGTTCGACATAAAAATTGTTTGAGAAATCAAATATTGGGAATTGAAGGTAAAAATGTATAATTGGCGTAGAGCACCGTATTTGCCTACTCAAAATGATTCGCATGTATTTTTGCGAACAATTTTTTTTTATTGCAGTTTTGGAGAATTTTTTTACACTCGATTGTGAGTGATACAATATATTTGACAGCCTCGCAATAAAACCGCGAAATTTAAATTTTTTTAATTTTTGACAGTTGCGAGCTCTCTGCGAAAGACTTTATACTGTTCTACCACAATTGCCATCCGCTCCTCTGGCTCAGGAGGATAATAAACAGCTGCGAGAAGCTCAAGTAGATAAGCAAGTGGTTGTTGCAGAAGAAGAAGGAATGGTGGAAAACAGTGGTGGCGGTGTTGAAGAACAAGAAGGAGATGCGTCTTCGGAATTAATACGTAGGGAGTTGGAAGATGATGAAGTGTGAAGAAGTTTTGTTTGTTTAGAAATATATTTTGCGATAAATTGTAAATTATAAAAAAAAATGTTTAATGTATGAGGTAAATGATTATGTAAAAAATCTTGTAGTTAATAAACGTAAATGTTGAATAAATAAATAAAAGTGTAAAAAATAAACTTTTTTTGAGAAATCCTCGAAATCTATACTAAAATATTTCCGAAAAAATATAATTTTTATTTTAAGAAAAGAATATGTATATATAATAAGAATAATATTTCGACAAAATTCAAAATAATTTTAATCAATTTAATAATGGAAACAGATAATGAATTATTTTATTAATACAAGTGATGGGGCAATGAAAAGGGGTTGTTTCTAAGGGGGTGCTAGAAAATTTGACCTAAAATTTCAAAATGAAATATCCCAGGTCAATTATGAAGGAAAATACGTTATAGTTTCCAAGTAATTATTTATGACTTAATTAGGAGGTGTAAATTTATAGTTATGTATTTTTAATACATGGACAAAAAGAGACAGGAGCGGATTTTAAAATATTCCAGCTCTCCGACGTTAATAATTTTATTTTCAGAGATAAAAAATGTTTTTTCGTCGTGAAAAATACATTTTTAATCCGCGAAGCACGAAAATGTCTAAAAACGCTTGTATTCGTTGAAAGTGTATATATTAAAAAATATATTTTTGTCGTTTTTAAATCAAAATTTAGATATAAAATTTGATGTTATGATTTTTATTTCTTTTCATGAACATTTTGAATATTCACAACTAAAAAATTATTTAATCGACGTAAGAAAATTTCAATTTCAAGACCATGAATTTTAAAGTATTAAACAAGAAATTCTTTAGTCATTATAAATTAATTCAACCTCTAGAATTAAATTTGCTTGTCAGCTAAGAATAAATTAATGTAGCTAGAACGATTTCTGAAGTTCCAACCTAATTTTTATTTATAATTTCTAAATAAATAATTCGGTCTATCAATAATATTAAGCCCTAAATTTCTATATAAAGGTAATAATATGTTCACAAGTTAAATAAATTTGTGTCTTAACAACAAATATTAAATTTGATTAAAAGTGAAGATGTTTAAGCTGTTTTTCGACAAATACGGATTTAGTGCCTTTTACAAAAACGGTATACCAGGTGACTTTTTTTTCTTATTTTAATTAAAATTTTTCTTAGACGCTACATTTTTATTGCGTTTTTAGATCAATTTAGTAACATCAATTTAATAAGCGTTGAATTTGGTTTCACAATTTTGGAAAAAGCTGGTTATGTTTTAATGCGAGAAAATACAACTTTTGAAAATTTCATACGACGCACTAGCATCGCATCATTCATTTTGACGATGTTATTTGTGATATTAACAATTACGGACCCAAAAACTGGATTTAAAGAGATTATTATGTTGTTCCAAACAATCAGCACGATTTCTCAAGTAAACGAACGTACCAAATGAAAATCATTTTTATAGCTATTTCTTACAGTCAATTACACGTCTGATCATTTTCGTTTACTACAAGCCCAACTTAATCAAACTCAAGCAACAAATCGGCAACTTTTGGAAGATCGAAGATATCGAATCTGATGAATACCTCCAATTCTACAAACTCCAAAATAAAGTGTTCCAAATCTACATCCTTCTGCCAATTATAGCAATATTCCTATTCTGCCTAAAGCCTGTTTTTGGGACCCTACCAATGTATCATTGGACACCAAATGACACATGGCTGATATTTTGGGGTGCCACAACTACAGATATGGTGTGCATTATAAGTACAGCTATCTTATTTGTGGGTTTCGATTTGGCTTTCGTGGCGATTTGCACAAATGTCATGAACCAGTTCAAATTGCTGCAAATGAAGATTCGTAAAGTAACATACGCCACGGATGATTTTGATGATTTGATGAATAATATGAACGGCATTATTCAATATCATGTTTTTTTGTTGGAGTAAGTTTTATTTATTTTTTTGGATAGGAACAATTTTTGCATCAAATAATTTTTTGATTGAAATTTCAAAAAAAAAAAAGTAGCAAACTAATGCGTTTTTTTTTTAGTTATACCCAGTTGATTCAAAATACGTACACGCCGTATTTTTTAATACAATATAGTATAACACTTTTGTCTTCTTGTTCTTATATGGTTGCTCTTTCGCTAATAGAGTAAGTCGAACTAAAAGAAATTTAACACATTTCAAAAGTTACGAAAAAGAAATTTTTAGGGACTTTAATTTCGTCCAAATTTTAGAAAATGTCATTTACACGAGTGCATTGGTATTTCAGTTTGGTATGTTCTGCATTCCCTTAACAGAAATAGCAACTGAGGTGATTATTTTATATACAGTGTGATCTGTCTGTCTGTCTGTCTATCTGTCTGTCGTCCGTCTATCTATCTATTTATCTATCTATTTATCTATTTATCTATCTATCTATCTATCTATCTATCTATCTATCTATCTATCCATCTATCTATCTATCTATCTGTCTGTCAGTCGGTCCGTCTGTCTGTCGGTCTGCCTGTCTGTCTCTCTGCCTATCTGTCTATCTATCTATTTATCTATCTATTTATCTATTTATCTACCCATCTATCTATCTATCTATCTATCTGTCTGTCTGTCGGTCCGTCTGTCTGTCGGTCTGCCTGTCTCTCTGCCTGTCTGTCTATCTATCTATCTATCTATCTATCTATCTATCTATCTATCTATCTATCTATCTATCTATCTGTCTGTCTGTCTGTCTGTCTGTCGGTCCGTCTGTCGGTCTGCCTGTCTGTCTCTCTGCCTGTCTGTCTATCTATCTATCTGTCTGTCGGTCCGTCTGTCTGTCGGTCTGCCTGTCTGTCTCTCTGCCTGTTTGTCTATCTATCTATCTATCTATCTATCTATCTATCTATCTATCTGTCTGTCTGTCTGTCTGTCTGTCGGTCCGTCTGTCTGTCGGTCTGCCTGTCTGTCTCTCTGCCTGTCTATCTATCTATCTATCTATCTATCTGTCTGTCTGTATGTTTGTCTGTCTGTCTGTCGGTCCGTCTGTCTGTCGGTCTGCCTATCTGTCTCTCTGCCTGTCTGTCTATCTATCTATCTATCTATCTATCTATCTATCTATCTATCTATCTATCTATCTATCTATCTATCTATCTATCTATCTATCTATCTATCTATCTGTCTGTCTGTCTGTCTATCTGTCTATCTGTCTGTCGTCCGTCTATCTATCTATTTATCTACCCATTTATCTATTTATCTATCTATCTATCTATCTATCTATCCATCTATCTATCTGTCTATCTGTCTGTCTGTCTGTCGGTCCGTCGGTCTGTCGGTCTGCCTGTCGGTCTGCCTGTCTGTCTCTCTGCCTGTCTGTCTATCTATCTATCTATCTATCTATCTATCTATCTATCTATCTATATATATATATATCTGTCTGCCTGTCTGTCCGTCTGTCCGTCTGTCTGTCGGTCTGCTTGTCTGTCTCTCTGCCTGTCTGTCTGTCTGTCTGTCTGTCTGTCGTCCGTCTATCTATCTATTTATCTATCTATTTATCTATTTATCTATCTATCTATCTATCTATCTATCTATCTATCTATCTATCTATCTATCTATCTATCTATCTATCTACCTCGCATATGTATAGGCGAGTGGTGTAGGTGAGGCGATATTCCACTCGGAGTGGTACCAGGGCCAAGGGAACGGCCACAAGGCCAAGTTGCTCTTCATGCTGATGCGCTGCCAGAAGGGCTGCCAGTTCACCGCTGGCGGTTTGGCCAAAATGAACAGAGAATCGATGATTAAAGTGAATATTATATCATCAAATTTCTGGTTCTTTTATAATTTTTTTTGCAGGTTTTTCGACTGTGCTTATCAGTTTTGGCCCTTATGAAACAAATAAATAATAAATTAAGGGTGTAGTAAATATGTGGTACAATTTTAATGCTAAGAAACGTTGGTAAAATATTTTTGTGTGTGCTTTTTGTAAATTCCACATACGTTTTAATTAGTCAATTATGAATTTCGATTTCTAATTCACGATTCTTTATCAAATATTCGTATAATATATTATAAAATAATTATATATTATATAACAAAATTATATTATTATATATACTATAAAATGTTGACTATGATTCTTAGCAAAATTTCTAATTAAAATTTCTCAGTAACTAGATTAAAATTTTTGAGTTGTGTCCTTGTTTTTCTCGAAAATTTATACTATACTTACCACAGAAAAGGATAATAACATCATATGTATGATAAATTCACACGAAAATAATTGATTTAAATAAATTTAAAAATATTTTCGCAGTTTTTCCTCTTTCCTTGTTAGCAAAATAACACCTAGAAAAATTTTTTTTGGCCACTTAAAGGTATGAAAGTTTAGTTTGGCACCCTGTATATTCTGAAACATCTCCCTTTTTGTATAGATCTATGTAAATTTATTCTAACTAGACATTTGGTGATTCAATATAATATATTATGCTTCTAGCCGCAGGGGTGTATTAAAAAAAAATTAGATAATTAATTAAAAACTGTAAAAAATAAGAATTTTGTTTTATATTAATTTTTTTCCAAAAAAATACTTTGTTGTATTTACAATTTTTCTAATACAGGTTGAATAATTATAGGTTTTTCCATTAGCTTCACTTATCAACCATTCACCGCACTTCCCTGGACTCTTCTATGTTCATACATTTTGTTCGCAAAAAACATTTCGCAAACACAATAATTAAAAAATAATTTCATTCCTGAACTGTTTCATACTTGACAGTATCGCATCCATAGAATTGAGATATATACTAGACATATACATTCTTCCTTTTGCTTTCTAAAGAAAATTGAGTGAATATGCGTCGTGGAAAAGGTATTTGTCTGATATTGTGAAGTATTTTCATCATCATGGACTGATCATCTTGTATTTGCAGAGATATGTTGCGCGAATATTTTTATATAGCAAATATGAAAAAATAATGTCGCATTTTTTGTTGAAGTTAAGATAATTTGGTCAAAAAAAATGTTGAAAATGTGAAAAATGTTTGGAACAATGAATTAAAGGAAATAAATAATTCCAAAATGCAAATTCACTAAAAAAAAAGAGAAACTACGAAATAAAAAAATCTCTGGGAAAACGGATTTGTAAAAATTAATGTGAAAAATGAGAAAAAAGCAATTTCTTTTTGAATTTTTTATTGATTTAAAAAAAAATGTTGTTTTTCAACTGATTTATCATTCTTCAATAAAAATATATAAATAATCTCTATATTACCCCATTAATTAAAAAAATCAATAAAAAAAAACTACTATCTTGCGATAAACTTCAACCTTTCTTATTTTATGCGCCTTACGTCAAGATTCTTTTGAAATTTGTTCAGTATGGTGTGATATAATTTTTTATGAGCAGCTGCAATATTTCTACATTTATATAAATACTTTCGAGTGACTTATTACCTGTTTGAGATCCTCGGAATTAAAAGATAAGATCTAATTTTGAAAATACCCGATTTTTTTTGTAACAATGTGGCAGAAACTTTTTCACCTTAGTGGAATAAAAGAACGAAAATCGACATTAGCCGATTATTTGAAGTACCCAACATTAAGAGACCATCCATCGAGGAGTTGGCAGAATTGGTTAGAAGGCAGAAGAGCAGACGATGGCGCTGAAGGATTGTGGCGGATCCACAATAAGTTATATGACGTCACGACGTTCATTGATCAACATCCCGGCGGAGATGATTGGTTGAAATTAACAAAAGTAATGCCATTTTTTTAATTATTCAAATTTTTCTCAAATTTGCTCAGCGAATTATTTTAATATTTTAGGGCACGGATATTACGGAAGCTTTCGAAGTGCATCATATAAATCCCCTGGCAGAGAAAATGTTGCAAAAGTATTACGTGAGAGATGCGAATACTCGACGAAATTCGCCATTTACTTTTCACGATTTGGGCTTGTTTCGAACGTTGAAGAGGAGCGTTCGAGAAGAGCTTAAGACACTACCAAAAACGCCAGTGGACAATTCTAAATATATTATAGATACTTTGCTGGGCTGTTTCTTGATTGGTGCTATATTCGCTGCTAGTTTTAAGTACGAGCATACAATTTTAATAATAAATTTAAATAATTTGCAAATTTTTATTTGTTAAAGGAGCTATTGGTGCGCCATTTTTTCTGGTCTAACAATGAGTATGATGTCAATTGCCGCCCACAATTTTTTCCACCAAAAAAATAATTTTCGCATGTACTATTTCGATTTTTCAATGCTTTCGTCGAGGTGATTTAAAATTAAAAAAATTACCCCGAACACTTTTTGGAACTGCATCTAATTTCTTCTAAATAACTACAACGTTTTAGAGGTTGGAGAGTTAGCCACGCTTTGAGCCATCACCTTTTCCCAAACACTTTAATGGACATGGAAATATCCGGCTTCGAACCTTTGATGCAATATTTGCCAACCCAAAAGGGTTTATTCTTCAGATACGTATCATGGGCGTACTCGTTCATATTTTTTGCCATGTTGTTTGTGATTTCGTATATTCGAATGCAAGTATCATTTAACTAACAAATACTTAAAAAATAACATTTCCATTAAATTTTGCAGGATTAAATCGATGTACGAAAATCGTGGAAAAGGCTTCCAATTAGTCAACCTTTTCCCAATGCTTATTTTGGCATTAATGTGGTACTTCAACACCGACTTCTTAAATACCTCGAAGCTATTTTTAACAATATACATAACTGGAAGTTTTCACTTCGCTTTTGTTGGATTAAACGCAGCTCATCATCATCCAGATATATTCCACGATGGCGATGAACCGAGGTACCAAATAAATCTCGTGTTTCGCAAATAATTCAAAAGTTCACTCACTACTTTCCAGGTCGAAGAACGCCATCGATTGGGCCATCCATCAGTTGGACTCCGTCATGGACCGGAAGGAGATCACCGGATCTCATTTTTTGGTCTTGACCAATTTTGGGGACCACGCTCTCCACCATATGTTCCCCACCCTTGATTGCGGCTTACTGGATCCTCTGTATCCGCTCTTCCTCAACATCTGCAAGCAATTTGATGTTGAATGGAAAGTCAGCAGTCAGTTTGATATGATCAGAGGGCAGTATAGGCAACTGGCTAAGACCGTACCCAACAAATATCACCATAAGAAATAAAAGAATGGACGGTTGTGTTAAAAAACATATTTTAAGCAAGAATCGAATTGAAATAAACTGCTACTTATAGAAGTAATTTTTTATATCTTGGAGGACCTAATTCATCCTCTACTGCGCATAGGGGTTGAGCTTCCAATACCATTGTTGCCATATATGAATGAAAAACTTCAGTACAAAGTGCTCAAATTGCAAACTGTATGAATATATACGGCTTCGATTAAAGTCCACGATTTTGTAAAAAGTTTCCAGTTATTTATTATTTGTTTTGATCAATTATGCTAATATAATACCGTCTGTATTTGTTGGCTGTCGATATGACAACATTGCAGTAATTTTGACCACACCCTCAAATGACAAAAATGCAGTGGCGAGCATCTCTTCACGAGCATATGGTTTCGGAGTGTTGAAGCGGCCAATGTATTTACAATTTTTTTTTGTTATCATTGGTCTTATGCATAAACTAGTCTTAATTTGTAATGCGCAGTAAAAGGGGCGGGTCCGCCACTTAAAAAAAAATTGCCTATATCAACATTATTAACCCCAAATAAAGGTTTTTCGGTACAATGCAGTGAATTTCTCTTCGTGTAAATAAAAACGCCGGCTTAAGCTGATTTAAGATTTTCATTTCTACTAAGCATCTTTTTCTACTAACAAAAGATATGGAAATTCACATAACAAAAGGTTGTCTCTTCTTCGATGGCAATCTGAAATCTCTCCACGCTTATTATTTATTCATCCAGAATTTATCATGTAAATTAATCCACTATTCTAAGGCAATTGCATGAAAATATTATCAAATGAAAAATTGTTATTTTCATATTTGGTACGACTAAAGGAAATAAATACAGAAATATTTAAACGTAAGTTTTGGAACATCCGATTAAATTTTTTAAAATTAATTATAGAAGGCAAATACGAGGGCAAGATACGAATAATAAGTTGTATAGCTCAAGATAAATGTTTTTAACGAACTTTTTTATTAATTTATTATTTAGAAGTTATATTTTTGAGTAAAATCAAAATGTTTGCCATTTTCTTTCGAAAAAAAACAGTATATTAAAAAAAATTGAATTGTAATTAATTATGTACCAATTAATAGTAATGTATCCTAAGTACCGTTCTGTTCACTAGTGTACAATTTAACAGCAAAGTATGACGGGTTGCATATGTTGATACAAATCGAATGTAAATAAATCGGCGGCAAAAAGTCAAAACCAAAAATCCAATATACAGATTTAATTTTAAATACTTCGGTACAAGAAGTTGCTAGACAAGCCGAGTACAAAAGCATCCTCGTGCATGTTGCAGTATAAAGGAAAACAAAAAATATGAAGAGGGAAACTGGTGACGATTATAAGAAAATAAGTCTGAGGCAATTATCTGAGGAGAAGATATCAAAGATTAGCTTTGATTCGTGTCTTTTTAATGATTCTCTGTAGTCTAATAGCAAAAAAAAAGAAGGAATTATTGTCGAATAATAGTAGTTTCATTTGTGGAATTATAATTGAAGAAACAGAACAAAACGGTAACAAACATTTTTCATGTAAAATAAAAGATTTTTTGCAAACAAGGCTAGAAATTTGAAGAGCTTTAATACTCAAAGATATAAGCGCTATATATTGATTTTTTTTTCTATTCAAAAATAATTTTGTGAACGTAATAATTTATTTTTTCAAAACAACAAAATATTTTTTTTAAATTTAACTTTTTGGCACTTTTGAAGATATAGTGTTCGTTTGTTGCGCATCTGCACAAGACACCTGTAACAGGACGTGCATTACGCATTTCCAGGCATGGTATAAGCGTCGCGACGCCTAGCGTCGGTCTTCAGTTTGCAATCTGCTATCGGTTAATTAAGAACGTAAACGGTCGCTGAATAAACGCAACTAGTGCGCGAAAGTTCAATAAAATAACGAATTTTTTTAAATAAATTTGATTATTTTGGTTAAGAAATTTTAAAAAAGTAGGTGAAAATTTAACTGTTTTTGTGAGTTAAAAAAGATTTTTGTGATATTTTGTTGGTAAATTGATTTTATGACTTTTGTTGTTGTAAAAAAGTTATGTTAAAAAGTTGGACTAATATGGGGTGTAATGTAATTTTATATATTTAGCTTTTAGCTGAAAAAAGAATTATTTTCTGGTGAGTAATATTTTGCCTATGTACGATATAAAATTAATATTTCAATAAAAAATATACCTAGGTATAATTAGAATTATTTTTTATAGTGAAAAAAAGTTGGGTACGTTTTATTTTGCTTATAAACGATTTTTTTAAATTTTTCTTATTTTGATTTAAACTAAATATTTTCATTAAAAAAATAGTACTGCCCTGTTCACACAAAAAAAAATTACTATAATCATAATAATTTTTTATATAGTGCACAGAAAAGGGAAAACAAATTTTCCCTTTGCTCGGATTTTCCAAATAAATTTCTTATATTTTATACAGGGTGTGAAATTAAAATCTCAAACGTAACTAATAAAAACGTATTTTGACCAAAAAAAATTTTAGTGCAGAAAATATAGTAAAAAACGCAAAAATTATGCATATATCATTATGTCGGGATATGTAAGTTATTACAGGATGTTATATATATTATGCATAAACAAGTTGTTATTTTGCATAACATAAAATAATATTTTTTGGTGTGTAATATTTTACCTATGTACGATATAAAATTAATATTTCAATAAAAAATATACCTAGGTATAATTAGAATTATTTTTTATAGTGAAAAAAATTATTATTTTGCTTATAAACGCGATTTAAACAAAATATTTTCATTAAAAAAATAGTACTGCCCTATTCACACCAAAAAAATATTAGTATAATTATAATTATTTTTTATATAATGCACAAAAAAGGGAAAACAAAATTTTCCTTTGCTCGGATTTTCCAAATAAATTTCATATATTTTATACGGAATAACAAAGCAGAGGGGATTGATATGATACCAGCCGAATTAATAAAACACGCAGGGGAAAAAATGCAGGAGCGATTATACAGGTTAGTTTGTAAAATATATGAGAAGGGAGAAGTACCACAGGATTTTCAGCGTAGTAGAATAGTAACAATGCCGAAGAAAATAGGAGCTAAATTGTGTGAGAACTATAGGACCATTAGCCTACTATCACATGCATCGAAGATATTGTTAAAGATTATTTATAGGAGATTAGAAAATAAAGTAGAGGAAAGGCTAGGAGAAGATCAGTTTGGTTTTAGGAAAAACAGAGGGACGAGAGAGGCGATTCTAGCACTAAGAACGGTAGTAGAAAAAAGAAATAGGGTAGGAAAGGTAACTTGCATAGCTTTTGTAGATTTAGAAAAGGCATTTGATAATGTAGATTGGGACATAATGTTTAGAATTTTAAAAGAAACGGGTATAGATTATAAGGATAGGAGAATAATTTTTAATTTATATAAACACCAAACTGCCTTAGTTAGAATTGAGGGGGAAGAAGAGGTAGCAAAAATAGGGAAGGGAGTTCGGCAGGGATGTACACTCTCACCGTTATTATTTAATCTATATATAGAAGATGCAATAAACAAAGTAAAAGAAGAGTATAGTGTAGGTGTGAATGTACAGGGAGAGAAAATATATATGTTGAGATTCGCCGACGATATAGCTATATTAGAAGAAAGCGAAAAGAATTTAGAAAGGGTATTGAATGGTATGCAGGCAGTATTGACTAGGGATTTTAACATGAAAATAAATATAGGTAAAACTAAATTGATGAGGTGTGACAGAAAGGAATGCAGTAGAAAAATGAAGATCTCAATAGGAGATAATAGAATCGAAGAAGTGTCAGATTTTTGTTATTTAGGCAGTAGAATCACAAAAGATAATCGAAGCAAAGTAGATATAAAGTGTAGGATAGCACAGGGTAGGAAGGCATTCGTAGAAAAAGAACAGATTTTAAGATCAAATATTGACTTGGGTATTAGAAAAAGATTACTGAAGGTATATGTTTGGAGTGTAGCACTGTACGGGTGTGAGGCGTGGACTATAGGAAAGGAAGAGAAGCGTAGATTACAAGCATTAGAAATGTGGTGTTATAGGAGGATGATGAGGATTGGTTGGGAAGATAAAGTAACAAATGAAGCTGTACTAGAGTTAGTAGGGGAGAAGAAAAGTATCTGGAGAGTGTTACAGCGTAGGAGAGACAGATTAGTAGGGCATATTCTTAGGCATGGGGGGATTATGCAATTGATCATAGAAGGTAGAGTGGAGGGAAAGAGAGGGGTAGGTAGGCCTAGATTGGAGTATGTGAGTCAGATAGCTGAAGACGTTGAGATGAATAGCTATAGAGAGATGAAGGGATTAGCTCAGGATAGATCGGCATGGCGTGCTGTTTCCAACCAATCTTTAGGATTGCGGACTGTTTAACTAAACTTAATATTTTATACAGGGTGTGAAATTAAAATCTCAAACGTAACTAATAAAAAACTTATTTTGACCAAAAAAAATTTTAGTGCTGAAAATATAGTAAAAAACACAAAAATTATGCATTTTCATTATGTCGGGATATGTAAGTTATTACAGGATGTTATATATATTATGCATAACAAGTTGTAAAAGCGATGATTAGATATGATTATGAATTTATGATTGATTAGAGAACAAGCGTGAAATAATTTGAATATAATATTGTTTGCGAACATATAGATCGAAATGATAACGTTGTTGGTGTTGTAGTAAAATATTTGACGTCATTTTATGAAAATTATGCTAATAAGCGGGTGAGGTGTATTTTAGTTTATTATCAAAAACTAGGATGGAATAATATTTTAGATTTTTGAATATGTTTGTAGGTGACTCGTTTGGATTATCCTGTAGAAACAAAAATAATCGACATTTGTAATTTTTTGAAAAATAAAATTATCCTGATTATGAAATACATAACAAAAAATTTCTACCACTTTTTATTTAAACATTTCTTAAATATACAACCTAAATTTTATTTTTTTAATACGTACAGCTGTAAAAATCTGACTAATAATAATTTTTTAAAAATCTAATTAATTCGTTACAATGAAAATCCATTTAAATCAAACTAAATAAACTTCGCAAATCCATTACAAATTATTTCGAATTAATTTAGACAAGTAAATCGTCTTTTAATTGGTTAATCCAATATGGCCGGCAAACATGGAAGCTACGTGAATGTATGTGAGTAGATTTTTGTAAGGTTTTATAAAGACTTGATTTTCTTTGTACTTTCTATTGACCGAAGAAACAAAATAACTACTAGAATGATAATTTATTTTTCTAATAAAAAATTATAGACGCAAAATAAATTGGTGATGAAATAAATATATTTTTTAATGATAAATATGTTTAAGGAAGCAGCTAGAATTTTTTTAATTACAAAAAATGTATAGAAATTAAGGTGTAAATTTTCTATGATGCTATAAAAAATAATTATATTAAAATAATTAAATTTTCCGAGTAAATTTTTAATTTTATAAGTGTTTTTTTGACATTCGACTTTAATAAAAAAAAATTAAGCCTATATAAATAAATTGTGCATTTATTTATGATTGGTTAAGCTACATAATTAAATATTAATTATAATTAATAATTTATAAAGCATAAATTGATATTAATTAATGAAAATTTTGTGTTTCCGATGAAAATTTCAATTAATCATCCGCGAACAGGTGAAATTATTCCTTTTTTCGTGGAAAAATAATTCGCAAAAAACGCGATTCTATTTTAATAAAATTTATTGTACACTTAAAAAAAATTAATAGTCAGATAATTTGATTGGTTAATAAAATCGTATTTTATGTCTTCTTTGTAAATATCAAATGCGGAAATAAAGTATAAAATATCCTCTTTTATAGAGTATCTTTTATATAAAAACAAAAAGTAATCCTTATTTCATAAAAAATGGGTCAATGTGAAAGCCAAAGCTCAAACGTACGTACAAATAATGAAGATATTTGTTATTTATCTTGCAATAAAATGAATTTTTTTTAGAAATAAATTTATTTTGCTTTGGTTAAGGTTTTTTTATTTAAATTTTTGTTTATGTCACGGTCCAACATTTTTTACTACTAGCTTAATTAATTTTAGTTCAAAAAAATATACTATTCAGTTTTTAATTTGATTTTTTATCGGATAGAGCGACCGAAATAACATAATTTTTGCTAAAATAAAATTGCTTTTTGTATATTATATTATATAAAAAAATTTGAATTATTTACGAAATTTTTGGTATAAATCTAGTTCGAGTAAAATTTTTTTTTCATTTTTAGAAGTTGTAAAAAAATATCTCGAAAGCAGTGTAATAAATCAACTTCTCTATATTTATTTTTTTATTGGTTTCTGGAGATGAATTTCGGAAAATGAAAAGTGTTGATAAATTATTCGGAAGTGCGAAAATGAGAAATATTTTGATATGTTGAGTTGTTTATAAAAAAATTCCGGACGGAAAATATAAATAAGAAAATAGTATTTTTTAATAATAAAAAAAAAAAAGATTAATAAAAGGAAGTGTATAAATAAGAAACAATTTTTTTAAATTCACAATAAAAAATTAAGCATAAATAAGAGATACCTAAAAATTGATAAGTCAAAAAATAATTTCTTCGAAGATCTCTATTTTTAATTCCTAAAAAATCATTGAAATTGTGTCAAACAGGTATTTAAAAAATATTAGGTATTATTAAATTATTAAATAAAAAAGGTATTTATCCAATATTGATTATAATAAATTAATTAAATCTTTAAAAAATACGTCGGTAAATAATTTTCGAACATATATGAATTTAAAAAAGAATATTTTGGGTACAAAATAAACAAAGAAACATATTTAAAAAATTCACCACGATGAAAAAAGAAATCCATAAATACGAGGTATCTAAAAAAATAGATTAACGATCATTTCTGTTATGGATAAATAATAAATGAAATTTACTTTTCTCTTTCACCCGTGCTTAATAACATTTTAATTATAACGACAAACGAAAATTTGAATAAAAATTTAATTAAAAATCGAATACTTCTCATTGAAGGATTTTCATGTTTACTTATCTTTAGTATTGTTTGTTGCATCTTCTATATATAGATTAAATAATAACGGCCAAGTGTTAGTATACCAAGTGACTCCCTTTCCTATTCTTGCTACCTCTTCTTCCCACTCAATTTTAATAAAAGAAATGCACATAAAAAGCATCGTTGGTCTAAAAATTACGATCTTTTATTGGAAATTGTAAGTTAAGTTAAGTTTGTCGCTGACGTTTGAAATTTGTCAATGAACATTTTTTCCGGATATATATTTAATGGAGTTTTCATGGTGACTGACATATGAAGTTCCTGTAATTTTTTTTTTGGTAAACTCTCAATCTTATAATTCGTCGTAAAATAGAAAAATTAATATTTTTTATTCGGAAAATTTCAGGATCTTTGTTTTTTCGAACTTGTCAGAATAAATTGATACCGATATAGAATTATTACATAAAAATTATATTTCGATTTATTTAATTTACTATAGACTTCTCGAAAATAAATTAGCAGAGTTATCAAAACATTATTCAAATTATTTTCGAAATTATTTTATATTTCTAGACTTCTTTCTGTATATACATGTCTATATTTTAGATGAATACTCCATCACCATCATCAGCATATTCAAATTTAATCATTATCCCAAACTACCTCGGGTCAGGACCGTATTAAAATCTTTTCAGGTCCCAACAGCCCATTTATTTTCAGACGGCATATTTTTTATTTTAGACCTTTTTATACGACAAATCGAACTTAAAAAAATGATTTATTTTATTTAGAGTAAATATAATATTTTTTTAATCGAACTTATTAGTTTTTTTTTAATATAATAATCTGAAATTTTTTTAAAATAGTTTTAATGAAGTATAAAAAATATTTCACGTAATAAAAAAAATCAATACACATTGTACAGGGATTTAAATTAATTAAAAAAAGTTTAAATGAAAATTTGTTGAGAAAATTAGACGAAGTATGTGACTAAAAAGAAAAGTAACATTTTTTTTGCAAAATTTTCCAATTTAATTCACTAAAAAAAAATCGAAAAATCAACTGAGCTTAAAGAAGATCAATTCTTTCTTGTAAAACCTACTTCAAATCAACGTAAATTTACGGAAACTGGTACAAAGGGTTAATTTACCATAAACTGTAGTACATTGTTGCCTATATACCACTTTCTAGTAGCTACATTTACCCAGTTTACCACACGGACACTATCTTATCTTAGCCAGAACATCTTCAGAGGATCTGCGGTCGTGAATGTTCAAAACAATCTTGATATTGTTGATCGATTCAACATTGCTTTGTTTGGGTATACCCTGTATATACTCTATTCGCAATTAGAACGTACTAACAAGAAACGTTTGCGCAATGGCAAAAAGAAATCTCCAAAAGGGCCGAAATCCATTTTTTTTACAAGTTGAGAAAAAATTGGAAATGATCCTTTTTTAATTTAAACTATTGTTCGTACAATTAAAAAAAATAATCATATGGGATTTTGTAAAATTGGATTAATAATTTATTAAAAATATAGTATAGTTACAGAAGCCAAACAATTTTTTTTTTTAATCATTAAAAATTATATATATTTTTTTAATTCAGTTGATATTTTATGTAAAAATTTTGAGAAATGACAAGAATTTTTTTAACCGAGTATATATTTTTCATAGGGGCCGAGTAAAAAAATTCAATAATTCACGAATTTAAAAGGAAATTTAAACTAAATTAAAGCAAGATTTCGTTGCGTTTTTTATATTTGATATTGTATGTAAAATTTTTGAGAAATAACAAGAATTTTTTTAACCGAGAATATATTTTTCATAGGGGTCGAGTAAAAAAAAATCAATAATTCACAAATTTAAAAGGAAATTTAAACTAAATTAAAGCAAGATTTCGTTGCGTTTTTTATATTTGATATTTTATGTAAAAATTTTGAGAAATGACAAGAATTTTTTTAACCGAGTATATATTTTTCATAGGGTGTCGAGTAAAAAAAAATAAAAAATTCATGAATTTGAAAGGAAATTCTAAACTAAATTAAAGCAAGATTTGGTTGCGTTTTTTTCTTGTACTGAGTGTATTTCATTCGCGAAGCTATATGCATGTTTTTTAAGATGAGAAGGTGGATGAGATAGCCATTTTTCCAATTCCAGATGACCGCGGGGGATCATAGGGGTGACTAGGGAATATATATGGTTAAGTGTATACGAGGATAAAATTCTGCTGACGAAATACGAATTATATGCTGATCAGAGAGTATGTAAATTTCATGTAAAAGCAACTCTGTATTTTTTAAACTAAATTTTAATATTTTCTGACCATGATTCAAAATAATTTTAATAACAATTTTTGGACCAAATTATCTACATTTTCTTATCAAAATTGCAAAAATGTTTTAACCACAATAATCTGATCAAAATTTCAACATTTCTAAATCAAGATTTCAAAATTTTCTGATTTCTTCATCAAGATTTCAAAAAATTCTAGCTACGATTCTAGAATCAAAATTTCTAAATTTTCTAATTAATATTTCATAAAGAAATTCTAATCACAATTTTTTCAACAAATTTGCTACATTTTCTGATCAAAATTTTCTGATTATATTTTCAAACGTTTCTGGTCCAAATTTTCCGATTTATATTCCAAAAATTAATGAACAAGATTTCAAAAATGTACAGGAACAAAAGCTACCATTACCTCAAAATTTTTTAAACTTTTCGTCAAACTTTTCACACATCATCGACGATAATTAAGTTTTTAAACCACAGCCCCTAAAAAAACACATCCAAATATTTTTTTAATCAATCTGCATTTCTACAGAGATTTGTGGGATTTTTAAAAGTATTTCTATATTTTCATTTTGTCAAAAAAAAATTTTTTTTAAGCAGATGCATATTTAAACTACCTACAAAGAAGAAATTTTATATATACGAACATTTCTAGAATATAGATTTCATATCATGTCATGTCAATATTCTACCTACTCTTCATACAAACATTTTGACGTGTACGAAAATTTTATTAATATTTAATACCATCCAAGGAAATGTAAGCTTCACATACCAAAGAAAACCAATCATAAAAAACCTTTAGAAAAGACAAATAAAACAAGATCTAAAATTTTTTAGACGAGAATGCCATCTAGTGTTTGTTTTGAAAAGCATATATAATCCACTCAACGAAAAACATCGAATATGACTTCAGTGGCGCCGTAATATTATTTAGCGATGCGAATATAAAATATTATTCTATACTCTAAATGTTTGGTTTTTTATTAAACTAAAATTAATAGCCGAAACGACAAATATTTGGATTATAAATAAAAGCGCAGGATTATAAATAAAAGAATCACAAGCGCAGGATATATACGTGGAAAATGCCAGGAGATATAGGGAGGTATCAGATAGATTACATACTGGTTAAAGAGAGGTTTAGGAACCAGATTAAGAATTGTAAGAGTTACCCTGGAGCAGATATTGATAGTGACCATAATTTAGTAGTCCTGGACTCAGAGGTCAAATTCAAGAAATTACAGAAGTCTAAACAGGTCAGAGTAGATGTCGATAGGTTAAAATTAGCTGATGTATGTGAAAAGTACAAGCAGAAAGTAGAAATCATGGCTAATGGAACATCTAGGAACGACATAGATTGCGAATGGAGGGAAATCAGAAATGGGTTAACTACAGCAGCAAATGAAGTATTAGGCACAAAGAAAAGGGCAGGTAGGAGGGAATGGATCACGGAAGAAATAGTTGAAATGATTGAAGCAAGAAGGAAAATTAAAATTGGAAACACAGAAGCAGGACAGAAAAAATATAAGGAACTAAGGAACTTAATTAATAGAAAATGCAAGCTAGCGAAAAAAGAGTGGATAAAAGGAAATTGTGAGGATATTGAGGAGGATATGAGAAGAGGTAAAGTAGATTTGGGCTACAGGAAAATTAAGTCACATTTTTCTAAAGTAAAACCAAAGGGTAACATTATATGTGATAAGCAGGGTAAGGAACTCACAGAAAATAAGGAAAAAGCTAGAAGATGGAAGGAGTAACTTGAAGATTTATATAAAGGTAGGCAGGACATGGAGGAGCTAGAAAGTGTGGAACAGATAGATGAGGATGACTTAGGTCCTAGCATACTTAGGTCAGAGTTTCATAGAGCATTAAATGATTTACGGAATAACAAAGCAGCGGGGATTGATATGATACCAGGGGAAAAATGCAGGAGCGATTATACAGGTTAGTTTGTAAAATATATGAGAAGGGAGAAGTACCACAGGATTTTCAGCGTAGTAGAATAGTAACAATGCCGAAGAAAATAGGAGCTAATTTGTGTGAGAACTATAGGACCATTAGTCTACTATCACATGCATCGAAGATATTGTTAAAGATTATTTATAGGAGATTAGAAAATAAAGTAGAGGAAAGGCTAGGAGAAGATCAGTTTGGTTTTAGGAAAAACAGAGGGACGAGGGAGGCGATTCTAGCACTAAGAACGGTAGTAGAAAAAAGAAAGAGGGTAGGAAAGGTAACTTGCATAGCTTTTGTAGATTTAGTAAAGGCATTTGATAATGTAGATTGGGACATAATGTTTAGAATTTTAAAAGAAACGGGTATAGATTATAAGGATATGAGAATAATTTTTAATTTATATAAACACCAAACTGCCTTAGTTAGAATTGAGGGGGAAGAAGAGGTAGCAAAAATAGGGAAGGGAGTTCGGCAGGGATGTAAACTTTCACCGTTATTATTTAATCTATATATAGAAGATGCAATAAACAAAGTAAAAGAAGAGTATAGTGTAGGTGTGAATGTACAGGGAGAGAAAATATATATGTTGATATTCGCCGACGATATAGCTATATTGGAAGAAAGCGAAAAGAATTTAGAAAGGGTATTGAATGGTATGCAGGCAGTATTGACTAGGGATTTTAACATGAAAATAAATATAGGTAAAACTAAAGTGATGAGGTGTGACAAAAAGGAATGCAGTAGAAAAATGAGGATCACAATAGGAGATAATAGAATCGAAGAAGTGTCAGATTTTTGTTATTTAGGCAGTAGAATCACAAAAGATAATCGAAGCAAGGTAGATATAAAGTGTAGGATAGCACAGGGTAGGAAGGCATTCGTAGAAAAAGAACAGATTTTAAGATCAAATATTGACTTGGGTATTAGAAAAAGATTACTGAAGGTATATGTTTGGAGTGTAGCACTGTACGGGTGTGAGGCGTGGACTATAGGAAAGGAAGAGAAGCGTAGATTACAAGCATTCGAAATGTGGTGTTATAGGAGGATGATGAGGATTGGTTGGGAAGATAAAGTAACAAATGAAGCTGTACTAGAGTTAGTAGGGGAGAAGAGAAGTATTTGGAGAGTGTTACAGCGTAGGAGAGACAGATTAGTAGGGCATATCCTTAGGCATGGGGGGATTATGCAATTGATCATAGAAGGTAGAGTGGAGGGAAGGAGAGGGGTAGGTAGGCCTAGATTGGAGTATGTGAGTCAGATAGTTGAAGACGTTGTGATGAATAGCTATAGGGAGATGAAGGGATTAGCTCAGGATAGATCGGCATGGCGTGCTGTTTCCAACCAATCTTTAGGATTGCGGACTCTTTAACTAACCATCCAAGGAAATGTAAGCTTGACATACCAAAGAAAACCAATCATAAAAAAGCTTTAGAAAAGACAAATAAAACAAGATATAAATTTTTTAGACGAGAATGCCATCTAGTGTTTGTTTTGAAAAGCATATATAATCCAGTCAATGAAAAACATCGAATATGACTTCAGTGGCGCCGTAATATTATTTAGCGGTGCGAATATAAAGTATTATTCTTTACTCTAAATGTTTGGTTTTTTATTAAACTAAAATTATTAGCCGAAACGACAAATATTTGGATTATAAATAAAAGCAATGAATGGAACGATATTGTGCGAAATTTAGTTTTTATTGTCTAGTGTTCTTGATATAATAATTTACTATTATTATTTATGGCTGGTGTTTTGTTTGAATTTAAGGATTAAATTGTTTTTTATATGGAAGTTGCGTCTACCATTTTCGAGTTCATTTAAAACAGCGCGTATTAATTAGAAAGAAGTTAATATAAAAAAATACATGTTCGCCATTAATTATAAATTTTTAAAACTAAAATTTGTAATTATAAATACGCAACAGTTGAAGCAACAATGATGTGTTTGCAGTTTGTTTTTATGTGTGCAATTAAAGCTGGAATGCAATATAAAATAGCCATTGAATAATAGTTGCGGAGGACTCGAATGATATTTACTTTGTCTGCTATTAAAGCTTAAAGTATGTAAATTCGCGACCAATGAAATTAGTTGAGGATCTTTGATCAACATACACAAATCTAACACTTTTTGTATTTATTAATTGATCCAGCAGAGGATAAATAAGTTTAAAAGAACAATTTTTTTTTTGATCTAACAAATTCACATATCCTGAAATTTCAGAAATTATTTTAATTCTCTCCCCACTAATTACCAATGAATAAACATTTTTTTAGCGATGGCTTATTTCAATATTCTTTCCTTTTGTCAACGATTCAACATCTAACTAAAAGTCGATAATACACATCACGCTGAAGCTGATTTCTGATGCAGACTAGCGATGTGTAGTTCACTCGCGAACCGTTCACTCTGAACGGTTCAATCAAATGACTGTGACGTTGTTTTGCAACGACCTATAGGTCACTATGACCTAGTTCGTGAACTATGAACTACATTTGATGTACTTGTACTAGATTCTGACCGCGTCGTCTTGATCCACAACGGCTCGCAAACGATGCAGTATAGTATACATTACATATACAGTACTAACATTTATGTGATAAAGTGTGTTGGTGAACGGAACGAAATTATATTTCCTTATATATGTTTTGTATAAATTATAAACATTGTTGTCCTTTTTCTTAATTCTTAATTCAAAATAAGTATTGCGATATTTCAATTTATTTATTTTTTACCGTTTAATATTTTTATATTGAGAAAAAAGAGATTATTTTCATTATGTGCATATAGGTCGTGAACTAGTTCATTTTTAAAAGATGTAGTAGTTCACGACCTATAGTTCGTGAACGGTACATTGAAATGAACTACGAACTAAGACCCCAAAGTGACCTACAGTTTGCCATCGCTAATGCTTTTTTCTTTCATCAACACTTTCAATTATTCCGTTCACGTATTTTATTTGCATGGCTGTAAAGTCATGCTGTATTGAATTGGAGGTTGTTGTCTCATTTCTTATTGCATACAAGAATAAGTTAACTTATAGAAGAATATAACAAAATTAGAATTTCTTGAAAAAATAATTGAATTCAAAATTTGTCCGATTGAAATAAATATTCTTAAACTTGCATAAATACGAATTATCTATTTATTAAAATATTTTGAAAACTTTGGACGTGATGTAAAAAGTATTATAATCCAGTGGGGTATTCAAATTATTTGATTTCTAAAAGGGATGAGTACAGAATACTTTGAAAAAAAATTCGAAAGCCTCCGAAAAAAATCTAATATTTCGCAATGTAAAATAAATGAAAAAAGTTCTTGACAAAAAAATCTTTTTTTTCAAATGTTTGTTGAATGTTAGTATTTTATTAGACAAATCGTTTGAATAAAAAAATAAAAAATAAAATAAAATAAAATTAAATAAAATTAAATAAAATTAAATAAAATAAAACAAAATAAAATAAAATGCAATAATCGATAGAAGAAAGTTTTTTTTTCTGTGTCGAGTGGATATATTTTTAAAAGATTGTAACTTAAAAAATGACATTTTCAGGAAATATTGTTTCAAGAGTGGAAAAAATTCGAAGAAATTTAAAAAAAAACATGCAGAAATAAATATGGCAAATGTGTGGAACGGAAAGAATACGAAAAATATTTTAGAATTAAAAAAATAATTATATTATATTAAAAAATAAGGGAAGATATTGCTCGGTAAAAGAAATATTATTAATATAAAAGAATAGGAGAGAATGAAATATTTCCAACATTATAAATAAATTAAATATAGTGTTCAAATTTTTTAAGTTCTCCTCATTAGAAAATATTAAAAGTTAAGCACCATGAAAAAATTCGGATTAAGTGGGGATTTCAAAAGAAAGCTATTAAATAAGAAAAACTATTTAAATCAGTGTTCAAAATGAAGAAAAATACTTCTTCAATCCACTAATTTAAAATTTTCTTTAATTTTTAATAATATTGATTAAAACAAAATATATACTTATTTTATTTTAATTTCCTAGTCGCTGATAAGTTGGAATTTCACAAAAATTTAAAAAAAAATTCTTTAAAAAACTACACAATTTTAGATTATATTGGCAAAAAAATGTAATTA
The DNA here is from genome assembly GCA_947310635.1 of Leptodirus hochenwartii. NCBI lineage: Eukaryota > Metazoa > Arthropoda > Insecta > Coleoptera > Leiodidae > Leptodirus > Leptodirus hochenwartii. The sequence goes on along the minus strand of OX371182.1, from coordinate 4,173,043 downwards.
TTCAACATAACATTTCCAATTTCTTCACATTACATCAAAGTCTGAAAAACGTAAAAAAAAGCCTGTTTCTTGTTGTTTTCTCAAAAATAAAATTTTCACTAGTTTTTACATTTACTGATAATTAAATATATTTTTTAAGTTTTATATATCGCATATATTTCGCAAGTCTCGTGCAAATTTATTTTCTAGATACTCCTCTGCTATTTATTCTGTTTATTCAATCTTCTAATCTATTCTAACTCTAAATTAAAAATCTTTTTTCTCTTCTCTTTAATATAACTATTATCAGTTTGAACACATCATTAAATGAAATATTTTGAGAAATTGATTTTCTAACTACATTCCACTTTGTTTCGGTGAAGAACAAAAAGCTTGGATTAGAAGACACCACCAGCAACAACACACATCTAGTAAACTAACCAGAAACATGCCGCCTACTTATTCCTATCGCAAAAATAATGCCCCGTAGTTACACGATGGTCATGATGGATCAAAATGGATCAATATACCGATTCAACATCACCAACCTAACAGAGGGCGCTTACTATCAGCTCAGAACTAGTACCGCTCTCATAACAAACATGAGCACGCTTACAAATGGTACTAAAAAAAAAAATCACATTTCTAAATCGGTTGTATAAAACATACGTTGTTTGGTTTATTTCCAGTGCACGATGACAATGACATGATATATGACACTTCCGCGACAGCTGGCAACGTGTCACTCAGCTGTCAGGAGTGTGACATGATTCTGCACGAGGCCGCGGATCGGTACAATCGCAACTACCATGTCTACTGCGCTTTGGTGGTGTGCGTATTCGGCAGTATTGCCAATATATTAAATATCGCAGTGTTGACGAAAAAAGAAATGATATCAACACCGATAAATAGGTGTGTGCAAAATATATTTTGTATTTCATTTAGCTCGTGTTGTTTTAATGTTTCGCATTTTTTTTTTTAGGATTTTAACAGGTCTGGCTGTAACCGATATGTTGATTATGCTAGAGTATATTCCATACGCGTATTCTTATCACGTGGAAATGCTTCAGAACTACAATTTTAGTTATACCGGAGCTCTTTTTATGCTATTTCATACCCATTTTGCACAAATTCTACACACAATTTCCATTTGCCTCACCCTTACTTTGGCTATCTGGAGATATCTCGCTATTGGGTAAGAATTATTTAAAAAAATACTAAGTATGAATTTTCAATTTTTTAAATAAATATACAAGGATCGTTGATAAAACAATTTTAAGTATCCAAATATCCTTTTGAAATATTTTATTTATACTCCAAAAATAAAAGCAGAATATTTTCCATAAAATACTACATCAAAAAGAAAAAATATAAATATAAAACGAATTGATGTTATATTTATAGCATTATTTACATCAACTCGCATTTCACGAATTTCTCTGGCGTCAATAGAATTTAATTTTATCATCCATTCAGAAAATATTAATAAAACCATCGAATAAATATTTTCGTAGAATCACACGATCTTATTTACATTATATTATTTATTTATATAAAACCTGCAGCAGAAATATAATAACTTTTCTCACAAAAAATCCTCAAAGTAACTTATTAATTCAATGAACAGGATGAAGGAAATATTTAATTGTAAAACTTGTCACTAGGGCGTTAAATAATTGTATAAAACATTACTCAAAATTGTGTTACGGTTTTGCGTATCGACAAAATATTCCAGCGGAAAATATGTACCAATAATCTGGTAGCTTTCATAACTTTTTATGACGCTTGATGCAGTGGAGATATGAACCATAACAGATATGCGACAAGTTAATGTTAGTGTCAACAAACGGAACTTTATTACGACGCCGTGGTGTCGAATTAACGGAAAATTTAATAAAGCGAGCGTCGTTTACTATTAGACGCAATCGATTATGGAAATAACAAAAGAATGAACTAATTGAGAGGACTACCTGAAAAACATTAGGAGAAATTAAGGATTTGGTTTTGCAAATTAACAAATGATTTTTTTAATTAATTTTTTTTTCAATCCACAAATTTCGTATAATAAATAAAATGTAAGACATTTTCTAACAAATGGTTTTATTTTATTTGCAAAATGAAAAAGGTGGTTCATTTAAAGAACTTTAGAATTGTTTGTATAAACTAAAAATATTGATTTTTTTGCATATTTTTATAACAAAAATTCTATAATGAACATTTGTCAAAAATTCTACTTTAGACGAATATAAAATATATAAAAGATATTCTATTTTTAATATATGAGAAATTTTATGTAAATTGCATTTAGTTATTCTGGGTAAGCTAATATCATGGTCGGATACATTTACATCTTATAAATATTTTTTTACAGTTTTATGCTGTTATTTAGAAGATGTGGCTAAAATTTGGAACTTTTGTAATAAATATTACATTTTTCATCAAATTTAATTTGAAATAAAATCATTACGCAAGTGCAATAATAATATGTAATTGCAAAACTAATTTCATGCAGTAAAATAGAACAAAAAAACTATATTACATTTAATTGCAAATATAACAATAGAACACTATGTATAAAAGAAAATATTTTTTTATGATTAAAAGTTAATAAATTACCATTATGTTCATTTTTCAGAAAATTCCAAACCTCCTAAATAAACCACCTTGTATATTACACATTATTAAATTCCCTTTGACAAATTTTCTACTTAATTAATTTCCAGTTACCCGGACAAGAACCACATCCTGTGCAGTGACCGCCGTTGCATGTGGGCCATCATCCTCAGCTACGCTTTACCGCTATTGCTCTGCGCCCCAACCTACCTATTCTTCACCATCCAAATGTCCGTGGCGGAGGAAGACGGACTGGAATACAAGATGTATCACGTGACGCTCAGCTCTCGAGTTATAACCAACTTTCCGTTCATCATGTGGATGTATGGCGTGGTAATTAAGCTGCTTCCGTGTGCTTTGCTGACCATGATTAGTTGTTGGCTGATCAAAACGTTGTTTAAAGCCAAGAAGCGAAAACAAGTGAGTTGCAATTCGATTATGGTAAGGTAATATGGGGCAGTTTTTTTTTTAAGTGCTTTATTTGGAAGATTTGATGTATTTTTTTGTTTGGCTGTAGGTATTACATGGGTACAATGTTTGTCCGTTGAATGATGTGATGAAGAAGAAAGCGAAAAATGAAAGACGAGCTGATCGAACTACTAAAATGCTTGTAGCTGTTTTAGTGTTATTTTTAGTTACCGAATTTCCACAAGGTAACGTGATAGAATAATAACAAATTGTTTTTTAAAGAATCGTATTCTTCTAATTTAGTCCAGTTTGTTACCAAACATTTTTATTTTTTCATTCTTCCCAAAGTCCACCTTTTCAAACCAATACATTTCTTTCGGGAATTTTTTGTTTGATCATCTTCAATTTTTTGCTCTAAGTCCTTCAATAAATCCATTTTTCTAAATATATTTTCTCCGTCAATTCTTTTGCAGAAATTTTTTGTTTGACCATCGTAATTTTTTTCTCATTCTTCACTAATTCCTCGAATAAATCCAATTTTCTCCATTCATTTTTTTTAGGAATTATTAGTTTGATCATCTTCAATTCTTGTCTTATTCTTATCCATTCCTTCAATCGAATTTGGTCCGTTCACTTTTTCAGGAATTCTTATTTCGTTATCTTCATTTTTTTTCTCATCCTTCACTAGTTCCTCCAATTCTATTCATTCAATTTTTGATTGCAGAAATTTTTAGTTTGATTTTTTTCTCACTCTTCACTAATTCCTCGAATAAATCCAATTTTCTCCATTCATTTTTTTTAGGAATTATTAGTTTGATCATCTTCAATTCTTGTCTTATTCTTATCCATTCCTTCAATACAATTTTGTCCGTTCACATTTTCAGGAATTCTTATTTCGTTATCTTCTTTTTTTTCTCATCCTTCACTAGTTCCTCCAATTCTATTCATTCAATTTTTGGTTGCAGAAATTTTTAGTTTGATTCATCATTCATTCATCGAATAAAGCCAATTTTCTCCATTCATTTTTTAAGGAATCGTTAGAATAGTTCGATCATCTTAAATTATTTTCTCATCTTATCCATTCCTTCAATCGAATTTTGTCCGTTCACTTTTTCAGGAATTCTTATTTCATTTTTCTTGCATCCCTGACTAGTTCCTCCAATTCTAATAAATCCAATTTTGTTTGCAGGCATTTTTAGTTTGATCATCGCCACGCGCGGCACGTGCTTCTTCCTCAAATGCTACCAAAAGTTCGGGGCGTTCATGGACTTTCTCGCCCTACTGAACGGATCCATCAACTTCATCTTGTACTGTTGCATGAACCGCATGTTCCGATCTACATTCGGGCAAATGTTTCGCGACCGGATCATCTCCCACTGGCTACCGCCGACCGCGCCATCTGACGTCCACACAACGTACGTATAAACCAGCTCAAATTCACGTGCTTTTTGTTGTTAATTGTAATTTTGATTCGTCGGATATAAGTTTTTATATATGATATAATTGGAGCGTTGTGATGATTAATATAAGTTCCTTATTTGAGTGTATATATTTGACAAATGGAAGATTATTTTTTAATGAAAGCAACGAAAAAGTCATTTTCAATGATGCATTTTTTTTAGAAAAAATAATTTAATTATATATAGCGTATGTATAAAATTTTAGTATCGATTCTTGAAGTAAGACTTTAAAAAACTATTCAAAAATATTAAATTCTAAAAAAAGGTATTTTCTTTTAATAAAAAATAAATCATATTATGTTCTCTCGTTGCACATAAAGTTAATTAAACATAATATAATTAAAATGTCGTCCAACGATCATTGTAAACTAACTGTGATAGAGCCTAATATAAAATTCAATTTTATATAAAATTTAAACCGTTTTAAAAAACTTTTTTTTCCCTTTCTCGAGCTCTGCAAAATATTTTAAAAATAATTTAAATTTAAACTATAAAATTACATTATTTCCTTCATATTATATAGACCGGTTTTAATCCGCTTATCCTCGTTAGAATATCCCTCCAAAAGTAGCATGAAATCATAAATATACAGGGTCTCAATTATTTATGCTGTCATATAATGACAGTTATTTAATAGTGAACATCATACATGAATCAAATTGTACATGTATATATTATTTATAATCTCTACAACATTATTATTTTAATTTAAGAAGCTCATCAGACTGGAAATGTAATCGATTCGCGTTTGCAAAACGACTTTGACAGATTAATTAATGCATATTATATATAGGTGTATGTTGTGTGGTATATATATATTCATAAGCAAAAGTTGAGCAGAGAACACTTACACAATATTCGGTGCTGAAAAACAACATAAAACATGCTTTGATAGCAATGTCGCAGTTGTAATGCAATTTATATAGGCCACCCTTTTTCCATACATGAATAATGTAACGGAAATATACAGGATGATCCACGTAAGTATTAAATCTATAAAAAATAGATTTTTACTGGGTCAAAATAAATCCATGCTTCTTTGATATTTTTCTGTTTATTTTTTCAATAATTTTATAAATAAACGAAGTGTCTGTTTTACCATAACCTAATGTTGATGTGTGTCTAGGATGTTATTTTACTGTTTTTCGTTTTATAATAATCAATGTGCTTATTAAAAATAAATACGTTAAAATTTTGCCTAGACTTGATCTATATAATAAATTTTGTATTCATCGTAATAAATGTTTGCAATTATTAAGAAATATTTGGCAGATATTGGTTGAAATGTTTATAAATTTGATCAAAATAAATTTAAATAGCTTCTTCTATGAAATTTTAATTTTTCAAATATTCTTATTTACAAATTTTGCAAGATTAAAGTAGTACATAATCGAATATAAAAAATTATACATTCTAAATTGGTATTTTTAAATTATATGTATTTAAATATATAATTGAAAATTAATGTTTTGTATATAGCTTTACTATATTAAATGCAAAAAAAAAAATTATTATAAATAAAATAATATTTCCACATCTTTTCAGATAAAATCAATGTGATTTCTTCTACATCCTGTATGTGCACAATTTTTAAAAATCATGAACGAAAGTAAAATATATTTTATTTGTACCATTAATTACAAAGAGCGTATTTTTTGAAATATATAATTTTGACGATATATAAAAAAAATATTTAAGCAAAAAATAAATTTTAATCAATATTTTAGAAATACTTTAATTATGATGTAGTAATTACTAAAAATTGGAGCAAATGTAAGTATAATTTATATTGATACAATTTTAAATAAATTTGCCAATATACGTTTTGTACATAAAAATTCATGAAAATAAAAAGATATATATAAAATAATATAAGAACGTTTTAATCCAAACCGTCGATGGAATATAAAATATACTTTATATTGACAATCATTTTTTTATTCGGCTGAAAAAAATCAGCTGTTCCATTTTTATTGATACTATAAATATCAATTTATCCGACAAAAAATTATATATATTATTATTCTTAAATAATACTCAGGATTAATAATGTATATCTTAAAAAAATGATACAAAAAACTTATAATCAGTTTCAGTATTCTTAAAAAAAGGGGCATAGCTCAAATTATTTGAATAATAAATATAAGAAAGATCCTCGTACAAAAAAAAATTTTTTTTAATTGTACAATATGTTATATATCTACGTGTGGAGTATTTTGCCATAAATTCCTAATAAAAAAATAAACGCATATAGAAAATGCATTTTCTAGGAAATGCAAATATGGAAAATATAAAAATAATGATGGCTCGTACAATTGATTATTTTTCTTTTTTGTTTGATATAACATAAACAAAGTCATTTTTCTGCGAATAATACAAATAAAAGAAAATAGTCACAAAAACATATATAAAATAATTGTGAAGATTTTATATATATAGTTTCTACTTATATATATATATATATATTGTATTTATAAACCATTGTCAATTTAGTTTGAACAACACATTTCCAAAGGAAATTATTTTCAGTTTAAGAACTTACCCTATTCAGTAATAATATTAAATTTCCGCTCGAAATTAAACTTATCCAAGTTATTAATATTCATGTTGAATGAGTTTATTTTAAGATAAAGTCCCTCCGAAGAGAATTAAATCCGTATTTCTTGAGAAGAAGATAATATTCAATATAAAAGGGAGAGAGCTAATTTTAAAAGAAGATATTGTTATTTTAATATGTATTAAATTGAAGAAGTAGCAATTTTTGTTGCGAAAATGATTTAGAACAATTCCTGCACTTAAGTTAATTAATATTTAAACTCAAATCCAGTTTAAATTTTCTAACAAAAAATAAAAATCCCTCGCACAGAGTCATTTCTTTTGTATTAATTACATAATAATCCTCGAGTGACAACTATTATTTTTACAAAAAAATTAGACAAGCGTTCTCTCAGAAATAATTAATTTAAATTTTAGATAACACGAAGGTTTTAATCATCACATTAGTATATGGGTGTGAAAACACAATATTCGTTAGAAAATAAAGTGCAAAGTGAAAATGAGTAGGTAGAACCAGAAATAGCACGGCAACAGTTGGTGATGAAGAAGAACGAATTAAAATTGCGTCTTTAAAGGGGTGAAATAATAATAACTTATCATATAAATAAAAATTCATCCATACTGTTTTCCTATCAGAAATTGGAAGATTTATTATGGACTTGCATAAAATAACTGTTTGTCGATATATACGAAAAGATATAAATTTTTATGTTAGTGAGGATGAAATGTTCCTTTGTTCAAAGATACTTGATACTATAAAATTTATGTATCGAAGGTCGCTGACATTTTACAGTTAGATGCAAAAAATAAACCCTTGATATATTAAAGTCTCTTCGCTTTACAAAAAAATTGTATTGTTAGTTCTTGGCAATTTGGAAGTATCGAAATAAATTCTAATTTTAAATGATATTAGAAAATAGAAGGAAGTTTATTTTAGAGAATTCAATTTTGAAAAGTTTCCAGTAAAATTATTTGCAAAGTTTGCCAAGACAAATTAATTTAGTTGCGTATTCGATTGGGATGGAAGAAGAAGGTAAGAGTAAAGTTTTAGCTTTTGGGTAGTTCACGTAGAAATTTATGAAATACACGGACGGCACTGTAGATGCATATAGATATAACTTTGCACAAGGATTGGAAATTAGATTTCACTTGTTGTTTCATTGTTTTAGAAATAGAAATGAGATTTTATTGAGATTGGATTTATTTCAGTTGACGTTTGAGGGGTACGTGGAATGTTGGTTTTTTCAATTGATCGAAAACAAATTATTATTTTAGAAGTTTCTCTATTAGAAAATGTATTTTTTAAATAGGCACTCATGTGAAAAATTATCAAATCTAATTTCGAAACAATAGCTTCTGCAAACTAACATTGTTTATTTATAAAACAAGACTCTATACTACATAATTTTTTTTTAAATTTAATTTAAATCATTTTGTACATATTTTGTCGTGCAACAATGTTAGCATATTTAAAATAAATAAATACGCATCCGTGAGCTCGAAAAATAAATATTTTCCATTATATGTATAAAACGAAATTCTCCATTTTTCCAACAAACTGTGAAAATAGCCAATTTATTCAATAGAAAACTAGCAGTTGATTTTGTTGACATGTTACAAAATAAATATTGAATTCTCTTTGTGTCATTTCGTAACAATATCAATATTTCGTTTTTCTAAAGAACATACACGGAATAAAATAAAAACAAGAAAATGGGAAGCTCCAAAAACAGTATTTCAATATATTTGTTCGTCAAAATAGCCCTTCAAATAAATATTCATTTTATAACTGTTGCAGAAAATTCTAATACTTCAAATGTATCTAAACGATTGTTAAGCTCTAACAAAATAAATACAGCGTAATTTTGCAAGTACCGCATAACGCTTTAAAAATATTACTTTTTTATTACACACTGTTTATATTCTGTTTCTTGGTGTATTCGTATCATAAAACAAAAATCATACCATAAAACTGATTATATTTCGTCATCATGCCGTATTTGCCACCATAAGAAAATTTAATATCTTATAATATCAATGAAACTGTAAAAGTTGATTATGTTTTGTATAATAGGGTCGTAGATCGTATCACGGAAATATGTCTGTATTTTTATTGTACATAAAAACTGTTGCACAGGATTTATTAGTTAATTACCAAGAAGACAATTATCTACTTGATTTTTTTGTAGGGCGCAATTTCTTGATTAGGTCGTAATTTATTAGATTAAACAGAATACCAATTACCTTCAGGTCAATTTAATCCTTAAATTTGCACACACAAATCAACAAGCACGTAAATTAAATGGCAGGATTCGAAACAACAACACATGTTATTTGTTTACAAAATAATTCCGACTAACCTATAATTGTCAAGCTCCTGCTAAGTTGCCACTTGACATTCGATATTGTTGCACAGCGCCTCTAGTCGTCACCCCGCGCAACTATGGGATCAAAAATGGCCACAACTGATCAGAAAACCGAACGATGATTTTTTACAGATTTAAACTATTTATCAGTTGGAGCGGCGTACATGCTATATCGAATTGTTGTAATTAACACCCAAGGCACTTGTTACGCGCAAACACAACCCTTTAAACCGAGATTTTATACGATTTTTTTTATAAAATAGCAGCGCTAATTTAGATACTCGTTGACTGCTTCAAATCTGTCAGATGACTGATATGGCCACTAGAAAATGCGATGTTGTCGGTTTGTGAATGAATGTTTATTACTTTTAGAATTTGTATAATTATATTGTAATAATAATAATTTTATTAATTTATTTAAAAATGATAATTACTATAAAAAATTATATGTTAACTCTTTGCATGTGTTTTTAATATCACTGTTCCTTTAGCTTAGGATTTTCTAATTCTGCATTTTCTTTTAATGTCCGTAATATGTGGCTTTTGAAATTAAACACGAATGCTTTTCGTCCTAAATCATAGCTTTAAAAATTCCCATATAAATTAGTTTAATAGAAATATAATAAGATATGTGCAAGCATTGTTGCCTATAGCTTTTATTTAATAGAAAATAATCCGATATAAGAAATCTTAGGGGAATAAATAATTTTCGAAAAAAATATAATATAAAATAATTAAAGATAAGATATTTTGTTCATTTTTTTTTTTTACAGGTCTAATGGAATTGGTACAAATAACACTGATGTAGTTGATATGATGAAAATTCAAGTTAAGGTTTAAATATTTACTTTTTCCATAAGCTTATTTGTGTAAACTTATTATAATATGGTAATAATAATATTAATATAAATCAGTATAATTTTTTAATAACTAAAAGAACATATAAAAATACATTTCATGGATAGATAGACACTTTCAAAATAATATAAGAAAATTTTGCAAATAAAAATTTAAAAAAATTGCTGCTTTAGATTATATTTAATTATTACATATATACTGCGTATATTAAATATATATTTTTAATTGTGAAGTACAAAAATTATGCATTTATTTTTAATTATGGAAAAAATTATAAAACACCTTCATGTTGTTAAACTTTTTTTTTGCTTATTTTTGTATTGGTATATAAATATTTCCACCAAGAAAACAAAACAAGACAATCCTAATCCAATGGCCAAAAGAAAAAAGGCAGTTTGGGTATCATAAATAGAAAAGGCTCTTTGTTGTAAAGACATGCCAATATGTTTTTTAACCATACTTTGGATAATTAAAAAATCGACAATATCTTTATACCATTTCTTCAAAAATCCCCCTTCAAAAAATCTGCTTAAAATTGAATTAATCCTGGGCAAAAATGGCGAGCCAAAAGGAACAATGTATGATAGAAAATACGAATTCACGCATTCTTTACAAATATGCAACAAAGGCACACCATTATTATCTATATAAACAGTTGCTAATAACAATTGAGCATCTCTTTGACGTTCAATAGCACAGACATCCCTATCGTAAGCGGCTTGAGCAATAGCCTTTTTGTATGAATAAATTCTTCGAGCCAGTAATCTTTGCAAAACCCTCGTCGAAGAATCATTTATAATACTCAACTTCAAATTGGAAGCTAGCCATACATTTCTAGCTTCCAATTCGTCCAAAGTATCTACTTCTTTGTAATAATCAATTGAACTGAACGACTTCACCAAAGATCCTTGGAAAATACTACTGACAATAACATTAAAAAAAATACATGCCATAATAAAAAATCGCTGATGGCACAATATTATTTGCTGCAATGGCATTCCGGAAGTTGATATGAATATGCCGAAAATATACAACGATTCCAATTTGGTGCTGAATATTTTCAATTTGTTGATCAATTTCCAGATGAGTATACTTAAAAATATTAGCGAAAAAATGGCAATCCATGTGCAACTTTTGAAGCCTCTAAAGAGCATTGTCCATTGCGGAATTGGTTTAGATTTTGGTACAATAATGCACAATAAATCATTGTCTAAAGCATTTGTAAATTCAATTTTAGCTGGTATATGCTCGAGGAAACGCGAATTAACAGCAAAATCCGAAGATTTAGTAACAATATCACGCAGTACGCCATTAGTACTGCCATTTTGATACACCTCACCATATCTGCCATTATCTTTCGGACCAACAACAGACACATTTACATTTAATTTCGCAACTAAATTATATAAAATCATTGCATCTGATCCGACATACGGCGAATCTAATAATGCTTCAAATTTTTTATCTAAATTGTAGTTTTTCGGCGTATTTTGAATCATTGTTGGGTACCTATGGAAGATACTTATTCGAAAAGGGTACCTCTTCAAATTACGCAAAGTATTTAAAAATAGCGGAGCATGTTTATGAATCAACTTTAAAGATACTTTTTGAATAATTCCAAACTCATTCGTTTGCTTGTTAAAAACGAACGGTTTATACAAAAATACTTTCATGCTATCTGAAGAGTACGGTGCAATAGCTACCAGATTCAATACCTGATTTTTCTGCCAAAATATTGGCAGAATTTGCATGAGATATTTGGCGTTTGGTGTGCAAATGTCATCGCTATTTTCTATAAAAACTAAAAGGTGCGTGGCTCGATTATTGGGTACCACAAGGTCCGGACGTATTTCGAGGAATGTTTTCAAAATTACCTCGTCCCAAACTAGAATGATGTACGCTTTGTCGAAATCTCCAGTGTCCGTCCGAATTTGGGTAATTCGTGAAGTTGGTATTTGTTGAGAATCGGCGTATTTGTACTCTTTGAACAGATTTTTTGGTACACCTAGATAAGAATAGAAATGTATATGGTACGATTCTGGATAGGGAAAAGGAAATAAATATAGTAGCTAAAATAAATTAAATAAATACAATTTCTGAATAGAAAAACATACGGTTGCCTTAAAATTATTAAACTCACAAATGTACCTTACATTAAATAATGATTCAATTAAGAAAAATTCGAAAAATAAAGAATTATCCCTGGGTCATAGTAGGTCTTAATAATAAGCATTAAAGACCTGACCTGGTATTTATAAATAAGTTTATTCATTATTGAAAATCTGGCAATATTAAAACCACTTGACTTCATAAACGTTGCTGTATCGCGGAACATGCACGTGCATAATTATCCCTATTTATCTATTCACAACCAGAATCGTATCATTTAAATATGAAAACGGAAACATAAATGATTAGTTTATGCATTTAGTTAGTTAAAGAGTCCGCAATCCTAAAGATTGGTTGGAAACAGCACGCCACGCCGATCTATCCTGAGCTAATCCCTTCATCTCCCTATAGCTATTCATCTCAACGTCTTCAACTATCTGACTCACATACTCCAATCTAGGCCTACCCACCCCTCTCTTTCCCTCCACTCCACCTTCCATGATCAATTGCATAATCCCCCCATGCCTAAGAATATGCCCTACTAATCTGTCTCTCCTACGCTGTAACACTCTCCAGATACTTCTCTTCTCCCCTACTAACTCTAGTACAGCTTCATTTGTTACTTTATCTTCCCAACCAATCCTCATCATCCTCCTATAACACCACATTTCAAGTGCTTCTAATCTACGCTTCTCTTCCTTTCCTATAGTCCACGCCTCACACCCGTACAGTGCTACACTCCAAACATATACCTTCAGTAATCTTTTTCTAATAGCCAAGTCAATATTTGATCTTAAAATCTGTTCTTTTTCTACGAATGCCTTCCTACCCTGTGCTATCCTACACTTTATATCTACCTTGCTTCGATTATCTTTTGTGATTCTACTGCCTAAATAACAAAAATCTGACACTTCTTCGATTCTATTATCTCCTATTGTGATCCTCATTTTTCTACTGCATTCCTTTTTGTCACACCTCATCACTTTAGTTTTACCTATATTTATTTTCATGTTAAAATCCCTAGTCAATACTGCCTGCATACCATTCAATACCCTTTCTAAATTCTTTTCGCTTTCTTCCAATATAGCTATATCGTCGGCGAATCTCAGCATATATATTTTCTCTCCCTGTACATTCACACCTACACTATACTCTTCTTTTACTTTGTTTATTGCATCTTCTATATATAGATTAAATAATAACGGTGAGAGTGTACATCCCTGCCGAACTCCCTTCCCTATTTTTGCTACCTCTTCTTCCCCCTCAATTCTAACTAAGGCAGTTTGGTGTTTATATAAATTAAAAATTATTCTCCTATCCTTATAATCTATACCCGTTTCTTTTAAAATTCTAAACATTATGTCCCAATCTACATTATCAAATGCCTTTTCTAAATCTACAAAAGCTATGCAAGTTACCTTTCCTACCCTCTTTCTTTTTTCTACTACCGTTCTTAGTGCTAGAATCGCCTCTCTCGTCCCTCTGTTTTTCCTAAAACCAAAATGATCTTCTCCTAGCCTTTCCTCTACTTTATTTTCTAATCTGCTATAAATAATCTTTAACAATATCTTCGATGCATGTGATAGTAGGCTAATGGTCCTATAGTTCTCACACAAATCAGCTCCTATTTTCTTCGGCATTGTTACTATTCTACTACGCTGAAAATCCTGTGGTACTTCTCCCTTCTCATATATTTTACAAACTAACCTGTATAATCGCTCCTGCATTTTTCCCCTGCGTGTTTTATTAATTCGGCTGGTATCATATCAATCCCCGCTGCTTTGTTATTCCGTAAATCATTTAATGCTCTATGAAACTCTGACCTAAGTATGCTAGGACCTAAGTCATCCTCATCTATCTGTTCCACACTTTCTAGCTCCTCCATGTCCTGCCTACCTTTATATAAATCATCAAGATACTCCTTCCATCTTCTAGCTTTTTCCTTATTTTCTGTGAGTTCCTTACCCTGCTTATCACATATAATGTTACCCTTTGGTTTTACTTTAGAAAAATGTGACTTAATTTTCCTGTAGCCCAAATCTACTTTACCTCTTCTCATATCCTCCTCAATATCCTCACAATTTCCTTTTATCCACTCTTCTTTCGCTAGCTTGCATTTCCTATTAATTAAGTTCCTTAGCTCCTTATATTTTTTCTGTCCTGCTTCTGTGTTTCCTATTTTAATTTTCCTTCTTGCTTCTATCATTTCAACTATTTCTTCCGTGATCCATTTCCTCCTACCTGCCCTTTTCTTTGTGCCTAATACTTCATTTGCTGCTGTAGTTAACCCATTTCTGATTTCCCTCCATTCGCAATCTATGTCGCTCCTAGATGTTCCATTAGCCATGATTTCTACTTTCTGCTTGTACTTTTCACATACATCAGCTAATTTTAACCTATCGACATCTACTCTGACCTGTTTAGACTTCTGTAATTTCTTGAATTTGACCTCTGAGTCCAGGACTACTAAATTATGGTCACTATCAATATCTGCTCCAGGGTAACTCTTACAATTCTTAATCTGGTTCCTAAACCTCTCTTTAACCAGTATGTAATCTATCTGATACCTCCCTATATCTCCTGGCATTTTCCACGTATATATCCTGCGCTTGTGATTCTGAAAAAGCGTGTTTGCTACCACTAGCTTATTCCTAATACAAAACTCTACCAATCTATCCCCTCTATCATTACGTGTTCCTATTCCATATTCTCCTACTATTGAAACTTCCTTTCCCTTACCTACTACGGCATTCCAATCTCCGATTACAATTAGATTATCCTGTCCTTTAACGTTTGCTAACCTAGATTCAATCTCCTCATAAATGGATTCTACCTCATCATCGTGACTTGAAGTTGGCATATATACTTGCACTATAACTTATGCATTTATATATCTTATATAAATATCTGCAATGATTTACTTTTTTTTATATGACAAAAACGGTATTGCAAGCATTTCCCGTCATATTTGTTTTAAGTTTACTCTTTTGACCAAATATGGTCGAATATAAAAAACACAATTTCTTCCAAAATCAACGCTATATGAATATTTATTAATCAACAGATGCATTGGACTTCGATTAAATCGCATTATATTATCTCAGTAAAGCTTCTCTCCGCCATGATTAACTGTGAATGGGAACCTTTAAAATTGGCACAAAAAAAATTTCATTTGTGACAAAATGAATTAAATTTTTTTTTTACCTGTTCTTGTGTAATTTCCTTGATACATCAAACCTTCCATTAATATATACCGATTTACAAGAATCCCTTTATCCGAATGAACGTTATGTAATTTATTCAAAAAAATATCAGCAAAATGATTAATTCGACCACTAACAATTTCTTTCGTTGATAAAATATTAACAAAAACTATTCGGGCTTCGTTAAAGTACCATTTTTGCATCGTCCAAAAATCATCGTCATTGTCAGTACATTTTAATTTCGATTTGTAAAATAATTCTTCATGATAAGCTGATGATTTTGACATTAGAATTAAATATACGAAATAATGTGCTAAAAATAAAATCATTTTTGAATTTGTAATGAATTATTTTAGGTACAAGCTTTTATACCATAAATGTTGTATGGAAATGTGTGAAATAAGGGAAATTAACTATTGAAATTAAGCGATTATTTTGTCAATATTTTATTGTTTCACAATATAAAGTGCTCTTCTTATTCTCAACATTATAATTATCTACTTCAATGAAAACTCTTCGTTTTATTTATATAAAATTTTAATAATATAAATGCAATTATTTCAATCTTTGAGTCATTTTTTCAGATTTATACCAAACTTTAACAATTAATAAATGCATATTTCCGTGTTTTTTCAACATTATTTTCGGGACATTTTTCTTACGCCCCTTTTCTATTAGTATATATTTCGATCAACAGAACAATAGTTGCAAATAAAATACCAAATCCCAAAAAATAAAAGGCAGTTTGAATATCCCCCAAACTAAACTTTTTATTCAAACTATCATCCCTAAGCGAGGCCTTTTTTTGAAGAACCAAAGTCTCTACAAGGTCGTTATACCATTTATCAATAAAACCACCCTCCATAAATCGAATTAAAATAGAATTAAATCGGGGCAAGAATGGTGAACCAACTGGCACAATATACGCCAAGAAGGTAGACGAGGGACATTCTTGAACGATGTGTAAATAAGGCATTCCATCGTTATGTAAATATTTCGTATTTATAAGAAAATATGCGTCTTTCTTGCGCTCAATTGCAGCAATATCTCTTTTATAGGAAGCTCTATCCATGGATCGTTCACTCGACAAAAACGTCTTTTTATTCAACTTCATTCTAACCACAGATGTCGTGTCATTTTCGAAAATATTTAGCGTGGTGAATATTTTGAAGTTAGAAGCCTCTAATTCTGCTAAAGTATTTATATCTTCATAGTACGAAACTGTACTAAAAGATGTTACCAATGAACCTTGAAAGATTCCATTAATAATAACATTAAAGGCCAAAATACTAGCCAAGAAAATTCTACTATATGAAGCTTTAGGCAACGAAACCATTTGCGAAAATAAAAATAAGCGTAAAATACTCCAATTTACCCGCCGATTTAATGAAAACAGTTCAGTTTGTTTCAAATCAAACGAGATAAAGTGGATGAATATCCAGAAGAGTGTGGATAAAGTGACTAAGCATAAGATACTAATCCAAGATTGAGGTTTGAAGCAATGGAAAAGCATTAACCATTGAGGGATTTTGTCGGATTTTGGGACCAATATGCAAATACGGTCTGTATTTATAGGACGCGTGTATTCCACTCCAGTTTCTATTGCAGACATAAAGCGACTGTTTGCTGAAAAATCGGCCATTCCTGTGATTACATCTTTCAAACTGCCTGTATTAATAAATTAGCCACATTTATCAAGAACTTGCAAAACTGTAAAAAATAATTACCAGTGGCTGTTCCATCCTTTAAAAGCCTTCCATAATCTTCACCTTCCGATGGTCCGACAATATCGATTGTAAAATTCAATGCCTTCGCTAAATTTAGCAAAACCAAACCATCTACTCCTCCAAATCCTTCAGATCTATTTAAATCATTATACAACGAATTTTCTGTGACGATGTATGTCAAGTTTCTTACAGCCGTTGGAGGCCGTTCAAAAATACTGATCTTCATTTTATACCCGCGCAAATTAGTCAAGATATTCAAGATATTCTCAGGTTCGGCAATTATGTCTTTCAACTTAATTTCTTCGCATTCACCAGCAGCGTTTGTTTCGTTGTCCATACCATCAAATGGTCCGTACATATACACGCTGCGAGCGGAACAATAGCAAGGAGCAATAATTAAAATATTTAAAACACCAAAGTCCGTCCAGAATTGCTTGGCGATTTGTTGGAAGCGAGCTTTGTAATTTATTGTACGGTTTTTGCAGTTTGATAGTTTATTTTGCATGAAAAATATTATATAGCTAGCGCGAGGATTTGGTATTATGATATCCGAATCGATCTGGAGAATTTTGAGCAGAATTTTTTCATCCCACGATAGGATTATGAAACTTTCGTGAGGATTGCCAGAATAACGACGAATCCTGCTAATTATTGTTTCTGAATCGGCCAAAATATGATGAGTCTGTTTATCTGAAAAGGAAATAGTTTTTATTTAAGATATTGATTATAGTACTCCAAAATTACTTTCCAAAATTAAAAGTGATAATCATATATTGTAAAATCGACATCACCCAAAAATCGTAACACAAAGCATTTATTAGCTAGATGCGCATTTCGGAGGCTATGCCCCCATCTTCAGTAGCACAATTTATTATAGAACAAATAAAGGGAAATCAGAAATGGGTTAACTACAGCAGCAAATGAAGTATTAGGCACAAAGAAAAGGGCAGGTAGGAGGGAATGGATCACGGAAGAAATAGTTGAAATGATAGAAGCAAGAAGGAAAATTAAAATTGGAAACACAGAAGCAGGACAGAAAAAAATATAAGGAACTAAGGAACTTAATTAATAGGAAATGCAAGCTAGCGAAAGAAGAGTGGATAAAAGGAAATTGTGAGGATATTGAGGAGGATATGAGAAGAGGTAAAGTAGATTTGGGCTACAGGAAAATTAAGTCACATTTTTCTAAAGTAAAACCAAAGGGTAACATTATATGTGATAAGCAGGGTAAGGAACTCACAGAAAATAAGGAAAAAGCTAGAAGATGGAAGGAGTATCTTGAAGATTTATATAAAGGTAGGCAGGACATGGAGGAGCTAGAAAATGTGGAACAGATAGATGAGGATGACTTAGGTCCTAGCATACTTAGGTCAGAGTTTCATAGAGCATTAAATGATTTACGGAATAACAAAGCAGCGGGGATTGATATGATACCAGCCGAATTAATAAAACACGCAGGGGAAAAAATGCAGGAGCGATTATACAGGTTAGTTTGTAAAATATATGAGAAGAGAGAAGTACCACAGGATTTTCAGCGTAGTAGAATAGTAACAATGCCGAAGAAAATAGGAGCTAATTTGTGTGAGAACTATAGGACCATTAGCCTACTATCACATGCATCGAAGATATTGTTAAAGATTATTTATAGGAGATTAGAAAATAAAGTAGAGGAAAGGCTAGGAGAAGATCAGTTTGGTTTTAGGAAAAACAGAGGGACGAGAGAGGCGATTCTAGCACTAAGAACGGTAGTAGAAAAAAGAAAGAGGGTAGGAAAGGTAACTTGCATAGCTTTTGTAGACTTAGAAAAGGCATTTGACAATGTAGATTGGGACATAATGTTTAGAATTTTAAAAGAAACGGGTATAGATTATAAGGATAGGAGAATAATTTTTAATTTATATAAACACCAAACTGCCTTAGTTAGAATTGAGGGGGAAGAAGAGGTAGCAAAAATAGGGAAGGGAGTTCGGCAGGGATGTACACTTTCACCGTTATTATTTAATCTATATATAGAAGATGCAATAAACAAAGTAAAAGAAGAGTATAGTGTAGGTGTGAATCTACAGGGAGAGAAAATATATATGCTGAGATTCGCCGACGATATAGCTATATTGGAAGAAAGCGAAAAGAATTTAGAAAGGGTATTGAATGGTATGCAGGCAGTATTGACTAGGGATTTTAACATGAAAATAAATATAGGTAAAACTAAAGTGATGAGGTGTGACAAAAAGGAATGCAGTAGAAAAATGAGGATCACAATAGGAGATAATAGAATCGAAGAAGTGTCAGATTTTTGTTATTTAGGCAGTAGAATCACAAAAGATAATCGAAGCAAGGTAGATATAAAGTGTAGGATAGCACAGGGTAGGAAGGCATTCGTAGAAAAAGAACAGATTTTAAGATCAAATATTGACTTGGGTATTAGAAAAAGATTACTGAAGGTATATGTTTGGAGTGTAGCACTGTACGGGTGTGAGGCGTGGACTATAGGAAAGGAAGAGAAGCGTAGATTAGAAGCACTTGAAATGTGGTGTTATAGGAGGATGATGAGGATTGGTTGGGAAGATAAAGTAACAAATGAAGCTGTACTAGAGTTAGTAGGGGAGAAGAGAAGTATTTGGAGAGTGTTACAGCGTAGGAGAGACAGATTAGTAGGGCATATTCTTAGGCATGGGGGGATTATGCAATTGATCATAGAAGGTAGAGTGGAGGGAAAGAGAGGGGTAGGTAGGCCTAGATTGGAGTATGTGAGTCAGATAGTTGAAGACGTTGAGATGAATAGCTATAGGGAGATGAAGGGATTAGCTCGGGATAGATCGGCATGGCGTGCTGTTTCCAACCAATCTTTAGGATTGCGGACTCTTTAACTAACTAAAGGGCGTATTATAATCAATTATAAATAAAATAAGTATTTTTGAGAAAAGAAAATTATTAAAACTATTGGCAATAATATTATACATTGAACTATATAAATATGTTACGCCATTGTCGCGTTAACGGTTGACATACGTGTCATTTGTTCCCGCGCAAAGTTTGTTTATTATATATACAAGCCATGAATACTAACTAAATATAGTTTGATACAAGTATTGTTATAGTTTTGAATAAATAAATAAAATGTTAGCCTTCTTAACTGGCACTAAAGGGAAGCCGTTAGATGAAAAACCGTCCAGCTCGAAAAAATCCGTTAAGCAAGTTCATTTACCATGGGTTGAAAAATAGTGAGCAGCTAACCTATAAAATTCCAAAATTTCTATTGAATTTTCCGATTTGATTTTAGCCGCCCCAAAACTGTTTCTGATATTGTAGAACAATCCGAAGTCGTCGCCGTTCTGGACAAATGCATTGCGGGGGCTGATTTGCCCAATTTTCTATTCTACGGACCCCCAGGCACCGGCAAAACAAGCACGATATTAGCAGCCGCCCGACAGTTGTTTGGCGACATGTACAAAGAGAGATTGTTAGAAATCAATGCTTCGGACGATAGGGGCATCCAAATTATTCGCGAGAAAGTTCAGCAGTTCTCTGCCAAGGCTGTGAGTGGTGTTCGGCCGGAGTAAGTTTGATTTGAAGTTGACAAAATTATAGAAGTGCTTTAAAAACGGTTTTTAATTTGCAGTGGAAAACCGTGTCCAGCGTTAAAAATCGTTATTCTAGATGAAGCTGATTCAATGACACATGCCGCTCAAGCGGCCCTACGTAAAATAATGGAATCAAATGCCAAAACGACCCGTTTTTGTTTACTTTCTAATTACGTTTCCCGTATTATTGATCCCATTACGTCTCGTTGTGCTAAATTTCGGTTTAAACCCTTACAAAACGCTATGGTACAAGAACGGTAATTAAGTGTTATTTATTTCGTTCGTATTTTACAAAATTGCGGCATATTTTAGTTTAAAATTAATCTGCGCCAACGAAAACGTAACGTGCGATGAAAACACGTTAAAATCTTTAGTTGCAATCAGTGGTGGGGATTTGCGTAGGGCCATAACTTCTTTGCAAAGTTGCTCGAAATTACGTGGCAAAGATGTCCCTGTCGAAATATCGGATGTGCTTGAAATTTCGGGGGTAAAAAAAAATTGTAGAAATAAAAGTATTCGTAAAATTAATTTGTGGACATTGGTGAAATTATAGATTATACCAGACGAAGTATTAAAAGACTTCTTAGCGGCTTGCATGAGCGGAAATGCTACTAAAATAGACGAATTTATGTTGAAATTTAAAAATAACGCGTATTCGGGGTTACAAATGGTCGAACAATTAAATGAATTAATTGTCAATTCGTCGGAATTTTCCGAAAAAGTTATAACCATAATCGGAGATAAAATTGGGGTAAATATCAAATAATTAAATTGCAATTTTTTTAATTTAAACCAATGTATTTTTAGTTAGTGATGTATCGACTCCAAGAAGGTTGTTCTGAATATCTAGCTATTTTAGAATTAGCTTTAACTATTATGTATTGTAATACAGAAATGTGATTTGAATGATTTAAATTTTTGTGCTTACGAAAAAAATATTTTTGTACAAAAAATAGCTTGTTTTTTTCATCATGTTGATTTATTTGTTACCTTCTCTAACAGACCTTCGAATCTTTGTTTTCGTAACATTCTCTTCATGATAATGAAAAATCTTCTGAATATAAATCGCCGAATTCAATTGAAACGCCATTTTATAAAAATCATTGTTATTCATGTTCACTTCTCTCTGCACATTTTTATCGCACAAGACTTTTATATGTATAGTTCGTGCCTCCTTAAAATAAAATCTCTGCATATCCCAGAGATTGCTATCGAATAATATACAGTCCCTACTATCCTGTGGGTTTATATTCGGGAATTTGTTAATAGTTGGAACGGAATTTATCTCCAGAATGTTCAATTGTATTGTTAGTTGCCATAATAGAATTAATGTGAGAGTATAATTAGGATAAAACCTTTTCATTGTACAGGAAATTGCTACGTTTTGATTTCAGGTTTAATAGGATAATGCGAAAGCTAGGAAACGTATAAAATCATCTTTATTTGCTTGCCTATTTTTTTTATTGAACTAGCGAATGATTTGATGGATGATAGACGTCTTAAAAATATTTTTATAGCTTATTTTAAGTACTTTTCTTTTGAGTGACGGTTCATAAACAAGTTCGGAAGAAAATGGAAAGGTTGTTGAGAGTTTGTCATTATAAAATAAATAATTCCACATGCAAGTAAATTGGTTAAAAGTGTGTGCTTGGAAATTATTACGGAATCAATATATAAATTGAAATAAATAGTTTTAAACATATTCTAAGAGTGGCGCCGATGAAATTTCAGCCTAATTTGATTTTTTTAGGAGTTTTAATTGGAAATTAGGTCTTTATTTCATAAGATACCATTAGGATTGAACTTCAATCAATATTGCACGTTTTTAACTTCAAAGCTTCATATCTTGATGAATAATATAATATAGGAATATTAGGTTGCTCGAAAATTGGTAGAAAATAAATTATTAGTATTTATGTAATTTATTAATTTTTTATCGCCAATAGGGCTGTCAAATATGAGCTTAGATTTATAGCAACATTAATTGGGATGATCTAGTATAAAAATTTAGTCTAGGAGATATTAGCTAATATATAATTTGAGTAATCCAACTATAAATGTTTCATTAGTCTAATATAATCTTTTTATGAATAAACAAGTATAAAGTTGAGAAATTGTATTTAAATTGTTTATATATTCCAAAAAATTATAACTTACTTTCCGTATAGTAAAATATGAGCATTGTTTTTCTAAATTTGATTATCACTAAATCTATTCTAGTTAATTTTATTAATAACAAAATTAATTTAGACGCAATTCAATAGAAGTATTGATTTTTCAATATATATATATATAAACATTTAAATACACAATATTTTTGCTATAATTTTCTATAATTTATTATTTGTTTATTTTTAGAAGCACCCTGTCTTATTTAACAAATATTTTATGTCCCTAAACAAACAAAAAATCAATAAAACCAAAAATGTTTTACATAAACATTGTTATAATAAATAAAGATTATAATTATTAGCATAAATTAAAGCTTTGCTCTTTTATCAATGTGCCCAAAATATCTAAAATCAATCATAATTTTGGGGTAAATATATTTTCTTTAAAAAAAAAAGGTTGTAAGTAACAATTGTCTCTCCGCATTTGCAATATATATTATTTTACAATTTTTTTATTGTAATATAAATATATACGAACCATTTTCAATATTATCATCAATATTTCGATTTTATTATTTTTATTTCCTAGTCCGAACGACAATTCTTGAAAAACTTCAAGAATACACAAAAACTCCTTATATAAAAATTATACATCCACAAAAAAATAAGTACCATTAATAGTGTCAAAATTAAATAAATTAAAAATACTGTGAGATAATGTAATATTTATAATATAAAAAATAGTTCAAAATCAAAATTGTTGGAACTTTTTTCATGTTTATTTAATAAATATTCTATAATTGGATCAAACTTTTTACTAAAATATGGCAAATATGTGATGTGCATTATATTGCATCTTTGCAGATTTTTAAGATTTTTTTTTTTGTTAGAATAATTATAAAGCATGGTTATGATAAAATTGAGCCATTAATATAAATTTAGTGTCATCTGCAGCCGTATATGTAATTATATTAAAAAAAATAAAGTGTGTATTCAAAAAATCTTCGTAGCGCTAATAAAAATTGTATTAATACGGCGAACTCTTCTTCAATCAAACAGAATATTGAAAAAATTGTCCATTAAATATGTCAGATTTTTTCAAAGCAAATTTATTTTTAAAATGTTAATCTATTCCGCAATCAACGAAATTATGATTTTTATATAATTTAATCTTTGAATATGCTAATCTCTTTCATACTTACCTCAATACTTATTCCTTCATTATATTTAAAAAAACTATCCATTCTTAAGATTTCTTTCAACAAATCAACAACAAAACCTCAAAATCCATTTCAACGTACCTTTTATATATACGTCGGCGAATTATTCAACGTATTATCGCAGACCTGACAGACGGCCGCCCCTTTCGGGTTAACCAACGTGCAACTAAGGCATTGCGGCCCCCCAATCTCCATGCTCGTATCCAACAGAGCCACATCGCGACTTTTAGCGCACATTTCGCAAATATCTTTACGCGTGGCACTATTTAGAAACGTACAACTCGAGCACTCCCACGTAGAAGGCGCGTTTTCTGACGTTTGTGTTGCTGGGCAGAGGGTGATTGTTGATTTGTTTCGATTTATTGTGAAATAAGTTGTTGGTGTGTTTTTATCTTCAGAAACTGGTGACGATTGCTTGTGTGTTTGTCTGTAAGAAAGACATACTTTGAACAGACAACTTTTTAAATTGTTTTTAAAAATAACTCACCTTTTTGAAGTTCCATTGCTAATTAAACCAGAATATTTTATTCCCTCTATTTCCCAACCGCTCTCTTTCCCATTACTTTTAAGTACTGCACTGACTTCATCCCCCTTCAAATCCACGCCCTTCCCACTAACACTCCTTCTGCTATCGACTTTAGCCTTCACCTCGCTCAATTTATTCGTCTTCATCTTTTGTTGCATCAATGTATTTTGAGCGCTTTTACCGTTAATAGCTGGTTTTGGTTGTGCACGTATTGTAGGAACATTGTCATAATATGATGTTTGAGTTTCGTCAGAGTTACGACGTTCGTATGTTTGGTGTAGTTTGTGATGTTTGTGGTTAGGGTTCAGTGTAAGACCGTTTAGTTTTTCGGGCAATTCCGCTGCTTTAGTATTTGCGGATGTAGAAATGCGTCTTTTACCTGAACGATCTAAAAATGCCATAAAAATATAAAAATAAACGCCTCGGCAATTTATAGCGACGAAGCTCACCCAATATATCACCCCGCTCGCCCAAGTCCTTACTATACCCCTGACTTTCCAGATTTTTATACACATAATCCCAACTTTCGAACGTGCCAGACCCTTCCTCCACCCGCAAATCCCTATCACCTTGGAGCAGGCCTTTATCCCCACCACCAACACCTCGATCACTACACCCACTCAACAGCACATCATCTGACACATGCGCATCCACCAATACGCCAACATTATCTCTGTCTCTATTGTAATGCCGCGCAGTTGGCGCGGTATTATTGTGATTATTACCGTTGATATATGTTGAGCTACGATATTGATAGTAAGGTTGACCGTTTGTGTTGCGCATGCGCAGTAATGGGGGCGTGCTTGTTGCCAGACCATCTGGTACGTCGTGTCCGATTTGTGGCTGTTGACTAGAGTTATCTAGGTCTATCAGTTGTCCAGTTGGGACTGATTGGTGGTTGCATAAACAATTAGGGGGCTGTGGGGCAATGGCGGTCGTTGATGGTACACTGCCAGAGCAACAAAATGACATAATATGTTCCGGTTTGTTGTGTAAATAAAATAGAAATTTCAAAGAAAACAATCTTTACCTCATATCTGGCACGTATCCATTGCTACAACAAGATGGCTGCTGTTTTATTAGAATTTCATTGTGGTACATGATCGGCGCATGGCCGTCGTAAACATTGGAAAACATTTGATGCGATATTGGTTGCATAACCAAAGCATTTGCGCTGCACTGACTGTAGCGATAGTAATCCATGTCAAATTGTGGATAATACTGCGTAGGCGCAGATTGGCGGAGTGTGGGAAACGAATATGCTGCTGGTAGTGCTATTAGTACATAAATATATATATTTGTAATCTTAAAATTAAAATTCACACGCATGCAATTTGATTTTTAAATTAAAAAATAATACTTTTTTCCATATATAAATATTAAAATGATTTAATAGATCACTAAACCATACCATGGCCATGTGCACCAATATTGCCATACTGCTGCTCGTACATCTGCGCACTAGGCTCTTGCACACGCGTCATTTGCGTCAAAATAACACCATTCCCTCCCCCATTCACAGCATTTCTCTTACTACTACCCCCACCATAACGATATCCACTAATGACATTATTATAGTACCCCCCACTATCACTATCTGTCAACGTTTGTAAAGCATGCGTGTTGTTGCCATAGGTCCGGTGTTGCTGTTGGTAATGCTTGTTGTTGTCGCGATAGATTAGCGCTCGAGCGATTTCTTTTGGCGAACAGATGTGCGAGTCGCGGAACTCGATAATGTCCAGCCATGTTGCCTTTACGCCAGCGTGGTAAATATCCTCGAAGATCTCGTTTAGGATCTAGTTTTGACGGGAAGTTTGTGGCGTTTTTATTTAAAAAAATAGCAACTATTTAATTGCAAATGGTCTTGTATATTGTTGATTTTTTCAAATTATTTTATATTATCAGTGATAATAATGATGGAATTCATGATATTCTGATTTTTATAGTAAAGGGAAAGTTGCGATAATATGACTCATCGTTATTCAATCAATCATGAAGCGTAACAAAATAATTTTGTGCATTGTAATAAATCTATTAAAGGTCACAAGGTGAAAACATCCGTTTCGTAAATATATAGGTGTATCTATGTATTTTTTGTTCAACATTTAGTTTATACGTATATATAAATTTTATGGCAATGCTTGTATAATGTAAATATATTTTTAATAGTTCTTGTCCTATTTAAAAGATCATTAGTTACGCGTTCATACGAATTAATTTTATATCGACAAGTATCTCTTACCTGGCACTCGACGTATGCGATAAGCGCATCAATTGACACGCACGTCACCTGATCGGGACAGACGGGGCCATCCAACACGAGCTCCCCACCCTCTTCCATCTTGTACCCCATAACTTCGAACATTTGTTCCGCCCCATCGAGGTTCGACTCGATCGAATGTTTATAGTATCCCGAATATGTTTTGATTTGTCGATATTCTTTGCGCCACGGTTGCGATAGTAAATTGGACGCGTATTTGGCAATTGCGTCCCAACCGGTACCTGCTTTGAAACCGGTAAAGGACGAATTGCGAGCGGACAAGTGGATGGTGGAGGTGGTTTCGAGGAGACAGAATTTTTGATCGGGGGGTGAAATTAAAAGGTATTCGCGAATTGCGTCTGAAAAGTTTGAATCGTTTTTATAGCAGAATATTTTAAATATAGAGGATTAAAGTAATAAAATTTTTGGTCTATTTCAAAGCTCCAAATTGCTACGTATAAATGTAAATACGCAATAAAACCGCTCCTAAATATAGAATAAATATCCGAAACACATCTAGACTTACCTAATAATTTAAGTCGAATTTCATGTTTTGCCGGAACTTCTTCCAAAATCAAATAATCCAAATGATGTTTAGTAATCCTATCCCTAAGTTTGGATAAACGGTCTTGTGAATGGTATCCATCCATGACCATATTTTCCCACTATTTCCAGCTTTGTATACTTCTTTTAATACTATTTAAATACTTTTTCCGCATCGGATTGAGTCATTGTCAGTATGATCGTATGTAGGTGGTTGAACCTGCTGCATTTTTCAACCAATAATGTCTGCGAATTTTTACATTAAAATAGAAATTGGCACAGTGATTTTGTTCATAGTTTCGAGCACAGTAAAATAGCAATTGCTAAGTATCTAGCAAATGGGAATTCTAGGCACGATATAAATAACTCCACTAATTTGCAATGATCCCTACCTATTGTGCTTAACAAATTGCACGGAATATCGAAAACTTAACGCAGTTTATTAAACTTTCCATACTATTTACGTATTAACAAAGCATTAAATATACATAACAACAAAATATATATAATAATGTTTTTGACAACTTCTATCACATAAATAAATAAAGTAAAGGGTAGGCCTAATTCGTATTTTGACACGACTGATCGTAAACGAGTGCACATAACCTCACTGTAGAGGTCCGGACCGAAGATGGCTTTTAAATAAAATAATACATTTAATTTAATTAAATTGAAGGAAAATATCTTTCCATCCGTTAATTACAATAAAAGTAGCATTAAATGAAAGAAAATGAATCAAGAAAGAAGTTAAATGAGGTAAAAAAAAATGTACGTATAGAAATTTATAAAATATTGATTGAATAAAGATTTTTTTTTTATAAAAATTATTAAACAAAATACTTTTTTTAATAACTTTTAATTTATGCAACAACAATTAATCATTTCAGGTATATAAAGCGTATGATCATATTCTTTAACCATTCCTTCTTGAAGGTGATTTAATATTGTATAATAGGCTTTATGCCAAGAACAATCATTTTTCATTTTTATATTCCTAAAAAAAATAATACAAATATATACATTAAAATTATATAAATAACTCATCGATTCACCTTGTTAGAAATTTCATAAATCGAAATAAAATTTCAATCTTCCTTGTAACGGCAAGTTGATAAAAATATGTCGATAATAATTTTGTATCAAATTCTAAAGGCGATTTTTCAGTGCGAAGCCAATTGTTCAACATTACTTTAAAATCATCTGGGCTTATTGAAGAGAAATTAACTTCTTCGCAAAAACTACTATCATTAAGATCTTCAACTGCTTCTTGCAATTTATCAATTTTTTGGTCGATTTCTTGACTTTTTAATTGTTTATTCAACATAGTACTATTTTTTTCAAGAACTTGAATCTTTTTTACAACTTTTAACTGTTTCTTAGTTTTATTTTTTAATTGAAGGTTTAGTTTAGAAGTTTGGTTCATAAAGTTATTTTTAAATTTATAATCTTCAATTACTTCTCTTCGGATATCTTCAGGTAGAGCATCCAAAAAATCTTCATCTAACTCATTTTCAGCTTTAACTTTACTATATTTATTTTGAATATCTTTTAAGACATGTTCGGGTTCGTTTTGATTGATTTTAATACTATATTCTTTCATTATTTCGCTTCTAATATCGTCTGGTAATTCGTTTAAAACTGTCATATCAATTTTACTATTTTGAGAAGAACTCTAGAAATATACCAAGCTTTAAAAATCTACAAATTAATTTATTATAAAAAAATACATACAATTAAATTTGACGCATTTTCTCCAGAATACCCTTTTACTTTAAAATAATTTCCAAGTTTATTTGATTTTGATTCTAATTTACCGATTTTTATAGGTCTTCCACGACCTTTCGACTTTTCCACTACTTCTTTAATTTTGCAATTTTTTGTTTGCCCTTTAAATTTTAAATTATCAACTAAACTTTCATTCTGCTCAAGAACATCAGTTATGACTTTATCTTTAACTCCCCCCCTGAATTCGTTTTTTAAATCCAAATTATTTTGTTGATCTTTCGCTTTACTAAGAAAATTTGATAATAATTTGTTAACTGGAGCTGATTTTTGCAATCGGGAAAGTTGAATTCCAACACCACGAATATCTTCAGGAGTTACGTTTAATTTTTCAAACAAAGATTTTGTTTCTCTCAAAATAATCATCTGATCAGACATAGCGGAATTTAAAGTAGAGCTGCGTGATATTGAATCACAAACACCATGTCCTAAATATTTCGCAGTTTCCTGTTAATAAAAAGTAATACACTTTCTAGACAAGACTTTTTTCTTTCAAAATGCACGTCTTAAAAAAATCAACTTACAACAGGAGCTTCTACAGCTCGTACCATCAACTTCAAGGTAATACATCTTGACTTCATTCCTGTATCCTGAAGCCGAGAATGAACTTCCCTTGATAAATTATCAAAAAAATCATAAACATCGCAGTTATTTTTAAACCGAATGCCATAATTCATTTCAGCGGACACTGATTTACGCTCATGCTCATATTGCAGCGGTTTTTTATCAATTCCTTTTGACTGTTCAAAAATTTGAGTTCCAATTCGTACTCCCAGCTCAGATTGAAGAATATGAAGCGAAATATTCTATTTATATAAAACAATCAATAAAAAACACGACATATTTATAATTCTTTATGGCTTGTTTATATAACTAAACTCCTACCGACTGCGTCAAATATAAATCAATTTATTTAAGTACTTACTTGTATATCTTCGCATGTTTCAACGTTAATTCCTTTTAATTTCGATAATATGGCATAACCAACACCTGGGAGATCGCCAACTTTTTGTTCGTAAAAGTAAGATTCAACTTCTTGTGGTTTTAAATAAAATTGGCCGTTAGGTTTTGCCTTTTTTGTGGCCATTCTAGCCTGTAATCTATAGAAGAATTTATATTGTATTTTTTTAGTAACTGCTAAAAATAAAGACCTATTAGAGCCAAATCCAGTAGAACAAGGACAGCCAGTTATTTCCGAAATTTCGTTTCTGATATACGTAGCCCATTTTTCAACAGACAAATTGCAAGAATCGAGAATATTTGTAACATCTACATACATTTCGTCACAACTAACAGCTTCTATATTTAAAGTATACTGTGCTAATGTTTTGTATAAAGAATTTGAAACCTCTTTATAACACTAAAATGAAATTAAAGACAAAACAACAATAAAGATTAAAAAAGATATTTCATCAAATCAAAAAATGTATTTTACATCAAAGTCGTATGGAATAGCAACCAGGTCCGGACATAACTGTAAAGCAGGCCCCATAAACATTCCATTTTTAATGCCACATTTTCTGGCTTCATAACTGCAGCTTGCTATTTCCGATAAAGAACAAGTATTGTCTATTTTATTGAGCCTAGATTCTGTTTTATCAGGTATTCGTTTTTCGTACAAGTCAATTTCGGCTTGTCGATCTACTCCAGGCCGATGATTTGAATTATTACCTCGAGAATGTGTGACTGCTACAGGTTTACCTCTAAATAATTTATTTTTGAATTTTAAGCAATCAAAATTTTATTGTTACGTATTTAATTTAATAATTTAATTTTTCACGAACAAAAATACTTCTTTATACCTTAATTCTGGTCGATTTCTTAACCCAACAGATACAAAAAAGCAATCCATATCTATATGCATAATAACTTTATCATTATCTGCATTTTTTAAACACGTTTCCTCAAAATTGTTTTCGCCACCTTTTCCCTTTAATTTATTTAGTCCTTCGAAAATTCCATTGGATTTCTGCCGGAGCTGATTTATCAATTGCTTAAATTCAGCTCCGAGAGTTGCGATTAAATGCAAACGAGAATTATTGTAAAAATCTGTGAGAAATGTTGGATCTGTAGCATTCTTAGCTCGCTTTCCAGCCTCGTTTGAATTTATATTAGCTATTAAAGCTTTGTTAACAGATTTAACAAGTTCTGCTTCTTCATTGTTATGTACAATTGAATTAGGTTCTATATCAGAGTCAATTTCCAAGTCATTTTTATCAGATTGGAACACAACTGTTGATTTATTAGCAATTGGGATATCAATTACAGGTAAATTTAATCTAGGCTGAGTACGACTCTGATTAGTATGCAGTAAATATTTTTTAAAGTCTAAAAGCCGCCCAGTTTCGATGCTATCAACAATCCAGTTTGGCTTCACAATAGGAACCGAACCCAACTTTGTAATCTGCATATTTAGTGGAGAAATAGCTAATAATTTAAAATTACTAGCATACAAATAGGTCGTTCAATTCCCTTCAAAGTAGAATATATATTTACCTTTACATTAGGTAAATTAGAAGCAATAATATGTGTTGTTCCTCCGCCTAAAACTTGGTACTGATGGAATGTCCCCCCATGTTGGCCAATTATGACTTGTAATTCCTCTGCGGAAGGCTTGGTATAGCCATTAACTAAAATACACACTCTGGAAAATATATCACTCTTGTTTTCCAACAAATTTGTCTTTTGGTGGCGAAATTGTTCAAGTAATTTGGCCTTTTTTGCCTCGATATATCCACCCTAAAAATATGAATGATTAAAAATAGTTTAATTTCAAGCAATTCACGCACAAATTGTGCAAATCCATTGTCTTCGCCCGGATCTGGATTGTCTTCTGAATCTCTTGATCGCTTATATCTTCCCATTTTTTAAATAAATGAATTTTTATATATCAATTTTCATTTTGTTTGTTTACTTACATTACAGTTAAATCAAAATTTAGGTTATGTGTTAATAGTTTCATCATGTAAAGGTAGATGGCAGAACAATATTTGCATTTAATAGCATTTTCAAATTTCTATAAAAATTAAAATAATCTGGATTGAAAAATACTGCTAAGCTTGAAAATCAAAATTATTCTTTAATTTCTTAATACCAGGAGCCAATTGCTATATAGTATTACGTGTAACTTGTTCTGGGAGCGTATTTCATTACATGCGAAATCATTTTCCAAATGGTTTTTGCACTTAAATTTGTGTAGCATTTATTATTGAAAATAGAATAAATTCTGCGCGAAATGGGACCACAATTTGCTCCAATTTCTATTTTCATTTGATATTAAAGCCAGATTGATAATGTTCCATGACCTATAATACGAAAATATATTCGAAAAGATCCAACCTGATCTTTGTAGAAAAACCTTGTTTAAAAATTATTTATTACAAACTTAGTTAGTTAAAGAGTCCGCAATCCTAAAGATTGGTTGGAAACAGCACGCCATGCCGATCTATCCTGAGCTAATCCCTTCATCTCCCTATAGCTATTCATCTCAACGTCTTCAACTATCTGACTCACATACTCCAATCTAGGCCTACCTACCCCTCTCTTTCCCTCCACTCTACCTTCTATGATCAATTGCATAATCCCCCCATGCCTAAGGATATGCCCTACTAATCTGTCCCTCCTACGCTGTAACACTCTCCAAATACTTCTCTTCTCCCCTACTAACTCTAGTACAGCTTCATTTGTTACTTTATCTTCCCAACCAATCCTCATCATCCTCCTATAACACCACATTTCGAATGCTTGTAATCTACGCTTCTCTTCCTTTCCTATAGTCCACGCCTCACACCCGTATAGTGCTACACTCCAAACATATACCTTCAGTAATCTTTTTCTAATACCCAAGTCAATATTTGATCTTAAAATCTGTTTCTTTTCTACGAATGCCTTCCTACCCTGTGCTATCCTACACTTTATATCTACTTTGCTTCGATTATCTTTTGTGATTCTACTGCCTAAATAACAAAAATCTGACACTTCTTCGATTCTATTATTTCCTATTGAGATCCTCATTTTTCTACTGCATTCCTTTTTGTCACACCTCATCACTTTAGTTTTACCTATATTTATTTTCATGTTGAAATCCCTAGTCAATACTGCCTGCATACCATTCAATACCCTTTCTAAATTCTTTTCGTTTTCTTCTAATATAGCTATATCGTCGGCGAATCTCAACATATATATTTTCTCTCCCTGTACATTCACACCTACACTATACTCTTCTTTTACTTTGTTTATTGCATCTTCTATATATAGATTAAATAATAACGGTGAAAGTGTACATCCCTGCCGAACTCCCTTCCATATTTTTGCTACCTCTTCTTCCCCCTCAATTCTAACTAAGGCAGTTTGGTGTTTATATAAATTAAAAATTATTCTCCTATCCTTATAATCTATACCCGTTTCTTTTAAAATTCTAAACATTATGTCCCAATCTACATTATCAAATGCCTTTTCTAAGTCTACAAAAGCTATGCAAGTTACCTTTCCTACCCTATTTCTTTTTTTCTACTACCGTTCTTAGTGCTAGAATCGCCTCTCTCGTCCCTCTGTTTTTCCTAAAACCAAACTGATCTTCTCCTAGCCTTTCCTCTACTTTATTTTCTAATCTCCTATAAATAATCTTTAGCAATATCTTCGATGCATGTGATAGTAGACTAATGGTCCTATAGTTCTCACACAAATTAGCTCCTATTTTCTTCGGCATTGTTACTATTCTACTACGCTGAAAATCCTGTGGTACTTCTCCCTTCTCATATATTTTACAAACTTACATTGTACGAATTGAACAATTTGTAATAATACTGCGAAACATTTCCCTCGACAATGAGGTAAATATTGCGGTAATTTTAAAAGCCAGAAACATTATTGCTCTAGAGAGTCTGAAACGAAGGTATTCAACTTTTTTTTCATGAACTTGCTTAGCTAGAAGCTACGTAATTCAATTAAAATTATTCGAAGAAATTTTCAATGACTGAGCAGTTATTTGTTTGAACATCTTATTAGTTTTGGCACGGTAATTGTAATAATAATTGTCAAATTATTGTTATTTGGTGACGTACTGTTGTGCCTAGCAAATTCAAGTAGTAGATGTATAAAAAGCACATTCTGTAGGATGAAAACGTAGAATTTACATTTAGGAATTAGCTCATTCTCAAATATGAATATACTATGACGTGTAGAAAATTCATATCATGTTTTGCGCATCGAAAGAAATAAACAATAATCAAATTAATCATGTCCATTAATATTTTTACGTTATTTGTATTTTATAACGTTTTTTAAGCAATTTCTTTTTGTATATATAAAATCTAATTCTTATTGTAATCGAATAAATAAATATGATCTATTTTCGGCGCGTATTAACAGCATTTTCAAATTAAACACAAACTAGTAAAAACTATAAAATCTGCAGTTGATTTCCAGGAATAAAGATACACATTACATCCTTTACACTTCTTATGTGTATTTTGTCACGTCAGAGAAAAGTTGGTCTGTTATTTTTATCACATCATCTTCAAAAGATAAACGGAGAATAAGGATATAGATTTACTTCAAGACAACAAACTCAAGCATTTGATTGTTATATTCACAGTATGTTGTTTTTTATTAAAAAAATTATATTATCTCACAATTCGCTGCCAGAGTATAGAAATATGGATGCAAAGTAATCGAAATGTGTGTACCAAGCGACAATTCAATTGATTTTTCTTGTAAAAATGATCAATTCTTTTAAATCGTAAAAAATATTCGTACCAATTTTTCTAATAGATGTTAATGTTTTTGTTTCGATCTGTTTATTTTAGTACAATTTTACCGAAAGAAGAATTTTACACAATAATATAATTTTTAATTTAAATATTTTATTTAATGTTTATTTGTAATTTTTGTAAGATGTTGTTTCGACTTTGGATACGTCAGTTTGACGTTGCGAAAATTCATGATGGCCGACTTCATATCCTGACATTTTAAAGTGCCATTGTCTCTTGACTCGAGTTTATTTACACATAAACGTCAAACACGAAAATAAAACTTACGAGTAACGTAATTATAAATGTGCACAT
This sequence comes from Leptodirus hochenwartii, assembly GCA_947310635.1. Classification (NCBI taxonomy): domain Eukaryota; kingdom Metazoa; phylum Arthropoda; class Insecta; order Coleoptera; family Leiodidae; genus Leptodirus; species Leptodirus hochenwartii. The sequence continues at coordinate 4,137,676 of OX371182.1, read as the reverse complement.
TTTATTTATTTTAGTATAATTTTACCTAAAGAAGAATTTCACGCAATAATATAATTTTTAATTTAAATATTTCATTTAATGTTTATTTGTAAGATATTGTTTCGACTTTGGATACGTCAGTTTGATTGTTGTGAAAATTCATGATGGCCGACTTCATATCCTGACATTTTAAAGTGCCATTATCTCTTGACTCGAGTTTATTTACACATAAACGTCAAACACGAAAATAACGTAAGAGTAACGTAAGTTAATATTTTATAATATATTTTTATAATTATATTTATAATATAACGTATATTATAAATGTGCACATGATTCGTTTATGTTTTTTGAAAAATGTAATAATTACCTTGCCCGAATTTAGTCTGTTGCAACATATGCAACTGAATAAACAGCTGTTAGTTATAAAAATTTAAATTTATTTAAATTTTTATATAAATTAAAAATTTTTAAATAAATTTTTAATTTATATAAACACCAAACTGCCTTAGTTAGAATTGAGGGGGAAGAAGAGGTAGCAAAAATAGGGAAGGGAGTTCGGCAGGGATGTACACTCTCACCGTTATTATTTAATCTATATATAGAAGATGCAATAAACAAAGTAAAAGAAGAGTATAGTGTAGGTGTGAATGTACAGGGAGAGAAAATATATATGCTGAGATTCGCCGACGATATAGCTATATTGGAAGAAAGCGAAAAGAAATTAGAAAGGGTATTGAATGGTATGCAGGCAGTATTGACTAGGGATTTTAACATGAAAATAAATATAGGTAAAACTAAAGTGATGAGGTGTGACAAAAAGGAATGCAGTAGAAAAATGAGGATCACAATAGGAGATAATAGAATCGAAGAAGTGTCAGATTTTTGTTATTTAGGCAGTAGAATCACAAAAGATAATCGAAGCAAGGTAGATATAAAGTGTAGGATAGCACAGGGTAGGAAGGCATTCGTAGAAAAAGAACAGATTTTAAGATCAAATATTGACTTGGGTATTAGAAAAAGATTACTGAAGGTATATGTTTGGAGTGTAGCACTGTACGGGTGTGAGGCGTGGACTATAGGAAAGGAAGAGAAGCGTAGATTAGAAGCACTTGAAATGTGGTGTTATAGGAGGATGATGAGGATTGGTTGGGAAGATAAAGTAACAAATGAAGCTGTACTAGAGTTAGTAGGGGAGAAGAGAAGTATTTGGAGAGTGTTACAACGTAGGAGAGACAGATTAGTAGGGCATATTCTTAGGCATGGGGGGATTATACAATTGATCATAGAAGGTAGAGTGGAGGGAAAGAGAGGGGTAGGTAGGCCTAGATTGGAGTATGTGAGTCAGATAGTTGAAGACGTTGAGATGAATAGCTATAGGGAGATGAAGGGATTAGCTCAGGATAGATCGGCATGGCGTGCTGTTTCCAACCAATCTTTAGGATTGCGGACTCTCTAACTAAGTATAGGAGTCTTTATTAATATATCGAGTCGAAATTTATGAAAATTATTGTAAAATCGTCACTACGTAGTTAAATAATTGCATAAAACATCACCCAAATACCGTAACACAAAACATTTATTAGCTAGATGCGCATTTCAGAGGCTATGCCCCCATCTTCAGTAGCAATATTAGAATAATAGGACAAATAAAATAGATATACAAAAATAGAATACAATAATAGAATAGATAAAAATACCTCTGTCAGTCACTCTGGAAATTATAATGAAGAAAATGCTAAAGGGGGGATCATGGTGGCTTATAAATCCGCCACTGCTTCGAATAAACTTTCATTCTGTAAAATAAGTGACGAATCTGATTGCTAGCTCGCAACCAGCATCAGCGATTATAAATAGCAATCATACGTCGTTGGAATCTGCTCCAACGGGCTCCCCGTGCACCTTGGAGACCGCCAAGGCTCCTCAGTTCTGTTTCTGTGTGCGTAACCGGACAGAGCTCCTCGATCCGCTCTCGAACATCACAAATATTCTTGTAACAAACGATCCGTTTCGAACCGATTTTGTGCCTAGCTTAACTTATCGAAGAAGATTTTGTAGCAATCATGGTGTACGAATCCGATTTCTATACGACCCGTCGTCCGTACAGGGCCAGTCCGTCCCTGTCGACATATACTGTAACGGTGAGTGCACATTTTTTTTTACAAAAACCTGAATATATAGCCAATTTTCAATGCATGTTTGAGTAAAAAAAAATTTTTTTTACGTGAAAAACGTTTTTATATCCATGAAATGATTTTTTTCATTAGTGGTATTCCACAGGGCCCTAATCTAGGCCCACCATTTTTTTTTTAATACACCTCTTTTTTACGTTCCAACGCATTTTTCCAATTTTTTTCGAGTGGAATATGTTGGGAACGATTATGCCAGTAAAGCGTTATGTTACAGCGAGCCAAATTTAGCTCGACGCTAGCGGCGTGTGCGAAATAAGCGTCGCGGCGCTTGGCGTCGTTCGTTATAAGCAACGTACCCGATTGCAGTTGTAGGCGTACATTTGTACATATTGCATGCATCGAGGAATCTGCAGTACAGTATTAAGTGCTTAATTTATAAAATTAGATTCATTTATCGGATAGAACGATGAAATAAATGCAGCGACTTGTCCAAAAAATACCTATATATTTGCCCGCACAAATTATTATGAAATGACGAAGAACGTGCAAATTTATTTATAAAAAATCGGGATATTCCGTTGTCTGAATTCGTAATCCCAATTTACACGGTTGCACCAACCAAATGGGTTAAATTTAGATTGGCATACTTTGAAGTAATTTTTTTTTGTAAAGAGATTTTTTTTGCCGCATATTTGGAGTAAGAAATTTATATTGTACAATATCGAAAAAAATTTTTTTGGAGCAATATATATTTTGTATAATTTTGTTGGGCTGTATAAAATAAAAATTATCTTAAATTATATCTTTAAAAACGATTTTAATAAACCACTTTCGTTTAAAAAATAATTGAACCAGATCGACAAATAAAAATTTTGTTAATAAAATCGATTTAAGAAGTTGGGACGAATTTTTTTGAATGGCACAAATGGCACCTTCTGGGGCGACAGGGAACTGTTGCTCAGCTGATGTAGCTCTGTCTATGTTGCAGAGGCGCGAAATCCCGTGGGAGAAAGTGCCATTCGTGCCACGTCCCAGTCTCGTGCCCGATCCCGTGACAGCGTTCGGGCGACGCCCGTCCAAAGTGCGCGAGCAACAGGAAATGGAATATAATCGCAGGGAAAGAGCGCGCTCTGAGGCCCGGGCGTTTATTATATCCCCCATGGAGCGGGCGCGTATTCGCCCCAAGGTATAGAGATCTTTTGCGGGCGGGTAAAAAATTATTTTGGAAATTGCTGTGAAAAAAAAACATTATTTCAAACCATTCATTTTTTTTTTTTCAACAAATTTTTGAAACAATTCTGTATATTCGTTATTTAAAAGAATCATTTATGAATTTGCCGAAATTAAAATTGGGATAATTTTTTTGTAATTTTTGGAATTTACATAAATCTGTGTAAACAAAACCTTTGCTTAAATAAATCAAAAAATATATATTTGATTATAATTTTTGCACATTCCGAAATAATTTTTACCAATCAATTCAAAAGTTATTTGGAAATTTGCGCAAACTAAAAAATAAAATGAAATTTGTGGAATATTTCCGAATTTACTAAAATAAAAAAACATCTGTTTCTTGTAATTTTTGGCATATATCGGAATATCCAGAAAACAAAAAAAAATTTTAATAAATTTCTGTAATTTTTTGAATGTTTCAGAATTTACAAAAACCCAAAAAAGTTTTTAAATAATTTGTGGAATATTTCCGAATTTGCTAAAACTATAATATAGAATATCACCCAAAAAAAATCTTGCTAGAACTAGTAAAAAATAGTTTTAATAATTTTGTGGAATTATTTATGAATTTCCAAAAACAATCAAATATCTTTTTTCTTAAATAATTTTTGAATTACAATGCAAGAATATATAATGCGAGAAAATAATTTATTTTGCCCCCCTCCACCACCCTTAAGGCGGCTATTATACACGCCCCACCACCGCCGTACGTGAGTGCGAGGGATAATACGCGCGAAAAGGTTCTGTCGATGTTGAGGCGCGACGTGGGCGTCGAGGGTGATTTGACGCCCCGTGCGGACCAAATGGACATTATGCTCCCCCGGTTGCATAAGCTAGCCGCGCAACCAGACTTGCCCTACAAAAGACAGTTGCTCGTTTTATCTGCAAATGGATACTAAAAAAAAAAACAAGATTTCATTAATAATTTAATAATTGTATAATCTCTAACATAAATTTTAATTTAAAATATTTTTTTATAAATCGATATCACAGTTTTTTTGCTGCATTGGCTGTCAGAATTATTTTTGAAGATGATTTTTGAATTATTTTTACGTGTCGTAGCTTTTAAGTTGTGCTTGTCTTTTGAAAATTGAATTTATACGTTTTAAAACGTCAATTAAATGATAAAATGTGATTTAAATCGTTCAAAAATTTATAGAATTTTTTTGTTTTATGCCTAAATAGTATAGAAAAATTACGAAAGTAACAAAAACAATTTTTTTCGAATAGCAAAAACTATTTAAAAAATATTCACGCCACTTTTTACAATTTTTGTTATATTCGTTTATCGAATAGTATTTTTTGTATTATTTTTTTTAATTGTGTAGATTATCACCCAAATATCGTAATTTGAGTGATATTCTATACAATTATTTAACACCGTAGTGATAATTTTTAATAATTTAAAAAATATCAAATTTGCCTAAACATTTTTTGACGTGATATCATTATAATTAGTAAATATTTAAAAAAATAATAAACAAAAACTAATTTTATTTTATTTTATTTTATTATATGTAGTGACCATAATTTTATAAATAAATAAGTAATTAATAATTAAAGAAATCTTTTTTTATCCAACAAAAAAAAAATTATTTCATGGATATTTAGCAAATTAATTGCCATTATAAAAAGTGCATGAATTTTATTATTGTGTTTTAGTTTTAAAATGCAGGTAAGAAAAAATATGTTTTCTAAACGTAAATATTTAACAAAATTTTATATATTTGTAGAATTATTGCAATTGGAGATGTATAAATTTAATTCAAGATTTCCTAATTTGAACTTACAATAAAGAAATTTAAAATAATGAAATTTTATGGATTAAATTACATTTGATGGTTCAACTTATAAATTTAGATTTTTCATCATTTTCTAATAATCACCTAAACATAAATATAAGTGGAAATTTTTTGGCAAACATTCAATTTTGTAAATATTATCATACCTACAGCATAATAGTGTTTACTTAAATATTTTTTCACGGTTAATTTTATAAATAGGAATCTTGATGAATAAATTCATATTTTTTTAAATTTATTTTGCAGTCTATAATTTTTGGTATTTTTAAATTATAAAATATCGACCAGAAAATTAGATTATAATTCAATATATATTAATTTTGCTTTGTGAATTTAATTTTTGAAATAATATTTATTTTTTTATATTCTTTTAAATATTTTTTTTTATTATTTCGAAATTTGTAGAAACGAAAGAATTATTTTTTAACATATTTGGATATTTTAAAATCTTTGTTCGAAATAGAAAATTTAGTATAGTGCAAAATTTTGTATAAAAATTTAATATTGTATGCCAAAAATAATTTAAGTTTAAAATTTGGGCTGTAAAATTATATTGCAAAAATATTCGGCTTGAATTTCAGTACCATAAAAAATGTCAAAATTTCTTACTTACATTGAAGAAAATAAATATTAAAAAATCTGTTTATTCAAAATTAAAAATTCTTTGGATTTAATCGAATCTTGAATTAAAAAATATATTTTTACAATTTAATAAATAATAAAATATTGTTTAAAAAGTAGTTTAACCTGAACAAAAAAAAAACTACCCTTTTTTACATTTTCTGACTAAACCATCTTCTTCCAAACAAATGATTCCCAGTTTAACCTTTCCATAATTATTCCAAATTAACATCACATTCTTAATTCTCCATCTCTCACTGACGCAACACATAGAACATATTCCCACCTCACTCGTATTCTTAAGAACCTCCGACTATCTGACTATTCCCCCTCTACAGACGCCCCGGTACTATACCGTGCGCGATTCACCCGAGCGCGCCCGACGTACCGCCGAAGAACAGTACTCGTACTCGTACAACAGCGGCGCGTCATCCACGAGTCCTTACGGAAGCGCACGATTGCCGCCGGCACGCAGCTACACGACCAGCGAGCGTACGAGTCGCACGAGCGACGCGGGCCCTGGGGGCAGCTACTCAAGCAACAGGGAATCGACTAGCCGTAGCTATGGGGATGGCCCCGGGGGGTACCATAGCAGCTATAGTAGCTCCACTAGTGGCAGGTTGCCCGGCGGCACGAGCTATAGGCATTATTCGTACAGGGTGTAAGGGGAATGGAATTCTTTTTCGGAAAAGTAGTTTTTGAGGAGATTTTTCTATTAAAATTTTTAAAATTTGAGTGGAAGAACGAAAATATGTTAGGCAAATGCTACAGATTTATTTGGGTTAAACAAAAATTATTTAAAAAAAATAATTGAAGTATTGTATAATTGTAATTTGACAAATTATTATTTTTTTTATTTCGAATTTTATGAATTATTGCTGATTTTTTTTTAATGTTATTAAAGTACTGTAAAATTGTATTTTGTAATTTGAAAAAAAATTATTGTGTTTTAAAAAGGGTGCCAAAATTTTTATATTTATTTAAATCTTTATTTAAAAATATTGCTAATAGCTTTATTAAATGCAAAAAAAATATTTGCATCTATATAAAAAAAATCTATTTAAGTAAAATATTTATCTACTTTAATACGATTTTTTTCTAGTAGAATTTTTTTTTACTATTCTAAAAAAAAATACTAAAATTATTGTGCTCTTCTAACTTTCTATTTAAAATATATATCTTTAAATTATTCAATTTATCTGTATTAAATTAATTAATTAATTGTTGAAAACTAATAATTTTTTGTGACTTGTGCTTGCTTTTTTAACACGACATAAAAATTATTATCTATTGCAAAATCTGATACCATTGTCCTAGAATTTTTCTCACAAACTATATATATAATAAACCAAAAATAAACCACAAATTTCTCAAGAACAAAAGTATGATTGTAATTGGCTTTAGTATAAAATGAAGTTTTATAACTCAATAATATAAATAATTGTTAATGGCTGTTATTATATTGAAACATATTTGAATAAATAAGCTTGCGTTGTATAAACATTTTTTTATTATCCCCAGGAAAAAATCTAACAAATTTTCTTGCAGATTTTCACAGAGCAGCTTTTCTTTTCCCACTTTTTTAACAGAACTGAAATCTGTCCAAATATCCTACTAAAATGTCTCTAAAAATTATATAAATTCTTTTATAAAATGATCATTTATACTACTTTTATTTCCAATACTGCGAATTTCTTAAATAAATTTATAAAAGTAGTTAAACGAACTACTTTTCTTAACATTATTAAATAAACTAACAACAATAATTACTGCATTTTATTTCATGTATCAAAAAAATATTATTATGTCGCTTAAAATAATTTAAACAAATTTCGTGTAATTTTTTTGAGTTTTATGTAAGCGGAAGGTAATTTAATATAAAAATCAAGAGAGACAATTCCACTATTCTAATTTATTTCCTTTCTGTTTTTTCTCTATCCTGCCGCTGCTGTTCTTGTGGAAATTCTTGGCCCATCTTTGGATATCCCGTTGCTGATGAAAACTGAAAAAAAAAAACAGTCTGAACCATCCCGACAAGTAAGAATACTTCCCGGACTCGGCAAGGTAAGAAAAAAATTTTCCTTGCAGTAATATTATTTTTAATTAAACATACAATTTTTCATTGGAATTTTATTTAAAAACGCACAATCGAATGCTACTTTTATTAAAATTTTCAATAATTCCCACGGGACTTTTTAAACAAATTTGCAAGAGGTAGATGTTAAGAAACATTTTTGTTGGCTTTGCGGATGATTTTAGCTCCTGGAAAAATGTGAAATCTCTTCCAGAGACAATCAGGTATAAATTGAATGTTTGTATCGCCATGTCGGTTCGTATATTTACATAAATTCTTTTAGATTTCATATGTTCTCTTAATAATAAAAAAGGAAATTGGGGAAGCTACAATATCAGACATTACACATAAGGACATAAGCAATGAATACTAACTATATATAGTTAGTACTCATTAGCATAAGCCTTTTTTGTTGATTTTAGGCATAAATATGATCAGCCTTGTATTAGAAGTTGCAGATAATATGTAAAACTTTTGACGCAGCGTATGACTCGGAGATATTTAATTTAAAAAAGTATGTGATTGAACTACATTACTTAAATGGTTATTTAATATTTAATTTTATACATAAATTATTTGCGTTCATTGAACAAAATTAAAGAAAATTTATAATAATTTTTAACTGGAATTGTTTTTTCGTTCGGCCGCATTGTCAGAGATAAACGTTTGACAGTTGTGAATATGACGTGACATGTTAATAAATTCAAGGAGTATGATCGCATGCGCATGATCTGAAAACAAGAAAGTTATTTCAGTAAATTAAACGAAATTGTAGAAAATTTACAACAATTTATAAGTGCGTGTAGTTTATATATAGACATAGACGTTTAGCAGTTGTGACGTTTCTTAAATGGCGTAAAGATGGCCCATAAAGAAATAACAAACAAGTTTGCGATTGAACGGCAATTAGCTAAATTATTTGAGTAAATGTTCGAGAAATTAGACCAGATTTTAACAATCTTTAGGTGCATGTGGTACATTCATACGACCGCATTGTCCCTTACGTCGGACACAAACGTTTGACAGTTGTGACATCTCCTCCAGTGGCGTTCCGAGTCCGCCCGAGTGTTCTTTACCGCGAATACGACCGGATTGAGAACAAATATCGGCCGATAACGTATGGATCTTACACCAACGATTACCTCAATTCTGAATCTTCTGTGGTAAGTATCTTTTCCCACCTTGGCGAAGAATATGTAAGCCTGTTCAATTGTTTGGGGCGAGCTTGGCTTTTTATCGTGTCGTTTTAGTTGCCTATATCTATTTTCCTTTCCCTATGCGGTTATTCTCAGCCAATATTTTGTTGTATCAATTTATATGTAATTTTATTCAGTACGCGTAATTTTCGTTTGGCTTTCAGCCAGAATTTAAAAATTCCTTTCCATTTCTATTACGTGAATCATATTTTAGCTAGCGATTGCTAAAATAAGCTCAAAAATACATTGAGAAATAATATTTTTCACTTTCGGTAATTTTCGATAGGAAACTTTCTGTAAATTCAACGAAATTATTACAAAAAAAACTGTTTAAAATTGTTTTGTTGAAATTAATAAAAAAAAAATTAAATTACTGTAATAATACGAATTTTATAAAATAACGAGAATATTTTGCTATTTTCAAGAGTAATAAAAATTATTAGTGAATTAAATATTATTTTACTGGCATGCCAATATTGTAAAATAATTTATGAAAATGAAAGGCATTTCAAAGATTTTTATTTTCTAGTTTGATGTAAATAAAGTCAAAAAATTTATCTATTTATTTTTATAATACGAATAATTGTAGCTTTTTAGTTTTTTTAAGTAAAAATTTGATTTGCTCATTTAAAATAATTTACAAAATCTATATATTTATATATATTTAAAATATATAATTCAAAATATATATTTTTTTAATTTAGTTAAGTGAAATAATTTCAAGACCATGCGTTATAAATTTAAATTTGTAATTTAAAGATTTTTTTATTCAGCTATAAAAAAATATTTATTATAAAATTACAAAAAAAAAATTTTAAGAATTTTTTCTAATGTTGCAAAAAAATATTTATTTCATATTAGCTCGAATTACATTATTTGGCATCTATTTTTTAGAAATTTTATACATAAGCTGTCAAAAAATTATTTTTATACACTATTTTGATTAAAACAAACATTTCTAATCACAATATTTGAAATATTATTTTCTTTTATCAAGAACAGCACAAAATCAATAATCACAAATCTCCCGCCTGATTACTTTTCGATTTTCTCATTTCTCTTTGCCGTAATCAAACCACAAAAAAGCGACAATAAAATCGCATTATTTCCGTACATAATTTCTCAACAATGTCACTTAAATTCGACTTATAATGTCTTATTTAATAATTGAAACATCTTTAGGCGCTCGCAAACTAAATACGCGCGGAGCTTTCCCAGAACTTTCCTCGAGCTTTCCCTGCAGCTTCTTAGCGGTAAAACCGATTGTGTAATTAACTAACTCGATATGTTGTTTGTGTTAACTTTATTTTGCCTTGAGACATAATAAATGTCTTGAATTATTAACCAAAGATTTCCATTATTTTAGAGTAAAAAGCAAATATGAAAGAATTTTTTTTTTGTGGAAATTTTAATTTAATTTTACAAATTGATAAATTATTCACATATTATTAGATTTTTTACAATTTTTACTATTTTTTTTACAAAAAATATTATAAAAATTAATTTAAACAATTTTTTTAACTTTGTTAAAATAAATATTTATTTGGAATATTTGTCAACGTGGGCGTGCTCGTTAACATATTTCATTACGTCAATGTCAAAATTTAAATTTCAATAAATCATTTTAAATGCAAATTTTAATATATTTTCATCACAAACATTTTATATAAAACAAAATTCAATTAAATAACCAAGTTAAATTAAAGTTTCTGCATAATAAATTTGTAATTTAGCTTGGTTATTATAATTTTTAATTAAAGATGACGGTTTGACGATATTTTTTTTGCAAAATAGTTGTCAGGAGATAATTTTTTAAACACATATTAAGAAAGGATTGGATGAAATAATATCAATTTTTGGCAAAAGAAATCCTAATTATCATATAGAAATCTAATTGGAAGCCTCTAAAACAAAATAATAATAAAAAATCGAACACCCGGTATAATACTTAAATTTATTCTCTTTTAGGGGAGATATTTTACAATGAAAATTAATTACAATCGAAAGCAGCAAGGAAATATCTTGAAAATTTTCCAAGATATCGTGATTAATGTGTAATGAGAAAATTTCAGTAAATTCCTGAAATTTCTGAAAACTATATATCTCTCTTATTATAATAGATAGAAACACCATTTAAATTTGGAAATTGTAGACAGTTCTTGGGCCTAACCAAACCTGTAAAAAAGTTCAGGATTATATTAATAGTTTTTCAGATATGCTGATTTAAATTTTTAGATACAATGTTGTGCTGTGCATCTCCTGAAAATTCTTTAATAATGGTATTTTTTATAATAAAAATGTGCTATAAAGTTTAAAAACAAAAAATTAAATGCATTTATCAATTTACCACATAAATAATTTCTATAATAATGTTAGTTACTTTAAAAAAAATCTCAAAATTGAGCTTCTTTTATCCATTTTTTTTTCTACTTTAAGAGTTTACCCGCCCCTTAATTTTTAATTAAAAAAAAAAACCCGATTAATTTGTGATCAGTAAATAATCAAATTTTAATGTATTATCAATTTGCAGAGGATTGTATATACCCGCAATCCGATATCGGGTAGCTATTACTATACCGACTATTATCGCCCGAGGGGTAGCACGACCACCACCACCAAATACACGTACCACTGGCCCCCGGTGTCCAGCACCTATCCCCGCCTGTACTCGTACCTCACTTACCCTTACTACTACCCCTACACATACTCGTACTACCCCTTCTGGCCGACTACGCGCCTCTACTCCTACAACAGCGACTACCGCTCATCCTATAACTACTCCAACTACTATGATTACCTCGCGGACTCGCTCCTCTACCCGTCGAAATATTACCGTTTCAGTCGCGTAAGTAAATACGACCTCAGAACCGTCACGGATGAACTGAGTTCAGCTGTAAACGAACCTTTGGTCGACTGAATTCAGTTCCGGTTCGCTTGTGAATGAGCTTTTAGCCGGCTGAATTCAGTTCCTGTTCCCTTGTCAGTTGTGAATCAGCCTTTAGTCGACTGAATTCAGTTCCGGTTTGCTCGTAAATGAGCCTTTAGTCGGCTGAATTCAGTTCCGATTCACTTGACAGTTGTGAATGAGCCTTTAGTCGACTGAATTCAGTTCGGCTGTAAATGAGCCTTAACTTCATATTTAGATCACAACGTGCGTTGATCGATTTGTCTGTCATTACTATACAGTTTTGACGTAACTGTGACATTGTCAAATCATTGTCATTATTAATTTCTTTTGTATATATAATATATTTGGGTGAATAATGACGTATTAAATTATGCAAAGTTTTTGAATATATATTTTATTGATGGTCTTGATTTGGTAAAAGTTTAAATTAAATTTTGCAATTTTTCGGAAATATAAAAAAAACTGGTTAGAATTTCCAGTTCTATTTATATAAGCAGCCACGTATTGTTGGTTGCATTTAATAGTATTGTATAATACAATGAAGCCATTTACATATTTTAGCCCACATACAGTGTGATTGTCTTCAGCAATAGTTTGATTAGTTTGATCAGTCGTTATGTTATATCCCATTTATAAAATGTCGACACTAAAAATATTTTTAATTGACTACCTCATATGTTTTTTGTTTGGCAACCAAATATACATCAACTTGTGTATGTTGGCATTTCTAAAATCAGATTAACTTGAAATTTTTTTATTAGGCAACTAATTCTACACATGAAGTGTTGTGTCTTGTTCGTGTTGTGTTTTATAGATAGATTAAATTCAGAATTCGTTGTTAGGCAACTTATTCTACTTATGAAATTGTCCGTGTTGCATTTCTATAAACAGATTAAATTCCGGATTCGGTATATTCAAATATTTTACATAATTTCGTTGTCCTGTACGCTGAAATACAGAAGAACAGTGACGTATGGAAATTCACCAGTGATATATAATTATTTAATAATATTCGCAATGGCTCGTATAATACAATTCATAATTTACAGCGTTAATGAATTATATTTATTATTAAATCTAATTAAAAGTAACAATTCATGCGTTTAAATTATTAAAAATATAATGATTTTGTGCAAAAACATTTTTGCATAATCATATCGTTGTTCACTGAATATATTTTATTAATTTGTGTTAATAATCAACTCATTTAATATTCATAATTTTTGCGAAATTGCACACGCGCTCTATTTTACAATTTTAACATTTGCAAATAATTTCGACGTTCCCGTCACACATTTTTTGTTCAAAAACTATGAAATTAATTAAAAGAATTATTGTAGAGGATTATCCAAATTCTATTCATCCATTATCCTTTTTATAATCATCCTGGAAAAACTCCTTATTTTTTAAGGTTTCTAGTCTTCGTTTTTTGTATTTAATTATTTATATTTTGTATGCGTTTTTTTAATGTAAATAAGTTTTTTTAGATAAAAAAGATTTTATAGAATATTAAGTCAATCATTTTTTTTTGTCATTGACTGCATATTTGTTTAAAATTATAAATATATTTAAATATTATTTTTTTTAATGCTTTGTCAGCTTTTCTATCGCAGCTTTTCAGCTTGTAGATATTTTTGAATTTTTCTTCAGTGCAGCTTATTAACCCGCCTTCTATTTTTGAAAAAAAAAAAAATATTATTTTTAGAATCACATATTTTTCCACAAAATTTATCTTGCAGAATATTAAATTGAATATTAAATTAAATTTAATATTGAATTAAATTATTGATTAGTAATATTTAAAAAAATCATAAGAAAAATTAGTAGAAAAATCATACAAACAATTTCATCATTCAAAAACATCTTTTTAGATGTTACATATTTTTTGAATATGTATAAGAAAAATTATAAGGAAAATAAATTCTAACATCTTATCAATTTAAATTTTAAAAAATTGGTAAATCCATTTTTTTTTTAAATTTGTAACATTTCATATCAAAAATCTGTTCTTATTTTATAAATAACTTTATTTAAAAATACCAGAATTACAATATATAATTTTTTAAAGCTTTTTGATAATTAAAATTAATTTATTCTTCTAATATTTCATAGTCAAAGAAATCCATTATCATATAATAAAAATCATCTGTATATGAAATATTTTTTCAAAAAAAATAGCTTTTCGATTATCCAATAAATTTTTATATTTTACAAAAAATATAACAAAATGTTAATAGAAAATACGTTAAAATATAAAAAATTCTATCAATTTTTTTATTATTTACATCTTATGTCAAATCAAAATTAACTAATATATCAAAAAAAAAATTTAGTAACAAATAAATTTTAAAAAATTAACAAAAAATAAATTAAATTCATTTGATTAAAATTTTTCTTCAGACGTATTTCGATTAAATAAACTGGGATAATCGATTTTGCTCAATAATTGACATTTTTTTTCGCGTTAAAATTTGCTAGAAACAATTTTAGCATCTGGATGACATATATTTGCAGATGTTTGATGATGAGACGAGATTGATCCGAGCCCAATCAGCTGCTCTGTTGAAGCGCGTTAGTAGCCCGGTGCCTCGGGCCTACAGGACCATGCCACTGCCATACATCAGGTCAGTCATTAGCACAAAATATCTACAAAAACTAACAGTCTAAATTCAATATCATTTGCATCAAATAACAATTTTATAACGAAGCAATTTTTTTTTCCTTGATAAAATATTGATTAAATTTTCTTACGTTTTATACAAAAAGCAATTTTAATAAAAATCACTCACCCTGTATTGCATTATTAATGGTACATATTTGTATTTTTCTGGAGAAGTCATTTTTTTCATTATTTCGACAAATAAAATCACAAAACATGAACGTTTGTTTTCATAAAATAAAGATAAAAATAATCATAAAAATATATCAAATATATCAAATATTGCCAATAAAATGTTAAAGAAAAGAAAAAAATTATTTCTAGTTAAAAATACATTTTCAAATAAAAAGTTGAAGAACAAATTGATATTACTATATTTTTTAAATAAAATTTTCCATATTTTTTAATGATATTTTTTTAATTATTTGATTTATAGTTATATTTACAAGTAGATTTTACAAATTTTTTCCTTATTTTTTTTTGTTTTAATGATTAAAATTCTTACAGTATTTTTTTATTGGTCATAAAATTTTTTTTTTAGTTCTCGCTATGAGGACTATCCTGTACGTTGGACGAACGATAATTACATCAACAAGATGTTAATTTCATCCCCTACCTCAAACTACAGATCTGATTATACCACCTATTCTACAGAACCAGTGAGGAAATATTTCGGTATGTAAATTTTAGTTTAAAATGAAGAAGTAAATATTTGTATTTGAAAATTACTAGAATTTTGTGTATTTTATGAATTTGCAATGTATGCCAATGGCCGAAAATAAGTGTGCTTAAAAAATCTAAATTTATTCGGTTAGCTAGACTGCTGAAGGTATTTGTAAAATTGTGCTAATTTAAAAAATAAGTGATGGTTGATCAAATAATATCCCAACACTTAAAAATCACTAAAAAAGCGAAAAACAATGCTTAAAAAATTTTTTTTTAAAGCCTTTCATTTACTAATAATGTGGAAATTTAAATAATAATTCGAAAAAAACTGATTTTTTGTTAAATAAAACAATTTTTACGTTTTTTTTTTTTAATTTCATTTATTAACGTCCTAAATTTTATTTAAATAATAATTAGTTTGAAATTTTTTATTTTTATGAAAAAATCAGAAACTAAAAACAGATATTTTGTTTAAAAAATGTATTTTGGAAGCATTTTTTTTTTTTAATTTTGTATTTGGATATTTTTCTTTTGTGTTTAGATATTCATGTATTTGGATTTTTTTTATTAAAATTTTCTTTCGTAAAAATTTTAGAAGATTTTTCATACATCCTCTTTATAAAGCCTATATAAAAAAATATATATAAATATTTTTAAAAAATTTTAAATCATAAAATATACAGCTGTTGTAAAACGAATGAAAAATCTCAAGAATTTTTAATTCTATTTATCATGAAATTTGTGACGAATGAAACGGGGGTATATGTTTTTAAAAGTTAAGCATCTGTTTCAAATAATCCTTAAATCCTGAAAATGATTAGCATATAAATATGATATATGATATCCTGCAATGAATATATGATGTGAAAATTTATTCTAATTTAAATTTTAATGGGAACTCTATTTTTAAATGTAAAATATATTCTATTTAAATATTTATTTATGATTAGATAAAAAAAAATTTTTAGTAGCCAAAAATAGTATTTTTTACGATTTTTATATAAAATATTGGACAAAAATTTGTTTTCTTGCATACAAAAATAGTATTTTTCCACAATTGTAAAATAATTTTTTTTACGACTAAAAATATTTAAAAAAATCTTTTTCTCGGCATATAAAAATAACAAGAATATTTTTTAAAATATTTTTTGCTAGCATCCAAAAATACTATTATTTAACATATTAAAAAACATTTTTTGGTATATTGTCGAAAATAATATATTTTGACGATTATAAATTAATATATACAGAGTGGTTTATTTAATTCCCAACATTATAAAATTTATACTTATATATTTTTTATAAAAAACGGGAATAAAAAAGAATTATTTTTACTATAGATCACCCTGCCAATATTGATAAACATTATGTCGCCCCTTTCGGTAAGTCCGAATAAATTTTTTTAAATTTTCAATTTGCTTGATTTAATTTCAGGATTTTTTGAATATTATAAATTTGAACTTTTAGCTTTCCAATTAGATATTGAAAAAAAATTCAAACAAGATTTTTTGCCAAAAATATATATTTATTGTAACAAGCAATTTTCAATATTGAACCTGGCTTTCATTTTACTTAAGAATTTTTTTATTTAACTCAAAAAAATATTATTCTAACTCAATTAAAGTGATTTTTTTTTATTTTACTAAAATTATATTGTATTAAAACAAATACAAAATTTAAAATAACTTCCCCAATAGATTAAAAATATTAATATTTGTAGCCTTAGTAAATTTGTAGAAATTACCCTTTTTAAATAGTTTATAGATTTTGACGTTATGTTGTGATATTCCATATTAAGGAAGAGAAATAAAAATACAATGTTTTATATCACGGTTAAAAACAAGGATTTATTCGAATATAGTGAATAACAAAATATTAAAAGAATTGAATATAGTGAAAAATAAAAATGAACAACGAATTACAGAAAACTTATTTATATATAAACAATCTACCTACAGATAATATCGAATAATATATTTTCTTAAATTATATGTATTTTTTTCTTACAAAAGGTATTTTTACTGTTTTTTAACTTTCGTTGACATAAAAAAGAGACATTTTAAATACTAAAATAGCGAAAAAACATTAAATCCCAACACAATTTTTTACAAAAAAATTTTTTAAAATATTTTTGAACTAAATTTCTCAAAAACAATATTTTTTT
Source organism: Leptodirus hochenwartii (assembly GCA_947310635.1). Lineage (NCBI taxonomy): Eukaryota > Metazoa > Arthropoda > Insecta > Coleoptera > Leiodidae > Leptodirus > Leptodirus hochenwartii. The sequence continues at coordinate 4,120,242 of OX371182.1, read as the reverse complement.
TTAATAGAAAATGCACATTTTTAAGATTAATTCAGAAATCAAGAAAAATATTGCATAAATATGACAACAATGCCAATTATTTTTTAAATATATAAATAATTCGGCTACAAAAACTTATTTTATTCAAATTAATAAACCGTTATTTCAAAAACGCATTAAACATAACCTAAATCCCACTCTCGTCAATCAACCACCCCAAAAATCGGTACCATTCACGTCAATTCAATAAATGTCAAACCACAAATTCAAACATAACCTCACCAAACTCGCATATGCACTTCTGATCCAGGTCAAGGCCATCTGGCCTGTGTCACTCTCGTTGGTGAGAAGGCTCACCTGCGCAGGCGCAACGTGTATGTGTACGTGGAGCCCGAGAGCCGCCATCGCCCCGTCATGAAGGACATTGAACTCATGAGTTATTACATCAACCGGATGAAACAGGACCGGGCTATAAGGCAGAAGGCGTTGCCATCTATAGGTAATTATAGTATTTAACTATTGTTATTGTATAAGGGCGTTGGGGTTTAGCTGGAGGACTCCAATGCCAACTCAAATAATGCCTACTTTTAATGATTTGAATTTTCTTTAATTGACACTACAAGACAGATGTCAGTTATTGAAATGCTTTTGATTGTTGGCTTTGTTTTCGTGTTTCCAACGCCTGCTATTTGATGGACGTTTGACAGCTATCAATGAACTGTCAGGTAGCCGTCACAATTTTGATTAGTTATTGTCAATACGCTTCTTGCATATAAATAAATAAATAATTCTTAGATAAAAACAAGAACGATACTCTGAATTATTTTATTTTCATTGGCGCTTTTATAATTTTTAATTAATAAAAATGAAAAAAAGAAACCACTAAATCTTTCAAATCATAAATTTCAACGGTATTTAAGTAAAAAAAAAAATAGTTTACGAGATTTTTGAAGATATTTAAATTTTCAAAAAAATAGTTTCAGTTTAAAACTATCATTAGAATTTTTGATTTGCTTGATTTATTAAACAACGAAGTATTAAATAACAAAAAATAAACAGAATTTCTAATTAGCCGTGAGATGTTATTTCAATAATTCAGTATCATTTTCATTCTAAACTAAATCGTTTTATCAAGTATCGGTATTTCAGTCGCATCATTTCACTCTGTTCTATCTCTCTGTTACTGTCTAACACAGTGTTATAATTTTCCTTCCAGCAGATGAGAAACTAGACGAACCGAAAAAGCCCGAAATTACAGAAATTACTGAATAATCACTTTCTTTTTTTTTATGTTTTTTTTTTTCAACACAAATACACAAGTTTTAATTATAAACACAAAAACACTAACGTCATTTTAATTTTTTGACTAAAAAATATTTTTGTAAAGGCTAAAATAATCGATGTAATTATTTTTTTTCAAAACAACGGAGTTTTTATTATACTGACATTATATTATTTCTTTTTAATAAGGAAAAAAAAATTTTTTTTTGCTTATAAATAAATAAATTAAGTTAATAATTATAATTAAATAAGAACCAATTGAATTGTTGTGTTTTAATAAAATTTATTTTCTTATTTCTTTTATTTGTTTTATTTCGCGAATTCTTACATCCAAACTTTTTTTCGGCACTACATATTTTTGATTTTTGGCACTTTTTGGTACGACCCACTCTTTTTGTCACTAAATAATTTTATGCATCTGCATATTTGATTTTGTGTGGATAATTTTTTTCCTCTATCTACCGATTTTTTTTTTTAATAAAAATAATTTTTGCACCATTTGTGTTTTAAAAAAAAACACTTTCTTAAAATAAAGCACTTTAAAAAAAAGGGTTTTTGGCTGTTGTGGAAGCTGAAATTCATCGGCACAAATTATTAAATAAAGAAGTAAGTTTTAATTCTTGAAAAAATGCAATTTTTTATTTAAAAAATACATAATCTTCAAAAAAGCTTATTTTCAAAGAACAATTATGTATATTTTTATTGCTAAATTACTTGACCGACAAATATTTTATTATTAAATTAAATAAGATTAATTTTCATTTTGTACATTCCATTTTTTCCTCAATCTGTTTTAATATTTTTCTATTTAATCACCAAAAAATGTCTTTTAAAAATTCACGCTTTCAATCGCATTTTGGCAATGTAATTATATACTTTCCATTTCCATAAAAAAAAATTTATAAAAAATATTTAAAAATAAACATTGCAAATAATTTTCCCGCCAATTAACAAATATGCCATTTCCATCAATTGACTTTTCAAGAAACTTTTCAAACAAAATATTCAAAATACACAAGATAATTAATAATACAATTAACAATATTGCAGATTTAATTAAAAAATAACTTTTGAATTTAATAAATTAATATAATCTATATTATAACTCGAAAATATATAATTTTACACATTACTACATTTATTTTTTTAAATAAACTTTCAGACTACAGAAACCGTTTATAACATTGCCAATAATAGTCATTAATTAAAAAAGTATTTTTGGCAGCTGATTTTAATTAGATTATCCGTGTCTTAACATAAATAACTGCAAGAGCCGAAGCTAGCGCTGCCCTTAAACTAGTTTCGCCACAAACAAAGCACCAACTTCAATATCTGCAGCAATTCTTTTTATTTTTTTAATATATCGCCGAAACAAATAAGTAGAATTATGCCAATAGAGTTACGTCGTTGTTAACTAAAAATTATAAAACGGTTGCAATTTACGACATTGAAGCATTTAATAAAAAAATTTATCACATAATTTGATGAATTGGTCATTTTTTCAGTTGGAAGGAAAAGTTAAAAAATTTAATTGTAAAATTTTAAATAAAAAAACCTGATTTTTAGAATTTGTTATCGAGGATATTTAGCAATGTCATTAATCTATTGCTTCGAAAAAAACAATTAAAAAATCACGCGCAATCACGACACGACATATCTATTGACACACGCCCGCTATCACCCCGTAATATCGTGATTAACCCGCGCCTTTACAGTGGCGCTTGACCCAGCCAGACCATCCAGAATCTTTTCTGTGCCTAAACCGTTAGAAGATCCCATCAGCATCGAGATTTCCGAGCTTCGAGAGCAACGAGCTGCCCGTCTGGCCAAAATCATGGACGTGACTGAAGAACCCGCACCACCAAAACCAAAATCCGCCTCCGCGCCATCTACTGATGATAAAGCTAAATCTGCCACCAAAAAGAAGAAGGAGGACGAGGAAAAGGCTAAGGCAGCCGAAGAGAAGAAGTACGATGGATTATCGAAACGTTTTTGTTGGATAATTTTTAATGTTAATTTTTGCAGGGCGAAGGCAAATGAGGCTGCTAGGAAAGAAAGGGAAGCCCAGGCGAAGAAGGAAGAAGCGGCTCGAAAGGCCGAACTTGCCAGACAAGAAGAATTAGCCGCCATAGCTGCAGCTGAAAAAGCAGCCGAAGCGGAACGACTTGCAGAAATCGCTCGGCAAGAAGAAGCCGCAAAACAGGTACCATAAATAATTTTTTGCGGGGCAAATTTTGTCGAACATAATTTTTAGGCTGAAATTGAAAAGGCAAGACAAGCCGAAGAGGAGCGCGCCCGATTAGAAGAAGGGAAACGGTTGGCTGATGAGGCTAAAGCTCAAGAAGAACGCCAACAGCTGCTCAGGTTGGAGGAAATCGCGCGTCAAGCTGAAGAGGAAAAAGAAGCCGAACTCGCCCGACAAGCCGATGAGCTTGCCGAATTGGCACGCCAAGAGGCCGAGTTGGCAGAACAGGCCAAGAAAGAACAAGAATTTGCTGAACAAGTAAAAATTTGTTAATTAGTGTTTGTAGTTTATTGAAGCGATACTTCGTGAATATGAATCAAATTTTCAGTCGAATATTTGTTCAGATTCTTCTTGTTTATTGAAGCGTTGGTTTTTTTTAGGCTCGCAAAGCGGCAGAAGCTGAAGAATTAGCGAAACAACAAACAGAGCTCGAAGAATTGGAGCGCAAAGAAAAAGAGCTAGCCGAACAAGCAAAGGCTGAAGCTGAGCTTGCAGAACAGGCCCGGTTAGACGCTGAGGCCGCTCAGGTTGAGGCCCAAGCTGCCCAGGAAGATGCAGATGGTACGAAAGAATCTAATTTACTTTTTTGTTGATTTGATAAGCAAAAATTGCGTAAATATAAAGTTATGTTTAAATATTCAATAATTGTGTATTCTTTTAGTTTTAAAACTATACATTTATATTTGATTTGCCATATTTTGGCAACGGGTCTACTAGTTTTTTTTGTTTATTGAAGCTGCTGAAGAGGCGCCTGAAGAAGCTGCTCCCGAAGAGACAATTACCGAAGCGGCAGTTATAGCGGATAATGCCGAGGCATCTGATGACCAATCTGATATTCCAGCGGATGTTGAATCACCCGCTGAAGAACAATGAATTATTTGCCAAAAAATGAACGAACCAATTTTCTCTTCGAAACTGTATAAAAAATATCTGGGTTTAAGTGATTTGAAGATTCAATTGGGAAAATTGGATTTTTAAAACTGCCTTTTTTCTATATTTAAATTATTATTGCAAAAAAGAATTTTTGAATCTAATACTTTGAAGAAAAGAAACATGTTCTCTCTGTAATAAAAAATATATTATTTTAATGTTCTTTAAAATCTACATTAATTTTTTTTTGATGTTTTGTTTTTCAATGCATTTATTTTTGAATGTTTTAAATATATATGTTGCATGTTCATTATATCTATATATTGTTATTGTTTGAAATTTATTCGTTCTTATTATACTATCTAAGAATTTAAAAAAAATATTTGAATTTTATTAAGGTTTATTTTATTTTTTATTTTTTAACCCTTCTGACTAATTATTTGAATGAATGAATTTTTGTGCTTAATGTTAGTACAATTCAAATTTTAGAAATTTCTCGCAAATTATAATTATTGTAATATTATTAATTAATATAGGAGTATATTTTTTAATTTCTTCTAATGCTTTCTAATTTCATTCTTAATTATAGTAATAATAGTACCTTCAAAATATAGATGTTGCTAGTGAATAGAAATTTATTTAATCGATTTTTAATCAATTTCGCAGTTTTACAAACAATTTCTTGCAGTTTATTGAAAGTTATTCTATAGCATTGACTGCTTTAATTCCACCGCAAAAAACCTTGCATATAATCAAAAAATTATTTTTTGCGAGTGCAAATAAGTGTTTGACGATAGATCATAGAATGCAAAATTTTATGTAAGTTTAACGTTGATTTTTTTTTTTTACGAAGCGGAATTTATCCATTTTTTTATTTTATTCAAACTTTAGATAGATATATACAAATTATACAAAAGAAATTGTTCAAATGTAATTATTTTGGAATTACTAAAAATATAAAACCGGCAATTGCCGCTTTATTTGTTTCAATGTTTTAAGAATTGAAGAAATTTGAAAATAAAAAACCTTTAAATTTAGAGCTTAAAAATTCTTGAAAGTCGTTAATAAGTAGCTGTGGAAAATTATATGAAAATATAATTTTTGACAAATTATTGTCAGAAAAAAAATGTGAATTTGAGTTAAAAAGTAAAAAAAAAAATCCAAAAAATTAAATTTCGAACTGTAAAAACTTTCGACCAAATTAAAAAATATATTTGTTTCGTATTTTTATAAAAATATACAAAAAAATAGAAAATTATAGTGTTTGATAAAATACTATTAGAAAAAATATACGAAGTTTAGTATTCCTATAAAATAAATTCCATAAAAACCATAAAATATTTCAAATATAAATTTATTACAATACAACATTTACTTCATTTTTATCTATGTTTATGTTACAGACTATTATCTATCATTAAATTCCTTGCTATCAAATAGTATTTGTTTATACAAAAATTCTAGTGCATTACAAATTCCAAACACACCATTAACAAAATCATCCATATGAAACACCAATGAAAGATAAGAAACTCAATCTGGTTCATTATCTATTCTAAATGTGTAATATATAAGTTAAACAATCTGCAGGTGCGCTGTTTCTCACCGAGTTATTTATAAAACTTTGCGCAATACCTTTTGAGACAATATTTAAACAACGCCAGTGTTAGTTTTTGCAAAAAACCGAACGCACGCGTCTAATTATTCTGCGATTTCTTGCAAAAAATGTTGTGTAAAATCAAGTGCTACTTTATTAAGTGTTAGATTAAATTGAAGGGGATTTCTTGAGGATTATTTTGATATAAATTTCACGGGGGTGGCAGATTTTATTGAATCGATAAATCGAATAAATATTTTCAATTTTTCTGTCTAAATGTAAAATAGATGTAGATTTTTTCAAGTTTATGTTAACACATTTTTGTAAATTGAGGGTAAGTTTTAATGAAAGAAGCTTGCTTTTTAAAGTTTTATTATGGTAAGTGTCTCAATTACATCAATTTGTCTGATGTAGGACTTTTTAAAAATAATTTGGCATATTTATTGCAGAAATTAGTTAAATAGGGAAAATTATGTAGTGCATATTCCGCGATACAGTTGCGTATATAAAGTTGCCGACTACTCTCAAATGGCAATAAAATTGTCAGATTTTCATTGTATTAATTAACTGATTTATTATGGATAATAGTTCAGGTGTTTAATAGTTTTTATCAAGACCTTCTTATAAGTTTTAAAAGTATTTTTAGTTAGTTAAAGAGTCCGCAATCCTAAAGATTGGTTGGAAACAGCACGCCATGCCGATCTATCCTGAGCTAATCCCTTCATCTCCCTATAGCTATTCATCTCAACGTCTTCAACTATCTGACTCACATACTCCAATCTAGGCCTACCTACCCCTCTCTTTCCCTCCACTCTACCTTCTATGATCAATTGCATAATCCCCCCATGCCTAAGAATATGCCCTACTAATCTGTCTCTCCTACGTTGTAACACTCTCCAAATACTTCTCTTCTCCCCTACTAACTCTAGTACAGCTTCATTTGTTACTTTATCTTCCCAACCAATCCTCATCATCCTCCTATAACACCACATTTCAAGTGCTTGTAATCTACGCTTCTCTTCCTTTCCTATAGTCCACGCCTCACACCCGTACAGTGCTACACTCCAAACATATACCTTCAGTAATCTTTTTCTAATACCCAAGTCAATATTTGATCTTAAAATCTGTTCTTTTTCTACGAATGCCTTCCTACCCTGTGCTATCCTACACTTTATATCTACCTTGCTTCGATTATCTTTTGTGATTCTACTGCCTAAATAACAAAAATCTGACACTTCTTCGATTCTATTATCTCCTATTGTGATCCTCATTTTTCTACTGCATTCCTTTTTGTCACACCTCATCACTTTAGTTTTACCTATATTTATTTTCATGTTAAAATCCCTAGTCAATACTGCCTGCATACCATTCAATACCCTTTCTAAATTCTTTTCGCTTTCTTCCAATATAGCTATATCGTCGGCGAATCTCAGCATATATATTTTCTCTCCCAGTACATTCACACCTACACTATACTCTTCTTTTACTTTGTTTATTGCATCTTCTATATATAGATTAAATAATAACGGTGAAAGTGTACATCCCTGCCGAACTCCCTTCCCTATTTTTGCTACCTCTTCTTCCCCCTCAATTCTAACTAAGGCAGTTTGGTGTTTATATAAATTAAAAATTATTCTCCTATCCTTATAATCTATACCCGTTTCTTTTAAAATTCTAAACATTATGTCCCAATCTACATTATCAAATGCCTTTTCTAAATCTACAAAAGCTATGCAAGTTACCTTTCCTACCCTCTTTCTTTTTTCTACTACCGTTCTTAGTGCTAGAATCGCCTCTCTCGTCCCTCTGTTTTTCCTAAAACCAAACTGATCTTCTCCTAGCCTTTCCTCTACTTTATTTTCTAATCTCCTATAAATAATCTTTAACAATATCTTCGATGCATGTGATAGTAGGCTAATGGTCCTATAGTTCTCACACAAATTAGCTCCTATTTTCTTCGGCATTGTTACTATTCTACTACGCTGAAAATCCTGTGGTACTTCTCCCTTCTCATATATTTTACAAACTAACCTGTATAATCGCTCCTGCATTTTTTCCCCTGCGTGTTTTATTAATTCGGCTGGTATCATATCAATCCCCGCTGCTTTGTTGTTCCGTAAATCATTTAATGCTCTATGAAACTCTGACCTAAGTATGCTAGGACCTAAGTCATCCTCATCTATCTGTTCCACATTTTCTAGCTCCTCCATGTCCTGCCTACCTTTATATAAATCTTCAAGATACTCCTTCCATCTTCTAGCTTTTTCCTTATTTTCTGTGAGTTCCTTACCCTGCTTATCATATATAATGTTACCCTTTGGTTTTTATATTTTTATAAAGTATTTTTATATTTAATATTTTATTAAATATATACTAGAGTATATATATATATATACTTCCCCAGTTAAAAAATAATAATTTGTTCTGGTTCAGGTATTTAATTTAAAAACAAATACCTAAAATTTAAAATACCCATTGTTAAGACCTTTTTTTAATTAATTTTTCATTTATAAAAATTTAATATTTTATTAAATATATAATCGAATATATGCATGAACCAATTCAATCATTTTAAGGCAACAGTAGGTGTTCTGATGTAGTTTTAGCTGCCTATATCTATTTTCCTTTCAATTGCTATTCAAAGCCAAAATTATATTAGAAAATTCGATAAAATTTCAATTTTTAATACGTACATGTAAATGTACGTAGTCGTGTAAAAATTTACACTATTTATTTGATGGTAGATCGATTATTATGATAAACTATTGCGAACAAAGATTTTTTTTGTAATTTTTGTGGGTAATAATTCAAATTGCGCTCATTTCTTCGATTAAACAAATAATCATTTTCTGCAATTCCTTTACAATTATAAATAGCTAAGAATGTGAAACATAAAATCTATGAATAATACAAATTTGAAATATGTATAAACCAATTACGCACGGCTTGAAATTTTCTTGAAAATATATAGATTTCGTTAAACGTCCTATCAGAAATAATTTTGAAATATTCGTAAAGCGATTTTCGCTCATTTCTTTTGACGCACATTCTACGTCAATTCTAAATATGAACTTCAAATAAATAAAATACAAAGGAATATTTGTACCAATGAACTATTTGGAAGAAAAATTGATAATTAGTAGTTGACCAATTTTAAATTGTGAAAATTAATAATACATAAGGGCTATTATGAAATCCTACAACAAATATTTTTATCATTTTTATATGATAGGTTTTTTTTGAATTTTGAATTTAATTTTAAAATCCGTTTGAATTTTTATATATTTTTTAAATTTCTTTCTTTCAAATCAAAAGAAAATTTTTATTCGGAAAAATTTCAAATTAAATTCCTATTCATAAATCGTTCAAAAATCACACAAATTCAATTCCCTTCACATATTTTCTTTATCCAATTCCAATTTAATTTTCCCATTACCTTTTATCGATTTTCTATTTGCAGCATGGTCTATATAATTAATTTATCAGATAGACATGACGCCAAAGAAAAAACACAAATATCAATTTCATTGAATCTCTTAAATCGATTCATTTCTAAACAATACAATTACTCACTCATTATGATTTATGCATCTAAGAAATGACGTGTATATTCAGTCCATATAACGTCATTATTAATGACTTAATGACACTTGTAGATTAATGTAGGAAAATGTATTGTTTTCGCTTTTTTCTAGTTCATAAACAAGCTATTTTAAAAGTAATTTAGTATTTAAAAAAATTTAAAAGGATAATTTAAAAAATAGTAATTTTTGTAAATAAAAAATGTTTCTAACCAAAATTTTTTTTTTGTATTTTTTTCAAATAATTTTTCAATTAAAAAAATAAAAATTGCAACATTTAATTTTTACTACATTATTTAACTATTTCATGATAAATAAACAAATAAATAAAAATTATCTTCCTTAGTAACAAAAGATAAAGGAAGATAACGAATAAATATTATTTATTATATATTAATAAAACTATAAATTATTGACTAATATTGATAAATAATTTTTCCAATTTATTAATTGGAAAAAATTACGATATATTTATCGTAAATTATTATATTTAACAAAAAAAAAATTATTTTTACGGTTCTTTTTAAATTTGTTATGCCTTTAAAATTTTCTCGCTTTTTGTAGAGAAAAAAACATTAAATTTCTTCTTTTTTCAAAATCGATTTATTACAAAATACTCGAGTCCGCCGCTGTATTAAAAAGACGCGCGTTCAAATCCCATAATTTCCGCATTTTTCACTACGTTTTAGCGACTTTTAAAAAGTTTAATTTCACATTATTTTTATGTATTGATCAATTTATACTTATTTAGCAATAATTGGGCCTAATATATATTTTTTAAATAAATATACATGCATTATATGCCCCAAATCTTTATTAAATATATTTTTGAGATATTTCTTTAAAAATCAGAATTTCGCTTCGATCTGGCAACGTCTAACGAGCCTTTCGCTATGACATATATGCAACACGCATATCTGACGTAAATTATATCACACCATCATAGAATAATTTACATTTGCTATACAAATTTGCTTTTGCATTACAAAAGTTATACAAATTGCCTATATTAAAAAATATTTATTTATTTTGATAAAAGGAACGCTACATTTTTAATATGCCAATTTAAATAATAATAAAAAATCCATACTGTTTAATTTTATATAATCTTCGTTTTTATACTAATTTTACAATATTATACTTATTCTATATATATTTTTTAAATATACTTTTAAAATCAATATTTATATTCAATATGGCAACTTTCGCCTTGACATTTATGCAACTCGCATATCTATCGTGTAAATAATAACATTGTGTCGGGTTATACAAGTTGCCTATGTTAAAAATATATTCAATGCATTTACTGTATAAAAATAAACAAATAAGTTTTTTTTTCAATAAGGTAATATTATATAATTATATTCCGGCTTCAAAAAATAGTTTCTTTAATTTTTTCGTAAGTAATCTCCATTTATTCTTTAAAAAAAATATTTTTTTTCTAGTAAAAAATATTTATTGAAATCGCAGAGGATAATTTTATTTATAGCGTCGAAAGAGGTCGTATTTTTTGGAAATTTCCAAAAAATACGACCTCCTTATTATCCTGGAGGTCATTTGCGTGAAAAATATTAAATTTCTGTCGGTGACACGTTGATTTGAGATCGAGTTAGATAAATGGAAACTAGTTTCAATGTACAATGTGATCTAATGCGAGCGTGAGTGAATGAATGACTATGGCGATGCATTGTGAGATATAATGACAGCAATCTTCCAATTTATAACTAATAATATTTATATTTATAACGCCCAGAGAGTGTCGAACATGGAACATGGAATACGGCAACAACAATTCGGTTTGCCATTGTTCATTATTCATTGAATCATAAAATAATACAAAAGAAATTAGTCGTATGATTTTGTTTGCAAATTTGTAGCTTTTTTAGACGAACGAATCATTAAAAAAATTTGTTTGTTAATTGTACGATTTTTTCAAAGGCTTATTCATAAAATTTACCAGGATTTTTTTAAGGCATGTCTTTTTTTTTTTTTAAGAAATAAGTATTTTACGTATTAAAAAAAATTAGGTAACTTCTATTAATTTCTCTTATGATTTCTAAATTTATTATTTTCCATTTTTTGTTAAAAATTGATTTTTTATAATTACAATTTTTTTAAGACACCTCATTAAAAAATTTTTTTTTTGTTGACGAAATTAATATTTTACGTATTGAAAAACGTAAATACCAAATAATAAACTCCCTTTTATAATCGTTGAAACAATTTTATCAAAAAATATTTTTTTATTTTCACTATCTATGACGTATATTATTTTAATTATATATCATTTGGAAAAAAATATATTTTCCATTCATTAAATAATTATTATGATTATATTAAAGTTGCCTATAATTAAAAATTGCAACAATGGAAATTGTATGTATTCTTAAAAGTACATTAGCTGAAACAATCCGACAGTAATTTTTTTATATATAAATATCACTAGAAAAAAAAATTCTAAATATTTTTTAATTCTCTTTTTTATATATTTTAATTTTCTACAAAAAAAAAACATTTGAATATTTTTATTGCAACTTCTGTCAATTTGACAGTTCCAACATTTTGATAGCTGAACACAAATCAAGTCCTATAATGACTTTATTTATCTGACAAATGTCACATACAAAACAAAAAAATTAAAGTTTGTTTTTTATCAAACCATATTTCCACCGACAAATCATTATTTTACAAAAAAAAAATACAATTGCAAATAAATATTTTTATTACAACTCCTGTCAGTTTGACAAATTCAATTTTACATGCATATTATGACTGCTAAAGTCAAATCAAGTCACAAATCTCATCACACACAAAAACATAAACAAACAAGAAAACTACATTCTTTTATGACTTTAAAATTTAATAAAACAAATTTTAGTTTTTATTTTTAGCCAACATATTTTCTAGTAACATTTTGTACAATGTATGGACTACAAATAGGAAATTAAAACTATAAATATAACATACTATTTATTTATGTATTATACAACCAGACATGCAAACTTGAACTTTGTTTTTTATTGACGTACGTGCGTGGATCAAAAATAAACTCTCTCAGCATTTTTCATTACGACACTAGAACTATTAGTTTTAATTTTAATATACATTCCATCAGTTTGATGAAGACGTTTATTTTTTTATTCGTTTGAAACGTTATATCTAGACAGAATTTGCTAAATTTATACGTCTTTTTGAGGTATAAATTGACTGCGCGTCCAGTTGTAGGTTAGCTAGTTAGTTCTTCGTTGCTGGACTCGATTCTATTCTGATTCTGGTGCACCTCGTTTTAATATAAACGGCAAAGAAACGGCCGTCGCCAGTAATCTCGTAATTATCTCCCGACATTCGGCTGCCCGAAAATTTAGTGCAAATTGTAATTTCGCGAATTCTGTCGAATTAGTGCACACGTTTTTGAAATATGAAGCGTAATTTAATAGCATGATGAATTTTTAAAAATATTTTCAATTTATTTTTAATAATTATTTAGTTTTGAATTTGTTTGTTAGTATTTTATCAATTCTTGAAAATTTTTTGGTCAGTTTATTGATTTTTTCTTCTTAAATTTTAAAGTTTTTTTTATCGTTTTTCGTTGTTGAAACTAAATTATTTTTAATTTTTTATTAGTCCTTTTCAAAATTCGAAAAATTTGAAGGAAAATATCATTTTTCAACGTTTTATTAATTTTATCGGATAAAGTGATGGGTAAAAACAAATTAATTCAGTCTACACTTTTGAAAAAAAAAATTCCAAACCTTTTTAGGATAAAAAAAATCAGTTTCAAAAGTTTGAGAAATAAGGCAGGAAATATCATTTTTTCATATATTATTAAATTTATCGGATAGAGCGATGGGTAAAAATCGAATTTTTTACACGTTTGAAGCATAATTTTTTCAAAATCTTTTTAAAACAAAACCCATTTAAAAATCATAAAAAAATACAGTTTTCCAAAAAATTATTCAATTTATCGGATAGAGCGGTGGGTAAAAATCGATTTTTGTTTTTTGGAACTCATTATTGAATTTTACACCTTAATTCTTTTTATTAAAAAAAAGTCCTCACAATTTGGGCAATATACCTGACAAAGGCCAAACCAGAATTTCCTTCTTATTTCCACAAAACATTTTCTATTTTCCAAACAAGGCATTTCAATCTAATTTAAAATAATTTAAATAATTTAATAGTATTAATAATTTTAATAGTTTTAAATAATTTCTCAATGCATTTTAACTTTCGTCAATCCAATCAAATAAATTACCTTTCCAATAATTCAATACCTGTGTGTGTGCATGTGTGTGTGCGAATGAGAGAGAGAGAGAGAGAAGGTGGAACACCAGTGGTATTAATTTTTTTTTCAATACTTTTAGGAATATTTTTCTAAGAAAATTGAAAATAAAAATCAATACATTTATTTTTGTCAATATCATTTGTATTTTTATTATTTATTTACAAAATGGATGAAGCACCCTGTATATATCTAGATTCTAATAATACATTATTATTTTATTATTAAAATCAATCAATCTCGTTAAAAACTAAAAATTTCAATTACATAAATGAATCACCCTATATATATATATTCTAATAATAAATTAATAAATTTTATCATTGAAAAAAAATTTAATTTTCAGAAAAAAATAATCACACTGTATATATTTAGTTGTATTACGAACATCGAACTGCTAGTATAGTTAATAATATTTTAGAACAATTTTTTTTATACATAGATAATAATCCACAGTTTATATTTTCCATAAAAAAAGCAAGTTTTTAAATTTTCAAAATAACTGAATCGCCCTGTATATATCTAATTTCTAATAATAAATTAATATTGTATTATTAATTTTTTATGAATTAAAATTAAATAATTTCATTAAAAAATAAAAATTTCATTTAGATGAATCACCCTGTAATATGTGTAGTTTCTACTACATCAATAAGAGCGGTACTAAGTAACGCTTACGCACTTAGTTCGCTTTTCGTTTGTTCGTTCTATTGAATATATTGAGCGCAACCGCTCCGTATATACTCAGTCTACATCCAGCCGCTAACTAGCCAGCAGCTAGCTAACTAACTAACTAACTAACTAACTAGTTCGGAGCTCCGCTGAAATAGTCCGCTAGTTATTGTTCCATGTAAACACGCGCGGATCATCCGTCGATATCGCCCCGGGGGGGTTCTTTGTGGCCGTACTTTTTTTTTTTTTGTAAAAATTAATTAATAAACGCCTTTTCGCGAAGTTAAAATTTATTTTCTAATTAATATTTCGGTGGCTTTAGCGTAGAAAAATTGATTTAACTTTGTATGAATTGGAAAAAAAAACAAATTGTATACGTTTTTTATAAGAGAATTTATTTTAAAAAATCGTGAAATATAGTAAAAATATATATTTATTGAATTAGTAGTTTTTGAACTGAACAGCAAAGTGAATTTTTATTTTAATAAATATTTTTTTTTGGAAAATAAGTGATTTTTGTTCAGGAAAAAGTGTGGAAAGCAATTATGCGTTTTGAAAATATGAATACCCCGGTTCTGGAAACTGCATGTCGTTTGTCATCTTTAAGGTGACGAAACAATTTTTTTTTTCATGATATATTTAATTAAATAACTAAATTTTCGCGTAAATATTTTTGATTTTTTAAAGAAGAAATATATCGTCAAAAAAGATATATTGTTTTAAGTAAAGAAGCTTATTTTTGATTTCTTTGAAAGGACACTTTTAAAGTTTATTAAAAAATATTTTAAAATTATTTTTGTTACGTCAGCGAAAAATATAGTTTTTTCTAAAATTTATTATCAGTAAATCACCGTTTTTATATAATTTATTTATATTTTTTAGATAATGAATTAAATTTTCTCATAAATATTTTTGATTTGATTTTTTTTTTCGAAGTAATATTTCCATTTTTTATTATTTAAATTTTTTTTTCTAATTTTCTAATTATTCTGAAATTTATAAAAAATAGAATTATTTAATGGCTTTTTTGATATAAATTGTGAATTATTTGGCTTTTTGAATTTTTATTGCAATTTTTTATACATAAATATATTAAAAGAAATACCAATAATTTATTAAACAAACAAAAATTGCTATAAAAAAATATTTTAATAATTTAAAATATATTCACGTACTACAGATTATATAAATTCTTTTTGATAATAAAATGTGTTTAAAAAAATGCAAAAACAATTAAACGTGTTCATAAAATGTTTTTATTTGTTTTTTTTTTTATACATCAACTGAAATTATAAGAAAATTTTCTCATTTATTGTTTAAAATCTTAAATTTCAACTAAGCAACAATTTTATTTTATTTATTCAATAGATTCCTGAATTTTTAATCATATTTCAAATCGATTTAATAATTTATCGTCTCATGTCGTTCTAATTTAGTCTTCTTCGGTCTATAAATAGTTAAATCATTTTCTATTTCCATACTTAATATAACTAGCAAATCTCCAACAGAATTATACAAATTATAGATTGCAGAACTCAATTTTCATTGAATATATTTTTTAAATTGTGTTTCGATGGTAAAAAATTTTACAAAATAGGGCACAGTAAATAGAAAATTAATCGTGTAAAAAGATTACAACGTTTTAAATATGTATTATTTTAAGGGGGTGGTTGAATAAAATCTTTTTTGTGAAACAAATATTTTGTCTTCACTAAAAATTGTTCTTAATTCAAAATATAACACGTTTCTTATAAAAAAAAAACTCCCATGGCGAACGGAAAATAAAATTTTAAAAAGAGGAATTTTTTTCTGTATATTTTAAAAGCGAAAAGCTCCAACTTAGCAAAAATAACGATTGTTTTTTTCAAACATTTTAAATTAGTACACAATTCATTCTCAATAAGCTTCAGTAAAACTATATCGACTGTTTTCTATTTTTTTTTAATAATCTTATTTTTCATCTTTTTTGATCGATTCTATTTCTTCTGCCATTTCAATGATTAGACAATAAAAAATTCAAATATCGATCTCGACCAAATATACACAGCACGCGATGATAAGCGACATTAGTCACGTGATCACGTGATCAAATTTTACTATTTTAAACCGCGATGGCGTGGCGGCGCTGCCGCAACTTTATGTGCCATTATGTTCTTACGTCAATTTCCCATCATTCATTCTTATGTCGTGCCGGATCACACCATTTATCCTACCGACCATTCCTCCTACTCGTCACTCATCCTACCGCCATTGCTCCTAACAGTAAAGTTTCCTATTCGTCATTTATCCTAAATGTCGTGCAATACAGCCAAATATGTCAGTGACGTCAGTAATCACTAACGTCTAACACTATATAGGTAGAGTTAAAAGATTGGCTAGATATATAGGCAACTGTAATTACACCAATGTGTTTATTGATATATCTATTTCCCATAAATTGACGTGCATATTCTAAATTCTGGGGTCAAATAGTATTAGAAAATATTATAAACTCACTTTCGGAAATGTGAAAATTTAAGAAACATTTTCAAACCCCGGGGGGGCCTTTGAAATTTTTAAGAAGCGTCCCCCAAGCTTCTTAATTTTCATCTTTCAGTTTTTTTGCGATAACTTTCAAACGGTAAATCGTATAGTAAAAATAATTGCAGATTTAGAATTCTGAGATCATTTTACGTAAAAAAATGGCATACTATATTTTTACGAAACAATAAAAATGCAATTTTTTAATTAAAAACGGCTGCATTTATTTGTTTATTCCACAAACAAAAGACCATAATATTTCAATATTGCAATTATTTCATTCGGAGCCAATATTAAATACAATTCCGGATTATTAACAAAAAATTCAATCAAATAATATCCACTCATCGATAAAGATTTGATTCATTTATTGATATTATACAACAGGGACGGTTTTAAAATAAATACAAAAATCGAGAAGAAGAATTTTTATATTTTTTATTTTAAATTTATTTTTAAAATCTTTCAAATCAAGTTTTGATAATCTTATATCAAAACGGAATTTAAAAAATTGACATCAATCAATGAAAAATTGTCAATAATAAAAATATATTTTTTTTATCAAGTACAAAAATGTTGAAATTATTATTTTTTTATATTTTTTAAACAATTTTATTTATTTTGCAATATGATTTACAATAACCTTTCCAAAAATTACTTTCTAGGTAAATTGGGTAATTTATTTACGAGCTCAATATATATGAATTGTTAATAATTATTTAAGTAATCTGTTTTGTAATTAAATTGAATTAAAAATCAATGAAACGTCTGATTGTGGATTATATTGACTTTATTTCAAAATATAAAATATTTTACGAGTTGTTTTTCGTTCGAGTAAAGAAAAACATGTTTATATTTACTTTGACAGAAAAATGCAATGGCTGAAAATCTTCAATTTGAGCTTCAATATTTATTTAATTATTTTTTTAGACAAGAAATCTTATATAAAAACTTTTTTTTTAAATATTTTAGACTGAAATAACATTTTTCTCTACACAAAAACAAATTTCCTTTGCGGAAAATAAATTTCCCAATTTTAATGTTGATTTAAAAGTGTATATTATTCTAGTCCGGATTTTTCTTAATTAAAATTTCGAAAAGAATTTGGCAGCTTCTTAAATGCCTTTTGAAATTTTTATTAATTGAAGAAATGTCACGTGGACGTTTCTTTATGCTCCAAAAGCAAAATCAATATTAAAAAAATATATATATTTAAATTTATAAAAGTGTTTAAAAAAATACACATTTTTTTTAAATAAAACAAATCTAACAAATAAATTCTATATATCTAATACACGTCAATAGATCCAATATTTCGATCAACAATGACGTTTTACTAGAATTTAATTCAATTGTCAATTATTGACGTATGTCAAATCAATTAGATACATCAAGACTCGTTCAAGAACTCAGAAGTACCAAAAAGTTGACTAAATACAAGAATTAAAAAACATATATATGTTAAAAAAATTATAACTAAAAATATTAAACAAAAAATAACCTGGAAATACCTTGGCGTACGTCTCTGAAAATATTATAATCTGAATTTTAAAAATTCAAAGAAAAACTTCAAATTTATTAAATTTAAAAAAATTATTTCGTGGATAAAATTGCCTTTGACTAAACATCGTCATTAATGCATATATTTAGTATGATTTTTTCATACAAATTTTTTTTTATTTGTAAGTATTATTTTCTTGGTTCAATTAAATCAATAAATGAATTGTTTTTTTTAATTTTTATCTATAGTTTTGATTTTTTTCATATTGTAATGTTTTATTAAAATTTTCAACAATAACTTTGAAATTGATTTGTGGCTATTTTAGGGGTCATTGTGGTTATGTATTTTATAGGAAAATCCCCGAATAGTTGATTTAAATCCAGTCGACCATAAATGCTTATTTTTCTTATATACACAGCGTTTTATTTTTAATTTAGTAAAATACTTTTATATACTATTTTTTTTAAATTTCTTGTTTTTTTTCTGGACGTAATAAAGTCATTTTTAGCTTATTTTAAATTGGGTTTTTGACTGAAATATCAAACACTCTGTATGTAGTGTATAAATTTCCTATAGACGTCAATTGCTAATGACCAAATCTAAGTCTGTCCAAACAGATCATTTTTACATTAGCTTTAATCGATTTGTCATAGAAACTGTTTTAAATTTACTGTAATAAAACTATTAATATATCGAGTATTTTTATTTCAATTCAATTTTTTTAAATATATTTTAAATCGCCCTTTTTTCCATAAAAAATAAAATAAAATTCGAGATATTTAGCAACCGATTAAACCGATGAAAAATTATTAATAGCCACTTTCATGCAAAAAGTTTTATCAATTTTTAATTAATATTTATATAATTTTCGAAGCGAGCTGTTAATAAAATATTTTTACACATTGTTCATTAGAATTGACTTTAAATTAGTTAATTGTAATTTAAGATTTTTAATTTACGAATTTTGGTCAAATATTTAAATAATATTTGCCGAAACGTATAAAATTTAAATGCAAAAGTGTTTTGTTATTTTTAAGTCATTATTTTTGTTATAAACATGTAAATTTGCTAATCAGCTGTTCATAATATTCCAAATTAACTATTAAAGGTTCTGCCATTTTTTTTATAGTGAGTTAGTTTTTGGCAGATTGTCAAAATTTGAAAAAAATTATCAAAAAGGAAGTTCAATTATGACATTTTAATGCAATTATTGCAATTATTAACTGGAAATTTGAAACGTACATTTATCTGTATTTCAAAAAAACTTTACTAAACGTGATTATTACCAAAAATATCAACGTCACAGCATTTTTAGGATGTGCATGCACAGGACCGTATATAAAAATTTTAATCAGCATATCTAAAAAACTACTTGTACAATCCTGAACTGTTTTATAGGTTCAATTAGGCCGAAGAATTGCCTACACTTTTTCAATTTAAATATTATTACCATCTATTATAATAAAAGAGGTATAGAGCTTTCAGAATTTTCAGGAATTTACTGAAATTTGTTCATTTCGCACTTTTTGAGAGTTTTCAAGATATTTAATTGCGGTTTTCGAATTAGCATTATAAAATATATCCTCCCAACAGAAAATAGATTTAAGTAGGCGATTATACAGGGTATTCGAAAAAAGTTTAAATTAAAAAAAGCTCAATTTTGAAATTAAAAAAAAATAATTTACCTAATACTGTCAAAATCTGTCATTATGTAATCTAAACTTTAAAATTCTATAAACTTCGTGCATATTAAATATTTAATAGCAACAAAAAAATACTGCCTCGATATTATTTATTTTTTATAGAACACGAGCGTCGATAAAGCGAGTAATTTTATAATCTTAACTATTGCACTTGAAGAAATTTATGTTTATGTAGTTACCTTTTAAGTAAAGGCACTTTAAAACATAATTACATTTTCTGTACGCCACTTAAACTTAAGTCTAGGACAAAGTGATGACAATTGATAGATAACCTAATTTGATATCGACGAAAAATATATTTTATATTATTTTATCTATATTTTAACGTATTATACTAAAAGTATAATAAACATTTTAGTTTTCACAATTTTGATTTCTTTTAAAGATATTTTCACAATTTTTTTTGCAAATAACGGAGACGAAAAGATGACTTTTATAACATCTTGTATTTTTAAACACTTTCAATAATAAAACTAATTTAAATTCGTATAAGAGTCAAATAAATTAAATTAAATCAAATCTTCCAAATGATCAATTTTAGTATATTTTTAAATAGATATATTTTTTTGTAATATTAAGAATTTTCATTTATAAAAATTATCAATCATAAAATGCTTGTAAAAACCATAAAACAATTTTTTTTAATATTGCATTAAATAAATGTACTATAGTGTTGCGCAAGTTGCCTACTTAGAGAATATCTAATTTCTCGACGTTAATAAATGAACAATACATATCTTTAATAAAAAAAACTCTGCAAATATATTTATTTTAATATATTCTAATTATATAAAATTTAATTTTTGTTCGCGAAACGCATAAATGTAATTTTTTTAAATGATTCTTTGAACATCAACATTCACGACTTTTGCGGTGACATATATGAAAATAAATGCACTTTAGTGTCGCGCATACCTTTCGGAATATTTTATTTCTCGACATTAATAAATAAATTAAATTTTTATATATTTTACCTGCAAAAAAAATTCATTTTTGTTTGCGAAATCGATATTTTGCATTCCACGAGTCCATTTCATTTCTGACAGTATATAACTTCTTAAACAGAAATAGCATTCGAATAACTTCTTGCAGATAAATGCCAAACTGAAATGCGAAATGACTAATATTTATGAAGAATTTTTGGAATTGTTTACAAATCGCTTTCAGGCAGAGAAGGTTGAAAATCTAAAATATTTACAATTCGTTTCGAGATGCCTGTCTACATATAAAAATGATAAATCTAAATATTGTTGTAGTTTTCATATGTAGGTAAAATATATATACAGCAGAAATTTGAATTAAATCTGTTCCTGGAAATATTTTAGTGTTTATTTCAAGCGAAACATTAAAAAATAACCAAAAGTTTCGCATCCTCAATTTATTAAATAAAATATATTTTTTTAACAAACGCAAGTGATTTTTTTTTATGTTAAGTTAAAGAGTCCGCAATCCTAAAGATTGGTTGGAAACAGCACGCCATGCCGATCTATCCTGAGCTAATCCCTTCATCTCCCTATAGCTATTCATCTCAACGTCTTCAACTATCTGACTCACATACTCCAATCTAGGCCTACCTACCCCTCTCTTTCCCTCCACTCTACCTTCTATGATCAATTGCATAATCCCCCCATGCCTAAGAATATGTCCTACTAATCTGTCTCTCCTACGCTGTAACACTCTCCAAATACTTCTCTTCTCCCCTACTAACTCTAGTACAGCTTCATTTGTTACTTTATCTTCCCAACCAATCCTCATCATCCTCCTATAACACCACATTTCAAGTGCTTGTAATCTACGCTTCTCTTCCTTTCCTATAGTCCACGCCTCACACCCGTACAGTGCTACACTCCAAACATATACCTTCAGTAATCTTTTTCTAATACCCAAGTCAATATTTGATCTTAAAATCTGTTCTTTTTCTACGAATGCCTTCCTACCCTGTGCTATCCCACACTTTATATCTACCTTGCTTCGATTATCTTTTGTGATTCTACTGCCTAAATAACAAAAATCTGACACTTCTTCGATTCTATTATCTCCTATTGTGATCCTCATTTTTCTACTGCATTCCTTTTTGTCACACCTCATCACTTTAGTTTTACCTATATTTATTTTCATGTTAAAATCCCTAGTCAATACTGCCTGCATACCATTCAAAACCCATTCTAAATTCTTTTCGCTTTCTTCCAATATAGCTATATCGTCGGCGAATCTCAACATATATATTTTCTCTCCCTGTACATTCACACCTACACTATACTCTTCTTTTACTTTGTTTATTGCATCTTCTATATATAGATTAAATAATAACGGTGAAAGTGTACATCCCTGCCGAACTCCCTTCCCTATTTTTGCTACCTCTTCTTCCCCCTCAATTCTAACTAAGGCAGTTTGGTGTTTATATAAATTAAAAATTATTCTCCTATCCTTATCATCTATACCCGTTTCTTTTAAAATTCTAAACATTATGTCCCAATCTACATTATCAAATGCCTTTTCTAAATCTACAAAAGCTATGCAAGTTACCTTTCCTACCCTCTTTCTTTTTTCTACTACCGCTCTTAGTGCTAGAATCGCCTCTCTCGTCCCTCTGTTTTTCCTAAAACCAAACTGATCTTCTCCTAGCCTTTCCTCTACTTTATTTTCTAATCTCCTATAAATAATCTTTAACAATATCTTCGATGCATGTGATAGTAGGCTAATGGTCCTATAGTTCTCACACAAATTAGCCCCTATTTTCTTCGGCATTGTTACTATTCTACTACGCTGAAAATCCTGTGGTACTTCTCCCTTCTCATATATTTTACAAACTAACCTGTATAATCGCTCCTGCATTTTTCCCCCTGCGTGTTTTATTAATTCGGCTGGTATCATATCAATCCCCGCTGCTTTGTTATTCCGTAAATCATTTAATGCTCTATGAAACTCTGACCTAAGTATGCTAGGACCTAAGTCATCCTCATCTATCTGTTCCACATTTTCTAGCTCCTCCATGTCCTGCCTACCTTTATATAAATCTTCAAGATACTCCTTCCATCTTCTAGCTTTTTCCTTATTTTCTGTGAGTTCCTTACCCTGCTTATCACATATAATGTTACCCTTTGGTTTTACTTTAGAAAAATGTGACTTAATTTTCCTGTAGCCCAAATCTACTTTACCTCTTCTCATATCCTCCTCAATATCCTCACAATTTCCTTTTATCCACTCTTCTTTCGCTAGCTTGCATTTCCTATTAATTAAGTTCCTTAGTTCTTTATATTTTTTCTGTCCTGCTTCTGTGTTTCCAATTTTAATTTTCCTTCTTGCTTCTATCATTTTAACTATTTCTTCTGTGATCCATTCCCTCCTACCTGCCCTTTTCTTTGTGCCTAATACTTCATTTGCTGCTGTAGTTAACCCATTTCTGATTTCCCTCCATTCGCAATCTATGTCGTTCCTAGATGTTCCATTTTTTTTTTAATTTAAAATAAACTACCCACATTCGGAAATAATATATTTTCCTCCCCTATTAATTGATTTATGTTTCATTCGCTGTTGAAATGATTAATTTCTGTTGAAAATGTTGGTCGAAACTTCCTCATAATACAATTAATGTCGTAATGAAAATTTTTTAATTACAATTGTGTCTCTTCCGGGAACAATGACCGCTCGGTGACCCACAATATTCCCGAGTTGTATATATCTTAGGGGTTGCCAACCCCTATTTTACCAAAGGAAATTTAATGCGCCAAATAAATATCGAAAATTAAATTCGACCTTTTTTTAAGTCTTCGGCGAATTAAATTTTTAATAATCTAATTTTCGTTTTTTTAAAATAAAAAAGTATTTTGTACAAATCTTTGACCTATTTTAATTTCATTTGTCGTATGAGATAAATCATAACTTTAGAAAGTTTTATTATTCCGGGAACAATTGATGGAAAATTCTGAATTTTCCTCATTTTCCGTAGTGCGTTTTAGACTGAAATATAGTCGTTTGTTTTCTTATGGTTATTAAAGTATTGTTTACTAAACGCGTCCATTCACCAGTCTGGAAAATTACTCTAACATTTTAGAAAAATGCATTTTCGAGCAAATTATCCTGGTATAAAATATAATATTTTTACTATTGCATTGCCTGGTATCTTCAGGACTGGTCGATTTTTTTTTTCTGAAAGATTTCAGTTGTTTTTCTACAAGACTAAAATCAAAAGACTAACTAAATTATTTTAAATTTAAATAGATATTAAAAATCAGTTTGAAACTAATTTTACACAAAACTTATGCATTTTGTCTTACCAAGTATTTAAAAATTAAAAACTTGAGTTGAATATCAGGGTCGGACTATTTTTTATAAAATTTTAAAAGGAACCATGTACCAAATCTGGTCATTATATTCCAACAAATTTAAATATATACAAAAAATCATGGCATAGCAACTAAATTTACACATTTTATCTTGCATAGTATTTTCTATTATAAAATTAAAAATTTGCATTCAATATCAGGGTGGCAATATTTTTTAATAAAATTTCAAAGCGAACATTGTACCAAATCTACTCGTTATACTCCTATAAATTCAAATAAGTATATAAAATCAGAAACAAGTTAATATGCAACCATATTTACACATATGATCTCGCATAGTATCTTTTATTTAAAAATTAAAAATTTTGATCCAATATCAGGATCGCACAATTTTTTATAAATTTTTAAACGTAACCATGTACCAAATCTGGTCATTATATTCAAACATTATATTAAAAATCATAAAATAGTAATATGCAACCAAATTTACATATTTTAATTTGCGTAGTGTCTTTTATTGAAAAATTGAAAGATTGGATCCAATATCAGGGTCTGACTATTTTTTATAGAATTTTAAAGCGAACCATGACCCAAATCTGGTTATTGCAATATTGTATAAATTCAAATATATAAATTGAAAACTATTAGTATGCAACCAAATTTACACATTTTATCTCGCATACTATCTCCCATGAAAAAATTAAAAATAAATCCAATATCAGTGTCGGGCTATATTTTATTGATGAATTATCTTAGATCCTTGAAAATCCATTTTTTCTTTTGTAAAAAAAAATTTTTTGTTATAGTGTATTTTATTTTTTTAATAGAAAAGCTTCTTGAATTATAATTTTTCAAATATTTTACGTACAAAAAAATTTCATATTTATTTCATATTTATGTTAATTTGTAAATTGTAAAAACTATTTGTTTTTTTCTGCAATTGCAGCATTGTAATCGATGACTTCGATTCAGACAAGATAGCCAGCAAAGACCCACTAGAGATGTCCTTCTCATTATCCCAGCTACCCATAGAAATACCCTCTTCATCCATCAATTGCTCTTCGCCCAGTTCCTCCTCGTCCAATTCGTCTGGCACAAACCCACAAAAACCGTACTCTCGCCAATCTTCAGATGCCTCCATAAAGAAAATACTCGTAAGTAATGTCAACAGTACTCCCCAAGGCTCCTAACTGGAGCCTTTATTATATTTTAAGACGTTATATAAATTGTTGCATTGTAGGAAGAGGCGGAACATCGCAAACATGAATTTTGGAAATTGATTGACGAACATTCGGCGGTTATTGAGAATCTTAAAAAGATGGAGCAGATGGATGACAGTTCGGAAAATATTTGCGCTGGTACCATATCTTCAGCGACTTCTTCCAATCAAACAATAACTACATAAATATCAACTAATATAAAAAAATTAAAAATTAACTTGTTAGATATTTTCGTAGGCAAAGTTTATATAAAAAAAATTCCTTGTCGATTAAAAATATTTTAAAAAAGGCATCATATAAAAAAAAAAATAGTGCCTTTAAATAGATGCTATTAAAAATGTAATTCCCCAACAAAAAATCCAAAAATACGTAAAGAGTATTTAAAATACCATTACAAAAAAAAACTAGCTAGAATACATATTCCAAAATTGTATTATAAATCTAGCCATTTATTTAATTTATTAAAATAATTTTTAGTACAATAAAAAGTAAGCTAATATTAAATAAGACTGCATGAGACATTAACAATCATAAATGAAATTGCCTAAATAATTGAAATTTTAATTTGCTCAAAATAACAGCAATATTACAAAAATAAAGTACATTTTTTGGGCATTTTGATTTAACTTTTGTTTTATATTACATCTGATCAAATTGTCATTTTGTAAACTTTAATTTTTATCTTCGCACTTGACATTTGTAATAATTGACAGATTGACAAAGCATCTGATGTATTATTTGACATCTGTCAAAATGAAAAAAGTCATTTTCACCTGTCATTAACGTTTTTTTTTTTGACAGATTGACGTGGCAGAGCCTCCGATGTATTATTTGACATCTATCATGTTGAAAAAAGGTTATTTTTTAAACAGTTCGAAATTGATC
The DNA here is from genome assembly GCA_947310635.1 of Leptodirus hochenwartii. Taxonomy (NCBI): domain Eukaryota; kingdom Metazoa; phylum Arthropoda; class Insecta; order Coleoptera; family Leiodidae; genus Leptodirus; species Leptodirus hochenwartii. The sequence goes on along the minus strand of OX371182.1, from coordinate 4,093,620 downwards.
TTTAAAAAAATCTAGGGAATATTGTAAAATGAAAAAGTAATTATATTAGGTATAGGATTAGCAATAAGTTTTGTAATAAAATAATATATTTAGTGATGACTAAAATATTAGTATATGTAAAGTTACACAAAAAAAAATTGTTTCAACTGAAGAAATCATTTTTTAATTTATTGAAAAATTCGATTTAATTAAAATTTGAAACACCTTTTCTTACCTAAATCCCTTTTTAACGAATTTTATTATTTTCTTTTCAATTAAAAATACGTCAAACTAATTAAGAAAATGTCTTTATTTCTGTCACAGCCAAAACAGTAAATACGTTCACATCCCTTGAGTTAAAAATATTCATTTACATATAGATTTTTTAAATATTTTGATACATTCTGTTTGATTATTTCAATCAAAATAATCCCAAATTTATTTGCAATTAAAAATTAAAAATTTACATAATAAATAGGACTTTAGGAACTGTTTTTATACAGAGAGCAGTGGCTTTTTTTTTTGAGGCCCCAACATTTTTTGTCTATTTTAATATAGATATATGTATATTAAATATATGGCTTTAAAAACTTGACACAAAAATCTGAGCTTCATTTTTATTTTATATGATCATCGATTCGTTAGTGAAATATATTGTTTGTTTTTTCTTGTGGAATATTTTTTAAAAATGTTTTTTTCATTGAAAAATACTATTTTTTAATTCATTGAATTTTAAGAACTAGGAATTTTATGAAATATAATTGTATTTTTAAGTATTTTTTTAAAACAAGACAATAAAAAAAAATTTATTCAATTTTTTTTAAGTTAATCTTTTGATATACGTCTGCTTTAAGATTTTTTCAGAATTTTTCACTCTATCATAGCTTATTTATACCTATACTTAATATATAAATATTTCATATCATAGTCATTGGTGATATTTATAAATTTTTTAATTGGCACATTTTTTTCTAAATCTAAACATCGATTAATAATTTCATATATATTTTTTTGCATCTTTAGATACAAAATATTATTTTATAGCACACCCATTTTGATTTTGAGATAGAAAATATTTTTTGAGATATATTTACAATTATATAAACATTCAATATTCATTTTGTTTATAGAAAATAGCTTTTAAACTTTTTTATTATATAATATTTGACTAGATAGATATACCGGGTGTCGCCAGAACAGACGAAATACAAAAGCAATATTAATTTAGATTTTTTCAAATATTGGCTCCGCTAATATTTTTACAATAAAATACTAAATAGAAAAAATTTAGAGAATTAAAATTTCAATATAACAGTTTACGTTTAATTTTTTTTAACTTTAATAGTTTTTGAATTAATTCAAAAATATTTAAAAACGGATGCTTTAATACCATAATTATCAATATCTGTCACTTTGAAAGCTATTTTCTGTATTTTGTTTACTTTTTAAATAATTAATCTTCAATCTGACAGATTGTGACAAGACAATTAAAATGTTTTGTTTAAATCATGGCTAGTCTTAATATTTTTTGCCAAACTATTTTTCAATTATCTCAAAAACTACTTAGGTTAAAAATATGAAACAAAATCCACTAAAACGAGATTTAAATTCTCTACATCTTTTACACCAAGCATTTTGTTGTAAAATAATTAGGCAAGCCAATATTTCAACTAATCGACATTAATAATGACATTTATTTGCTTTAATATACACCAGGTGTATATATTTTGGTTTTCGAGCTTTTCTTATTAGAATTAACAGATATATTTGCTACTTTTTAAATATTACATTATTTTATATTTTTTTACTTATAAATTTTCTAGTTCCACTTTAGATAAATAAAATAATTTTTGGTGATTTGTCAATATATAAGAAATTATTTTTTAAATAATTCAGTTTCGATAATTTTGCCCATTTAGCTATTAATCTACAATCAAAAAAATATTTAAAAAGACTTTCAAAATTCGTGTTTAATTTGAACTACTTTTCGTTGAAAAATACCAACAATGTTTTTTTAAAAATTTATTGCCAATAAATTCCGCACTAATACATATTTATTCCCCATCAAATAGGCTTGCAAATAATATTCCAAAACTACAAACAAAATCAACCAATTCATTATCTAAATCCACCCAAAAATACGAAATCAGACGGCACTCGAGCAATTCAACATAAACTGTTGCGCATCCCCGAATCCACCCACTCTCAAATTGCCATTACTCGTGCGCCCAGCGCTCTTGATGATCAACACATCCCCCAGGGAGCCGCTGCTGCGACTCACCACGAAACTCTCCACCATCGACCTCGAGCTCTTCAGCACGAGTCGCGGTGGCAGTTCCGAGGTGATCACCACAGCGGAGTGCGCATGCCCAGGGTGGGTTCCTAGGGTCGTTCCGGTGGGGTTATACAGTTCATGCCAAATCACCTACGGAAGAACAGGGAAGGCTCTAAAATGGATTTTTTTTATTTTTTTTTTGGATATCTTTTGCAAAAACAATTTGCGGATGTTTCGTTATTATTGGTACGTTTCTGAAACGACCAAAAAGATGGGTTGCGCAAACCATTGGATTATATGTAACCTCTTCATTTGATCCATTAAATCCCAATCAAGCAAACGTATAAACGACTTTCTAATTCTAACACCATTCTTCAACATCAATCATGCAACAACTTCTTACTTTCGACAGATCTGCTTCGCTGAGTACGCCACTGCTTTCGGGTCTGGCAATGGGGACTAGAAGGAAGTCCCCCCCAGCCCCGGTGACTGTAGCTGGACTAACAGCTGCACCACGGCAGCTGTAGCAATGCGCTGTTGCAGGTGTATGGAATAGGGGTAGTTTGAGACTGTTGTTTGGGTGCAGTTGGTGTTGGTTTTGGTGTAAACTGGATGGGTGCAGGTGGGAACCTGGCTCACCTGCTGTCGCTATGGCGCTGGGCGCTACTGGAAGCAATGGGGCGATTTTTTTTTAGAAAATTTGAATGGTTTTTTTTTAAGAAATAAATGTATAAATACTTTTTTTTTTTTATTATCACTACGGTGTTAAATTATAATATAGAATATCACCCAAATACCGTAACAAGCATTAAGTAGCTAGATGTACATTTCAAGCGCTGTGCTACTGAAGATGGGCGCATAGCGCTTGAAATGTACATCTAGCTACTTAATGCTTTAAGTTACGGTATTTGGGTGATATTCTATATTATATAAATACTTATATATATATATATTTATTTTTTGTCTTTTATGGAATGTTTAAGGACTGACGTATGTGTCTGAAAGGCCCAATTGGACCTACTAAAGTAAATTCACTTTAGAACTATTTAGTTCAATTGCTTTTGAAGTAGATTGAGTGCCCGAAAGTAATAACAGTCGCAAAAGAAATGGCTCGTGAGTTTTAACGCACAAAAGCCACAAAATTCTCCACTTTCACATGTTATTTTACCAAAGAAATTGTTGCAATGTACAGCAGAGTATACAGGGTACCCCGAATTGTCAAATTTTTTATTAAATTAGATCAAAAAACATATATATTTGCATATATCTTAACGTTAGAAATTTGATGTATAAATGTTCAAATATTGGCTTCCGTAATTATTTTACAGAAAACATGTTATATACAGATATTATAGATTTTAAGCGTGAATTTTTTGTTTCTTTATTTTATTTTTTGGCTTCGGTAGTTTTCGAGATAATTCAAAAATAGTGTGGACAACAATTAAAATAAGCGCTAATATAAAACCAGTCATGACTTGAACAACAAAACAAAATCATGAAACGAAAAATATTTGACACCTAACGCCAAAATACCTGTCAAAGTGACAGATACTGACAGTGAATAATAAATTTGAATGTTTTGTTTTTTTGTTTGCGTCATAGTCTTATAATATCGCTTGATTTAAGTTTTAACCAAACTATTTTTGAATTATCTCAAAAACTACTAAAGCTACAGAAATGAAACAAAAACTATAAAATTTACATTTAAATTCTCTAAATGTTTAGTAATAAGCATTTTGCTGTAAAATAATTAGCCAAGCCAATATTTGAACTAATCGACATTAATGTTTACATTTGCTTGATATAATATTGCACTTAATCGACTATAAGTTATTGTTCTTTGGTAACGTCCTGTATAAATGAAAGCTCGACCAAAAATGCTAGCTTTTACAAAAATAATTCTTTCTTTCGCAATTGACCTATCGCAGTGGCAGAGTGTTTACATTTCAGGGCGCAATGAAATAAAACTGGGGAAACGTCGTAAACCCCAACTTGCGCTTCGAAAGTGTCTGACATCTGGAATTTGTAAAAAGCAATCTTGTGGCAAAAAAAAATGAAAGTGTAATTGTAAAGTAAATATCTAGATATATTTTGAATTTAGTTCGATTTGAATAAATATATATATTTTTTGGGGGACAAAGGAAGGAGCCTCCCCGAAGATTCTTATGCATATATGCATGTTCAGTTGCCTAACAATCGGGCGTCCCCCGGGCAACGGCTATTGTCACTGTCACACTGACGTATGTAACAATAGCCGGCTAATCCTTCCACTATGTAGATGTCGGTTAGACTTATCACTGTCATTCATAATTATTTAAAAAAATATAACTTTTTCGTATAAATATTTTTTAATACCCAAGATTTTTAAAAAGTTCAAAAATGCCCGAGTATAATTAAAAATATTTGTAGCCTGTATAAAAAGTTGATATCGAATGTATTTTGACAACTGTCATATCTTTCATATATGACTTGCCTCATCAAATGAAGCGCAAAATTAAACTCAAATGCATTTTGACACCTGTCAAATCTTTGAAACGTGCATTATGGCAAGTAGTAGTACAAATCGTTAATTATTAAAGAACGTAGGTAGCTTTTTATCATTTATTTAAGAAAATAAGACATTTCACTAGTTAAAAAATCGAAATCAAAACAATTGCTTTGCCAATTATAAAATGAGAAAAGTTTAAATATAAAAATGAAATTTAGCATTTTTTAGTATATAATAACTTACCAATCGGGTCTGACACTTGGTGGCTTCGATAAGTAAACCCTAAAGCTGTTAGCAAATCATCCACGACCCTTCTTACAGCAGCCCTTAATTCCGCGTTTCGATATCCGTAAACCCAAGGGTTAAAAGCGCTGCTCGCTAAGATCGGTAGGGCTAAGTAAACAGCCACCCAATTACTTAAAATTGACGTTCCTAAGAATACGTCCATCAACATACATGCCTGGAATAAATAATAAAATAAATTTTGAAATATGTCCATTTTTTTTTTTGTTACGATTAAAATAGATTTAGTAGTTCCAAAATTCGTATTTGTTGACTGTAGGTTCGAATCCAGCTACGATGAAATTTTAATAATTATTTTTTAGATATATTTGTTATTTTCGATGTGTGATTAATTTTAAAATAGTATAATTTTAATTTCATACCTCAAAAAAAAAAATTTCGTTTTATTATTTCTAAAATTGCTATTTATTTACTCTAAATTCGAATCCAGCTACGATAAAATTATTTTTGTATATTTTTGGAGTTTGATTAATTATAAAAATATTATAATTCTCAAATAATTATAATTTAATACCTCTAAAATTTTTTTTTTAACATTGCATCTACCAGAGTTATTTAAAGCACATTTGGTTTAGCTATTATTAAAATTATTCATGACAAATTTGATATTATAATTTTGTTCACGTGCGAATTACCCTCGGGAATTAAAGGACCGAACAAATTAGTATTTAGATTCAAGATGAGGCAACAGAAATTAAAATGATCAACAAAAAAATTAAATTTGATTTAAAACATCTTCAATTGTATAAAAATTAATTCAATTTTTGCATTCCAAACATTTTTTTTATAAGAATTATTGTTTATCTACTAGAAAGAATAAATAAATCTATAGAAAACTTTAAAAATCAAATTGTAAAGATATGTGTTTGGATAATCGAGAGACTGCTGTAAATGTGCTATTAAATATTAATTTTATACGAAAATTTCCTCAAAATGGAACTGTAAGTTCAAATTCTTGCAACCTCAGATTTATTTTACATATTTATTACAGAAAATATAGTTTAAGTTCATCATATAAAAAAATAGATATTTTTTTAAACACATTTAGTAAGAAAAAAACATTAAATCTTATATGTTGTGCGTCCAAATAAGGATATAAATTTTCCATAAAAATTTTAAATAAATTTTAATAAGCAAAAATAAGCAATAAAGTGTATTTTTATAGTTTGTAGCTTTTAAATTATGTCACGTTTTATAGAACATGTTCATTGCTCTGCACTTTCACGCAATCTGAATTATCAATTAAACTTTACCGTTTCGTTTTCCGTTTCGAATTCCCCCATCCAATTCGTGGCATAAACTTTTACTTCTGGTTTTAGAACAATGGACTTTACTATTTCAGAATTGTTTATTAGACACGCGAGAAAGAAAAATAAATCGATATTCTATCTTCAAACTATTTTATTTAATCAATCTTTCTTTTCGCTTTGAAAAAAATTACTTTTATTAAGAATTTAATTTTAATTTTCCAGTAGATTTAGTTTGATTAATGTCTTGCTAGAAAATAATTTTTATTGCCTTTTATCTCTATGGGGAAATTCAAAACGAATAAGCCCCTGAATTGTGTATTTTAAATAATTGATTTATATTATTGCTAGGCTCAAAATGAACAAAATTTCTATTAATTTCTATTAATATAACACAGTCCAAATTAAAATAATTTATTATCCATCATAAATAATTGATTCAAAAATGAACTACTCCTTATAACTACTGTCGTCATGACAGATATATATTAAAGAAAAAACTATGTACGTTCAAATTTAAATCACATTTTTCGATAATATAATATAATATAAAGAAATATGAAATTAAATTAAGATTAGATTGAAATCCGACAGTCAAAACTCGAATAAAATCGTAATAAAAATAAGTTATGTGACACAATAAACACAATTAGAGTGAGAGGGGCACATGGCATTATATCTCCATTTCATAAAACATGTGATCAAAGCGCCAATGTGTGGATTTACGAAACAAATTTTGTTTACATATGTCAAATCTGTCATTTGTGCGTCTATATAAAAAAACGAACCAAGCAAAAAATGATAAAAGTGTAATTTTAAAAGGGTACCCTTACCTGAAACGGCACCCACAGTGCTAGGAACATCCCCGTCGTAATCGCCAACGCCAAACCGTACCTGGGCGGCCCTGTCACGTGGTGCACCCCTGCACTACCATTGCACTGCACACTATCATCCCCATCGCCTCTAAAACTACCCGCTCGCCCAGTTCTACCCCCCTGTTCCCTACGATTTTGCGTAATCAACTCTGCACTCCGCGACTGTTTAATTAAAGTGCCATTTCCTACCCCCGCAATTGCATTAGATCTAGCAACAGCATCCGCTTTATTTTCCACCGTTGTGCCATTGTCCCGGTCACCATTTTGCGTGTTCTTTCGTTCGGGGTGGTAGTGCAGGGAGTGCCTCACGCCCGATATTGCGCGGGCGTGACCACGCGCTATCACGTAAATATAGCTGAAATATGAAATATTCGAAGGTAACGAACATTTTCTAACTAAATTGACGTGTTTATTAATAGAATGTGTGCGCATTTTTTTTTTATGATGCGCCACTGTTTATGTCTTAAATGTGCAAAGGAATCTGTAAAAAATCCTTCGTTTGAATTGAGGTGGTAGGAATGTGTGGAAGCTTCTGTATTTCGTCGATGCTTAACTTTTTATTATTATGGCTGACACATCCGTTCGTTTAGCGTTAAACTAAAATTACGCCCGAAAACATATCAGAGAAACGATCCAAAATAAAAGGTATCCCAACATTTTCGTACCATCATTTTATAGACTGACAATTAAAATCTATCAGCTAAATATTCTGTTACTTACCCGTAGCAGAGTACTAATATCAAAGCACTAGGTCCATATACGGCACAAAACATGAACAATTGCACTGGTTTACTGACCAGTGTCCCGAAGGCGCAATCATGATCCGTAGAAAATGGCGTGGAAGCAGCTGCCGCTGTTAAACCCCCATTTCTGTGCAAAGACATAACACGTTCATGAGTTAAGATAACAGGCGATAAGACGATTATATAAGTCGAAATATTGAAGTCAAACAGTTTTTCTATCATAAATCTCTTGTTTTTTTCAATCTATAATATTGATTTTTCGCGAATTTGCTTTTCTTCTGTCCATTTTTTTTTTAATTCAACAAATCTCTTGGCGTCGCTAAAGTTTAGATATATTTTCTTTTAAGATGTCAAGTCTCAAAAGTCAAGACAGCAACTGAAATTTAAATGAATAATTTCTACATAGTTATAAAAAAATAAATGCGAGTATTTTTGTTTATAAACAATAGAAATTGTAATTTTATGAATTTTTCAAAAGCTAAATCCGATCGCGCTTAATTTATATATTCAATCTAGTATTAATTATATATTTTTTGTTGATTACAAAAGATTTTTTTATATATTTAGCTCGATTGTTTTTTTTATTTAACCAGCCTCCGTTATTTCATCTATTCATTTCTCGTTTATCTAAGCTTTCTATAAAACGAAATCGTTGGAAGAGAGAAATTTTTATTGACATTCGTTTTATAAAACTAGAGAAAACAATGTGTTAATTAAATGAGGTAATTAAGCCTCGGATGGAAAATGCGTTGGAAATTCTCGAGTTAAAATATAAAACGAACATTGAACTGGGGATGATCATCATCACTAAATGCATTATTTTTTTATCTAATATAATCTATTCCATTTTTTTCGTATTAATTTTTAAAACGCTTTTTCAAAACGACATTTTCAAATAAACATTTTAAAATCGTATTCGCTTACTTTGCGCGCACAAATAAAATATTTGAAAGTGGTTTGTAAATAAAACATTTTTCAAGAAACAGGCTTTATACTTTTGCAGAACTAAACCAAACATTTCCAACATTTGTATCTCTGTTATTATGTGAATTATATTACACGGTATTTCAGTAATAATAATGGACTTTACATGTTGTTAATGGAATATTAATTATTATCATAAAATAAATTCACTTCACATACTAACGTGGAAATTGGTGATTTATTATCTAATGTTTGTTTTAATAAAATTATTTCGAATTATAGTTGACTCGCGATTTGATTTTATTATATCATTTTTTAAATATAAAAAGCAAAATATGTATTGAATATATAATATTTTGTAAATTCATTTGATATAATGATTGAAAAGTTGCATAACGAAACTTCAGAATTGGCAGATATTTTGTAATTTGATTTTTTTTTGTATTTTCTTTAATTCTTTAAAAAAAATACTATTTAATTGTAAAAAATTGTATCCACCAATAAAATATCTTTACAAAAAATTTCATATTATAATCGTAAGAAGGCATATTCAGTGTTGACTGTCTTTTTGCTTTAACTTGATAGATTAACTGTTCTCTTGGCAAAAGTTTAGCAAAGAATATCTCAGAAATTTCATTATTAATTAATATTAGATACCATGAAAGCCTTGTTTGATATATAATACACGTTCTAAGTCTTAAATCTCTGTTCTTCTTCGTTTATATAAGCAGAGGATTTATTAAACTTTGGTAAATACATTATTTATTGTATTTAACGCAATATTTAAGCCGAAAACCCGCAAGAACATTGGCACAGATTTATTGACGTTAGTTAAAGAGTCCGCAATCCTAAAGATTGGTTGGAAACAGCACGCCATGCCGATCTATCCTGAGCTAATCCCTTCATCTCCCTATAGCTATTCATCTCAACGTCTTCAACTATCTGACTCACATACTCCAATCTAGGCCTACCTACCCCTCTCTTTCCCTCCACTCTACCTTCTATGATCAATTGCATAATCCCCCCATGCCTAAGAATATGCCCTACTAATCTGTCTCTCCTACGCTGTAACACTCTCCAGATACTTCTCTTCTCCCCTACTAACTCTAGTACAGCTTCATTTGTTACTTTATCTTCCCAACCAATCCTCATCATCCTCCTATAACACCACATTTCGAATGCTTGTAATCTACACTTCTCTTCCTTTCCTATAGTCCACGCCTCACACCCGTACAGTGCTACACTCCAAACATATACCTTCAGTAATCTTTTTCTAATACCCAAGTCAATATTTGATCTTAAAATCTGTTCCTTTTCTACGAATGCCTTCCTACCCTGTGCTATCCTACACTTTATATCTACCTTGCTTCGATTATCTTTTGTGATTCTACTGCCTAAATAACAAAAATCTGACACTTCTTCGATTCTATTATCTCCTATTGTGATCCTCATTTTTCTACTGCATTCCTTTTTGTCACACCTCATCACTTTAGTTTTACCTATATTTATTTTCATGTTAAAATCCCTAGTCAATACTGCCTGCATACCATTCAATACCCTTTCTAAATTCTTTTCGCTTTCTTCCAATATAGCTATATCGTCGGCGAATCTCAACATATATATTTTCTCTCCCTGTACATTCACACCTACACTATACTCTTCTTTTACTTTGTTTATTGCATCTTCTATATATAGATTAAATAATAACGGTGAGTGTGTACATCCCTGCCGAACTCCCTTCCCTATTTTTGCTACCTCTTCCTCCCCCTCAATTCTAACTAAGGCAGTTTGGTGTTTATATAAATTAAAAATTATTCTCCTATCCTTATAATCTATACCCGTTTCTTTTAAAATTCTAAACATTATGTCCCAATCTACATTATCAAATGCCTTTTTTAAATCTACAAAAGCTATGCAAGTTACCTTTCCTACCCTCTTTCTTTTTTCTACTACCGTTCTTAGTGCTAGAATCGCCTCTCTCGTCCCTCTGTTTTTCCTAAAACCAAACTGATCTTCTTCTAGCCTTTCCTCTACTTTATTTTCTAATCTCCTATAAATAATCTTTAACAATATCTTCGATGCATGTGATAGTAGACTAATGGTCCTATAGTTCTCACACAAATTAGCTCCTATTTTCTTCGGCATTGTTACTATTCTACTACGCTGAAAATCCTGTGGTATAAAATTGACGTATAAATTATAAATAGAATTTAGAAAAATAGTAGCGTAAATGATACTATATATTAAATCAATTAAAAGGCGATACATTTTTTACATTCTAGTAAAGTAATAGATTTTTAATAACGATTGGATTATTTGAAGAATTTATATTTGGTAAAAGGAAAGTTTGGTTTACTATTTGTTTTTAGTGCATTTAAAACGAATTAAAATTTTATTAACAATGTCTTAAATACGTTATAATGCTAGTTATTTGTATAAATAAGTTTGTACGAGAAAAATTTGTTCATTTCGTTTGTGATAAAGAAGCGTACATAATATGAAAGTAAGTACAAAATTACAAAATAATTTCTAGTTTAAAAAATATTGTTTTCGAAGATATTAAATTTGGTAACAATCTAAAATTAGCTGTCAAAACAAATATTTAAAAGTTTTGTAAATTCTCTTCCAGACGAAAGGACTTCTAATCCATTTCTGTGCCATTTTCTGGGCATCAACAGTCGCCCAACAGCCCTTCCAGGTACCTTCCACATCCTACGGCGTACCAATTTACAACCCAGAAGAAATTAAGCTAATATCCGCAATATTTGACGCCCCAAATAACATACCACCACCTCGTTTGAGCACAGAATACGACGTGCCATCCGAAGCGCAAAACACAATTATTCCACAGCAAGTTTACGGCCCACCACAAGAACGTGTGCTCGTCCCTCAACCAGTTTGTAATTTAGAACAACGAACTGCTCCAGTACCACCACCTGTACCCACGAAAAGAGTGGTTATACCACAAACTACGTACGGGGTACCTCAAAATAAAGTGCAAGTACCTCCAACTACGTACGGGGTATCCAAAAATAGGGTGGCAGTACCTCTAACTACGTACGAGGTACCCCAAAATAAAGTGGAAGTACCTCAAAGTACGGTTAAACTGTCTCAAACTACTTATGGGATACGGCAACAAAACAGAGTGACTGTAAAGCATCAACAAAATATTCCGGTACCGCATACAACATATGGTACTCCTCAGTTACGGATAGAACCGCATTTAACTTATGGACCTCCAGTTGTTAAGAGGCCACCAGCTAGAGTTTATGGCCTACAACCTGAGACTAAAGTGGTGGTACCGCAATTGACATATCGGGTACCACGGGTAATTAGAATACCAGCTACAGAATATGGCTTGGTTAGAAGAAAAGCGCCGATTAATATTGTCCAAAGGTGAAAATTAATCAAAAGTAAAATCCATTTTTAAAATTATCACTACGGTGTTAAATTATAATATAGAATATCACCCAAATACCGTGACAAGCATTAAGTAGCTAGATGTACATTTCAAGCGCTACGCGCCCATCTTCAGTAGCACAAGATAAAACTAAATAAAATACCTCTGTCACGAATCGTGATTGATGATTATTATTATTATTATCAATCACGATTCGTGACAGAGGTATTTTATTTAGTTTAACTTGTGCTACTGAAGATGGGCGCATAGCGCTTGAAATGTACATCTAGCTACTTAATACTCCTTACGGTATTTGTGTGATATTCTATATTAAAAGTAAAATCGATATGTCATAAATTTTGATTGATTAAACTACTACCCGTTTGTAAAACATTCATTGGTGGTTATTGTAGACAACAATCGCAATTAAAACGCAACAATAAAATATTTTTTATGACATTCTGTCATCTCTGACAGCAGATTTGTATGTGTGTGTATATATATATATATATATATATATATATATATATATATATATATATATTTTAGATATACGCGAATTCGAACTATTAGTCCGTCATCGTTTGAATTCGGAGCTTCTTTGAAGCCCGAAGAGCCGGTACGTTTCGCTGATAGTTACGGTGTGCCGAATGTTGTTAAAGAATTCGTACCACATACGGTTTATATATAAAATATTTAACAACGTGCAGTAAGGATGTTTTTATTTCTATATTAGTTGCTGATTTGTCTTTGGAAAGTCAATTTGACATTTTACCTGCTATATAGTGAAATTTTGTTTTTGACCAATTTTGGAAACGGAAACCAATTTTGACACGACTCTGTTTACACAGAACTGTCAAACGAGAACTAAAAAAATATATTACATTAAATAATTATAATTTATTTATATTATATCTACATCTACAGTAATTTATAATATAGAATATCACCCAAATACCGTAACAAGCATTCAATAGCTAGATGTACATTTCAAGCGCTATGCGCCCATCTTCAGTAGCATAGGTAGATGGGCGCATAGCGCTTGAAATGTACATCCAGCTACTTAATGCTTGTTACGGTATATGGGTGATATTCTATATTATAATTTAACACCGTAGTGATAATTTTTAAAATACAGTCATTTAAATTACACGTCCAAAAGGCGAGATTTGTGGTAATTAGCCCCCTGATGTGTCGCTCAGGCTACATCTTATCAGCCGCAACAGCAATATATAAACAGTACACTCGTGAGCAATAAACACGCTCAAATATTCGACGTAAAATCACCCGTTAATGCTACAGAACGTTCATTGCGTCGAATTCCCGGTCTATGTCGCAGATATTTTCATTTTCCGCGAGTGTGTCCCTCCCACACGCGTCCCTAACAGGTCGCAGTATATATATTCGAAATTCCCGACGGTATCCCTATCACCGCATCTACATTGGCTATTATTCCCTGCATATTTGTACTTCACCGCAACATTGCTGTATGGGAACAATAGAAATTAGTTCAGTACTAATTTATAGGAGCCCTGTCCTACTGGCCCCAATGCCCAGTGACACTCGATTAGTTTCGAAGGATCAAGCTAAAGATATTCAGGATTCTGATAATTGTTTGGTTCAAGAGTCAATACGAATTCGATGATTAAACTCATTCTAAACGTCGATTCCAACCCGCTATTATTTACGTTTTATTTTTGTCATATTGGTTGATGCTATTGTGAAGTTTCGATATTAAATATTAATGGGAGTAGCCATATTGTGTATTTGTACACTTGTGAAGCGATGCGTATTATAGAAACGACTGAGAATGTGATTTTGCTTCCAATACAAGATATTGGAATGTTTAAATTTACCGCGCAATTTACCGTTTAGTACATATGCAACTAGCGGAATATGCGCAATGGCGTACAAGCCAGTGCGAATGTTTACAGAGTGCTGTCGGTATGAAACATGAACAAAAAATCACTCGAATAAAGATAATGTAAGATTCCAGAGAGCAAATATTATTTATATATGTCACATATATTTATTCGTGCTTGGAGAACTAAAGTAAATCAAAATGTTATATAAAAAGTTTAACCTTCGTTATGGCTGACATATATGCTTCAATATTTTTAGTTAATAGTCCAATTCAAGCTTACATACTCCGATAAATATATTTGGTTGGCGAGAAGATGATTTGTAAGGTACGATTTTATACAGATTTAACTTAATCATGATATTTTGTAATAAACTCTGAATTCTCACTTCCATTCTAGCTGTACTCTAAAATTATTTTTATTACGCGTTTTCTTTCAATGTCTTCACTCTTCACAAAGATCCACTTTCAAATTCAATGTAACCATCTTAAATATCAACTAGAATGAATATATAATCCTATTTACATAACATAATCAACAGCAATCTCAATATCAAACGCACATCGCACATTTTCCATTCACATTTCGCGGAATAAAATCAATTTTCTCACCCTGCAAAGGGCGAGATCGCGAACATCCAGATAGAATAAAATAAAAAGCGGTCTTGTAACTAGACATTTGAAATATTCGAGAATATCGTACGCAAGTAAAAGAAAAATCAATTGAACTCACCCGTTGTGAGCGCTTCCGTAAACCAGGGAATATACCAGCGGGGTAAAGCCGACTAAGGAGGCGTAGGCCCAAAAAACGGCAATATATCTCTCCACGGCCGTGTGGGTAATCAAGTTGTTATACCTCAAAGGCCTCGCGAGGGACGTGAATCGGTCCACAGCGATCGCGACCATAACCAAAACCGAAACTGAGCACAAACTAATGGCCACGCCGTAACTAAGCAGGCAAACGCGGTCGCCGTACCATCGATGGGCCTCCCCTAGCTCCAAATACATACCAACGGGCATAAACATGCCAATACCTAAATCGGAGCTGGCCAGGGACATGACTAAATAATTGCTCGGCGTGCGAAGACGTTTGAATCGATACATGGCGATTAGAACGAGCGAATTGCCTGGAAAAAAATTGGTTGATAAAACGAATTTTTAAATTGGTTATAGATTTTGCCGTTATGTTGCGATATTCCATATTAGGGAAGAGAAATAATAATTAGACACAAATTCTTTCCAAAAAAACAACCCTTCCATAAATCGCTTCACAAAATTCCCTTGAAAACCCTACAAGAACAATTATCATCCAATAATCGAATCTATATTATCAACACACCCGATTTTAAAGTCCCCATTTCCAAACTGGACTTAAGTCTTTAGTTACATGTCCTTAATTTTTACTCCTCATCAAAAATACAAAATGACTCGTATGAACCCATCATCTCCCAAGTTATAAGGCCTTGTTAAAATCCCCAAACCTGATAACCCGATGCGACCTATTGTCCCGAAATTCGTTGTTCATGTCTTCATAAGTGAAACTATAGTCGAATAAATCATCGTTTTTAACTATGATATAAAGCATTGTATTTTTATTTCTCTTCCCAAACAAATTATTATTCAAAGCCGTGAAAAAAAATCACCGATAAGAATCATGGGCGAGAACAAGAAAACCAGCAGCACCGCTATCGTGACGGCCAATGGGCTGGTAAGTCTATTAAACGATCTCGTAATATTGACAAAATCCGATACATTTGGATCTCCCAAATACTCCATCGAGCCAGGTGATAAAATAGGCGCGGCTGGATAGAAGAACATTTGCGCCGGCAAAGCATTGTGCTGTTGCTGCGTAAACGATACGTTGCTGTGAATCCAATTGGTCGAGGTGTTCCAGCCTGCTGAAGAAGATAGCTGCTGCTGCTGCTGCTGGTGCTGCTGGTCCTCCATTGATGTTGTAAAGTACCAAGTTTCGTTTGCATTGGTAATAGGTATCTTCAGATGATGCTAGCTGGTTTAGGTTGAGGAGCTTGCGATGTGATTCATTGAATCATTGATTGATTGATTGATTGGTGGTGTGATGAGGAGGGCATGGTGCTGTTTGAGTTGTGATGGTTGGTTTTAATGGATGCTGTAATAAAAATAAACGAAGTAATTTAAAAAATTATCACTACGGTGTTAAATAATAGTATAGAATATCATCCAAATACCGTAACTTAAAGGATTAAGTAGCTAGATGCTCATTTAGAAGGTAATAATTGTACTAACGTATATTTGTTGAATTGTTAATAATAAGACATCTTGAAATTGCGCGGTATTGTTCGGTTCCCTTTATGTAGATAATTAATTGTATCAGTTGAACTTGGAAATAAATTACCCTCGCCTGATTCAATGTTGCATAATTATGTTTCGTTGATTGTTCAACAATAATTACCTCATTTATGCGTTCAGTCGTATGTTGGAAAGGCAGTTTCCAATTTACTCGCTCATACAATAATGAAGAATATCTACTGAGTAGATAATGATGTCTATTTATAGCACGCTTTTCCGTAATATATATCCATTTTTAAAGACAAAACGTAATTAAAATTGTCTTAAATGATATGTATTTACTCCGTAAAAATATTTTAAAACTAAAATTCTATTATGCATTTGTGTAAATCTATAAATTAAATCATTTCGACTGTTAATATATTTGTATAAATAGAGTGTTAGGTATGTTCGCGGCGCAAGCTTTATCTTTTAAGAAAAATAATGCCGAGATGTATGTATTTATTTATTTATTTATTCGCATATCTTATGTTATATAATATTTTATTTGCATATCCCTTCCCATATGTTCCTAATATCCCTCTACACTCTGTAATTGGGATATTATTATCCTGTTGAGGTAGTTTCCATGAAAGAAAGAAATCAATATCATATTCCATTGTTAGTTATTCTGATATAAACTTATATTAAATATGTTACGAAGAAATATTATAGTGTATATTTCTTTTATTTTCTGCTCATAGAAAATAAAAGAAATATACACTATAATAGTGCTTCGTTACATATTTAAATAAATATCAGTTATTGTTTTTGACTTTGGAAATGTCAGTGTGACGTTTTTGATAGAAGGCGATGATATCGCGATGGCCGCCGACCTCATCTGACAGCGCTAACCATAATTACCATTTTGACAGCAATTTATTTACAACACTAAATAATACAAACAAATTAATAGTGTTTGATTTTACGGATTTATTCTAGAATAGTATTGTAGAAATTCTTAAAAAATATACAGATATATAGAAGAAATTTACCAAATATTTGTTGCATATTTATTATTCGGAAAATCTATGGTGTATTTACGGTTGCATTTTGGAATTCTAATCTATTTAAATATAGAAATGTAATATCCTGATATATTATGAACTATCACATTCGATAATACGAAACTAATAATTAATTGCTCCCAAAGTAATACGCTAACGAATATAAAATGACTAATTTCAAAATCGACCATTTTGTACAAAATTCCGTTCGAAAGAATTTCGCTTGATACATTATTTAATGAAGACTTTTTAAAAATAGGACAGTTATTGATAAACCATTAGAGAAAATACACAACAATTTATTGATGATTCTTTTAAACATTTACAACGACACGTTAATTTCTATACATCATCAGCTTTATGCAAGATTATAAATTAATACCGTCATTAAGACAATTTAAAGTTGCTGAACATCGGAAAATTCAACACTGTAAACATGTTGATTTAGAAACATTTTCCAAGTTCACACTTCATTGTTCGTTACCTTTCCACATATGTATAAATATCTGAAAAGTTCGATTCAATGGTTTCTATTTACATTTGCCGGCAACGTTTGCGTGGAATTATTTGTTTTTATTGGGAAAATATGCAAAGTCGCTTGTTAGTCCTGATCGTAGGTCAGTGATAGACATTCGGTAGAGCAATTTAAAAAAAAATGCTACGAAAATAACAGGAAAATTGTAATAAAAGAAGCTTCTGAAAGCAGTAAATACATTGCTTTTTATAAAGCTTATAAAATATTTTTTCAGTAGTTATTTTAGTTGAAAAATTCTTTTAAAAATTATCACTGCGGTGTTAAATAAATTAAATGTTCTGTACTATTGAAAAATCAATGTTTGACTGAAAAATCGCGAAAATATTTTTTTGCTGACGAGCTAATCTAATCAATACGACTAACAATTCTATAATCGTCGAATGGTTGGGGTGCGTCATGTATTTGACGCCACTTGGCCCACTGCCAAGCGTCCCGACGCCGCTACCGATAGCGACGTCGATTCCTATCAGCAGGTACGCGCTCGCAGCTTAGCTGATAGCGGACAGCGTAGCAAAGCTCTTCAGAATGATGCAAAACCCATTTTTAAATCGTTAATTGTGAGCCTGCTCAAATGTTGCAGAATTTTTTAAGGTTGTTTATAAGTGCGTTTTTTAGTCGAATTTTCTTCAAACCAAATTTATTAAAAATCAAACGCTAAATAATTTCTTTTTGGCTCGATAATTGCGCATTTTGAGTCGCACTGTCTCATTTCTGTACGACTCTGCGACATCGACCTTGGACCCTGAACTTCAACTTGAACTTATTACCCGTTCACATTCTAACATCACCACAGGCCACGTTCTTAACATCCATCCATGGATTTGAAAAAATCCCCTGCCACGTGTAAATCAAATCGCAATTTACAAAACGTTTTCAATGCAAAAACGGACTAAATTCGTTTATTATTCACCAATCTGCCAACTAGTTTCTGTCAATTACTCTAGTGTTGATTTTTAATACGTAAATTCGACGTTTCGTTTTTTCTTCAGGTGCTAATTCATGTAGAGACATACCATATAGACCAATAGGCGTGCAATACTACTGCGCTAGATACCTGCGCAGTTTGAGCCGATAGGAAAATATTTGGATGTACATTTCGTAATAATAATAATAATACATTACGGAATAACAAAGCAGCGGGGATTGATATGATACCAGCCGAATTAATAAAACACGCAGGGGAAAAAATGCAGGAGCGATTATACAGGTTAGTTTGTAAAATATATGAGAAGGGAGAAGTACCACAGGATTTTCAGCGTAGTAGAATAGTAACAATGCCGAAGAAAATAGGAGCTAATTTGTGTGAGAACTATAGGACCATTAGCCTACTATCACATGCATCGAAGATATTGTTAAAGATTATTTATAGGAGATTAGAAAATAAAGTAGAGGAAAGGCTAGGAGAAGATCAGTTTGGTTTTAGGAAAAACAGAGGGACGACAGAGGCGATTCTAGCACTAAGAACGGTAGTAGAAAAAAGAAAGAGGGTAGGAAAGGTAACTTGCATAGCTTTTGTAGACTTAGAAAAGGCATTTGACAATGTAGATTGGGACATAATGTTTAGAATTTTAAAAGAAACGGGTATAGATTATAAGGATAGGAGAATAATTTTTAATTTATATAAACACCAAACTGCCTTAGTTAGAATTGAGGGGGAAGAAGAGGTAGCAAAAATAGGGAAGGGAGTTCGGCAGGGATGTACACTTTCACCGTTATTATTTAATCTATATATAGAAGATGCAATAAACAAAGTAAAAGAAGAGTATAGTGTAGGTGTGAATGTACAGGGAGAGAAAATATATATGCTGAGATTCGCCGACGATATAGCTATATTGGAAGAAAGCGAAAAGAAATTAGAAAGGGTATTGAATGGTATGCAGGCAGTATTGACTAGGGATTTTAACATGAAAATAAATATAGGTAAAACTAAAGTGATGAGGTGTGACAAAAAGGAATGCAGTAGAAAAATGAGGATCACAATAGGAGATAATAGAATCGAAGAAGTGTCAGATTTTTGTTATTTAGGCAGTAGAATCACAAAAGATAATCGAAGCAAGGTAGATATAAAGTGTAGGATAGCACAGGGTAGGAAGGCATTCGTAGAAAAAGAACAGATTTTAAGATCAAATATTGACTTGGGTATTAGAAAAAGATTACTGAAGGTATATGTTTGGAGTGTAGCACTGTACGGGTGTGAGGCGTGGACTATAGGAAAGGAAGAGAAGCGTAGATTAGAAGCACTTGAAATGTGGTGTTATAGGAGGATGATGAGGATTGGTTGGGAAGATAAAGTAACAAATGAAGCTGTACTAGAGTTAGTAGGGGAGAAGAGAAGTATCTGGAGAGTGTTACAGCGTAGGAGAGACAGATTAGTAGGGCATATTCTTAGGCATGGGGGGATTATGCAATTGATCATAGAAGGTAGAGTGGAGGGAAAGAGAGGGGTAGGTAGGCCTAGATTGGAGTATGTGAGTCAGATAGTTGAAGACGTTGAGATGAATAGCTATAGGGAGATGAAGGGATTAGCTCAGGATAGATCGGCATGGCGTGCTGTTTCCAACCAATCTTTAGGATTGCGGACTCTCTAACTAACATTTCGTAGCTTTTTGTTGAATGGAACGAAATGACGGCTAGTTTTTTTTGAATGGCATAGCCACAGCAAGAATGCCACGTGGAAAAATCAATGCTCTAACGGACGAACGTAGTCTGTTAGTCTTTACTGTTATGTAACAATTGTTTGGGGTTCAAAGTTAAACAACCACAATTAGTTAAACAGTCCGCAATCCTAAAGATTGGTTGGAAACAGCACGCCATGCCGATCTATCCTGAGCTAATCCCTTCATCTCCCTATAGCTATTCATCTCAACGTCTTCAACTATCTGACTCACATACTCCAATCTAGGCCTACCTACCCCTCTCTTTCCCTCCACTCTACCTTCTATGATCAATTGCATAATCCCCCCATGCCTAAGAATATGCCCTACTAATCTGTCTCTCCTACGCTGTAACACTCTCCAGATACTTCTCTTCTCCCCTACTAACTCTAGTACAGCTTCATTTGTTACTTTATCTTCCCAACCAATCCTCATCATCCTCCTATAACACCACATTTCTAATGTTTGTAATCTACGCTTCTCTTCCTTTCCTATAGTCCACGCCTCACACCCGTACAGTGCTACACTCCAAACATATACCTTCAGTAATCTTTTTCTAATACCCAAGTCAATATTTGATCTTAAAATCTGTTCTTTTTCTACGAATGCCTTCCTACCCTGTGCTATCCTACACTTTATATCTACTTTGCTTCGATTATCTTTTGTGATTCTACTGCCTAAATAACAAAAATCTGACACTTCTTCGATTCTATTATCTCCTATTGAGATCTTCATTTTTCTACTGCATTCCTTTTTGTCACACCTCATCACTTTAGTTTTACCTATATTTATTTTCATGTTAAAATCCCTAGTCAATACTGCCTGCATACCATTCAATACCCTTTCTAAATTCTTTTCGCTTTCTTCTAATATAGCTATATCGTCGGCGAATCTCAACATATATATTTTCTCTCCCTGTACATTCACACCTACACTATACTCTTCTTTTACTTTGTTTATTGCATCTTCTATATATAGATTAAATAATAACGGTGAGAGTGTACATCCCTGCCGAACTCCCTTCCCTATTTTTGCTACCTCTTCTTCCCCCTCAATTCTAACTAAGGCAGTTTGGTGTTTATATAAATTAAAAATTATTCTCCTATCCTTATAATCTATACCCGTTTCTTTTAAAATTCTAAACATTATGTCCCAATCTACATTATCAAATGCCTTTTCTAAATCTACAAAAGCTATGCAAGTTACCTTTCCTACCCTATTTCTTTTTTCTACTACCGTTCTTAGTGCTAGAATCGCCTCTCTCGTCCCTCTGTTTTTCCTAAAACCAAACTGATCTTCTCCTAGCCTTTCCTCTACTTTATTTTCTAATCTCCTATAAATAATCTTTAACAATATCTTCGATGCATGTGATAGTAGGCTAATGGTCCTATAGTTCTCACACAATTTAGCTCCTATTTTCTTCGGCATTGTTACTATTCTACTACGCTGAAAATCCTGTGGTACTTCTCCCTTCTCATATATTTTACAAACTAACCTGTATAATCGCTCCTGCATTTTTCCCCTACGTGTTTTATTAATTCGGCTGGTATCATATCAATCCCCTCTGCTTTGTTATTCCGTAAATCATTTAATGCTCTATGAAACTCTGACCTAAGTATGCTAGGACCTAAGTCATCCTCATCTATCTGTTCCACATTTTCTAGCTCCTCCATGTCCTGCCTACCTTTATATAAATCTTCAAGATACTCCTTCCATCTTCTAGCTTTTTCCTTATTTTCTGTGAGTTCCTTACCCTGCTTATCACATATAATGTTACCCTTTGGTTTTACTTTAGAAAAATGTGACTTAATTTTCCTGTAGCCCAAATCTACTTTACCTCTTCTCATATCCTCCTCAATATCCTCACAATTTCCTTTTATCCACTCTTCTTTCGCTAGCTTGCATTTCCTATTAATTAAGTTCCTTAGTTCCTTATATTTTTTCTGTCCTGCTTCTGTGTTTCCTATTTTAATTTTCCTTCTTGCTTCTATCATTTCAACTATTTCTTCCGTGATCCATTCCCTCCTACCTGCCCTTTTCTTTGTGCCTAATACTTCATTTGCTGCTGTAGTTAACCCATTTCTGATTTCCCTCCATTCGCAATCTATGTCGTTCCTAGATGTTCCATTAGCCATGATTTCTACTTTCTGCTTGTACTTTTCACATACATCAGCTAATTTTAACAACCACAACAGCAAAAAAATTCCAATACCAAATAATTATTGTCTCTACATGAATTAGCACCTGAAAAAAGCGAATCTTCAATTTTATGTATTACAAATCAACGTTAGACTAACAGAAAGAAAATAATTGGCAGATTGGTGAAAAATAAATATTGAACACGTTTCGTGCCTTAATTTTTGGAACGTTCGATCGATTAAAAATAGTTTTTTTTTTTTGTTATGGCACAGTTGTTTTGCACGATCAAAACAAAATCCACCCTGTATAAACACTTCAATTCATATATAATAATAATAATAATCCAGAGTGTAAAAAAACTCTTGAAATTCCTGAACTAATAACAGCACGTAGAATGGAATCGTAAAATGGAAAACTGTGTCCATTATAAATTAACCCTCCGAGAACACTCTTGGGGGGATGAAGCGGTGCATTATTCAACTTTAACTGTTGTTTTCAGCGTTGGTTGCTTGAGATATTACAGAAGGCTTTTTTTTGTATTTTGGCCACTCGTAAAGTTCGGTCAAAACGAATTTAAGGGTGGTTTATGAAATTTTAAGCGAAAGCTAGGGTTTATTTGAAGAAAGTTTCTATACATTGATAACGGATTTTTTAAATTTTTGGCCACATTTAAGTGCGTTATGTTTTTTTCCTCAAATATATATAAAGATCGTAATTTTTATTCCATCTGCTTTTATTCAATTTCCGAGCTCTTCATATTCTATTGTATTTACAAATGGATGGTCAATCTGGAACATTTCGTATTTCTATATTATTGTCCACTTGACCCAATATTTACTCGAGTACACCGATTGTATTTATATAGAACACGGATCTTCTGTTACCGTAATATCCTGATTTATTTCTGTTTGTTCTTGCGTATTGTGCCGACAGATAAACATTCTCTTCAAAGAAATTGCGTCCGCCATATCGCATTGTACGTCATAGTTCATTTGACAACGTTGAAATGTAGATACAATACAAACTAAAACCAGTAGATTTTATTTTTATACTGTTCCAATTGCAGAATGTCATGGAATTTAGATGCATGCTTTAGCTTTTTACAAATTACTGTGTGTGTGTGTAGAAAAATATTTATTTTATATGTAAATAAACTCGGTGTCAAAATATGACAGCAAATGATGCTTGTTTAGATTAGTTGCTATAGTGACGCTGTCAAATGGTTTGGTCGGCCATCATGATTTTACCATAATCAATCAACAACGTCAAACTGACGTTTGATATGTCAAAATAGCAACTGCTGCTATAAGCGAATTATTATTATTTATATTATAGTTTTAAAATATTGTCTACCTATTTAGCAGAATTAATAATTTTATTTTAAACATATTTTAACCAAATCGTACATTTGTTTGAAAACAGAGCATTTCCGTTTTAAAATCCTTGTTACTAAGCCGCTTTTGTAAAATCCCTTCTTCCCGTCTTGTTGGTTTTCCAAGCGATTTCTAAAGGGTCTTCCGGTTTTCCTATTTTCTAGTATATATTTTAGTTAAACGATGAAGAACATCGTATCTATATTGCATGAGCGACAAAATAAACGAAGTGTGGAATGATGGCCGCCAAGATGGCGGTGAAACAAAGGTTCCATACACGGACGTAATTAAGTTGTCGAGACAAATTATTTCGAATCGCTGGTTAAAAATATCGTATATATTGAAATGTGACAGATCCTTCATCCTAGTTGTCCTTGAAAATAAATGCTAGCTATAGCTCAGGTATTGGTGAAAGAAACTTTAACTCCATCTGTCCTAACTACTACAAACTATAGCTCTATACCGGATGATTAAAGCAACTAATACCTCAGTTATTCCTACAAAAATAAATGCAAAATTACGTTCATTTTAGTTGCATCAGAATAACGCTCTTCCATGTTTTGAGATGAGTGAGCATTATGTATGGATCAAACTGTATAGTGCCAGCTGATCAATATTTGACATATCTAGGAAAACTTTGAGTTTTATGTTATTGGGACATTTTACCCATTCAATTAATGTTTCCGAAACATCTCGGGGATTATAAGCTAGAAGAAAATGGCCATTAGGTTCATATTTAAGTTTATTCGAAAATATAAATAAATAAATTTATTTGTAACAAAATGTCAGATAATAAAAAATAAGATGAACGACAGTTCAAAATATAAATTTGGTAACGTCATAAATTTCGACTTTGATTAAGAGGACGGTCTGCATTAATAAAGTTTCAATACGAAACAATGTATTTTTGAAACAACATGTTTTTTTGACAGAAAGCTCGTACGGATGTAATATTTTTAGCACACGTTAAGAAAGGTTTAGATTAGATAATGGCCAAGTTTTGAGCTAATAGCTACATTAGTTACCTTTCAAAAAATTGTCGAAATTGAGGTTATTTTTGACTACTCTTGCATTATATATTTTTTCTACATTTAAAATAAACATTAATAAAAATTTTAAAACTATCAATAAAAGTTTATAAATATCAATTAAAATTGGAAATCTTTTAAATTTCGACTTTGATTAAGAGGACGGTCT
Organism: Leptodirus hochenwartii; assembly: GCA_947310635.1. Classification (NCBI taxonomy): domain Eukaryota; kingdom Metazoa; phylum Arthropoda; class Insecta; order Coleoptera; family Leiodidae; genus Leptodirus; species Leptodirus hochenwartii. Next base: position 4,068,313 of record OX371182.1, on the reverse strand, counting down.
GCAATAATACGAAACAATGTATTTTTTTAAACAATAATTTTTTTTAACAGAAAGCTCGTACGGACAAAATATTTTTAGCACACATTAAGAAAGGTTTAGATTAGATAATGACTAATTCTTGAGGTAATAGCTTCATTAGTTCGCCTTACAGAAATTGTCAATGTTGAGCTTCTTTTCATCTCAATTTTAACGACAGACAAAATATTAGTTGTTCCATCTTTTCTTTTGTAGCAACCTGCGCCTGTATATAGATAGCTCTTGTAGTAATAAAGAGGTCATTGGCGGAGGTCACGCCCTCACATATGACACCCAAACTGCCAGGGAAAACCTGAAAATTGAACCTAAACGTGAAAAATGCTTTTACGAAGCTAATTTTGATTTCACTTCATTGCAAAAAAAACAACTTTTAGATTTTAAATATAATAAAACTAAATGTTTAGAGTGTAAAATTGTACGGCTGTGAGACGTGGACTAAACGCAAACCTATAAATAAATTAAATAAATTTATAGAAATTTTTGTGATTTAAATATTATTTTCAGTTTAAAATATTTCTGTTCCTCGAATAACACCTTCATATAACATTTAAAAAAAAAAAAATGATTTATTTTTCTAACAAATCAAGTTTCCACTTCCGTGAGATTTTTTTTGAGCTTCTGGAGTATATAGACCGATTTTTTTTATTTAATTTTTTGCTAGAAAATGTCCTGGGGGTGGCGAAGGGTGGGTGGGGGTTTATATTGAAGTGTCTGCGCTGGAAGTTGGGTTATGTTCCATGTATCTATCTATCTATCTAATAGCCAATATCTTAATAGAACAAAGTCTACAGGAAATAAAAATGAGGGTCGTTTTTAGCTGCAAGTTGTAAATCTGGCCAGATAAAAGTTTATATTAATAAAGTTGGTTCTGTTGGTTGACAGATGTGGGAGGAGAGTATAAGTTCGTTCACATTAGAAAGTGAAACGAGTAAAAAATTTTGGGATTTAAAAATTAATTTTATAGATTTATTTATTAAGGGAAAAAAATATTATTAAAGAAAATTTTTAGTTCTCCAAAAAATATTTTTGCACTCCTTATAATTTTACATTTTTTGAATTGCTTTATTTTTCGTAACAGAAAAATATTTTTTTAAATGATTTAAAAAAATCTTTGCAGCCTTCTTCCTACAAAAATATTTTTCGGGATCCTATCATATGTCCTACCGACCATTCCACCTACTCGTCATTCATCCTACCGCCATTGCTCCTAACAGTCTAGTATCCTATTCGTCATTTATCCTAAACGTCGATTATCCTACGCTTTAAATACCGTCTTTTAAAATAAAAAAATTGATCGAAAATTTTTTTTTCAATTTCTTTTGCCTTTCTGCCGGTTATTAGTCTATAGAAATAAAATTAGGGATTAGGCTGAATCGGTGGGGCGACGGCTAAAATATGCACTCATTGGTCGGTGCAAGGCAAGGAGAAACCAGCACTGTACCTTTCTCAAGTTTACACATGAAATGTCGATTATCTCAAATATATTACCCCAGGTGAGTAGAGCCAATGGCTCAGAATCTCACCCTGCTACTTCGGTAGCAGGCAAGCCCTCGGATTCTGGGGAGGGCAAGAGATCGATTTCGTCGGGAATTCTACGAGTCGGAGCGTGGAATATACGCAGTATGAATAGGATAGGAAAGTTAGAGAATTTGAAATTAGAAATGGAGAGACTTAAACTGGATATTGTAGGGATTAGTGAAGTTAGGAGGAAAGATCAAGTAGATACGTGGTCAGGAGAATATAGATTAATAACAACAGCATCAGATAATGGGCATACCGGTGTAGGTTTTATAATGAATAGAAAGTTGGGATGTAAAATAAAGAGTTATTGCCAAGTTAGTGATAGAATTATAACTATTAGATTAGACACGAAGCCAACGGACACAGTTATAGTGCAAGTATATATGCCAACTTCAAGTCACGATGATGAGGAGGTAGAATCCATTTATGAGGAGATTGAATCTAGGTTAGCAAACGTTAAAGGACAGGATAATCTAATTGTAATCGGAGATTGGAATGCCGTAGTAGGTAAGGGAAAGGAAGTTTCAATAGTAGGAGAATATGGAATAGGAACACGTAATGATAGGGGGGATAGATTGGTAGAGTTTTGTATTAGGAATAAGCTAGTGGTAGCAAACACACTTTTTCAGAATCACAAGCGCAGGATATATACGTGGAAAATGCCAGGAGATATAGGGAGGTATCAGATAGATTACATACTGGTTAAAGAGAGGTTTAGGAACCAGATTAAGAATTGTAAGAGTTAGCCTGGAGCAGATATTGATAGTGACCATAATTTAGTAGTCCTGGACTCAGAGGTCAAATTCAAGAAATTACAGAAGTCTAAACAGGTCAGAGTAGATGTCGATAGGTTAAAATTAGCTGATGTATGTGAAAAGTACAAGCAGAAAGTAGAAATCATGGCTAATGGAACATCTAGGAGCGACATAGATTGCGAATGGAGGGAAATCAGAAATGGGTTAACTACAGCAGCAAATGAAGTATTAGGCACAAAGAAAAGGGCAGGTAGGAGGGAATGGATCACGGAAGAAATAGTTGAAATGATAGAAGCAAGAAGGAAAATTAAAATAGGAAACACAGAAGCAGGACAGAAAAAATATAAGGAACTAAGGAACTTAATTAATAGGAAATGCAAGCTAGCGAAAGAAGAGTGGATAAAAGGAAATTGTGAGGATATTGAGGAGGATATGAGAAGAGGTAAAGTAGATTTGGGCTACAGGAAAATTAAGTCACATTTTTCTAAAGTAAAACCAAAGGGTAACATTATATGTGATAAGCAGGGTAAGGAACTCACAGAAAATAAGGAAAAAGCTAGAAGATGGAAGGAGTATCTTGAAGATTTATATAAAGGTAGGCAGGACATGGAGGAGCTAGAAAGTGTGGAACAGATAGATGAGGATGACTTAGGTCCTAGCATACTTAGGTCAGAGTTTCATAGAGCATTAAATGATTTACGGAATAACAAAGCAGCGGGGATTGATATGATACCAGCCGAATTAATAAAACACGCAGGGGGAAAAATGCAGGAGCGATTATACAGGTTAGTTTGTAAAATATATGAGAAGGGAGAAGTACCACAGGATTTTCAGCGTAGTAGAATAGTAACAATGCCGAAGAAAATAGGAGCTAATCTGTGTGAGAACTATAGGACCATTAGCCTACTATCACATGCATCAAAGATATTGTTAAAGATTATTTATAGGAGATTAGAAAATAAAGTAAAGGAAAGGCTAGGAGAAGATCAGTTTGGTTTTAGGAAAAACAGAGGGACGAGAGAGGCGATTCTAGCACTAAGAACGGTAGTAGAAAAAAGAAAGAGGGTAGGAAAGGTAACTTGCATAGCTTTTGTAGATTTAGAAAAGGCATTTGATAATGTAGATTGGGACATAATATTTAGAATTTTAAAAGAAACGGGTATAGATTATAAGGATAGGAGAATAATTTTTAATTTATATAAACACCAAACTGCCTTAGTTAGAATTGAGGGGGAAGAAGAGGTAGCAAAAATAGGGAAGGGAGTTCGGCAGGGATGTACACTCTCACCGTTATTATTTAATCTATATATAGAAGATGCAATAAACAAAGTAAAAGAAGAGTATAGTGTAGGTGTGAATGTACAGGGAGAGAAAATATATATGCTGAGATTCGCCGACGATATAGCTATATTGGAAGAAAGCGAAAAGAATTTAGAAAGGGTATTGAATGGTATGCAGGCAGTATTGACTAGGGATTTTAACATGAAAATAAATATAGGTAAAACTAAAGTGATGAGGTGTGACAAAAAGGAATGCAGTAGAAAAATGAGGATCTCAATAGGAGATAATAGAATCGAAGAAGTGTCAGATTTTTGTTATTTAGGCAGTAGAATCACAAAAGATAATCGAAGCAAGGTAGATATAAAGTGTGGGATAGCACAGGGTAGGAAGGCATTCGTAGAAAAAGAACAGATTTTAAGATCAAATATTGACTTGGGTATTAGAAAAAGATTACTGAAGGTATATGTTTGGAGTGTAGCACTGTACGGGTGTGAGGCGTGGACTATAGGAAAGGAAGAGAAGCGTAGATTACAAGCATTCGAAATGTGGTGTTATAGGAGGATGATGAGGATTGGTTGGGAAGATAAAGTAACAAATGAAGCTGTACTAGAGTTAGTAGGGGAGAAGAGAAGTATTTGGAGAGTGTTACAGCGTAGGAGAGACAGATTAGTAGGGCATATTCTTAGGCATGGGGGGATTATGCAATTGATCATAGAAGGTAGAGTGGAGGGAAAGAGAGGGGTAGGTAGGCCTAGATTGGAGTATGTGAGTCAGATAGTTGAAGACGTTGAGATGAATAGCTATAGGGAGATGAAGGGATTAGCTCAGGATAGATCGGCATGGCGTGCTGTTTCCAACCAATCTTTAGGATTGCGGACTCTTTAACTAACTAGAAATAAAATAACTTCACAATGTTATATACGTTCATTTAAATAATGTATTCGCCGTGTTTCCATCTTAATAATTCGGTGGCATGAAGGCTAATGAAACAGAAAATACAATAAATTTTGCAGAACGTGAATATTTCATTCGCAAGGTATTACGTAATCGATATTATACACGATGAGGTAACGTACGTACCTGTTCTATTCACCAGATGTTAATAATTTTTTAATAATAATAAAACAACCTATACGGAGTGTTTATAATAGAGAATTTACAAAGTGGATTTTATTTAGATCTTTTGTAAAAAAAAATTACAAATCGATTTAATATAAAAAAATAACTAGTTAATCAAGTTCAAAGATTTTTTTGTATATAAATCTTACTATAAAATCACTATATAAATTATAAATTTGCGTAAAAATAACTAAAATCATTTAATTTGGCCAAAATTATAAAAATTATATACTGTTTTTTTCATTAATAAAATTTAAAATTACAAAAAAAAATTTTCTTAGACTTTTCTGGTGATTTATTGCAATTTGAAAAAATCTAAAATATATATTAGTCTTACCATCTCTATATATACAGGTTAGTTTTAATGTATTTTTGTTTATACGAATATTATTGAATTTTACTTCCGAACCTGCTAAAAATTATTTTTTCAAATCAGAAATGCATCACCCTGTTTATAAATGATCATAAAATCAGTTTATTGTAAAAAAAGGTCCAAAAAATATTTAATAAAACTCTCTTCCTGCGCTTTTGCTTATTATTGCTTAAATCAAATAGTGTTTTTGTAAATCATTGTTATATAAATAAAAAGGCAGTATGTGCGCGAACTTTAATTTTATTAATTTTGCTATTAATCCTAGTGCCTTAAAAATTGAAAATAAATGTAAAAATATTACGAAAAACTTTATTAAAATATTCCATTTTTTTAATCTTCAACAATTTTCTTGCTTATGTTTTTTCTAAACACTCTGTATATATTATCTAAGATACAATATACATGCACATAAGATATAGTTTGATAAAACTTTGTTTGTGGAAAACCAATCCATCAAATAGATTGTCATCTCTTACAAAAAGCTTTTCGCTGTTATCTTCTATTACAGGGATCTTCCCAAATATAATATAATAAACATGTTTTCACTGCCTTTTTACGTATAAAACTTTTTGCTGACAGCAACACATTCGCATTCCCCAATAAAATTGCAAGATTCAAACAAATCCAAGAATGCCAATATAAAAAAAATTTCCATAAAAATTTTTTTTTTTTGTTACCATTGTCAATTGTCGTGCGTTTTGTCAGAAATACTTTCTACTCAAATATGTCAGAGGTACTAATATTTTTACGTTTTAAAAGTTGAAATTATTTCTTTTCGGCTCGGTAAAATTGCTCATATTAAAAAAAAAATTGCTAATACAACCCTGTAACATGTTCGTTCGTTTGTTCATGTGAAATTCATAATGTTCGTATACTATAAAATTCGAAATTCAATGGTGAACAAAAACAGAATTCTAAAGTGCGTGTGGCAATGAAGCATACAAGCGCAAAAAGATGGGAAAGTTTCTTGTTTAATCAATTCTGAAATAATATGGCAAGTGAGTTTATTATATGCAATATCTTATACACGGCAGTGCTTATTTCAAATGTAGGAAAATAGTAAACATAAAATTATATATGTGTTAATATTATAATTCATTTTTCTAATTTTGTAAATAAATTGATAGTTTTATATTAAACCAGTGGTGGCAAAAAAATTATTTAAGCGTACCAAATTTTTTTAATGTGGGAAAAAAAAATTGTAGCTATTTTTTTATTTTAGAAAAAAATGAATTTGCTACGTTTTTTTTTTACTTACATATCAGAACAGTCATTTTTGATAATTAATAAAATAAATTAACTTTTGATAATTAAAGACTATAAAATGCTAATTTCAAATATTTTGAATTTTTGTATGATTTTTCTTTTAATTCTATAACACACATTTTTAAATATTATATTATAATAAATTATAAAAAATTTAAATATATCTATTTAATTTTAATTTTTTTTTAATATACAAATCGTTCACATGTCATAAAAAATTATATATGCCAATGCTTTGACACGTGGCCGTTTATATAGGTCATATTGTATACATAGTAGCTCCTTTGATTAGCGCTGCAACCCGCATACCATATTCATTACGTGGTGCAATCACCTTAAGTGTTTATGACCGTAACATATTTGAAGGCATATTTAATTGTCAATCAATGTCAAATATTTTGAACTACAAACTAAATCTGTTCCTAACATCAGAACCAACAACTATTAATAGCTAAACACGTGTAAATTATAGTAGGCTGTCAAACACAATCGTTGACAATTGACACAAAGAAAATTCGTTTTTAAATATCATTTGTGATTTAAATCAGCGCATCCAAGCCTTATATATTAATTTTTCATTTTTTTTTGTCCCGGCACACTGCCCTCGGTTCCTACAAATTCATACAAACTTCCTTAATAATTTTTTTCTCAATTTTTTAGGTTGAAACTCAAATTTCACATACTAAACAAAAATTGCAAAATAAAAAATATATTCATCAATTGCACCCATAATTAATTAGTACATGGAAACGCAGGTTAAAAATAACTTAAAAATAGTTAGTTTCGCCTTGACAGTATAAAATATCCTATTGATCGAAAGAACTAATTAAGGTCTTGTTGAAATCGATGAATTGATTGAAATTTTACGTCAGGGTTACGCACGGTATTAAATAAATAGTTAATATATTGCCGCACGGTATTTTTACTTATATACAGGGTGGATTCAATGTCGACATAATGGAATTTTCTTGCCTAAAGATTTTTTTTTTATATACAACATTAAATGTTGTAAATAACATTTTTTTTTAATATTTATTTTAAAAAAAATGAGCAAACGTAGGATTTTTATTTATCGATAGATAGAGCTAATTTTATCAAAAATTTATTTTAATACATATATAATAAAGTTTATGTATAGAAAATGGAACACCTGTATATTTGAAAACATTTAAAAATATTTAGCTTATATTTTTAAATAATTATACAGATATTTTGATTTAAATAAGTTTATACAGAACCGCTTCGTATAGTAAATACGGGGTGTTTAATTTAAAATCTGAACGTAACAATTAATTTAAGAAAATTACTTATTCATCGAATATATATTTTTTTATTTACGTTTATGAAAAACATCCTGTATATTTGAGAAAATTGAATATGTAGCATAATATTTTGTACAAATTTTTGACTGAATTTATTTTTATTGTAAGACTTAAACAACAAAAAACAAAACAATACAATTCACTAATTGTCTGTATTTATCACTTTGACATCTGTCACATTGCCTATTTTATTTAAAAATAAATATAACAGAGAAATCAATTGTCAAAGTGACATTTAATGATTTAAATCGATTAATTTGTAGGTTCTATTCAAGTTTAGTTAGCCAAAGTATTTTATTTCACAACGTCACCCCGAACCGCAAATGCGGATCTGGTGGTTAGGCAACCCATATAGCAAGCATTTGGCTCTTATCCTGGATCGGTCAAATACGCCTAAGCTAACAGCTTGAGCTCGAGCTAAATTTAGACATAGAAATTGCATCTGCAATTTGACGAAATTAGGTATTATAAATATCTTGTATTTTCTGATTGTTTTCCATTCAAGGCATTCATTAATAAGCAATTTTCTGATTTTTGTATAATTTTCTTTCCACATTTTCGATTTATTTATTTTAAATTGTATTTTCGTGTAAGAAAATTTTTTATATGTGAAAAGAATTTTTTCGAATTTGCAAATCCGCATTTTGAGCTGATTAAAAAAATATCTTACCTAAAAAAATATTTACTTTTTAATTATATTTTTCAAATTTTTATAAAAATATAAATTTACAACCATTATAAAAAGAAAACCCAGTAAATCTCGAAAAAAGTAAAAAGAATATGTTTTTGTAAATTTATACGTACTATACAGAGTGTGGTTATTAGAGTGTAATAATCAGATTTTCCAATATAAATTGTTAAAAATACTTTTAAAATTCCAAGCTTTTCTGGGGTAATAAAGAAATGTGGGGCTTAAAGCAGGGTTGGAATAAAAAAATATCTGATCTAAAAAAATTGTTTAGTCTTTAATTGTATAATTATACAATATAACTAGCATCGTTTTCTAAATAATTGTTTTTCTGATTTTTTACAAGAATTTTTTTTTACTGTTCAGCCCTCAAATTTTATAATTGTTTATAATAAAAACAGTTAACATTTTTTCTAATCACTCTTTTTTTTCTATCAATATTATACACTGAAAACAATTTTTTGACTCCATCTCTGTATGCAACCCAGTTTACACGTCTGCTTTCACTCATTATTCTATAGAAGTGCAATGTGCAAGTAGATATCTATATTATTCCTTTTTTGTTGTCGAATGTATACGAAATATAACCAGCGGGAAATGTGAGAAAATGTGTAAGCAAATGTAATTTAATAAAAAATTCTCAGTTCAAGAAGAAAAATACAACATATCACATTATCACAAATATCACATTATTAGTTGTTAAAAAAGGACAAGAGAAACTATGCCTTGGTGTGTAAATAACTAGAAATATGTATATAAATGTTCCTAAAAATAACATTAGTAATTATATTTATATATTTTATTTATTTTATTATTTTATTATTTTATTTTTATTTAATGAAAATTAACAAGTGGTCTGTATACAAAATAAGGGAAAAAAAAGAATTTTTACTTAAAAAGATTTACTGCATTATATATTATTCGAAAGGATTTATGCAAGGAGTAATGGAAACGTGAATACAAAGTTAAAATGCAGTAAAAAAAATGGTTAATTGAAAATTTTCTTGTAGAAAAAAATGTTAAAATTATGTCAAAAAGTTTAATTTTTTTTCATAAAAAAAAAATTTTTCATAAAAAAAAGATTTCTTTTATTATTATTTTTTCTAATTTAACCATTCATATTTTTTCAAATAATTTTTTTTTGTAATTGATATTTTTTCATTTATAAAAAAATACATAAATTTTTTTATTTTTAATTTCTATTTATTTTTATATATTTTTAATTATTTCACATTAAAAGAAATTACTGTTTTTTTTATATATTACTCATATGAGCTTATGCATCATTTAATGATATATGAATACTAAGTGAAAATGCAGTAATTTTTTTATTATTGAAAAAATTTTGAACAAACTAAGCTGGTTTTCTTATTATTTTTAATTTATAGTTTATCTCCAATTTAAAATTTTTATCATTTTTTTTAACTTGATATATATATCTTTATGATTATTAAAAAAAAAAAAATGTATTTTATAATTTAATTTTCTGTCAATTTCAAATCAAAAATATTGCTTCACCCTATAAAGTTCCATCAATAAATAATTGGTTTTTGTCTAATTGCTGCAAATCACAATTAAGTTGGACGTATACATTGATAAGGCTAGCTTTTATCGCTTTCGGGAAGCTTTCCACATTAAGAAAGAAAGGACGCTGAACCTCAGGAAGACATAAAACGAACGCTTTGTCTTATTACACCTTCCGAAAGCTAACTTCATTAACGACTAATAAAGAAAGATTTGTAAAATATATTAAACGACAAATGTCCATCTATATTATATTGCAGATTTGTGAATTAGAATATTCCGAAGAATATATTTTAAATGTTTTTAAAACCTTCAAAAATGTCAAAAGATACTTTAATTTAAATATTTGTGACATTTAATTTATATTTTGACATTAAATGTAAAAAAATCATCAAATAAATACAAAAATACTAGCAATTATTTTTTGTAAATTACATTTAAGCTAAAAAAATAAATCATTTCGAGTGTCAAATTTTTTTTTATAAAATATATTGTAGAAAAATATATTTATTCTACATTTTTACATATCAATTGTTGTTTTGACTTTAGAAACGTCAGTTTGACGTTTGTAATAGAATAGGGTGTAAAATCCATGATGGCTGGTTTATTTATGACAACGTTACTATGGATGCCAATGTAAATAATTAATTAAATTGTCATTATATGTGGACATATTTTGACACGAGTTTGTGTAAGAAGTATAAATGTCAAACTATTAAATGAAAATATATCAAGTTTTTATAAAAAAGAAAAATCTATATTTTTATAAAATATAGAATTTTTGATACCAATTAAAAATATATATGTCATAATCAATGATTATTTCAATTTCATTACTTTTATCCTTGAATATATGCAACTCAATATACTATCAATATAAACTTCATCCTTGAAGATATTTATTACGCTAAGTAGGCGTGCAATATTTATATTTATATCGGACGTGTTGACAAGTTCTGCAACCGATGTTGCAGAGCATCGGTTTGCAATGCAATTTCAAAATAAAACCGCAAGAAATGAGAAATTATTAATCAAGGAGGAGGATAAATACGCTGGTTTAATTTAGTTTCAGTCTTGAAATAATGTGATCCTGTAGAAATGCTAAAGGGAAAATTGAAATTTATATTAGAAAAAATGTGGCTAAAGTATGTAAAAAAATTTTTGAAAATAAAATTTTAAGAAAAATATATTATGATGTAATAAAATCTATTTTTTAATGAACTTTAAAAATATTTTTTAAAGGTAAAGGTAGTTATTATTTTGCTTCACCTTGTATTGGACAAAAATTGATTAAGCAATTTGTTCTTATTAAGCAAAAAAAAAATTTTTAACGAAATATTTTTTAATAATTAAACCGAAAGATTTTTCTTATAAAAAATTTAGAAAAATACTTTTCATTTTAAACAATATTTTATCATAAAAAAAATATATTCTTTTTTTATGAAGAAAAAAATGTCAGAGTTGTAGATTTTTTTTTATAAAAATTCCAACAGAATTCTTTATGCATATAAATATGCACGATATCTCCTCATTATCATTCTGGAAATAGGGTAACCTACTTTTCTGTGACCTATCATTTTTATTACAAATCTACACGATGCATCCTTATACGAAGATATGTAGACTATTAGAGTTTTAAAATAATTCAAATTTAGTTTGCAATAATTTCAAAAAATATATATTATTTTATACTAAATTTAAGTTTTAAATTAGGTTAATGTAGTTTCTAGAAACATTCTGCAGCAGACTCACTTACTCATTCATCCAACGGCTTTCATAGTTTTTCCTTTATATGCAACTTTACATACATCAAAGTTTGTTAACGGAATATTAATCATTGCTCTACAGCTAAACTTTATAAAAAAATATATATAAGAAATATTATTAACTTTTTTTACATTCAATCAATCGATTTTAAAAAAAATACAGCAGACACCAACAGAAATTAATAAAAAAATATTTGCCTTTAGGTAATGTAGATTAAAATTTTCAAATTTCCCGCCATTAATCAATCAAACTTTAAAAATTCAATACGTCAAACGCAACTTAATTTTTTTGTCAATCACATTTCTCTGTATTTTATTTTAATACATGCAACGTCGACTAACTCTAGTCATTTCCAATGGTTACGTAACATACATAAACATTTTCTATTCCTTTAACAATTCACTGACAGACATTTCCATAACGAACGCCTACAACTGTCAACGTATCGATAACTTTCCAATTTCAATTCTATGCATACGTATGTCATCAAATGTCACGCTATAAATCTGTTTTCAACCGAAATTTAATGCCATATCAGATTCTACATATTCCATTGTATGTTTGTAGAATATACAGCGCGTTTCGAAAATAACACCGTATTATGATGTGAGGTGAAATGTCGTTGTCATTGATCTGTCAGTCTGTCAAGTGTTTGTTTTTAAAGGTTATATTATCTCGGCAATGACAGAAATGGAAGATAATGGCTTCTTGTTTAGGTGTATGTATGTTGGAATATCCATAGTAACCATTTGAACTACTGTATAAATGACAGAACTATTCTTGCGTAGGTTTGACGTATGTATTGTTGTGTGACAATTCACTTGAATGCGAATAGACATAATATATTAATAATATAAAAAGTCTCAAAAAAAATAGTAATGATTAAATGTTTAAGGTTCGATGTAAATTTGTGTATTTTATTTAAACGATCCATCTCTTTGAAAAAATGTTTTGGGTAAAATTTGTTTTCTTTGAAATATGAATTCATTTTATGCAATAAAAAAATTAAATTATTAATTTATATATGTAAAGGAATATTTTTTATATGTTATAATGTGGAATAATAATTCGATGCGCATTAATATTGGTGAATAACTAGATTTGGATTATCGGCGGAATTAATATTAATGCTCAAAATCATTTGTGTAATTAATTAAAATTCCCACAATATGTAAATTAATATGATAAATATTAGATTATTTACGGTTGTTGCAAACTGTGGATTATGTTAATAATTATTCAAAATAATGATATTATTGAAGTACATATTAGTATATATAATTTTTATAAGTATTTTTGATATAATATCAATGGGGGATGTGCTCATTTAGTCAGCCTATATATTTTGACGTAATATAGGCAACTATTATTCACTCATTATATACAACAGTTGCGACATATCTTGTTTAAATTTAAAAAATATCAATGATATTCAAATGAAATAACTAAACTATTAATTCAAAATAATTATGGAATGGTCAAAATTAATTTAAAAATCAATCTTATTTAACTAATTCTAAAATAATTTTCAATGTTAAATGTCCTCATTTAATCAACCTGTGTATTTTACCATAATATAGACAACTATAAATGCAAATATTAATCAAATATTCAATATACGCAACAACTGCGACATTTCGTTGTTAAATTAAACGATATCGATGATTTTTAATTAAAATTAAATTAAATTAAATTATTATGGTCGTCAAAATATATAAAATAAAATATTTTTAAATATCCATTTATAGTTATAATGAAAACGTAACTATATTTTATATTGCAACTTTATTTGCTTTTTAATAGAAATGACTTACGAAATGACAGATCTAATCGACATATTTATAGAAATAGAAAATTTCCCTTATTTTGATGACTTTTTTTTTGCATAATTCGCGAAAAATAATATAAACGCTTTTATTACGTCTGCAGTTTTTATGCGGCCGCTATAATAAATTTTTAATTCTAATGCAAGTATTATTTACTCTTCAAAAAAATTGTTTTGTAATAGAATTTTTTATGAAAAACAAATTAAAGGTTCTTATTTTATTGGAAAAAAGGTGTATTGGTACGTATATTATAATTTACAAAAAAAAAATTATAGTAATTTTATTGAGGTTCAATTATTTAATTTTCTTCTAGATCTAAAAATTATGGCGGCTCGACTGAATTTTTTTTGACATATATAATGCGTTTAGGTTTTAACTGCTCACAAATTTCTCATTGTAAATTGATCTCATTTCTCTTTATATTAATATCTGTAAACAATACACAACATCCATAGTCCGAAAAAAAAAAAATCGTTTCCGAAAAAAATAATCTCCCTGGTGGGATTCGAACCGACCACATCAGCGGTGCCGGCTAACGACATTACCGCGGCACTACGGCGCACGCGTCACTGGTCAATAAAATCGGTTTCCGCGGTAACGCTGTCAGATGTTTAAATACGGCGGCCATCGCGATTTCACAGCTGTCTATCAAAAAACGTCAAACTGACGTTTACAAAGTCAAAACTGAATTGTAAATAAACAAACCGAACGATAATAAATGAAATATCGGCCGAATTTCGACAGAATTATCGCTTTTTTCGCGCTAATTATTATTCGCCTGTTTATATACTATATTCATTTCAGTAATTAGGTATATCTCCCCGTATATGAACACTAAAGCTTATTTGTTGATTCCATCCTTGTAGAAAAATTAGGTCAATTACCGTGCTGCTGTTGCGCATCGTCGACGTTGTCAATCTCTTTTTGTAAACCCACCTGAATGCGTATTTGTGTATTGTTGTTCGTCGCCTTAACAATAAATCCCACTAAGGCTGCGCTAAAGGTTCAGAAAATTTTTCGGAGACAATATTGAGAAAACGACTTCGAATTTTTTAATAATATTTGACCGTTATATTGCCAATATATGCGTCAAGGATCACTTTAAAAATATATATATATATTTAACTTTTTAATTTTTTGTGAAAATTTAAAAGTTTGCGTTATCCTAACGCAAAATATACCCATAGCTAGAGCCGGTCCGGTAATATTAAAAATAAAAATAAACAATTTTTAATCACATAAATTTAAAAATCGGAATAATTTTTATTGTTTCTAAATTTAAAATTAATCTTCAACATTCCTCAATGGCCCCGTAAGGACCTCCCCAACGAATGTTTGTGTATATTTTATATAATAATTTAAAATACGTGCGCTTCTATATATTTTCTTAAATTATGCTGCACTTTATACATAAACTGTTTCAAAAATATCTAGAAATTACATAAAGACGAGGTCAGCTTTATGTGGGTCTACATTTTATACTTATTATATACTCAATGTCCTTTCAGGATACAAAATGTCAAATATAAATATTTACAGTTCAAATTGTACGTTTAAACAAATACGCCCCATTTCAAATTTTAGTATACTAGAAAAAAATTCAAAAACTTCAATTTTTACTAACGAAAGACGGCTTTTTATAAATCCAAAAATGTTTAACCATAAATTAAGTCGAGCACAAAATTAAGCACTGGTTTATTACAAGCCACTAAAACCTAAACAGACATTTGTTCACACTGTCCAACGTTCCATATAAATTGATATATTTAAGGCACTATATTATATAACAATGTAATACAATTGTGTGCCATAGTAAGGTGAACCTCTCACTAAAATTTACTATTAGATGTAGGAGGATACGGAAGTGAGATGAGAATTCGGGACACTTGGATACTCCAGGGAATTCAGACGAACATGAAAGTGTTTGTATAAACATACGGTTCTGTACCCAAGATATGTCCTAACATGCACATATACAGGGTGGATTAATGATAAGATGAAATATTTATGTTTTTTATATAATTTTGTTTGAAAAAATGTGTTTTTTTATAAAAAAAAATTATATTGTAACAATTTGTTTCGGGGATTTAAAATGTTGTGAAAATTGATGAAAATGGCCCTTTCAAAAAATACATTATGAGTAAAACTTACCAAAAATATAGCTGATGATATTTTCCAACGCATAAACAATGATGAAAAAAAAATCCGCACTAAATTAATTTCGGCGCAACCATACGATTAAAACTGCAAACCAAAAATGTTATTATTTATTCGTTGTTGGTTCATAAAAACAATATATTTTTTCAATTTAACCCGCACTTTTTGAACAATATCTTTTAAATTTCGTAATTTAAAAATTTGTTGCTTTAAAAATAAATTATTTATTCACAAATTCAAATTCATTTACCGGCGACGCGATGATATTGAGCAAGCTTTCGCGCGCGTTGTGTTGCGCGTCCGAGCGTGTCCTGGCGTCGCGACGGCTGAAAGCGTAGCTGAAGAGCTGCGGGGCGACGCTGTTTTGACGCGCAGCTATCCCTTGCTGAACGATAGAAATGACTGATAGCGGACGCTGCAGAAACGCGACCGGTTGGTTAGCCGGCGTTTTCCAGGACTCGGGAAAAGCATGTGCAGAAGATCTGGACTGGAAAACGCCAGAGGAACGTTGATAGATATGTGATGACTGTTTAGATGGTTGCAGAGAGTATCAGAAAGTATGTTCGATGAGTAGAATGAATGTGGAATTTTATTTTGAATTAATATACAATTTTTAATTGATTTATATTTAGATAACCTTCTTTTAAAATTTATTTGCTATGAAAAACATTACTATAGCAATCACGGTTAGTGGCAGAGGTAGTTTATTTCGTTTTTATCTAGTGCTACTGAATATGGGGGCATAGCCTTCGAAATACGCATCTAGCTAGGGTTACGGTATTTGGGTGATATTCCATACAATTTGTTTAGATGATTAGAAAAACTATATATTATTTTCTAATACAGATAATTAGAAAATTTTATTTTTTGAACATAATAATCAGATTTTAACAATCAAGATTCTAGTTTAAATTAATTTTTCCGTCGTTTTGCGCGTAATAAACAAATGAAATTTTAAAAAATTATGCCATTTTTGGTTGATAGAAGTAAATTATTGTGTATATTCGCCTTTAGATTATTAATCATTATCCTGTCTGTAATTAATGTCCAAGCATTTTTGTATTTATAATTCTAATGCATTGTACTGTATTATGAGTTGCATAATCATACATCATTGTTTACGGTATAGATTTTGCCGTTATGTTGTGATATATATTAGGGAAGAGAAATAAAAGTACTATGTTTTATAACACAGTTAATAAAAACGAGGATTTATTCGACTATAGTTTCGCTTATTAAGAAATGAACAACGAATTACAGAACACTTATTTATATTAAGTAAATTATAATAAAAGATAATAAAATGACCATAGATCTAATCTAATTGGGACATAATGTTTAGAATTTTAAAAGAAACGGGTATAGATTATAAGGATAGGAGAATAATTTTTAATTTATATAAACACCAAACTGCCTTAGTTAGAATTGAGGGGGAAGAAGAGGTAGCAAAAATAGGGAAGGGAGTTCGGCAGGGATGTACACCTCACCGTTATTATTTAATCTATATATAGAAGATGCAATAAACAAAGTAAAAGAAGAGTATAGTGTAGGTGTGAATGTACAGGGAGAGAAAATATATATGTTGAGATTCGCCGACGATATAGCTATATTGGAAGAAAGCGAAAAGAATTTAGAAAGGGTATTGAATGGTATGCAGGCAGTATTGACTAGGGATTTTAACATGAAAATAAATATAGGTAAAACTAAAGTGATGAGGTGTGACAAAAAGGAATGCAGTAGAAAAATGAGGATCACAATAGGAGATAATAGAATCGAAGAAGTGTCAGATTTTTGTTATTTAGGTAGTAGAATCACAAAAGATAATCGAAGCAAGGTAGATATAAAGTGTAGGATAGCACAGGGTAGGAAGGCATTCGTAGAAAAGGAACAGATTTTAAGATCAAATATTGACTTAGGTATTAGAAAAAAATTACTGAAGGTATATGTTTGGAGTGTAGCACTGTACGGGTGTGAGGCGTGGACTATAGGAAAGGAAGAGAAGCGTAGATTACAAGCATTCGAAATGTGGTGTTATAGTAGGATGATGAGGATTGGTTGGGAAGATAAAGTAACAAATGAAGCTGTACTAGAGTTAGTAGGGGAGAAGAGAAGTATTTGGAGAGTGTTACAGCGTAGGAGAGACAGATTAGTAGGGCATATTCTTAGGCATGGGGGGATTATGCAATTGATCATAGAAGGTAGGTGGAGGGAAAGAGAGGGGTAGGTAGGCCTAGATTGGAGTATGTGAGTCAGATAATTGAAGACGTTGAGATGAATAGCTATAGGGAGATGAAGGGATTAGCTCAGGATAGATCGGCATGGCGTGCTGTTTCCAACCAATCTTTAGGATTGCGGACTCTTTAACTAGATCTAATCTCCTGCCATTATTCGATATTATCTGTAGGTAGTTTGCTTATATAATTGAGAAGTTTAAACACAGATGGCGCCTGGATCAAATTTTGGTAAAATACTTCATCCATAGGAATTCCCTCAAAATAATTGTAAAATTTAAATTTTTAAAACTGCATATAGATTTTTTTTAATCGCCCAAAATAAATAATTTAAACATCAATATGAAAATCCATTTATTTTCAGAATTAAAATATAATGATTTTAATTTACAAAATATTTAAATGAAAATTTAAAAAATACTAAATATATAATATGTTTATTAAACACAATAAATTCTACAGGCATGCAAGTTTACATTACACTTTTATCGAATTTAAACTGTCAAAATATTATTTTCAGATTCAATTTCCTACCACGCCATTGTGGGCGTTATTAAATACAACATCATCCTGGAAGCAAACGTCATCTGTAATAGCATTAATATTCCATTCACCATTTTCCAAAATAGATTCCATATTTCTCCTTTCCTCATTCGATCTGTCAAACGAAATTTCGCACTGATTTCCGCATCCGCCTGACTTTACATTTCTACACTGTTGCATCTTGAGCTTTAAATATTGCATTTCAAGTTTATGCTTGCTCTTCATATTTTGGATCCCTAGTTTCAGCTCGTACATCTTCAAATCGTGGTATTTCTTCATTTTGAACAAGTACTTTTGATGCGCCTCTTTGTAACAGGCGATTTCTGTTTCCAGCAATGTGCGCTGTAATGCTGCTATGTCAATTTGTTCGTCCGCAGCGCCATCTAGAAGAACATAATCAAAGCAAACTTATCGGCGATTTAAAAACATTCTTTTCTGCACTGTAAGCTTAAATTGTTAAAAACAGATTTATCTGATTGAAAAATAAACGTACGATCAGATTCTTTGACGGAATCCTCTTCATAGTACGATTCCTTGCCTTCGTCGCCAAATGGATCGCAATTTTCTTCCAAATAATTCGCATTTTGATTTAATTGACGTTCATTATTTGACATTTCTGACGACAAACAAATTACAAGTTTAATACATCAAATAAACAATTCGCTTAAATTTAAATAAAATTATTGCGGGACTAGAACATAAAATATAGTGGAAAGGGATTTATTTATATTTAGATATTGCACTTGCAAAAGGAACTTACGAGCGTCTAAGAAACTAACATTGGCAAAATTGATTCGTGGCTGATCAAGTGGGGGAAATTTAGAGCCCGTAGGATCTAAAATTAAATCATCTGTTAATTCATTCTTAAATTTGGTACACAAAAGCGTTACCGCTTCTAAAACAATTTCCGTAATTTATACCGCTGCTTGACCCGCAGAAATCGTCACCTCGCACCGCTCCAGAAGAGCCTTCTTCGGTGAAACACGGTGGTAAATTATCGAAATCGGGTTGATTGCCGACCTGGCGTGTTTTAAACTTATCCTTTGCGCGCCTTTTAATAGTGTCTCGCATAATTTTGAATTTACGCCGTAAAGATGCGCTACTTCTATATTGCATTGCATGACGATTGTATTCTTTAGTTAATCTTACCCAAAGGCCGTGCAGTATTTTTGGATCGCCGTTAATGTCTTTAACTCCCGGCATTTCATCTATCAAATTGCTCTTTACGAAATGGAAACAACATCTATGTGAATTTTTAACGTCCAAGGAACAAATGTCGGTCTTTCTAAGTAACAATCTCGAGGAGATTTTTTACTTTTAATTTTTAACATTTTTAACTGGGGGGAAATATTGTGGATTTTGTGCAATAATGATTCGTATATTTGAGCGATTATTTAAATCATTTAGTAAATTAAAAATCAATTTATTTAAGCACTGTAATGAAAAGAATATGTACTCACCAAAACCATGGTATCATTCGGATGGAATTTGATTTGTATTAAAGTCTTCTTCTTCAAGACTTTCCTATAATGACCCTCTTCTATATGATTCATTGTTCGAAGACCCGTATTAATATATATACTTGATAGTTCTTAGTTTTTTTTGAAGATTTTTATTGTTAGTTACGAAATTATTGATGAAAAATAATCAATTTTACCCCTTTACAACGTACGGCACTGGAGACTGAAGGAAGTACGTCAACAATAGCTAATGCAGTGGTAGCTCCATTTAATTTATTTTAAAAAGAATGATTCTAATTACGGCTTATGAAAACATATTCCTAATTAAATTGTATATTGCAAACCGACTTAAAATATTGTAGTTTGATTAATTTGTATTTTTTAATACATAAAAACGAATTCATCATATTTCGATATGATATATATGATAGTTCGATATTCGAAGTATATACATCGAAGATGAGATCTCATTCATAATTCCAATTGGAATCTAATTTGAGACTTAGAATATTAATACAAGAGTAATGTAAGGCTATTTTTACTAATATTCGTGTATTTTTAACGTATAAACTAAATAGTTTAAAAACGCAATATGCCAGCGCCAGTAGAAGGTAAAGACGATAAAGCCGAGCAAATGTGGACGGCCCTCAAACGGCACATAATCCGAGAACGTGAACGTAAAAAGCAAGAACGGGAGGCGGAAGTGGAAGAAGAGCGCTTACGTAAGGAGCGCGAGGCGCGCGAACAACAAGACGTAATGACGCTCGGAGAGACCCGCGAGCAGATATTACAACTCGAAACGAAACTAACGCAATTGAAAGAGGAGAAGCACCAATTGTTCTTGCAATTGAAAAAAGTATTGAACGAGGACGACAATCGCCGCAGGCAATTGGTGAAGGAGAACGAGAATATGATGTCGATACAGGCATTACCACCGGGCACAATTGTGCATCCGCCGATTTACTTGCCGCAGAATATACCGAGAGGAGCGCCGAGTATGCCGCAGCAGGGGTTCAAAATCGCTGTGAAGAGGCAGCGGAGTCCCAGTCCTCCACCGTCCGCCATACCTAATTCGATATATCATCCGAATTTTGGTTATAAGCCCCCCGTTGTCGGCAACTCATTTCAACCTTCTCCACAGAGTAAGACGTATTTCATGTGTCAAAATTAATTACAAACGTCTACCTTGAACATTTTGATAATTATAGGCAACTTGTGTATCATCGAAATTGACGGAATTATGCACATTTTAATAAGAAAACGTATATATTTTACAATAAATTGTATAATGATGTGTTACTTTGTTTGCAGAAGAAGATAATAGACGCCACGATGCTAGGGCTGTGTTATGGAATAGTGAGTGTTCATTATCACATTTTTTTATTAATATATCATTGCGTTTTTTTTTGTATTTCAGTCAGAATTTTTATTTAACTTATTTCATTGAATTTTGAATTTTTTGCACGGACAGCTTATTGTAAATATCATTTACAATTATTAAAAAATGCGCATTTTACTTCTAACAAAAAACGGCAGAAACGCCCCAATACACCACACAACATCAACAACAACCCCCACCACCCCAACCACAAGTAACACAACAACCACCGCCGCCCACCCAAACCGCAGCTGCCGCGGCTGTGTTATCATCAGCAGCGGTAGCTGTTGCGCACGCGTACTACCCGCACGTCGACCATCTGCAGCTGTACAGTCGGGACCCCCCACCGCCGCAACGCTCCTCTCTATATGCGCCTGTGGCGCAACCGCAAGGCCCGCCCCCACCGGCTCAGCCACAACCGCAACAATCTCAAAGTCAACAACAACATGCTGTCGCGCAATACAATCATCTGCACATGCAAGAGCGACAGCAACAGGTTGTTGTTGACCAGCATGGTGGGGCTGGTAAAGTGGTCGCTATGGAGCAGCACTACGCCGCCCTCAGGATGCCCCATGCGGGTGGGGCCCATGTTATTCATAGCGTGCAACAGGGTGGGGTAGCCGTCGGCCAGCCCGGCCAGAGTCCGATAAAAAATAGTAGGTTCAATCATCTTGTATATATTTAAAAAATTATCACTACGATGTAGTAATGTAGTAATGATGTAGTATAAAATTATCATTGAGTAGCTAGATGTACATTTCAAGCGCTATGCGCCCATCTTCAGTAGCACAATATAAAACTAAATAAAATACCTCTGTATATAAATAGTATATCAATCACGATTCGTGACAGAGATATTTTATTTAGTTTTATCCTTGTGCTACTGAAGATGGGCGCATAGCGCTTGAAATGTACATCTAGCTACTTAATGCTTGTTAAGGTATTTGGGTGATATTCTATATATCCTCTATATATTAAGAAAAAAAAATTGACATGGGTTGTAGATTATCCAATGCGGAGCAGTCCGTATCAACAGCAGGTGCTCGCACCAGGTGCTGCCCTCTATACGTCGCAACATGGTGCTGTAAGCGCCGCCTCGCGGTTATATCAAACCAGTGGCGGTCCTTACCCACCACCACGTGATTAAAAAATAAACTTTCAACTTCTAAATCGAAATTTTTCTTTAGCCTCTATTTTATATTTAATACAAATATTTGTATTTGAAAAAGAAACGAATTTTCAACAGTTTAATGCCTTTTTATTATAATGTAGTAATAATTTGTATACCATTTTATTCTCTACATACACATCCTTCCCTACACTATTGCAATGTGTTTTTTTTTACATAGCTATGGGTTTTTTAATTATTAAATCACATATATTTATTAAATGACGTGTCTATTAATAGAGTATTAATTAAATGTTTGTATGTGCTTTAGTGTGATGGCGATTATTTTATTATTTTCGTGAAACTATATATATATATATATATTTTTGAAACTAAACCAATTATTTATACTTTATACAGTTAGTTTTTTTATCCTAAAACATTACACTTTAGAGTAATAAGAAATAATAAATTGTTTATATTAATATACGCGATTTTATTAATTTTTATTTGTGATTTGTGGAAATATTTATTTCATTAATATCCATGAAAAATATTTTAAAATTACTTTCTTACACGTTACGTTATTTGTTCTTCGCAGAGAAGCTTCAATTTGAAGATTTTCTTTCAAAACATTTGAAAGAAATTGCTAGAATACACTAAATTGCGAAAATACATTTCATCGTTTACTATTGCTTTAACATAATATTTCGTTCAAGAGATTTAGTTTACGCTAATAATTTTTATACGCTTTCATTTTGAAACTTTAATTAAGAAAAATTCGTTATAAACTTTATTTACTCTTAATCTACAACACATTATCAAATTAATATCTAAAATAAATCTAAACTGCAATTA
This sequence comes from Leptodirus hochenwartii, assembly GCA_947310635.1. NCBI lineage: Eukaryota > Metazoa > Arthropoda > Insecta > Coleoptera > Leiodidae > Leptodirus > Leptodirus hochenwartii. Next base: position 4,045,100 of record OX371182.1, on the reverse strand, counting down.
TTCTTTAACAAATCCTGACAGTACAATATAAAACTATCTACAGTACATCTTAATTCGATATTATCCAATCTTATCAAGACCACCAACCGAATAAATGAATGTATTCACTTCAATCGTCTACATTGTTATCTTTGGACGTTGACTGAATGACCCACTTGGACCTAATATCCGCCATATTCCTCAGGTTCTGTTGATGCGTCCACGGCTTGAGCTGACGCAGCTCGTTCTCCAGATTGATCTCATCATCGCGCTCGATGGCGTTCTTCGGCGCTATAACCGAGACGGCGATATACGCTTTCGTCGGCCCTTTACTGTTACTGCTCGTGCGGTGATGTTGGTACAGCGGTTTGCCTGTCACTCGATGATATGCAAAGTTATGCGGATATGACACTTTCGTTGGGTCGGCGACGCCATTGTTGCTTCTATATAGGTTATGTTGATGTGTTTGCGGTTCGCTCGATGCGAAACTTAGCTCAAACGGCCACTTTTTAATATCGGCTGTACGACGGTGGTCGTGATATTCATCGACAACTGTTTGTTTGTCTTTTTGTTCCTTTATATGGGATTTTTTTTCGTTTAAACTGTTTTTCCCGGCGGTCGAATTTGAAGGACTTGCTTCTATTTGGTCGAGAATTCGCTTAGATTTTTGTAAATCATTGTCTATATCAACTGAAATTCAAAATTATACTAGTTATTCGCATTTTGAAAAGATTTTGACATTAAAAATTTGACAGTTGACATATTTTACAGGGGTGCCAGGAACAGCAAGGATGAACCTTATATCTTATAAAGCTTATTATTTCCTTTTGGTTGTACTTTCCTAGTCTAACATATGCCAATAAATGGATTTATTATTTATTATTATTATTTACTAAATACACTCACCAAGCATATCATGCACGGATTGCCATTCCTTCGGATGCGAAGAAATCTTCACCAACATCTCCATAAGATCTCCAGCCGCTTTCATATCAATCTCCCCCTAATTTACCATTACAAAATCAAACAAATCAAATCCATCAGAGCGAAACTTACATCATCATAATGTTGTCGTTTCTCTTCCAATCCTCCGGAATCTTTATGAGCTTTGGTCATCCCAAAACCACTTTGATTCCTCACCAGACCCACCAAGAACTGATAACTCCGCTTATCACGACCTCCTGCACTACTCACTGTTAATTTCGGCTTCAATTCGCGATTATGCATCGCCTCGTGAGAATCTGCTGGACCCTCTTCTGATGACAACGGCGGTGAATTTGTTGGATTATTTGTATAAGGACCGTCCGTAGCTCTTGTAATGGGCAATGATTGAATTATTTGATTTTCTTGCGTCTGTAAGATGAAATAGCGAGAGTATTAGAGAATCCCTTTTGAAGAAATGTCAAAAAAGCACTGTTACTTTTGTCAGTGCGTTAATAATAATTTCCCGGGTAACTGTTAATATGTTACTGTTTGGAAAAATGGATATTTTTTATTTATTTTTAAACCCTTTCCTATTTCTAATACATAAAAAAAAAAATTAAAGCAACGTTGTAAATCCTTGAAAAAGCTCCCTAAGAATTCCGACATAATCAGTTACCTACTTCAGAACCAGAGTTTAATATTATACGTCAGTTGCACAGATGTGTTTAAACCATTAAATCTGTGAACATATTTCAATAAGCTACCAACGTATGCATGTAGAGTTATTAATTTTAGTTAAATTCTACCTCTAATGTATGTTTCAAACTTTCCTACATCTCGCAATATACACAATGTTCAAACAATATCATTGGAAATGTTGTATTCGTATTAAATAATTATATACATAAGAATTATTCAAGACGCCTTCATTATTTCTAATTTTACAAGTCAATTTATCGTTTTTAATTTTTTATTGGGGGCCAAAGGAAGGAGCCTCCCCGAAGATTGTTATGCACATATGCATGTTCAGTTGCATAACAATCGGGCGTCCCCCGGGCAACGGCTATTGTCACTGTCACACTGACGTATATTACAATAGCCGGCTAATCCTTCCATTAGAATATTTCTATACATCTTTTTTTTTTATTCTCTTTTTTAACTAATTGTTGTCTTTGATTGTACGTTCACCGCCATGAAAGTTGACTTGTACGGACCTAATTTTTTTTGGGGGACAAAAGAAGGAGCCTCCCCGAAGATTGTTATGCACATATGCATGTTCAGTTGCATAACAATCGGGCGTCCCCCGGGCAACGGCTATTGTCACTGTCACACTGACGTATGTTACAATAGCCGGCTAATCCTTCCATTAGAATATTTCTATACAGCTTTTTTTTTAATTCTCTTTTTTAACTATTGTTGTCTTTGATTGTACGTTCACCGCCATGAAAGTTGACTTGTACGGACCTAATTTTTTTTGGGGGACAAAAGAAGGAGCCTCCCCGAAGATTGTTATGCACATATGCATGTTCAGTTGCATAACAATCGGGCGTCCCCCGGGCAACGGCTATTGTCACTGTCACACTGACGTATGTTACAATAGCCGGCTAATCCTTCCATTAGAATATTTCTATACAGCTTTTTTTTTAATTCTCTTTTTTAACTATTGTTGTCTTTGATTGTACGTTCACCGCCATGAAAGTTGACTTGTACGGACCTAATTTTTTATTGGGGGACAAAAGAAGGAGCCTCCCCGAAGATTGTTATGCACATATGCATGTTCAGTTGCATAACAATCGGGCGTCCCCCGGGCAACGGCTATTGTCACTGTCACACTGACGTATGTTACAATAGCCGGCTAATCCTTCCATTAGAATATTTCTATACATCTTTTTTTTTAATTCTCTTTTTTAACTAATTGTTGTCTTTGATTGTACGTTCACCGCCATGAAAGTTGACTTGTACGGACCTAATTTTTTATTGGGGGACAAAAGAAGGAGCCTCCCCGAAGATTGTTATGCACATATGCATGTTCAGTTACATAACAATCGGGCGTCCCCCGGGCAACGGCTATTGTCACTGTCACACTGACGTATGTTACAATAGCCGGCTAATCCTTCCATTAGAATATTTCTATACAGCTTTTTTTTTAATTCTCTTTTTTAACTAATTGTTGTCTTTGATTGTACGTTCACCGCCATGAAAGTTGACTTGTACGGACCTAATTTTTTATTGGGGGACAAAAGAAGGAGCCTCCCCGAAGATTGTTATGCACATATGCATGTTCAGTTGCATAACAATCGGGCGTCCCCCGGGCAACGGCTATTGTCACTGTCACACTGACGTATGTTACAATAGCCGGCTAATCCTTCCATTAGAATATTTCTATACAGCTTTTTTTTTAATTCTCTTTTTTAACTAATTGTTGTCTTTGATTATACGTTTACCGCCATGAAAGTTGACTTGTACGAACCTAATTTTCCGACTTCTAGAAGAGGAAATCCTTTTCATTTCCCAGGTAATATATACACGGCAAACAACTATGTAGATATTTGTTTGTGTACGCATCAGTAAAAGCTATCAAATAAATTAATGATGCCGCCATTTAATTATGGTTTGCGCAGTCATGCGAGAAGGGAGTTTATTTCACCCATTACCCAAAATCGAACAAGTTAAATTATGTCTGTCGGTTAATGAAGCAACTTTTTCCGAAATTACGCGCTTTTACGCTTAAACATTTTCAGATTAGTAAATAGTCTTTATACAGGATACTAATTTACTAAAAAAATCCAACCTGTCTGACCTTTCCAATTCTTAATTAAATTTCCAATTTTTTTAAATCCTGACCTGACCTTTTACGTCAGCATTTTAAAATAAAACCGCAACAAAATTTATTTCCACATTTCAAAATAATTATTTGCAATACTCCTCGATATCTATTCGTGACTATTTTATTTTTGTTCGACCAGAAAAGAAATTCATCATTACTTCTTCGCCGACTAATATAATACAGCCCATTTAGGGACAGGGGGGGGGGGGGGTTAGTATAATCTGTAAAACGAACCCCAATCGTCATTAGCATTTGGCGAATTTCATTACAGTCGTCCATCACAAGCCAGCTCACCAGCTGGAGTATCCTTCCCCCACCAATCCCATCTCATCCCACGGCACACTTTAATTTGCGCCCATTGGACGCTTACTAAACTATAATCAGCAGTATAAAGAAACGCAATTGCCATTGTTTTAATTATTACTCATAAAATATATTACGTTCGATTCAGTTCGCTTTTATTTTCTATGCTTAACTTTTTTTTCGCGCGTAATTACATTTACATTTTTAATTGAAGTTTGATGATGATGATGATGATGGCCGAGGGTGGTTTGAGTTTAAATTTATTATACAGCGTTAAGTTGGTATTTTCTATTTTCGTTGGCTAGTTTAAAAATGATTCAAGTTTCCTTTGTAGATGTCGCTTGGAGTGAGGTGAGGTTGCTCCCACCAATCAACGCAATCTCACCATCCAATCTAGTGGGCTATTATAGGCAAAATCGCTTCGTTCCATCACTATATAACGTAATACCCTATATAATATATGTAGCTCCCTTATACGCTACCGTTAGTGCCGATAAATTAGGAATTATAGAATAAAAAATATTTTTCAAGGCGCCTCATCCCATTTATTTAGGAAATATTAATTATATGAAAACTTATTTAATTATATATCGATTTTAATAAGTATTAAATGATTGTTTGCTATTTTAATTCTACATAAAAATATGGTACATTTTTTTGACAGAAATGGCAACAGTGACAACAATTTTTTTGACAGACATTAAACTACAGTAAACACATATTTAGAAAGGTTTAAATTATATAATGATACATTTTGGAAGCATTGGCTTTATTAATTATTTTTTTTTAAAATCTGCTTCTTTTTCAGCAATTTTTTGAGTCACTTTAAGACGCCGCCACAAATTAAAATGCCACCAACAAAATTTTGCCGTACCTTTAATATTTAAATCGGAATATTTGGAACAGTTGTGTGTCAAATTTACGTCACTAGCCTAAGTTTAACAAAAAAAAATCTTAACTATAAAATTGCAGTTGAAACATATAACTATTTGATATTATAGTTGAACTATTCAACATTAGATGGCGCTACAATATAAATTAATAAGTTGCCTAATACAAATGTTTTGTTATAAACTGTATAATCCGAACGAAAACATAATTAAATCAGTTTTTAACTGTAGTGAAACATATAAAGAATCGAAGACACTTGACTAGCGTTAGTGGTTGCAGATGTTATCTGATGCTAGGGCTCCTGTACATGCCATCAGATCCCACGCAGAAGCAGCCGTGGAAACGAGTATGTCATAAAATAAACTCTGGACTATTTTATCCATTATAAAGGTTTTATGCTTTATCGTAATCTAATAATGGCACTCGCGCCGTATAATAGCGTATACCGTAATTGAATTTGATTGCATTTGAACTATTCTATTCTTAGTTTTACTTGAAAAAAACTTCTTCAGTCACAGCGAAAAAGAGTGGAGTGAAATTAAATGTCAAATACAGTAGGGTTGCATAATGCATAACGATGAATAGGGAATTTAACGATTGCAATTCATTCAATTAAAATTGGATGGGTTTTAAATATGAATATTTCCAATTTTTTCGGGGTAAATATCAAAATTGTTACAGGGTCACTTCGTTTTATAACAAAAGTAAATATTTCATATGCGGCCGATCTCAGGGCACCAATTAATTTTCCTCGTTCGGCTGAAATAACATTACGCCATTGCGCGAATTACATTTTTTTTGCGATCGTGACCGGAATTTTTGCGATTTACCTTTGAAATATACAGCGTGTCTCAAAAAATACTTTTTCTAAATAAATTCAATTTAAAAAGGAGCAGAAATCGAAAATAATTTTTTTGAAGATTGTAAAATTTAAATAAAAAACACCGAACGTCGATATGTAAGGTTGTAGGTTTTAGAAAAATAACTTGCATTTTAATCTCTTTTTGGTTTTAACTTAGAGAAATTTAATTAATAAACATTTTTTTACTTTTTTTAATTTTCAATAATTTAATATATTTTTTTTTTATAAAAACAGACGCTATATTTTATTCGAAAATTATTATTTAATTTTTTTTTACGCCAGCGCGAATTATTTAAAAATTAATTAGTGTATCAAATGGATCGCCCTGTATATTTTCGCTCATACGTGAATAAATACATAGATGTGCCCTAAGGTATATAATTTAATTTTTCGCGTGTTCATAAGCTAACTGGGCTAGCAAATATTATATAAAGAGAACTTCTGCATTCAATTTTCGTAAAAATCAAATTTATATCGAAATTTTGTCATTTTCGCGCTAAAAAAAAATTTTCAAGAAAAATCGGTTGTTCTTGACCAACGAACAGGAAGCAAATTATCAAGTTTTAAAAATTTTTAAGTATTAAAAATTTTTTAATTTGCCTCTGCCTTTTTTTGAAAGAAATGCTTGTAGATATCAGAAAATGCATATTTTGTTGAAAAAATTCCATGACATTCAACTAGTTTTTATTTAAAAAAACCTAAAAAATATTATAAATAATTTTTCATGTCCAAAATATATAACAACCCATAGCTATCCCCCCTCTTTTTTTACTAAATTTAAATTGAACTTACTATACCAACCCTCAAAATCTCCTATACTAACATCAAAATGAAAGGAACTACGCCGCAATTACATTGCGACGTTTCGTTTTGACAGCTGTCAAAGTCCGGGTTCATTTCGTTTCGTACATTTTACTACATGTATTCAGTTGATATAACAATCGAATCGCATCCGCTGTAGATGTCTTTTAGTCCTTCATTTACAGTTAGAGAAAGATACTGCAGAATATGTGTGGAAGAGAACAGAATGTTTTACTGTGGAAATAGAGCTGTGATGAATGTTAATCTATGTGGGAGATTGAAATGGAAATTGGCAACAATGCCGCTGTGTTATGTCATTTGGGTATCTGTCTATGGAAGTTTATTAGAGCAGTGGCTCTAAATTAATATCAAAATACAGAATGATTTTTTTTTATTTTTTTTTTGAGCTTGACGTTTGATTAAAATAAAATATTCCTTTCATATTCATATTCATATTCCTTTCATTAAAAAAATAGTCCCTTTCATCCCTTTCCACCTCCGCACAATATGTCTCTTCACCATTGACATTTGACCGTACTCTTGTCAATCCTATGGATCGGATATTATGTATATCTATATAGACTACCCAACATACATGTCTGTTGTAGAAAAATGATAGCTACTTATTTTATTGATTGAAAATTCTAGAATGACAATGAATACTAACTATAGAGTAATTCTACAAAAAAAAAATCCGCGGAAAAAAGATACGTTAGATCTTCATTTTTAATATTACTATAAATCGTAAAGATAACTAATAACTAAATATAATATATATATTTTTTTAATGCAAGTACTTCCACCATCTTTGCATTTTATTAAGGGGATACCACCTTTAATATTTTAAACTATTTGGCGTTAATATCCAATTAGCAATTTATTTAACTGCTCCACCCCATCTATAGGTAATTTAGCACAACACTAGTACAAACTTTTCTGTTAGATGTCGCTTATAATTTTTGCTTACTTAAACGATAAACTAACTATAGAGTATTTATTGATAACGTTATTTGTTATTATGGAAATATATTGTTGTTCTGACAATTAAATTAATTATAAATCAGTTATTTGTCAAAATAATAAAAATATATTTTATTTTGACAACTAACGTCATTACAGACAGTTATTTGTCATTTTTTTTGGCAAAATATTGAAAAATATATTAAAATATTTAAAAATATAAATAAATCTTTAAAAAATTACCGATTTTTTCTTTATTTCAATTTTTTGGCACACTATCATTGCCAATAATCTATATATATCTAGCTAAATTTAGCTGTCACTTTTTTTTGTGAACGGCCACAAAGGGAAGAAGATATAGGAACAGAAGAAAAAGAACTTGCTAAGGAAGCATTTATCAGAGCGATTAGTTTCACATTGTATTGTGAAATAAATGTACAACAGATGTCACTGATGGGGAAAATGTATTTAAGTAATGGGTTGCAGATATTAAATGCCCTAATTTGTTCCTTAATTATAGAGATTATTGCAAATTGTAATTGTATGCTGAATCATAACACACAAATAAAGAAAAAATATTCAACTGAAAAGATGAATGTAACAAAAATTTGGCGATTTCAAGTTTGATAATAAAACTAAGAGAAAAAAAAAAACTTTTTAGGTTCATTAGAATTCGAAATACGCATTTGGGACTTTCAAGTTTTAGCCAAAAAATAATTCGAAATGAAATTAAGTGAATTGTCCCTTCGGGATGGCTCAATTTAATTCATTGCTGACTGCAGTGCATAAAAGAGAATTATATAAAATCATTGGGTTATTTCACAGCGTCTTTAAAAAAGATTAAGAAAAATATTTTAAAACGAAAAATTACATTTATAACGTTTTTTTCTTTATTTTGATGCAGTTTAGAATTTTAGGTGATCATTTTTAAATAGAAAAATGTCATAAAATGTGTCAATTAAAAAAAAATACATTTTTAAAATCCATCTCTGGAATTTGCTTTTTTTTTTGTAAGGATGTCAAATAAAAATTCACTATTTGAAATATTGCATATTATAAGTTATCGTATTTTTCCAATGCATACAAATTTTCGTGCAAAAATCTGACACAACCTCCTAACACAAAAATCATAAAAAAAAATAATATACAATGTAAAATTTTAATAATTTGATAACAGAAAACGGCATCACAACAAATTCGTATGAAATAGATTTTGTTTTGTTTTGTGCGGTTATAATTTTTTTTAGGTTAGGTGATATTGTCAGCTGTCATTTTAGATATGCAATTCGTGAGCTAGAAACGAATGTTCAGTTCAGTAGCCATGGACATGGAACGATGATAAAGTTTCGTATCTATAGAAACGCGAATGTTTCCATATATTCATAAGCAGCTTCTATATTTTTTCATATTACCACACAACCTGCTGTCACGTCATTTTTTTTGCCAATCATAAGCGCACTTGTCAATTATTTAATATGTCAATATTATTTTAATATAGAATTTTTTATTCATCTAAACGTCGATATTATACAAAATTTATTGTAATACACACACATAATTAAAAAAATATATATGTAAAAGGTAAAAAAAAAATTATCGAAAAAAAACAAAAATTAATTTGAATCATTTCTTGAAGGTTATGGCAGGGTTAAAAGACAATTGCTTAGCTAAAACGCAGCTTCCAAAATAATTTTGTTTGTTTATTATAAAATTAAATTCAAATATTCTTCTCTAGTCCCATACAGGATAAGCAACTGCTTCAAAATCACTTAAATAATAATTAAATTTTCGTATTGACACACTTTTTTTACTTTTTAAATAACTTTTTTTTAGCTATATATGGTTAGAAAGGTAATAAAATTTTACAAAAGATAGAAAAATAATATACAGGATGTTTCCATACAAAAAATGGCAAATATCTTTTAAAAAAATTAAAAATAATATACAGGGTGTTTCTATAAAAAATATGGCAAATATCTTTTGAAAAACATAAAAAATACCTCCTTTTTTGCAAAACAAACGATTTTTATACCTAAAAATTATTTTAATGATTCTTCATTTTGATCAACTGGCGATTTTAAACACCATTATAATATACAAAATCATTAATAATATACAGGGTGTTCCATAAAAAAGAAATATTGGCAAATACAAGTTAAAACATTAAACGTCATTTTTGCACACAAAAAAAAACTGTTCTTAGTACTTGAAAATTATTTTAAAATATTTCTTTATCGGCCGGCGATATTAAACACCATTTATAATACACGAAAGCGTTAATAATACCCTAATTGTCATCGAAAACAATACGTGCTTCAATAATGTTCGATATTCGTTATTTCCCCGTGGCAACCCTATCGCGGATCGACAGCTAAACCGTCTATTGTTTTTGTTTTTACGTTCTCTTTGGCGAGCGCGCTTGATTGTCACTATTCAGCGATCAAAATGATTAATTAATATTTTTTTCTCCAAAAGTAGCAAAAACCGCAAAATAACGCACCATTTCTAAAAGGTATTGGGGTTTGATAAATTCGGTCATTGTTGAAAATTGCAAAAAAAATATTGTTCTCCATCAATTGCCGTCAAATATGACGTTTACGTTTCTGAAACAGCATTTTTTTTTGTATGCCATTAGTTTTTTTGTAAATTAGTTTTTTTACAAATTTGTAAAATAATAATTGTTTTGTCGCACTAAATTTTGACAAAAAACATTTTTTTTAAACCTTACCGTGGGTTATATAAATTATAGTTTAACTAAAACGCTTAATACGGAACTAATTTAGTAATTATTTGAGAAAAAAGTTAATCAGCTTATGACAAGCGTTATAATAAGTGAAGTTGGGCCATTGGAAAGTTGTTAACGTTCAATGGAATATTCATTAACTCAGTACAAACTAACGTAGCTTTGTTGAGGCCCTTAGCAGCCCAGAACTAATTAAAATGCTTTTACTAAACCTCTAGATCCCTAACATTTAATAAAACAGTAACAACCTTAAAATAATAAACTCCTGTTTATTATAAATGAACCTTTTCCGAATTATGATTTTATAATAGAAAAACAAATTGGATTATTTTATAAGCGAGAATTTAGAAAGCCAACGATTATAGATTTGTATTTGTGCATTTTTTGTTTTGATTATTTATTATTTTGTAAAACCAACAAAATGGAATTTTTTGAAGAAATTTGTAGATAGAACAATTTTAATAAAAGCGGCAGGATCTTCAATATAATGTTCAAATATAATTGGGTGTTTTATTATTTCATAGTTACATAATTCAAACAAAAATAGAATAGATTCACGTAATTTCTCCAGGGAAATCTCAAAATAGTCCACAATTTTCTGTTGATAGCTTGGAAAATGTAATACAACAATATATTAAAAAAAAAAAGATTTCTAGGTTCATTTCATTTTTTATTTTATACAAGTTCATTTATTAATTTTAAAGTCTTTTTTGGAGTTTGTAAAATCTGAAAAATGTAAAAAATATCATTTTTATTTGTTTATTTTGGACCGAATATTCTGTAAAATATATTCTCATGGTATTAAATATTCTTCTTTCACGGTTTGTTACCACAAAAAAAAATCCGCGGAAAAAAGAAACATTCATTTATAAGATTACTATAAATCGTAAAGATAACTAATGACTACATATATATATTTTTTTTAATTCAAGTACTTCCACTATCTTTGCATTTTATTAATGGGATACCACCTTTAAAATTTTGAACTATCGGCTTTAATATCCAATTAGCAATTTATTTAACCTCTCCACCCCATCTATATGTAATTTAGCCCAATCCTAGTACAAACTTATCTGATAGATGTCGCTGCTTAAAGATAGCTATTTAGGTCAACCAAACTATTGCTTAATTAAACGATAGAATACCATATTGTCTAAATAATTAATATTTAATAATTTGTTACAGAAAATTCGATTATATACAGGATTATATTTATATTCGTATCATAAATCGATTAATTGTAGTAGCTGTATGTAGAAAAGCATAACTTAATTTTGTACCATTTTCTAGATTTTGCTAATTAAAGCATTGCCAGTTTTTAATATTTGTGATATCCCCTTAAACTATTTTTTGTTAGTAATTAATTTCTTAAATATTAATTAACATTATTAGTAATAATGTTAATTATTATTATAATTAGAATAGTAACAATGCCGAAGAAAATAGGAGCTAATTTGTGTGAGAACTATAGGACCATTAGTCTACTATCACATGCATCGAAGATATTGTTAAAGATTATTTATAGGAGATTAGAAAATAAAGTAGAGGAAAGGCTAGGAGAAGATCAGTTTGGTTTTAGGAAAAACAGAGGGACGAGGGAGGCGATTCTAGCACTAAGAACGGTAGTAGAAAAAAGAAAGAGGGTAGGAAAGGTAACTTGCATAGCTTTTGTAGATTTAGAAAAAGCATTTGATAATGTAGATTGGGACATAATGTTTAGAATTTTAAAAGAAACGGGTATAGATTATAAGGATAGGAGAATAATTTTTAATTTATATAAACACCGAACTGCCTTAGTTAGAATTGAGGGGGAAGAAGAGGTAGCAAAAATAGGGAAGGGAGTTCGGCAGGGATGTACACTTTCACCGTTATTATTTAATCTATATATAGAAGATGCAATAAACAAAGTAAAAGAAGAGTATAGTGTAGGTGTGAATGTACAGGGAGAGAAAATATATATGTTGAGATTCGCCGACGATATAGCTATATTGGAAGAAAGCGAAAAGAATTTAGAAAGGGTATTGAATGGTATGCAGGCAGTATTGACTAGGGATTTTAACATGAAAATAAATATAGGTAAAACTAAAGTGATGAGGTGTGACAAAAAGGAATGCAGTAGAAAAATGAGGATCACAATAGGAGATAATAGAATCGAAGAAGTGTCAGATTTTTGTTATTTAGGCAGTAGAATCACAAAAGATAATCGAAGCAAGGTAGATATAAAGTGTAGGATAGCACAGGGTAAGAAGGCATTCGTAGAAAAGGAACAGATTTTAAGATCAAATATTGACTTGGGTATTAGAAAAAGATTACTGAAGGTATATGTTTGGAGTGTAGCACTGTACGGGTGTGAGGCGTGGACTATAGGAAAGGAAGAGAAGCGTAGATTACAAACATTCGAAATGTGGTGTTATAGGAGGATGATGAGGATTGGTTGGGAAGATAAAGTAACAAATGAAGCTGTACTAGAGTTAGTAGGGGAGAAGAGAAGTATCTGGAGAGTGTTACAGCGTAGGAGAGACAGATTAGTAGGGCATATTCTTAGGCATGGGGGGTCTATGCAATTGATCGTAGAAGGTAGAGTGGAGGTAAAGAGAGGGGTAGGTAGGCCTAGATTGGAGTATGTGAGTCAGATAATTGAAGATGTTGAGATGAATAGCTATAGGGAGATGAAGGGATTAGCTCAGGATAGATCGGCATGGCGTGCTGTTTCCAACCAATCTTTAGGATTGCGGACTCTTTAACTAACTAACATTATTACTTTTTAAGAGTACACGAAAAATATTTCCTTGTCATTCAATTTGACATGACTGTCTTCTAATACTCATTGAATTATTTACATTAATCGACGAATAATACATCAAAAGGCGCATTCGCATATCAATGTCATCTACAAACAAAACATGCAACGATACTAACGACCCTCTTGGAGCAGCTATTGCTTCCCCCCCCCATTATATAGCAATACGTTTGTATAATACAAATATAATTCTTGATGTATCGAAAATCGAAGTCGCATACAAAGGTGCAAGGAAAGCGGAGACTTGAGGCAACCGAATCGAAGACCACCATCTCACTTATACATGCACAGCTTTGCTGTTCAGTAAACATAACTAAATCCGATTTTAAATTGGAATGAGCCCCTCGTAAATACATATTTGCATATACGTCGCGAAATTTGTCATATATTGATCCAGCAAGGATTTTCAAAATGTTGCTTTTGCAAACAATAAAGAGACCTTTCAAATAAGCCAGTTTTGTACACAATACATTTGAACTACTGACTTATGCAATGACACGTACTTATTTAAATAAATAATTAAATTAAGAATTGATTAACTGGTAAATACGTACTAATTAATATATAATGAAATATTTTTTTAAATTGATTTAATTACGGAAAATGTCGAAATATGTTAAAAATGCGCTGTGACATTGACATGTCAAATGAGGGGTTTTTAAACAAATCAGCTGTTTTATAAATGATGGCCGATGATCAAATGTCTACATCGACTAAAATGTTGTAAATTATTAAATAAACTGTATTTAAGCTTATAATTTATAGATAAATGTAGAAAATTTAAATAGTAGAAGCCACGTTTTGAGACATAAAGCACTATATTATAAACCAGGAAATCGTTGTGTATGAGAAAAGGACTTGTGAGGGACCAAAAGCGCCAGCAGTCCCTATCGTTGAGATATATATGCAGGAGCACGCATTTTACGGCAGGATGTACAAAGGACTATGAGGGAGATTACATTATTGTCCTGTAGGAATACATAAACGGTACGATATACAATAAATCACATAGAGAGCACGTTCTCGTATCTAAATTTGATATTTTTCGGTGATATAAAAAATTATAAATATAAAATATACCCTTGTATATTACGGATGCTTTTTTAAAGGGAAAAAATATACGAATTTTCGTATTAATAAAAAAACTACAGCTAAGCAAATGCAATTTTGGTAAATGTAAATAATAAAAAAATTTGCTTATGAATAAATGATTTTCTGATACAAGTAAATAGAACACATGTTTACAAATTGAAAAATAATCGCCGAATATTATGTAAAAATCGTCATTTTATACAGCAGCGTTTATTTGCAAATATTGACGTAAAATGAAGAGATGCAATTAGAAAAGTAAATAAATATTCTGTTGGATTGCATCAGCATTTCTTTAGCAAGCGTAATAAATATTTGGTCTTTTTATTTATAGCGAAAGTTTCGTTAATTAAACTGCAAGGCAACGAAAATTATAAATGTCAATAATTCTTCGAAGCGCTTAATCAAAACGACTTGTAACTAGGTTATGCAACAATAGTTGCATAACTTAATTTTATTTTGAATCTAACGACGTTATAAAAATTAAAATTCGAAATATATCTCAATATCCATCAAAAATATCCCTCAAAAAATCTTTTGGAAAACAAATTACAACTTCTACAATTGTATCCATATCTTTTATTGTCTGTCGATCAACTCAATTATAAACTGAATGCGCGGAAAAGAAATAGGATCATGGGCTGGGTTCGATGCGAAACTTAAAATGCTGACAAAAAAACTTTTTACGTACATTGCCAGCAGAGTGGAAAGCGACATCACAAGAGAAATCCCTCAATTGAAAGCCCCGCAAAGGCGCTCATAATATGATGACACAACTCCAGGTGTGGAGAAAAGAAAATAGGCCCCTCTTTAAAAAAATTTAAACCTAAAACTGATGGATATCAAAAAATCATTACGAATCAAATCAAATACTTCGCATAAAAACAAAATTTTGTTATTTTTCATTTTTTTTTTTTAGAAATCCGTTCCTGTACAGTCTATGTACAAATAAATTTATATTTTATAAAGGGTATGTCTGCTTTTCGTGTATTATCTCATCAAAGGTCTACCCTGTAAAGTTTGGCGCGCTTCTTTCACCGCTAGATAGCGCCACCGTCCATTTCGACGTTCCATTAAAAGCTTCGTGTAAATATTGAATTTCATTGAGTGGTTCGATCCGCGCTTTGTACTGATGATTCCCGTAGCCCGAAACGTCGCCGGGCAACGGAAATGATCCGCATACGTGACGACATGTCGATATTGTTGATTGTAACGTAAAAATGAATTTTTAAATTCATTTAGAACGATTTATTTCTAGTATTTTATGAAATTACTGAATAACAGAGTTTTATTTTCGATAAACGCATCGAATTTTATAACAAATAAAAATTTTAATATATTTCTTTATAAAATTGATAAATTCTAGTTTCGGGGCCGTAAATTATTTATAATCAGGCTCTGTGTCTATAAAAATATACTCTTATGAGATATTAATGGGAATCATATTGATTGCTGAATTAATTAAGGGAAACCAATTTTATCGGTCATTTACTAATAAATTCTAAAATTAGAAATAGATCATTAAAGCGGAAAATATTGGAGAATATTAAATAACAACTATATTGATTAATCTTTTTTATCACTGAATTAATTAATAAAAAAAAAATTCTTTGTCGAATATGAACCATTACATGTTTTTTTGTTTAATTCTCAGTCTATAATAAAATAAAATTTAATTTAATGGCATTTGCAGGAATAAATGCATAGATTTTTTCGAATGTAATTGTGTCGAATGAATTGCCTATAGTATAGACATGAAGAAATGAAAGAACAAGAAAATTACACAGCTGAAAATGTGCCAGCGAGGAATCATTATAACAAGAAAATTCCGCTCTTACGTATATCCTTCTCGCGAAGAGAAACAAGGAAAATAAATCAAATTTTCCATTACAATAATTTACATATCCACGCGCATGTATCCATTCTATTTTCTGTTGTGTAATTTTCTATATATGCGTTCTTTCTTGTTTCGTTTGTAATGCAAATGCGTTCTTTCTTACCTCTTCGCTTTTATCTTCTTTATCTGCCTTCGCTGCAACAAGAAAAAGAATTTTTTATATTAAATATATATTTAAAATATATTTAAAAAAATAAAATTGTGATTTACAATATAAAATAAAATTTAAAAAATTATCACTACGGTGTTAAATAGTACCGTAACTCAAAGCACTAAATAGCTAGATACGCATTTCGAAGGTTATACCTCCATCTTCAGTAGCACAAGATAAAAACTAAATAAAATACCTCTGTCACGAATCGTGATTGCTATACAATATTTTGCAAACAATAGTTCATTCGTAATCTCTTTTCGAAAAGAAAATGTGTATTTGAATTATTTATCGATAGGGAAAAACCGCTTGAAAATTGAACAACAAAAAGGACCCGATTTAAAAATTTAAAAGGCAACTTGCGTGAAATTTCAAATCTATAATAAAACCGAAAATATTGATTTACTATAAATAAGATATGTTGCAGTAAAATTTCTTTGTCTTTCAATTTCAATCAGCGAGTCAAGCTTTATTACCGATCGATTTGTTCGAAATTTAACCCACAAAATCGAACAAAACCTTAAGAACTACCCTTGCGCAATTTACGACAATTACCTTGGTAAATCATCAATATCAACACACAGAAACCCACGACAATAAAATTGCGGCACTTCATGTTTCGCAACAGAATCATTTCAGGAAACCCCATTTAAACACCGAATTCACATCGCGATTAGCCACGTTTAGGGTGAAATGAACCGTAAAGTAACCGCAAAGAACATCGTTCTTGTTCTATGTAGAAATACCGAATAGAAAATGAAATCGTCGTGTATTAGCTAAGGGTTGTTGTGTTTGGTGGATGAATGCGAAGAGAACATAGTATTGTTTCTTCGGAGGTAGTTTCTGAACTACCTACGATTGGCGTTAGATAGGGGTTGTGTTCCTGCGTGCTGTTGGAAAGCGAGGATAGGTGATGTAGGGAAGGAAATGCAGGGAAATGGCGCCAGCGCAATATGAACGCTGCACCGCTTCGATGGATTGTGAAAAATTCATGTAATAAGACGTAGTTTCGTATAAAAATTATAATATCGTAAATTTAGAAACGGGTTCAAATATTAATGTTAAGGAGAAACGAGATACATATACTTCATGAAGGAGAAAAAAATACATTTATAGCAATGTTGAAGCAAATATAGGGAAAATAATCAACGTCAACTTGGCAATACATAAAAAAATTTATATTACAAATTTGTTTGGAACAAATCTTTAAAAAAATTATTACTACTCCAATTCTGCGCTGCCTTCTATGTCATTACACAGTATATCATATACCACCAAACATACACTGACATGTCTTATATTTTCTTTTGAATTATTTGATTTGTTATAAATGTTGCTGTGTGAGAATGTAGCTCGATTAATGCTTTGTGTTAGAAAATTATAATGAATATTTCCACGGCATTATAACGAAATGCCAAAATTCAGTGGTTTTTCTTACGTAAATAATATATTTTTATATCTCATTGTATAAAGCACCATCCAAAAAGTGATTTTTTTTTTATTGTGCTACTGAAGATGGGGGCATCGCCTCCGAAATGCGCATCCATGCTTTGTGTTATGTTTTATATAATTATTTAACGCTGTAGTGGCGATTTACAATTTACATCTCGTGTTCGCAATAAAAAATTAAACATATAAACTATGTGCGTTTACATGGGAAGATGGCTTAATTAATTTTCTTTCAATTAATATTACTTTAATTTTTATTTAACGGATGAGAAGACATTTTCCATCATTTTATTCTACAGGCCTGTATATCATTAATGAAATATAAAAAATAAATATATCAAGACTCTATAACATCGATTTATATATAATAATTTTGATTTTTGGGATATTTTTATGGTTTTATATTCCCAATTGAGTGAGAATGTAACATATTTTTGGTAAATAAAAAATTATTTCACATAAAAACCGCCATTAGGCCACAAGGTGGTTCGAATTTCATTATTGAGTTTAAATAATTCGAAGTAACTTGGCGGTGTACTGTCAACGTCTTCAGCACTTCATCTATCATGCATGTCACAGTGATTGACATTATTGCCTCCCTGCTTTTCCCTCGCACATTCTTATTATCAGTACTATTCATATTTTCTCGTAACGTACCACGTGTATTTTAATTCGGGCAGTTTTAATAATTCATTGTGATTTACCGTGCTACAGTTGACGAATTAACATATAAATTAAGGCAAGTAAATACTTTTGTTGATAACACGTAGTTACGTTCAAAGCCGGCTATATTTATATGACTTAGCTTATCATGCAGTTCTTTCAGGTATTTTTTAACAATGCCCCGCAAAGCCGCTTTAATAGCTGATGAATCCAACGACACGGTGCCGGATTCACCGCTTCGTAGATCAACGCGGTCTCGAGTAGCGAATCCTCTTGCTCCCGAAATAGCCCCTGTAGATACTGTTGGCCGCACTAGGCGAAGTTCTACTTCCAGTGTTGGTAGTGATATGTCTGTTGCTTCGGTGGCTTCTCTACCAGCTTCCGCGAAGGGAGGCGTGCGAGCTCGTAGGCCGTCGCTATCGCAAGAAAGCAACTTGGAGAAAATTGGGGAAACTGGGAAGCCAAGTGAAGTAGCGCTCGTTAAGAGAACTCGAGAAGGTACCTTTTCAATGTTTAGTTGTTTGCACATTGAATGTTTACGAAGGAATTTATAAAATCGGACATTTTCTTGCAAAATAAGTGGAAAAATGAGCTAATTTCAAATTGTAGGTTCGATCAGTAATCTTCAAGACGATGCGAGCGCTTTATCGGTACGTGCCGGATCACCCGCCGTTGCTGCAGTGACCGATAGACGTCGCTCGCTTCGTTCCGCTAGTCATTCTCCAACTTCATCCATTAAAGACTCTGCCGGCGACCACGCTGTTAATAATAGCACTCCAAGTAAGGTCCGTGGTAGGCGTTTGTCTGTTGAGAAAGCTGCCCCAAAGGGAAGAGCATCCGTCGCATTAGAACCTTTGGATGAAGAAAATGAAGTTGAAACTCCAAAGAAGAACGTCGCAAAAGCAGCATTGCAGTCTGTTTCCGAGCAAGCTGCTGTTGATAACGAAGAAAAAATGGAGGAAATTGCAGATGTAATAAAATCGGTTGAGTCTAAAGAAACGCTCGATACAGCTAAAAAAGAACACAAAAAAAAACGATTAAGTTCTGAAAGTACCAAAGAAAATGATGAAGTAAAGTCTCGGGTAAGTTCAGAACAGACAAACACAAAAGTAGATATAAAACAAAGTGATGATATAACTAAAGGGCTTTTAACTAAAAAGGTACGTGAGCAATTTTTAAG
The DNA here is from genome assembly GCA_947310635.1 of Leptodirus hochenwartii. NCBI lineage: Eukaryota > Metazoa > Arthropoda > Insecta > Coleoptera > Leiodidae > Leptodirus > Leptodirus hochenwartii. The sequence goes on along the minus strand of OX371182.1, from coordinate 4,025,581 downwards.
CCAAACTCAAGTCGTTATTTCCCCTTTAACTAATAAAATCTCGGCAGATAAACTATCTGAAATGTCCGAACTTATTTCTAATGATATAAAGGTAAATGAACCGTCTGAAAAGTCAGACAGCTCTTCTTTAAGTACTGAAATTATTCCCTTGAAGAAAACTTTAGATGATATAAAATCATCTCCAAAACGTTCTAACTTAACACCACAATCTCCTGTAAGGAGATCTCCTCGATTAATTAGCGAAACTGTTTCTGATTCTTCCGATACTAAAGTTATCAAATCTGAAATTCCTTCAAATATTTCTAAACCTGTTGTTACTGGCCGTGCATCATTAAATTCGGGCAAAGAGTCGCGCAAATCTATTTCGAAAGAACCAACACCAACGAAAGAAATTGAAGAAACTGAAATGAAATCCCCAAGCAAAAGTTTAGATAAGAGTGTAGAAGTTGTTGATGGTTCTGATAGTTCGTTCCATTTATCGTTGAAAACTACAATTTTGTCGAGTCAGGAAGACGGACTGAATAAGTACAATGAAAGCAATAAAGATGGCGATAAATCGGCAATTATAGACCACAAATTGAAATGCTCAAATGAAAGCGACAAAGAAAATACTGATAAACGAGTATCAAATGTATTTACATCGAAGAATACAGAGGAATCTTTTTTTGAAGCAATGGATGTTGAATATCCATCAGATAACGACGAATCTTTTGGCGTTGCTAATAAAAAACGGGCTTCTATGAATAAATCCCTCGCGAATACGCAAGTATCAAATATTACAAGTGATGATTCTACATCGGGATCTCTCCATTTAATTTGCAGCGATGATAGTCCCGGCGAAGAAAAGAAACCGGATTTAGCAGAGAACACAAAGCCAATAAGTGGCCAAAGACAATCAATTGCGCTGATCCAATTAGATCCTCCAACTGGAATTGATTTACCGACAAAAAATGCTATTTTATACGAACCTCAACCAATATCTTCATTATTAGATTCTAGAATTAGTATTTTACCGGATAAAGTTTTAACGCCAGTTCATGCTGCGAAGGAAAAGGATGATTTGGATCAATCTTTGCAATTGGATGCATCTTCTTCGACTAAAAGTAATAAATCGATTGTTTGTGAAGATCCGCACAAGTCAATTGATTCTGATGATGGTTTTGAAATGACCGACGATGAATCTGATGAAGTTTTAGCGATTAATACTGAAATGGAAGATGGAACTGGAAATAGAGAGTTAGTACATTCCAAAAAGACTGATAAAACATTTGCAAAACAAAAAGATTCTGTAGAAGAAAGTGGTGATGAAGGTTTAAAAACACGCCAAGAAAGTGATGACGAAGAGAAACAGCTTCAAGATACGATTATTGATTCTCCCGAAGAAAGCGACGTTAAAAATAGTCCTGGCAACAAATTGGACGTTTTTGTTTTTGTCGATAGCCAAGATTCATCCGACACTGATTGCCAACAAAAAAAATACGATTCTAATTCAGCGCAGACTTCTGATGACAGCAATGTTGAAAAATATACGGTCAAAACATCTAAGAAAAACAAAAATAAAAAACTACAATACGTCACAGTTAAATCCTCTGATTCATCCGATACGAGCGATCCAGAATCGAAGCTCGACCAATTAATTCAGAATAAAACAGCAGATTTTAATGAAGATTCCAACCAATCTGACAGCGAATACAAACAAGACAAGTTCTTGAACGATGAAGCGGAGGAAGTATCAGATGAGGACACTCCATCAGAAGATAGCAATGAAGTAATAGAAATTGGCGAAAGTATCGAAAGTACCGATGATGAATTGGAAGATGAAGAATACGCTTCTGGCTCAGATGCTGATTTTATTGATGATGATGATGTTGGCAAACTTTTGAGCGGAAATGAGGATGATAATGACTTGGATTATGATGGAAAAGAGGTTGTACGGAAGAAACGTAGAATTATAAGGAGACCTATTGATGAAATGGAAGATGTTGAAATTCCCGCTAGCAAAGATGAGGATAAACCAGTTGCAGAAGTACAAGAGGATTTAGGTGAAACTTCGAATAAGCGCAAATCTAAGAAAAAATCATCAATCAGTATTCAAGAGAATATAATAGTTGGCGAGCTTTATAACACAGCTATCACCGAAAATATCGTCAATATCGTCGATATGTTCTGCTCATCATTTACAGAAAGTAAAGGCGGAAATGTTACTGTCAATGTATCTTTAGATTACCACGAAACATCTTCAAACGACGAACAGAGAGTTGAAAAGAAACAATCATCCCAGGCGACTGCTGTTAAAGTTAACAAAGATTTGAATAAATCCCTGAAGCGCAAAAGTGCTGAAAAATTAACTCCTTCGGCAGCAAACGCTACAAGTACGTGCGAACTTTCAAATTCAAACACAGGTGCCACATCATCGAAAATTAAAATACTGCAGAATGTTAGAATTAGCGCTGCAGATATAGAAATAGCACCGATTCAAGTAGAACAACCTACTTTAGCTAAAAAGTACAAGAATAAGAAGAAGCGTAACAGAATGTCCAATAATTCATTCGAGGATGAAGTATTTTTACCTGATAGTTCTAGCAATAGTAAATCAGTGGAAATGCTGGCGACTCCGAGACCAAGTAATATCGGCGCTCTGCCTGATAATGTTATAATGGAACTAGTTCGGAAAGAGGAAAGTACGTCAAAGACTGACGTAAGTCCAGAAAAAAAGTCTAAAAAACGACGTAAATCAACAATGCCTGCTGAAGAATTTAACATGTTCTATAAGCCGAGCACATCACACGCTGGAACTGCCGGTGAATGGGATGTTACGGAATTAACACCCGATATTAAACCGTCGAAATGTAACGCTAGAAAGCTAGTCGCTGAAAGTGTAATCGACATGAAAGATTTTAAAAATATTATGATCGCTAAAAATAAACTGAAGCCGCAACAATCTAAGAAAAGTTTTATGTCTAGTTTAAAAACTCGAAAGCAGTTTTAAGTTATACGTTAATTGTATTTTTTTATGTCTTATTTACTAATTTGAAACTTATAATTTGTTAATACTCGCTTTTTTTTAAAGGAAACAACGTGTCTATTTTTTTTTAAGAATATTTTGTTTAAATCATAAGACTGCTGTAAAATTGTATTTGTTTCTACGTTGGTACTTTTTCCTTATTAGCTTTCCAATAAATTACGCGAAATATATAACGCAAGTATTTATTCAGCAGTATCCAAAAATCGGTATTAACTGAGTTATTTTTTTTTAAGAGATTATTTATTAAATGCTGTTGATTAAGCGAATATTTGCTTAATCAATGACACAGTATGTAAGACACATTGTAAGTCCATATAAAAGATATTCAAAGGGGAATTCAAGATATTCAAAAGCAAGTGCTGCACTCTGTTGGTGATATATAAATTATTGTTGTGTTGAAATATTTGATATCTAGGATAAATCCTGCTTGAATGCATCTATTATAATAATCTAGTTGATTCAAAAGCCACAGCGGTACATGCGCTGTTTGCAATTTCTTTCGTTGTTCATCGGGTTAGTTCGCGGAAGAGTTCGGATAATTAATAAAAAGATATTTATATTTCCAGATTATATTCATTTACCGCAACCAACGTATAGTTGTCAAATATTACATGATTTGTATAGATTGGAAGAATTATCATCAATTCATGTATGCGACTATTACATATACATTGTTATTGTCAGTGATATCATTGACAATGTATACATAGACTTTATACACAACGCGCGTATTGAATTCAATTAACATATTGCTTATGCGGAGGCAAAGTGGAAAATTGTCAAAATTTCGTTGCCGTGTATTTGGACAATATACTAGCGCAGTCTTTAGTTATCTTCACCAAGTTCTCGTGTGGAAGATATCGACAGATGGCGCCACATGAAAATCAACTGCTTAAAGTTGATTCGTTTTCGTATATGGACTTGCAACGTCTATTTATACATTGTCATTGGTGTTGACAATGACTGTCAATATATACATTGTTATTGGTGTTGAATTTATATGAAAATGTCAAATATTTAAAGGTTACATTCGCTTTCGATAATATCATTATAGTGAAATAGTGACTGTGTAAGATTTTTCCATAATCAAGCGCGTACGATTATTTCTACTAAAAGTTAAATTAATCAACCATGGTACGTATTTAAACTATTTAATAACAGCATCTTTCAATTATAAAGTGCTTTTTATAACGTAAGTGCTTTATTCAATTCAGGGTCAGAGCCAATCGGGTCCAGGTGGAAGCGATAAAAAGGACGACAAAGAGAAAAAGAAAAAATACGAGCCCCCAATTCCAACGCGTGTAGGCAAGAAGAAGCGCCGCACGAAGGGGCCCGATACAGCCCTCAAGCTTCCCGCTGTAACACCTCATACTAGGTGCAGATTGAAGTTGCTCAAGCTGGAGCGAATCAAGGATTATTTGTTGATGGAAGAAGAGTTCATTCGTAATCAAGAACGGCTTAAGCCTCAGGAAGAGAAGAATGAAGAGGAACGGTCGAAAGTAGACGATCTTCGAGGTTAGACTGACACTTTTTATTGTGTAAAATTTAATTCGTGAGCGATATAATTGTTTAGGAACCCCGATGTCTGTCGGCACATTGGAAGAGATTATCGATGATAATCATGCGATTGTTTCCACTTCTGTGGGCAGCGAGCATTATGTTAGCATTCTATCGTTTGTCGATAAAGATCAATTAGAGCCTGGATGCTCCGTTCTTTTAAATCACAAAGTACATGCTGTAGTTGGCGTTTTAGGCGATGATACGGATCCTATGGTGACCGTAATGAAACTGGAGAAAGCTCCACAGGAAACATATGCTGATATAGGTCCGTTTTAGTCACGAACCAATTATAATGAATTTAGTTTATTGCTTGTGTAGACGCTAAAATGTGTCGTAATTTTGCAAAGCATAGTTCAATTAACACTTAACTACAATCTGCCAATGTAATAATTGTACCAGGTGGTTTGGACAACCAAATCCAAGAAATCAAAGAGTCTGTTGAATTGCCTCTGACACATCCCGAATATTACGAGGAAATGGGCATAAAGCCTCCAAAAGGTGTAATTTTATACGGTCTGCCAGGTACCGGAAAAACACTTTTAGCTAAAGCCGTAGCCAATCAAACATCAGCCACATTCTTGCGCGTTGTTGGCTCTGAGCTGATTCAAAAGTATTTGGTCAGTTTAAAGAAAGAATTGTAGTACTGTCGGGGTTAAGTTGCGTTTCGTTCAGTTACGAACTAGCATTTTTAGGGTGATGGCCCGAAACTGGTTCGGGAGCTATTTCGTGTTGCCGAAGAGCATGCTCCTTCGATCGTATTTATCGACGAAATCGACGCTGTTGGTACGAAACGCTACGATTCTAATTCTGGCGGTGAAAGGGAAATCCAACGTACCATGTTGGAATTGTTAAACCAATTAGATGGTTTCGATTCTCGCGGTGATGTCAAAGTGAGATTTCAAACAATTATTTTTAGAAAAAATCGCAGTTGAACAATTCTCAACAATTATTTACTAAATATATAGGTAATTATGGCTACAAATCGTATAGAAACTTTAGATCCTGCCTTAATCCGGCCTGGTCGTATTGATCGAAAGATCGAATTTCCTTTACCAGATGAAAAAACAAAGAAACGAATTTTTAATATTCACACCTCGCGCATGACTTTAGCCGAAGATGTTAATTTGAGTGAATTGATTATGGCAAAAGATGATTTATCTGGAGCTGATATTAAGGTTGAAATTTCTGTGTATTTTTTGTTGGCTTGTAACAAAAATGTTTATATTTTTTTAAATTGTAAAATTATTAACGCTCAAAGAATTTTTTTAGGCCATTTGTACAGAGGCTGGTTTAATGGCCCTTCGTGAGCGCAGAATGAAAGTAATGAATGAAGACTTTAAGAAGTCCAAAGAAAGTGTCCTCTATCGTAAGAAGGAAGGGACGCCGGAAGGCCTTTATTTATAATTATATAAATAACATACCCCCTACATTTATTAATATGAAATTTAATTGAACTTTTCCTTTGATAACGTAATAAAATTTTAAAATGTATACAAAATAATATTCCTTTCATATAAAAATCTATTTCAATCTTTTAGGTCTTTTTCGGTATTTTCCATCTTAGCTTCTTGAATTTCAATAACTTCTTTTTCGGAACTTTCCAATAATTTTGAATTCTCACAAATTACACATAGCGCTTTTCTCGTGTCCTTCAAATTTTTATTCACCGTTGTATTCGTATTGGAAACCCTAAAATCATTTATAAATCAAATCCCATTTTGCGCTCGTTAATGGCACTTAATAAAATATATTTATTAAATTTAGGATAATAGTATTAGTTAGTTAAACAGTCCGCAATCCTAAAGATTGGTTGGAAACAGCACGCCATGCCGATCTATCCTGAGCTAATCCCTTCATCTCTCTATAGCTATTCATCTCAACGTCTTCAGCTATCTGACTCACATACTCCAATCTAGGCCTACCTACCCCTCTCTTTCCCTCCACTCTACCTTCTATGATCAATTGCATAATCCCCCCATGCCTAAGAATATGCCCTACTAATCTGTCTCTCCTACGCTGTAACACTCTCCAGATACTTCTCTTCTCCCCTACTAACTCTAGTACAGCTTCATTTGTTACTTTATCTTCCCAACCAATCCTCATCATCCTCCTATAACACCACATTTCTAATGCTTGTAATCTACGCTTCTCTTCCTTTCCTATAGTCCACGCCTCACACCCGTACATTGCTACACTCCAAACATATACCTTCAGTAATCTTTTTCTAATACCCAAGTCAATATTTGATCTTAAAATCTGTTCTTTTTCTACGAATGCCTTCCTACCCTGTGCTATCCTACACTTTATATCTACTTTGCTTCGATTATCTTTTGTGATTCTACTGCCTAAATAACAAAAATCTGACACTTCTTCGATTCTATTATCTCCTATTGAGATCTTCATTTTTCTACTGCATTCCTTTTTGTCACACCTCATCACTTTAGTTTTACCTATATTTATTTTCATGTTAAAATCCCTAGTCAATACTGCCTGCATACCATTCAATACCCTTTCTAAATTCTTTTCGCTTTCTTCTAATATAGCTATATCGTCGGCGAATCTCAACATATATATTTTCTCTCCCTGTACATTCACACCTACACTATACTCTTCTTTTACTTTGTTTATTGCATCTTCTATATATAGATTAAATAATAACGGTGAGAGTGTACATCCCTGCCGAACTCCCTTCCCTATTTTTGCTACCTCTTCTTCCCCCTCAATTCTAACTAAGGCAGTTTGGTGTTTATATAAATTAAAAATTATTCTCCTATCCTTATAATCTATACCCGTTTCTTTTAAAATTCTAAACATTATGTCCCAATGATAATAGTATAATAGATATTTATATTAATACATTAAATGTCCTTTATATTTTCCCAAGTGAAAACCATTTTTAAAACCATTTTCGTAGCCAACATCGAAAGATTTTTGAAAATTCACTTCTTGTCCGTCGAAAGCCCCTTCGCGAAATCCAATCTATAAAAGTTAGGTTATGTGTACAGATGAACGAAATAATCATTTCATATTAATTATTATTTAACTTCTTTAAATACTAACTTGCTTGCAATCTCGGAGAACTTTATTCCAGGTATTGGATACGAGTTCGACCTCAACAGAATCTAAATTGTCTTCCATTATACAAGTAAAAATGTAAATCAAGCTCAAACGCTTGTGAAAATGTTTATCAGTTGTTTTTTTTTTTAATGCTTCCAGCATGGAAAAGGAAGAAGAATTAATAGAGAGTAAATTGGTGGATTTAGCAAAGTCGAAAGAATCTGGAATTACTAATAGTGATATAAAGAATTTGTTAGAAAACACTGCACCGAGTGTTTGGACGAAGATCATTAATAAATTACTAAAATCGGGGTTAGATTTTTCCAAATTATATTTTAAATTCCTCGCTTTGAGCATAAAATTGAATGTGTTTTGATCATTTGTTTCATATTCCTCTGATTTTTGCAGAACTTTTGTGTTGTTTAAAGATAAAAGTCAACTACTTTACAAATACAAAGATCCGCAACAAAAAACAGCCACTAAAGGAGCGGATAATGAAGAAAGGCTGGTTTATAAAATTATTGAAGAATCTGGAAATAAAGGCATTTGGATACGCGATATTCGATTCAAATCCAACTTAAATATGACGCAATTGAACAAAGTTTTAAAAAGCTTGGAAACAAACAAATTCATAAAAGCTGTTAAATCTGTATCAGTAAGTAAAACTTTTTTGCCTTCTGTTCAATCTTAAAAAATACGTGACATTTTATTATGTAGTAGAATATTCATGTATTTTACAAACGCTAAACTAAATTGGAAATGTTAAAATTTCATTATTTAGGCGAGTAAAAAGAAGGTTTATATGCTCTATAACCTAGAACCGGACACGTCGGTGACAGGTGGCGCTTGGTATCAAGACCACGACTTCGAATCCGAGTTTGTCGACGTATTGAACCAACAATGTCACAGATTTTTAGTTGAGCGCTACGAAGAAGCTATAAAACAGGGCGGAGGCCCTTTGCTTAGCCGTAATAGGAGCTACGCCACTGCTAGTGACGTGCATAAGTTTATATCTGAACTCGGAATAAGCAAAGTGAAGATGAAAAATTGTTTAATTCAATAATGATGTTCTTGAGCAAATGTCAATTTTTAGGTGAAATTAAATGTGGATGATATAGAAAGTATTCTATATACAGTTGTTTTGGATAATAAAGCAGAGCGTATAGTTAATAGGGATGGCTTAAAGCTATATCGTGCTGTAAATCGATTTTTGCCTACGGCTGGAATTGTGAAAAGCACTTGCGGTATCTGTCCGATTGCCAGCAGATGTGGAGACACTGGTTTAATTACTCCCAATGTTTGTAGTTATCTTACTGATTGGCTGAGTGAATAAAATCACCATTAAGTAATATATTTATAGAATTTTAGTTAGTAATTACATATCCTTTAATTGAATCAACAATTTCATTAAACCATTCACAATATAAATCAATTTATCATATCGCTGATTATATATTTTTCTTCTTTACCGAACAATCGCATTGAACTAACGTTTTATTGCCATTTTACTACTAGGCAAGATTTTATTTTTTCAAGTTCCGCCGAATTATTTTTATTTTTTTATAGCCGGACCAAATAATAAATGTTTTAGAACCACTGGGTATTTAAATGTCTTGTTTCTATATGCCATGCGCAGATCGGCAACTGTCCGCACACGCGCACATAGTGTGTTGCCACTTCGAGAGGGAAGTAGAAAATACGCTACTGTCGTGCCGAGTCTCTTTAAATATTAATGTGTTTTATAACAATTGTGTCGTTTAATTCGGTTGTCCGTACTATTGTTTCACAGCCGCTAACAAAGACTCCATGCCACACGACAAACCGTAACTCCGATCACTTAAATCCGATGTTGTGAGTGTCGCTGGTTTTCCCTCCAAATAAAAGTGCGTTTTAAAGATGCCTATTCTAAAGAAGCAAGTACAGGATAAGGCGTCCAGGCCGGAATTCCTGCGGGACGACGAGGAAGTCTTTCACTGCCAGATGACAAACGAGATATTCCGCGATTACGAGTAAGCTGTCCTTTATGCATCATCGGGGGCTTTGTAGGTGCCTCTTATAGGGTTTTACAATATCTCGAAAGTTATATGACTAGAGATGAGCGTAGAATTGGATGAATTATATCGCTTGAGATATAGAGAACGTGCTTTTGCCTTGTCAAGTCATGTCTAGTTCAGTTTGTAGATACAGCGCGATTGTAACGATTACTCTGATTTCCCATTATTCCTCATGCATGACCCGACGCTAACGGTTTCCTTCTCGTCTATAGCTTTGTGCTAGTGATTAACCATTTGTTCTTCTACGCTGCCATTGCTCAGCGGCTCTCGCACTCTTATTTATCGGTGTAGGTTATGTTAAATGCAGGGGCTTGGGAAAAGTACTTTCGCGATGTTAATAATTTGGAAGCATTGTCAGTCGTCTTCACATATTAACACAGCTAATTTATAGTCCTATATGTCGTCATCAGTTCATGCTCACAGCAAATCTTTATGTTCAAATCATTTCTTAGATTTAAGAGTATTTTCGCAACATTTTGTTCTTACTAATAAATTCTCTTGTCAGGGATTTTGCTGAACGCACAATTCTCTGTAATTCCATGGTATGGACGTGTTCGATGACTGGTAAATCGAACCTTACCTATACAGAAGCGTTACAGAGCGAAGAAAACGCTCGGCGAATGCTCCAAGATTTCCCTTTCGAACTGAGGATTCCCTTATTGTTCCTCGCTAGTAAAACAAGGCGAAGTTCATTCAAAGACATGTCTGAAGATGTGTTTTCTTACATGAGAGACAGATATTTCGTGGGGGAAAATATAGAAGCGTGTTTTTCTGATAATAAATGGCGAGACTATCATGTACTGCAGGTTATGGCACCTTCATCAGACGATCCGAAGAATAGTCCTAAAGTTAATGGGTAAAAGAAGCTGTGATTTGTGGCTTGTTTGATTTTACTTTTTTTTTTTTTTATTCAAATTAGCACTGTGGACAGACAATTCCACCCGCTCTCTGCTTTGTATAAATATGATCTCGAGCAACTCGACGCTGACGACGAAGATATCTCAGAAAAGATTATGGTTGATATGACGCAGATGCGTCGCAAAAAAGGCATTTATTCCAAAGACAAAAACAAACTGTTCCTCAAGCAATATGTCGAACAAGGCCCTTTAGGGTACCTCTCCGTCAAGGAGAGCGCCATGGAGAGCTTCGGCATTCACAAAATCAAATTCGATCAGATCTTCGACGGCCCATTGCCGAACTTTGAAATATGCAAACCGAAAACGGTGAAAAATGTCGTTAATGGTAAAAAAGTGAAGCAGGAAACGTTGGCTAAATTCCTCACCAAAGATGGCAAACCGGGAACTGGCAAAAAGAATGGAGAGTTGCTGGAAAAGATGAAGCAGAGAGAGTTGGAGTTTAAACGCAAGAAAGAGGAGTTGAAGCAGAAAGCCACTGATGATAAAGAGAAGAAGAAACTCGAGGAATCGAAAATGCAGGGGCTGATCAAAGATTGGTTCAAAACGAAAGATGACTTGGAAGTTGAAGATCAAACAGTTAGATTAGAAATATTTTCTTGTGTTAATAACATTAAACGAAATATATTTTTAGATACTTCCTGTTCCTACCTCAGTACACTGTAGAATACCAGAAAAGTATTTAGGAGACGCCTTTTGTCTTTTAGAATTTATAAATACGTTCAAAAAGGCTTTGAAAACGAATGATATTTTTTCCGGGGGATTAACTTTGGAATTATTAGAAAGAGCACTTATGGACAAAGAAGTATTATTTTCCATTAAATTAGCATAATAAATTTTTGGATATAATGTGGTTTCGATTTTTTTTAGGTAGCTGGCCCATTATCGGATATTGTTCAGTTATTACTAGGATCAATATTTCGCATCAGAGAAGAAGAAGCTGCTCAATATAAAAATTATTGTTCGGCTTCTAGTATGAGAGGTAAAATTTATGTTTTTTTTTAATGGTAAAATATGTTAAAATGTATATTTAATAGGGGGATATTTTTTGTATGTTTTGCTGAAAAAAAATTAATTTAGTAGTTTTATTTTGCATTTCGTTATTAAATGACAAATATGTTTAATATATTTTTCGTTTTTCGCAGATTTTTTTTTAATGTAACAGTAAATATGTTTGCAGATTTAGAATCCTGTGATTATTTTCTAGTAGACATTGTTTTATTGAAAATTTTTATCACGTGAAAATGAAACGGCAAATTTTTATATGGGACTTCCCATATCAAAAATTTATATATTTTGAAATATACATTTAGCATCAAAACTACATGCAGATTTTAAATTCTGATATCAAATTGTATAAAAAAAATCATAAACTCGCTTTTGAAAAGGTAAAAATCTTCATTAAATAACTCCTGCTGTCTCACCAAAAATAAAATGTAATGAAATTTTATTGGGATATAATTATGCTCTTTTCAGTAATTCGCGAGGAAGAGATTCCTGACGCCATGTCAATGGCGTTCGCGTCTCGCGCAGCGACCAGTGCCTGGTACTGGAGCAAATGCCAGCAGGGCTTCCCATTATCTCAGTTATCACTGTACAGTCTCACAGTAACGGAGATATTGCGCATTCATTTGCTTTCGAGCGGCGCTGTCGAATCGGAAGATTGCATTCGTTGGAGGTTCCAAATGCGCGGAGGTTACACAGCTGAGGACGATCCTGGGCTATATCTACGAATACAATACCCACATATACTCAGGTAAAGAGTTATATCTCGATATTTGATGTTATTGCAACAATTGAAAAAAATTCTTTAATTTTCGTAGTTTTTTAAAAATAGTTTTAATTTATTTCTAGATCTTTAGCGTTGCAAAATATCGTCGAACTTTCGTGTGGAGATAAATTAATTTTATTGCATTGCTTGATGAACCAATTGCTTACATATACGGTCTTCAGAGATCAAGCTGAAGATACAAGAGAGTCCATAAGAGCGAATAAGCTAAAAATCCGATCTTTAGCTTCAAAAAAGAAACCGGGATCTCTAAAAGAAGGCAGCGATAAAAAATATTGCAAACCCGTCGATCAATTATATATCGAAAAGCAAATAGATGAGCTACAAAAAGATAATCTCACTAATTCGACTAATTTAGGGTGGGTTGTTTTAAAAAAATTGCGTTTGCAGTATTTTTTGTATATATTTGTTATAGAACCGATCGTGCGTATAGACGATATGTAAAACTAGAATCAATTCCCGGTTTATTTGTTGAAAATGAAGAAGAGAATGCTGGAATTTGTCTCGCATCTCCGACTAAACAGCATCCCCAACTAAATGGTTGTAAAAAAGTAGTTTTGTGTAAACATTTGCATTCTATTAGCGAAGAAATGAATACGAGTGATAAAGAAAATGAACCAAAATCACCGTCTAAAAAAATGGTGAATGGATTCACTAGTAAAATTGATGTTTCTGGTAATATTCGTAGATTTTTTAATACAACTAATTCCCATTTATTTATTTTTGCAAATTTTTGATGAATTAACAAAATATCCCACCACAGTTTCTATGTATAATTAAATTTTAGACAATGCCCGTTTATTAAATATGTGCACAGCGAATATTTCGAACTGTTCTGTGCATTCCAATAAAGAATTCAATTCAAAAACGACAATTCTCAGTTGTTGGACCTTTTATCATAACGAAACACAATTAGACGAGCTAATACTAGCTTTAAATATCCGAGGGTTGCGAGAAAGTGAACTGAAACAGGTATAAAACATTTTTTCTTGTTGGCCATTTCAAAAGTTTTAGAACGTTATTTTTTTATAGATTCTTCAAAGTAACGAATCTAGATTACGTGGTTTTGTAAGTAAAATACCAGTATCGCAATTAAACGTTTCTTTGGCTGCTATTTTGCAAAAAGAAGTAACTGAAGTTGCTACACCAGATAATGCAGAAGTTAATGGAATCGATGAAGAACAGCAACATATTTCTAGACCTGTGCGATCATCAAGAGGAAAACGTAGCGGTCAGAAATAAATCCACATTTTAAATCATATAAAATGTGCTGATTTTATATTCTGCGCGAAAAAAACGGACGATTTTACTTTTTCAGGTGCATCTACCTCTTTTGGTTCGGTCAGCGAGCCGAAGAAACAACGCTACGATGACGTGACACTTGGATATCCCGAAGATGCGAGCGCAACAGATGTTATGCATCTTGCAATAACGGATAACATCCTCGAAATGGAAGAGAAGATCTGCGGAGGCAACTTGGGCCATCTAAAACTTAACAAGGGCTGCGCCAGAGACAAATGGCGGGAGTTGCTCACTGGGCGACATTTTAATCAGATGGATCAGGCTCTGATTCATGCCAGGGACTTGTATAAAGTGGTAAGTGAGATTAAGTTGGTTAGTTTTTGGTGTAATTTTTGTTTTGTTGGTTAGGTTAAGGAGAATGGTAGTCGGCCAGGCACGCCAAATCCCGATAATCAGCCGCAAGTGGCGCGGAAAGATGGTTACAGAGAATATATGGACCCGGGGACGTTTATTGGTCATAACGATGATGTTCCTATTGGCGCAAATAACGATCAAATCGACTTGGAAGCGAATTCGGATCATTTAAAGGCTATTAAAGGCCTCGCATTGGCTTTAGCGCAGTTGGGACAATCTGTTGGTAATCAATATCTTAAAAAACCTCTGGGTGAGTGGAAATAATTGATGAATTTGATTAATGTAGCTGATTATTTTGTAAATCCTGCAGATGTGTTAATAAATTATTATATAAAACGTCGCCCCAAAATCGTAACACAAAGCATTTATTAGCTAGATGCGCATTTCGGAGGCTATGCCCCCATCTTCAGTAGCACAATAATTGAACAAATAAAGATACCCCTGTCCAGCGTCTATCAGAGGGGGCGGATGCCTCGGGCCTCAACTTGGTAACTCAAAATGTTAGACAAAATTATAGGGGAAGTCGGAGCGGAACGGGGTATGAAGTTTAAAACTAACTTTAAGACAGAAATTAGGGCGAGTAGAAAGAATGTGCAGGCACATGTGTAAACAAACAGGAATTTGTATTTCCTATCCATTCCGCTAGGTTGCAGCACCTTACAATCACAAAAATGGTAGTACCCCGTTGTCCCGCATTGATGACAAGATAGCGCGTATTTTAGACTTCTGAAATAATAACTGAATTTGCTAATGTTAAAGCGCGCAAAGCTTCTATGAAATAATTAAATGTTATAATCGAATACATATTAAATACCATGATTTATTTTCTTGCCCACAATTTTATGTTAAAATTTGAAGGGCCTCAAAAATATTAGTTGCCCCGGGCCTCGCGTTTTCTCTGAAAGGCCCTGCCTCTGTCACTCACCGGGATTGCTATACAATTTTTCTATTTCTATTTTCTTATCAATTTTTAAATTTATTCATACGGAATTATCTCATGTACTACTTATATTAACAAATAATTTTTATTTGGCATTTTTACACAAATCAGGTCACGGTGACGTCGGATCATCAAAATCTTTCGTAACAAAAGACATTTTACCGCGTTGGCAGCAATCGTTACTAGCCTCAACTAGCTACAGCCAGCTATTTCTACACTATAACACACTAGATAGTTGTATAATGTGGTCCAGATCGGCTCTACTCGCATGGTGTCTCATCTGCAAGAGAAAACGCGATTCAGAGAATATGCTTCTGTGCGATTCGTGCAATAACGGACAACATTTGTATTGTTTTCGACCAAAACTTACCGTAAGATAATAAAAAATATTTTTTAAACTTTTTTGCTTAAATTTCCAATTTCTAGTGTGTACCGAAAGGCGGTTGGTTCTGCAATAAGTGCAAACGTGAGCGGGAACCGGAAGAATCGTTGCCTCGTGAAGTTATTCCGCGCAAGAAGCGACGTATATTCCGCGACGAGGATGTTTCTGAGGAAGAGGACACGGACGAGGAGCAAGAAGAGTGGGTGGAAGATGAGCCTGATGAGGATGAAAATGATAATACTCAAGTGGATGAAATTGACGACGAGGAAGATAATGATATGAACGAAGATGTGGAGGATGAGGAAGACGAAATTGAAGAGGAGATTGTTGTTGAAGAAGACGGTGAGGCTGAAGAAGAAGTGGAGAAGATTGAAGAAATTCAGGAGGTCGATGTGGATCATCTGGAAGATGAAGAGGAAACAGTTGAAGAAGACGAAGAGTAAGATAGATTAAAAATCACCTTTGTTGTAGATTATTGTATTTGAAATATAATTATAGCATTTTGATGGATTTGTGTAATCATTGTAAATCTGGTGGTGAATTATTGCGCTGCGACGATTGTAAATTGTCGTATCATCTGGAATGTGCAAACCCGCCCTTAAGACGCGCTCCAAGAGGCAGCTGGACCTGCATGAACTGCAAAGACAAAAAGGAATACGAAGGTAAGTAAATATTACATGAATTCTTATTGTCTTATTAAATGTCGTTATTTATATAGTTACGTTACTAAATTGTGATTTATATTTCGAATTACATCGGAGAAGATTATTATTAGCAATTATTATTTTGTTTTAGTTCTTATAGGTATAATTCTAGAAGGATTTAACAGTTTTAATAAAAAGTATTTGATTTGCAAGAATTAGAATTATTTAGCTCAACACAAACATAACAGAAACAATTCATTATTAGTTATTTTTCTTACACCGATCTTTCTTGAGCTAACTCCTTCATTTCCCTATTATCCCAGTCGTCCTCCACTATCTTTAAGAAATTTTATCGTGAAGAACTATAATCTATAGCAAAAAAACTCTTATTTATACACACACGTTTATAAGAAACTTACTCAAATCGTGACTGTGTGTTTTGGTGGGGAATGTTGCAGCGTACAATACATCGCATGCGCACAATGGTGGCTCGTATGTGCCGCAGCGCAGGTGCGCAGAGCGGGCTCTGCATCGCATCCACAAATTCATTAGCTCGCTGCGGGGAACGCCTTCTAATACCGAGGGTTCGTTACTTATGTTTATGCATACATACTTAATGCATAAGTACACAACCTCATTCAAATACATACATTCGATACGATTATAGTATCTTTTGCTAAATGTATATGCACTTTCCAGCATTTTTTTCGGCGATTTAATCGAGCTACGAACAATCTTTGATGCTCTCTAACTTTTAATTCACAAATCATGTCTCGACCTCACTTTTTGTTTATGAAATTTATTGATATTTTCTATTTCATTTTCTTTATTTGGCTTCATATTTCACGTCAGTACTTTTTTATTAATTTATATGTCTTCGTAAAATAAATTACAGTTATTATTACTTGGCTTGTACTTTTTTTTTTAACACAACTTCTTTGCTGTATCGATTTTTAATTATTTTCCTTTCAACACAATACATCCCATAATGTAAATTATAAAAACTAACAAAAATAAGACAGCAATAACGTAATTATTCATTCCTCTTAAGTTTACGCAATTAAGTTATTGTATTCTGGACAATAAAGATGCTGTTTAAGTTAAAAATGCATTAATTACAGATTCCGATGTGGAATTAACATCGACCCGTCGTTCAAATCGACGAGATATTGACCAACGGGACGATTTGCCGCTGCATAATGCAAGTTTGCAGGAATTATTAAGCGATATAATGAAGCATAAAGATGCGTGGCCGTTTATTCGACCAGTGCAGAAAAACGAGGTATAAAATTTGTGCGCGTGAACACAAAAATTTGAGCTTGTGCCGACATTTTTTGTTGTATTTTGTAGGTACCTGATTATTACGAAGTAATAAGCAAGCCCATGGATTTCGGCACAATAAAATACAAACTAAACATGGGCAAATACAATTTCGATGCGGAGTTTATGGCAGATTCTGTCCTAGTATTTGAAAACTGTAACACGTACAATAATTCCGATGCGGATGTTTACAAGTGCGCGCTTGTGCAATTTATTTAGCGCGTGAAATGTAATTTGCTGTATGTTTTAGATGCGGTGTGAGACTGTTGAAACATTTTTCTAAAAAATGCAACGAGCTTGGTTTAAAAACGCCAGAAGAGATGCAATTTGACGACGACGATCAGCAGCCCATCACGCCGAAAGCAAATAAGCGACGAAATAATTAGTATTATAGTTGTAAGTAGCCTTAATTGGTATAATAACCACTCATTCCATATCCGCGAAATTCGACACGTTTTTACTTTGTATATATTTGCATACTTATCAACATGTTTTATTTATTATATGAAATATTAACTATATTACCCATGATCTGTCGAATGCAATGCGATGTTCCCTAGCTTTTTCTTTTTCTTTTTATACATTAAATAATCGTATCAATAGCAATTGCACATTAGGTAATGCAATAAAAGTTATTTAATTTTTTTCTAAATGGATATTTTATTCGCTCTAGCAATAAATATATCCAAACTGAACAAATATTTCGTTATAAAATTATAAATCAATTTCTCTGGTTAGGACCGATACATGTCTACGTCAACTAGTTTCTACAAATTATTTACATTGATTAATATTATTTATCGGGCGTTTTCTTATTTTTAGCAGCATCCATGGCTTCATTCTTATAATATTCATCAGCGGCCGATTGGATCTGCATAAGGCAAGTTTCGAAGCTTTTAGCTTCCTGATCCAGTGTTACATCCTTCATGACTTGCGTCGTAATCCATTCGATCATATTTTTCCGCCAATATTTCTCATTTACATTGGCCAGGGCAATATGATGATCCAGCAAACGCGTCACACTCTTATGCACCATCATCTGACGCTCACGGAAGATGTATTCTAGTTGCATCAAGACATTTTGACGTTTCGCGTCCAATAATAGCAATTCACCTAAGGATAGATCTATATTTAAACAGTTCCAACTTCAAATTCGATTTGAATGTTACCTTCTTTACGCCACTGGAGATCTTTCTCATTTGCGATGCCACTATGCAGATTTGCTGAGGCGTCATTCCGCCCAAAATTCCAGTCCGTTTCAATTTGATCAATTTCTTTATCTAGGTACTTGGATAGGTCAGGTCCGATATATTTAACGAACATGATGCATAATAAAATCATAGATAAGCCTGTATAGAATTCATGTTCCAAGACGTAGATTTCCTTACTGAATAGGTACGTGCCGGTCGTGACCACGAACGTATAAAAGCCCGTCACGCCAGTTTTTTTGTGAAAGAAACTGAACCAGGTTTCGGGGATTAAGCAAAATTTACAGGGCGCGGAAAATTCCTCCCGCTTGGTACGGCGAGAGGGATCGGGATTTGTTTCTATTTCATCGCGATTGGAGGAGTAAAATCGATTTGTAAGTTGGAATAACTTGGGATAGTTTGCCAAAATGTGCGGACTTGGTATATTGTAAATAATCCTCTTTTTTAGAGTATTTTTGATTGGGATGTGAATATTTGGATTGGCTTTCTTTAGGCCAAGTATTTTTAGATTTTTGAAAAACATATTTCGAAGGTATTTGAAATTACTTTGCAACAATAGAATAAATGTGAAAGTATTTATATTTGTCAAAATTGCCTATTGAAATTTTAGAAAAATCAATTTTTTTAATGATTGGGAATTTTGCCACATCAAACTGCTCAATGGTGCTTTATTTGATTTTAATTAATGTGCGGTAATTTAATTTTTTCTGCCCTAATGAAGATAAAAAAAATTTTTTGTCGTGAAAAATGCAATTTTAGTCCGAGAAGTACGGAAATGTCTAAAAACACTTGTATTCGTTGAAAGTGATAGTTTTTAGACGTTTCCAGCTCTCTGACGTTAATAAATTTATTTTCAGAGATAAAAAATATTAAATATAGTTTAATAATACAATTTTTATTAAACTCCACTTCTGGGCTAACAGAAAATAGAATGTTTAATCCTTGTGAAATTCTTTACGTGAGAAAATCTTGGAATATAACACTTCTACATTTTCATTTCGCATGTTTATTGAAACTTTTAAAAATTGAAAAATAACCGCTCTAAAGTTTCAATCACATTCTGTACTTCCGGTTAGCTAATTTACGTTTAAAATGTACAATATTTCCTTTTTCAAAATTAGATTTTATTTGGATATTTTATTAAATAATTTTTATGATTCTTCCTTTTTATTAAGAAAAAATTGTTTTCTTATGAAAATTAATTTTACAAATATTTGTTATCGATATCCGAAGCGACTTCGGTTCGTTTCGTGTATATGTTTTGACATTATTATTTTAGGTTGTGTGAAATGTTTAGGTTTCATAAATTTTCTTCTTTCGCGTTTAATGAGATAAAATTAAACTAATTAAGTATTACCATTGATTTGTTAATTACAAGAAATCGATATGGAACTTAATAAATACCGTGAAATTATTTCTACAATTAACAATCACGAAGGTTTAACAAAGGATTGTTTAATAATACTAGAAGATACGTTCCCAGAGTAAGGTTTCTTTTCTAAATAAATCCAAAATTATTTATAAAAACTACTTTTTCTATAGAATTTCCCACGGGACTCTATTTAGTATATTGTCCCAAGAATGCCAGCGACATATGCGAATGAATCATATCAAAACTCCCGAAATAATCGAAAAATATTGCAATTTGTATAATAAAGAAATCGCATCTGGAGCCGCTCCCGGGATTATCATAAGAATAGCGAATCGTTTCCAAATAACCCCTTGTTTAGCAGCTAAATTAATTCTTCAAAAATATTTTGAAAGGAAAGGATCGACTGAATCTATCAAAATTAATAATGCGTTCGTTAATAAATATTTAAGAGATACCTCTTTAATTGAGGATCCCAAATTAGCTTATGAAATTTATTTATGCACGTTATATGATGACCAATATAGTCCATTAACTGAAGTTATGAGAAGGTATCGATTTGCTCGATATTTAATTGAAAACGTAATAATTTAATATGAAAATTTAGTTCGATTGGTCAACAATATGAAATTAAACTCCACCGACAATTAACTGAGCTTAATCTCGCTTTTCGAGACGAGGAATATCTTCGATGTTTGGGTTACGATAAAACGCCTGATTTTAAATTGGATATTCCGATATCTGTGGATGGTTTTATCGTAAATTGGATCGAGAGTAAAGCTTTGTTTGGCGATCAAGCTTCCCACAATGAATATGAGAGAAATCAGTATTCTAGTTACGCAAATCGGTGGAAATATTGCTGAAATATTTGCAATTTGTCGTTTTAAGTATGAATGTTTTAGGTTTGGATCTGGTTTGATAATTTATTGGCACGGATATTTGTCAATTATTGAAAAGTCGCTTGAAAAAAGGTTTATTATAAGGGACAAGTTGCCTATTGAAAATATAGTGCAGATTAATAATACAGCCCTAGCTGATTTAACAATGAATACTTCCGCTATTTAGTTTTAACAATAAATTTAATAAAGAATTGTATGAAAAAAATATTTTATTCAATTTTTTTTTTAACATATTTCTAATTGCTCACTTCAAAATTTTGTATCGTTTCAAATATTCATTTCACATAGAAATTTCTTGAAGATTCTAAATCCTTGGATCAAATACTATTAGAAAATAATATAAAATTACTTTTGTAAAGTCTACATTTTATAAGAAAAATTCGAAATGAGATACATTTCTAATTATTCAATTTTCAGCGTTTTTACGATATCTTCTAAATTGTTAATTCTAGGGCACAATTAATGGGCAGATTTTGAATCCTCAGATCATTTTACATTCGAAATCGATTCATTCATCCCCTTTATTATAAAAATTCATTTATTTATTATACATTTGAATATATCATTCTCAACTTGCGTATTGTATATTTAAATCTTTATAATAAATTTTAAAAAAGTATTTCTTTAAACATTCTAAAAACAACGAAGGTTCTTTTAGCAAAAAGTTAAATTTATATTACATCCTGTATAGTATAAACAAATCGGTTTTTTTGCAGGATTGTAATTTTATATACCAAACAAAAAACCGCGCGCTCATTTTATTTTTCTCCTCGCAAATGACGCATGTTAGCTATTTTAGTTACCGCTTGTTGTTTGAGCTGGTAAACTATTATTTGGTACGATTTGACTCTTTGACTACTCTGCAGAGAATAGCGCATTATTTAAACAAGCACATAATTTGCTTTTAATATTTGGAATATTATATACCTACGAACCGTGGCCAATTTGTTGCTTTGCCAAATCAATTAACTTTTATTAGTACTCCATATGATAAGGTGCTCTAAAAAATTATTGACAACGTACAAAACGGATTGTCAAAACCGTATTGAGCGAACGCTTCAAATTCCGCATAATTCAAGATCGAAACTGTTAAAAAAGTGTTTAGTATAATAAAACAGTGTCCCTGAAGATTATGGATAAGCTTATTAGAGTCCCCAAATCGAATAGGGCCGAAGAAGTAAGTTTCTCTAGTAGAAAAATCAAAAAAGAATGCAAGGTAAATTAACTGCAAATAATTAAAACAGTTTGGATTGGGATTTTATTTTATTTTATTTTATTTGGAATTGTTCAATTCATTTTATTTGTTTACATTCGTTTACTTTGGTTGAGTCTGTAGTTGGTATAGCAAATATCCACGCATATATATCTAATTTATTTACATATTTAAACAAATATACCTGTTTTTGTTAGAACGTTCAAACTTTCATCCTTAGCGCAATGTTAGAAATATTTTCATTATTGCGACAATGCAAAATTGATTTTCAATAAAACCAATTATACATATATACTTTTTTAGAAATTTGAAATAAATATATTTGGAAAAAAGTAATGTATATATTTATTTATAGGCTTTCAATTTAATATATTTAATTGCATACATTTTATAAGCGACATTGACCATAATTTATCGACATATCTTTACATAAATTTAATTATCTGTACAAAAAAACAGCTCATTAAATTTTAAATAATATGTAGAACTCGTTAATAAATTGCTATTTTATTTTATATTGTTCAGATATTTTCATATTTTAATTGATATTTAATGATTACTTGCTTCTGCCTCAGAATTATTTTTTATTGCGTATATAATCCAAAAAAAATATTACATTCCAAATTGCATTTCAAAATATACGATTTTGATTTATACAAAAAAAATAAGTAAAATATGTGTGGGTGGCTGTTTCGAATTCTAGCCAGACATAACATTTATCAGTTTTTTTTTTTTAGATAAAACTTCTTTTTTTGCAATTAAAAAACAGTTGTGCAATTAATTTTTAATTATTTTTTAAATAGCCTTTATTGGATTTTGAAGAACGCCGCCATAATTACGATGATCGCCGAACATACACCAGCTACGACGAAATAACGAAAGATTTTGAAGATGATTTTCGGTAATTAAATAATTTACTTAACAAGATTAAACGAATTTTCTTCTAAAATTTAATTTCGATTCCATTATTACATGATCAAATCTTATTATACAATCTTATGTTACAACCCTTTTATTAATTTTCGTTTTTCTTGAATCAATCAACAAATTTTAGCATTATTTAAACGTTTGAATGGCTTGCAGATACTTTGCACATCTTGATTTAAAAAAAAATTGTGTTTTAATCAATTTAAATAGGGTAAAATTAAAATATCCACACAGCCAACAGTTCTGTTATTAGAGTTAGTTAGTTAAAGAGTCCGCAATCCTAAAGATTGGTTGGAAACAGCACGCCATGCCGATCTATCCTGAGCTAATCCCTTCATCTCCCTATAGCTATTCATCTCAACGTCTTCAACTATCTGACTCACATACTCCAATCTAGGCCTACCTACCCCTCTCTTTCCCTCCACTCTACCTTCTATGATCGATTGCATAATCGCCCCATGCCTAAGAATATGCCCTACTAATCTGTCTCTCCTACGCTGTAACACTCTCCAAATACTTCTCTTCTCCCCTACTAACTCTAGTACAGCTTCATTTGTTACTTTATCTTCCCAACCAATCCTCATCATCCTCCTATAACACCACATTTCAAGTGCTTGTAATCTACGCTTCTCTTCCTTTCCTATAGTCCACGCCTCACACCCGTACAGTGCTACACTCCAAACATATACCTTCAGTAATTTATTAATTTATAATATTAGAGTAGTTAATATATTTATTTGCAAATCTGCAGTTGTAGAGATGACAATGAAGAAGATGACAATTCCGAGGGAATTTCATCCGGTCTTTCTATGGCTTGCACCATATATGATGGACTTGACAGGGAAAATACTCCTTCGATTGAGAAGGAAGGATTATTGATTGATAATGGCAACGAGAATAGTTGCAGACAGAGGAAGTTGCCTATACTGCCGTCGCAGCATTCGGGGTCCATTTCGCATGCAAATGCAGCGTCACAACCATTTCCTTCATCCCCATGTGCCGCCACTCTCAGGGATACAAGATTCGCCACAAGACCCGCAGGTATAAAGATGGGACCACAGTTAATTTAACCAGGCTTTAATAAAGAAACGACATTGATATAATCTGCCCTTTTGCTAGTTTTTCAATTTTTCCAAAGACATTATTTTGTTGTAAAAATCCAATGCTTTAATGTCAATATTATATCAGCATGAAGCTTGTGTATTTTCCCATCTCTTGGATGTGCTTTAGCATTTCGAACGGTAACCGCTACAGCTGGAGTTGGAGGAAATGAAGGGACAGGCGCATCTGAAGCAGTTAGAACTGACAATCTTCGGGCAAAATCCTCCAAGACATTGCAGGAGTCGATTCGGGAAAGTTTGACAATCAATAACGCAACCCAGTGGAACCAAGACAAATTAGGTAAAGACTCCTCGAAGGCCCTTCTTGAATAGATGCGACAAAATAGTCAATTGCGTATGTTTTGTTTGCTTAAATGTATTGTAAAATTACGAAAAATTCGTCTAGAAATTTTTTGTTTCGTGTTCCTTCCTCTGTTTCTTTAATTTCCCATTTTTTTGCCAATTTTCGAAATTGCATTTTTAATTGCATAGGTTTCAATGGAACAAATCATCTAATTTTTGAGATGAACGAATTTTATATCGACATGATGGTTCGATTAAATGAAATGAGAAAACATTTTGGGTATAAAAAAGTTGTTCAAAATTCAATAGAGTCTGATCCAAAAATTAAAGTAGAATTCGAAGAATGGATTTTAGCAAATGATTTTTTAAATTATGAAATTGTTAAGCCAGAAACTACTGATACTTGCAAATATGATCGTGAAATTATAAAAGAATTTGAAAATATTGTGCGATTAGATAAAGAAATTGAAATGGTTGATTTATCGCGCAAGGTTTGTTTATTTATCAATGTGACTTTTCGCTTGTCAAAGTGACGGTTAAATTTCATACATTTCTGAAGTCCAATATTTTTGGCGGGAGATTTCGATTTTTTTAATTATTCATTTATTAAGAAAATTAAAGATGAACGATTGGAAAATCAAAAGAATCTTTGCGAAGAAACTGAAGAGCATAATGGTGTTGATTTTCAAAAATCGCAAATGTTTTTGGAACTTTGCGCGTCTGAAGTTAACTCGGAAGAAAAACCTGTTGTGGAAAATAATGGTTTATTTGAATTTAAAACATTATTTTGTTGTAATTCTTTTTTTTTTGTATAGATGTTAATGTTGCAAAGAAAAAATCAAAATGCAAAAGTGCAATCGTTGGAAAGAATTTTATTACGCGAAATATGAAAGTATGTATCTTATAAATGCAAAAAAAATATAGGTATATCGAAAAAATATTAACATTTTTTAAATTTAATTTATTGATAAATAATTTGATGTACTGGATGAATTTTTTTTACGATAGTTCATTATTGATCAAACTTTACCATTTCCAAAGTTTCGTAGAATACAAACATAGATTCAATTTATTTCCTATAAAATTCAGCTTGCCAAGAATATGTCTTTCCCAGTATCTTTGACAGATGAAGAAAAAATAAAATTAGATGCTATGTTGTCTGAAGAAGTTGGTAAGTTTAGCGCAAACATTATTTTCGAATCAACGAGCTACCCGAGTATTTAACAATTTAATTTAATTTAATACAGATGATGAAGATTCTTGCGAAAAGGATGAGAAGCATGAAGAAATCGATTCAGCTGAATCTGAAGATGATTTAAATAAATCACAGTCCATAAAATCAAAAAATGAATATCAACTGGTTGATGAAGATTGGGAACGTATGTCAGAGATTAATGAAAAAATAAAGGTCTATTTAAAAACAGTTAAAAAACTACAGCAGAATTTAAATTTGGCTTTAAATAATTAATTTGCACTAAACATTTATTTTAGCCAGCCAAAAAATTGAAAATAAATATTTTTTTATTAGATATATTTATCTTTTAGAATTTATCAACAGTAGAAGAGAACATATTTGATATTAACGATGTCGAGTGTCAATTAGAAGATGACGTTAAATTAGGCAAGAATTGGAAGTATTCTTTATTAAATGAGAGATTAAAAGAGATCGACGATCAATTATTTAAGATTACACTAGCTCGTGAGGAAGAGAATGAAGATTCTGCTGTAAATGAACTAATAACAGACATTAATCAGTCGGACAATCTATTAGAAGTAATTGAAGGCGCTGTTTAGAAATATCAATTAATGGAAATAAAGATTTATATTGGAAATTGTATGATGTTATTTATTTTAGATTAAAAACGGGATTTTTTAACGCTGTTCTTGTAAAATATGATAAAAATTATACAATCAATTATTTTATTAATATTCCTCAAATGCTGCGGTATTAACGTTTTCCCGAATTGAATTTTTATATTGAAAAATCTCTGATTTATATTCATAAAATGAATAAATAAAATAACGCACGGTCCACGATTTAATATGCATTCTTTCATAAAAAAATCCAACACGTACATTCAGACTAAAGTAATAAAAATAAATAAAAATAATTTTAACTACGAAATTGAGAGAAATAAAAAAAGGACCGACTCTGCGAATAATATTTAATGGGGGGCAAGGAAGGAGCCTCCCCGAAGAATGTTATGCACTTTTAGTTGCATAACGCTATGTACATTTAGATGCATAACATTCGGGCGTCCCCCGGGAAACGGCTATTGTCACTGTCACACTGACGTATGTAACAATAGCCGGCTAATCCTTCCATTAGAAAAACATTTTGTAAATATGTGTAAAATTAACAGTTTTTATATTATTTTTGTATTTGTTAGTGGTGAAAAAATTAATATTACGCATCCAAAGATCGCTTTCAGTAAGTAATAGAATAATTTTATCATTTATTGAACTCTATAATCCGAATGCAAATAAGGAAAGTCATTTTAGCTTCTATGCATATATATTATGTAGGTTTATTTTGAAGAGTGATACGTTGCCTATATTGAGTTTTTAGTTTATATCGGTCTAAGATAATTCATTAGATATTTTACTTCACCATGGTTTTTTTTTTATTTATTTTAAGACTAATAGTGATTTTTTAAAATATCTGCTGAAGGTTAAAAAATATTAATTAAATTACAAATGCAAACGAATTTTCACTTATTTTTTGTTTACGAAAATAACAAATAATTATGCCGCAATTTCATTTCCAGACCAATTAATTCATTATGAATATTTTTTAAATCTTTTTGATATTACGTAATGAAAAAAAAATTTATATTAAATATTTTTTAGTAAAAATTTATTTTTGTTTCCAAACTAAAATTCAAAAATCTTGTATTTAACATTTAGATCTTTTGTGCATTTGTTTACGATTAAAAAAATTATTTATCGAAATAAAAAGTTGATTTTAACGCTGACGAAGATATGTCGTTGAAGACATGTCCTAGACCGGGTGCCGGAATAGTACATCTAATTTCCAGCTCTGTTATATAAAAGGCCGCAATCATTAAACGGATTTAGAGGACAATAGAATGTTCAAGGGGAAAATTATACCTCAATTGTACATCTGTGCGTATTTCGAACACTTCAGTTAGCAGAAACGGGCGAGTAAAATTAATTCCCTTTCATTTGCGCGCTTAAGCCTACTGTTTATAACATCTAATGCAATTTGGAATAATATGGTAAAAATAAAAATAAATAAGTAATATTATTTATAATATCCAATAACTGATATTTTTGAAGAAAAAAATATTGGAAAATTTAATTCATTTTGTGTGATGTTTTTTAATAAAAAACAATGTAGTAATTTGTAAAGGATTTGAAGAAAGACAAACCATGTAATTCTGAATCACCCTGTATATTTTTACACCCCATAAGTCATCATTTTCACTAGAAATATTACACACAATACAAATAATATTATTAATTTCCATTGAATTGTTCCTCTGTCATGGATTTTCTCATAATCCCTTTATAAACTTCATCATTTCTACACCAGGGATTGAAAAAATGTTTTCGTGTGCCTTAAAAAAAATCCCAACAAAAAACATCATTTTTAATCAACTTCTTTATTTTTGTTCTTCTATTTTTTTTTAAGATTTCCCATAAAATATCAATTTATTATTTAAAAATATAATTAATTTAAAATTTTGAAGAGCTAATTATTTTTGCTAGATGTTTTTTTTTGGTATTGTGCATAAATGCAGAAATGTCGAGAATTACTAAAAATAGTTTGAGACTTCTGAATCGAGGCAAAGAACAATAAATGAAGGTTTAGGCTAAATCTAAAGCCACCCAAAGTAATACATCCAGGGATGTTTAATTTACTACAGAATACCATATCTATGGCCTATTTAATAATAACTGTCTAAATAGATCAATAAATCAAGATCATTATTATATACTTAGCTTTGCCATCATTTATCATGAAGTTAATGCACTATGAGGCAAATTATTCGTAAATTATGGTATTTTTATATTTTATATGGTATTTTGGCAGATTTTAATTTAAAAATTCGAATTTTCGCGCTATAATAATTGCAATTGTCAAAGTAAATTGATTGATTTTAGTTGTCAAAGTGACATTTATAGCATTGTTATGAATTTGATATTTTCTATAAATGTCGTTGTCATAACAATTTCATGTTGTCAAATGTATTATCAATTATTAGATATGTCAATTGGTCTATTTATAATTGTGAAACTAACTTCAGCTTTGTTTATTATCTTATAAAGTAGTTCCAAAAGTATTCTTCCATTGCTTCCTCGACAAAGATTCCTATTTCTTTTCAAATGTTACCATCAAACAAGCAACATACCCTTATATCTCTTCTGGAGTATATTACATCTGTGTTTTAGCCTCTTATCGTTAGACCAGGGGATGTATTACTGGGGAAGAAAAAAAAGTGGACGTAAAAAACAGTTTTTGAAGCGATTTTTCACTTTGTTTATCAAAAATAATATTTTTTTATCACTAGAATAAAGAAATTATTAAGTTACTAGAAATTATTTTTAATATTATACCATATTTGAAAAAAATAGTACATTTTTTGTAATAATTACGTGTTTTTCGAATTATGTAAAGAATAAGTTCAGTCAGAATGTAAACTAAACGAGACCGCGTTGGCAATATAAGGGATTATTGAATTTTCGGGTGGCGGTGACTAGTCACTAGCTCCGCCCTATCAACTCACCCTTAAAACTACCCCCGTTGCTATGGCGCATCCCTTAAACACAGTTTACCATTCCTATACATCCCCAAGCTTTGAACCGATAAAACACAACACCAAAACCAGCCAGCAAGAGATGCAAGAAATATATTTTCCAACAGAAGCAGAAACATTTTAGGCGAAATAATGAGAAAATATTGTTTAATTATTCTAAATTAAACATTATATTACTTTTTACTAATTTTACTAATTAAACAAGATTCTACTTCTATTTTATAATGAACCTATTTATGGTTAATTTTTTTTTTTGGTATAAGAACTTTTTATATATATTTTTTTTAATAACAGCATTTAGATTCGATATGGCAACGGTGTAAGGGACTTTTGTTATGACATACGCGCATTGTTATGACATTTAAATAATGAGAGCGTGTCACGAAAATTGCCTAATTCAAAATATTTAATTTCTTTATTTTTTATAAAATAAACTGTTTCTACGATGATATACGTAGGCAAATATTTTTATTTCAATGTATTAGCTATTAGAAAATCTAGCAAGGTCAAAATAAATAAACGAAAATTGAAAATATTTTGCTTTCGACGGACTTCCGCTCTTCGGAAGATACCGCAATAGTTAATTTAGGGAAATTTGCCATTTCCGTCGATAAATGATCGAAAGTTTAGCTGGAGATTTGGATAATATACATTGTGAATATTTCTAAAATCTTGGATACAATTTTTTATATCAATGAACATTTATATAAAACTCAATTTTGCGTGCTTACGTCGAGTTTAATTTAATTTAAATTGTAGAGTTGAGAATTTTGTTTGATCAAAGCATCTTTGGCGGATGGTATATTTGACCACCGTGTAGATATTGATATATTCAGTTAACAAAAGGAGAGTTCTGTTGACTCCCGGTTCGGTTTTCTTCTCACATCATCCATCTTCCTGTTGTAGACGGAAAGAAAAGCCATTGTGCTCTGCGTTTGAAGTGACAATAAGATTTGGTAGGCAACCAAATTTGCAAAAAGAATTGTCCATTTTTACGTGGAAATCGGGAAAAGTCTCGATTTCAACTTTTTTACTTTCGATATTTAACATTTCTTTAATTGCAAAATTATATATGAAATTGTAAATACAAAACAGATGCATTTTTGTTAGAAAAAAAAAAATTGTTTCACGGTATATATTCTTCTGTACGCTTTAAATATCAATTTCAATAATATTTCTATCGAGTTTATGCTCGGCTAGTCGTTGTTTTGCAATTTCGACCCCCTGTCGGTAAATCTACCCCCATTTTCCACTGGAGCTCTCTGGGAGCCAGTGAAAATGTATCATCATTTTAATCTGCAGAGGTGTACCCATCCTTCAGGGTTAAAACTTAAAAAAAAATCAACCCGCAACAAACTTATTCATCCCTAATTTATAAGAGCTTTTTTTAATATCATCTGATCTCTTAAGAGTAAAACCAAGATTTTCAGTAATTTATTTGTAATATTTGATGATCAAAAATCCTGTCTACGCCAATGATGTGGTGTTATATTGATACGAGATGATTATAATAGCGTCAGTTTAGCGTGTGATATGTCAAGTGTGATTAAAGCACAAAAGTACCTTCGTAATTGCAAAATCTAGCATTCAGTTTATGCCATATTGTTGTGACTGTAAGAAGGCTTTAAAAATCTGAATATATACAGAGGAAAATAAAAATTGATTTTATAAACTTTTTAATAGAAATTCTGGAATGAAAAATCTGAAAAATAAAGAATTGGGAATATTTTACTTAAAAATACAAAAATAAATTTGAAAAATATCACGCGGAAAGATAGAAGAGTAGAAAAAAAAATTTTTAATCAAAGAATTAGTTTTTGAGAATAATCGTGATGTTTGAAATTTAAACAAAAGTTTATAATTTTTTTTTTATAGCTTAATCTATAATTAATCTTATAGCGTTTCAAATAAGTTCTCCTGTATATCCAACGAGTACGATAATAAGTTAACATATTGTTTGTTGGTGGACGATTATTACCTTCTAAACGGCAATGGATGATCCATTCCCTATTCTGTCATTTTATATATTTACGGTACAGTAGAGCGTAAATTTCTGTAACCACCTTCGCAAGAATAATCTCCAAGCTTCTGTTTAAACCCCAACCCAACTCAATTCCGTGCACTTTCAGTTGACTGCTCGCTTATTATTATAAACGTCTCGTACAATATGTAAGCTGAACTGAAAGCTCGCTGAGACATGTTGGATTCGAAATAAATTGTGTGTAAATATTTATGAGGGCTGTAATTCAGGCGAAAGTAGATAAATATTTTCTGTGGATTATCCAAAAAAAATGGTTGGTTGTTTTTTTGACTTGTTTAGCGATTTTTTTTTGAGGAAGTTTTATTGTGAAATATTATTAGACATGAAATTGCGTCTGAATATAAATACAAGATTTTTTCGGTGTAATTAGCTTTTTCATGCAATTTTTTTTTTACAGCTAAGACATTAAAGTAAAAATATTTGTCATATGTTTCATCATAAAAATTCTTTTCATTCAATTTTTTTAATTTCTTTTCATTCCAAGCATTAAATTAGGCAACTTATTAGTTAAACAGTCCGCAATCCTAAAGATTGGTTGGAAACAGCACGCCATGCCGATCTATCCTGAGCTAATCCCTTCATCTCCCTATAGCTATTCATCTCAACGTCTTCAACTATCTGACTCACATACTCCAATCTAGGCCTACCTACCCCTCTCTTTCCCTCCACTCTACCTTCTATGATCAATTGCATAATCCCCCCATGCCTAAGAATATGCCCTACTAATCTGTCTCTCCTACGCTGTAACACTCTCCAGATACTTCTCTTCTCCCCTACTAACTCTAGTACAGCTTCATTTGTTACTTTATCTTCCCAACCAATCCTCATCATCCTCCTATAACACCACATTTCTAATGCTTGTAATCTACGCTTCTCTTCCTTTCCTATAGTCCACGCCTCACACCCGTACAGTGCTACACTCCAAACATATACCTTCAGTAATCTTTTTCTAATACCCAAGTCAATATTTGATCTTAAAATCTGTTCTTTTTCTACGAATGCCTTCCTACCCTGTGCTATCCTACACTTTATATCTACTTTGCTTCGATTATCTTTTGTGATTCTACTGCCTAAATAACAAAAATCTGACACTTCTTCGATTCTATTATCTCCTATTGAGATCTTCATTTTTCTACTGCATTCCTTTTTGTCACACCTCATCACTTTAGTTTTACCTATATTTATTTTCATGTTAAAATCCCTAGTCAATACTGCCTGCATACCATTCAATACCCTTTCTAAATTCTTTTCGCTTTCTTCTAATATAGCTATATCGTCGGCGAATCTCAACATATATATTTTCTCTCCCTGTACATTCACACCTACACTATACTCTTCTTTTACTTTGTTTATTGCATCTTCTATATATAGATTAAATAATAACGGTGAGAGTGTACATCCCTGCCGAACTCCCTTCCCTATTTTTGCTACCTCTTCGTCCCCCTCAATTCTAACTAAGGCAGTTTGGTGTTTATATAAATTAAAAATTATTCTCCTATCCTTATAATCTATACCCGTTTCTTTTAAAATTCTAAACATTATGTCCCAATCTACATTATCAAATGCCTTTTCTAAATCTACAAAAGCTATGTAAGTTACCTTTCCTACCCTATTTCTTTTTTCTACTACCGTTCTTAGTGCTAGAATCGCCTCTCTCGTCCCTCTGTTTTTCCTAAAACCAAACTGATCTTCTCCTAGCCTTTCCTCTACTTTATTTTCTAATCTCCTATAAATAATCTTTAACAATATCTTCGATGCATGTGATAGTAGGCTAATGGTCCTATAGTTCTCACACAATTTAGCTCCTATTTTCTTCGGCATTGTTACTATTTTACTACGCTGAAAATCCTGTGGTACTTCTCCCTTCTCATATATTTCCAAACTAACCTGTATAATCGCTCTTGCATTTTTTCCCCTGCGTGTTTTATTAATTCGGCTGGTATCATATCAATCCCCGCTGCTTTGTTATTCCGTAAATCATTTAATGCTCTATGAAACTCTGACCTAAGTATGCTAGGACCTAAGTCATCCTCATCTATCTGTTCCACATTTTCTAGCTCCTCCATGTCCTGCCTACCTTTATATAAATCTTCAAGATACTTCTTCCATCTTCTAGCTTTTTCCTTATTTTCTGTGAGTTCCTTACCCTGCTTATCACATATAATGTTACCCTTTGGTTTTACTTTAGAAAAATGTGACTTAATTTTCCTGTAGCCCAAATCTACTTTACCTCTTCTCATATCCTCCTCAATATCCTCACAGTTTCCTTTTATCCACTCTTCTTTCGCTAGCTTGCATTTCCTATTAATTAAGTTCCTTAGTTCCTTATATTTTTTCTGTCCTGCTTCTGTGTTTCCTATTTTAATTTTCCTTCTTGCTTCTATCATTTCAACTATTTCTTCCGTGATCCATTCCCTCCTACATGCCCTTTTATATGACTTGCTATTATTTAAACGTCAGATATGCATGATACGCGTGTCATAACAAGAATCCCTTACACCGTTGCCTAAACGACTCTAAATTCTGACGATTAAAGAATTTTTTTTATGCAACAAAAATACAATGGACTTATTTCGATAAAATATTGCGATGATTATTATTGTTGATACGGAAGAAATTATCTTGAATCTATAAAAAATTGATCCGAAGAAACAATGCAATGTTAACTAGTTTATTGTTTGTAATAATAGTCTTGTGGTTATGTCTTGTAAGCTGAAGATTTGGCATTTTATGTCCGAAAAGTAGTAACCGAAGACCAACTAAAAATCCTATACAAAATACATGGTTGCATAATCATCAACGATAAAAATTAATTGTCGAGTCAATATGCGTTAACCTAACTTCTACATGGTCCCTTTATTTACTTATCTTAACTCATCCGGCCCTAGTGCCCTTCTTTTTTCTGTCTATAATTCGTATTTTATATCTGTGATACCAGAGTTCATGTAGAAATAGATATTGCCGTTGTTTGTGCAGAATGTCGTGTAAACAATAAGATGTCCGAGAGACCAACATAGAATCCAAAAGAGAATAAGATGATGATGACATTGCCATCATAGCTCTTTTGGCTGGCGACAGAAGATGTCATATATGGAAGAACATACGGCAAGCAACATTCTATTGATGTTCTCGAGGAATCTTCTTCGAGATGACATCGTTTTCCAAACAAAATTCACACATAATAAAAAGTAATATCTGATTTGAAGATTTGAAACAATATTGGAGAATCCTTTTTTTTGTGTGTAACTACTTTTAGTTGATTAATTAAAATCCCCTTAAAAACAGGAACTTTAAAAATATTGAAAAGAACATCTGGGCTGTTTGATTTTAAATACTTTTTGGCTTAGTGTAGATTTATGTCCGAAGAGGTCCTCCACAGGAGGCGATCTCGTATAGGAGTAGAGCCGCGTATTTACATAGCCCGGGCTTATATAGTTTTAATTTTAACACTCCATATTCATGATCCCGAATAATAAAAAGGGATTTCAAGAGGATCATTGTACGATTGTAGTTTGTATGTATTATGGCTGAAGTTTGACTTTAAGGACTTTGAGGACTACTATCGATGTTATAGATGCAGCTTTGGATATGTGGGTTGGAATTTTATGGATGATCAAGAACAATATATTCATCACAAATTTAAGAGATAATAAAATATTGCCTATTTTATAATAATATATTTGTAACATTTCAGTTGCTGTTTCGACATCAGGAAATTTTTCAACTCAAAAATTTTGGCTATTAACTAACAAATTAAAAAAATATATCTACCTGAAGAAGTAATAATACTAAAAGCGACGAATTCTTCCAATTTTATATCATCTATTTTCACATTTTTTCAAGATAAGTTCCACATTTGGCCACCCATAGTTACACTTTGACAGCAGTCATCACTTGCGCCCCTATTTT
Organism: Leptodirus hochenwartii; assembly: GCA_947310635.1. Taxonomy (NCBI): domain Eukaryota; kingdom Metazoa; phylum Arthropoda; class Insecta; order Coleoptera; family Leiodidae; genus Leptodirus; species Leptodirus hochenwartii. The sequence continues at coordinate 3,990,490 of OX371182.1, read as the reverse complement.
TACACTCATTTCTTCTTCGGCATATGAATCATGTATTTTATAGGTGTTCATATATATCTTCAAAAACAGGCGTAACATAATTGCATTTAGTCCTGAATCGCACTTCTCCAGTGGATAATAATATTTCCTACATGAATGACAAGTAGCGCTGTCATTGTATAATCAACTGTCACATGCAGTATTCGAAGTTACTATATACAATGGACGTTTATATCGAAGATTTTTTAGTAGATGAATTTTCGTGATATTTATTTATCTACTGATATTACATATAAAAAACTTATGAATTTGTAAGATATTGATTTATTTAGAGAATTTGTAGCGAAGGTCAGCACATTTATAGCTGAACTGACAAAAACGTACTCTATCGCCAACATAATCCAAAGTGTAGTATCCCAAAGCTTTTAGCGGAAAGTATTAGCTGTATTAAAGTCGTTGAGCAAACATTCGATCTTGTACAGGCCTATAGCGAAGCGCATCCGATTTGTTTGCCAACAGAATGTACGAACGCGCTTTTGCCATGATGACACCAACAATTTAATACTGTATCGTTCCGATTCCAACTAGGCTCAATTCCCGCGGGCGCAAATCCCATGTTTCGTATCAACAAAATCGAATTTGACGCTTTGAAGTTCCCGTTTGCTTGTTTGCACACGCACACTATCATCTCCGCGCAAACAAACACCAAATTGAACTTATTATTTGATTAGAAATGCGAAACGTAACGCCAATGTTGAAAAATATCTTTCAACCGCAACGGTTACGAAATTTTTGTCATCAACACGAAAAATGCAATTTCGAAATCATCGGCCTTATGGAAATAACAATATTACAAAAATATATCGTCACCGTATCATCAAATAAATGTCCTTTGTGTCCTCTGGGCATATCTAGATCAGAATGACACCATCGGCGGTGTGTTAAATGCTTTGCCGGCAGTGCGTTGGCACGTGCCAATGGTCACACGACATATCCTTCAGTTGTCGAGGATCCAATATGTATTTTAACCATAACATCAACGGCGATCGCTCGTCTTTCCGCTTATATAACGCTCCGAATGATGCAAATAAAAAAAAATACACGCGTTGAAACTTGCAGACATTTAGTCAGTACTTACTGATTAAATATTTTCAAATTTCCTCAAAAAATTAAATAAATAGCATAATTAATTTCTTCATTTACATGCCAGTTGTTGTTTTGACTTTGTAAATGTCAGTTTGACGTTTTTGATAGAAGGCTGCGAAATCGCGATGGCCGCCGCATTTAATAATCTGACAGCGTCACCATGGAAACCTATTTTTGACAAGTGTTTGTTTATATGCAAATGTCACACGAAAATGTAAATATATATTATGCATTACATTAATTTGTAGCGAATATTGTTAGTTTTTAAATAAATTAAAGTTTGTTTTGTTTTAGTTTCTTTACTGCTATGGATTTATTTCATAATAATTCTATTGAAGTAAATTATACGTAGTATGAGGTCAAATAATTTTTTTTAAATATATGTATCAAACTTTAGAGATTTTGTTAATAACGCAGATATGGATAAATTAATTCGTCTTATCGAAATATAATATAATAAAATATTAACGCCGAAACAACAATTATTATTTTAGTTAATTTGACAGCTTTACACAAGTGTTTTAATAAATATTACTTATCGGAACATCTTTTTCGCGATTTAAAAATTGGCATACTTTATTAATAATAATATTTTTTATATTAAAGCTTATTTTCAGCCAAGTATGCTTTTATATTTAGCCTCTTGAATTTGTTCGATTGAGTGAAATGATGTAGGAAACTGTAATTGGTGGAATAGTCATCACTGCTGGAATATACGATGTCACTTTGATCAGATTGTCATCTCGGTTCTTGCGTTGATGATCATCACCATACTGATCAAGTGTTCGTACTTGCATTTGATCCTATTTCACCGAATACACAACCCCAACCTTAAAATAACCTCCCAAAAACTTCGCCGCCTCAAATGGCATTCCGCAAGGTAGCGTTCTTGTGCCTTAACTATACATTCTGTACGCTTATAATAATAAATAAATAGTTTTCGAATGTATTTTCGTAGAATGTAGTGTATAATTAATCCGTATTATTTAATAAATCACCCAGCGAATTTTCGGTCGAATTGTATCGAGTGTGGGGGTTGGTATAAGGGTTGATACGCGGGGTGTGAGTGTGACAATATGTGCGGTGTGTTATGAGAGAAGCGAATCATGATATTGGGACGAGTCGGCCGACGGTAATAACAATTTAATAAAACGGGTGTGTAATTTGGATCGCTCCCCCTAACAATTGAATGAAATTGAGACCAGAAAACTACCCCCGATTTTATCACGTTCACCCCAATCATCGCTCTCGACGTCCTTAACGGGATTTTCGCAATGGGGTGTAGCAGAATTTTTGCTATTTGCGTGCGTAAACAAATTATTTGCTTTATTTTTAGAGATGAAATAGGTAGGGCAGAAGGATATACTACAATACACGATCAAAATTGGGATTTATAAAATATATAACGTAAACAGTTTCTATTTGGATTTTTTTTTTTTTAATTTGACGCCCTGTATATATCAATGACGTTTGCATTTATTACAGGAGCCTTTAGAACACTTTGCCGAATTCTTCTTGCAGAATGACCATGGATCACCAACCGTAATTGATATTTTCCAACATAGCCTTTACCAAATTAACAAAAAAAAAATATTTTATACAGGGAAATTATTTTGCCATTTTTTTTTTTATTAATTTTATTATCCAAATTTATTTGATTTATTTATATTTTTATTTTATTGTAAATTGCGACATATTGTCAGCTGTTTGAAAATTATTTTACAAGTCATTGTGAAATTGCCCTTTAAATATTTTTTCATGCAATTAATTATTTAAGTAATAAATATTTACTCAGTGAAAGTAAATTTTGGAAATTTAACTAAGCTATTTTAAACACAATAGAAACGCTTATTTTATTTAATAGATTTTTTTTTTTGGTGGTGATAGAATTTTTTTTTCGCGATGAGGTAGACTTAGTCACGTTTTGCGTCGTTTTATCAATAAAGCGTAATAATTTTTGTAATAAAAAATAATTTTGAAGGTGCCGTATAGTTTAATTGCGGGATTATAAGAATGACTGTCAAAAATTTCGACATTTTTCATGGCGTTTGTTTTTGATTGAGTGCGATATTGTCACAATTGTTTATTCAGCGCACATGCGCGACTAAAAATAAAGTATAATAAACAAAAAAAGAGCGAAATAATATTATTCTACTATTTATTTTAGTATTGTGTTACAGAATTGTTGCTCGTTATGAAAATGTTCATAATTAATTTAAATATTTACGTAACATCGAAATTTGGATAGATAATAGTAATATAAATTACCCAGTTTAAAGTAACAAATTAAAAGATAATTTTGTATAATAAAAATATGCTTTTAGGCACGCCAGAGTTAAGACGTAAGAAGATTATTCAAATCTTTTGTTTATTAAACTTAATTTAAAACATTTTAATTGCTGGGATTGTACAATTTAGATAACAATTATTACATGTGGAATAACTGCTTTTTTTCTGGACCACTTTCATCGTATTAAATTAAATTCGAATAGAATTTTATATTTCGATGAAATTAATTTTTAGTTAAAGCATTGGGATTTCAAATTAATAACGTGCCTTTAATTTTTTTTAATTAATTTTATTAATAATTTTTAGTACGGTCTAATAATTATTAGTATTTATTTTACACTAAGTGTTCTAATAATATTTCCATATTTTTTGTCGATTTATTTACATAGACATTTTTGCAATAAATTAAAATTAATCTTAAATTAATTAATTACACAAATAAATTCACAGAATTCACAAAATTATTAATTTAATTTATTGCTGGGATACCCGTTTTTGATTTTTTTTTAAATTTATTTATTAAAAAAAATATCAGTTTAAAAAATATTTTGATTATATATAAAAAAAGAAAACGAATTTTAAATGAATATTTTTCGTTGTACGAAAAATCCGTCGGAAATTTTTGTGAAAAATCAAATAATCATTTAAAAAAAAATATTCTTAACTCTAAAATTTTTTTTCTTACTATTCGAGAAATTATAAAGTTAAAATCTTGAGAAAATATAGATTTTTTAAAAATATATATTAAATATATTTACAATAAACAATTCTGCACATAAAGCAAATTTTTAAATTAAGTATATTTAAATCTATAATTTATTTTAATGCATTTTTTTGAGCAAATTAATTATAACATTATTTTAATTCATCTTTCAATTAATCAGATCTGTCTTTTGGATTGCTAACAAAATTATTATATGTTTATAAAAAAAATCTATACCATATAATATATAATAGTTTATTTAATCGTATATATAAAAATTAAAACCATAACGTATTTTCAAAATTTACAATTATTTATTTTTAGTCTCATTTTAAATTTAAATTTTTTTTGCAAGTTTCTTATTTAATTGCCTTTTTATTTTGTATTTATTTACACTATACATACATATATTTACATTACCCATTTAAACAGAAATATTTTTTATCGACCTGTCCTGACCTGACCTCATTCAACTTTAAAAAAGTCACGATTTAATTTTTTTTTAATTGAAATAAAGCTGAAAGAGGATCAAAATCAAAAAATTATTTTAACGATCATAAATAAGCTCAAGTTCGGCAAGTCAGGTCAGGTCGAGTTGGGTCATACACTTTTGCACAATATAATAGATCTATTTTACAAAATTTTCTCAGGTCCTATGAAGCCAGGTCAGGTTGAGTTTGGTTATATTTTAATAATGCAGATTTTAATAAATCTCATAAAAAATCGTGTTATATCAGACCAGTCAAGTCAGGTCAGGTCAGTTTTGTGTATTTTGCGGACTTTAAAAAAAATGTGTTTAGACTCGGTTAGGTCAGGTCAGGTCAAGAACTCTCACAGACACAAATCTACTTTACAAATGTTGAAACATTGAATTTCACCTCGTCCAATCACTATCCGTCGCAGAAGACAGCGGTGAAAACGCTGACCCGACGGCATGCGAACACAAATCCCGTCCATCAGCAATGGACGACTTGCTCAACAGCTTCTTCGCGTGCTCTTGATTTCCCTTGACATTATCCGTGCCCATAATAGAGTCAATCGAGAATCCGTTCTTGTTCGTTTTCTTTGACGAGCGCACATCCGTCGCAATAAACTCGTCCGTATCGGACACTGAAGATGTATTGTGCGGCTGCTGCATCACCGGCACGGGTTTGCATATTCCTCCAGAATTGGTCGATAATGGTAACATGCTCAAATGATTAGCTAAATTTAGTCTGGATAAATCCACAGGCGGTAGTAATGGTATTGGACCTGGTAAATAACCATAGGCGGATGGATGATGCAGACCATGTGGTGGAAATAAGCTGTGGTGGTAGTTATCTTGATGGTGTTGGCTGAAGAACGACGCCACCATCGCTGCCGAAGCGTGGTGGTGATCTCTTAAAAGCATATTGGGATTGGGGCGTTTGTATCTCTTCCGACGCCTCAAGAAGCTGCCGTTATCGAACATGTCCTCCGCCAGAGGATCTAAGGTCCAATAGTTACCTTTGCCAGGATTTCCTGGTTCTCTTGGTATTTTTATGAAGCAATCGTTCAAAGATAAATTGTGCCTTATCGAATTTTGCCAGGCCGGGAATTTATCTCTGTAATACTGAAATCTGGTCATTATAAAATCACAAATTCCACTCAATGTTAGTTTTTTATGAGGCGATTGCAGAATGGCCATGGTTATTAACGCTATATAAGAATATGGCGGTTTAATCATTTGGTTGTTTGATGATTTTTTGGAGCCGCTCGATTGTTCTTTGTCGTCGTAAATTATCGGCAGTTCGTCTTCTGATTTCTGGTCTTCAGCTGTACCGCGCAAATCCAAAGGGCTGTCAGGGCATCGGTTGCTGCTGTACAGAAGATCTGATTGCTGGTGAAGATCACTAGCCAACAGTCGCGCCGGTATCGCATTGTCTTCCATCATTAACATGTTATTTTATTGCACACTACAGGAAGGCTTGGTATATCATTGTACTCGCGTGATTATTATGTAGTAACTACTAACAATTTCACGGGCTCATTTATAAAATAAATGCGATGTCTACTTATCAGATTATTAACGAAAATTATCGCACAATTACACGACGCATTGTGTAAAAATAATGGAAAATCGTCTTGTAAAAGAACAATAACGGCCAGGATGTTGCTCGCACGCCAGTTGGACACACTATACCAATATTTTGATGCCAAAAACAATGATGGTTCAAGAAGCAACCACCGCACACATAACAACGTATATAACCATTCGCATATTTCCTGGACACAAATGACAAAGTGGTAGAGGAAGATCGCACAATGCCCCATCGTTGAGGAACAAACAGAGATGCGGATATATTGTCAGGACCTCGCTAGGATAACGGTTGCAGTATCCTGCCTCTGTATCGGCATCATCGTTCCTCGCAAGTGTCAGTCGAACGCTTGCGCTCGCTCTAATATCCAAAATCTAACAGTGAAAACAAAGCGAACTTTGCAAGAGCTTGTGTGGATGCTGCCTTCCCGCACAGTCCGTGGAGGGAACAGGATTATAAGCCACGCCTTATCGTCCTGTCTATATGCTGAGGTTCTGTTTGCGGAAGATCATTTCAGATTTAAATTGCTTTAGAGATATTTCGTGGGTGTTTTATTGGAGTGATTTTTTTTTTGTGACTATATTTACACAAATTGATTTATTTGAAAACAACGCGAATTTTTTGATTGATTATTTAATAATGAATTGGAGGAAATAATCCAAATCGATTAATCTAATCGAAATCGAAAATAATACATGTATAAATACTTCTATTTTTTTTCTAAATCAACAATCAATGTCTCAAAATCAATTCAAATTATTTCTTGATAAGATAAATTTCATTCATGAAATAAAAATAGGACTTTTTGAAATTTTAATAACATTTCAAATAGATTTTATTTTGCTTGGATATTAAATATTATTACAAAATGAATATGATTGAGTAAGCGATCCGAATGAACGATAATCAGAGAGCACAATCTCTTTTTGGAGTGGTAGGAGTTAAGGGTAGGAGTTTTAAGGGAGCAAGGGAGGACTTTAAATATTTCGCCGCATATTACAACAAAGCTTTTAAACGTCCAAATATAATATGTTGACTGTGGAACCCACCATGTTGCGCTTTGAGGAAATGCTTCTTCGAAATTGTTAATACATTTCCATAATAAACTTTATTGTACGGAATATTAGATATGGGTAAAGTAAAGGGCAAATACTTTGGCTGCATTTTTCAGTTCTACAGTAAAAATATTTAAAATTCCCCCCAAAACTTGTAAAAAAACCGAGTCATTTTCCCATTTCATGTTTTCCGCCGAAATGTTGAACAATTATAATTTCATTAAATTTCACTGAATAGTTTAATTAGAAAACAATATTTTTTTAAATAATTCAGTAGTGTGTATATCATTTTTTAATTAAAAATGGCCGCGAAATGTTATACAACTCTGTATTTTTAGTTGCATAACACGTGACTGTCACGATGATATTTGTAATAAAGTAATAAGCGGCTAATATTTCCATTTTAGAAACTGTTGGTAAACCAAAAATAAACTTCTGGCGACTTTATGTAAGTGTTTATTAAATTTTCTATATTTTACAAAAGAAAATAGATTTTCTTATTTGCTATCGCCAATTTGCATGTCTTGTGCAACATCCCCCAGAACAATATCGCATACTGCCATCAAGCGCAAGCTCTACGAACCCCCAAAGTTCGTCCCCTCCATCCCCTAAGCCCACCATAACAGGCAGAAGCTTTTACCTCTTCACAAAAGCTTGTATGAGAAAAAGCTTTGGCATTACCATACACACAAAACTCCCTAAAGTTCCTCGAGGGTGTTGTGGGGGCTCTGTGTAGGCATTCGCCATTGGCCCCAATCGGGGCGGAGTCTCCTATCCGCACCGCGCTTCCTTTGTCCCTTGGGTAAATAATATTCTGCACAATGTATACACCTTTTACCATACCTCAGACTGTGCTGCCTCTAGCGGGGATTTTATATGTGGTGTGTGCAGTCTGATGTCTTTGCATCCCCTTCTGCTTACATAACTATGGTTAACGCTTAGGATGTGACTGTTTTGGTGTTGGGACTGTATACTAACTGTTTTGCCGGCTAAGGGTTGCAGGGGGATGGGATAAAGGGGGCAGGGGATGCACCGCTAACGCCAACGTTCGTTTAGGTTTTTCAAGTGGGTGGTTTACAGGGTTGTAATTTAAAAAAATGTATATTTTTTCGAAGAATTATTTTATTTATACAATATTTTTAACGATTGGGTGTATACATTTCTTTCTTATGTTAAAAAAATCAGCAATCAATTTGTGGATAAATTTTAATAAACACGAAATTTCATTTGACGAAAATCTAGGATTGATTTTTTTTTTTTATTAGGCAACATTGGTTGCATATACTACCATATAGGATTCTCTCGCATACATTTCCCGCTAATGTTAATAACGATTTTGTGCCTTTGTTTCCATCAATTTCGGTTAGATCTCTCCATCCCCCCCGGTACAAACCCCTGTGTCTAGGGATACTCCGCCAACTCTCGCTATTCCTATCTGCAGCGTGCCACTTCGCACACGTAATCCATTTTAGAAACTCATGAATAATTTCGCTATTCCCAGAATAAAATTATGACCATTATATAGTCGAAATTATCATCCTGCGAACTGACGCGATAATCCGATCACCGGTTTCTGCGCATATCTAGATTCTCAGCTTTATTTAAAATAATTACGCATTTCAACAAATCTGTTGCAAATAAAGTGTTAGTGTCCTTCTTCAATGTATGAAAAGAATTGCTTACAAATGACAGCAAACTTCCTAAATCAAAATACATAGGCAACCAAATACGCATATTAATTTACTGACAAATAAATTGCCTATAGAACTCAACACGAGAAACGTTGTATCCACGTTTCGTTTCATGTTTTCACATTAATATAGTCGAAATTATCATCCTGCGAGCTGACACGATAATCTGATCACCGGTTTCTGCGCATATCTAGATTCTCAGCTTTATTTAAAATAATTACGCATTTCAACAAATCTGTTGCAAATAAAGTGTTAGTGTCCTTCTTCAATGTATGAAAAGAATTGCTTACAAATGACAGCAAACTTCCTAAATCAAAATACATAGGCAACCAAATACGCATATTAATTTAATGACAAATAAATTGCCTATAGAACTCAACACGAGAAACGTTGTATTCACGTTTCGTTTCATGTTTTCATGACCATTAATATAGTCGAAATTATCATCCTGCGAGCTGACACGATAATCCGATCACCGGTTTCTGCGCATATCTAGATTCTCAGCTTTATTTAAAATAATTACGCATTTCAACAAATCTGTTGCAAATAAAGTGTTAGTGTCCTTCTTCAATGTATGAAAAGAATTGCTTACAAATGACAGCAAACTTCCTAAATCAAAATACATAGGCAACCAAATACGCATATTCATTAATTTAATGACAAATAAATTGCCTATAGAACTCAACACGAGAAACGTTGTATTCACGTTTCGTTTCATGTTTTCATGACCATTAATATAGTCGAAATTATCATCCTGCGAGCTGACGCGATAATCCGATCACCGGTTTCTGCGCATATCTAGATTCTCAGCTTTATTTAAAATAATTACGCATTTCAACAAATCTGTTGCAAATAAAGTGTTAGTGTCCTTCTTCAATGTATGAAAAGAATTGCTTACAAATGACAGCAAACTTCCTAAATCAAAATACATAGGCAACCAAATACGCATATTCATTAATTTAATGACAAATAAATTGCCTATAGAACTCAACACGAGAAACGTTGTATTCACGTTTCGTTTCATGTTTTCATGACCATTAATATAGTCGAAATTATCATCCTGCGAGCTGACGCGATAATCCGATCACCGGTTTCTGCGCATATCTAGATTCTCAGCTTTATTTAAAATAATTACGCATTTCAACAAATCTGTTGCAAATAAAGTGTTAGTGTCCTTCTTCAATGTATGAAAAGAATTGCTTACAAATGACAGCAAACTTCCTAAATCAAAATACATAGGCAACCAAATACGCATATTCATTAATTTAATGACAAATAAATTGCCTATAGAACTCAACACGAGAAACGTATCCACGTTTCGTTTAATGTTTTCACATTAATATAGTCGAAATTATCATCCTGCGAGCTGACACGATAATCCGATCACCGGTTTCTGCGCATATCTAGATTCTCAGCTTTATTTAAAATAATTACGCATTTCAACAAATCTGTTGCAAATAAAGTGTTTAGTATCCTTCGTGAATGTATAAAAAAAATGCTTACAAATGACAGCAAACTTCCTAAATCAAAATACATAGGCAACCAAATACGCATATTCATTAATTTAATGACAAATAAATTGCCTATAGAATTCAACACGAGAAACGTTGTATCCACGTTTCGTTTCATGTTTTCATATGGTACCTTTGAGGTGAATGTTTCCTCAATGGTACATAAAAAACAGGCGAGGGGAATATTTCGTCCTGGGTAACGATGTAAACATATAATGTTGTATAGCGTGGCGTATCTGAACACAAACAATACAGGATGAGAGCATAGCAAAGCGAGACCGTGCGCCGAGCGGACCGCATATATGAGATTGACTTTGCCAATGTAAATAGTAAATATATTGGAGAGTTTCGGCTGAAGTTGTGTTGCTTGTATTATGTGTGTGGAAGATTAAAGATGGCGCATAAAGAATTTTTTAATAGCTTTGCTGATTTTCTTAAAATAATAATATACACCATTTGTGCGGTTGCGTTGATTTATGAAACATTTTGTGGCTTTATAAAGTATTTGCAATTATAATATAAGTTGGGGTGACATTTGATTTAATTATCTGTCATTTTGACAGCTATCAATCAATATGGTTTATATACGGAGAAAGTTAGTGTTTCGATTTTTCTTATAAATTAGCGGATTTAAGTCGTGTGTACGCAAAAAATTAGCTTTGTACGTAGTTGACAAATTGAGACATCCTTTTGGCAGGCCAAAAATTTGCAAAAAATGCTTTAAAATTTATTTTAATCAAACACTTAGTGGCTTTAAAAAAGGATGTGCAATTATAGTATAAATTGGGGTGACATTTGATTTAATTATCTGTCATTTTGACATCTATCAATCAATATGGTTTGTTGTTTACGAATGCAAAAAATAATAGAAAAAACGCTTTATATGCGAAGAAAGTTGGTTTTTCGATTTTTCTTATAAATTAGATGATTTAAGTCGTGTGTAGGCAAAAAATTGACTTTGTGCGTAAAGGACAAATCGAGAAATCCTTTTGGCAAGACAAAAAAATGCAAAAAAATGCTTTAAAAATTATTTTAATCAATTATTACAATCGCTATGTGGAGTTATTATTAAATTCGCATCTCTACTAGAACATTCATGTAAATGCAATCCCGTAGAGCTAGAAACAAAGGATAAGGGATGATATTACATTGTTTCGCCGCCGGCCACAACACAATAATATACATTCCCTTCCTCTGTATATGTACACATACTTTTATCCTGCTTTCACAAAACCTTCAAAATGATGCCGACCATATCAGAAACCATTATTTTATAGTTTCCTACAATATATTGCTTCTATATCATAAAGGCGCCTTAATAATAATAATAATAATAATAAAAAAAATCAACAAGTAAATGCAGTAGTATTTAGTTTATCTTTCATTGATAATTTAGCTTTACATCATTCTTAAATTTAAAAAAATTCAAGTTGTAATATATTAATTTCTTTTCGATATAAACCCGGATTTTTGTTTAAAATCATTTTCCGTTTATTACACCGATTTTTTTGTTATCAATTCTGTTATGAAAATGATAATTTCAATACCCCGAAAATATCATTTTTGAGCTCCCTGTAGTTCGAATTTAATATTCGTCTTTATATAGAAGGACATTTAGATCGTATTTGTACGTGACATCGAATTAGCAGAACCTGCTGTTCTGAAATCGGCTTAGCATATAGATGAATGCATCCCGGTTATCCCGCTGGCCAGATATTGAACCGGGAATTACCGTTTATATTAAACAGCTGCACAAACCGCGATGCAATAAAAAAGGATCTGCAAAAATCGATCCGGATTTTGAAGTATAATGCAATTATATGTGCAAGGAATGAGATGATCAATTCATTTGAATTAAATTGCAGCGATTTAGTTTATTGTATAGAGTAGGCCACCGGTGATGCAACAGAGGTTAATGTATAAACTAATATAGTCGTAGAAATGTGAAATTTTGTATTTTGTATTTGCATTGAAGAATGTCTGGCAATTACAGAAGATTCAATTTTAGAATTTTAGGTCTTTATTGAAAAAAATACTTATTAGAGAATCAAAAATAATAAGGCACCATAAAGATCATTTTTGTAGCGTAATATGAGTTAGAGAAAATTTGTATTTAAAATTACACAGTAAATGTGTACATTATGAAAATATTTTTAGGTTTTAAAGGTGTTTTTGTGAATCCACATTTTCAAACTTCAATTTCTTGACTAGATAAAGTGTATTTTTAATTTATTATTTTGCCTGGAGTGTTTGATTTTTTCTATTAAAAAATTGCAACGATATTAAAAAATAATATTTTATCGCGCCCTTTATTATTTTTTCTTTTTAATTATTTATATCAAATTAATAAAAAATTAAATAGGTCGATATATTATATGCACTTTTATTATATATATATTTTTTTTTTTCAATTAATAAATTTTTCTATTTTAATAAAATTTTATAATATAAGTACATCTGTGACATCTATTAGTAAATTTTTGAACGAGAATAATGATATCTGCGTAACATTCAATTAATGTTTGTGATCAAATCTAGATGGCAGCAGTCGGCATTATTCTTTCACTATAAGGAAATAAAAAATTTTAAAAAAGATTTCCGAAATATTTTTTTTAAATGCAATTGAAACTATTATAAATGATTTTTAATAAAGTTTTTTTTTCTTCTACACAAATTAAATTTTTTAGTTTATATTCTGCATAAATAAATTCATTGTTATATTAATTTTAACATAAAAAGCCTTTTAACAAAAAAAAAAGGCCTTTTTACAAACATTTTTAATGGTTTAAATACAGTATAGACTGTGAGTATAACAAACTTGACATTCATGCACTTTATGAGTTAATGGGATAAAGTGCCGAAAAGTCTTTTTATCGCTTTTGTTAATTATCTTGGGAGTTGAAAGAGTTGAGCCCCCTTTTATAATGAAATTTTAATGATATTTCCAGACAATAAGCAGACATCTTCACAATTGATCAAATTTATGAGTAGTGAATAATTTTTTATATTATTATTTAATTTTAGAAATAAAAAAGGGAATATGTTTAATACTTTTTACAATTACAATTTAAATTATTTATATTAGTAAATTATTTTTTAAAATTATAATTACTCATTTTTTACCTTTTTTTCGTATATTAAACGAAATTTTATAATATTAGTCATCCCCTATTAAATCCACCCTTTCATGAATATTTAATTAATATTTCAATACAATACAATAAAAACAATAAAAATAATTGTTTTTTATATAATAAAATTATAAAATAAATTAAAAAGACAAAAATAATTTAAAATTCTATAAGGGGAAATTTAAATTAGTCATTATGTTAATTTTTTGTATATTTTTTAAATTTTTATATAACAAATTTTAATATTTTGAAATTTTATTAAATATATGATTTAAGTAAATAATCCAGCAATACTTCGATTTTTAGAAATGACAAATTTCTAATTTCATTTCTGCGTAAACTATTTATTTATTTATTTAATTTTATGACTCATTCTTTAAATTATAACACAATTATTATTGCTGAACATAATTATCTAAAAATAGCGCACCATCGTTTTGTCATTATACAATTAAATTAAAAATTAATTCAAGTTATGAGTAATTTTAAATTCAAAAAATATTTCTTGGAATAATATTATTCATTTTTGTTCGTTTTTTATTTAATGAAAATAAAAAATTTAAATTTATAAAAAATATCATAATTTTTCTGAACTGTACATATAAGTTTTTAACAAAAAATAATAATTAGTAATAATTTTTATTAATTGGCAAAAATTACAAAATGATAATTTTTCTTACTATATTTTTTAAACACGACTAGAAATAATATTATTTATAATTTTTAATAATTCTGTTCGTTACTATTTATTAAGCAACGTGTAAAATATAAAACTAGATCATACCTTAATTATCTTGTCTATAAAATTGTTAAGAAGACGATCTGATTAAAAAAAAACCTTCAACCTTACAAAATAATAAACCGAAATATGAATAAAAATATAATTTATAAACATAAAACGAATAGTTTTATAAGAAAATATTTTTATATTGATAATTTTCAAATGAAAATATTATTTTTTAAGTATAATTACCTAAAAAAATATTTTTTTGTTAATTATACGTAATTTTTTATTCTTTTTTACATACATATTAACAAAAATATATATAAAAAATTATAACATCTACAATTTTTTTTCGAAAACTTGCTGCACACCTTCTTAACTTCTATAAGATTGCAGTGTATAAATTAATTGTCAGCTTATTAAAAATTCAAATCATCACAGTCACGACATGTGATATATGTCTGGCGACACACGATACGCCAATGGTTGGTTACAAATAATATATACATATATTTTAATGGTACCTTGGTACACCTTTCAGGTACCTGCTAAAGTGTATTTATCCTATGTTTTCAACGCTACTAGCATTTGCAACGTATGCAATCCAAACTACAGCTCAGCCCCAACCAAACTGGAACCATTAAAAATATATCAAAAATATTTTTAAAGGAAATTATCGAATAAATATATCAAAAATTGTAAAACATTAAATTTTATTCTAAAAATCTTTAATAAGAACTTCCAAATTCGTTTATTAATATTATATTTTATTGTATAAAAAATGTTCTTAAGCTATTTTTTAAGTTTTGCAAAAAAATATTATAAGTAATTAATTAATTAATTTTTATAAATCGATGATGTAACGCTATATTTAATAATAACATAATTTAGTTTTTAGTTTGCACGTGGCTGATTTACACCAACGCAACGTCAGACATACTGAGCATGCTCACCAGGCCCTCTGTGTGCTTCAGTTCAGTAATTCATTCAGTATGAAGCTGTCACTTGGCGATTGTGGACTGTTTTAACCAATAAATTCATTACAAAATAATCGCTCAAATAACACGTCGAGTTTATCTCTCCAAGCGCCAGTTGCAGTTTCCCACAAGCCCAATTGTTGACACGAACATGTCGTGAAAGTAAAATACAGTGGCAATAATTAAATTACCTTCCCTAGTGCACCGCAAATGACATTATGGAGAATATTAAATACGTATCATTCACCAAAATCGTGTTCGATGTGATTTGGATTTGTTGCGGTGAGTTGAATTTGACAGTTTTTTTTTTGAAAAATATGTCATTGTATTATTGTTGGACATTGTTGTGTGTTTAAGGTTATGTTTGTGGGTCTAGGTCAATGCAAATTGCTTGCCCCTGACGGCAGGTAAAAATTAAATTGCTATAAATAGTAATATAAAAAAAAATTAAATGTCGGTTTTATTAGTCATTTTTGAAACGACATTTATATTTTCCAATAAAAACATATGTTTGTATACAATAAAAATATAATAATAATAAGATAACAAGGTTAAAAAACAATATAATAAAAAATTAAATAAAATTGCCGATAAATTCGTTAGAAACGTTAATAGGATTTCATTTTTGGAAATGACAATTGAACAGTTCAAGTAAAATGTCACGTAAAGGCTTGTGGTGGTGATTGACAGCCGCCTGGTATTATTTTAACATAATTTTTAATGGTTTCTGTTGTTCCCCGGAAATAAATTCTTTGTTCCTTGTGCATTTATTGATTTTTGTAGCCACCCACATGGCTGGGTATAATGTTAGGGCTGGTCGTCGTCTAATATACAGCGTAAATCCGTATACAGAACAATTTTTATTTAAATTGATCCACCCTGTATGTAGTAAATGTCAAAAACGTCTGAAACTTTTTCTAATCGTTTTCAAACAGCGTTATTTATAATAATCTATATTTAAATTTATATACCAACCTAAAAAATTATAAATCATTGAATATTATTAATTGAATTTGCAATTACTACAATTATACGGCGCTGGATTGTATGCATACTTACTTCACGCAATCAAAAACCTATTTTCCAGTAGCTTACGTGCACATATAATCTTCAGTTGCTGTAAATAAAGGACATTGTACAACAGAAATATCCAGCGAAGTACAATCGATTGAGTAAAATGTATTTGTTTACATTTTTAATATATTGCCTTGACTTTTAGAAATGTCACTTTGACGTTTCTGCTTTAGCATATGATGATTGTATTAATCATGATGGCCGCCGAATTGAATTTTGACATGGTTGTTATGGCAACCAATGTCATTGGCCAATGCATACATTAAAATTTGACACGAGTTCATTTATGTGCAAATGTCAAACAAATAAATTGAATAAAAATAATTCGTATAATTAAAGAAAACGCTATTTATCGAAATTATTGAAAATCACATACAGCCATAAATTTGCCTATAAAGAAGAATTTTTTCGAATATTAGTTTCTTTATTGTTGAAAAATTACAATTAAAAATACGAGCACAGTCGAAGGGGGGGGGGGGGGGGGGGGGGCTTGTTTATATTTACTAATTCATTCAATATTTGCTCAAATATATTTGCAAACTTCTTGAATTATCTCAAACTTCGCTAAATATTTACATATTGCGGATTTACATCATAAAAGGCAACGTAATAGTTACTATTGACATTTGACAGCTGATATTGTCAGGTGAACCTCATCTTATCGATCCCTACTTTATCAAATATAGACAGATTTAGCGAAATATTTATTTTTACTTCAAATATTAGGTCTAGATGAGATAATTGATTGAAAACTTTAACAGTACTATTCATGTGCACGAATAGTATAAATATAAACCTAAGAATGTCTTCCGAGGAATTTCTAACCAACAAAATTGCCAAATATTTATTATAATCGAGTTCAATTACCGAACGGCAAGCGCTTTCGCTGGTATTTATAATTATTTAACAACGATTTGTGTTTGTGTATTAGCCTGAAGAGCTATCTCTTTGCGGTTGAGCCGCAACGGTTCACCAAGATCATCCCAATATGTACTAATCAATGCCGTGCTTGCGGTAAACATCAAATCATCGCATTTTCTTTCACACAAACAATAAAGCTTCCAGTTTATTGTCATTTATGCTATTAAGCCGTCAATTTTATATATGCAAATGTATAAACAATATATGACGAGATATATATCAACTTGAAACGTTGATTTTTTTATTTTTTTATTTAAATTTTAATTAATAGCTACATAAATGGAAGAAAATAATATTTTGCTTGTAATTTTTTTTTATATTTCATTCAAATGTTGGTTTTCAATTTGTGTTGGTTAATCGGGTGACTGTTGTATTTACGATTTACAAAAGCTTATAAAATTAATATTTTAGTTGAATATTTACAATTTGAACAAAAATTGTTTAAATATTTATAAATATGCTTTAAAAAAATGTTTGATAATTTTTTTAATAAAATACAATTTTATGAAGTCAAAATTAAATGCAGCAATTTTATTTAGGAGAATAAATATCGATTTTTTTAAAATCAAGTATTTATCAAGAAATTAATTTATTATTATCTTAGTAATTTAAAATTATTTATTTTCCTCTATAAGTTTATCTGATAAGTAGTTTTATAATGCAGATTGCAAAATAAATTTTATAATTTCCAAACTTATCATTTATTTTGAAGTATTTACTTCAAAAAATAGTTTTTTTTATATAAAACTTGTATTTGGCCAAGCCTGTAAAAATTATATAATTGTATTTTTCCTGAATTGATTTTTTTTTTAATGTATTAATAATAAAAAAAAGAACTGATTGAAATGGGAAAAAATCGAGAAAAAATTATATTTTTTAAATTAAAATATAATAATTTTGTTATATTCGTTTAAAATATTTGCAATAAAAAAAAAACAGATACTTAGTGTGTATATACATCTCAATATATGCTTAAAAATTTAAACTTAAAAAAAAAACTGGCCCAATTTACCTAGACCGATTTTAGTATTTTTTGGGGCCTTTTTAATCCGGTTTTTAAATCCCCCATGTCGTTTAATTCAATTACTTCCATCTGACGTTTCTCTCGGCACCCCAAAATGTATTATTATCTGCCCTATTATATTAACCAAATAAAAAAAATGGTAAATTGACGTTTTTTGCTTAAGCATTTGAATCTTTTTTTTATATAAGTCGTTTAATTCTTTGGTCACACTATTTAGGCATCGGTTTAAGGTTTGATGAATAAATTCTCTTCACATTGTTAGTCAGTAGCGTTACATAGAAATTTTTATTCAAATCAAATAATATATAAGCTGTTTTTTTAAGAAAATTAGTCGTATATATTTTTTAAAGTTAATTTATTTAAAATAAATTGAATTTTTGATTTTAATAAGATTTTTTTAAGACTTCACAATAACGAAATCATTTCAGTTCTTAAATAGACCAATAAATCAAAGTTGCTGCACATTTGGTTGCTTATTTTTTTAACCCACCAAATCGTTTTAATAATAAATTTCGCATAAAAAAATATTCTATCAAAGGCGTTGTATAAACAAATCCCTTCCCGTATTTAAAACAAAAATTGTCTTTTTGAGAATTTAAATACGCTTAGGAAGTAATTTCTATTCAGATTTAGATAAATAAGCATTCAGATGGTTAAATGGCAATGTCGTGTTTTATTGGCTTCATAAAACTGTTTACATTTCAGAACATAATTCCTGCTGAAGACTCTAAATGCTTTTTTGATGCATTAAAAAGCCGATTAAAAATTAAATCAAGACTTGACTATTATTCAAAAGCAAGTGTTATTTTTATTTAAACAATTTTTTTTTTATAAAAACAAACCAGATGGAAATATTTAAAAACGTCATATTAATTCAAACCGCAAAAATTAGCGATATAAATATTTTAAAACAGCAATTACAGTTGTTTTGTTACGTAATTTTTTTATATGTGTATTTTTATGATTTATATTACGCATGTTTTTTTAGTTGCCTATATCAACATGAAATCTCTAAAATTTAATATAAATTTTAGAGATTTTAGGTTTTTGCGGTATTTTTTCAGATTCTTCCACGGACTATTATGTAACGTAAAATAAGTTTTGACAGATGCATCAATACGGAAATTTGAAAACATTAAAAGCCGAGTGACATGATATTTAAATTGCATAAACAAGTCACTTGTGTGGTCGCACCCTGTATAGTATTATACAATTGAGTCGGAAATCATAAAATTGAAGTGAATTATATAGTAAATTTGATTATCACCATAGGTTACATAATTTGATTATTTAGTTAGAATGTCGAAGCATTTCTACTGAAGAGGTGTAAGAATTTTTTGTAGACTTTAAGAATGTGTAGATTTTATTTTGCTTTTAAAATTAATTTTAATTGATAGTATTTTTTATACAGACATATATACAAAAATGTATTTTTTGAACGAACGTTCAAAAACCTTCTTTTTCTGTTCTAGTTGGGTTGCCTATACTAATCCTATTTCTCGTGGTAAGTCCATTCAATAGGGGCTTTTACTGCAACGACGAAAGCCTCAAACATCCATACCATGACTCGACGGTACCCAGCATATACCTCTACATCTTCGGACTTGGCATGAACATAGTTGTGGTAAATAAACAAGGCCTCCCCCAAATATTCTTTTTTAACTACCCGTTTTTTTTTTTTTTATAAAAATAAAATTCGGACAATATTTGATTTATTTTTCAAACTATATCAATAAATTGTTTTATTCGTTTTGTAAGACATAAAAATATATGTTTCTCTTAATTTCAACTTTTAGTCAATTGTAAAGTTCAAGCAAAGTTACGGCATTGATTTTACTTACGGTGCCATTTTCGTTACGCTTTATTACATTTACATTGCCAGCTGCTGTGAATTTTCTAAAAGGGGCTTTGACGCCCTAAATACCAATCTATGTTAAAGTCAACATTTTTTGAAATGAAAAAATTTTTAGCTACATTTTGTCAGCGTTGAAAATTTTGTTAAAAAAAGAAATAAACCAACAAAAAACGAACTCTTTATTTAAACTTCTACTAAAGCATAATTAGAGTCTTTTACCATTTCAAGACAATGACAATTTTTTTGCTGCTTAAACATCAAGTTAAGTTCCCTTTTAGCTTGTCGTAAATTTTAGTCCAAAACTTGAGCTAGACTAACAAAAATATTATAAACTTGTTGTCCCATTATATATTTCGTATATACCAAAGGAAATTAAAAAAAAAAATCGTTTGAATGGTAGTTTTTTGTTGTTTTTAAATTCAACTTAACATATGACAAATTAAAACTGGGTTAGGTGTGAAAAGTAACGTCGTAATTAGAAAAAATGACAGCATACGTTTGCGTTATATCTAAAATTAGAAAATTAAATCATTTGCCGATTTATTTACAATTGTATGCTAATTTTAAATAGATTTTTTTAATTGAAAATGCCAACAAATTGATCGAAGCAACTTTAACACTATTTTCTATTTTCCATACTAAGGAATATTATTTTCAACGTCGTTCTTGACCATTTATTTCTGTTGCATTTCATTTCTCTTCTTGAGCGAGTTGGCTTTTACATTCTACCTCAGATATGGCATTATCTATCAGCCGTGTATATAATTTCACGTCGTAATGTTTCTGTCCGAGAAATCTGACTTGGACGGTACTTAAATATATTCAAATTATTATCTGCAATCGCACGCTTATTGAAGCGCTTACACAATATGTTTCCCCCAAACAAATTCTTACAATCTGTTAGCATAGCATTCTTCCTTTTATCGACATATTTCTTCATTGTTTAATCGAATTTCTTGAGAATTATGCAAAATACAAACTAAAAACGAACTTTATACGATATTAATATTTACACTTCAAAAATTGATTTGACTTCTTATTCATTTTTAATAAAAATATGTATTTAATTACATTTTATTATGTGGTTTGACTTTTAGAAAAGTCACTTTGACGTTAGCTTATAAATTCATGATGGCCGCCGTGTTAATCTCGACAGCGCGTTACTATGGCAACCAATTTTATAGACCAATAGGAAAATTACATTAAATTGACATATTTTGACGTTAGTTTAAAAACATATAAACGTAACTACAAAAATTCAAACAAAATAAAAATAAATATTACAGTTTTCAAATTATTTTACGTAATCAGCGATTTTTAGTCAATATTCACAAACATTTTAAAGTGGAATTTCAGTATATAAAACTATTCGCGCTTCAAAAGTTCGTTTAATATGATATTTTATTTATTTAGCGGTAAACTTTTTTATACCATTACATATTTCATTTGAAATTATATTTTAAAATAAGAATGAACCCACTAATCTAAAGATTATCTACCTTTAATCTTATCTATATATTTCACTATTTGTTTGATACCGAACATACTTTTATAAGTACTCATAATGAGGTCAATAAAAAAGAAACTCATTATGTTTACAAATTTAACATTTTTATTTAAATATTCCAGCGCGATCTAAATTGTCTTTTGTACTCCCGCCCTATAATCAACTTTTTCAAGATTTCTATTGTATGTGCCTTTTGTTTCAATTTTTATTTATTTTCCTTCTGGCGAAATACACATTCGCTCTGCAAGAACTTATAATGAGTTCGTGATTATACGTTCACGTTCTTAGTTCGGGTGGTGAGTGCTAAATAAAGAATGACAGCATATATACGAGTACAGATCTGCGCTGATTATTCTGTTTTATGCAAATTAAAAATAGAAAAACCAAACAGCCGACTGTATGGTAATAATGTAAAATGTACTCAAAACAAATTCACAATAAATACGAGAGTCGGTTTAAAAAATTCTGATTTTTTGGTTTGAATATATGGTTTAGTTCGGAGGTAGTTTTATTGAACGTATACATTTTTTATAGTTTACAATTTTTTCAAAATTCGCAAAATTAAAAATGAGTACTTAGCGCTGGATTTTAAAAAGACCCTCTTTAAAAATGATTGTTTCATCATTGGCTTTACCAACCTTCTAATAATTACATTTTTTTTTGAGATTTGTTAATGTTTTAAATTCCGACCGACTGCGCCAAATTCAATGATTCAAAACGCGTCTTCAAAAATCATTCATCAACGTACTTATGTGCTTATAATTTATTTGTTTAGTAATCAAATTTATTCGAAAACTAAGCATTTTTTAACAAATGCCGTTTAAAAAATCACTATAAACTAGCTATGTAGAGTCTAAATTAAAGCAAGTTATTTTTTTTAAAGAATGTAGTCCATATAATACTTGCACAGTAAAAAGAAACAGAAGGAATCGTCAAATAATAATAAATTTGGTCTTTTTGATGAGTTAAATTTGATAACTTAAAATAAAAAATAAATAAAATGTTGTAAAATAAGCTATTTTATGGCCGTAAAAATAGTTAATGACTTTTAAAATCTGTAATAATTTTTTATAACAATTACAACTGTTAGTACATTTTTTTAGTACAAATAATAAAAAAAACACTCATTTCATTGCAACAAAAAAAGATTTTTCTTTGATTTGAATTTCATTTTAAGAACTGTGGTTTTAAATCGGCCTGTATATTGGCTGGAATATATTAGCTGATAAATTTTAATTTTTAGTATGTATGAATATGAAGATGTCTAACAAAAATACATTACAGAAATACATAAATTGATATGAAAATACGGTGATTATCTGGTCGCTTTTGTAGAATCCGCATTTGCAGAAACAATTATTTCCACTAGCTTTAGCGCAAGTAAATCCACCAATAAATTCGAGGTTATATTGCTAAACCCTAGGATTAGCCTACGGAGAATATTAACCTACATAATGGTATATACGATTTCAATGTATATTGTATATGTAGACATTGCACGTCCATTTACGAAAACGAATCAATTTTAAGCGGTTAATTTACGTCTATATATCACCATCAGAGTGCAGTACTTCTTGGCCTATGAAATATGTGGAAATGTAATTTCCCCTTTGAATATCTGTTTTATATGGACTTGCAAAGTGTATTGTATACATTGTCATTGCTTATTCTTAATGACTCACCCTGAATACTGCATGACTGCGTTCGTCTATTATCGGCAATGGTCGTTGCACTAACACGAAATAAATAAGGTTGTATCATTGCACACTGGTTGGTTGTGTACGATGTATGATTTTTTTTATTGTTATGCATAAAGTGGTTAAACACTCCTTGATATTATCCTTTATGTAGAGGATTATCCTTTATCCTTTACTACAGAGAATATGCAAATAATAGACAATTACTCTATACTACTAACCGAAACACAATTTTACATTGTCGTTTAAATTGTTCTTGTATGTTACGAATGATTGTGAGTGAGAGGATAACTTTTTAGTTTATATGTTTTACAACCGAGTTTCTAAATATCACCATACAAATTTTTTTGTGTCATATTTTCACATTTGAACCTTTTTATTTGTTATGAATGCCGCTGTACAAGAAGATATCTCAATTAATATTCCGCGCTAGAAAATTATAATCAATTTTTCCTGAGCTGAGCTTTTTCCGCAAGAATATATATTTACGAAGACATTGTGTATGCTTGTGGCACCATTTTTTTGTCTAATCTGGTCTAAATTGGTACCAATATATCCCTGATAAAACAAAACAAAAGCTCCACACGACTGCGCCGAAATAACAAAATTGATTCATTATTATTTTTTAAATTCTATCAAATCTCTGGCAAGTCTCTAAACAATTTCAAAACTCCGGCCGACTGCGCCAAATACTAATATCTCTTCTATTTTCTCCAGATGATAGCGACCGAATACTTAACGTACTCTAGCTACCCAAACACAGTATCCATCGGCCGATTCCGTTTCCCCTACTGGATATGGAGCGTCTACAACGTGCTGCTGGTCTTCCTCTTCGGCGCGGTCTGTTCCCAACTCTCCACCGACGTCATGAAGTACACCGTAGGCCGCCTTCGGCCCCATTTCCTAACCGTTTGCGTTCCGGACTTTAACTGTTCCATTCCGGACAACCAACATAAATATATTGAATCGTTCACTTGTACGAATATGATGTACAAACATAGTGAACGGATCATGAAGGAGATGCGGTAAAAGTGACAGTTTCGTTTGGGGAGATTCATTTGTTTTATAATTCCGATTGTTCCTTATTGCAGTTTGTCGTTTCCGTCAGGGCATTCTTCATTTTCTATGTACACAATGGCGTATTTTGCGGTAAGTGTCAAAATACATCGCCTCAGCAAAAAAATAGATTCAAATTTTTCGAAAATTCAGCTGTTAATTGATTTAATGAAAGTTGACTCTGCAAACTTTCGATTGTTTTAATTATTGTATAATATTGAAAAAAAAATCCAAAGGCCTAGTATTTGACTTAACCTAAGTTGTCTCGACCCAATTCAACCTAGCTTGAGCTAACTTCACCAAACTTGATTTAACTGGACATACATCGACCTAACTGGACCTGAGCTAACTGCAACTAGACATAATTTGATTTATTTTACTTGTCCAATCGAACTTGGCCTAACCAGGCATACGTAGACTAACATTGCATAACCGGGATCTAACTTTGCCTAACTTGGCAGGTTATTTTTGTTTTATTTGTAAAAAGACTAATCAAATTGACTGTCTTGATATTTAGATGTACCTGCAAGCGCGTTTCACCTGGGACGGATCGAAGCTGCTTCGGCACACGATCCAGTTCACTGCGATCATAGCGTCTGTCTTCACCGCAATGACCCGCATCTCGGACTACAAACATCACTGGAGCGACGTTCTGGCCGGCCTCTCTTTAGGCGCCCTCGTCGCTGTCTTAGTAGTTAGTAGTTCATTTATTCTTTTTCTCTTTTGTCGGTCTTTCTGTGTCCTGACAGTAGGTATTTATGATATGATAAGCACACTTTTAATTTGCTTTTTTATTATTTTTTTCTATTTATTTACACAAAATAAAACAAAACACCCACAGATTTTTTTATAGGTCTTTAACCATTTTAATAAGTAAATAATCTTTAGTAAATACTAACATTCATATTTTTTTTCAGAATTTAACAAAACAAAAAATTCTTTGCATCGCTCAAATTTGCTTTATTAATAAATATATATATATTAGCACAAAAATTTGTTTCGAATTAAATTTGTTATTTTTTTACGAATATTCTGCAATTCGGCAAAATAAATAATATTAATTATAAAATAAAGCCATGTCAAATTGATTAATATAATTACGTAATTTCTTGTTTCTATATTACTTAATTCATCAAATCATCATTTAAAAAGGTTTAATAAACACGAAAAAATATAAATAATACACAGAAATATTTATATTTACAAAATAATAGCGAGATATATTTTTTTAGTTTTTGCACCATTGTCACTAACATTTCAGTCTATTTCCATTTACAGGCAAAGAATGTGAGTACATTATTTTCTCAAAATAATAAGAAGGTATCAGAATCAACACCGTTACTCCACCAATACAATAATACACAAGTTTTAACTAACGTTTAAGGTAAAAATCATTACAAATCATTCTTATTTTATTTCAAATTTGTCGCCGAAATTTTGCAAATACTCCAATTATAGTTTGTCGCCAGCAGAAAAATAATGCAAATTTCCACACTTTATCTTAATTAATTAAAAGAAAAGAAAATTGATTTAATAAAACTTATTTGAAATAAAATAACGACATATATTTAAAAAATTAACCAAAATTTTAATTTATTTCTTTAAAACATATTTCCATTTTCACGCCGTTTTTTTTTTTATAAATTTCAATATTACATACTTCGCGTGTTTGGTTTTAAATAGTATACATAAGATATTCAATCTTCTTATGTTTAAAAACATTTTCACACCGCCAAATAATCTCCATTTAATTTAAAATAAAAGATTATAGAAATTTGACATGCCTTGTGATAAATTCTACATAATTCTCCAGAAAAAAATCACTTTTACACAATAAAATTGCATTTTTTTAAATCATTCTTTATTTATATGTTAAATAACTTGAAAATAAATATATAATTTTTTTAAATTCATTATAATTTTTTTTAAAGCAACATTGTGCTGTTTTCGATGTAATCCTTCTAAGAATCGTCATTTTTTATCAAATTTTCTTGTATATTGCTCAGAAAACGAATTATTTTGTTCTAGGCAAAATATGTGTCTACGTTATTTGCGCCTCCGCCAGAAATAGCCGAAAAAACGACAGAATTGACCAATATTACGGTAAATGGCAATCAACAACATCAGTAAATAGAATTACATAAATTAATCGATTTATACCTTCGAAATCGAGCTGTAAATATTTTTTACTTGTATCTTCGTATAGACCTGTGTAATAATATTAGTATTTATTTGCGCAAGCAAAAGAAAACTGCAATGGAAGACTTAATTGTTAATTCGAAATTAATTAAGCGTATTTATTATTAATTTCCGGTATTACTTGACTTAAATTGATTGATAATTAAAATATATACTACGTTAGTATTAAGGTGATTTCAAAAACTTGATTGATATTACATAATTTAGTTAATTTTAATTAAATTATTTGTTTTCGGAGATTTTTTGCCGGCCTAAAATAACGCGTTTTTCTATATTGGTCTATACCAATATGTAAATAATAAAATGTTTCATTGACAATGATTAATCAACTATAAAACGCTTTGAATGGATCAACGACTAAATAATTTTTAAAAGCAAATCTATTTATGCGCAAAGAAACTAATAATAATTCCTCATCCTGGGCATGAATGGAATAAATCAAGTCTGTGTAAACAAGTCAATTGCATGTATGTACGGTCTATAAAATTAAATTTATATATTACACATAATTAATTATATCTGCAATAATTAGTTTTATGCGTTTATCTTTTAAGTATTGTTAACTGTTGTATTGTTGAAATTTTTATACGGTATTATCAGTATTATCAATACGTTGGTAATTTAATATAAAGACAAGTTATATATATACTTAAAACGCAGCAATATTTGTTAATATTATTGACTTTATTTAGTCAAATTCCATGAAAAAGGTAATTGTGCTAAGCATTGATTCAAAAATTATATTTTGATCGATTTATTAAATCGTTTGAATGCGTTATTTATACTATACTTCATTTGTGATATATTTAAATATATAATAATATTCATTGACAAATGTAAAACTGCTAAGAAATTTATTTAAAATGCCCTCCGTGTTTGATCTTTTATTAGATTTTACCAATGAATACTAACTATTCATTGATTTTATCTTTTAAAGACATATTCAAAATGTGTCATACTGCCGCGTTTAACGAAATTAACCGAAATTTGCCGATCAGTATATAGGACATAACCTGTAAATAATTTGGCATATCGTTGCTTTTAAGTAAATTTCGTGCTTGCAGTAGTTTTGTGCTATCATTTAAATAATTATTGTTTTGTGTGTTATTACTTTACGTATTTCTAATTTAAGAGCCCAATATGGAGAAAACCATTAAAGCATGCCTGTTGCCAATCCTCGGCAAAGATGTATCCGACGATATCGTCAAGTAAATGCTTTCCACAAATTGTGTATTCTTATGAAATATTTCACTGCTTTTTTTTTGTAAATTTCCAGATATATAGCTTTAATGGAATCGGAAGAAGATTACGAAGAACTTATGGACCCAATCTACGATAAGACTAACAAAATCCACGTAGATATGTACAAAAAACTGAAGAGCATCTGTTTCTCACCTTCCAGCAAATCTAAACAGAATAGAAATTCTCTATCATTCCGTAGCAACACTAGTAATCAGTCAAATAGTTCTATTAGCTCGATAACTCCTCCCGAAGGAAAAAGACGGGTTAAATATAACAAATTCGATATTAGTTCGAATGTAGCGGGCTTGAAGAAGGGTAGACACCCCTGCGAATGCCAGGCTAGTGAACACCACTTGATTAACAACTGCACGGAATGTGGGAGGATAGTTTGTGCGCAAGAAGGTTGTTTTTAATAATTGGTTATACTTTGATAATTTTACACTCAAATTGCGTTTGTTTAAAAAATTCAAGGATCCGGACCTTGTTTATTTTGTGATACGATGGTATTAACACAAGATGAAATGGATATTATGTCGGCTAATACTAAAGAATCGAACAGATTATATAATCACTTAATGGAGAAAAAAAAGTCGAAAGAATGGATTAAAGCTGTCGAAGATAGGAATAGATTATTAAAAACCGACGAAATGGGGTGAGTTAATACATCGTTGGTACGATTTTTTTTTTAAATTTTAGTCTGAATTTAACTTATAATTAGTTAAAGAGTCCGCAATCCTAAAGATTGGTTGGAAACAGCACGCCATGCCGATCTATCCTGAGCTAATCCCTTCATCTCCCTATAGCTATTCATCTCAACGTCTTCAACTATCTGACTCACATACTCCAATCTAGGCCTACCTACCCCTCTCTTTCCCTCCACTCTACCTTCTATGATCAATTGCATAATCCCCCCATGCCTAAGAATATGCCCTACTAATCTGTCTCTCCTACGCTGTAACACTCTCCAAATACTTCTCTTCTCCCCTACTAACTCTAGTACAGCTTCATTTGTTACTTTATCTTCCCAACCAATCCTCATCATCCTCCTATAACACCACATTTCAAGTGCTTCTAATCTACGCTTCTCTTCCTTTCCTATAGTCCACGCCTCACACCCGTACAGTGCTACACTCCAAACATATACCTTCAGTAATCTTTTTCTAATACCCAAGTCAATATTTGATCTTAAAATCTGTTCTTTTTCTACGAATGCCTTCCTACCCTGTGCTATCCTACACTTTATATCTACCTTGCTTCGATTATCTTTTGTGATTCTACTGCCTAAATAACAAAAATCTGACACTTCTTCGATTCTATTATCTCCTATTGTGATCCTCATTTTTCTACTGCATTCCTTTTTGTCACACCTCATCACTTTAGTTTTACCTATATTTATTTTCATGTTAAAATCCCTAGTCAATACTGCCTGCATACCATTCAATACCCTTTCTAAATTCTTTTCGCTTTCTTCCAATATAGCTATATCGTCGGCGAATCTCAGCATATATATTTTCTCTCCCTGTACATTCACACCTACACTATACTCTTCTTTTACTTTGTTTATTGCATCTTCTATATATAGATTAAATAATAACGGTGAAAGTGTACATCCCTGCCGAACTCCCTTCCCTATTTTTGCTACCTCTTCTTCCCCCTCAATTCTAACTAAGGCAGTTTGGTGTTTATATAAATTAAAAATTATTCTCCTATCCTTATAATCTATACCCGTTTCTTTTAAAATTCTAAACATTATGTCCCAATCTACATTGTCAAATGCCTTTTCTAAGTCTACAAAAGCTATGCAAGTTACCTTTCCTACCCTCTTTCTTTTTTCTACTACCGTTCTTAGTGCTAGAATCGCCTCTCTCGTCCCTCTGTTTTTCCTAAAACCAAACTGATCTTCTCCTAGCCTTTCCTCTACTTTATTTTCTAATCTCCTATAAATAATCTTTAACAATATCTTCGATGCATGTGATAGTAGGCTAATGGTCCTATAGTTCTCACACAAATTAGCTCCTATTTTCTTCGGCATTGTTACTATTCTACTACGCTGAAAATCCTGTGGTACTTCTCCCTTCTCATATATTTTACAAACTAACCTGTATAATCGCTCCTGCATTTTTTCCCCTGCGTGTTTTATTAATTCGGCTGGTATCATATCAATCCCCGCTGCTTTGTTATTCCGTAAATCATTTAATGCTCTATGAAACTCTGACCTAAGTATGCTGGGACCTAAGTCATCCTCATCTATCTGTTCCACATTTTCTAGCTCCTCCATGACCTGCCTACCTTTATATAAATCTTCAAGATACTCCTTCCATCTTCTAGCTTTTTCCTTATTTTCTGTGAGTTCCTTACCTTGCTTATCACATATAATGTTACCCTTTGGTTTTACTTTAGAAAAATGTGACTTAATTTTCCTGTAGCCCAAATCTACTTTACCTCTTCTCATATCCTCCTCAATATCCTCACAATTTCCTTTTATCCACTCTTCTTTCGCTAGCTTGCATTTCCTATTAATTAAGTTCCTTAGTTCCTTATATTTTTTCTGTCCTGCTTCTGTGTTTCCAATTTTAATTTTCCTTCTTGCTTCTATCATTTTAACTATTTCTTCCGTGATCCATTCCCTCCTACCTGCCCTTTTCTTTGTGCCTAATACTTCATTTGCTGCTGTAGTTAACCCATTTCTGATTTCCCTCCATTCGCAATCTATGTCGTTCCTAGATGTTCCATTAGCCATGATTTCTACTTTCTGCTTGTACTTTTCACATACATCAGCTAATTTTAACCTATCGACATCTACTCTGACCTGTTTAGACTTCTGTAATTTCTTGAATTTGACCTCTGAGTCCAGGACTACTAAATTATGGTCACTATCAATATCTGCTCCAGGGTAACTCTTACAATTCTTAATCTGGTTCCTAAACCTCTCTTTAACCAGTATGTAATCTATCTGATACCTCCCTATATCTCCTGGCATTTTCCACGTATATATCCTGCGCTTGTGATTCTGAAAAAGCGTGTTTGCTACCACTAGCTTATTCCTAATACAAAACTCTACCAATCTATCCCCTCTATCATTACGTGTTCCTATTCCATATTCTCCTACTATTGAAACTTCCTTTCCCTTACCTACTACGGCATTCCAATCTCCGGTTACAATTAGATTATCCTGTCCTTTAACGTTTGCTAACCTAGATTCAATCTCCTCATAAATGGATTCTACCTCCTCATCATCGTGACTTGAAGTTGGCATATATACTTGCACTTATTTAAAAATAAATTAAAATATTAAATATTAAATTAAATTAATTAAAATATAACTTATAATATAACGTAATATTTTAGTGTTGTTAAAAATAAAGTTTTTGACGATCAAAATGATTATTTTGATATTCACGGCAAATGGTTGTCTGCGGTAGAATCGGACAATGTTAAAACGCAATATCTGAATTATCAGGAGAGAGTGCATAAATCTAGAAATGATTTAAAATTTGCTTTAAATTTCGCTAGTCGAACGGTTACCTTAGAAAGTGACGAAAATGAGAAATACAAGATGAATTTATTGAAGGGTGTTAATAAAATATTGGATAATTCCGAAGGAAGGTTTCCTCCTAATTTATTTCATGGGGATAAAGGGAAACTGGTCTCAGATATCGTCAAATTGGTAGAAATTCATTTTGTAATAGAAAGGGGCGAATTGATGGTAATTTTGTTAATTTTAGATGAAGGAGCAGAAATTAATAAATAACACATCGCGTGAAGTTGACGTAGAATCTGATAAAGTTAACGCATTTGTTCCTAATAAATACAGAATTGCTAATAGTGATTTTATGGAAACTGTTGATAAAGGTGTTTGTCTTAGTATGCATCAGCCCTGGGCAAGTCTGTTAGTTGCCGGATTTAAAGTGTAAGCCAAGAAAAAAAGGAATTTTTATAGAATTTTGAAAGTCCGGTTATAAATGATTTGAAGAACTGTTAGTTTATTTTTTTCGTATTCAGCCATGAAGGCAGAACTTGGCCAACAGACCATAAAGGTCGCTTGTGGATTGGCGCAGCTGCTAAAGAACCAGATAATGAAGAAATTTTAGCTTGTGAGGAAATGTATAGAGTTTTATACAACGGTGTGTTAAAGAATTGAATTTTTTGAAAATTGATGTTTTCGGTATAAATTAGTCGATTAGTAACTAAAGTTGATGTTTCTTTTAGATAAAACATTGGAATTTCCTAAAAAATACCCAACTGGATGTTTGTTAGGTTGTGTTTTTCTAGAAGATTGTTTAAATCAAGATAAATACAAGCAAAAATATCCAAATGGCGAAAGTGAAAGTCCATTTGTTTTTGTTTGTTCTAATCCCGTTATTTTGCCAATTTTTTATCCTATGCAAGGGCAACATAAAATCTGTTAGTATATTCTTAATTTCTGCTTTTTTCCTTCTTGTATAGATCGCTTGAGTAGCTAAATCATCTGCTTTGCTATCAAATTATTTTAAATTTGTAATGGTTGGTATTTTTTTTTTTAGTTTCTTTGAATAAAGATTTGCATCGTACGGCAAAAGCAGCTCTCATGACATCTGCGAAATGGGTCTAAATATATTTTCATTAGATGTATTTATTAATACAAGTTAGTATAAATACATTACACATATAAATCTTACACATAAAAATCTTATAAAAATCCTATCCAATAATACACACACATACAATACAATTATTATTTTTTAAATAGTTTTCTTTAAAAAGAATAAATTCGGTGTTGTAGAAAACTCGAATTTTATTCGATTTAAAATACACTTGAAAAATTGCAGAATTTAATATAAAATCTTTTAATAGTTTTCAAGTTTTTTCGAAATACTGCATTGCATTAGACATATGTACAGAGCATTGATATCCTCAATAAATTAAATAAATAAAATTCCTTGTTTGTGGAAATGAAATAACCGACGGGCAGACAACCTCAAATTATACCTTTTTTCTTCTGTAATTCTTGAATTTAACTCGTATTTAATTCGATTTTAACCCTATATTTTTCAATATTTACCATTTTTTCTGTATTTATACCCTTTGTGGTACTCCTTATTTTTTTATTCATCCGCCCCTCAGAAATATCATTAATCTAGTTCATTTTTCAGTAGATGATTTTTATTGCACATTTAATTAAATATGTCTACGATTTATCTTTTATATTTGGAAAGAATGCTTGAATCGGCAATATTGGTTCATCTGTCGCTAAAGTGAAATAACTTGGCACCCTTCTACTGCTCGTAGGTACATTTTTAAACCTGCCTGGCGTATTGTAATCATTCTTCGAACTTGATGTTAAATCTGACACTCTTTGCGAATACATGAACGATTCATTCTTCAATATATCCGATGAAATATCATCTTTATTAGCCACTTCAATATCCACCGTTTTCTTTGCGCCAAATTCAGTTGTCGTGGCATCCGCGGAATTATGATACGGCAACGTCGATTCGACGATTTCCGATAAATCGGTTTCGTTAATCTCTTCCGTTGGGTCTGCGGTAAATACTTCCGCTGTTGTTGTTGAGGCGACTGTAGTTTTGTTTTGCCTGTTCAAAATTCTGTTTCTCAAACTAATTGGAGTCGGCCGCTTCAGATTGCTGAATATGTTTGGTTTTATCGACACTTTTATTGTCGTCGTTGATTCTGTTGTCGATCTGTTTCTACCAAACGGTCTTCTGGTGTTGCCTCTGAAGTGTTTCTCAGCAAACGAAGCATCGTTTTCATCTTTGCTGTTCGATGGGTGTTTGTGATATTCGTACGATTTGCTTTTTTCATTTGAATCATCGTAAATATCTTGCTTTTGTGTTGTGGTGCTCGTTGTTAAAGGTCTTCTCGACCGATTTGGGAATCTAATTCTAGTCGAGGTTTCTAAATTCGCTGGTTTAGCAGGTGCTTCTGTAGATGTGGTGCTTCTTTGCCGGTAATCTTTTACACTAAACCTAGGCCTGTTTGTTTCGAAACGACTTCCTGTAAGAACAGGTCTTCCTCTGACTCTCGATGGCCTCGTTACAGCCGATGTGGTGCTTTCTGTCGTTGTAGTAGTAGCAATTTTATGCTCTTTGTATATATCCATTGCCGTGGCACTTTCAACGTTATTCGAAAGGATTGTTGTGTAATCAATTTCATTTTCTGGTACATTCGCTTGCGTTGTTATTGATTGAGATCGTGTTCTTTCGGAGCTACTTTGGAAGTCTTCTACTTTCATTATATTATTCGGCACAGATTCTTTTCTTCCATTATACAATTGTAGGTCATATTCTTCAACTGTTGGCTTACGAAGTTCATAGGTAGACTCAGTGACGTCTTGGAATTGGTCTTCTTTCTTACTAACCGCTTTATTAGGCTCGTAAATAGTCACATCGCTAAGGTCAGTCGGTTTTGGATGAAAAATATTACTTCTAAATTCATCCTCGGAAAATTCGCTAAAATTCGGCTTATTGCGTTTAATATCTACCACTTCTTGAGAGGGACTTGTCGTTTGGTAACTTTCAGTTTTGTAAACGTTTGATTTAAATTGATCTTCGAAGCTTTCTGGAAAGTATTTTTCCATAACAACTTTCGGAATGAATCGTTCGTGCTCCTGTACTTCTTGACTCACATGTTCTTCGTCCTCTTCTTGAACACCAATTTGCCTGTTTGTTGTTTCAACAATTGATTGTTCGGTAGATGTTGGTTTTGTAGTTCTGTACCGATTTCTCGATCTAATAGCACTCATTTTTTCATCTTCCTTTTCGATCAAAGGCGATTCTGTTGTCCTGTACCTATTGGGTCTTCTCAATCTATTCTTTTCTGTTGTTTCTTCGCTTTCGGACTCCTGTACTTTTTGTATTAATTCCGTTACAACTTCAGCTTCTTCCACTGGTTGATACCGATTTCTTATTCCAGGCCTTCTGCGCCTTTGCTGAGGCCTTTTCCTAGTAACAATCCCTCGATTGCTATAATTCGGCTGTCGAGTTGGAGGAATCGTAGATTCTTCATCAGTTTGCGCAAAATCAAAGTCTTTAAGCCTTTGATTTGTTGTGATTTCTGGTGGGTCAGTTGTGTAAGATATTTGGGGTGGTTGTGTTATAAAATCTGGTCTTTCAGTGGGTTGACCAACAACTGGGAAGTGAGTGGATACTTCCTTAACGCTGAAGAATGATGGATTGTTTGGGTGGAAGTTAGATTCTCTCTCCCGATGTTTATTTCGATGGGACAATTGATTGTATATTGTAGAAATCTCACTTTGTGTGGCGATTGTTGGCTGTAAATATTCCGCTTTAAAAGGTGTTGGAAGGAACGGTTTGACATCGATATTGTTGGTATTTTGGACATGCTGAGGTCGTCGCGATTTATGCGGGGCTCTTGTTGAAAATGGTTGATAATACGGTTGCGTTTCTTGCCATTGCTTGCCTTCCGTCACTTCATAAGTCGCTAGCTTCGGAGCATCGCTGAGGTGCTTGATTGTTTGATAAGATCCAAATTCGTAATCTTGCGGAATGTTGAAGCTATTCGGCAAATTACTGTGATACACCTTTAGTTGTTCTTTAGTAACTTGCACATCCACCGCTTTCTCTGGACTAGCATAATTCCCAACGAATTGGTTTTGTTTCTTCTTTTCCTGCTGATAATCTTCTGTAACAGATTCACTACCGTGTTGTTTGTAGATTGGTTTAGTGTTTTTTTGTTTCTCCGTTTGCTCATGGTCGAAACTATAAACCGGTGGGGGAACTAAATTTCTTGTAAAGTCTTCGCCTTGATAAATGTAATGAACGTCATTTATCGCTGGATGTTTTGGAACGATGTATTGTTGAATTGGCACTCTAGATAACGAGTAATGACTCTGCTCCGAACTGGGCGAAATACCAAAATGATTTGTAAACTCAATATGTCCGTGCGGTTGCGTTATCCTCGTTTTGATTTGATGTGGATTTTGCTGATTAAAAAATCCAAACGCACCTGCAAAAGAAAAATGAATCAAACAATAAAAAGGGCGTCGATTTATAGAATTAAAAACGTGCCAATTTGTTGCGGCGCTGGTACAAACACTTCATCTCTAGTACTATGAGCCCCAACTTGTCTGGTTACTTGCGGCGGCTGTTGTGGAGCTCCCACAATTGGTGGTTTGACATGTGGCCGTTTCGGTTGTGGGGGCATACCACCGTGCCCGTGTCCATGTGGATGATGCCCGTGTGGATGCGTATAGTGATGATGGTGGTATTTGCTCATTTGAGGTAGTGGTCCTAGTGGAAGGGTGTTCTTTGGTGGCGGTGGGCGATGGACGGGAGTATTTGCTAATGATAGCGGGTTTAGGGGGATGTGCGGACCGTGGCTGTGAGACGATGGTAGGAAGAGGAGTGGTTTACTGTGCGGAGGGATTTTACCACCTACATTTTTTTTAGAAAATCTTTAAATATACCAATTTTCTTAAAGGATATTTATATAACTACCTAAACTAGGCCCACTTGTAATTGTATTCACATTATGCCCTCCACTAAATCCATGTCCAACAATCGGTTTGTTGCTGGAAGCTGGATGAGACTGGGAAGATGTACTATTCTTAATATTACCATGAATTTGGTGTTGCTGGAGATGATGTAGATGATTTGGGGATTTCTGCTGAATGCTGCTTTTAACATTGATATTATTGGGGGGCGAAGAAGGTATTGGCGGGTTTATATGAAGCTTTTCAGCTTTTACAGGTTCACTTGATTTGCTCGCTGGGTTTCTGTACATGGTAATTTCGCCATTGTTACCAGCCGATTGATCGCCACGATTTTTGTGCCCTATAATTGGCGTCCAACCATCGGCGACGATCGAATAGGATTCCTATTTTTTTTTTCCAAAGATAGTAAACAGGGTTAAAGAGAAGAGATTTTTTTTGCTGGGACTGTAAATTTATTATTTCTTAAAAAACCAATCTCTTAAATTGTAATAACTAGTAATATAAAATATCACTTATTATAATATTATAATTTAACACCGTAGTGATAATTTTTTTAAAGTAATAAATTGCATACTCGAGAAAAAAATTAAAAAAAAAAAATTCATGATATTACAAGTCGATGATTTTTAAATTATGTATAATCATTTCTTGATAAACTATAGTCGAAACTATAGTCGAATATATCCTCGTTTTTAACTGTGATATATACTTTTATTAAGTTCTGTTGCAAATTTGTATCTAATTTAAGAAATGAAAAGCTAATGATTTCATTTATATTAAAAAAATATATTTATCTACGATTATTTTGTGATTTTAAGATATTGATTTTGTTATAACAGAATATAATTTCATTAACAATTTTTTGGGGGACAAAGAAGGAGCCTCCCCGCAGAATGTTATACACTTGTGCATTTTTAGTTGCATAACATTCGGGCGTCCCCCGGGCAACGGCTACTGTCACTGTCACAATGACACATGTGACAATAGCCGGCAAATCCTTCAAATTCAGAAGCATCACAAATTAATAAAATTAATTTCATTACTTTTAGAAAGAAAAAAAGAAAATGTGATGCTCTGTTAGTATAATATTGTGAAATTTGTTATTTGAGTTTTCCTGCCGTTTGGGATATTTAAAATTGAGTATTCAATAAAGAATATTATACAAGTAATACTTGGCAATATTAAAAAAAATAAAAAGTAGAAGTTTTATTATACAAGTCTTTTAAGAACGGCTCATTTAGGACCAAAATATATATTTTTAAATATATATCTTGCCATTTATTTTATTCAATTGATAAATGAGATTAATCTAAAATATCTGAATTAATATTATGCAATTGATTTGCAATAGAATATATATTTTATAATTCATAGTTACGTCACTTACTGGAATATTTGGTGGTTTAGTTGATCCAATTTGATGAACTATAGAAGCTGATATTATTACTGAAAAGAGAAATCGTTAATACCAAACATTTAATTATTTTTAGACGTTTTTACTAATGCAGCGTTATAAATGTGTATATTTTTGTTTTTATTTGTTTAAAAAATACTCTTAAAAATGATTTATTTTATTTGATATCATTTTATTCTTCAGTTGCATTTAAATCTACTCTTAGAATCGTCATTTTGTCTAATTAAAATGGATCTTTTTGTTGATATTTGGCATATTCTTGATTTCTAATTATCTTAATTACATATGTACGTACATTAACAATGATGATGTGCTTAAACTATAAATTAATTCTCTGCAAATCGTACGTTTGCGTGACGCTTTCTATTTGGTATAATATTAAATTTTAAATCCACTCTAAAACAATTTTTTTTTTAAATAGGGAAATAATGCAGAAAACTATCTAGATTTTTTTTAAATAAATACTTACATATTGTTATGTCCTTCCATCGAACAGGTGGCATTTTATTTAAAAAAATATCTAAAAAAAAGTATTCAATTAGGAAAAAAACATTTTTAATAAACAAATTTTATTCCCTTTTCATTTAAGAGAATATCAAATTAAAATTTTAATTTGTTTACGCCATAAATAAATAAAAATGTTTATAGGTTCGTCTCTTAACCTGAAATTGTAGTTTCAAAGACATGGAAGTTCCATGTTCCATTTTCAAAATATTTTTAAGTATACAATTTAATTTTTTTTTTAAATTTCTTCATTGTTTTTTTACTATATTTTGATACGTTCGAAATTTTTTTAATTTGTTAAAAAGGTAGAGTAATTCTGCAATATATTTTTTGAAAATGACGTAAAAACAAGAAAAACTATTTTTTTGTGTTAAATATCTTTATAGTATACCCAACAATTTTTAATGCCGTAAAAAAATTAGAATAATTTTAAAATATTTTTCCAAACTTTTTTAAAAATATTTTAAACATTTTTTTTTTGTAAAAAAATCTTGCCAATTTTGAATTTAACATTTAAAAAATAACAATTAAAAATATTATATAAAAGGATATATAATATGTATATTTTCATTTTTTAACAGCATAACATAAAATTTTAATGTTTTACGTCATAAATAATTTCTTAATTCGTATTAAATCATTATTACATTCTTTTAATTATGTAATAATTTAATGGTAAAAAAATTCCCATCTAGTAAAAGTTGCTACATTTCCATAATTATATTGCAAATTTTTTTTACAATAATAATACTCTTCCTCAATTTAAGTATTTATTATTGCCAATAGATACACAAGAATGCCGATTATCCGAACTGTATCTATTAAGAATTTAAAAAATCTATTAATTTTTGTATACAATTTGACCAAAAAAAATTCTTTTCATTTTAGAGCTGCATTTTTATAAAAAAAAAAATGAGCTAGCCTTTTTTTACTAGTAAATAGAGTAAATAGAATTTATTTTATTATTTGTTGATTTCTTTTATTGGCAATTATTATTGGGTATTTATATAATTTCTCTTTCTCAATGGTCTATAGGCGTTTTCTCTTTTTTTATACGCTTCAAAAATTTTAAAGAAATAAAGTATATCATCAATGTTCAACAAAAAATTAAACAAACACTCCAAAAAATTTTTTTTATTGAAAATTTTATTTAAAATTGAAAAATGAAATAACACTATTTTTTTATATTAATTATTATTTTTGTTTTTTTTATAAACCAATTTATTGTGTAGAATAAATTTTTAAAAATGAAAAAATTATCTTGTAAATATTCGCATATTTAGAAAATACAAAAACATTAGATTTTTATACAGATACAACATGAAAAAATAATAAATCACTCGGTATATATATATATATGAAATAGATTTGATTAAATTTTTTTTTTAAATAAAAATAAAAATCTTCCTTAAAAATGGAAAACATTTTATTTTTAATTTGAATTTTTTTTATAAACCAATATATTATAGTTCAGAATATATATTTCTATCTAAACTTATAGTTTACAATTTTGAAATTTTTCAAAATATTTGAGAATTTAAGAAAAAATCCAACTTCTTGAAATTTTTCCAACCAATAAATTTAGGAAAAATAAATAAATCACCCTGTATTTATACAAACCATAGACTTACTTTCTTATTACATTAACACAGACTTAAATTACAAGACGTAGATTTATAGCATGCCTCATTTAGTATTCAAAATAATGAAATTGTACAAAATCACGATATATTTTTTATTATAAAAAATAAAGCAACTTCTGATTATTTTATTAAATGAAAGTGATTTATTCTTCACTTCAAAATTACAAAAAAAACGCAATAAAGAGAGGAAAAACGATTGTTTAAATAATTAATTAAAAATAATTTTTTTGCCTTTTTAACCGATTAAATAATTTTTTAATTACAAATTGCCGTATATTTATTTATATAAATTAAGAAATAATTACAAAATTCGTTGGCTAAAAATAAACTTCAAAAACCTTTTTATTGCAATTTCGATTTAAAAAATATATATTCAAAAAATTGAAAAAGAAACTTCAAAGGCAAAAAAAATGCTTCAATTTTGCATTTAAAAAACAATTAAATAGTTAATTTGTCGAATTGTTTCTTTGTTATTATTTAATTCTTCAACTTCTTCCGATTTTATGAGCTTTAAATTAAATTAGCACAGTTTGAATACAACTCTTCAGATTGTGTATTAGTTTATAGAAATCGAATTCTTTTTTCATTATTCTCTTCAACAATCAACCGCTACAAATCCATCATGAATGATGGATGACAGTTGTAGTAGTTCTATATACATTTCTCTCTGGTGTTGTATTGAATTGATTATGTTAGATGAAGAATATTCTTCAAATGTTTTATTGTTCTTTGTATTTTTTTAACTTTTTAACTTTTTTTTAAGACAAATCAAAACATTTTGTTTTCTAATATTTGAAATATTAAAATGTTTGTTTCAACAATTAATTTAAAATTTTAAAAAAATCCATCGTTTTTGATTTAAAATTAAAAAATATATATAAAGGCAAGATTTAAAAAGACATTTTTATCCATTAACAATAAGAAAAAATCAATATTTTTTAAAAGCGAGAGCATTATGTACAAGTTTAACAAGTATATAAAAATTAAGATTAAACAAAAATAAACAAGAAAAGTATTAAACAATATTTTTTTGAAAAATTGAAAATTCAAACAAATCTCATCCCATATTCTTTTGGCATCTACAAGCATGCCTGTACAAAAACATTCTTTTTAACACCAACAATAGCATCTAAATCGTTATAAACATAGCTAGAATATAAATTACAGCATTGTTAACAAACTGGTAATGCGAAGATATTATTTATACCAAACAGTAGCTGCAACAAATTAAATTGTTTTCTGATTGTTTGGTAGCAAACAACCATCCGACGAAGACGCGTTAATATCAAATAATTGCGGAAGTAGCTTCGAGCATGCCGCAAACAATCGTACAAATGTGGATCTAATAATCCTATTACATGTCAAATTGTAGTTCTAATGCGATTTCACTTGAACTATTTAAGTCGAGCTAAGATATATACGTGGAAAATGCCAGGAGATATAGGGAGGTATCAGATAGATTACATACTGGTTAAAGAGAGGTTTAGGAACCAGATTAAGAATTGTAAGAGTTAGCCTGGAGCAGATATTGATAGTGACCATAATTTAGTAGTCCTGGACTCAGAGGTCAAATTCAAGAAATTACAGAAGTCTAAACAGGTCAGAGTAGATGTCGATAGGTTAAAATTAGCTGATGTATGTGAAAAGTACAAGCAGAAAGTAGAAATCATGGCTAATGGAACATCTAGGAACGACATAGATTGCGAATGGAGGGAAATCAGAAATGGGTTAACTACAGCAGCAAATGAAGTATTAGGCACAAAGAAAAGGGCAGGTAGGAGGGAATGGATCACGGAAGAAATAGTTGAAATGATAGAAGCAAGAAGGAAAATTAAAATTAAAAACACAGAAGCAGGACAGAAAAAATATAAGGAACTAAGGAACTTAATTAATAGGAAATGCAAGCTAGCGAAAGAAGAGTGGATAAAAGGAAACTGTGAGGATATTGAGGAGGATATGAGAAGAGGTAAAGTAGATTTGGGCTACAGGAAAATTAAGTCACATTTTTCTAAAGTAAAACCAAAGGGTAACATTATATGTGATAAGCAGGGTAAGGAACTCACAGAAAATAAGGAAAAAGCTAGAAGATGGAAGGAGTATCTTGAAGATTTATATAAAGGTAGGCAGGACATGGAGGAGCTAGAAAGTGTGGAACAGATAGATGAGGATGACTTAGGTCCTAGCATACTTAGGTCAGAGTTTCATAGAGCATTAAATGATTTACGGAATAACAAAGCAGCGGGGATTGATATGATACCAGCCGAATTAATAAAACACGCAGGGGAAAAAATGCAGGAGCGATTATACAGGTTAGTTTGTAAAATATATGAGAAGGGAGAAGTACCACAGGATTTTCAGCGTAGTAGAATAGTAACAATGCCGAAGAAAATAGGAGCTAATTTGTGTGAGAACTATAGGACCATTAGCCTACTATCACATGCATCGAAGATATTGCTAAAGATTATTTATAGGAGATTAGAAAATAAAGTAGAGGAAAGGCTAGGAGAAGATTAGTTTGGTTTTAGGAAAAACAGAGGGACGAGAGAGGCGATTCTAGCACTAAGAACGGTAGTAGAAAAAAAGAAAGAGGGTAGGAAAGGTAACTTGCATAGCTTTTGTAGATTTAGAAAAGGCATTTGATAATGTAGATTGGGACATAATGTTTAGAATTTTAAAAGAAACGGGTATAGATTATAAGGATAGGAGAATAATTTTTAATTTATATAAACACCAAACTGCCTTAGTTAGAATTGAGAGGGAAGAAGAGGTAACAAAAATAGGGAAGGGAGTTCGGCAGGGATGTACACTCTCACCGTTATTATTTAATCTATATATAGAAGATGCAATAAACAAAGTAAAAGAAGAGTATAGTGTAGGTGTGAATGTACAGGGAGAGAAAATATATATGCTGAGATTCGCCGACGATATAGCTATATTGGAAGAAAGCGAAAAGAATTTAGAAAGGGTATTGAATGGTATGCAGGCATTATTGACTAGGGATTTTAACATAAAAATAAATATAGGTAAAACTAAAGTGATGAGGTGTGACAAAAAGGAATGCAGTAGAAAAATGAGGATCACAATAGTAGATAATAGAATCGAAGAAGTGTCAGATTTTTGTTATTTAGGCAGTAGAATCACAAAAGATAATCGAAGCAAGGTAGATATAAAGTGTAGGATAGCACAGGGTAGGAAGGCATTCGTAGAAAAAGAACAGATTTTAAGATCAAATATCGACTTGGGTATTAGAAAAAGATTACTGAAGGTATATGTTTGGAGTGTAGCACTGTACGGGTGTGAGGCGTGGACTATAGGAAAGGAAGAGAAGCGTAGATTAGAAGCACTTGAAATGTGGTGTTATAGGAGGATGATGAGGATTGGTTGGGAAGATAAAGTAACAAATGAAGCTGTACTAGAGTTAGTAGGGGAGAAGAGAAGTATCTGGAGAGTGTTACAGCGTAGGAGAGACAGATTAGTAGGGCATATTCTTAGGCATGGGGGGATTATGCAATTGATCATAGAAGGTAGAGTGGAGGGAAAGAGAGGGGTAGGTAGGCCTAGATTGGAGTATGTGAGTCAGATAGTTGAAGACGTTGAGATGAATAGCTATAGGGAGATGAAGGGATTAGCTCAGGATAGATCGGCATGGCGTGCTGTTTCCAACC
Organism: Leptodirus hochenwartii; assembly: GCA_947310635.1. Classification (NCBI taxonomy): domain Eukaryota; kingdom Metazoa; phylum Arthropoda; class Insecta; order Coleoptera; family Leiodidae; genus Leptodirus; species Leptodirus hochenwartii. The sequence goes on along the minus strand of OX371182.1, from coordinate 3,946,974 downwards.
AATCTTTAGGATTGCGGACTCTTTAACTAAAGTTATCACATCCGCTAACCTAATTTTATCGTAGAACGAGCTAAAGAACGACGAAAATAAATCAATTATTATCAAACGCTTCTTCAGCGCATCCACTCGTAAATACTTATTAAATTTCATCCTAACATATGTCGTATCTATTTATTCAATGCACATTAGTTCGCAGTTCCACGATTTATCTTTACTCGGTATCGCTTTTATTATTAATCTAATTTCGCATACGGTGCAATTGTATTTGCGTGTTCGATTTTATGGTAAATGTACGGTGTAAAATGTAAATTGTAAATAGATTTATTGTTTATAAACCAGTTGGCAATTGGGGCATATCGTGTGGCTACCGTAACCACTGAAAATGTTTTTTATTTGCTAAAAAATGGTGAAAGTGCGAGTATGCAACCTAAAATGCCGCGCTAAATATTTTCGGCCTATGCACGTTTTCGAGCATAATTCGTTTACGATGATTTGAAGCTTGATGAAAAATTGAATTTATTATTTTGGGATTTTGCAATTACTTTTTCATCGCGATTTTGCGTTAAATTTGATGTAATACAGGATGTAGTAAATATCGCAATGTGATATTATCGAACAAGAGCAGCTAATGTTATGAGATTTTATTCATTCGGATTATTACGTCTTGTTGGTAAAATGCAATTCTTATTTATTAATAATTAAAAATCACGAAATGAACACACATTCTTTTTTTATTATTAAATTAAATTAATTATAAAACTTTTCGGTATGTATATAATTTAGTATATACCGAGTGTTCTCAAAGGAAAAAACATTTTTGCTTCAAATCATGTTTAAAAGTTTCTTTTTTTGCAAATTGACGATTTATTTTAAAAATTTCTGAACTAAAGGGTATTTTTTATATTTAAATGTATCTACTAAACATGGCGCAATATAATTTTCATAACCTCACGTATTAGTACAAATAAATTTAATATTGCATTTATTTGATACGGGGCGTATAAATTAGAAATAAACTCGTACATGCATATTTTCTTAGAATATTAAAATGGAAACTTTCGTTTTTACAAAAGGACCCATTGGTTTAACCTAGATATATCAAACGAATGGAGCCGCTTCAAAAACCATCCACTTTTACGTGATTCTTCATTTCATGCTTTTAAATTGTTCAAAGATTTTACATAAAAAAATTCTCTCAATCGATCAAAATAATACAATTAAACAAAATTATTGAAGATATTGACGGAAAAAAAAATCAGTTTTTTTTTTCGAAAATTGTTTTGAAACATTAAAAAATTATAAGTGTATATAAATGGAACTATTTTGAACTCTATAATGAATTTTTTTATAAGAATTGAAAAAGTTTATTTTTATTTTTGGATAGTACGATACTGGCTTTTTTCGAAAATAGATTTTTAAAAAAAGTGTAGAATTTTGAAATTTTATAATGGTATTATTAAAAATATTTTTATTCAAACAAAAAATTTAATTACAGTTTTTAGTAGATCGGTAAAAAAATTGAAAAAAAATTAAACTGTTTTTTTTCCAATTTTTTTAAAAGGGGTTAGGTTAGGCAATCCATTTAAGTAAATTAAAATTGATTTTAAAAGGAATAAAAATTAATATCCACAGTCTAGAATATGTATTATTAAAATAAATGTAACTTTTACGCTCCAAATTCTATAAGAAACTTATTTTTAGTAACATTAATTATTTTTTATTACTAACAATAATCTCTTACTGTAACATACGCACATGACATTTATCTTCATTTTAATTGCCATTTATAAAAATCTTAATTATTCTGCAGAAATAAGTTTTTCTAATTAGTGTAATAAAAAAATACTTATTAATTTATAGAAGCTTAAAAAAAAAATTAGTAATATTAAATCATTTTTTTTTAAATCTTTTAAACCATTTTTAAAAAGTGTAAATTAAATTAAATATGAAACAAAAAAAAAATTTTTAATTTACATTTTAACTCGATTAATTTTTGCCATTTCGGACACGCTTTCATCTTATTCTATTATATTCTATTCTAACAGAAAGCTAAATTTATTTAATTTAGAAAGAAAATGAAATACTTCTTGTTTGCGAAAATCGGAATCGTTTTTTTTGTTTTTTTTTTAAATTTAAGTATTAAAAAAAATTTTTAACAACCACATTTTAATACAAGTTTTAAAAATTCTTCAAGTCACTGCTTATATTTTTACCTATCTTTAAATGTTCTCATTTATTTTTTCAAAGTAATATTACAAAGGTTCTTATTTGAAAAAAATTGAATATTTTTATAAAATTACGCAAAAATGCGTAAAAAAAAATCTAGCTTACAATTTTCGTTTAAATTAAAAAAAATTTTTTTTTTAAGGGGCATATGAGCTTCTTAGACGAAAATATTTATCTACATATTTTAAAAAATCCACTTGAAAAATCGCGAATTATTATCTTTTATTTAAAAATTAATCCATCGTTTAAAAACACTTCAAATTTGGTACATAGAAAATTTTAGCCATATTTTTAAACGCTCAATAAACTTTTTCGAAGGAAATCTTTAATATTTTCGTGTTTTGTTAATTTGAGATGGAAATATCCAAAATATATATTGTAAATCGACTCAAAAAAACACATAATTTTTTTTTAATTTCAAAATATCAATGCCACACTTAAAGATACTTAAAAAATTTCTTAAAAATATTTGCATCCATTTTTTTTTAATATTTTCATCAATTTTTTGAGGAAAATATCAAAACTAAAACTCTTAAATAAACATATTTTTATAAAGCACGTTTAAAAATCACGTAAATTTTTTTTTTAGTATGACATCATTTAAAATCTTTCACTTATATTAAAAAAAAAAATTTTAACGTTATAAAAGATTCCTAAAAAATCATTTTTTAACTTATCTAATTGAATTCTCAAAATTATATCTACCAAAAAAAAAATAATTTTAATAAAAAATATATATATATATTACAACACTAAAATAATCAATTATTTATTTAAAAAATTAAACAAAATCACGTTGTCACAATTCAATTATTTACATTTTCCCAGTTGATATTTTAATTTTAAACTTACCAGCTGAAAATCGGAAAACAAATCCAGTTAGAAATTTCAATCGTTTATTTACGACCAAGAAAAAATCTTCAATCACAATTTTTCATCAAACTGCAGTTCTTTATTTCTCCATAAAATAAAACATAGCACAGATATTTTTCACAATTTTTTTTGTTAATATTTCACTATATTTCACAAAATCCGCTAAATCAACGACAAAATATATCAAATATCCAACAATCAAATCGTCAAAATATTTATTAAAATCGTGCAAAAGACAAAAAAATGAATAAAGACACACAAAGCGAAAAAAAACGTTGCTTTACAATTTGGACGCTGAAAAAGTCCGCGATTAACGCAAATAGTATATTGATGTTGATATCGCTAGACGATTGAGTAGACTAACTGAACCGCTCTTGGTTTGCATGTCTTTGATTCCGTTGATGGTATCTGCCGAGGGGGATTGCCCCCTCTCGTGGCCGAACCATCAGAAGAGCTACCGTTTGACGAGCATCTGCAGTAGAAGTCATTTTCCTTTTGAATTGAGATTAAATCCGAGGCTAGGAAATCGGAAATAAGTATTCCTTTCAATTGTTGTGACATCCGTGTCAGTGGTGTACGCAGTGGCGTAGCCAGATTTTTTTTATTGGCAAAATAAATTTGTTAGGTACTTTTTTTTTATGGCGTATAAAACAGACATTTATTATTTTTTTCTTTGGGGCACGCCACTGGAAATGGTGATTTTTTTAAAACGTATTTTATTTCAGAGAATGTCGTAAGATTTGGTTTGGTTCAAAAATAGATTGAAGTTGAGTGATAAGAAATTGAAAAAGAACTTATTAAAAATTGAAAAGTATTCAAATTGAAAATTTAGGGGTTTTTAATTAGTAAGTTTAATTTTCATTGACGTTAGAAGATTGGATGTTTGAAAAAGTAGAAAGGAAGAATGTGTAAACAATTTTTTTTTTTATGAAAATATTCAAAAAGTGGTGAAATTTTTTATTGTGTAAAAAAATAAAAATATTTTGATTTAAATGATTGAAATTTTACAATTTAAAAAAATATTTTGTTTTGTTTGGTATAAAAACATATATTTTTTTAAATATATCTACAATTTTCGATGAAATATTTAAAAAAATTTAAAAAAAAGTTTTCGAAATATTTATTTTGTAATAAGCACAAATTTAACTAATAAAAAATATAATTACATGTTTTTATAAAATAATTCATTTTTCTATATATGATTTTACACATCAATTAAATATTTAAAAAATATATGCTTCTTTCGTGGGCATTTATTGTCATTTATAAAGCATAAATTTATTTAAATTCAAACAATGCGCTATTTTTTCCACAATCTTTCTCAAATTACTCTAATTATTTCCATTCGAGAATAAAATTACATAGAAAAATAGCAAACAAACGACAAAACGAATAAGAAAATAAATATCTGCGAGTAAATTATAAAGATCTAATCTTTTTTTTATAAAGAGAAATTTGCTTGATTTAAATTTTTAGAATAAAATAAAAACACCCATCGATTTTTTTCCAATTTATTATTTATTTTTATTTTTATTTTTTATACATAATCGAAAATTGGAGATGAATATTTCAATTTTTTTAGTTTAAAGTTTTTTTTTTTCAAAAAAATGTTTTTCTATATTTTGTACCAAAATATAAAAATATTATACTGATATATTCTTTAAAAAATATTATCGAAAAATATAAATTATTTTTTATTTTAATTTTTGGTTTAAAAACAAAAATTTCCAAAAATCGTTAATTTTTCTTCAAATTTATTAATTCAAACTATCAAAAATTGTAGATAAAGATTTCAAAAATTTTATTTATAAAATTTAGTTCCTTCAGAAATTTATTTATACAAAGCTATAAAAAAAAAATTTATGTACTAAAAAAAATTATCATTTCCGTATAAATATTTTATTAATTAAATTAAAAAATCGGTATAAAATTAAAATATTTGTTAAATTTCGTCAATTAACGAGCACCGCGTATAAAATTTCACTTGCTATAAAATAAATAAACACGTGCAATTAATTATAAACACATTTTTCAACATTTTAAAGTAAATTGAAAAGATATCGTTTTAATCGCGTAACTTGGTAAGTAGATCGCTGGTCTACATTACTTCGCTAATTCGATATATTATTTAGTTCCACTTTTTTTTAAATATAATTCGTACGGAATTCGTATTGCTGGAAAGATACACAATTGACTGGTAAATTCCAGAAGAAAAAACAGAAACAGAAATCGGAGAAAGATTCTTCTAAAATTCCAGCGCAAAATAACAAGAAATAAACATTAAAATTTTTTTGTTAAAATGGGATTAGTCTTTTTTGGTTAAAATTTGACAATCGAATGTCAAAAATACTATAAAAATATATATTTAATGGAGAAAATGACATATGTCACTGAAGTGACACTTACGTTTTTTTGAACGTTTCAATTTTACAACAAATAAAATTTACTTATTATAAAAAACATTTATATTAATATATAATAAAAATCGACAAATGTCACTGATTAATATAACAATTATAAAAAAATAAATGAATAAAATTAACTACAGCTTTGATATTGCCGTTATTTAAATGAAATATATTTTAACCTAAAATTATTTATATTTTATAAAAGGAATACATATGCCGTAACTTTAACGTCAAATGTGTCGAAAATAATATAATATTTTTTTTAGTTTAATTTGCCATTTAGTAACCTATAAAAATTTGACATACGTCAATAAAGCGACATTAACGTGAAATGTGTCAAAAATAAAATGAATTAAAAATTCAAACTATTCATTTGACCGCCAATTAAATGAAATTCAATTCAATTAAGTGGATCAATTGTTTACAAATATTAATTTATAGAAAATTCTCATTGTTGGCACGTCGATAGATTTTCCTGCAATTGACACGGAAGAAGAAGAGTTGGTAGTTTCGTTCCTCGACCATTTGCGTTCGTTTTTGAGTCCATTTGCTATGCAAAGTGTGTCTGTTCTACAACACTGTATTTAAACGCATTTAATAATATACTTACTTTCTCAGCTATGAACTGAATATAAAATTAAATTGAATGGAATAAAATGGCTACAAGACGCCAAGAGTAAGTCAATAATACGTTCGATAATGAGTTATCGTTTATAATTAAAAAAAAAATATATATAAATTATTTAATTTGATATTAATAGACGAGTTTTTATGTTGGCGAATTTTTTTTAGATCTACTAGAAAATTAACAATTATCAGAAGAAATATTTGAAAAATATATGTAATTAATAATTTCAATCGATTATATAGACAAAAAATATATTTTTAAATTTTTATTAAATAAAACATTGGGGGAGTAAAATAAATCATTGTTTATTTTTATATGTAAACTAAAAATTACTATAAAAAATGAATGAATTAATTTTTTTAAAGATAACTAATTAACTAACTAAAAAAGTAAAGATTCAGTTGTAATTGAAAAAGTGTAAAAAAATCGAATTAATGATTTTATTGTAATTAATAAAAGCCCGTGTACTTTCTATTAAAATAAACAACACGTAAAATATCGGTCATTGTGATTTGTGGAAAGAATTATTAAAAATAATAGATAAAAAAAAAGTGGATTAAGGATAAAAGATATAAGACCGAAATGTAATGCTGAACTGCAAATATTGTGGTGAAGAGTGAATTAAAATGAACTAAAGTCGTGTCTGCATTAAATTTATACATTTTTAATATAAATATTTTGTATAAATATTTTTGGGAGTGATCGTTTTAAAAATTTAGAAATTAACTCTAGATTATTAAAACGGTTTAATAATTGCATAAGAAAATTATTAATTTTATTTGTGAAAATCGAATTGCGGAAAGTTGTATTGAATATAAAAACTGAAAGATGATTTTTTGAAAAAAAAACAAAACGCATTTAGCGTTTAATAATAAATGTTTTGAATGGGAAAAAATTATATGTTTTTAACCCCACGTCGAATTTTATTTAAAAAAATAATTTTATACAATTTTTTTAATATTTACAAGAGATTTCAACTTCAGATTAATAAATTCAAGAATTTGTATTTTAATACTTTTTTTTCGAGGAAGCTTATTTAGCATAAAAAAATGATAAAAATAATTTTAAAAAACGTTTTGTTGTTTATGGTATTCATTTTTAATTTGATAATTTATTTCTAGAATTTTTAAATCGATTTACAAAAATATATCTTGAAGATTACAAAGTCAAATGAAGACATAATCGAGAAAAATTATTAGCGAAAAGTATATTTAAACTTCACAATAATTTTTGATTTTAGAAAAAATTATTATACATTTTTAAATGGTTTTTGTAAAAAAATATGGAGATGTTAGTTAAACAAATGAAGCTTCAGAATTTGTTTTGCGAGAACGCTTAAAAAATATTATTAAAAAAATTTAAGTATTTTAAAATCATATATTAATTTTAACCTTAAAAAAATTTCAGGCATTTTTAAATCGATTTATAAAAAATGTTTTGTAAACAAATAAAACATTCGAAATGTTTTTCCAAAAGGCTCGTGGGACGTAAAGAAAAATATTAAAAAATATATAATCGAAGAATTTAATTAATTTTTGATTAAAAGATTTTTTTTAATAATTTTCAAATCATTTTATAAAAACATATAGCGGAATATGCAAAGTTAGGTGAAGAAAATAAGTTTTTCAATGATTTTTATGAAAAACAAGCTTGTCAAATATTTTTAAAACTTGTAAAAATATATATAAATAGAAAAAATGTACTGAAAATTTTTTAAAAATATTTTTATAAGTTAATTTATGTTCTAAAAAATATTCGTAAAAATCGTACGATTTAAAACACTTAAAAAATGAATTATTTTTGAAAAGGGCATAATAAAAATGTTTAATAGTGTGGACTCGTCAATGCATTGATGCCAGATGATCCTAACATATGGTCTCTTCGATTAGATACAAAATAATTCTATAATTACCAAGAAGAACAAGCTTTCATCTGACATCTGAGCAACATCGAGATATTTCATCTCTTCTTGCATATTATTCTGAAAACAACATCTAGAAACATATCCTCAATACATAAGAAATAAATCAACAATCAAAAAAAAACTGAATGATTTTTTTGTAAAGAATTTACATTTTTTTTCAGGGTATTTATTTGAAAAAAATATTTTTTGTTAGTAGTTTTTTGTTTTTGTTTATTAAAAACACTGGGTATATAGCTTTTTTGTTATACAGGCTTCCCCAAAAGTCAGTTAATCTGACATCCAAATTAAATTCGACTGTCACGGTCATATTTAGTTTTCTACAAGCTTTTGAATGAGCCGTCACGTGATATAGGTTGACATTTGTAAAAAATATGTTAGGTTAGGTGGTGTTTAGTGGGTTGAAGTAGAAGTTAAATAAATCACCAAAAGATGGCCAAACAAATAAATCAATTTACATGTCTGAGCGTTTCGTTTTTCGCAAATACGATATGTAGGGATATGAATTTTACGCGGGGACTTTTGGGGACGCCTGTATATTGCGATAAAAGCAGATGATCTTTGTGCAGTTTTTGGGTTACTGAAATTACGTCCTGGTGCATCTGAAGAAGTTTCACTTGGTCGATAAAAATCAATTTGTGTTAACAAAGAAAGTGATTTTACTTTACGAGGACAATGATTAAATGGCTTAAGTACTGCTGGTTAATGAGTGCCAAATAATTTTGCATGCTATCTATTGAAATCTTTTACATGTACCACATTTCCTCCAACGAGGTGGCGCGGTGAAGAGCAAATAATGCGCGAATATGTTTTTTTTGGGGGGGGCAAATTAAGATTGAATTAATATTGGGTTGCATAAAAAATTGTTTGTTGTTTTTTTGATGAGGTTTAATTAATTATTGATAATTGGAAACGTGACAATTTCTATTTCGTTTTAAACGACAAAAAAATCTTTTAATTGACATTTTTTTACTTAATAAAAAAAAACTTTTGTATAGAATTTTATAATTTATACTCGTATATAAAAAAATAAAATATGCAAAATAATTTTAAAAATATAAATTAATTTTTTAATAATTTTTTGAATCTACAAAAAAAAAGATAATTGTTGTTTCAAGTTTTAAATTATTTTTTTAGTGAAGTATTAATTTTTTTTTCAATTTAAATACTAAACATACATATTCAATATTATTTTTTAAACCTATATATATTAATCAATTTTTAATATTTTTTAAACACTAAAAAAGAATATCGTTACTTCTATTTTTATTTTATTTTTTTCAAATTAAATATTTAATATATTTTTTAAATATTAACCTATTAATTAAACAATTAATAATTGTACAATTTGAACATATGAATCATTAATCCATTTTGAAGTTCAAAATTAAAATTTTATAATTATCTAAAAACAAACGTTTGCCTCATTTGCATTTTATAAAATTCGAAATTTTTAATAATTATTTCTAACATATATTCAACAGTAGCATATTTAAAAAAAAAAAAACGTAAACTTTTCCTTTACCCATTTAATAATTTGATTGATAATAATATGTAGACTCATCTTTAATCAGGCTTTATTGTTTAGAATATTACTTTGTATGCCGCTGCTTTCAAACATCAAACATCATCAACATCGTGGTTGTAAAGAATGAATCAAATATTAATTGAAACGTATTGCGATTATTAAAATAGGTTGTTATTATTACAATATTAATTATAATGAAACAATAAATGCTACGTTTGTGTAGAGTACTTTCGGATAATACATTTCTTATATTGGTTTAAAGACGTAGCAAATATATCTACATCTATGTTACTATCACTACACATAATACCTATACAGAAAAGCCTCTACCAACACAATGTTGGTACAGTCTGTTCGCGTTTAATTTGCCTGGCCATGAGATGCGCACTCGTCCAAAAATAATTGCTATTGCTTAAGACGCGCCTACAATCATTCATTCCTTGGCCCCTACCCTTCAGTCTGTGTACTATCAGTGGCGTAACCAAAATCCATTCGCTTTTAAATGGTAAAGTAATCCATAGCCAATCAAGGGAATTGTTTTTCAATGTGTATAAATCTGATGGCAATTTGTCATCGAAGCAAGTGAAGGAAAGAGTGTCTGCAGCAACCAAAGTGTCTATAAGAACGGTAGCTACAATTTCTCATATTACGAACATGCTAAGAACAAATGTATTTGGAACGCCACTGGTCGACAGAGTTGAAGTGAAGAACCGCCTCCTTTTCACGGAGAATGCCGAATACCCTTCGCTAACTGCGCGACCCGCGGCAAACTTATAGCGGACAAAATGTAGCTCTTGTCACTTTACACAATAACAAGAACCGCTTGTTTGCTCGTCGTCTTTTCTTTCTGCCTTCTCTCTTTATCTAACACACCAAATCGCTATATCACCATTACAAATTGCGTACTTCGTCTAACACTAACTTTACACCAAGAAAGACGGACTTGGATTTAGAGTGTCCGTCTCAAAACAAATATTCCGCTGAAATTGTTAATTTACCATTGTTCGAACAATGTTTTAAAAAATAAAAATTAATGTATAAACTAGTGGGAGTGTTTTTAAAACAAAAAGTCGTGCAAAAAAATTGATTTCCATTCAATAAGTTTGTGTTTTGTTAAGTATTATTTGTTTTTAGGTTACGATTATTAGCTGAACGTTATCGAAATTTTTTTGAAAACATTTATTTTGTCTATTATTAATTTAATAATTTTAGTAATAGATTTGTGTATTAAAAAAAAAAATTCTTTGAAAATAGTACAATTTTAGTACATTTAGCAAGTGCTATCTTCTCTGTCTTGATTGAAGAAGCACCTGTGCTTCAAAAAATCAGTAAAGCATAAAAAAGGGGTACAATCATATTCTAAAGTACCACTTCCGCTAGGAAGAAAATTCGTTATGGAAATGTCGTTTAAATAACCTCTAAATTGAGTAGGAAAATAATTCGTTATTTGAAAAGTAGAAAAAATTGTTTTTACGTTCGTATTTTAAATAAATCGTTTTTTAGTGTTAAAAAATGAGTGGTGCGTCATGGGAAAAATGCGAAGACGAAAGTGGGTTTAATTATTATGTTAAGTAAGTTGAAAAATTCGAATAATTTCGTTCGAAATTAATTTTTGTTTCGTTTTTTAAGTGTAGTGACGAATTTAAGACAATGGGATCATCCAAAATGTTCGGAAATAAAGCAAAAACTAGACGATTGTAATTATATAAAATATTCCAGTTATCGAGTTGCGTCGAAATGTCGAGTCTTGCAAAGTGTTTTGCATAGTTAGTATTTTTGAGTGTTTTTTTTTACATCGAATTGTAAAAAACGAAAAATTGATATATTTTTCCAGCATATATTCAATTAATTGAATTAATTTTTTTTTTTATATACTTTTCCTAGTATTATTGTGAATATTTTTGCAATGAATTAATTATATATAAACAATGTATTATTAAACAAAAAAAAATATTTTAGTGGATGATGTACCTCTTTCGATAATTACTGGCGTTTTTGAGCGCCATCGTTTAGGAGCAACAGAAAGTACTTTATGCTTGGAATCTTACGATTTAGAAGCCGTTTTATCAGATATATATTTCGCTGCTAATAAACAAAATCATTTAAGCACAGATATTGATTTCGCCACCGAATTAATGATCAATTTTTTATACAATGTTTTTGACAGGTATAATCATTTCTAAAAAAAATATTTCGACACATTATTATATTGTAAAAAATATATCCTTTTAGGGATCGAAAAAATAATATACAAGTAGTTTCTACAAAATTAGTTTTAGCTCTTTTGTGCAATAATAAATTGACAGATATCAATCGATATATTTTCCAATTATGTTCGGATCATAATAATTGCATTACCAGATTTCGATTGCAAGGATTGCTGAAAAAATTAAGCGATTTTACGAATTATCTTCACGAAAATGTTCATTTTAGCAAAGGATTAATTACAGCCGCTATTGAATCGTGTTTTAAAAATGTAAGTGCAAAAAATCAACAATTTTTGCAAAATAAACTCAACGTACAAATTTATAAACTAACTATTTTTTTTTTAATTTCAATCAAATGTTTTCTTTTTTAAAATATTAAATTTAATTTACGAAAATGAATTTTTTTTTAAATATATTTTCTTCAAATTTCGAAGCAATTTTTTTAATTTTTTTTGTTTTCTTAATTTGATGCCGATAAATTTTATAAAAACATTTTTTAGTCTCCCGGTTTTATTGGTATGAGCGAAACTAGTTTTATTAATTGGTTGGAATCAGGGCCGGACTGTTTTTCATGGATGCCCATTTTGCAAAGATTAAAATTTTCTGAAACAGGTTTATTTTTAATATACGTTTTAAGCAGAAATAATTTATTTAAATATTTCTCAAACAGTTGAAACATTTTTTTTAACCAAATTTAATTGATTATTTAAAAATGCTTTAAAAAAGCTGTAATTGATGTTTAAATTTTCTGAAAATAACTAAGTAAATTCTTTTAAAAGTGATGTAAATAAGTCAAAAGAATTATTTAAACGTTTGCGTTGTGTTTAAAAAATGTTTGAACAACAAAAAAAAATGTATATTGTGTAAAATTCCAAAATTATTTTTTTTTTTAAGTAATCCACTCTGCAAAATGTTCAGTTTGTCGCTTAACTCCGATAATTGGCCTTCGATATAGATGCTTAAAATGCTCAAGATACATCCAATGCCAACAATGTTTTTTAACTGGAAGAATCAACAATCCCCACAAATTAACACATCGCATGAAAGAATATTTTTCAGAGGTACAAAATCGAACTTTATTTCAAACATTTTTAATGGCCGAGTTATTTTGTTTTTTTAAGACATCTACAAAAGATCTAGCTTTTGGTTTATTAAGAAAAATTTGCGGAAATGTAAAATACAAAAACGATGATTGTTTTTCTAAAATAGTAGATGTTAAACCTTTAAGGTACGTAGCTCAAAAAATAATAACAAAAATATTTTTATAAATAACACATAATTTTTACCATTAAAAAAAATCAGTAAATTGCTTTTAATATACCTTAAGATATTTTTAATTAAAATATTTTCAGTACGGACCAGAATTCTGTATTCAATACAACTCCCACAGAAGTGATATGTAATGTAGAACCGTTGTCTTCGCCAATGGCACAGCTGCAGGTTATTATTAGGCAATTAGAAATACAAAACCGGTAGGAGTTTTTTTTAGTTCTTGAAATGGAAGCGTTACAATTCCCATGGAATTGTTCTTAATAACGTCTCATTTTCAGGGAATTGCAACAGATCATTTTAAATGGCAACAAAGCTGAAGATGAACTGAAAACGTACTTGGAAGAACATCGATTGCAAGTGGCGAGCCAAATTAATAAACTAAAAATTTTAAAGGTCAATTTTTTGTGCTGGAATTTTTTTTTACACAACAAAAAAAAAATTTTTCTTTCATTTGTAAAATTGACCGTTTTTTTTTTAGGATTATTTGAAAACTTCTGCACCTTCATATATAGCAAATTCTGATTTAATAAAAAATTCGCGGCAATCAAAAATTCCATCTTACCCGGATTTTTTTTCTACGCCAATGATTAATGATAAAACGCCGAAATTTAGTGCAAATTTGAGCCCTATAGCGTTTAAAAATAATTTTACGAAACTAGAAGAAGTTACAGAAAAAGCCTCAGAAATGGACGAAAATGTTATTTTAAAAAATGATTTGATTAGAGATTTTTCCGATACGAATTCTTTTACTATGGCTGATATCAGCAGCTGGATCGGTGGTGAAAATAATTAAAAATATATATATTATAAAACAATTTAACGTATTAAATTTTAGGTCCACCCGGATTAAATTCTTTGGCGAAATCGATTGAAAATAATCCAAAAGGTTTTTCTTGTGAAAACGGGCCAAATGATTTGGACGAGGCTTTGGCGAAGTTGCAGCAAATTTTGGCTAATAATTTTGTGCTGGATGGTAAGTTGGATTTTGAAAATTGTTTTTTTGTAATCGCGGTCATTGTTTTTTTTTGTATATAGAATCGTTAGGGAGTGTTGATAATGGTCAATTAAAAACTGCCGTTACAGAAGTTGAGGGAATGTTAACGACGATTATTGATAATGTTGAATGTAACGAAATTGCCAAGTTAAAAAAATTTAATAAAAAAAGCTAAGTGCTTTTTAAAACGTTAATGATTTTTTGTACTAAAAATATATGATTTTATACGCGATTTTGATCTCAAGAAAAATATATTTTTTGCTATTCTAACCAAAGCACTTCTTCGGAATTGGAATTTTTTAAATAAATTTCCGATGTAATTTTTTTTTAATAAATAATAAAATCGTACACTAAAAAAAAACAATAAATTGATCTCATGAAACAAAATTTTGGAAATTCATATAAAGCATGTTTTTTTAATAACAAAAAACAAGTAAAAATATAAAAAGAAAAATCACTTAAAAATTTTTTTTTTTCGAAAAAATTAAAATATCGACGGCATATATTATGAAATAAATATTATATTTATAAAAGTAGTACATATTATACATTATATTTTTTCTTTTAAATACGTATTGTAATTTTAAAAGCGTGATTGCATTTTTTAAAATTATAAAATCGATAAAAAATACTAGTATTAATTAAAATCATTTTTTATTTAATTACTATTTATAACAAGGGATGATAATAATAATATAAACGATAACAATATAATAATTTTATGTGCATGTAATATTAATATAAAAATATATTTTAATAACTTCTTGATAGATATATACTTTTTTTTTATTAACAGTTATAATTTTTTTTTAATGTGTGTATACTGTGTCATTTTATATAAAATTATATATATTTTTTATTTCATAGGGTTTATTTGTTATTGCACTTGAGCTGGTAAAAAATTAATTTAAATATGCGATGTTTTGCATTTTTTGTTCAAAATGTTAATAATTTATATGAAAATATGCTTTTATTATTTATAATAGCTAAATCTAATATTTCGTCATTTTATTTTTTTTAACTGGGTTGATTAATTAAAATTTTAATATTTTCTTTAATGCTTTAATGCTTTAAAAAATGTTTTTCACCGAATTAACAAAATTAATGATATTTTGTAAAAATGTATTTAGTTCATTTAAAAATCATATTTAATTTATTTTGTAGATATAGAGTTATAAAAAATTGTTTTCAAAAAGAATTAACGAGTTCTCAAAAATAATTAACGAGATTTTGAAAAAATAAGTGGCTCAGTTAAAAAATTGCTTTTAAATTATTTTTGTTGATATATATAAAAAAAATCAATAATTTAGTTTTCGAACGCATCATTAAATATTTTTTTTAAGAATTATCAAGTTCTCAAAATTAATGAGGGACATTTCGCAAAAATAATTAACTCAATTTAAAAATTACTTTTAATTTATTTTTGCAGAGAAATAGTAAATTTTTTAAGAAAAAAAAGTACTGTACTTATTTTTTTATAATACCAAACAAAAACAATTAATTTTTTTTAAACAATTTTCTTATATTACCCAAATATGTATCTATATTTTTACACATCCACAAACTTTTTCATATTTCATTCAATTTCTTTTGGACGAATTGATCAAGTACTTGCAGCAATGCGTGAGCAAATGTTTCTCACCCACGTGGACATCCTGCAACGTTGCCATTTCCCTCGTATACACGTCCAAACCGTACTGTCCCTCCTCCGGGAAGCTAATATTGAACGTGACAATATCATCTTGCACAATATGCGAGACAAACTTGCTCAGACGCTTCTCTTCGACGCCATTTTTATGAAGAGTCGCCATGAAATCCGTCAGCTGACGCGACATGCGGAATTGGATCTCCAATTCTCGTCCGGCAAACACCAACGCATCCTAAAAAAATGATATACAAAAACATAGCTTGACAAAAACCTATATTTTTTTTATAAAAATTGACTTCACAACCTTTGGATATCGAGCTATATCTGGGACAAATAGCCGCGTTTATTACCTGGTGAGTGATGGGGACGAGCCCGAACAAGCGCGTGGCCTTTGTGGGGCCCCATTCGCCACTGGCGCAGTCGGGCAGAGGCACCATGACAGTTTGAAGATCATCGCAACAAATTTTGAATTTGCAGACACTTTTGAACTTCATCGGCTCGCCCGTCAGGTACTCCTTGGGCGTTACAGCGTTGGCAAATATATCCAGAAGAAAGGCACCACTGCACGGCGCGTGCACGCGAAAGGCGACCATGTTGCCAACCACAGACTAAAAATTTTATTGCAAAAAATTTAAGATTTTTTAGAAGATTTTGTGGATGATTTGATTTTTTTTTCACCTGCATGACGAAACGTTTTAAAGATACGCCATCGAAACTATCGCCATCGCTGTCGTAGAATTTCAAATTATAATGGAAAATAAGACTGCCCTGCATGTGAGTTGGCATTGCTATTCTTACTGTAGCAGCTCCTAAAATATTTTTTATCGAATAAAAAATGGTACGAATCTATATGGCGAATTGCAATGAATTTGGTTAAAAATGCAAGCGTGAAAATTTACTTTTAAAAAGTACATATTTTTGAAGTCTATAAAATGGCGTGCGGGAAGTAATAGCTGGGAAATTTTGTTAATACCTGTGGAATCTGTGAACATGACAGCTTTTGTATTCGGATCGCTAAAATAAAGTCCGTATCGGAAGAAAAGCGAGCGAACAAAAGGTAATTCTTCAAATTCCTGTAATATGATTGGCTGCTTCAGAAGCTGCCAGTCCGACTGGAGGGGGAAGAACTCGTAAATAAATTCTTTGGGATCGGTTAGGAAGTAATGATCATCGTATTCGTATCTAAAATATTTTTATTATTTATAATCTTTAATTTTATGAACGATTTCAATATCGAATTTTTGCAAAAAAATAAATATTTGCTCTATATTCGCAAAATTATTTAAAAATCGTACATAATTTTAAAAATAAAGTTGCCTGTACTAATTGGTGGTGTGTTTTCTCGCATCTTTATGTTTTATTTTGTATTTTTCTGTTTACTTTATATGAGATTTTACCTTAAGCTATCTGACTTGGTCTTATTGCCGGCCTTGGGCGCTTCTTTAGCGTTGACAAGGTGGCGGGCGCCCCAGTTGCACTGTACAAAGCGCCAGGCGCCCGCCACGTATACAGCATTCCACGAATTCCTAAACCGATTGTCTTCGAAACGAACGCCCGGTTGGTAACCCGCCGATTTACTGTAGCCTTTAATCACCACACAATGTAATCCAGCATAACTGAAGAAAAGTGCATCATTAAATTAATTAATAATCCATTTTTTTTGTGATATTCTGCCTGAGAAATGCATTTTCCGCGATACAGTTGCGTATATAAAGTAGCCTGTTCTTAAGCGGCACTAAGGTTGCCAGATGTTAATTATGTTCAATTATGACCTATAAATGTTAGGTTCTTTTTATTTATTTTTTAATTACTTAATTTAAATGTTTCTCTTTATTTTATCAACTACATAATTAAAATACATAAGCCAGTAGTTGGGAATAATTTTAAGTAAACCCAAGGTATTTCTTGTGTACGTTCAGTTGCCTATAGTTCAGTTATCTATAGAAATCGTACTTATATTTATTATTTCAATGGATATTTTACCTGCAAAGTCTTTTAAATAAAACATGGTAACTTTCCGTTCCGTTTTTGATGCCTCTTAAAAGGCCCATCGGGGAATCTCCTCGTAGATTGTCATCGAATGACATTGTGTTTAGATTCTTCACTGTTATCCATCGAAATATTGTCCTAAAAAAAAATTTATTAGTAAACTTTTTTTAAATGCGCATTGCACTTGCGCATAAAATTAGTTGTCATAAATAGTTGTCATAAAAATAGCGGCAAAATTGATAAGTTTAAATCAGAACAATTTAAACTTGAAATTTATCAATATAATGAGCTATAATTATTGAAAAAAAAAATTAAAGTTTAATACACACTTCAAATGGAAGAATTAAACATGATATTTTAAATCTAGATGTCTTAAATTATTTTAAAGTCATACTTGATGTTTAAAATATACTAAATAACAACCCACCTGGCTTTTTCTATATCAGAGCCGCATCGGCCCACCAGCTGACGTACTAAATCGGTAAATGACTTTTGATCTTCTTGGGCAACCTACAATAATAAAAAAAAATATTAATCTACCAAATATCAACAAAAAATAATTAAAAACGCGTTATAGGTGAACAAACAGTTGTTCAATTAATTTCTCAACTAGTCGATGACATACAATGCTAAAACTTTGCACAATTATTACATAAATATTGTAGATTAAACAAAAAATCAGTATGAACGATTTTCATCAGAAAGAATGAATAAAAGAATAATTTCTTGATTACGCTCACCGAAATAGCGATTTGATCAACAGCAGCGAATTCAATGGGATCGTTGTATAGCTGAAACTTGCTAAGGGCGGGCGGTGCGGGCACGGGCGCCGAACTCGGGTAGGGTGAGGCCATTTCATTACCATCCAGGGCCGTATCCTCCAAATAAAGCGATTCGGCCATCATATATTCGCTGCGCTTTTCATTGATCAGTTCCAGCATTTCGTGGCTCTGTTTTTCAACAAGCGCAGCAGTTGCAGCCCTTAAAAAAATATATGGGTTGATTAACATTTTAAGGGTGGTTTAGATGAAACAAATTCGAAAAGTAAATAAATAATATGGAACAGTGAAATTTAAAAAATGCGATTGTGGTTGTTGAAAAACGTTTTTTTTTTTAATTGACAATTACGCACACAGCTAATAATTGTTAGTTCAGTTTTGTAGTAAAAAAAAAGTTTTTCTTTGTAATTTGGTCATATAAAAACAGATTATGAAAAATTCATAAGAATGTTTAAATTTGACGGGAATCATTTTTTTGAAAAGTGGATCTTTTTTTTATATGTAAGAAAAGTTAATAAAAAATAAAATGGATCAATAATATAAAATGGAAATAAGGAAAATAGTTTCTAATTAAAAAAAAATTATGTAACTAAAAATTGGGCGATTTTATTCTATCTATAAAAATTATATTTTAATTATCAAATTAATTTTTCTAAAAATGAATTATGGAGATAATAAATGCTGCTATCTTTTTTTAAATTTTTATGATAGTAAATTTGAGGAATTAATCATATTGATCAGAATTATGTATATTCAAAAAAATTCCAAATATTTTGAAATTATTTAAAATATCAACAAAAATTTAAATTTTCTATTAAAAATTGACTTTCGTATTCATTTAAGATACAATAAAAACAATTCATTTTTTTTGCATAAGTAAAAATTTAGCTAATTTATTGTATTTATCAAAATTGAATTCAATTTTTTTTTTAAACTGCATAACTTTTTTATTATTACGTATTAAAATGTACCTTTCATGTTCCAACATCTTCCTCGTAAGCGATTCTTTCTTCTTATCCCTCCTCAGCGTCATATTCTTCTCCAAGTCTTCTTTCTCTTGCTGATGGCGCAATGTCAAAACATTCTGCTCGTCCCGTTTCCGCTTTATCTGCAATTCCCGCTCGAAACGGTTCGTTAACCGCTCCAGCTCCTTTTCCCACTCATCCTTGAAACAGACAATTGTAAAAAAAATATAAAAAAAATTTTGAATTTTTTAGCATTTGCCCTAATTTTTTTTTTTATAATAAATACTTCAAGAAGCTTAAAAGCCTCGCTAAGAATTAAAGAAATAATTTAAATTTGAAATTTTTTATAGCAAATTAAAACTTTTCCTAAAAATATAATAATAAATATTTGAAAAATGTAAAATATTTATTTTGAAGCAAAAAAATTTTTTTTTACGAAATTAAAAAACATTGCTGAGTAGAAAAAATCTTATATATTTTTTTCAATAAAAAAAAATTGCCTTATAAAATTGTCATTAAAATGTAGAACTGTATTTTTTATAATTAGTTTAAAATCAGATTTTTAAATTAAAATTATTTAACAATTTTCTTAAATTTTTATAGAAAACTAAAACTTATTTTCAAGTATTTTTTAATAAAGTGTACATATTTGTATTTTTAAAATAATAAGTTAAATTTAAAAAATATTGAATATACTTCATTTTTGATCAAATTCAATATTTTAAATACCATTTCATATCCATTATTATTTTTATACAAAAAAGGGGGGCGCCAAAAGGTTTACAAACAATTAAAATAAATATTATAATTTTCTGTTTAAAAAATAATAACAAAAAAAAAAGAATAATGTAAAAATAACGCCAAATTGAACCTTAAGCAAAATAAAGCACTATTTTATACTCTTCTAACTTCCAGTAAAACTCGGTTAATAATAGCTAATTCGCATTATAAATTACTAGTTGGTGTTCTGTACTAATTACTGCCCCATAACTAACTGCACGCCATCGACTATCCACAAGAACCATCAAACTACAGCCCACGGCCCGCAACTAATCAAAATCAAAAGAGCAAATTTCGTATTTACAAACAAATTATTTAATACCTTTCTACGATGATATTTTTTTTAAATTTAAATTGTGTTTATTGATTGACTAGATTTTTTTTTATTTCTATGTTCTGTTAAAGAAGTTTATTTACTCTTGAGGAGGAATGGTTTATTATACAACTAGTTGTTCCAGTCTAGAAAGTATTCTGCGATATTCATGCATAGATTTGATTCTCTTCTTTACACGTCTTCTAACTTTTAGTTCCTGTTCGAAGAAGTAACGTCGAAATGAAGATACCACACCCAAATTATCGAATATTCGATCTAATTTAATGCTCGCAGATTTTATAATTAATTGGATGATTTAATTATTTGCGCTGCAAATTATAATTTCGTAGTGAATTTTTATTTGATCAATTTTATTTGATCAATTTCTTAATAATATTTTTTTCTTATATTCCTATTAAATGATTTATTCATCAAATATTTGCACGACTCTAAAAAAAATGATACAAATTGCCTTTCAAAATCTATAAAAATATCCACTTTTCTTTAGAAATTAATTAATTTTGTATTTTTTGAAATGTTTCAATATTTTTTTAATTTAGCTTATTTTTGATAAATACACTTCATAAACCATTTTTTAGGGCAAATTTTATTTTTCATGAAAATTTCTGTTTACAAACATACATTAAATACAAAAAATATTAAAATAAAAATTCTAAAATAAATTTTCTTCTTTTTGACATCTAAATTTTTTCAATATAGTCAAAAATTCGAATAAAAAATGTTTCAATTTGAATATATATTTTTTAAATTCCGTTTATTGTTTGCAAATTTTTTTATTACAAACATTTATTAGAAAAAAAAATTCTATAAAATTGTACATAATTTTTTTTTCAAATAACTTCACACTTACCCTAAATTCGTCGCGTATTTTATTTTCTTCCTCTTCTCTATGTCTTGCAAATTTTCTGTATAAATCATCCTCTTCTTTTCGATGCTTCATTTCTAATTTTTTCTGTTCATCTCGATCCTAAAAATTTAAAAGAAAAAAATCAAACATTCTTTTAAAAGCTTTTCACAAATTTAAATTGTAAATATTTTTAGAAAAAAAAAAACGTTCTTATTACACAAAAGTCTATTAATTTTGTTATTTCTCAAAATGAAACAACAATTGAACTACTGGTAATTCTTTTTGTAAAATATTTTTTTAAATTACTAGAAATTCAAAATTTGTTCTCCATTAAAGACTTAAAATCATTAAAATTAATGACCATTTAAGAAATTATATCGAGATTGTATATTTTATTAGCACACATACCATACACTTTATAAAAATAATTTTTATTAGATAAATATACAATGTGAGCTATACAATAATAAATATTACAAAAAAAAATTGTATAAATTCTTAAAATTTAATTGCTAGATGACGATTGCTAATTTAAATTCTGATAAAGAGATTTAAAGAAATTATTATATTATTTCTAGCTCACCCAGTATATATTTATCGGTATTTATAATATAAAAGCAGTGCAAGAAGTAAATCTATTTTAAGTTTCACTTTCTAACAATTAAAATCGAATAATCGAGCGAAATTATTTGTTCGATTGCTTATTCAAATATGCACAAAATAAATATGTTATTTTAAAGATAAAACGGTTGATAATTTTTTATTTATTTTAATTTTAATTATTCCATCATAAATTTGTGATTTCTAACCATTTTTAATATAATATTTGTCAACAAGCAGACAATTGTTCTTTTTACCTTCAAAAATGTTTAGTTACAAATTTTGAGCATGAATTTTTTAATAAACATAGTCCGGTGATGTAAATTTATAAATCAGCAGTTCAAAATATTTTAATTTTAATATTAAAGGTTCAGCAAATTGTTTTGATGGCGCGTTGATTTTTGACAAATCTTTAAAGTTGAGACCAACTATGCGATTTAATAAAAATAAAACTAACAAAGCTAATACTGTCAAAATTTGTCGTTGTCTAGTTCAAGCCTTTCTTAACGTATATAAAAAAATTTAAGTCCTTATGACTTTTATTTAAAATAAATTGTCGCACCAAGATTTTTGTTGCACCAAAAACCAAAAGCGTCTCCTTAAAATAAATATTTCTACTATATTAATAAAAAAAAAAATTTTAATCTCTTTGACTAAATATATATATGCTTGTTTATGTCTCCCACTAAAAAAAAATTATATACAAAACCGTTAAGTTGAATTTACGGTATAAAATACAAATTAAAGTGACAAAATGCAGTTTTTATGGCGAACATAAATGGCTACTTCGTATACATACATCCGGTAAATTTTTATTTGGGTTAAAAACAGCTTTAAAGCCCTGTTCTTCTGTTGGTAATTCACAATGCCAGCGTAAGCACATAAAGCTTCACAGCTTCATGCTGCAGACATAATTGTAATTGTTCTTTTCCTGCCTTCACGCTCGCTTAACACCGTGGTGTATTTTTACAAAAAATTTCACTGCCAATTTAAAATTGTAAAACAAATTGTAATAATATGCTTTTAAATCTAATCAATATTCGAAAAAAAAAATTCTATTTACAATTCTTCACATCTTTAGTTTTTTCTTGCGATATCTACAAAACCTTATAATAAAAATTCTTGCAGATTTAGAACTCGGCGATAATTTTCTATTAGAAATCGACCCAAATTTTGTCGCCCAAAAATAAAGATAGCATTTTTTATATTCCACGTCCATCTAAAACTATTTTTAAATGCAATTTCTCAAGTATTTTTACCACAAACATTCTTATTCATAAAAACAAACAATTCGAAAGTACTTCAACAACCTTTTATAATTTTTTTTTCTCTAATAATAATAAAAAATCCATTGTTAATGTGTTACCACATAAAATACAATTTTCTTCACTTCAGATGATTTAATTTAATTTTAAAATGAATCGATTGTATTATAATTCATATAAATGCAAGTGAATCTTAATATAAATGCTTGCGTAATTCTTTTCACTATCTCTTTTCAAATTATACACAAGAGAAAAGGCTGTGCAATTATTTTTCTCTTAACTAAATCTAAAAGACTTATATATTTGTATTTTATATAATCAAGCAAGCAAAGAAGTTCATACAATTTATTATTGTTCTTTTACTATAGATATATTAAATTATGCAACCCAACATACAACTTAGTATAGAAGAATTTAATTTTTTACTTTTTACTATACATATTTAACAAAAAATGAATAGTCGTTAAAAAATCAAATTGGTTCAATTGGTAGTATATAAAATGAAATTTAAAAATATTTTTTTTTATTTAAGATTTAAAAGGATTTTTAATTATAAAAAAAGATAATTGTCATTTTAATAAAAGCTAAGATACTGAATAAATTTAAAAAAAAATGTAAGTCGACATTTTTTGCTGTAATTTTGGCTGGTGATGAACTAAATAACTATATATATTTGTTGGTAATCAAAGCATAAAAGTATTGTTTGTGTGTATTGTGTTGATCCATAAGAAAATGAATGATGGATTTTCTTGTATGAAAGAGAAGGAATGTCGTTTTAGTAAATAAGTCGGTATTTTATAATAGTTTCGGTTCATTGCCGCTATCATTTATCCGATAATAAACTGGTCGCGAATTCCAGGCGCTTGACCACGCGCTCATTCTTGCAAATTGTTATATATCTTCGCATTCTACATAGGTAGTCCGTAAATTCTAATAATGGAAAATTTCGTTAATTTCATTAATACCCATTAGATAGACCGATCGGTAGCTAATTGCGTGTATAAGAAAAAAATGCCAAGAATCGTGAAAGTTGCGAAGAATTTTATTCCTAAGTGATTTAGGAATGTATTAGATAGCTTAAGAATTATTTTACGATTCATTTATTCGGTGATTCAATAATTTTATGAATTAAAAAATTGATAAATTTATCTACAAGTAATATTGATAATTTATTATTTAAAAAAATAAATAGTACAATATTCATTTATAAAAAAATGTGCTATTTCTGAAATGGGGAACAATGAAGGAGCCTCCCCGCAACATGTTATGCAGTTCTGTATTTTTAGTTGCATAACATGCCGGCGTTCCCCGGGCAACGGCTATTATCACTATCAGATTGACATTTATGATAATAGACGGCAAATCCTTCCAAATTAATTATCAAATAATTTCCTCAAAATAATTTGATAATTAATTTATAATCTAATAATTTATTTTTTATTTCAATAATTATTTTTAAAAATTTCAAAATTATTAATTAATTATCAACTAATGTGTTTTTCCAAACGAAATAAAATAAAACAAAATTATCGATATAGGCAACTTAAAATGAGGTTAAATAATAAATTGCAGTAGTGTTAAATTAACAAAATATTCCACAAGAAAATTTTGATTTCGATCAAATATAATCGATTTAAAAATTAATTTTAGTAGCTATTTGTATTTTTATATAATTTTATTCAGTAATTTATTCAGTGGCAAATAAAAACGTCAGTTTCAAATTAATCCTGATACTTCAAGATTTTCTAAAAGTTTCATTTCAACATTAAATGTCAATCATTTAATTAATTAATTTTTTGTAGCAAACTTCTGCAAGAAATTACTTTAAATTTTGAAAATACATTATTTGAAAATATATTTTTCAGTGTATTAGAGATACTGATCATATTGCGTTATTTTAAAGATTATTATTGCATAGGCCACTTAATATACATCTAATAAGATAAAAAATTTACGTGCAATCTTTAGCTAGTTATAACGAGGTATAATCAGAAATCGTTTATTATCTAATATATAATTATGGATAGATGTTAGTAATATATCCAAGAGATTAAATCGAATATTTTTTGATCAGTGACTGAACTACAATTTAGCAAAAGGGAGGGTGAAAAAAAATTATTGCTGATTTTTTATGGCCGATTTTAGATGATACTCCTAATACTAAAAACATATTTTTTAATTAGAATTTCAATTTTCATTTAATTTAAAAAAAAAATTTATGAAATTATTTTTATTTCTTATTAACTTTCTTACACAACTAATTAAAAAAATATATATTCACAAATATTATTTTAAAAAATGATTTGAGGCAAATTTTTACATGTATAAAAATATTTTTTATCACAATTTTCAATGAAAAACAAAATAAAAATGATCTATTTGCGATGTGAATTGCCTTGGCTTATTAAATAATAAAAATCTGAAATAGAATAATGAATTATTCTCATATTGACCTCAAATGAATAGCTGAGCACTTTTTTAGTTCTCAAGAAATTCTTGATTAAATTTGCTAACGATAAATCGTTGAACAGTTCAAATAAATGTGTAAAAAAAATGGATGAATGATTTCTTTATTGCTAATTAATAGGAAATTTTAAAGGCATGTTAAAGAAGCAAAAGAATTGGGATATATAGAAGGATTTTTAATAATTGTTAGGGTTGGTTTAACTTTCCTTATCTTGCAAGAAAAACTATTTAAAAATTATTTTAAATATATTTTTAAAATATTTTTAAAAGAATTGTATATTTGACAATGATTTATAAATAATTCAGCTTATGTTTCATATTTATTTATTCAAATAAAATTGCAATTTACTAAACAAAAATGCGATTTTTTTTCAGTTGAAAATAATAATGTAGATCTTATGAATACATTCTTCATTTCTGTTATTTTACGCCAAATATGCGCAATTTATTAATAATCAAATGGCAGGTTTTATTAAAATTATCTGCTATATTAACATAGACTTTTTAATTTTTTTGGTGCAGCAAAAGTCGCCTACACATTGACAGCCTACAATCATTCAATAGCAAGAAAATTTTAAGTCATAGGCAAACCAATAAACACGTTTTACATAATTTCTTCCGTTTTTTATAAATCCCTTTAAATGATTTTACAAATTAAAATGAAAAACAACACTATTTTTGTTATTAAAACCTCCAGATTTTATTGTTACTATATTTTTCTATATATTCAAAATATTTTTTCGATCGTTTATTATGATATTTTTTGAGTCAGGCTGTATAATTTAATTTTATGGACATATGACAATGCGTATATGAAGAGGAGGCTTTCTAAATAAGGCAGTGCTCGCACAATCAGTTGCCTACGTTAGAAAATAAATTCGTTACGTCTTTCAGGTGGATTTGAAATGTTAAAAAATTTATATAAATGGCATTTTTATTCGTATTAGTGTCTTAAAAAATATATTTGAGTAAATATTAATTCAGACAAGTTTCAAAAAATCATTATTTCGAATGCGACTTGTATATTTTATTTTCTTAAAATATATTGTGGAATTATTACAAAAAAATAATATTCTCTGAGCATATTAAATGTTACAGTTTTATTTATTCCTGTTCATATATTTTACTAACTGTAATTTTTCATCTGAGCTCAAAGAAGAAGCGGAATACCATTTATATGTGCTAATACGTAGAAGTACGTAGATTCTAGTTAATAGTAACAATTTCATATGTTAATTTGCGGTAGAGATGAAGAAATGCGTTTATAAAAATTGCCGCTACAATCAACTAGAAATACATCGCTTTAGAAACAATCAAATTATATTTTCTCATGAGCTGATTGTAAAATAGTAGCGGTTGTGTGGAATTATTCGTTTGGTAGCACTCTGTATATTATTTTTAAGAATAAAAATTCGACAGAATTATTTTGAAGTAAGTCCATATAAACAAGGC
This sequence comes from Leptodirus hochenwartii, assembly GCA_947310635.1. Taxonomy (NCBI): domain Eukaryota; kingdom Metazoa; phylum Arthropoda; class Insecta; order Coleoptera; family Leiodidae; genus Leptodirus; species Leptodirus hochenwartii. Next base: position 3,919,792 of record OX371182.1, on the reverse strand, counting down.
CATAAACAGCTATGCATTGCACTGAAGACAGATGATATAAAATTTCAATTAATTTATTTTATTATTATATTAAAAATAAACTATTAAAAGCAATATATCGTCAGTGATGTGACAATACCTCCTATCTGCTTGGAACTTTTAACGCGTTGCTAGATGTTCTGAACATGCGCAATAAACCTAAGAATCTGTTTGACATATGTCATTTTTCGAATTTTTGTAAGATAGGAGGTATTGTCACATCACTGACGATTTCTTTCAATTCGATTTATTTATTTGTTTGTCATTTAAACGCAAATAACTTCATTGCAAAATATGTCGAGCAATAATCGCGATTTATTATTGGTCAATATTCATGGTACCGCACGGTCGAGAGTAGCACGGCGGCCATCATGGATTTAACCCGTCACGTCAAAGTGACGTTTCGAAAAGTCAAAACAACGCGTTAAATGTAAACATAACATCTTTTCTTGCGTAATGTGCATATATTTTGCTCATTTATAATAATTTGTAGTCGAAATGAGTTGCCGAAATAACGATGCCAAGACGAAGAATTGAAAAAAAATACGTTAACTGGCATTCCCATCTCAATTTGGCTTGTTGGATTTGATATTATCAAATATAACTGTTCCGTTTTAATTGTATGTTTAATTAAATGTGCGTGGAATGGAAGCGCAAGCCCGTGAGGAATCTTCAATGCGGGTAAAACAAAACATCAACTAAATACAGACCTTATAATGATGTTTTTTCCGCCAGTTTACTGAATATTTAAAATCCGGTTCAAGAATCGCTGTTAAGAAAATATTTGGGTACGATTCTGGCTGAGAATAGCCGGATAGGGAAAGATTAGCCGGAAGAATAGGGAGGGAATAGCCGGATATGGATAGAATGAATATAGCCAACTAAATCTACACGGGATCAATCTAGGGTTGCCTAGGCCTACTCTAAAGAGTAGGCAACTTCATATACGCAGCTGTATCGCGGAAAGCACACTAAATCATTATCCCCATATTTGTTGAATTTCGCTCGCTTCAGCCTTTTTGGGTGATCGAATTTTTCAAAATTATTCGAAATGAACCCTGCAATTTTTTATTTAAGGCAAGGTTAAAATAACGAAAATTACACATGGTTTGTACGTCTATTTGAAGCATATAAAAAGAAGTAACATGATGGAATAACGTCGAGACTTTTGCGAATAATATTAAATCGGCATAACGGTTAATCAACCCAAAAGTGAAAGTGTCTATTTGAAATTTTTTATTCATTCAATAGATGGAGAAACTTTTCCCAATATTACCTGCAGGCCATCTAATGTATATCAGGTGTGTGGATGCCTTGGTTATACAGTCTCGGACTAGCCAAAATATTACTACAAAAATGTTCACAAACATATTTTAATTTTATATAAAGAATTCGGTTGTTAATAAAAACAATGTATTTTGAAATTGTATTGTGGCGACATCTAATATTACATTAAAATATTTCGGGTAAAAAATTTTTTTATTAATGTATGTTTTAAAAAACAGTTTTTTTGGTTCAAAATATATTTCAGAAATTTTATTTAAAAAATATATTTGAAACTACAAAAGCAATTTTTTTTTTATGCGTATATTTTTATTTTTCATTTTACGATGATAGATCTATCACGTGCCGCCTCGCATTTCAAAGCATCAATTACTTAACAGTACAATAATTACTTTCTGTATGACACGTATGTATGTATGGTTGCAGCTCAGGTGGAATGCGCCGATTTAAATTAATTATCTCTCAGCGATTTAATGGATTATAGAAATTATATTGCCATTCAAATATGCGATAAACATGTTGATTATCAAATATTCAATTTAATAATAAACATACTGTTTATTATTGTTCATTAATATAGGCTACTTACTCAAACGAATATATTCATAGTTTCAAATAATAATAATAAATTGTTTTATTTGGGGTATTTTATTATGTGTTTTTCTACTAATTCAAAAATGATAATTACTTAAGTCGCCACTAGAGGCAGAACTGTATAAATATTATGCAAAATTTTGTTTCAAATTAATTTAAGTATTGTATATTTCGTCGCTAAATATTTATTACATACACTAAAATTTGTAGATTTTTCCCTCGAAGAAAAAAATGTATATTTTACTTCGAAGCGTTTTTTTTTTAATTTTTATATGACAAACGAACCTGGTCAAATCTATAATTATTTTTTTCATAAAAATCAACTTTTAATAAAGCAATAGTTTGCTATTCTGGAATAAATTATTGGATGAATTTTTAATTACTAAAAACTTAAAAATTCGAATTAATTTTTGTATGTATTAAAAAAGTTCTGTTTTTAGTGCGAATTACTTTATTTTCATTACATTCTTTATATATTTTTGAAAATAAAAGTCTATATTCAACTTTTATATAGATTTTTATATTTAAAAAAGATTTTTAATCCAAAACAAATTCTATTTCTTCTCAAATGATGTAAAAGTTGAAAATTTCGATTTGTAGTGCGAAATTTTAAATTCCTCATTACATTTTTTACTTCATATAAAAAAAATTTTTAACAAGTTCATTTCAAAACAATTAGCTCATAAATCATTTTTCGCAAGATTATCGATAGACATTTAATTTTCTTAGCGGAATTAACATTTATTTAATCAATTTTAAAATACCAAGGTTAACACACCTTACATTTTCGATTGTTCAAGAGCATAGAACCATATGGTGGTCAATAAAATAAATTATATAAGAAGTAATAACAATTTCACATTAAATAATAAGAATTCAAACAATATCCAAATTTCGCACAATTCTTTTTGTTAGGTACAAATATTTTTTCAAGGGCTGTTTCTGATTTATTTTAAAGCTAACTACAAAATAATACATTTTCCGGATATGGGAGATAATAATTAAATCAAAAATCGAATGAAACAAAAAGATTTGACAATTAAAGCGACAGACATTATTTAGCTTGGATTATTATTTGCTATTATGTATGTGAAAATTGACAATCGTGTGTGAAATTTGTATTATTACGAAGTCCGAAAGATTAATTTAATTTAAAAAAATTTATAATACTGGCTACATAGGCAACCAAGTGAACAAGCAGCGCGTATTATCTATGTCAATTATAATCGAATATTTTCTCTTTGCCGGAGCAAAAACTGCAGCTAAATCTACTAAACTTGATTTATAAATTATACGCAAACTTAATGGTAATGGCACTCTGTCATATTTATATAGAAAGTGCATAATTTAATCTATCACAGTCTAAAACCCAACAATTTAACATGTAAACCAATTACGCACCGGAATATTCACTATTTACCCATTATCTTATTAAATAAGTCAACTATTCGTTACAAATCGCTTTTTTTTTACTGATTGCAATTTTACAATCACAACACACCCAACAAATTAATTTTTTATTTACCGACTCAAAATATATATTTTTTTTACTATTAACCACTCGTAATTATTATTATTTTTAAATATTTTTCGTTTCAAGTCATTATTTTTTATTTATACATTTTGAAAATACATTTTTACATATTTTTATATATTTATAAATTATGCTTTTTTCATATTTTTCATATATATTTTTAATTATATATATATACATATATATTTTATAGTTTTTATATATTTTTTACGTTTTTTTCTTCATATTTTTATATACGTTTTTTTCATATATTTTATATTTTTCATACATGATATATATTTTTATTTTTCAAACATTTTTATAAAAAAAAAGCGACTCACCAGGTAACAATCTATAGGCTTCTCAAAATGCGTCTTGTACGCCTTCTGGATCTCAGTTTGTTTGAGGGCGTGGGCGATGTGGAGGGCGCTGGCGTCGAACCGGCCATATTGGTATCCGGGCGAGTCGGCGTGTTGGTTCTGCGGGTAGACGGCCGAATTGTAGTTGTAGCGATGCGAGTCATAGACACCCCCAGGGCCGCCGCCGCCACCCCCGCCTGTGGGCGATAATTGCCCGCTGCCACTGCCGTTTATATGCGTACGGACATTTAAGGCTGCAATTGAACAGTTTTAAAAATAATAATGATTTATTTATTTTTTTCGAAATTCTGAACCCCCTTAATAATTAAATTAACCCTTATTAATAATTAAATCATTAATATTTTTAAGTCATTTTTCTGTTTTTGCAAATGCAGCATTTTTGATTTTTTTTTGAGGTCAATTGTGAATAATTGTGGGCTAGTATTAAACCTTGTGACACCCCTACATTTTTTTATTATAGGGCAGTAATATTTTCTACATTATTTCTACCAATTTGCAAATTTTTATTAATCTATTTTCATTTAGCCCATTGAAAAATAGGATTGGTTCACGTATTGAACCTTGTGGAACCCCAAATTGAATTTTATATGAAATTTTCACAAATATTCCTCAATTTATCAATAGAACCTTGTGGAACCCCATTTTTTATATAGGTTTCTATATTTTTCTATTTTTCTATATTTTTTCAGGTTTTTTTCTACTTTTTCGCAAATCTTTAATTTTTTTTTTGTAATTCTACAAATGTTAGGTCTATAAATAGACCTAACATTTGTCAAACAACATTTGACCTAACAAAAAAATCTAAAGATAATTAAAAAATTATATTGGGCCAATGCGCGACCCCAAAATTTGTAAATTTGTAAATTTCGATATTTTAAGGCAAAATTTCGAATTTTTTTGGAACCCCAATTTTCTTTTTTTATTATGTATACAAATTTTCTTCTATTTAAAATCCCTTTCTATTCAGAATCCATAATAATTTTTCCATATAGTTTTTGCAAACATTCTCCGATTTATCTATTTCTGATTAAATAATTTTACTAATTAAATAAAGAAAAGGGCAGGTAGGAGGGAATGGATCACGGAAGAAATAGTTGAAATGATAGAAGCAAGAAGGAAAATTAAAATTGGAAACACAGAAGCAGGACAGAAAAAATATAAGGAACTAAGGAACTTAATTAATAGGAAATGCAAGCTAGCGAAAGAAGAGTGGATAAAAGGAAATTGTGAGGATATTGAGGAGGATATGAGAAGAGGTAAAGTAGATTTGGGCTACAGGAAAATTAAGTCACATTTTTCTAAAGTAAAACCAAAGGGTAACATTATATGTGATAAGCAGGGTAAGGAACTCACAGAAAATAAGGAAAAAGCTAGAAGATGGAAGGAGTATCTTGAAGATTTATATAAAGGTAGGCAGGACATGGAGGAGCTAGAAAATGTGGAACAGATAGATGAGGATGACTTAGGTCCTAGCATACTTAGGTCAGAGTTTCATAGAGCATTAAATGATTTACGGAATAAGAAAGCAGCGGGGATTGATATGATACCAGCCGAATTAATAAAACACGCAGGGGAAAAAATGCAGGAGCGATTATACAGGTTAGTTTGTAAAATATATGAGAAGGGAGAAGTACCACAGGATTTTCAGCGTAGTAGAATAGTAACAATGCCGAAGAAAATAGGAGCTAATTTGTGTGAGAACTATAGGACCATTAGTCTACTATCACATGCATCGAAGATATTGTTAAAGATTATTTATAGGAGATTAGAAAATAAAGTAGAGGAAAGGCTAGGAGAAGATCAGTTTGGTTTTAGGAAAAACAGAGGGACGAGAGAGGCGATTCTAGCACTAAGAACGGTAGTAGAAAAAAGAAAGAGGGTAGGAAAGGTAACTTGCATAGCTTTTTCAGATTTAGAAAAGGCATTTGATAATGTAGATTGGGACATAATGTTTAGAATTTTAAAAGAAACGGGTATAGATTATAAGGATAGGAGAATAATTTTTAATTTATATAAACACCAAACTGCCTTAGTTAGAATTGAGGGGGAAGAAGAGGTAGCAAAAATAGGGAAGGGAGTTCGGCAGGGATGTACACTTTCACCGTTATTATTTAATCTATATATAGAAGATGCAATAAACAAAGTAAAAGAAGAGTATAGTGTAGGTGTGAATGTACAGGGAGAGAAAATATATATGTTGAGATTCGCCGACGATATAGCAATATTGGAAGAAAGCGAAAAGAATTTAGAAAGGGTATTGAATGGTATGCAGGCAGTATTGACTAGGGATTTTAACATGAAAATAAATATAGGTAAAACTAAAGTGATGAGGTGTGACAAAAAGGAATGCAGTAGAAAAATGAGGATCACAATAGGAGATAATAGAATCGAAGAAGTGTCAGATTTTTGTTATTTAGGCAGTAGAACAGTGGTTCTAACCTTTATAATACTGCTACCCCCGTAATCTGTTAGGAAATCAAATTTTACCCCAATTTTAAAATGTTATGCGCGCCCCCTCTCAGTTCGGACAGGTTTATACAGGTTTATACATGTCGGATTCCGCATGCGTGATGCGCCGTGACTCAGGATTCAGCCTTCGGTTAACAAATTGTTCTCTGTTACCCCTGAAGATTAGCATGTTTACCCCCCGAGGGGTAATTACCCCCAGGTTCGGAACCTCTGCAGTAGAATCACAAAAGATAATCGAAGCAAGGTAGATATAAAGTGTAGGATAGCACAGGGTAGGAAGGCATTCGTAGAAAAGGAACAGATTTTAAGATCAAATATTGACTTGGGTATTAGAAAAAGATTACTGAAGGTATATGTTTGGAGTGTAGCACTGTACGGGTGTGAGGCGTGGACTATAGGAATGGAAGAGAAGCGTAGATTACAAGCATTCGAAATGTGGTGTTATAGGAGGATGTTGAGGATTGGTTGGGAAGATAAAGTAACAAATGAAGCTGTACTAGAGTTAGTAGGGGAGAAGAGAAGTATTTGGAGAGTGTTACAGCGTAGGAGAGACAGATTAGTAGGGCATATTCTTAGGCATGGGGGGATTATGCAATTGATCATAGAAGGTAGAGTGGAGGGAAAGAGAGGGGTAGGTAGGCCTAGATTGGAGTATGTGAGTCAGATAGTTGAAGACGTTGAGATGAATAGCTATAGGGAGATGAAGGGATTAGCTCAGGATAGATCGGCATGGCGTGCTGTTTCCAACCAATCTTTAGGATTGCGGACTCTTTAACTAACTAATTTTACTACCAACATCGTTACTTCAAATATTTATTTACTACATAAATAAACATTTTCGCATTGGCAAAGATCGGTCGAATTGTCCTCCAGGGGACATTTTCGATGATTATTAATGACTCATTGCTCGGTATAATATATATAACATTATATAATAGCATCGTAAGATCACCCATTATAATGTAGAGTACCGTAATCATCAACTGAAGAAGTAACGTCTACCTATCTATGTAAAAACATGAGAAAATGCTCGAGTCAACTTGGGCTCTCAGTAGTTTCTTGAGATCGTCTCAATCTCACTTTGTTACTTTAATTTAAATCTCTTACTGTAATATCAACGGATGAACTAACTAATTATTTACTGTATCGTTTTCTTTTAAACATTTTCTTTTAAATAGAACAATTTTTTTGTAGAAAGAAGACGAAACGCCTTTTTGAACGTTTAAACTGAAGGAAAAAAAAAATGCTGTTGTAGAAACATTTTTGATTGAAAACTTGAAAAAGGGAATGTTTTTTACGTGTTTTTTTCTTCAAAGGCTATTTTTTTTTACAGTATTGCCTCTTTAAAATTTAAAATTAAAGAAATTTTTTTGCTGTTGAAAGAAGTAAATATATTTAAATTTTCAAGTAAAAAAATTACTTCTTTAAAACAAACTAAACAACGTAGAACTTTTTCCATCTCTGAAAGATTCTTTTTGGAAATATAAATTTGGCGTTTAATTTTTTTTTTTTTAAGAGACATGTATTTAATAAAAAAAATATTTAATTGTTTCCAGGATCCAAAAACTAATATCTTAAGTTAAAAAAAAAATTTAAGATGAATTGTGTAAACTAAGCCAAAGTATACTCTCAGCTTTTCCACGCTCATTTCATTGTTTTCGCTGATGATATTAATTGGAATGGTGCGCTTGTTGTTTGTTCATCCTTCTTGCTAATACTTCTTGCTGTTCATTATGGCGTATATAGTCAATGATATAGAGTTGATGTTAACGTTGTGCTCTTTGTTTCTATTTAGATTCAGTTCGAAAAATAAATAGTTGAAATGCTTATTTTAATTCTTCGATTCGTCGATAAACAGTTTGATTAATATTTCATAAATGACTTGTGATTATAAATTGACTCGGACAATTATTAAATAGATTTTTGAAAATTTGTAAAATTTATCAAAAAATGCAACTTTTCTAGTTCTCGCGCGATAACGTTGAATCCTAAAAAAAAATTGTTGCAGATTTGGAATCCTAAAATAATATCTTATTAGAAAATATCTCGTTCGATCAATTTTACGCCAGAAATTTTCAACGTCTCAAAATTGCTGACTTCAAAAATTTGTATTTTTGAAATATTCATTTCTCAACTTGCATATTCTAAATCCTGTTAGAAATATCATAAAATCACTTTCGAACATGCCCAAATTTTATTAAAAAAATCCATTGGAATTTTTCAATTGTTCAGTTTTTCCACGATATCTCGCAAACTATTAATCCTATAATAAAAATTCTTGCAGATTTATAATTCTGAGATCATTTCACATAATAAAACAGCGAAAATAAATTTTTACCTAGGTATAAACAATTATTTATTTCGATTATAAAATACAATCAATTAATTAATTAATTCTTTTAAAATTCAAAAAGTGTTTCGACCTCCAATCACACTAGATAACCACTGACTCTATTATAATGTATTATTATGCATATTTTCATAAATATACAGATTTAAGAACAATATTCTGACCCAAAAAGCAGCTCACTCGATTCTCTTCACAATTCATGAATAATTTTCTTAAACTACATTCTCAACACGATTTGTCTTTACTTACACCTAATGAGCCAACAAATAGAATTTTTTTATTTATTTTTATTTAATTCATTTATTATGTTCCATCAAATCGAACATTTTATTTTATTTAATCAAAATATCTATAAAAACAAAACATAAACATAAAAAAATCAAATCATTACAAACCAAATTATTTAATTCTACAAATAATATAGGCAACCCTTCTAACACGTAATAAAATAAATTGTCATGCATTTTATAAAATCAACGATTTAATTATTTCAACACATTTTACGCATTAGCTGACAAAAGAAAAAAATCACATACTCCAAACAATAAAACATGAAACAAACAATCTTTTTATTTTGTTTTAATGTAGTCTACATGTCAAAGTGAGAATGTATCGTTTCTAATTTACATAATGCACAATAGGTTGTATAATGCATTTAATGTATATTGAGTCACGCAAATGTTAGGAAAAATATAGAAATGGGGTGTCAGAAAATAACGTTTTAATTATCGAGTGTAATAAAATCGTTAGATTTAATATCACGTCAACTAATGCGTAATAACTAATAATAGTGGCGCAATTTAAATGCAATTTGAATTTTCTTGCTTATAATTTTAAAGTCCTACTTTAAAATGTAAATTGGGGGGGGGGGGGGGGGCATCAAGAAATGGCAAAAAAGAAGCTCATGTTTAAGTTGTTTTTTTTATAAATAACCACTAAAGCTATAACCTCTAAACTTTGGCATTATCTAAACAAAACCTTTCTTAAAGTGCGTTAAAAAATTTACGTCCTCACGACTTTTCTGTAAAGAAATATGTTGCACCAAAATATACAATGTTTTTTTTTAGAAAATTGAGACTGTTCTCTTTATTATATAATAAAACTAATTAAATAATGCAAAGATGTTCAAAAATTTGAATTTTAAAAGAATCGTCAATGTTTTAAACAAAATTATTCTTGAGCTTCAACTTTAACCAAAATTTTCTTTAAAAAATTCATTCGAAAATTAAAATCTCACCTTCAGCATCGAAGGTACCACCCCGTCCCGGTCCCCGAATTTGTTCGTTAACAAAATTAGTTGACTTGGGCACATTTAGGGCGCTACGAATGCCCACTGAGCTGCCATCTAAATGCCCGGGGCCAATTTTAGGTACGTGGCTGCTGCAATAAACTTCTTTGTCTTCCTGCCTATGCTGGTTGTTATAATAAGTCTTCAGGGTGAGTTTTGTGCCGCACACAGCGCATTTGAAGCAACCACTGTGGAAGAAAGTGAAGTCTTTGAGGGGGCCGATGCGGTCGACCTTTAAAAAAAAATATTTTTCATCGTTAGTTTTACGCGATGAAATCGTTTTTTTGAAGGGTTGAGATTTTTTTTTAATTAAAAATTGCACAAAAAAATATTTAGATGCTTAAAAGAAATAATTTTTACCTGGTAGACAGTGTCGTTACATCGAAGACAGGTGCTTTCGTAGAAATTGGGGCGATACAACCCCTTGTATGAGGGGCTGGAAGATCCCTGATGTAACATTACGATGCTAGCGAAATTCACAATTTAAAAATCCGCAAGTTTTTTTTGTTCAAAACGATTTTTTAACACACCTTTTATTTAAATACACTTCGATCTAAAATAAAAATCCCTCTTGATTATTTTTTCACTTTTTATTATTAAACCATTCAAAATTTAATTTAAAAACACCTCGAAAATCACCGAAAATATTTGTATTGAAGATATTGTTAATTATTTTTATTTGCAGCGCAACTTTTTATTAATTTATTAGTTTGCTCGTTATTTAATGAATTTTATAACGAATTGTGCAAGCGAAGATGTAAGATTTAAAATTGTAATATCCTTTGTAATTGCAATCATTATTTTTTTGCAATAATTTCAATAAGTTTTTTTTAAATAAATTTGCGAAATATACACTGTAAAGTGCAGAAAACATATTTTTAAGATAATAAATAAGTTTCAGTGTAAACAATCCTTTAAAAAATGTTTTCAATGTTTTAAAAACGACAAATTAAATCGGTCATTGATTTTGATCGTTAAAGTCAATAAAATTATTAAAATTAATTGATCTGTTGATTAGGTAAATGAATTTCTTCGCATTTAATAGCCGATTTAAATATTTTTATAAATTAAAATTTACAAGCTATAAATAAATTGAAAAATAATTATTTTAATTGAAAAACCGGTATAATTGTTGCATAATTTTAAAAGTGTGATGTTTTTAGTTTTCTGCCGTCACAAATAGAAATGAAAATATTGTATTTGTCAATTCTACTAACAAAAAAAAATATTCTGCAATATTTTTATAAAATAAAAATACAAATATTTTAGATATATAATGTATTTATTTTTTTATTGTTTAATACAAGCAAAAATAATATTCTAATCTATCAAAAATTATTACTAAATTTTAAAAAAATCAGATAAATATATTTTTGACGTATAAAATCCTGTAAAAACAAATTATTTAATCAATTTTGAAATATTTTTTCCAAAAAAATTATTAAAAATAAAGAATAAACATAAATATATCAATTCTAGAGCAGATAACGAACCTCCTGCTATTATTGTAACATACCTTAATGTTTTCTTAATAATAAAAAAGTTTTAATGACTTTAATTTCCAAAAATATGTTAAGCACATTTATGTTTGTAATTTCATCGAACTTCTTGCAAAAACCAAACCTTTTCGCTTACAAAATCCATATTTTACAGCACGTTGAGAAATTTCCTATACAAACATTACAATTATCAACTTTACATCGATTTTCTCATTTCCCCAAGAATATTTAACAGCCAATTGTTCACAGATGCCTTGTTTATTTGCTTATATTATTACCAAATATTAGCATAAGGATAAAAATGAGATCATACGTCCATAAATAGTATTGCAACGTTTAAACGATATGTAATATGTAAAAAAAATTATGATACTTTTAAGGCGTAATTTAATTTTTACTTTTTATTTAATTCAAAGTATTGTTTTGAAATATTTGATTGAAGTATCAAAATCAGGCCAACTTGTGCGTTGCTGCATAATCCTAAATAGAAAATTGGGAAAAACTAAATTCTTGATGTATATTTTTTCAAACTAGTTCAAAAATCAAAGGTTATTTTTTAAAACGGTATGATTTTTTTATTGATATTTCGACTGCTCAAATGAGAAAATGACAAACCCTCCAGCTGGAAGAACTTTAATAAAACCCAACTAAAATAAAGAATGACTCATTAAAATCAGCAATATAGACCGAATAATTCCGGCAGAGCCAGGTCACACACTAAGTACCATAATTCGGTACAATTTAAAGTCTTTAACTCGATTTTGTTTGATCCAAACAATAACAAATAAACATCAGAAGCGAAGCAAAATGCGTATGTTTAATATGCAATTATCTCCAAAGTTTTGACGCCGTTATACCCGTAGTTGCGGTGGTACCCGTTCCGTGGCGCGCGTGCGTCCCACCTAGCACCCGATCGCGGCCATGTTGGCTTGCAAACTGACCGACGACCGCTTGTATTGATGCCTAACAATTTGATATTTTAACCACTTCTACCTGCCTTGAGCACTTGTAGAGGTACCCTGTGCACCAGCTAGGTGTGTGAGCTGGTTCAGGTGTAACTAACAATGGGTACCAACAGAGTACTGCAGTTTAAAAACTCACGAATGACAAGATATGGAGAATAATAATATTTCTTAAGGCGTCTCCACTATTTTTTTAATTACATTCATCAAATTTATATAATTTATATAAATTTATATCAAATTGATCAATAATATAAAATATACTTATTGCAATCTGATTCTACATAAATTTGCATATACCCTGTATATACAAAAATAATAATAACATTCACCTGTTCATTCATTCCGCAATAAATCGAGCATAATATTATTAAATACAAAATAAGTCGATTAAAAAATCTCCGTAATTATTTAAAACAAATATATTTAATTTATTATATTCCAGTTAGTATTATAATCAATTAAATATTTGCAAATTTTTTAATTTCTTTTATCTTTAATTTTATATTAGGCTTTTTATAATACACTATGCACTTATGTGTTGCCTATATAACAATAGTAATAAAATAAAAGTCTGACTTGTTAGTTGTTTACAATTTGGTTTAACATTTATTACAATAAAATAGGATTAAGACAAATTTATTGCTACAAACAATCGTTTTTATTATTTAATAAATAACCAAAATATTACTGAACATAACTAAAACCAATAATACATTAGCAGCTCTCTTTTAACCTCCAATTTTGTGCTACTTCGAAAAGACAATATATATTGAAGACCATGGCCGATGTACGCGATATTATGGACTTAGAGCAGCCCGTTACTCCGGAACTAACAAAGGAAATCATAATGGGCTCGGATAAATACCGCAAACGATCATTACAACCAGCTGTTAAAGTAAAGTATCATTTCGTTCATCAACAAATGTGTTGTAACATTTTGATTAGATTCCAAAGCGTCCGGAGGGCATGCACCGTGAAGTATTTGCCCTTTTATACAACGACACTAAGGACGCACCACCTTTATTCCCATCCGACACTAGCAGCGGTTATAAACAGACCAAAATCAAGCTGGGCATGCGAAGGCCGCGGAAATGGGAATGGACTCCGTTTTCGAACCCCGCCCGAACTGACAATGCAATGTTTCATCATTGGAGGCGGCCGTCGGATGAACCGAAGGAGTATCCGTTCGCCAGATTCAATAAGGTTCGAGTTAAACAAGTTTGTTAAAGTTTTGTTCTACGACTTTTTTATGCACAAAGAAAGTGGAGGTTCCGACGTATTCGGATTCGGAATATGGTCAGTATTTGAAAAGTGACGGATGGTCTAAAGAAGAGACCGATCATGTTATGGATTTGGCTCGCAGATTCGATTTGCGTTTTATTATAATGGCAGATCGATATGGAACGGAAAAATATAGTAAAAGATCTGTGGAGGATATAAAAGATCGATATTATAAAGTTTGTGGCGGTTTGGCCAAGGTGTGTGCAAATATTTCGCAGCATTATTTTTTTTTGTTTTGATAAAACGTATGAAATTTGTAAAACGTTTTAGCTAAGTGGGAAAAAAGTGTATACTTACGATGCGGATCATGAAAAGCGCCGAAAAGAGCAATTAAAAAAATTATACGAAAGGACTCGGGAGCAGGTATACATTTTTTAATACGAAAGAAACATTTTTTTGCACATTTTTAACTTGTATTTTAGATTGACGAAGAACAATTTTTATTGGCAGAATTAAAGAAAATTGATGCTAGAAAAAAGGAGAGGGAGCGAAAAACGCAAGATTTGCAAAAATTAATAAGCCAAGCTGATAGTCAAGGAGAAACTCCTCGAAAATCCGATAAAAAAATTGCTAAAAAAAAGATTACGAACCCGTCAAGACCATCGCGCGTCGATACCTCGGTAAGACCAAAAAAATCGTTTATTTGCAATTATGCCAAACAATATATATTTTTTAAAAAATTATCACTACGGTGTTAAAGATGGGCGCATAGCGCTTGAAATGTACATATAGCTACTTAATGCTTGTTACGGTATTTGGGTGATATTCTATAATATTTTTTTATCAAATCAATTTTGATTTCTCCGAATTTATTTATTATATTTTCAGATTCGAAAATGTTTATTTTTATTTAATTATCTCGCATATTGTTAACAGCATATATTACAGGCCGTTGAAACTGCGGGAATTAAATTCCCCGATTATAAAAACAGTGGCGTCTCGTTACGTTCGCAACGAATGAAATTGCCCACAAATATTGGCCAAAAAAAAGTGAAACACATCGAGCAAAGGCTGCAAAGCTTAAATATGGGTAATAATTTGTATTTTGTATACGAAAGTGTAATTTTACTTATTAAAAATGTTTTAGAGCTAAATCCAACACCATCTGAGGAAATTTGCATGAATTTCAACGAATTGCGCAGCGATTTGTATTTAATTGTTGAAATTAACAACGCTTTAGACGCGTGCAATTTTGAATTACAATCTTTAACGCACCAATATGAAGTCATTAATCCCGGAAAAGTAAATAAGCGCCATAGAAGATTTTTGATTATGCTATTTTGACATATTTTTCAGTCTCTAACAATTCCCTTGCAACTTATTCCCATTCCATCAGAAGATGGAAATAAATTGGAAAGAACTGGCGAAATTATTGACGTTGTTGGTTCGCCAGGAACTCCTTCCGGAAATTAATAAAAAAATAAAAAACAAATCCTCGTATAAATGTTTAAAATTCCCCATAACAAATAAATTTAAATCGTTTTATGTAAAGGTTTTACAAAATACGTAAGGAAATTTTTTATTACGCTTTATCGAAATTTGCATATTTAAACAAACACAAGAGTCCATTAATACTTGTAAACAAAATATAATAAATTCCGACATAAAAGTAAAACGTCTTGAAACAGTTTGAAAATAAACTAAAAGTGTATGTTATATATAATTTAAAATTTCAATATTTTTTCTAATTAAATACTTAATATAAGTAATCGGTAGGAAACATATTAAATGCAATAACAAAGTTAATTCAATTCATTTGAGCTTTAAAAAGAAACTTATGCGTGATAAAATTCCGTCCGTGTCTTTTTTCTGGCTGGCTCTTCAGTTGATTCCGAATTTTCCCGTTTCTTTTGCATATTCTTAAATTATTAAACGCGCATATTATTAAATTGTAATCACACAATAAATGACTCACCT
The DNA here is from genome assembly GCA_947310635.1 of Leptodirus hochenwartii. Classification (NCBI taxonomy): domain Eukaryota; kingdom Metazoa; phylum Arthropoda; class Insecta; order Coleoptera; family Leiodidae; genus Leptodirus; species Leptodirus hochenwartii. The sequence goes on along the minus strand of OX371182.1, from coordinate 3,904,234 downwards.
TTTTCTCCCAATGTACATGCAGGTACCTTAAAAGTATGCTAGTTTTTTCCGTAACAATAACTGCAAAGACACATTATTTAAGTACGATGTAGTACGTAAATTGTTAGTGTACATATATACCTTGTTCAGATGGAAAGTCTTTCGTTGGAATATACAGCGTAGGCTTCTTTAAAGGGGATTTATTATTGTTATCAACGTGAAATTTGGTAAAATTGGATTCATTATAGGACGGCAAGCCCTTCAAAAACTCGGCAACAGACTACGGTATTATTACATTTATACTTGATTCAACATTACTAATTATTGGTATACAAACCATTTGGTATTTTCACTCCGCAATTCCCTTCAGAAACACCTTGTTTATTAATTAGAACGTTTCAATTTATAAAACTAATCTTCAATAAAATATAAATACTTCCCTGACAGTAAAAATACGCATGCGCGCATGCACATGGAATGTCACGTAAAACGAACGAAAATCTGTCTAAAAGAGCGATTTTGTATTAGGATAACAGCAAATGAGAGCAGGCTGACATTTGAAGGAAAATGTTAGTTTTGGTCTGGTCTATTGGATATATCAAACCAATAATTCATCTGGACAGCTGTTATGTAGTAGCCCAGCATTGTTCAAAATATTTTCACACACGGTATGCATTGTTTCCTAATTTCCTGGTATCGAATTAATATTTTAGACTAAATTTTTACTGGTTTCAAAATTAAATGGATAGAAATTTAGGAATATCCAGTAACAGGAATCAGAATAATAGTCAGATAGTCGGAATAATAAAATATAATTACTGTGCCATTACACGACCAACATTAAAATAAAGTAAACAATAAACCAGTTACAACGTAATAAATAAATAAATAATTCCGCACGATTGCTTTTCACCGATCAAATTAATTTTAAACGAGTACTAAGTAAATTCTTATAATTTTGTGATTGAGAAAACCTCTCATCTTTATTTAAATGAACATGTCAATTGCTTGTCAGGTATTTAACCACAATCATATGTGATTTGAACTCATATTTATTTAATGGTGGTGGCTTAAAAAATGGTGTGGCTTTTATCCAAACTGGTTTTTAAATTTCTGTGAGTTTATTTATCAGTTTGAACATTCATACAAGACACACTTAAATAAAGTGACCGAAAAACCAATTAGTGAGTGTTCGTTTTAAACTTGTGAGCGTATTTCTGCAATATTGCGTCAGATTTATTTTGTTGTAAAAAGCATCCAATATTTTGTATAACTTCTCTTGAGATAGCGCAACCGAATTCAACACACATTTCGATTGGTTGCCGCTTTAAATATGTATAAAGAAAGCCGGCTACAAAAGCATCTCCTGCCCCTGTAGTGTCTTTAACCAGTTTTTTATCGAGGGATGGTACAGGATAATCGACAAACTTCCCATTCGACAATAATAATACAGGATTAGCGCCATTCGTGACTACAATCACGTTTCCTTTGCGTTCTTTACAATACAAGTGCGTTAAATAATCTTTCAGCGTGCCTTTGAAATCATTTGCCAACAACAAACACTCAAATTCGTGCAAATTACCAAATAAAACCGTACATTTCTGCGCCATATGTTCCATAATCGAACGACATTCCCCTTCACATAAATACCGTGCGCTAATATTAAACGCGAATATTTTATTTTGCTTCGTTATTTCGGCGAGAATTTTGGACGCTAATGGAATGCGTTTTGTCAGAAAGAATCCTTCCATATAAAACACTTCGCCATTGTTAATTAAATCCGATATGCCGGTTTTTATGTTTGCCGCAGTTAAGCATTCAGCAGCCCCCAAATAAGCGACTAACGATCGTTTACCGCCAGAAATTAATGCGACGGATGTGCCTGTCGGTTCGTTCGAAATTTCCGTATATCTGAAAATGTATTGTTTTTTTAATGAAGCGTGCGATTATCAGCTAGGTCATGTACTTTGTAATAACACCATTATCTTCGACTAATGATTTTAAATTAGCTCCTTGATCGTCTGTACCAATTGCACCGACAATGCACGTACTTTCCGCTCGCTTTTGTAAAGACTGAAATAATCTTACAGTGTTTTGAGCACATCCACCTGCAGAGTAACTTAAATCAAACTTGCGCCTGAAATAAAATCATTTTTTGTATTTAATTTAGAAATATTGTATTTTTTTAAATACTCGGTAATGTCATCTACAAGTCGTTTCATTTCGTCTTTGGTTATCTGCTTTTGATCGTCCGGCTGCAGGTCGTATTTAATCAACAAATCATTGTTACCAATATTTAAGCAAATATCCAACAGTGGATTACCAAAACCCACTAAAGTATACATTTAGAATATTATAAATCGCTATATTTGCATTTATTTCAAAATTTCACGAAATATTGACACCCAAGTCAACAAAAACTTGGTTATGTTGTTTAGTTGTATGTTAAGTCAACACGATTGTAATTTACTGTTTACGTTTGTAGTTTATTGTAAAAAGGGTGTAAACAGTAACAGTAAACTAGATTTACGTAAAATAATTCCCCTAAATATAAATCAATAATGTAGACAACCTTGGAATGTTTTAGGAAAGTCGATAAAAAGTGTTGATAAATACAAATTTCGCAGTTCAAAAAGTATGTAAACTTTAGTTAGTTAAAGAGTCCGCAATCCTAAAGATTGGTTGGAAACAGCACGCCATGCCGATCTATCCTGAGCTAATCCCTTCATCTCCCTATAGCTATTCATCTCAACGTCTTCAACTATCTGACTCACATACTCCAATCTAGGCCTACCTACCCCTCTCTTTCCCTCCACTCTACCTTCTATGATCAATTGCATAATCCCCCCATGCCTAAGAATATGCCCTACTAATCTGTCTCTCCTACGCTGTAACACTCTCCAGATACTTCTCTTCTCCCCTACTAACTCTAGTACAGCTTCATTTGTTACTTTATCTTCCCAACCAATCCTCATCATCCTCCTATAACACCACATTTCAAGTGCTTCTAATCTACGCTTCTCTTCCTTTCCTATAGTCCACGTCTCACACCCGTACAGTGCTACACTCCAAACATATACCTTCAGTAATCTTTTTCTAATACCCAAGTCAATATTTGATCTTAAAATCTGTTCTTTTTCTACGAATGCCTTCCTACCCTGTGCTATCCTACACTTTATATCTACCTTGCTTCGATTATCTTTTGTGATTCTACTGCCTAAATAACAAAAATCTGACACTTCTTCGATTCTATTATCTCCTATTGTGATCCTCATTTTTCTACTGCATTCCTTTTTGTCACACCTCATCACTTTAGTTTTACCTATATTTATTTTCATGTTAAAATCCCTAGTCAATACTGCCTGCATACCATTCAATACCCTTTCTAAATTCTTTTCGCTTTCTTCCAATATAGCTATATCGTCGGCGAATCTCAGCATATATATTTTCTCTCCCTGTACATTCACACCTACACTATACTCTTCTTTTACTTTGTTTATTGCATCTTCTATATATAGATTAAATAATAACGGTGAGAGTGTACATCCTTGCCGAACTCCCTTCCCTATTTTTGCTACCTCTTCTTCCCCCTCAATTCTAACTAAGGCAGTTTGGTGTTTATATAAATTAAAAATTATTCTCCTATCCTTATAATCTATACCCGTTTCTTTTAAAATTCTAAACATTATGTCCCAATCTACATTATCAAATGCCTTTTCTAAATCTACAAAAGTGGATTGTAAACTTTATGTGGAGATATATTTTGGCTAACAGTAAGTTTTGATTTTTATTTACAGGTGTTTGGCAATCCTGTTTCGCTCATCAATCTAATTATTAAATGTATTTACGTCTTAATTGCGTGCATTAATAATTCCGCGGTAAATCATGTCTATTGATATAAGTTTCGGAGGTATGGGTATTCACGATGGGGTCCATAAGTTGCCCAAAGACTCTTATCCACCAACAGAAAGTGATAATGAAGATGGTAAGGTAGCTGTAAGAAATAATTAAGATTTCTCTTAATTATGTTTTGAGTAGCCAACTTGTATATAACGCTAGTATCGAAAGTTGCCTATATAAAATGATTTTCAGTTTGATTATTCAAATAGATTCGATTTTTAAGTTTTTTTTTTTAAATTCTGCTTCTAAATCAGCTTTTACTACAAAATTTGTGTTAATCCGAAATATTTAGGAGAAGAGTCGTTTGTCGTCCTCAACGACCCTGAATCGTCATTTATCGGGGTGATGGAAGCTTTTCAACCGCCTAAAGACGACCTCATCTTGTCCACCGATTCAATAGACCGCAGCCTCAATTCACTTAATGATATAGCTCAAAGCGTCATGGATAAAAGTGCCTTCGTATTGCAGTCTTTACCTTCTACATCCTCAATGTCTCAGTCAAATAGGACGGAAGATGTTTCTAAATCTGAGAGTGTTAACTTTGCACTTATAAACGGGCAGGAGTTGAATTTGACTCAGATTCAAACTAGGGTGCAAACTTTTGCTATGGAAAATGCTCAATTGAAAGGTATTTGTTGTTGTTTTTTAAGAATGTATTTAAAAAAATGTTTGGGGAATTTTAGATGCTATAAAACAAAATAATATTGCTATGAAAGATCAGTGTGAAAAAATTGCTGAATTACATCTTGAATATGTAAAATCTACTGAACAAGAGAAATGTAAGCTTAGAGATTCTAGCAATAAAGTCGAGCAGGTAAAAAATAATTGAGTGATTCTAAAGGATTTTGAATGATATATATTTCTTCAGCTACAAACAGCAAATGATGAATTGAAATTTGTACGAGATGAACAGAAAAAAGTTATTGATCAATTGCGCGCTGACGTAAATTTGCTAAATAAATCTAGAGATAAGCTGAAAGCTAGCCAAGAAGATCTTTATAAAATGAGCGTGGCTAATATGAATAGCTTCAAGTTAGAATCGACTGAAAGAAAGCTTAAGGAAACTATGATTTCTTTAGAAGAATCTGTTGATAATGCAAAAATGGTAAAAACTAAATTTTTTAATTTTTAATTATTAATTTGAATGATTTTTAGTTACAAAATGAATTAACTATTTTGGAAACGCTATCGGAATCGTTAAAAATGCGGCATCTAGAAGAAATCGCGAGATTAATGGAGAAACTCGTTTATTTTCAAGAGAAAGAAGAAAATTACGAACAAAATGAAATTGCCCAACAAAAAATGACTGATCAATTGACTGAAATGCAAAAAAAAAATGTTGAAATAACGACTAGAAATAACAATTTATCAACAGAAATTCTCGTTTTCGAACAGCAAGTAAATACTATTGCTTCGAACGAAATAAATTTATTTTAATTATTGATAAATATTCATATAGGTAAAAATTTATAAAGATGATTTCGAGGAAGAGCGCGAGGCTCGTCAAAAATTAAAACAAGATGAAGATCAACTAAAAGCTGACTTGGAATTTACCAGAAAATTAAATGATGAGTTGAAGGAAGCAAATGCGCGTTTGAAAACGCCTAATGCGCCAAATGCTCCACCGCCGTGGCAAGATGATTCTAACGTATGTTTTATTTTAAAAATATATATCTTTTGGTGACAGCAAATAATAATTATAATTGGCATGCAATTTTGTTAAAGTAAAAGGTCAAACTGAACAAATACAAGTGTTTAATTATCAAATACATTTTTATGTTTAAAAAATCGGGGTTTCCGACACAGCATTTAATAGTTAGATGCGTATTTCGAAGGCTATACCCCCATCTTCAGTAGCAAAAGATAAGATAAAACCATGATTTCTGGACAAAATACATAAAGTTATTTGATTAAAATTCAAACTTGTTCATTTTTACCTTTTAACTTTAAATGTTATAATCCTATTAATATCTTTTTTTTTTCCGTACTAATACAATTATCTAGCACAATACTTTGTTTATTTAGCTGTGTTTTTGTTGACATAAAATGAATGAAAATTAAAAAAAAAAAAATTTGCAGTCTTCACCCGCCGCAACAAGATACGAATGTCCTCTTTGTTCGTCCACATTTCGAACCCATATCTTACTAGAATCTCATATGGATTCTTGCGGTTTTTAATACGAAGCGCATCTTTAAACCAACTGTTCGATCTTACTGACTTCTAAATTTTAAAATATTCTTTTATTTTTTTAATATATTGTTTAATCATTGAAGTTCATCAAATCACATACGATTGTTTCTAACTAACAATTTCCTTAATTTAATTCAAATTTTAGGTTTTATTTTTACTTTTTTAGTTTAATTTTTAATCCACAATTAATCCGTTGTTAGGTATATGTTTGCCATTGGTGCGAGTTTGGTTTTTTCAACCTCAATGCTTTAAAAAACCATATAGAACGATGTCCGGGGGCTTTTACGCAAATTTAAGATAAAAAGCATGTGAGTCATGATAATTCTAATCGACCTAAGGCTTTTTTTATATATAACCTAATTATTTCGCTTGAATTGCTTGAATTTGGAGCGTACCTAATTAGCCACATGTTTTCTGTAAATAATATTCTGGACTAAAAATATTTTAATGCAAACCATTTTTTCTTTTGCGATTTATCTTTTTTCTTTTGTTCTTATCGCATTCATCCGAAAAATCATATACTATTACAAAAACCTTTCTCGGTTTATATTTTATAATTATTTTATTTCTATAAAAATAATTTTTAATCTCCAGGTTCCTAAACAATGTCCTTGGTGCGCATCTTCGTATTTTAACAATGAAGCGCTTCATAGTCACATCCATCGGTGTTTCAATAACCCTCTCAATTATTAATTATTTTTGTATAAATTGTAGTTATTACTTTAATTTTTGTATTAATTAGTAACTCGACTTAATATTTTATTTACGTAACCAAAAGCTGATGTGGGACTTATGTTTTAAACGAAAATTGGCACTCTTATGTCAACTTTTGGCAAATTTAACCATTTATTTTAGTTTAAAAAAAATAGAATGGTTACTTATTTAGATTTGAGTTAATTATATAATATCGTTATTAGTTTGTGACGTTTAAAATTCCATAATAGTATAATAAAGAACGAATTTCATAAGTTTTATTGCACGAGTTCAAGTTTAGAAGAAGTTTCTAAAGAACGAGTGTTATAAATGACTTATGAAATGAGTTTTTTATACAATTTTTTCTAATTTGCGTCTTATGTCCTTTTTAAATAAAAAATCGAAATTTCAAAATTTAGACAATTTTTTGACTGTTGGTATTGACATTTTGACATATTTGAAATATTTGAAATAAATTAAAATTAAACTATTTGTTGCTTTCTTTTGTAGTTTGACGTTTGATAACTGGCAAGCAGAGCTACCAACTTGAAACAGTAAATTGCACTATACTATGAGTACTCAAATTCGCTATAAATGAACTCATTTAGGTTTGTTGAAAAACAGCTCTATTAGAAACGCAAATTAGAAAAAAAAATAGTTAGTACATCAAAAATAATTGTAACGTTTTATTTCACTAACTTGTGCTATATTATTATGATTTTAGAGTCTTCTAAACGGATATAAAAATAACTGTTTAATTATTATAATAAAGATAAAATTGCGTTTTCTCTTATCTTGTTATAATTTATACTATAAACAATATTTATAATGTTTTTATTTTAACCGTCTATTATTTATCAACGTCAAGTTTTATGTCATAGTGTTTAAAATTCTTTGTAAATTTTCAAGTATTTTCGCAATTTAAATTTCTGTAATAATTTTATCAAGATGGGTGATATTAGATTATCGGAAATGAAGGCTACTTATTATCCACCTTCAATTCAGCCTGCTTTCATGGGGGCCAGTCCCCCAATAAAAAACGGATATGGTTCGTTAATTGGAGATGGACATATAAACTACTTTCAAACGTATCGAAACGAAAATTTGTCCAAATTTCAAGTAAATATATCGCAAGTTTAAATTACCGTTGGCCGTATTTAATCGAAAGACTTTACATGTCTTCGTTCAATTTCCTACTGTTTATAACCGCGCGAAAAGAAATTACGTGAGTGTTTCGCATTTGCCGCTGCAAAAATATTCTTTTTACGTAATAAATTTGCTAAGTTATACTATACTTAATTCTATGTTATGTCTCAATTCTAAATCAAATTGGGGATTGTAAGGAATATGGCTCCAGCTATTTTCAAACGTACTGAAAAGAACAATTATCCAAATTCCAAGTATGTTTATTTTTATAGTACCGTTAATGTTGAAAATATTTGTTCCCTGAAATTGTGACTATTTTAGGTGGAGGTATACTTAAATCTTTATAGTAGTGATAGTAGTGTTGCATACTCGTAATATTTATTAAAATTAATATAAATGAAGAAAATAATAGAATATGAGTTAATTACACGTAGGATAAAAATAAAATGCGTAAAAAAAATACCAAAAAGGTTCAGGTCTAGCTATATTAACTGGGCTGATTGTGAGCGTTCACTCCCGGGCGCGATCCCACTACTGCCTGACACGGGGACTTTTGGCTGCTGGGTTTCCCCCCTGGCCCGTTGCGCCCCTCCTTAGCCGACCTGGCTACCCCAGATTCCTCCGGGGCACCCATATCGATGCCAAGCTTAGTGTGGACGCCCAGTCGACGTGTACAAACTCGCCTTCAGGACTCCCAGCCTCAAACCATCCACTGAACCCGACCTCCAAGTAGCTAGATTACAAGAGTTCGCCACGCTCTCAGTCCATCACCGATTATAAAAGTTTGACCATATGATGCGTTATCATAATTAAAAATCGATATTATAATTCGGGGGGATATTTTATATTCCCTATTAATACAAACTATTAAACCAAAATTCGAACAGCATAATTAGATTTTAAATCATTTATTCTGTATATTATTTTTTTAATTATAGATATTTTATTTATTAAATAGTTTCCTTATCATTTTTATTAGATGCCTCCTTACGAATGGGGTTTTATGAACACCCCTTATACGCCTAGACCGGATATAGCTGTCATTGGTAAGCTTGGACGTGACATGCTTGAAATGCCCCGACCCATGTACTCCATGGTAGATTCAGGCAGACAGCAGGCAGTGGATGATTTTTACAAAGTATTTAAACATATATTCTTTTTATAGCTTTTTAAATAAATACAATTATATACATAGTTGGCATAATAGTAAAACCTCGTAACTACATTCGACAAATTTTACAGGGAGAACAAAAAACATATTTATTTTGTATGCTATAGATATGAACATTGACATTCTTTTATAATGTCATGCATGTGTGGTAAGACTGATTTTTTTGTAGAAAATCTAATGTAGAATACGATACTGCCAACATTGTAAGCCAAAAATCCCAATGTTGATTTTTAAGCCATTAATTATTAAGCCATTGATATATGTGCTTATTTAGACATTGACTTGTTAATTTGAACTACCATAACTGTCTATATTAATTCAAAATTTAAATAACTTTTAATTTACAGATCGCGCAACTTCATCGAGATCAATATAAAGATCACGGAGGACGATTGCATCCTTTGAACTACTTCAAATCGACAGAATATCCATATCAATGTCCACAAGATCCTACTAGGTAATATAATTTCTTCATTATTTGGTAGTAATATCTTATTATATAAATTAAAAATATATTTTAGTGTTTATTTGAAAGCGCCACACACGTATGTTAAGTATAAAGACCCCTTAGTTCTTCCGTTAACTCTTCAGCGAACTTATAGAAGTCCAGTGTTGCCAGATAGGTCCCTAACAGGACACTATTCCCCCGGCAGTGATATAAATTATAAACGGTAGAGGATATATTAGAATAAATGTTTTTAATTTAAAAAAAACTTTTAACTGTTAAAAAATGTTTTTTATTATAAATATTTGTAACAATTGTAATTATATATTTAATTTATGAGCGGAATGAGAATGAATGAGCAAATTCAGATATTTTACTAATGCCGTGTTCGAATTCCAATTGCGAAATGGACCCTGTAGAATCGAGATCAATTTCACGTAAGATCTAAAAAAAATATTTTAAACAAATTGACAAATTTTCAATAATTATTTACAATGTTTATGATGTGTTCTTTCAGTTCCTCATCGACTTGTCTGGATTTAGATTCTTCAGTTTCAGGAAAACCTTTCGTTATTCTATCAATCATTTTTTTCAAATCACTCATATCAACCGCCTGATCTTCATTAAAATCTAAAAAATATATCGCAAATGTAATTTGCGCATCTCCCATTTTTTTAATTGTTCATTTCTGTTTAAGTTACGAATTTTAAGCCTTTAGCTAAACTTCTTTGCTAATAATGTTTTATTTAAAGCAATTTTACCAAACAATCTAAATGCCCATGTTGCTTTAATTTCCACGGGACAATTTTCCGACATTACCGAGCACAAATCGAGTAAATCTTCGAATGAATAACAATCATCTTCTTCTGAAGAAAATAATTTGCACAGTTGGTCCCTAAATGGATTATGCTAAAACAAAAAAATCGCTGAAAATTTGATATTAAACTGTTATTTATTGTTTACTTTTAGTTGAGAGAAACAAACTGCAACAGCTTGAAAAGGCGTTCGAATTTTTCTAATATCTGGATGAGCTGGATTCATTAAAGCGTAAGTTTTAGCTAAACTATAATTTCAATATTATATTAAGAATATTTTATATATGCGTATTGAAATACCTCAAAATTTCATTTCTCGTCAAGTAAGTTAGTTCCATATATTCAGCTAGCATGTCTTGAGTAATTCCGTAGTATGGTTTAGATTCTGAAGAGCCCATTTTTGAATATACGATGCAAACAAACCCAAAAATAGCAATTATTTTCTAAAACAACTATATGTATATAAACGTTTAAATTGAATATACAGCTTTGTTATCTACATTTCCATTTTTATTAATCAAATAATCAAACAATGAATACTGTTATCTTATCTCAGGTTTGTTTTTGCATTCGCAAGTTGGAACTAAATGAGTAAACATATTTAAAACTTCATTTTATTATTTTATTCATGGATATGTTACAACTTACTTACAATACAACCCATTCGTACTTATTTAAAAAAATGAATAAAGTAATCCATAAAATATCTTTTGTCGTACAAATAAAAAACACAAAACCAAATATTAACTAATACATATTAAAATATATTTAATATTACATCTACAATTAATTTAAACACCAAAAAGTAAAATAAAATATAAAAAAGACTTTCAAAGCGAAGTATTTTCACTGGTATTAATTATTTCAATATATTATTTCATTTTATAAATAAATGTACAAAATTATTTCTTAAATAGTTCGTAGTTTAAATATAACATATTAAAACTTGGATAATATTATTGTTGAGGTAGATAGATTAACAAAATATTATTTAAATCACGTTAAACTAACACCTTTTTGTTGTAATATTTCTTCTATAGTTTTTCCTGTAAAAACATTTAAATTATTAGATATAGAAAAAAGTTTCCAGCTAAAAAACGATTTATAGAAAATCACTTATTTTTATATACTAATAATACATATATTTTTGTTAGTTAATTATTGCCGTTACCTTTTGTAACAGCAAAAACATGTTGCCTAGCTATACGCAACATCCGTTCACTAGTGCCTCCCTCTGGGCGTGGCGCATTGGAACTAAGATTTGGCAGAAACCGCCGCGTCACCCGTGCCAATGTTGCCGCATATTGCTTGAAATTTGGATGACTCAAACCAATCTGCTGGCTGCGCAATGCTTCGTACACCGCCCATTGCAATTTCTAAAACGAAACAACATTAATTTCATTTACATTGCTTTTTTAAATATCTATCACCTTTTTATGATGCACGCTCAGCGACGTTACCGTTGCAGCGCCCAAACTAGCCTCACCCCTCACCCTCATTAGCAGCGCATTGTCATCTGCATCCGAACTTGGAATATCCAACGATACGCTCCTCGGCAACAATCCGACATTACTATTCGCTGTATCAGGAGCAGAAGAACTCGTAGAAGCATTCGAACTGCCGCTATCCAACCGTATTCTTTGCGCCTTCTTCGTTGGCGAAGCAAATAAGTTCCTACGAGGCAATGATAATGAAGAGGACGAAAGACGCGAGTCGCTCGCTGTGCTAAAGATGGAGCTGCATGTTGACGAGTTTGATTGTTGGTCTGGAGAAACGAAGAGGGCTTGCTTGGGCGTTGGGCGACGTTTCCAGGGGCTCAAGCTTGCATTACCTGAAGTGCCTGGGGTAAATTTGTTTAATACATTTTAAATATTCTTTAATATACTAACTTGGTTTAATTTGCGTTTGCAGCTTAGAAATTCGTTCGGATTTATCAGGACTTTGAAATAATGCCCGTTTCGTCGCTTTTAAACCCCCCGAAAAAGATCCGATATCATCGGCATTGTTTAGTTTACGAATTTTGAACTCTAATTTTTTTGTTGAACTAGAAGGTGTTCTTACTCGTTTACGTGGCGATTTTCGTGGTGTTTTTTTCCTCGGAGATACCGTTTTTTTACGAACGAGAAGCTCAAATCGCCTACAAAACACAATTATTTTTGTCCAAATTATTCTTCAACACGACCAAAAATTATCTAGTACTTCGAATCGACTAATATTTGTCTACTGTGATGCGCAGGCGCTGCTGTCACGGCGCTGCCGCTAGGTACCACAGCTGCAACACTTTTCCCTCCTCCCATTTGTAGGCTAGAACTGCTAAACGTAATACGCCTGCGCGCCAAATGACTCAACCGTCGCCCGGGTGATTTAACACTCCATCGAGCCCCACTGCCGCTACTACGGCATGCAGCCAATCGTCGCTTGACTGGGCTCGACAATGACGCATGCGCATCGAACACAGTACAAGACGATTGAGTCTCAGCCCCAACGAACCGTTGGCCGTATTTAACCGAAAGACTTTCCATGTCTTCGTTCAATTTGCTGCAGTTATAACTGCGCGAACAATAATTAAGAGTGAGTGTTTCGTATTTTCGGATGGGATGTAAAAAAAAATCTTTTAGCGTTAGAAATTTACAAAAATATTCGATACTTACTGTAGGCCATGATATCTCAATTCTAAAATTTGAGGCCACGGTGTTATTTGTGCGGATGTCAAATCGGTATTTATAAAGGTTTTATTGCCTTCGTTAGTATTGCAATTATTTAAGACCAGCAAGTCCGCGTTTGCCCTTAATTTGCCCAACATTTCTTCAGCGGTAATTTGAAGGATAGTTAAATTTGGAGGCGGCAAAATGCCGCTTAAAGCCTTATTCACTTTCTTGACTAGATCACTGTCTAAGGTCAATTCATTTTTAACAGATTTTGGTTGTGGATCCGCTAATTTGATTGGGGAAGATTCAGCATATTCTGGAACATCGGAAAATAATTCGGGGCTCGCGTTTGGATCGACGCTTGTATTTCGTATAGATTTCTTAGGCGTCTGATTTAAAATAATTGTTTTATTGATGTGCGATTGTGAGGCGCTACTGCAATTAGGATTAACATTTTCCTTATTCGATTTACATCTTAAAGCTTGTACGTCTTCTTTTAAAACGCAAATTGGAGATTGTAAGGGCAATATAAACGATGTATCGGAACTAGATACTTCGCTTTGAGTCCCATCATCAGCACTTTGAACTGACGAAGGAACAACCGAATTTAAGTAGTACAAATGGGAGAATTCCTCATATACACTCTCGTTCTGAACAACTTTTTTAACGCTAGCGGGTTTTTCCAATAAAGCATCTTCACTTATTGTATAAACACTAGCGTGTCGACTAGATGATGAATTGCAGCTAATGCTAGTTACAGTTTTATCTATATTTAAGCTTTCGTTCGACTCGTGTGTGTTTGAAACGAAACCACTGTCGTTGTCAGTGGACTGCACAGATGCAACCTTAGCACTTTCTTCGAAATACTTCGAAAATGTAAAATTCATACTGCGTCTTTGTTGCAATAAGATAGTTTCCCTGGGCGTTATGTTGGGCGTGCTTGTTGTGAAGCATGAATCTATTTTCTTTTCAATTCTATCGATGGCGATTAGAAAAGTATTATGTAATGTATGGCTTGATTTTTGCACTTCGGAGTCGAAACCCAATACGATTTCCTCGTATTGCATAGTTCTATGAGCTGCTTGTTTTAGTTACACGTATTATTTAAACTATGGATATTATGGGTCTTGCATAATGTTTGTTAATTTAATATATAAAAGTGATGAAAATTACTAAAAGTAATTAAACGCCATTGCAGTCCGACGCACAGATGTTCTTAATGCAAGTCAGGTTCGTTGACTTTTTCTTCGCGGGGGATTGTAAACATTTTAAATATCTGCGTGTCAGCTGTTATAAGTCATGCGCGCGAAATGTCAACGTCAAACATAAAATTTAAATTACAGTATATGTATTTTATTATATATTATTAAATTATAAATAAGGAATTATTTTTTAATATGTTTATGAAATATGATCGAAATTACAAAGTCGTATTTGGATTCGATGTTCATTTTTGAAATACTGTAATGTTGACTTCTTTATTTAATTGTATAGCAATCGCAATTAGTGACACAGGTATTTTGTTTAGTTTTTATCTTGTGCTACTGAATATGGGGGCATAGCCTTCGAAATGCACATCTAGCTTTTATTTATTTTATTTTTCAAATGGTATTGGGATGATATCATATACAATTCGATATTCATTGTGTCTGACAATTATATACTTCGAACACATCACTTGGAGGGAATTTTAATAACAACATAAACTGCTTTAACCTATAAAGTTCTTAATTTATTCCATGTTATAATTTATTAGATTCCAAATAATAACGCTTCTTATATTATTAAAAAAATGGAGACTACTGCGGTAGATAGGCCTTCCACATCTACCGAAATACCTACTATTAACAATACAACCACAAAAATTGAGGAAATTTCCAAAAGGAAAGCTCTTTTGCCGTGGTATGTTTACGATTTTCTTTATATTAGCGTAATATACATATATTTTTTAATAGGATAGAAAAGTACCGACCGCAAACGTTTAATGAAATCGTAGGAAATGAGGACACCGTTGCAAGACTGTCCATATTTTCTACTCAAGGAAATATGCCAAACATAATTATTTGCGTAAGTACATCCTTACTATTAAAATGAACGTTTTATTATTATTCAATATTAATATTATTAAAAGAATTCTATATTTATACATTTGGGAAAAAAGAACAGTAGTTTTAGAAACAGTTTGTTGCAATTTATTTTAGGGTCCTCCCGGCGTAGGTAAAACTACCACAATCTTATGTTTAGCGAAAATCTTGTTGGGAGCCTCATTTAAAGACGCTGTATTAGAATTAAATGCTTCTAGCGATAGAGGAATGGATGTTGTTCGAAATAAGATTCGAATATTCGCTCAGCAAAAGGTTACTCTACCAGTTGGGAGGAATAAGATTGTTTTTTTGGATGAAGTAGATAGGTAATTGCGTTTTTTTTAATGGAATATCGTTTGTATTAAAAATGATTTGATCGCAGCATGACTGATGGTGCTCAACAAGCTTTGCGAAAAATTATGGAAATGTACAGCAATACAACACGTTTTGCCTTAGCCTGCAATTACAGCGAGAAAATTATTGAACCGATCCAATCCCGTTGCGCTATTTTGCGGTATTCTAAATTATCCGATGGGCAAGTTTTAACGAGAATTACAACAATCTGCCAATTAGAATCGGTAGGATAAAATGCAACTTTGTTTCGAAACTAATTTATTATTTTATAATCGATTTTTAAGGTTCCTTATACCGAAGACGGTTTAGAAGCACTTATATTCACTGCTCAAGGCGATATGCGGCAAGCATTAAATAATTTGCAATCAACTTTTAATGGGTTCGGCAAAATAACGTCCGTTAATGTTTTCAAAATTTGTGACGAACCGCATCCGCAGTTAATTAAAAATATGCTGATTGATTGCGTAAAAGGAGATATTCAGAAGGCATATAAAGTAAATTAATTGTGAATAATTTAAAAATTATTCTACTTATGAAGATATATTTTTAGATTATGTTATCATTGTGGAGTTTAGGTTATGCGGCAGAAGATATTATAAAAAATATTTTTAAAGTTTGTAAAAATATGGATATGGCGGAGAAATTAAAATTAGATTTTATACAGGTAAAGTATTTTACTCGTAAAATTGTATGTTAAATGTATTTTTTGCAGGAGGTGGCTTTAACTCACCACGTCATCGTAGATGGTTTACCTACTTTAATACAAATGTCGGCTTTATTGGCTAGATTATGTAAATTATCTGCCCAAGAACAGCATTAATTCAATAGAAAATAGTGCCTACGATTAAATGTACATTTAAAAAAATAGTTTTAAACCTTATGTTGATATTTTTTTTGAATGTGGCGCCTTTGAATAATATGAACTATGTATCAAATCCACAAGCTTCGTGTATTTCCGTTTGAATTAATCTACGCGGCAATTACAAACAATAGTGAGCTCCTATCACTTTAAACAAACTCGCCGTTGTCATTTTGACTTCTTGAATAAAACAATCAATTTCCAAACAGTTAAATCTTCATCTAAATAAAAAAATGTCTCTTTTGCCAAAGTTATTACGCTTGAATTATCGCGGAACTACTTCACTATCACGGCTTTGTTTGACGAGACAATTCAAACAATCCACAGTATCTCTCAAAAGTGAGAAGATCTGCGAGGTGGTCGCTCCAGGATTTCAGAAGCTGAAGAAGGAACAAAAAAGATACCAGGTGGACAATGCACTACCGATTCATTTGAAATTGGGCAGTTCGGATAAGATGCTGTATCAACTAACGTTGGTGTCACTCACTATTTGTATAATTTATAGTCTATATGTACTTGTAATGTGTGTATTAAAGAGAGGCTGATTATTGCATCATGAGGAAATGTAATTAATAAATTGTTTTCGATCCTATTTTTTTATATTTTGGTTGAAAAATAATCGTACTATATTGAAAGTATGTAAGTTCTAAATTCATTTGAGCGGCACTCATGTTGGCAATTTCCTTCTAGTGATTCACACTGACGCATGTGTCAAAAAATGGCGCGCTTTTTTAATGTAAACATAAGACCATATGATTGATATTAACTTTAAGTTTATGATAAATTTGTGCTTGAATGTGTTTATAGATTTTGAACAAACAATTTATACTTTATTTACGACAAAGTTACTAATTAAATTATGGAAATCAACACTGATAATATCAATAACACGACGAATGTTGAGATCGAAGAGCCTTCCATGAATATTATGGAATCTTTGAATGAAACTAATACAACTGAAACCGTAAAAGAACTTAGCTTGGATATAGAAAACGATGCGGGTGATAAAAATAACATTTCTGGAGGTTT
The DNA here is from genome assembly GCA_947310635.1 of Leptodirus hochenwartii. Taxonomy (NCBI): domain Eukaryota; kingdom Metazoa; phylum Arthropoda; class Insecta; order Coleoptera; family Leiodidae; genus Leptodirus; species Leptodirus hochenwartii. The sequence continues at coordinate 3,886,920 of OX371182.1, read as the reverse complement.
ATGTGATGGATCTATAATTCAAGAAAGAATTGGAATCGATGATTTTTCGGTGGAAAATGTATCCGAAAACGATATGGATTCACCAGTAAAGGTAAATGATTAGTGTTGTGAGGAGCCTAGAAAATATTAACACTTGTAGAAATCTGGTGCGAGTCTTCAGCGTTTTTGCGATTCGGATACTTCAGAAGATGAAGTAGAAGATGTTAGGAAAATGAGTGAATTAAATGAAGAACCTGCAAATTCCGAAGTGGGAAATACTAAATCGGATTATGATATTATGGTATTTTAATTATAGTTTTAAAGTTGATTTTAAGTTAATTTTAAATTTTGTCCTTAGAAATCCAGATTAAAAGCGTTATGTGATTCTGACAGTTCGGAGGATGAAAGAGAACCCTTAATTCAAAGTGATGCAATTTATGCAGAAAAAGATTTAATTTCGAAATCCAAAAGCAGTGTTAAAAAATCTGATAAACCTAAGGAGAGAAACGTATGTTAAAAAATCTTTAAAAAAGTAAAAATTCAATTTTTTTTTTTTTAGATGACCGCTAAAGAATATGAAGAGCAGAAACTAGAAATTAAATCAGAATCGCAGAGGATGCAAAGAGAGCGAAACATTTCATTGCCGTATCATCGATCAAAACCGCGATCTTTAAAAGAATTCTTGGAAAAACGACCTAAATTTACAGCAGCTCTCTCAGATAAAGGACAAAAAGCTTCGCCGATATTAGCTATCAAAATGACGAACCAAAATTTGGAAAGAATATCGTAAGTTTTCAAAAATTATGTTTGGTGGGGATTTTTATTTATTTATTATTATGGGAAATGTAGATTGAAGCTAGAAGAACGGGAAAAAATGCTAGAAATTTTTTATAAATCTGAATCTGAAAATGAAGATGAAAATAATGAGGAAAATGCAAAAATTGATAAAGATGAACCAACAAATGTTCCAAATAATTGCGATGACGCTCAGATTAACGAAAATGAACGAATAAATACAAAAAAGAACTCCGAGGAAAATATAACTACAAATTTATATGAAGAAATAATTCCTACGCAAATTTTTGAAAATGCAAAGCAAACTGCTGGAATTATAGAAATTTTATCGGAAGTAATAATTCCTAAAAACTCAGAAGAACAATCTACAATGAACAATACAACTGATTACGAATTTTCTTTAGACAATGCCGATTTATCTGAAAATATATCAGACTCTATTAATGCCGAAGAAAATACAACTTTTAATGTATCGGTAATTTCTCAACCAAAAACAGGTTTAAATCGAATGCAGCTTCTTAGGGAAGCCCTCGGCAATTCTGCGCCGAAATTAAGTGGCGATCCGAATGAAATTATTAACTTACACGAAGATGTTCAAACTCCAAAAAACGATTCATCTGGAATTGACAATTTAATTGAACGATTTATCAAACATTCAACAAGAAAAAATCGGCCTAAAGATGATTCTGTGCAAATCGAGTATGTTTTTGAAAATTAACCGCGAAATAAAGTTATTTTTGTCATGTTGTTTCTTTTAGTATTTTAACAATTTCGAATGGAGAACTTCGCAATGAAAAGGCAACAATGCAATTGTATAATGACTCAGCTGACGAGCCTGTGGCTGTGTTAGAGACACCTGGTGCCAAGCTGAAGAAGTTGCGCACTAATTTGCAATTGCAGATGGCGCAGCGGAGGGCTGAAATGTGGAAACAGAAGAACGTGCTGATGGAAAACATGAATTCAAATGGTGGGGGTGGCACTAAAGAGGGATATGAAGACGGGGAATACGATTTGTTGTTGGATGATGAAGAGGAGGATGAGTTTGATGTCGAGGAAGAAGAAGATGAGGAGGAGTTAGAGGAAAATGACGTGGATATGACGGAGAAAAAGAAAGAGGCGAAAAGTGCTTTTATTGACGAAGAGGTATCAAATTTATCTTGCTGTAAAATTTATGTTTCTTAAAAAAATATTGTAGGCTGAGATAAGTGAAACAGAAGATGTTGTTGTGTCAAATGATGAAGATCATGATGGCGACGATGAAGAAGAAAATGATATCGAAACAAATAATTTTGATAGCACAGACGAAATTAATTCCACTAAGAAAAAATTAAAAAGAATCATTGTAATGGACGATTCAGATGATGAAAATAATTTATTGACATTAAATAACGATGCTCCGAAAGATAAATCGATTTGTAAAGGGCCTCTGGATTCTACAGATCCTTGTAAGTATAATAGCAAATATTTCTGCTTAATTTTGTTTTGTTATGTTTCTTTATCAATTAAAATTTATAAAATTATAATTTTATATAAAAATCTTTTTACTAAAATTGCATAAAATCTACTTAACAGTTAAACTACATTTCTTGTAAAGAAAATTTTATACTTTTATACTAAGCTATTTTTTTTATTGTAAATACATTTTTAAGTAAATATTAATATATTAATTCAGGGGAAGACGAAGACGACTCCGAATCTCAGCTCCCTCCCAACGCGCAACGTCCCCCCTCCCGTCAACGCACCCCTCAATTGACCCGGACTAAATCATCAACTGTTTTGGGTTTAATTACACCCGTTCGCCAATTAACTGCTTTACAGTCGTTCGAAAGCGCTCCGAACGAGGATTTGGATCAATCACAGCAAACTCAGGGAGTGCCACACCCTTCGCCAGTCTTACCCTTGCCACCGGATCCTAGTCCGCTAAAGGGGAACATGTGGCAGCGACATCTGTTGTTTCCGGAGTGTGATAGTGCGACAAATGGAGAAACGATGGCGAGTAAATGTCAAAATTGTGTGTTTTTGTGTAATTATTTTGTTATTTTAGGTGAATATGGAGGAGCTTGCTAATGAGATTTGCTCTGGCAAATTTCCTAGTTCTATTTCGTATGATTTAATCACTAACGATAATGATAAAAATGTTATTAAGCCTTCGCTTGAAACCGAAATTTCTTCTCAGCCAAGTACTCAAGATATTCTTGATATTTGCTCGTGGAATTTTACCTGCGCGACTGAAAATGTTAATTGTAATTATGAAAAAAAAGAATTTGAAACAAATAGCCATCAAAATAATTTTGATAAAGATCAAAGTACATCTAAAGTTCAACTAATGCAAAAAAATAAATTGGATCTGAATAAAAAAGATTTTGAACCATTTCTGACGTTAGAATCTTTAAACGATGATGATGATAAAGTGATTTCGCAGCTGCTGGATGAAGAAGAAATGGAAAAGTTTAAAAAGAAATTTGAATCTCCTCTAAATATTGATGAGAAAGCGGAAGTTCAACCAAAATCACCCATTTGTTGTAGAATTATGTTTGATACAAGCGATGAAGATGAAATTGACAATAATGCAATAATGGGTAAAATAAAAAAAATACGCAAAAAAAAGCAAAAGAAATGTCTTATAGAAGATTCAGACGAAGATGAAGTAGATAATGCTCATATTGGGGGTGGAGATGATTTTATTTCAGCTGTCGCAACTTTAGAGAATCGTGAAAATGTTGATTATGATTCAGAAGAGAATGAAATAGATAAAACAGGTCAATTATATGTACATTTTAATAAATTTGTTAACATCTTTTTTCCTAATTTTTTTTAGTTATAATGTTTGAACTGATTTTAGAATCTAGACCAGTTTTACGAGTGGATGAGTTCTTCGAAAATGAAGCCGAATTAACAGAATCGGACTGGGATAGTGCTGACGAAGATGAAAAAGGTTTAGATGAATTAGATATTGAAGTTGGAGATGAGGAACAATTTGATGAAGAAAAACTTAGATCGGGAATTGAACGAGTTCAATTGTAAGTTAAAAAAATTATTGATGTAAATGTTTCGTTCAAATTTATTTTAGACGTCAAATGTTGGACGAAGATAATAAAGACTTGAAGATTTTGCAAGAAATATTGTTGGAAGATGGCGAACTGCACGGAACTGGTAGAGAGCGACAATTTAGATGGCGAAATATCGATAATACGTTCGATTTGGAAAGCGGGGCAAGTAAACAAAACGACGAAGAACAATTGGAAGATTGTTCTGAAAGTGAAGAAATGTGGCGGAAAAAAAGACACGAACGTGTGCAGTTTTTACGGAGCGTAAGAATTTTTTTTATTTGCATAAAATAAAGTATTAGTAATAATTTTTTATTGTAGAAAAAAGCTTCTGAACAGGAAGTAAGTAATGATTTTATAATAGCTAGTAATAGCATTTTAAAACTGGGAGAAAAGGCAATTGTTCGCAATGCAAGTGTTTTGCAAAATTCCGAAGCAACTGCAGAAGAAGTTAAAATAAAACAACAAGACATTAGTTTAATTGTTAAACAGCCTTTCGCTTTAATTGTAAGTACATAAACAAGCATCCGTGATATTCTATGCCAACAATATAGTGTTGTATTTTAAAGAGTAATTTTAATTGCATATATATATTTTTTTCTGTTAAGCTGAATTTTAGTGTTTTTTAAATTACTTCATTAATAATTTCATAATTTGAGTTGATGTATTTTTTATAGAATAAGCGTGGTTCTTTTCTTTCTCGCGGCGAAAAAGCTTTAGCAAAAGTTGCCGAATTTACAAAACTTCAAAAAGGCGTAACTACAGGACCTACAAAATTCTCCAGAAAGTTTTTATTTTCAACAGTTTTAAATGATTCAGAATCGGACCATGTAAGTTGTTTATTAATAACAATTTTAATTTAAAAAATTATTGTTTTTTTGCCAATATATTTCAGGCCAAGAAGCGAAAAGCAGATGATGGTACTCCAATAGCTATTAAAAAATTACGGCTGGATGGTTTGAGTCCAGCTCGTTTTTCCAGCGTCTCTGGAAAAACGAGCGCTAAAAATCTATTTAAAACGACTTAATTGGGTAGTTTTAGTGTAAATAAAAAAATACTTTGTATGTCGGGTAAGCTTTATTTAAATAATTACAGATTTTTATAAATAATTAAAACTTATTTACAACACAATATTTTGCTTCTTACATTATGGTACAATAACGTTTTATTTTTAATAGAAAATATATATGTTGTAATTATTTATTTAAAAGAAATATATTTTACTTTTTCTACTTTAATTTTTATTAATAATTATAACTTACGAAGACTTTTTGCGAATAAAAACAAACAAATAAATTACAATATATATATTTAAAACTAATAAAAGTATAATATATATTTATTATAGGGAATAATACTTTAATTTTATTTAGAAAACTCGGGAAAAAAGCAAAACATGGCGAAAACGAAGCAACGAGTAATTAAAAAAGACAAATGTTAGGAAAACCAATCATTAGTCATAGCGCCAAATAATGCAGCGGCTCCGGATCGAACTGAAGATCCAGCATCCACAGCTTTTCGTGACGTGGACGTCAAAGCTTCAGTAAATGACTTTGTTAACGGCTGAAGAACCAAAATCAAACAATTAAATAAAAAGTGAGTCAATAAAAAAAAATCAAGCAAATAATACATAAATATTTAAAAATCCCATTTCGAAGTTAACGTCAGCATCAGTAGTATAATTAAATTTATCAGTAAAAGCTATTTATGACAACAAATTATTATTTGTTGTCATAAATTGATTAAATACAAAATTTATATTGTACCTCGCTATCTTTGGGTTGTGCGATTGGAATTGGCGTTTTTTTCTGTAATGGGGATGTTATCGGCAACAGTGGAAACCACGTGGCTGTTGTTGGTATACTTAAAGCTAATATAGACGGATTTTTCTCCTGCTCTTTATTTTTTTCTAATATCCCGATAGAAGCTAGTTGACTCGAGCTTGGTAATAAACATCCTAATATCACCTAAATAAATAAAATAAATACACCAAAAAATTTTTTTTTAATAAAAACTCACTTTCGATTGCAAAACAGATTGTTTGACATTATTTTGTAGATATTTATAAAACACGTCCAAGTCGAATGGGTCCACATTTTTGCGCAATACGGCGCAAATATCTTGCGATTTTTTAATTAATTTCAAATTTTCTCTGGCGACGCAAAATGTTGTTAAAAACTTGATGTCGAATAATAATTGGAGCGCCACTGTTTGATTAACATTTTCAACAATAAACTTTTCGTATTGGGAAAATACAACAATTACGTTTTGTTCAATAAATTGTTGGTGTATTTGTTTGGGGAATGTATGTGGTGTTAATTTGTTTAAATAATTACTCAGCAGTGTTAAGACTTCTTGCAAAATGCAAGAAGGTTTCATGGGAATTCGGATTTGTGATTTATAAATATTGTTGTCTGTTTGTTCTTCAATTGTAATTATATCCCATTTCTAACAAAACAATGATTATTAAAATTAATTACAATAAATAATTCAACTACTCACTAATAAAAGTTTCAATACTTTATACGAATCGAAATTGCTAAAAAGAACAGCGCAAAAATCGTCTGTTTGCTGGCAACAGTCTTGAACACAAATGGTCCAAAATTTGAGACTTTTATTTGAAAATTCCGCACATATTTCAAGCCAGTCTGTTTGATTAATTTGATAACAATTACAACAAATTTTAAAATTCGGACATAACTCTGTAAATCCGTACAACATTCTAGCACAAACCAAAGATTGCGCTACTTTTTTATTGCCATTTGTTTCAGAATTTACGTGACTGTCCAATTTCGCTAAAATTCTGCAAAACAATCAATTAATAAAAATAAAAATAAGTTAATTACACGATATTTACTCTAAAGTTTTAGTTTTACATTCAATTTTTAAATGTTTTTCAATTGGCTCTCTGTCTATAAATTTTACTTTAGAATCTTTAGAAATGGAAGCTGTAAATTTGAAATTCGACGAAAAAATTTCCCCGTACAGATATAAAGTTATCTCTTCGAGTAGGGATAAATATTTTTCATCAAATGTTTCGCAAACTTGCACTAAGCCCGGCGAAAATCCTTTCGTTTTCATATGTAAACCTAAAAATCAATTTTTTTGATCAAAATCAAAATTTTTATAACTAAATTACTATTTTTATTTAAAAAAACCTTTATGTTCGTTTTCTTTTAGTCCAACGTCTTCTAATTCTTCTTTCCACGTTGGAATATCGGTCGTTTTTTTGCTATTAATAAATATAATAATATTTTTGAAAGTATCATCTGTTATATCAACTATTTTTTTAGTTACTAAAGTTTTTACTCTTCGCGTTACTAAACCTTGGAACATATATATCCAAATGTTACTCAAAGCTGGATATCCAATTATATTGCATATATTTTCCCAATTTTCTGGAATGTCTGAACACAAATTAAAATTATTTTACGGCAGAAATGTAAAAAATATTTTTAATATATGATAAATATTTAAAAATATATTACTTACTAATATTAGCTGCTTCATCTCTAATAATATGCAAGCCCTTTATATTATTGACTAAATTCAACGATTCTTGAATACCATCATCAACAATATCCTTTGTTTTAGTAAGCCATTCATTTGTAATTTCGACGCATTCCTGTTGCGTTAATTTCCCAAAATTCGTACATTTTGGTTTAAATCTTTTCGTTATTTCGGGAATATAAGCAACTAACGGCGTATCCGGTAATTTAATAAAAGACAGCGTTGTCGGAGCAGGCTCCGATATAATTTTCCCCATTTCTAAATTAAGTTTACAATCCTCCAAATTATCTGGAATATATTTTTTTTACTAAATTCGCGCTAAAATATTTCGACTTAAACTTACTTAAAAAACAGTCGTGCAACATACGTATGGTACTTATTAAAGATTTAATCACGTCGGTGATTTTTAATCGGACACTTGTATGAGATGGCCGATTTATTAAAGATTTTAAGGCATCTATTCGAAAATTGGTGAAAATTCGCAATAATTCCGGCAAATTGCGATTTTCCAACAAAAGCAGAGCATTTAAATTACTGCAAGTGTCCTAAAATAATATCTATATAAAGCAAGCGGAAAATTAGGCAATTTAAATTAAACCTCCGCGTCCAAGTAAATATTTTTTAGTTTGCTATTTATATTACACAAAATTTCCGCATGTAACATATCCAATGTATTTTTTAACTTTCCTATGAATGGTATACTTTCCAAAATATTTTTCCGCAATAGTCGCAAACCTAAATTTCATCGTTAAAATAAAATAAAAATAAAACCTTTAGTAAAACTTGCCAGTATACACATGCTGTGCTAATAAATATATCTGTGCTGCTTTAAACATTTCATCTGAGTCTAAGGCAACAAATATTTCCTCATTCACTATAATGAACAAACGTATCTGAATAACGATTGTTCGTTCCTCAGTAACTTCCCTGCAAGAGCTCGCATTAAATAAATTAAACAATAAACGTAGCAATTTAGAACCTACGGAGGGACAACAATGTGTTGAACACCCATAGTACTTTGCGAAGAAAAAGCAACCAAAGCTTCACATTGATCAATTATACTTTGAATGTTGCCGACTGTTTGTTCCGAAATGTTTTGCATCCATTTAATAGCATCGGAGGCAGCAAGAACGTCCCTATATCTGTCTCTATATAATTATATAAATAGTACATTTTACTAAATAGCAACATTAAAAGTCCAAAACATACCCAACCATCGACCTCAATTCAATCCGCTTCTTCTCGATTTCCAATGCAAATAAATCGTAGATCTTTTCAATATCATGCAGGGCATGAGTTTCAAATAGCTTTTCTACATCTAAATCTAAAAGGGAAATTTGTCCTTTATCCATTTTAAAGGTATAATTTTTTTTGGGGCAATGTTTACAAAATGAATCTTTCAGTAACCTCACATTTCAATTGTGAATAACACGTCAACGAGAGTGGTTATACTGTCACACATGCATTATGTAAGAAGATATGGACACATAACCAAAAATTTTATTAATATATTAAATATCAGTCGACAAATATAGAGCATTGCTAATAAAAAAATATATATATATATAAGGGTGTACACCCTTTTTCACTTTTTTCGACGATAATTTCAACTTTTTCCGTTTGAACCGGAAATCAGTTAAATATGGTTTTAAGACGATTTATAGCCATTTTGCATTATTTTGGGCAGCATTTGTTAAACTTTGACCAAAATCGCTAAAAAAATCGGAATATTTCAAAGGTATATATACCCCACTTTTTCACTTTTTTCGACAATAATTTCAACTTTTACCGATTGAAGCGAAAACCATTAAAATTTGTTTCTAGGACGATTTATAGTCATTTTACTTTGTTTCGGAAACTATTTAAATTTTGACAAAAATCGGCAAAGTAATTGATATTTTTAGAAGGGTCAAAGAATCCGACTCTTTGCATTTTTCGACGATTTTTTCAACTTTTACCGATTGAAGCGAAAACCACTAAAATTTGTTTCTAGTACGATTTATAGTCATTGTACGTTGTTTCGGAAACTATTTAAATTTTGACAAAAATCGGAAAAAATTGATATTTTTAGAAGGGTCAAGGAATCCGACTCTTTGCATTGTTCGACGATTTTTTCAACTTTTACCGATTGAAGCGAAAACCACTAAAATTTGTTTCTATGACGATTTATAATCATTTTACTTTGTTTCGGAAACTATTTAAATTTTGACAAAAATCGGCAAAAAATTGATATTTTTAGAAGGGTCAAAGAATCCGACTCTTTGCATTTTTCGACGATTTTTTCAACTTTTACCGATTGAAGCGAAAACCACTAAAATTTGTTTCTATGACGATTTATAATCATTTTACGTTGTTTCGGAAACTTTAAATTTTGACAAAAATCGGAAAAAATTGATATTTTTAGAAGGGTCAAAGAATCCGACTCTTTGCATTTTTCGACGATTTTTTCAACTTTTACCGATTGAAGCGAAACCACTAAAATTTGTTTCTAGGACGATTTATAGTCATTTTACTTTGTTTCGGAAACTATTTAAATTTTGACAAAAATCGGCAAAAAATTGATATTTTTAGAAGGGTCAAAGAATCCGACTCTTTGCATTTTTCGACGATTTTTTCAACTTTTACCGATTGAAGCGAAAACAACTAAAATTTGTTTCTAGGACGATTTATAGTCATTTTATGTTGTTTCGGAAACTTTTTAAATTTTGACAAAAATCGGCAAAAAATTGATATTTTTAGAAGGGTCAAAGAAATTTTAGTGGTTTTCGCTTCAATCGGTAAAAGTTGAAAAAATCGTCGAAAAATGCAAAGAGTCGGATTCTTTGACCCTTCTATGACCCTTCTAAAAATATCAATTTTTTGCCGATTTTTGTCAAAATTTAAAAAGTTTCCGAAACAACGTAAAATGACTATAAATCGTCATAGAAACAAATTTTAGTGAATTTCGCTTCAATCGGTAAAAGTTGAAAAAATCGTCGAAAAATGCAAAGAGTCGGATTCTTTGACCCTTCTATGACCCTTCTAAAAATATCAATTTTTTGCCGATTTTTGTCAAAATTTAAAAAGTTTCCGAAACAACGTAAAATGACTATAAATCGTCATAGAAACAAATTTTAGTGAATTTCGCTTCAATCGGTAAAAGTTGAAAAAATCGTCGAAAAATGCAAAGAGTCGGATTCTTTGACCCTTCTAAAAATATCAATTTTTTCCGATTTTTGTCAAAATTTAAATAGTTTCCGAAACAAAGTAAAATGACTATAAATCGTCATAGAAACAAATTTTAGTGAATTTCGCTTCAATCGGTAAAAGTTGAAAAAATCGTCGAAAAATGCAAAGAGTCGGATTCTTTGACCCTTCTAAAAATATCAATTTTTTCCGATTTTTGTCAAAATTTAAATAGTTTCCGAAACAACGTAAAATGACTATAAATCGTCCTAGAAACAAATTTTAGTGGTTTTCGCTTCAATCGGTAAAAGTTGAAAAAATCGTCGAAAAATGCAAAGAGTCGGATTCTTTGACCCTTCTAAAAATATCAATTTTTTGCCGATTTTTGTCAAAATTTAAAAAGTTTCCGAAACAACGTAAAATGACTATAAATCGTCATAGAAACAAATTTTAGTGAATTTCGCTTCAATCGGTAAAAGTTGAAAAAATCGTCGAAAAATGCAAAGAGTCGGATTCTTTGACCCTTCTAAAAATATCAATTCTTTGCCGATTTTTGTCAAAATTTAAATAGTTTCCGAAACAACGTAAAATGACTATAAATCGTCCTAGAAACAAATTTTAGTGGTTTTCGCTTCAATCGGTAAAAGTTGAAAAAATCGTCGAAAAATGCAAAGAGTCGGATTCTTTGACCCTTCTAAAAATATCAATTCTTTGCCGATTTTTGTCAAAATTTAAATAGTTTCCGAAACAACGTAAAATGACTATAAATCGTCCTAGAAACAAATTTTAGTGAATTTCGCTTCAATCGGTAAAAGTTGAAAAAATCGTCGAAAAATGCAAAGAGTCGGATTCTTTGACCCTTCTAAAAATATCAATTTTTTCCGATTTTTGTCAAAATTTAAATAGTTTCCGAAACAAAGTAAAATGACTATAAATCGTCCTAGAAACAAATTTTAGTGAATTTCGCTTCAATCGGTAAAAGTTGAAAAAATCGTCGAAAAATGCAAAGAGTCGGATTCTTTGACCCTTCTATGACCCTTCTAAAAATATCAATTTTTTGCCGATTTTTGTCAAAATTTAAAAAGTTTCCGAAACAACGTAAAATGACTATAAATCGTCCTAGAAACAAATTTTAGTGAATTTCGCTTCAATCGGTAAAAGTTGAAAAAATCGTCGAAAAATGCAAAGAGTCGGATTCTTTGACCCTTCTAAAAATATCAATTCTTTGCCGATTTTTGTCAAAATTTAAATAGTTTCCGAAACAAAGTAAAATGACTATAAATCGTCCTAGAAACAAATTTTAGTGGTTTTCGCTTCAATCGGTAAAAGTTGAAAAAATCGTCGAAAAATGCAAAGAGTCGGATTCTTTGACCCTTCTAAAAATATCAATTTTTTGCCGATTTTTGTCAAAATTTAAAAAGTTTCCGAAACAACGTAAAATGACTATAAATCGTCATAGAAACAAATTTTAGTGAATTTCGCTTCAATCGGTAAAAGTTGAAAAAATCGTCGAAAAATGCAAAGAGTCGGATTCTTTGACCCTTCTATGACCCTTCTAAAAATATCAATTTTTTGCCGATTTTTGTCAAAATTTAAAAAGTTTCCGAAACAACGTAAAATGACTATAAATCGTCCTAGAAACAAATTTTAGTGAATTTCGCTTCAATCGGTAAAAGTTGAAAAAATCGTCGAAAAATGCAAAGAGTCGGATTCTTTGACCCTTCTAAAAATATCAATTTTTTCCGATTTTTGTCAAAATTTAAAAAGTTTCCGAAACAACGTAAAATGACTATAAATCGTCCTAGAAACAAATTTTAGTGAATTTCGCTTCAATCGGTAAAAGTTGAAAAAATCGTCGAAAAATGCAGAGTCGGATTCTTTGACCCTTCTAAAAATATCAATTCTTTGCCGATTTTTGTCAAAATTTAAATAGTTTCCGAAACAAAGTAAAATGACTATAAATCGTCCTAGAAACAAATTTTAGTGGTTTTCGCTTCAATCGGTAAAAGTTGAAAAAATCGTCGAAAAATGCAAAGAGTCGGATTCTTTGACCCTTCTAAAAATATCAATTTTTTGCCGATTTTTGTCAAAATTTAAAAAGTTTCCGAAACAACGTAAAATGACTATAAATCGTCATAGAAACAAATTTTAGTGAATTTCGCTTCAATCGGTAAAAGTTGAAAAAATCGTCGAAAAATGCAAAGAGTCGGATTCTTTGACCCTTCTATGACCCTTCTAAAAATATCAATTTTTTGCCGATTTTTGTCAAAATTTAAAAAGTTTCCGAAACAACGTAAAATGACTATAAATCGTCCTAGAAACAAATTTTAGTGAATTTCGCTTCAATCGGTAAAAGTTGAAAAAATCGTCGAAAAATGCAAAGAGTCGGATTCTTTGACCCTTCTAAAAATATCAATTCTTTGCCGATTTTTGTCAAAATTTAAATAGTTTCCGAAACAAAGTAAAATGACTATAAATCGTCCTAGAAACAAATTTTAGTGGTTTTCGCTTCAATCGGTAAAAGTTGAAAAAATCGTCGAAAAATGCAAAGAGTCGGATTCTTTGACCCTTCTAAAAATATCAATTTTTTGCCGATTTTTGTCAAAATTTAAAAAGTTTCCGAAACAACGTAAAATGACTATAAATCGTCATAGAAACAAATTTTAGTGAATTTCGCTTCAATCGGTAAAAGTTGAAAAAATCGTCGAAAAATGCAAAGAGTCGGATTCTTTGACCCTTCTATGACCCTTCTAAAAATATCAATTTTTTGCCGATTTTTGTCAAAATTTAAAAAGTTTCCGAAACAACGTAAAATGACTATAAATCGTCATAGAAACAAATTTTAGTGAATTTCGCTTCAATCGGTAAAAGTTGAAAAAATCGTCGAAAAATGCAAAGAGTCGGATTCTTTGACCCTTCTATGACCCTTCTAAAAATATCAATTTTTTGCCGATTTTTGTCAAAATTTAAAAAGTTTCCGAAACAACGTAAAATGACTATAAATCGTCATAGAAACAAATTTTAGTGAATTTCGCTTCAATCGGTAAAAGTTGAAAAAATCGTCGAAAAATGCAAAGAGTCGGATTCTTTGACCCTTCTAAAAATATCAATTCTTTGCCGATTTTTGTCAAAATTTAAATAGTTTCCGAAACAAAGTAAAATGACTATAAATCGTCCTAGAAACAAATTTTAGTGAATTTCGCTTCAATCGGTAAAAGTTGAAAAAATCGTCGAAAAATGCAAAGAGTCGGATTCTTTGACCCTTCTAAAAATATCATTTTTTTGCCGATTTTTGTCAAAATTTAAAAAGTTTCCGAAACAACGTAAAATGACTATAAATCGTCATAGAAACAAATTTTAGTGAATTTCGCTTCAATCGGTAAAAGTTGAAAAAATCGTCGAAAAATGCAAAGAGTCGGATTCTTTGACCCTTCTATGACCCTTCTAAAAATATCAATTTTTTGCCGATTTTTGTCAAAATTTAAAAAGTTTCCGAAACAACGTAAAATGACTATAAATCGTCCTAGAAACAAATTTTAGTGAATTTCGCTTCAATCGGTAAAAGTTGAAAAAATCGTCGAAAAATGCAAAGAGTCGGATTCTTTGACCCTTCTAAAAATATCAATTTTTTCCGATTTTTGTCAAAATTTAAAAAGTTTCCGAAACAACGTAAAATGACTATAAATCGTCCTAGAAACAAATTTTAGTGAATTTCGCTTCAATCGGTAAAAGTTGAAAAAATCGTCGAAAAATGCAAAGTGTCGGATTCTTTGACCCTTCTAAAAATATCAATTCTTTGCCGATTTTTGTCAAAATTTAAATAGTTTCCGAAACAAAGTAAAATGACTATAAATCGTCCTAGAAACAAATTTTAGTGGTTTTCGCTTCAATCGGTAAAAGTTGAAAAAATCGTCGAAAAATGCAAAGAGTCGGATTCTTTGACCCTTCTATGACCCTTCTAAAAATATCAATTTTTTGCCGATTTTTGTCAAAATTTAAAAAGTTTCCGAAACAACGTAAAATGACTATAAATCGTCATAGAAACAAATTTTAGTGAATTTCGCTTCAATCGGTAAAAGTTGAAAAAATCGTCGAAAAATGCAAAGAGTCGGATTCTTTGACCCTTCTATGACCCTTCTAAAAATATCAATTTTTTGCCGATTTTTGTCAAAATTTAAAAAGTTTCCGAAACAACGTAAAATGACTATAAATCGTCATAGAAACAAATTTTAGTGAATTTCGCTTCAATCGGTAAAAGTTGAAAAAATCGTCGAAAAATGCAAAGAGTCGGATTCTTTGACCCTTCTAAAAATATCAATTCTTTGCCGATTTTTGTCAAAATTTAAATAGTTTCCGAAACAAAGTAAAATGACTATAAATCGTCCTAGAAACAAATTTTAGTGAATTTCGCTTCAATCGGTAAAAGTTGAAAAAATCGTCGAAAAATGCAAAGAGTCGGATTCTTTGACCCTTCTAAAAATATCAATTTTTTGCCGATTTTTGTCAAAATTTAAAAAGTTTCCGAAACAACGTAAAATGACTATAAATCGTCATAGAAACAAATTTTAGTGAATTTCGCTTCAATCGGTAAAAGTTGAAAAAATCGTCGAAAAATGCAAAGAGTCGGATTCTTTGACCCTTCTATGACCCTTCTAAAAATATCAATTTTTTGCCGATTTTTGTCAAAATTTAAAAAGTTTCCGAAACAACGTAAAATGACTATAAATCGTCCTAGAAACAAATTTTAGTGAATTTCGCTTCAATCGGTAAAAGTTGAAAAAATCGTCGAAAAATGCAAAGAGTCGGATTCTTTGACCCTTCTAAAAATATCAATTTTTTCCGATTTTTGTCAAAATTTAAAAAGTTTCCGAAACAACGTAAAATGACTATAAATCGTCCTAGAAACAAATTTTAGTGAATTTCGCTTCAATCGGTAAAAGTTGAAAAAATCGTCGAAAAATGCAAAGTGTCGGATTCTTTGACCCTTCTAAAAATATCAATTCTTTGCCGATTTTTGTCAAAATTTAAATAGTTTCCGAAACAAAGTAAAATGACTATAAATCGTCCTAGAAACAAATTTTAGTGGTTTTCGCTTCAATCGGTAAAAGTTGAAAAAATCGTCGAAAAATGCAAAGAGTCGGATTCTTTGACCCTTCTATGACCCTTCTAAAAATATCAATTTTTTGCCGATTTTTGTCAAAATTTAAAAAGTTTCCGAAACAACGTAAAATGACTATAAATCGTCATAGAAACAAATTTTAGTGAATTTCGCTTCAATCGGTAAAAGTTGAAAAAATCGTCGAAAAATGCAAAGAGTCGGATTCTTTGACCCTTCTAAAAATATCAATTTTTTGCCGATTTTTGTCAAAATTTAAAAAGTTTCCGAAACAACGTAAAATGACTATAAATCGTCATAGAAACAAATTTTAGTGAATTTCGCTTCAATCGGTAAAAGTTGAAAAAATCGTCGAAAAATGCAAAGAGTCGGATTCTTTGACCCTTCTATGACCCTTCTAAAAATATCAATTTTTTGCCGATTTTTGTCAAAATTTAAAAAGTTTCCGAAACAACGTAAAATGACTATAAATCGTCCTAGAAACAAATTTTAGTGAATTTCGCTTCAATCGGTAAAAGTTGAAAAAATCGGCGAAAAATGCAAAGAGTCGGATTCTTTGACCCTTCTAAAAATATCAATTCTTTGCCGATTTTTGTCAAAATTTAAATAGTTTCCGAAACAAAGTAAAATGACTATAAATCGTCCTAGAAACAAATTTTAGTGAATTTCGCTTCAATCGGTAAAAGTTGAAAAAATCGTCGAAAAATGCAAAGAGTCGGATTCTTTGACCCTTCTAAAAATATCAATTCTTTGCCGATTTTTGTCAAAATTTAAAAAGTTTCCGAAACAACGTAAAATGACTATAAATCGTCATAGAAACAAATTTTAGTGAATTTCGCTTCAATCGGTAAAAGTTGAAAAAATCGTCGAAAAATGCAAAGAGTCGGATTCTTTGACCCTTCTATGACCCTTCTAAAAATATCAATTTTTTGCCGATTTTTGTCAAAATTTAAAAAGTTTCCGAAACAACGTAAAATGACCATAAATCGTCCTAGAAACAAATTTTAGTGAATTTCGCTTCAATCGGTAAAAGTTGAAAAAATCGTCGAAAAATGCAAAGAGTCGGATTCTTTGACCCTTCTATGACCCTTCTAAAAATATCAATTTTTTGCCGATTTTTGTCAAAATTTAAAAAGTTTCCGAAACAACGTAAAATGACTATAAATCGTCATAGAAACAAATTTTAGTGAATTTCGCTTCAATCGGTAAAAGTTGAAAAAATCGTCGAAAAATGCAAAGAGTCGGATTCTTTGACCCTTCTATGACCCTTCTAAAAATATCAATTTTTTGCCGATTTTTGTCAAAATTTAAAAAGTTTCCGAAACAACGTAAAATGACCATAAATCGTCCTAGAAACAAATTTTAGTGAATTTCGCTTCAATCGGTAAAAGTTGAAAAAATCGTCGAAAAATGCAAAGAGTCGGATTCTTTGACCCTTCTATGACCCTTCTAAAAATATCAATTTTTTGCCGATTTTTGTCAAAATTTAAAAAGTTTCCGAAACAACGTAAAATGACTATAAATCGTCATAGAAACAAATTTTAGTGAATTTCGCTTCAATCGGTAAAAGTTGAAAAAATCGTCGAAAAATGCAAAGAGTCGGATTCTTTGACCCTTCTATGACCCTTCTAAAAATATCAATTTTTTGCCGATTTTTGTCAAAATTTAAAAAGTTTCCGAAACAACGTAAAATGACTATAAATCGTCATAGAAACAAATTTTAGTGAATTTCGCTTCAATCGGTAAAAGTTGAAAAAATCGTCGAAAAATGCAAAGAGTCGGATTCTTTGACCCTTCTATGACCCTTCTAAAAATATCAATTTTTTGCCGATTTTTGTCAAAATTTAAAAAGTTTCCGAAACAACGTAAAATGACTATAAATCGTCATAGAAACAAATTTTAGTGAATTTCGCTTCAATCGGTAAAAGTTGAAAAAATCGTCGAAAAATGCAAAGAGTCGGATTCTTTGACCCTTCTAAAAATATCAATTCTTTGCCGATTTTTGTCAAAATTTAAATAGTTTCCGAAACAAAGTAAAATGACTATAAATCGTCCTAGAAACAAATTTTAGTGAATTTCGCTTCAATCGGTAAAAGTTGAAAAAATCGTCGAAAAATGCAAAGAGTCGGATTCTTTGACCCTTCTAAAAATATCATTTTTTTGCCGATTTTTGTCAAAATTTAAAAAGTTTCCGAAACAACGTAAAATGACTATAAATCGTCATAGAAACAAATTTTAGTGAATTTCGCTTCAATCGGTAAAAGTTGAAAAAATCGTCGAAAAATGCAAAGAGTCGGATTCTTTGACCCTTCTATGACCCTTCTAAAAATATCAATTTTTTGCCGATTTTTGTCAAAATTTAAAAAGTTTCCGAAACAACGTAAAATGACTATAAATCGTCCTAGAAACAAATTTTAGTGAATTTCGCTTCAATCGGTAAAAGTTGAAAAAATCGTCGAAAAATGCAAAGAGTCGGATTCTTTGACCCTTCTAAAAATATCAATTTTTTCCGATTTTTGTCAAAATTTAAAAAGTTTCCGAAACAACGTAAAATGACTATAAATCGTCCTAGAAACAAATTTTAGTGAATTTCGCTTCAATCGGTAAAAGTTGAAAAAATCGTCGAAAAATGCAAAGTGTCGGATTCTTTGACCCTTCTAAAAATATCAATTCTTTGCCGATTTTTGTCAAAATTTAAATAGTTTCCGAAACAAAGTAAAATGACTATAAATCGTCCTAGAAACAAATTTTAGTGGTTTTCGCTTCAATCGGTAAAAGTTGAAAAAATCGTCGAAAAATGCAAAGAGTCGGATTCTTTGACCCTTCTATGACCCTTCTAAAAATATCAATTTTTTGCCGATTTTTGTCAAAATTTAAAAAGTTTCCGAAACAACGTAAAATGACTATAAATCGTCATAGAAACAAATTTTAGTGAATTTCGCTTCAATCGGTAAAAGTTGAAAAAATCGTCGAAAAATGCAAAGAGTCGGATTCTTTGACCCTTCTATGACCCTTCTAAAAATATCAATTTTTTGCCGATTTTTGTCAAAATTTAAAAAGTTTCCGAAACAACGTAAAATGACTATAAATCGTCATAGAAACAAATTTTAGTGAATTTCGCTTCAATCGGTAAAAGTTGAAAAAATCGTCGAAAAATGCAAAGAGTCGGATTCTTTGACCCTTCTAAAAATATCAATTCTTTGCCGATTTTTGTCAAAATTTAAATAGTTTCCGAAACAAAGTAAAATGACTATAAATCGTCCTAGAAACAAATTTTAGTGAATTTCGCTTCAATCGGTAAAAGTTGAAAAAATCGTCGAAAAATGCAAAGAGTCGGATTCTTTGACCCTTCTAAAAATATCAATTTTTTGCCGATTTTTGTCAAAATTTAAAAAGTTTCCGAAACAACGTAAAATGACTATAAATCGTCATAGAAACAAATTTTAGTGAATTTCGCTTCAATCGGTAAAAGTTGAAAAAATCGTCAAAAAATGCAAAGAGTCGGATTCTTTGACCCTTCTATGACCCTTCTAAAAATATCAATTTTTTGCCGATTTTTGTCAAAATTTAAAAAGTTTCCGAAACAACGTAAAATGACTATAAATCGTCATAGAAACAAATTTTAGTGAATTTCGCTTCAATCGGTAAAAGTTGAAAAAATCGTCGAAAAATGCAAAGAGTCGGATTCTTTGACCCTTCTATGACCCTTCTAAAAATATCAATTTTTTGCCGATTTTTGTCAAAATTTAAAAAGTTTCCGAAACAACGTAAAATGACTATAAATCGTCCTAGAAACAAATTTTAGTGAATTTCGCTTCAATCGGTAAAAGTTGAAAAAATCGTCGAAAAATGCAAAGAGTCGGATTCTTTGACCCTTCTAAAAATATCAATTTTTTCCGATTTTTGTCAAAATTTAAAAAGTTTCCGAAACAACGTAAAATGACTATAAATCGTCCTAGAAACAAATTTTAGTGAATTTCGCTTCAATCGGTAAAAGTTGAAAAAATCGTCGAAAAATGCAAAGTGTCGGATTCTTTGACCCTTCTAAAAATATCAATTCTTTGCCGATTTTTGTCAAAATTTAAATAGTTTCCGAAACAAAGTAAAATGACTATAAATCGTCCTAGAAACAAATTTTAGTGGTTTTCGCTTCAATCGGTAAAAGTTGAAAAAATCGTCGAAAAATGCAAAGAGTCGGATTCTTTGACCCTTCTATGACCCTTCTAAAAATATCAATTTTTTGCCGATTTTTGTCAAAATTTAAAAAGTTTCCGAAACAACGTAAAATGACTATAAATCGTCATAGAAACAAATTTTAGTGAATTTCGCTTCAATCGGTAAAAGTTGAAAAAATCGTCGAAAAATGCAAAGAGTCGGATTCTTTGACCCTTCTATGACCCTTCTAAAAATATCAATTTTTTGCCGATTTTTGTCAAAATTTAAAAAGTTTCCGAAACAACGTAAAATGACTATAAATCGTCATAGAAACAAATTTTAGTGAATTTCGCTTCAATCGGTAAAAGTTGAAAAAATCGTCGAAAAATGCAAAGAGTCGGATTCTTTGACCCTTCTAAAAATATCAATTTTTTGCCGATTTTTGTCAAAATTTAAAAAGTTTCCGAAACAACGTAAAATGACTATAAATCGTCATAGAAACAAATTTTAGTGAATTTCGCTTCAATTGGTAAAAGTTGAAAAAATCGTCGAAAAATGCAAAGAGTCGGATTCTTTGACCCTTCTATGACCCTTCTAAAAATATCAATTTTTTGCCGATTTTTGTCAAAATTTAAAAAGTTTCCGAAACAACGTAAAATGACTATAAATCGTCATAGAAACAAATTTTAGTGGTTTTCGCTTCAATCGGTAAAAGTTGAAAAAATCGTCGAAAAATGCAAAGAGTCGGATTCTTTGACCCTTCTATGACCCTTCTAAAAATATCAATTTTTTGCCGATTTTTGTCAAAATTTAAAAAGTTTCCGAAACAACGTAAAATGACTATAAATCGTCATAGAAACAAATTTTAGTGAATTTCGCTTCAATCGGTAAAAGTTGAAAAAATCGTCGAAAAATGCAAAGAGTCGGATTCTTTGACCCTTCTATGACCCTTCTAAAAATATCAATTTTTTGCCGATTTTTGTCAAAATTTAAAAAGTTTCCGAAACAACGTAAAATGACTATAAATCGTCATAGAAACAAATTTTAGTGAATTTCGCTTCAATCGGTAAAAGTTGAAAAAATCGTCGAAAAATGCAAAGAGTCGGATTCTTTGACCCTTCTATGACCCTTCTAAAAATATCAATTTTTTGCCGATTTTTGTCAAAATTTAAAAAGTTTCCGAAACAACGTAAAATGACTATAAATCGTCCTAGAAACAAATTTTAGTGAATTTCGCTTCAATCGGTAAAAGTTGAAAAAATCGGCGAAAAATGCAAAGAGTCGGATTCTTTGACCCTTCTAAAAATATCAATTCTTTGCCGATTTTTGTCAAAATTTAAATAGTTTCCGAAACAAAGTAAAATGACTATAAATCGTCCTAGAAACAAATTTTAGTGAATTTCGCTTCAATCGGTAAAAGTTGAAAAAATCGTCGAAAAATGCAAAGAGTCGGATTCTTTGACCCTTCTAAAAATATCAATTCTTTGCCGATTTTTGTCAAAATTTAAAAAGTTTCCGAAACAACGTAAAATGACTATAAATCGTCATAGAAACAAATTTTAGTGAATTTCGCTTCAATCGGTAAAAGTTGAAAAAATCGTCGAAAAATGCAAAGAGTCGGATTCTTTGACCCTTCTATGACCCTTCTAAAAATATCAATTTTTTGCCGATTTTTGTCAAAATTTAAAAAGTTTCCGAAACAACGTAAAATGACCATAAATCGTCCTAGAAACAAATTTTAGTGAATTTCGCTTCAATCGGTAAAAGTTGAAAAAATCGTCGAAAAATGCAAAGAGTCGGATTCTTTGACCCTTCTATGACCCTTCTAAAAATATCAATTTTTTGCCGATTTTTGTCAAAATTTAAAAAGTTTCCGAAACAACGTAAAATGACTATAAATCGTCATAGAAACAAATTTTAGTGAATTTCGCTTCAATCGGTAAAAGTTGAAAAAATCGTCGAAAAATGCAAAGAGTCGGATTCTTTGACCCTTCTATGACCCTTCTAAAAATATCAATTTTTTGCCGATTTTTGTCAAAATTTAAAAAGTTTCCGAAACAACGTAAAATGACCATAAATCGTCCTAGAAACAAATTTTAGTGAATTTCGCTTCAATCGGTAAAAGTTGAAAAAATCGTCGAAAAATGCATAGAGTCGGATTCTTTGACCCTTCTATGACCCTTCTAAAAATATCAATTTTTTGCCGATTTTTGTCAAAATTTAAAAAGTTTCCGAAACAACGTAAAATGACTATAAATCGTCCTAGAAACAAATTTTAGTGAATTTCGCTTCAATCGGTAAAAGTTGAAAAAATCGTCGAAAAATGCATAGAGTCGGATTCTTTGACCCTTCTATGACCCTTCTAAAAATATCAATTTTTTGCCGATTTTTGTCAAAATTTAAAAAGTTTCCGAAACAACGTAAAATGACTATAAATCGTCCTAGAAACAAATTTTAGTGAATTTCGCTTCAATCGGTAAAAGTTGAAAAAATCGTCGAAAAATGCAAAGAGTCGGATTCTTTGACCCTTCTAAAAATATCAATTCTTTGCCGATTTTTGTCAAAATTTAAATAGTTTCCGAAACAAAGTAAAATGACTATAAATCGTCCTAGAAACAAATTTTAGTGGTTTTCGCTTCAATCGGTAAAAGTTGAAAAAATCGTCGAAAAATGCAAAGAGTCGGATTCTTTGACCCTTCTAAAAATATCAATTTTTTGCCGATTTTTGTCAAAATTTAAAAAGTTTCCGAAACAACGTAAAATGACTATAAATCGTCATAGAAACAAATTTTAGTGAATTTCGCTTCAATCGGTAAAAGTTGAAAAAATCGTCGAAAAATGCAAAGAGTCGGATTCTTTGACCCTTCTAAAAATATCAATTCTTTGCCGATTTTTGTCAAAATTTAAATAGTTTCCGAAACAAAGTAAAATGACTATAAATCGTCCTAGAAACAAATTTTAGTGGTTTTCGCTTCAATCGGTAAAAGTTGAAAAAATCGTCGAAAAATGCAAAGAGTCGGATTCTTTGACCCTTCTAAAAATATCAATTCTTTGCCGATTTTTGTCAAAATTTAAAAAGTTTCCGAAACAACGTAAAATGACTATAAATCGTCCTAGAAACAAATTTTAGTGATTTTCGCTTCAATCGGTAAAAGTTGAAAAAATCGTCGAAAAATGCAAAGTCGGATTCTTTGACCCTTCTAAAAATATCAATTTTTTCCGATTTTTGTCAAAATTTAAAAAGTTTCCGAAACAACGTAAAATGACTATAAATCGTCCTAGAAACAAATTTTAGTGAATTTCGCTTCAATCGGTAAAAGTTGAAAAAATCGTCGAAAAATGCAGAGTCGGATTCTTTGACCCTTCTAAAAATATCAATTTTTTCCGATTTTTGTCAAAATTTAAAAAGTTTCCGAAACAACGTAAAATGACTATAAATCGTCCTAGAAACAAATTTTAGTGAATTTCGCTTCAATCGGTAAAAGTTGAAAAAATCGTCGAAAAATGCAAAGAGTCGGATTCTTTGACCCTTCTAAAAATATCAATTCTTTGCCGATTTTTGTCAAAATTTAAATAGTTTCCGAAACAAAGTAAAATGACTATAAATCGTCCTAGAAACAAATTTTAGTGAATTTCGCTTCAATCGGTAAAAGTTGAAAAAATCGTCGAAAAATGCAGAGTCGGATTCTTTGACCCTTCTAAAAATATCAATTTTTTCCGATTTTTGTCAAAATTTAAAAAGTTTCCGAAACAACGTAAAATGACTATAAATCGTCCTAGAAACAAATTTTAGTGAATTTCGCTTCAATCGGTAAAAGTTGAAAAAATCGTCGAAAAATGCAGAGTCGGATTCTTTGACCCTTCTAAAAATATCAATTTTTTCCGATTTTTGTCAAAATTTAAATAGTTTCCGAAACAAAGTAAAATGACTATAAATCGTCCTAGAAACAAATTTTAGTGAATTTCGCTTCAATCGGTAAAAGTTGAAAAAATCGTCGAAAAATGCAGAGTCGGATTCTTTGACCCTTCTAAAAATATCAATTTTTTCCGATTTTTGTCAAAATTTAAAAAGTTTCCGAAACAACGTAAAATGACTATAAATCGTCCTAGAAACAAATTTTAGTGAATTTCGCTTCAATCGGTAAAAGTTGAAAAAATCGTCGAAAAATGCAAAGAGTCGGATTCTTTGACCCTTCTAAAAATATCAATTCTTTGCCGATTTTTGTCAAAATTTAAATAGTTTCCGAAACAAAATAAAATGACTATAAATCGTCCTAGAAACAAATTTTAGTGAATTTCGCTTCAATCGGTAAAAGTTGAAAAAATCGTCGAAAAATGCAAAGAGTCGGATTCTTTGACCCTTCTAAAAATATCAATTCTTTGCCGATTTTTGTCAAAATTTAAATAGTTTCCGAAACAACGTAAAATGACTATAAATCGTCCTAGAAACAAATTTTAGTGAATTTCGCTTCAATCGGTAAAAGTTGAAAAAATCGTCGAAAAATGCAGAGTCGGATTCTTTGACCCTTCTAAAAATATCAATTTTTTCCGATTTTTGTCAAAATTTAAAAAGTTTCCGAAACAACGTAAAATGACTATAAATCGTCCTAGAAACAAATTTTAGTGAATTTCGCTTCAATCGGTAAAAGTTGAAAAAATCGTCGAAAAATGCAAAGAGTCGGATTCTTTGACCCTTCTAAAAATATCAATTCTTTGCCGATTTTTGTCAAAATTTAAAAAGTTTCCGAAACAACGTAAAATGACTATAAATCGTCCTAGAAACAAATTTTAGTGAATTTCGCTTCAAACGGTAAAAGTTGAAAAAATCGTCGAAAAATGCATAGAGTCGGATTCTTTGACCCTTCTAAAAATATCAATTCTTTGCCGATTTTTGTCAAAATTTAAATAGTTTCCGAAACAAAGTAAAATGACTATAAATCGTCCTAGAAACAAATTTTAGTGAATTTCGCTTCAATCGGTAAAAGTTGAAAAAATCGTCGAAAAATGCATAGAGTCGGATTCTTTGACCCTTCTAAAAATATCAATTTTTTGCCGATTTTTGTCAAAATTTAAAAAGTTTCCAAAACAACGTAAAATGACTATAAATCGTCATAGAAACAAATTTTAGTGGTTTTCGCTTCAATCGGTAAAAGTTGAAAAAATCGTCGAAAAATGCAAAGAGTCGTATTCTTTGACCCTTCTAAAAATATCAATTTTTTGCCGATTTTTGTCAAAATTTAAAAAGTTTCCGAAACAACGTAAAATGACTATAAATCGTCCTAGAAACAAATTTTAGTGAATTTCGCTTCAATCGGTAAAAGTTGAAAAAATCGTCGAAAAATGCAAAGAGTCGGATTCTTTGACCCTTCTAAAAATATCAATTCTTTGCCGATTTTTCTCAAAATTTAAATAGTTTCCAAAACAACGTAAAATGACTATAAATCGTCCTAGAAACAAATTTTAGTGAATTTCGCTTCAATCGGTAAAAGTTGAAAAAATCGTCGAAAAATGCAAAGAGTCGGATTCTTTGACCCTTCTAAAAATATCAATTCTTTGCCGATTTTTGTCAAAATTTAAATAGTTTCCGAAACAAAGTAAAATGACTATAAATCGTCCTAGAAACAAATTTTAGTGGTTTTCGCTTCAATCGGTAAAAGTTGAAAAAATCGTCGAAAAATGCAAAGAGTCGGATTCTTTGACCCTTCTAAAAATATCAATTTTTTGCCGATTTTTGTCAAAATTTAAAAAGTTTCCGAAACAACGTAAAATGACTATAAATCGTCATAGAAACAAATTTTAGTGAATTTCGCTTCAATCGGTAAAAGTTGAAAAAATCGTCGAAAAATGCAAAGAGTCGGATTCTTTGACCCTTCTATGACCCTTCTAAAAATATCAATTTTTTGCCGATTTTTGTCAAAATTTAAAAAGTTTCCGAAACAACGTAAAATGACTATAAATCGTCCTAGAAACAAATTTTAGTGAATTTCGCTTCAATCGGTAAAAGTTGAAAAAATCGTCGAAAAATGCAAAGAGTCGGATTCTTTGACCCTTCTAAAAATATCAATTCTTTGCCGATTTTTGTCAAAATTTAAATAGTTTCCGAAACAAAGTAAAATGACTATAAATCGTCCTAGAAACAAATTTTAGTGGTTTTCGCTTCAATCGGTAAAAGTTGAAAAAATCGTCGAAAAATGCAAAGAGTCGGATTCTTTGACCCTTCTAAAAATATCAATTTTTTGCCGATTTTTGTCAAAATTTAAAAAGTTTCCGAAACAACGTAAAATGACTATAAATCGTCCTAGAAACAAATTTTAGTGAATTTCGCTTCAATCGGTAAAAGTTGAAAAAATCGTCGAAAAATGCAAAGAGTCGGATTCTTTGACCCTTCTAAAAATATCAATTCTTTGCCGATTTTTGTCAAAATTTAAATAGTTTCCGAAACAAAGTAAAATGACTATAAATCGTCATAGAAACAAATTTTAGTGGTTTTCGCTTCAATCGGTAAAAGTTGAAAAAATCGTCGAAAAATGCAAAGAGTCGGATTCTTTGACCCTTCTAAAAATATCAATTTTTTGCCGATTTTTGTCAAAATTTAAAAAGTTTCCGAAACAACGTAAAATGACTATAAATCGTCATAGAAACAAATTTTAGTAAATTTCGCTTCAATCGGTAAAAGTTGAAAAAATCGTCGAAAAATGCAAAGAGTCGGATTCTTTGACCCTTCTAAAAATATCAATTCTTTGCCGATTTTTGTCAAAATTTAAAAAGTTTCCGAAACAACGTAAAATGACTATAAATCGTCCTAGAAACAAATTTTAGTGAATTTCGCTTCAATCGGTAAAAGTTGAAAAAATCGTCGAAAAATGCAAAGAGTCGGATTCTTTGACCCTTCTAAAAATATCAATTCTTTGCCGATTTTTCTCAAAATTTAAATAGTTTCCAAAACAACGTAAAATGACTATAAATCGTCCTAGAAACAAATTTTAGTGAATTTCGCTTCAATCGGTAAAAGTTGAAAAAATCGTCGAAAAATGCAAAGAGTCGGATTCTTTGACCCTTCTAAAAATATCAATTCTTTGCCGATTTTTGTCAAAATTTAAATAGTTTCCGAAACAAAGTAAAATGACTATAAATCGTCCTAGAAACAAATTTTAGTGGTTTTCGCTTCAATCGGTAAAAGTTGAAAAAATCGTCGAAAAATGCAAAGAGTCGGATTCTTTGACCCTTCTAAAAATATCAATTTTTTGCCGATTTTTGTCAAAATTTAAAAAGTTTCCGAAACAACGTAAAATGACTATAAATCGTCCTAGAAGCAAATTTTAGTGAATTTCGCTTCAATCGGTAAAAGTTGAAAAAATCGTCGAAAAATGCAAAGTCGGATTCTTTGACCCTTCTAAAAATATCAATTTTTTCCGATTTTTGTCAAAATTTAAAAAGTTTCCGAAACAACGTAAAATGACTATAAATCGTCCTAGAAACAAATTTTAGTGAATTTCGCTTCAATCGGTAAAAGTTGAAAAAATCGTCGAAAAATGCAAAGAGTCGGATTCTTTGACCCTTCTAAAAATATCAATTCTTTGCCGATTTTTGTCAAAATTTAAAAAGTTTCCGAAACAACGTAAAATGACTATAAATCGTCCTAGAAACAAATTTTAGTGATTTTCGCTTCAATCGGTAAAAGTTGAAAAAATCGTCGAAAAATGCAAAGTCGGATTCTTTGACCCTTCTAAAAATATCAATTTTTTCCGATTTTTGTCAAAATTTAAAAAGTTTCCGAAACAACGTAAAATGACTATAAATCGTCCTAGAAACAAATTTTAGTGAATTTCGCTTCAATCGGTAAAAGTTGAAAAAATCGTCGAAAAATGCAAAGAGTCGGATTCTTTGACCCTTCTAAAAATATCAATTCTTTGCCGATTTTTGTCAAAATTTAAATAGTTTCCGAAACAAAGTAAAATGACTATAAATCGTCCTAGAAACAAATTTTAGTGAATTTCGCTTCAATCGGTAAAAGTTGAAAAAATCGTCGAAAAATGCAAAGAGTCGTATTCTTTGACCCTTCTAAAAATATCAATTTTTTGCCGATTTTTGTCAAAATTTAAAAAGTTTCCAAAACAACGTAAAATGACTATAAATCGTCCTAGAAACAAATTTTAGTGAATTTCGCTTCAATCGGTAAAAGTTGAAAAAATCGTCGAAAAATGCAGAGTCGGATTCTTTGACCCTTCTAAAAATATCAATTTTTTCCGATTTTTGTCAAAATTTAAAAAGTTTCCGAAACAACGTAAAATGACTAAATCGTCCTAGAAACAAATTTTAGTGAATTTCGCTTCAATCGGTAAAAGTTGAAAAAATCGTCGAAAAATGCAAAGAGTCGGATTCTTTGACCCTTCTAAAAATATCAATTTTTTGCCGATTTTTGTCAAAATTTAAAAAGTTTCCAAAACAACGTAAAATGACTATAAATCGTCATAGAAACAAATTTTAGTGGTTTTCGCTTCAATCGGTAAAAGTTGAAAAAATCGTCGAAAAATGCAGAGAGTCGGATTCTTTGACCCTTCTAAAAATATCAATTTTTTCCGATTTTTGTCAAAATTTAAAAAGTTTCCGAAACAACGTAAAATGACTATAAATCGTCCTAGAAACAAATTTTAGTGAATTTCGCTTCAATCGGTAAAAGTTGAAAAAATCGTCGAAAAATGCAAAGAGTCGGATTCTTTGACCCTTCTAAAAATATCAATTTTTTGCCGATTTTTGTCAAAATTTAAAAAGTTTCCAAAACAACGTAAAATGACTATAAATCGTCATAGAAACAAATTTTAGTGGTTTTCGCTTCAATCGGTAAAAGTTGAAAAAATCGTCGAAAAATGCAGAGTCGGATTCTTTGACCCTTCTAAAAATATCAATTTTTTCCGATTTTTGTCAAAATTTAAAAAGTTTCCGAAACAACGTAAAATGACTATAAATCGTCCTAGAAACAAATTTTAGTGAATTTCGCTTCAATCGGTAAAAGTTGAAAAAATCGTCGAAAAATGCAAAGAGTCGGATTCTTTGACCCTTCTAAAAATATCAATTTTTTGCCGATTTTTGTCAAAATTTAAAAAGTTTCCAAAACAACGTAAAATGACTATAAATCGTCATAGAAACAAATTTTAGTGGTTTTCGCTTCAATCGGTAAAAGTTGAAAAAATCGTCGAAAAATGCAAAGAGTCGGATTCTTTGACCCTTCTAAAAATATCAATTTTTTGCCGATTTTTGTCAAAATTTAAAAAGTTTCCAAAACAACGTAAAATGACTATAAATCGTCATAGAAACAAATTTTAGTGGTTTTCGCTTCAATCGGTAAAAGTTGAAAAAATCGTCGAAAAATGCAGAGTCGGATTCTTTGACCCTTCTAAAAATATCAATTTTTTCCGATTTTTGTCAAAATTTAAAAAGTTTCCGAAACAACGTAAAATGACTAATCGTCCTAGAAACAAATTTTAGTGAATTTCGCTTCAATCGGTAAAAGTTGAAAAAATCGTCGAAAAATGCAAAGAGTCGGATTCTTTGACCCTTCTAAAAATATCAATTTTTTGCCGATTTTTGTCAAAAATTAAAAAGTTTCCAAAACAACGTAAAATGACTATAAATCGTCATAGAAACAAATTTTAGTGGTTTTCGCTTCAATCGGTAAAAGTTGAAAAAATCGTCGAAAAATGCAAAGAGTCGGATTCTTTGACCCTTCTAAAAATATCAATTCTTTGCCGATTTTTGTCAAAATTTAAATAGTTTCCGAAACAAAGTAAAATGACTATAAATCGTCCTAGAAACAAATTTTAGTGAATTTCGCTTCAATCGGTAAAAGTTGAAAAAATCGTCGAAAAATGCAAAGAGTCGTATTCTTTGACCCTTCTAAAAATATCAATTTTTTGCCGATTTTTGTCAAAATTTAAAAAGTTTCCAAAACAACGTAAAATGACTATAAATCGTCCTAGAAACAAATTTTAGTGAATTTCGCTTCAATCGGTAAAAGTTGAAAAAATCGTCGAAAAATGCAGAGTCGGATTCTTTGACCCTTCTAAAAATATCAATTTTTTCCGATTTTTGTCAAAATTTAAATAGTTTCCGAAACAAAGTAAAATGACTATAAATCGTCCTAGAAACAAATTTTAGTGAATTTCGCTTCAATCGGTAAAAGTTGAAAAAATCGTCGAAAAATGCAAAGAGTCG
Source organism: Leptodirus hochenwartii (assembly GCA_947310635.1). Taxonomy (NCBI): domain Eukaryota; kingdom Metazoa; phylum Arthropoda; class Insecta; order Coleoptera; family Leiodidae; genus Leptodirus; species Leptodirus hochenwartii. The sequence goes on along the minus strand of OX371182.1, from coordinate 3,856,941 downwards.
GATTCTTTGACCCTTCTAAAAATATCAATTTTTTGCCGATTTTTGTCAAAATTTAAAAAGTTTCCGAAACAACGTAAAATGACTAAATCGTCCTAGAAACAAATTTTAGTGAATTTCGCTTCAATCGGTAAAAGTTGAAAAAATCGTCGAAAAATGCAGAGAGTCGGATTCTTTGACCCTTCTAAAAATATCATTTTTTTCCGATTTTTGTCAAAATTTAAAAAGTTTCCGAAACAACGTAAAATGACTATAAATCGTCCTAGAAACAAATTTTAGTGAATTTCGCTTCAATCGGTAAAAGTTGAAAAAATCGTCGAAAAATGCAAAGAGTCGGATTCTTTGACCCTTCTAAAAATATCAATTCTTTGCCGATTTTTGTCAAAATTTAAATAGTTTCCGAAACAAAGTAAAATGACTATAAATCGTCCTAGAAACAAATTTTAGTGAATTTCGCTTCAATCGGTAAAAGTTGAAAAAATCGTCGAAAAATGCAGAGAGTCGGATTCTTTGACCCTTCTAAAAATATCAATTCTTTGCCGATTTTTGTCAAAATTTAAATAGTTTCCGAAACAAAGTAAAATGACTATAAATCGTCCTAGAAACAAATTTTAGTGAATTTCGCTTCAATCGGTAAAAGTTGAAAAAATCGTCGAAAAATGCAGAGAGTCGGATTCTTTGACCCTTCTAAAAATATCATTTTTTTCCGATTTTTGTCAAAATTTAAAAAGTTTCCGAAACAACGTAAAATGACTATAAATCGTCCTAGAAACAAATTTTAGTGAATTTCGCTTCAATCGGTAAAAGTTGAAAAAATCGTCGAAAAATGCAAAGAGTCGGATTCTTTGACCCTTCTAAAAATATCAATTCTTTGCCGATTTTTGTCAAAATTTAAATAGTTTCCGAAACAAAGTAAAATGACTATAAATCGTCCTAGAAACAAATTTTAGTGGTTTTCGCTTCAATCGGTAAAAGTTGAAAAAATCGTCGAAAAATGCAGAGAGTCGGATTCTTTGACCCTTCTAAAAATATCAATTTTTTCCGATTTTTGTCAAAATTTAAAAAGTTTCCGAAACAACGTAAAATGACTATAAATCGTCCTAGAAACAAATTTTAGTGAATTTCGCTTCAATCGGTAAAAGTTGAAAAAATCGTCGAAAAATGCAAAGAGTCGGATTCTTTGACCCTTCTAAAAATATCAATTTTTTGCCGATTTTTGTCAAAATTTAAAAAGTTTCCAAAACAACGTAAAATGACTATAAATCGTCATAGAAACAAATTTTAGTGGTTTTCGCTTCAATCGGTAAAAGTTGAAAAAATCGTCGAAAAATGCAGAGTCGGATTCTTTGACCCTTCTAAAAATATCATTTTTTTCCGATTTTTGTCAAAATTTAAAAAGTTTCCGAAACAACGTAAAATGACTAATCGTCCTAGAAACAAATTTTAGTGAATTTCGCTTCAATCGGTAAAAGTTGAAAAAATCGTCGAAAAATGCAAAGAGTCGGATTCTTTGACCCTTCTAAAAATATCAATTTTTTCCGATTTTTGTCAAAATTTAAAAAGTTTCCGAAACAACGTAAAATGACTATAAATCGTCCTAGAAACAAATTTTAGTGAATTTCGCTTCAATCGGTAAAAGTTGAAAAAATCGTCGAAAAATGCAAAGAGTCGGATTCTTTGACCCTTCTAAAAATATCAATTCTTTGCCGATTTTTGTCAAAATTTAAATAGTTTCCGAAACAAAGTAAAATGACTATAAATCGTCCTAGAAACAAATTTTAGTGGTTTTCGCTTCAATCGGTAAAAGTTGAAAAAATCGTCGAAAAATGCAAAGAGTCGGATTCTTTGACCCTTCTAAAGATATCAATTCTTTGCCGATTTTTGTCAAAATTTAAATAGTTTCCGAAACAAAGTAAAATGACTATAAATCGTCCTAGAAACAAATTTTAGTGGTTTTCGCTTCAATCGGTAAAAGTTGAAAAAATCGTCGAAAAATGCAGAGAGTCGGATTCTTTGACCCTTCTAAAAATATCAATTTTTTCCGATTTTTGTCAAAATTTAAAAAGTTTCCGAAACAACGTAAAATGACTATAAATCGTCCTAGAAACAAATTTTAGTGAATTTCGCTTCAATCGGTAAAAGTTGAAAAAATCGTCGAAAAATGCAAAGAGTCGGATTCTTTGACCCTTCTAAAAATATCAATTTTTTGCCGATTTTTGTCAAAATTTAAAAAGTTTCCAAAACAACGTAAAATGACTATAAATCGTCATAGAAACAAATTTTAGTGGTTTTCGCTTCAATCGGTAAAAGTTGAAAAAATCGTCGAAAAATGCAGAGTCGGATTCTTTGACCCTTCTAAAAATATCAATTTTTTCCGATTTTTGTCGAAATTTAAAAAGTTTCCGAAACAACGTAAAATGACTAATCGTCCTAGAAACAAATTTTAGTGAATTTCGCTTCAATCGGTAAAAGTTGAAAAAATCGTCGAAAAATGCAAAGAGTCGGATTCTTTGACCCTTCTAAAAATATCAATTTTTTGCCGATTTTTGTCAAAATTTAAAAAGTTTCCAAAACAACGTAAAATGACTATAAATCGTCATAGAAACAAATTTTAGTGGTTTTCGCTTCAATCGGTAAAAGTTGAAAAAATCGTCGAAAAATGCAAAGAGTCGGATTCTTTGACCCTTCTAAAAATATCAATTCTTTGCCGATTTTTGTCAAAATTTAAATAGTTTCCGAAACAAAGTAAAATCACTATAAATCGTCCTAGAAACAAATTTTAGTGAATTTCGCTTCAATCGGTAAAAGTTGAAAAAATCGTCGAAAAATGCAAAGAGTCGTATTCTTTGACCCTTCTAAAAATATCAATTTTTTGCCGATTTTTGTCAAAATTTAAAAAGTTTCCAAAACAACGTAAAATGACTATAAATCGTCCTAGAAACAAATTTTAGTGTATTTCGCTTCAATCGGTAAAAGTTGAAAAAATCGTCGAAAAATGCAGAGTCGGATTCTTTGACCCTTCTAAAAATATCAATTTTTTCCGATTTTTGTCAAAATTTAAATAGTTTCCGAAACAAAGTAAAATGACTATAAATCGTCCTAGAAACAAATTTTAGTGAATTTCGCTTCAATCGGTAAAAGTTGAAAAAATCGTCGAAAAATGCAAAGAGTCGGATTCTTTGACCCTTCTAAAAATATCAATTTTTTGCCGATTTTTGTCAAAATTTAAAAAGTTTCCGAAACAACGTAAAATGACTAAATCGTCCTAGAAACAAATTTTAGTGAATTTCGCTTCAATCGGTAAAAGTTGAAAAAATCGTCGAAAAATGCAGAGAGTCGGATTCTTTGACCCTTCTAAAAATATCATTTTTTTCCGATTTTTGTCAAAATTTAAAAAGTTTCCGAAACAACGTAAAATGACTATAAATCGTCCTAGAAACAAATTTTAGTGAATTTCGCTTCAATCGGTAAAAGTTGAAAAAATCGTCGAAAAATGCAAAGAGTCGGATTCTTTGACCCTTCTAAAAATATCAATTCTTTGCCGATTTTTGTCAAAATTTAAATAGTTTCCGAAACAAAGTAAAATGACTATAAATCGTCCTAGAAACAAATTTTAGTGAATTTCGCTTCAATCGGTAAAAGTTGAAAAAATCGTCGAAAAATGCAGAGAGTCGGATTCTTTGACCCTTCTAAAAATATCAATTTTTTGCCGATTTTTGTCAAAATTTAAAAAGTTTCCGAAACAACGTAAAATGACTATAAATCGTCCTAGAAACAAATTTTAGTGAATTTCGCTTCAATCGGTAAAAGTTGAAAAAATCGTCGAAAAATGCAAAGAGTCGGATTCTTTGACCCTTCTAAAAATATCAATTTTTTCCGATTTTTGTCAAAATTTAAATAGTTTCCGAAACAAAGTAAAATGACTATAAATCGTCCTAGAAACAAATTTTAGTGAATTTCGCTTCAATCGGTAAAAGTTGAAAAAATCGTCGAAAAATGCAAAGAGTCGGATTCTTTGACCCTTCTAAAAATATCAATTTTTTGCCGATTTTTGTCAAAATTTAAAAAGTTTCCGAAACAACGTAAAATGACTAAATCGTCCTAGAAACAAATTTTAGTGAATTTCGCTTCAATCGGTAAAAGTTGAAAAAATCGTCGAAAAATGCAGAGAGTCGGATTCTTTGACCCTTCTAAAAATATCATTTTTTTCCGATTTTTGTCAAAATTTAAAAAGTTTCCGAAACAACGTAAAATGACTATAAATCGTCCTAGAAACAAATTTTAGTGAATTTCGCTTCAATCGGTAAAAGTTGAAAAAATCGTCGAAAAATGCAAAGAGTCGGATTCTTTGACCCTTCTAAAAATATCAATTCTTTGCCGATTTTTGTCAAAATTTAAATAGTTTCCGAAACAAAGTAAAATGACTATAAATCGTCCTAGAAACAAATTTTAGTGAATTTCGCTTCAATCGGTAAAAGTTGAAAAAATCGTCGAAAAATGCAGAGAGTCGGATTCTTTGACCCTTCTAAAAATATCAATTTTTTGCCGATTTTTGTCAAAATTTAAAAAGTTTCCGAAACAACGTAAAATGACTAAATCGTCCTAGAAACAAATTTTAGTGAATTTCGCTTCAATCGGTAAAAGTTGAAAAAATCGTCGAAAAATGCAGAGAGTCGGATTCTTTGACCCTTCTAAAAATATCAATTTTTTGCCGATTTTTGTCAAAATTTAAAAAGTTTCCGAAACAACGTAAAATGACTATAAATCGTCCTAGAAACAAATTTTAGTGAATTTCGCTTCAATCGGTAAAAGTTGAAAAAATCGTCGAAAAATGCAGTCGGATTCTTTGACCCTTCTAAAAATATCAATTTTTTCCGATTTTTGTCAAAATTTAAATAGTTTCCGAAACAAAGTAAAATGACTATAAATCGTCCTAGAAACAAATTTTAGTGAATTTCGCTTCAATCGGTAAAAGTTGAAAAAATCGTCGAAAAATGCAAAGAGTCGGATTCTTTGACCCTTCTAAAAATATCAATTTTTTGCCGATTTTTGTCAAAATTTAAAAAGTTTCCGAAACAACGTAAAATGACTAAATCGTCCTAGAAACAAATTTTAGTGAATTTCGCTTCAATCGGTAAAAGTTGAAAAAATCGTCGAAAAATGCAAAGAGTCGGATTCTTTGACCCTTCTAAAAATATCAATTTTTTGCCGATTTTTGTCAAAATTTAAAAAGTTTCCGAAACAACGTAAAATGACTAAATCGTCCTAGAAACAAATTTTAGTGAATTTCGCTTCAATCGGTAAAAGTTGAAAAAATCGTCGAAAAATGCAGAGAGTCGGATTCTTTGACCCTTCTAAAAATATCATTTTTTTCCGATTTTTGTCAAAATTTAAAAAGTTTCCGAAACAACGTAAAATGACTATAAATCGTCCTAGAAACAAATTTTAGTGAATTTCGCTTCAATCGGTAAAAGTTGAAAAAATCGTCGAAAAATGCAAAGAGTCGGATTCTTTGACCCTTCTAAAAATATCAATTTTTTGCCGATTTTTCTCAAAATTTAAATAGTTTCCGAAACAAAGTAAAATGACTATAAATCGTCCTAGAAACAAATTTTAGTGAATTTCGCTTCAATCGGTAAAAGTTGAAAAAATCGTCGAAAAATGCAGAGAGTCGGATTCTTTGACCCTTCTAAAAATATCATTTTTTTCCGATTTTTGTCAAAATTTAAAAAGTTTCCGAAACAACGTAAAATGACTATAAATCGTCCTAGAAACAAATTTTAGTGAATTTCGCTTCAATCGGTAAAAGTTGAAAAAATCGTCGAAAAATGCAAAGAGTCGGATTCTTTGACCCTTCTAAAAATATCAATTCTTTGCCGATTTTTGTCAAAATTTAAATAGTTTCCGAAACAAAGTAAAATGACTATAAATCGTCCTAGAAACAAATTTTAGTGAATTTCGCTTCAATCGGTAAAAGTTGAAAAAATCGTCGAAAAATGCAGAGAGTCGGATTCTTTGACCCTTCTAAAAATATCAATTCTTTGCCGATTTTTGTCAAAATTTAAATAGTTTCCGAAACAAAGTAAAATGACTATAAATCGTCCTAGAAACAAATTTTAGTGAATTTCGCTTCAATCGGTAAAAGTTGAAAAAATCGTCGAAAAATGCAGAGAGTCGGATTCTTTGACCCTTCTAAAAATATCATTTTTTTCCGATTTTTGTCAAAATTTAAAAAGTTTCCGAAACAACGTAAAATGACTATAAATCGTCCTAGAAACAAATTTTAGTGAATTTCGCTTCAATCGGTAAAAGTTGAAAAAATCGTCGAAAAATGCAAAGAGTCGGATTCTTTGACCCTTCTAAAAATATCAATTCTTTGCCGATTTTTGTCAAAATTTAAATAGTTTCCGAAACAAAGTAAAATGACTATAAATCGTCCTAGAAACAAATTTTAGTGGTTTTCGCTTCAATCGGTAAAAGTTGAAAAAATCGTCGAAAAATGCAGAGAGTCGGATTCTTTGACCCTTCTAAAAATATCAATTTTTTCCGATTTTTGTCAAAATTTAAAAAGTTTCCGAAACAACGTAAAATGACTATAAATCGTCCTAGAAACAAATTTTAGTGAATTTCGCTTCAATCGGTAAAAGTTGAAAAAATCGTCGAAAAATGCAAAGAGTCGGATTCTTTGACCCTTCTAAAAATATCAATTTTTTGCCGATTTTTGTCAAAATTTAAAAAGTTTCCAAAACAACGTAAAATGACTATAAATCGTCATAGAAACAAATTTTAGTGGTTTTCGCTTCAATCGGTAAAAGTTGAAAAAATCGTTGAAAAATGCAGAGTCGGATTCTTTGACCCTTCTAAAAATATCAATTTTTTCCGATTTTTGTCAAAATTTAAAAAGTTTCCGAAACAACGTAAAATGACTAATCGTCCTAGAAACAAATTTTAGTGAATTTCGCTTCAATCGGTAAAAGTTGAAAAAATCGTCGAAAAATGCAAAGAGTCGGATTCTTTGACCCTTCTAAAAATATCAATTTTTTGCCGATTTTTGTCAAAATTTAAAAAGTTTCCAAAACAACGTAAAATGACTATAAATCGTCATAGAAACAAATTTTAGTGGTTTTCGCTTCAATCGGTAAAAGTTGAAAAAATCGTCGAAAAATGCAAAGAGTCGGATTCTTTGACCCTTCTAAAAATATCAATTCTTTGCCGATTTTTGTCAAAATTTAAATAGTTTCCGAAACAAAGTAAAATGACTATAAATCGTCCTAGAAACAAATTTTAGTGAATTTCGCTTCAATCGGTAAAAGTTGAAAAAATCGTCGAAAAATGCAAAGAGTCGTATTCTTTGACCCTTCTAAAAATATCAATTTTTTGCCGATTTTTGTCAAAATTTAAAAAGTTTCCAAAACAACGTAAAATGACTATAAATCGTCCTAGAAACAAATTTTAGTGAATTTCGCTTCAATCGGTAAAAGTTGAAAAAATCGTCGAAAAATGCAGAGTCGGATTCTTTGACCCTTCTAAAAATATCAATTTTTTCCGATTTTTGTCAAAATTTAAATAGTTTCCGAAACAAAGTAAAATGACTATAAATCGTCCTAGAAACAAATTTTAGTGAATTTCGCTTCAATCGGTAAAAGTTGAAAAAATCGTCGAAAAATGCAAAGAGTCGGATTCTTTGACCCTTCTAAAAATATCAATTTTTTGCCGATTTTTGTCAAAATTTAAAAAGTTTCCGAAACAACGTAAAATGACTAAATCGTCCTAGAAACAAATTTTAGTGAATTTCGCTTCAATCGGTAAAAGTTGAAAAAATCGTCGAAAAATGCAGAGAGTCGGATTCTTTGACCCTTCTAAAAATATCATTTTTTTCCGATTTTTGTCAAAATTTAAAAAGTTTCCGAAACAACGTAAAATGACTATAAATCGTCCTAGAAACAAATTTTAGTGAATTTCGCTTCAATCGGTAAAAGTTGAAAAAATCGTCGAAAAATGCAAAGAGTCGGATTCTTTGACCCTTCTAAAAATATCAATTCTTTGCCGATTTTTGTCAAAATTTAAATAGTTTCCGAAACAAAGTAAAATGACTATAAATCGTCCTAGAAACAAATTTTAGTGAATTTCGCTTCAATCGGTAAAAGTTGAAAAAATCGTCGAAAAATGCAGAGAGTCGGATTCTTTGACCCTTCTAAAAATATCAATTTTTTGCCGATTTTTGTCAAAATTTAAAAAGTTTCCGAAACAACGTAAAATGACTATAAATCGTCCTAGAAACAAATTTTAGTGAATTTCGCTTCAATCGGTAAAAGTTGAAAAAATCGTCGAAAAATGCAAAGAGTCGGATTCTTTGACCCTTCTAAAAATATCAATTTTTTCCGATTTTTGTCAAAATTTAAATAGTTTCCGAAACAAAGTAAAATGACTATAAATCGTCCTAGAAACAAATTTTAGTGAATTTCGCTTCAATCGGTAAAAGTTGAAAAAATCGTCGAAAAATGCAAAGAGTCGGATTCTTTGACCCTTCTAAAAATATCAATTTTTTGCCGATTTTTGTCAAAATTTAAAAAGTTTCCGAAACAACGTAAAATGACTAAATCGTCCTAGAAACAAATTTTAGTGAATTTCGCTTCAATCGGTAAAAGTTGAAAAAATCGTCGAAAAATGCAGAGAGTCGGATTCTTTGACCCTTCTAAAAATATCATTTTTTTCCGATTTTTGTCAAAATTTAAAAAGTTTCCGAAACAACGTAAAATGACTATAAATCGTCCTAGAAACAAATTTTAGTGAATTTCGCTTCAATCGGTAAAAGTTGAAAAAATCGTCGAAAAATGCAAAGAGTCGGATTCTTTGACCCTTCTAAAAATATCAATTCTTTGCCGATTTTTGTCAAAATTTAAATAGTTTCCGAAACAAAGTAAAATGACTATAAATCGTCCTAGAAACAAATTTTAGTGAATTTCGCTTCAATCGGTAAAAGTTGAAAAAATCGTCGAAAAATGCAGAGAGTCGGATTCTTTGACCCTTCTAAAAATATCAATTTTTTGCCGATTTTTGTCAAAATTTAAAAAGTTTCCGAAACAACGTAAAATGACTAAATCGTCCTAGAAACAAATTTTAGTGAATTTCGCTTCAATCGGTAAAAGTTGAAAAAATCGTCGAAAAATGCAGAGAGTCGGATTCTTTGACCCTTCTAAAAATATCAATTTTTTGCCGATTTTTGTCAAAATTTAAAAAGTTTCCGAAACAACGTAAAATGACTATAAATCGTCCTAGAAACAAATTTTAGTGAATTTCGCTTCAATCGGTAAAAGTTGAAAAAATCGTCGAAAAATGCAGAGTCGGATTCTTTGACCCTTCTAAAAATATCAATTTTTTCCGATTTTTGTCAAAATTTAAATAGTTTCCGAAACAAAGTAAAATGACTATAAATCGTCCTAGAAACAAATTTTAGTGAATTTCGCTTCAATCGGTAAAAGTTGAAAAAATCGTCGAAAAATGCAAAGAGTCGGATTCTTTGACCCTTCTAAAAATATCAATTTTTTGCCGATTTTTGTCAAAATTTAAAAAGTTTCCGAAACAACGTAAAATGACTAAATCGTCCTAGAAACAAATTTTAGTGAATTTCGCTTCAATCGGTAAAAGTTGAAAAAATCGTCGAAAAATGCAAAGAGTCGGATTCTTTGACCCTTCTAAAAATATCAATTTTTTGCCGATTTTTGTCAAAATTTAAAAAGTTTCCGAAACAACGTAAAATGACTAAATCGTCCTAGAAACAAATTTTAGTGAATTTCGCTTCAATCGGTAAAAGTTGAAAAAATCGTCGAAAAATGCAGAGAGTCGGATTCTTTGACCCTTCTAAAAATATCATTTTTTTCCGATTTTTGTCAAAATTTAAAAAGTTTCCGAAACAACGTAAAATGACTATAAATCGTCCTAGAAACAAATTTTAGTGAATTTCGCTTCAATCGGTAAAAGTTGAAAAAATCGTCGAAAAATGCAAAGAGTCGGATTCTTTAACCCTTCTAAAAATATCAATTTTTTGCCGATTTTTCTCAAAATTTAAATAGTTTCCGAAACAAAGTAAAATGACTATAAATCGTCCTAGAAACAAATTTTAGTGGTTTTCGCTTCAATCGGTAAAAGTTGATAAAATCGTCGAAAAATGCAAAGAGTCGGATTCTTTGACCCTTCTATGACCCTTCTAAAAATATCAATTTTTTGCCGATTTTTGTCAAAATTTAAAAAGTTTCCGAAACAACGTAAAATGACTATAAATCGTTCTAGAAACAAATTTTAGTGGTTTTCGCTTCAATCGGTAAAAGTTGAAAAAATCGTCGAAAAATGCAAAGAGTCGGATTCTTTGACCCTTCTAAAAATATCATTTTTTTCCGATTTTTGTCAAAATTTAAAAAGTTTCCGAAACAACGTAAAATGACTATAAATCGTCCTAGAAACAAATTTTAGTGAATTTCGCTTCAATCGGTAAAAGTTGAAAAAATCGTCGAAAAATGCAAAGAGTCGGATTCTTTAACCCTTCTAAAAATATCAATTTTTTGCCGATTTTTCTCAAAATTTAAATAGTTTCCGAAACAAAGTAAAATGACTATAAATCGTCCTAGAAACAAATTTTAGTGGTTTTCGCTTCAATCGGTAAAAGTTGATAAAATCGTCGAAAAATGCAAAGAGTCGGATTCTTTGACCCTTCTATGACCCTTCTAAAAATATCAATTTTTTGCCGATTTTTGTCAAAATTTAAAAAGTTTCCGAAACAACGTAAAATGACTATAAATCGTTCTAGAAACAAATTTTAGTGAATTTCGCTTCAATCGGTAAAAGTTGAAAAAATCGTCGAAAAATGCAAAGAGTCGGATTCTTTGACCCTTCTAAAAATATCAATTTTTTGCCGATTTTTCTCAAAATTTAAATAGTTTCCGAAACAAAGTAAAATGACTATAAATCGTCCTAGAAACAAATTTTAGTGGTTTTCGCTTCAATCGGTGAAAGTTGAAAAAATCGTCGAAAAATGCAAAGAGTCGGATTCTTTGACGCTTCTAAAAATATCAATTTTTACCGATTTTTGTCAAAATTTAAAGTTTCCGAAACAACGTAAAATGACTATAAATCGTCATAGAAACAAATTTTAGTGGTTTTCGCTTCAATCGGTAAAAGTTGAAAAAATCGTCGAAAAATGCAAAGAGTCGGATTCTTTGACCCTTCTATGACCCTTCTAAAAATATCAATTTTTTCCGATTTTTGTCAAAATTTAAAAAGTTTCCGAAACAACGTAAAATGACTATAAATCGTTCTAGAAACAAATTTTAGTGAATTTCGCTTCAATCGGTAAAAGTTGAAAAAATCGTCGAAAAATGCAAAGAGTCGGATTCTTTGACCCTTCTAAAAATATAAATTTTTTCCGATTTTTGTCAAAATTTAAAAAGTTTCCGAAACAACGTAAAATGACTATAAATCGTCCTAGAAACAAATTTTAGTGAATTTCGCTTCAATCGGTAAAAGTTGAAAAAATCGTCGAAAAATGCAAAGAGTCGGATTCTTTGACCCTTCTAAAAATATCAATTTTTTCCGATTTTTGTCAAAATTTAAAAAGTTTCCGAAACAACGTAAAATGACTAAATCGTCATAGAAACAAATTTTAGTGGTTTTCGCTTCAATCGGTAAAAGTTGAAAAAATCGTCGAAAAATGCAAAGAGTCGGATTCTTTGACCCTTCTAAAAATATCAATTTTTTCCGATTTTTGTCAAAATTTAAAAAGTTTCCGAAACAACGTAAAATGACTATAAATCGTCCTAGAAACAAATTTTAGTGAATTTCGCTTCAATCGGTAAAAGTTGAAAAAATCGTCGAAAAATGCAGTCGGATTCTTTGACCCTTCTAAAAATATCAATTTTTTCCGATTTTTGTCAAAATTTAAATAGTTTCCAAAACAACGTAAAATGACTATAAATCGTCCTAGAAACAAATTTTAGTGGTTTTCGCTTCAATCGGTAAAAGTTGATAAAATCGTCGAAAAATGCAAAGAGTCGGATTCTTGACCCTTCTAAAAATATCAATTTTTTGCCGATTTTTGTCAAAATTTAAATAGTTTCCAAAACAACGTAAAATGACTATAAATCGTCCTAGAAACAAATTTTAGTGGTTTTCGCTTCAATCGGTAAAAGTTGAAAAAAATCGTCGAAAAATGCAAAGAGTCGGATTCTTTGACCCTTCTAAAAATATCAATTTTTTGCCGATTTTTGTCAAAATTTAAATAGTTTCCGAAACAACGTAAAATGACTATAAATCGTCTAAAAACCAATTTTAGTGATTTCCGGTTCAAACAGAAAAAGTTGAAATTATCGTCGAAAAAAGTGAAAAAGTCGTGTATATATACCTTTGAAATATTCCGATTTTTTTGGCGATTTTCGTCAAAGTTTAACAAGTGCTGCCCAAAACAATGCAAAATTGCTATAAATCGTCTTAAAACTATATTTAACTGATTTCCGGTTCAAATGGAAAAAGTTGAAATTATCGTCGAAAAAAGTGCAAAAATGGTGTATATATACCTTTGAAATATTCCGATTTTTTTGGCGATTTTGGTCAGTTTAACAAATGCTGCCCAAAACAATGCAAAATGGCTATAAATCGTCTTAAAACTATATTTTACTGATTTCCGGTTCAAACGGAAAAAGTTGAAATTATCGTCGAAAAAAGTGAAAAAGTCGTGTATATATACCTTTGAAATATTCCGATTTTTTTTTCGATTTTGGTCAAAGTTTAACAAATGCTGCCCAAAACAATGCAAATTGGCTATAAATCGTCTTAAAACCATATTTAACTGATTTCCGGTTCAAATGGAAAAAGTTGAAATTATCGTCGAAAAAAGTGCAAAAATGGTGTATATATACCTTTGAAATATTCCGATTTTTTGGCGATTTTGGTCAAAGTTTAACAAATGCTGCCCAAAACAATGCAAAATGGCTATAAATCGTCTTAAAACCATATTTAACTGATTTCCGGTTCAAACGGAAAAAGTTGAAATTATCGTCGATAAAAGTGCAAAAATGGTGTATATATACCTTTGAAATATTCCGATTTTTTTGGCGATTTTGGTGAAAATTTAACAAATGCTGCCCAAAACAATGCAAAATGGCTATAAATCGTCTTAAAACTATATTTAACTGATTTCCGGTTCAAATGGAAAAAGTTGAAATTATCGTCGATAAAAGTGCAAAAATGGTGTATATATACCTTTGAAATATTCCGATTTTTTGGCGATTTTGGTCAAAGTTTAACAAGTGCTGCCCAAAACAATGCAAAATGGCTATAAATCGTCTTAAAACCATATTTAACTGATTTCCGGTTCAAACGGAAAAAGTTGAAATTATCGTCGATAAAAGTGCAAAAATGGTGTATATATACCTTTGAAATATTCCGATTTTTTGGCGATTTTGGTGAAAATTTAACAAATGCTGCCCAAAACAATGCAAAATGGCTATAAATCGTCTTAAAACTATATTTAACTGATTTCCGGTTCAAATGGAAAAAGTTGAAATTATCGTCGATAAAAGTGCAAAAATGGTGTATATATACCTTTGAAATATTCCGATTTTTTGGCGATTTTGGTCAAAGTTTAACAAATGCTGCCCAAAACAATGCAAAATGGCTATAAATCGTCTTAAAACCATATTTAACTGATTTCCGGTTCAAACGGAAAAAGTTGAAATTATCGTCGATAAAAGTGCAAAAATGGTGTATATATACCTTTGAAATATTCCGATTTTTTGGCGATTTTGGTGAAAATTTAACAAATGCTGCCCAAAACAATGCAAAATGGCTATAAATCGTCTTAAAACTATATTTAACTGATTTCCGGTTCAAATGGAAAAAGTTGAAATTATCGTCGATAAAAGTGCAAAAATGGTGTATATATACCTTTGAAATATTCCGATTTTTTGGCGATTTTGGTCAAAGTTTAACAAGTGCTGCCCAAAACAATGCAAAATGGCTATAAATCGTCTTAAAACCATATTTAACTGATTTCCGGTTCAAACGGAAAAAGTTGAAATTATCGTCGATAAAAGTGCAAAAATGGTGTATATATACCTTTGAAATATTCCGATTTTTTTGGCGATTTTGGTGAAAATTTAACAAATGCTGCCCAAAACAATGCAAAATGGCTATAAATCGTCTTAAAACTATATTTAACTGATTTCCGGTTCAAATGGAAAAAGTTGAAATTATCGTCGATAAAAGTGCAAAAATGGTGTATATATACCTTTGAAATATTCCGATTTTTTTGGCGATTTTGGTGAAAATTTAACAAATGCTGCCCAAAACAATGCAAAATGGCTATAAATCGTCTTAAAACCATATTTAACTGATTTCCGGTTCAAATGGAAAAAGTTGAAATTATCGTCGAAAAAAGTGCAAAAATGGTGTATATATACCTTTGAAATATTCCGATTTTTTGGCGATTTTGGTCAAAGTTTAACAAATGCTGCCCAAAACAATGCAAAATGGCTATAAATCGTCTTAAAACCATATTTAACTGATTTCCGGTTCAAACGGAAAAAGTTGAAATTATCGTCGATAAAAGTGCAAAAATGGTGTATATATACCTTTGAAATATTCCGATTTTTTTGGCGATTTTGGTGAAAATTTAACAAATGCTGCCCAAAACAATGCAAAATGGCTATAAATCGTCTTAAAACTATATTTAACTGATTTCCGGTTCAAATGGAAAAAGTTGAAATTATCGTCGATAAAAGTGCAAAAATGGTGTATATATACCTTTGAAATATTCCGATTTTTTTGGCGATTTTGGTGAAAATTTAACAAATGCTGCCCAAAACAATGCAAAATGGCTATAAATCGTCTTAAAACCATATTTAACTGATTTCCGGTTCAAATGGAAAAAGTTGAAATTATCGTCGAAAAAAGTGCAAAAATGGTGTATATATACCTTTGAAATATTCCGATTTTTTTGGCGATTTTGGTGAAAATTTAACAAATGCTGCCCAAAACAATGCAAAATGGCTATAAATCGTCTTAAAACCATATTTAACTGATTTCCGGTTCAAACGGAAAAAGTTGAAATTATCGTCGATAAAAGTGCAAAAATGGTGTATATATACCTTTGAAATATTCCGATTTTTTTGGCGATTTTGGTGAAAATTTAACAAATGCTGCCCAAAACAATGCAAAATGGCTATAAATCGTCTTAAAACCATATTTAACTGATTTCCGGTTCAAACGGAAAAAGTTGAAATTATTGTCGAAAAAAGTGAAAAAGTCGTGTATATAACCTTTGAAATATTCCGATTTTTTTGGCGATTTTGGTGAAAATTTAACAAATGCTGCCCAAAACAATGCAAAATGGCTATAAATCGTCTTAAAACTATATTTTACTGATTTCCAAAATGACTATAAATCGCCACAGAGGCCAATTTTAGATCAATCGGAAAAATTGAAAAAATCGTCAGAAAAGTGCAAAGAAAAATTACACTTTTTTGTCAATTTTAGTCAAAATTTAATAAATGCTCCAAATAACATAAAAAGCCTACCGGTTCTTAAAAAATTACCGGTTCTTAAAAAATATAAAAAATAGTTATTAGTCGGGTTGTGCAAAGCAACTGCGCAAAAACAAAATGAACAAACTTTATATAAAGAAGCATTGTAAAACGAACTGCTAATATTTGACTGACGTAACATTTAAAGTCTTTTGAGCGCAAAGTGAATAAGAATACCAGCTTTTGTTCGACAAATAGTGAAGTAATGATATTAGCAAGTAGTAGTTTTATATACTATATGGACAAACTCGTTTTCATTTATCATTTAGTAAAAAATAACTCGCGATTTAAAATTATATAATACATACAAAATACACATAATAAACGATTTAAAAAAACTGTACTTCATTCATTCCACAATGATCTTGGTCTTATAAAAATAAAATGGTTCCACAGAATTAACATTTTAATAGTTAGTAGAGCAAAATAATTACTTTTTATACAAAAAATGCTATTACATAACTAAAAGTAGTTATAACAATAAGAGCATTATTTTTAGTGGTAGCACGAATTACGAAATACCACCATATTTCGAAATTACATCACCATATCTTTATTATTAAGAGAATTATTGTGTTAGTGATTTTCTTTCAGGATCTTCTAGCCTACAAGGCAAAAAACATGATAATAATGTTAAAACTTCTTATCAGTTATATCCTGCATAAATATTATGCACTTTGTTTCTAAGGAAATCATAAGTATTTATAGATTGGTAATAATGTGGGATATTTTCTGCAGCTAGCTATTTAGGATTAAGTCATTATACTTTAATTTGACGAGACATTATTTATACTAAATCAAAAAAGCTAATTTGACGATCCTTAGTTAGTTAAAGAGTCCGCAATCCTAAAGATTGGTTGGAAACAGCACGCCATGCCGATCTATCCTGAGCTAATCCCTTCATCTCCCTATAGCTATTCATATCAACGTCTTCAACTATCTGACTCACATACTCCAATCTAGGCCTACCTACCCCTCTCTTTCCCTCCACTCTACCTTCTATGATCAATTGCATAATCCCCCCATGCCTAAGAATATGCCCTACTAATCTGTCTCTCCTACGCTGTAACACTCTCCAAATACTTCTCTTCTCCCCTACTAACTCTAGTACAGCTTCATTTGTTACTTTATCTTCCCAACCAATCCTCATCATCCTCCTATAACACCACATTTCAAGTGCTTCTAATCTACGCTTCTCTTCCTTTCCTATAGTCCACGCCTCACACCCGTACAGTGCTACACTCCAAACATATACCTTCAGTAATCTTTTTCTAATACCCAAGTCAATATTTGATCTTAAAATCTGTTCTTTTTCTACGAATGCCTTCCTACCCTGTGCTATCCTACACTTTATATCTACCTTGCTTCGATTATCTTTTGTGATTCTACTGCCTAAATAACAAAAATCTGACACTTCTTCGATTCTGTTATCTCCTATTGTGATCCTCATTTTTCTGCTGCATTCCTTTTTGTCACACCTCATCACTTTAGTTTTACCTATATTTATTTTCATGTTAAAATCCCTAGTCAATACTGCCTGCATACCATTCAATACCCTTTCTAAATTCTTTTCGCTTTCTTCCAATATAGCTATATCGTCGGCGAATCTCAGCATATATATTTTCTCTCCCTGTACATTCACACCTACACTATACTCTTCTTTTACTTTGTTTATTGCATCTTCTATATATAGATTAAATAATAACGGTGAAAGTGTACATCCCTGCCGAACTCCCTTCCCTATTTTTGCTACCTCTTCTTCCCCCTCAATTCTAACTAAGGCAGTTTGGTGTTTATATAAATTAAAAATTATTCTCCTATCCTTATAATCTATACCCGTTTCTTTTAAAATTCTAAACATTATGTCCCAATCTACATTGTCAAATGCCTTTTCTAAGTCTACAAAAGCTATGCAAGTTACCTTTCCTACCCTCATTCTTTTTTCTACTACCGTTCTTAGTGCTAGAATCGCCTCTCTCGTCCCTCTGTTTTTCCTAAAACCAAACTGATCTTCTCCTAGCCTTTCCTCTACTTTATTTTCTAATCTCCTATAAATAATCTTTAACAATATCTTCGATGCATGTGATAGTAGACTAATGGTCCTATAGTTCTCACACAAATTAGCTCCTATTTTCTTCGGCATTGTTACTATTCTACTACGCTGAAAATCCTGTGGTACTTCTCCCTTCTCATATATTTTACAAACTAACCTGTATAATCGCTCCTGCATTTTTCCCCCTGCGTGTTTTATTAATTCGGCTGGTATCATATCAATCCCCGCTGCTTTGTTATTCCGTAAATCATTTAATGCTCTATGAAACTCTGACCTAAGTATGCTAGGACCTAAGTCATCCTCATCTATCTGTTCCACATTTTCTAGCTCCTCCATGTCCTGCCTACCTTTATATAAATCTTCAAGATACTCCTTCCATCTTCTAGCTTTTTCCTTATTTTCTGTGAGTTCCTTACCCTGCTTATCACATATAATGTTACCCTTTGGTTTTACTTTAGAAAAATGTGACTTAATTTTAATAATTAAAACTTAAATTGACGATCCTATTCAAGGAAAACCATTTCGGTAACAAATATTTATACAATACAATATCGTTGAACTTGGTTGAATCTAGATTGAAAAAAAAAGTTTACTTTACCTGTGAATAGCAACAGCTGGATCCGTAATGAAAGACACATCTTGCGGTGTTAAAAATACAAATTGCGCCTGTGGATTTGCCTTGGCATGTTGAATTAAAATTGACATTATCGCAGTTCGATTTGCTTTATCCTAAAAAACAAACAAAATAACTAATAATATTTTGATCTGATGTTCTAGTTGAAATAAATTATAACTTCTGAATCTGCATGAAAATATATACCATATTACAAGTGTAAAAGGTTCGAATTCGCCAAAGATTGCGCCATATAGAATTAATATGTACAAACCATGAAAACATCGAATTCGTCCAAAAAATAAAATGGAAAGTTTAAACACTGCCACAAAGAATATAAGAATGCCACTGTGGAATAGGATCGTTCACCCCCAGAGAGGTTGGCAGTTGAAGTATGGCTATTCATACCATGGCGAGGTAATACGACAATATCCAAAATCTGCTCGGCTAAATCTATCGTCATATCTCCCTAAAATATAATGTGTATATTTCGAAAATGACGATAATTTGAGAAGTTAGTTAGTTATTAAATACGATTTAAAAAAACAGCATTGGTGACCGCACCTTCACCTTTCAACTAACAACTGTATTTCTGATTATTTAGCTGTTTATTACGTTATAAAGACCACTTAAATGCGTTCACGTTTATAACACTTTCCAAAAGTTTTTATGTTCTAGTTTAGATAAACATACACAGTATTTTCTGCGATTTTATGAGCGGTAATAAAAAATACAGTTCCCTATGAACTAGTCAATCATACTACTTTATTTTAACGGACATTCAGAAGCAAATTTGATATTTTGTGTATCAATTGCAGTTATCAATCGTCAGCAGAATCGCCACAATAAGTATCACTTAAGCTCTTTGTAAAATAATATCCAAATACTTACCCTAAATTGGCGGGTCTCTAAAATCTGTTCAAAAGAGAATTTGACTAAACTGACGAAATAATCCACAACGCACCGATACCTCATTTTTCTGTTTTCATACAGATTTTGCAATAAGAAATAATCGTTCTGCAATAATGTTATTAAGTGCGTAATATCATCTAAGCGTTCTTTGCACGCCTTCGTTCTTTCGGCAATTTCATCGGGATCGCCAGATTGCACTTCTGCTACCGCTATATTGCGTTGGAGATGATTTATCGAATTGATAAGAGTTTGCACATCTCTACACAACAAATAAAAGTATAAAATACATAACAAAAATCTATCTAAATGAAATATTGACACTGCATTATGTCCGTCTTGTAACATACAAGGAGGATATAAAGATTTTTATTATCTAGGTACGTATAGGTAGTCAATGCTTTAAGAGATTGTTTATTACTTATTTATTTATTTATTTATTCATATTAAAAACGTTACTTCGAGATGCAAAAATAGATTGCGCTGTTTCAAAGCAATTATTCAGTTTTTAGCATCCATTGTAGAAACTTTTGTTAGCAATATTTTTTATTCTACAGTGGGATTTGAAACAATAAAGAAATTTGATTTGATTTGATTTGATTTCATATTTGAAAGTAATGCTTTACCTCATTTGTAAAAAAAACAACTATTATTTTATTTTATTTTATACAATCTTCACAGCTCTATTGGATGCCTACATATTTTTCGAAAATGAAATTATATTTTTCTCTACCTTATATCGCCTGGTCTATCCCCCATAGATTTTGCTTGTGTGTTCATTCTATCCAATTCTATCTCTTTATCTTCCCTTTCCCTTTGCGAGGTGTGCATCTTCTCTTTGCAACCATTTAAACGCCGTTTGTCATAAGAAGCGGTTACTAAAAGTTCCTGTTTCTTGCTATTTTGTACCTCTAAATCTTGCTAGGAAATAATATAAAATTTATAAATCAAACTAACTGAACGAAAATACAAAAAAAAATATTATTTGGTTAAAACGTTTACCTTTAATGGGAGAATCCTATCTTCGATTCCCACTGTACTTAATTTTAGTTGTTTCAGTGAATTGATTTCGTCAGCAATTTGAACTTGTACGTTTTTAACGTCATCGCCGAGATTTTCTATTTGTGCTTCTATTTCTTCTATCTCTTGATTTATTTCTTGCAACTCGGTTTGCTACGATTTAATATTAAATGTTATACTAAATATTAGTGCTGGGAATTGTTCCGGTAAACCGGTGCACCGGTTCGTTTTTTGTCGAAAACCGGCAACCAAGACAATCTCGCTACACCGATTGAACTTAAAATAATCTTAAAATCCTAAAATAATCTTATGCAAAGATTTAATCCTAAGGTAGATTTCCAAAACAAAGATTCTGAAGTAACGTGAAAAACGAAACAAAATCTGCTATTATTAAATTGAAAAATATATAATTTCAAGCTCATTATACTGGTGTTGGTATCAAAATAAAAAATATATTAAAAAACAGTTGACCACAACAAAATGATAATGCATATAGAGCTATAGAGAGTAATTTTACATAAGTTTACATTCACTTATTCACTAAGCATAACAATGGAATGCATTTGAAGAACTTTTAAAACTAAAGTACACTTGAAATTATATTGATTTACGTTCATTCTAAATTTATAAACAATTAGTTCATAAACAAATTTATAAACAAAACGATTAGTCGGTGAACCGGTGAAAAATCGCTTGCACCGGTTTCCGGTTTGATTGGCAAATATTCCCAGCACTACTAAATATGCACATATTTAAAAGAATGGCTTTGTAGAGGCGTAACAAAAATGTTACGCAAAAATGTTTCGAGTTTAGGCCAATAGTTGAAATAGAAAGTTTAAATAAAGTTTTATAAATATCGCTATAATTTTTTTTTAAATTCGATGAAAATATAGAACAAATTATGTTTTTCATACTACCCTTACCATTAATTGGATATTCATTGCTTCGGGTTCGACTTTGTTGTTCAGGTCTTGTATTAATCGTTTGAATTTCATCTCGCTCGTTCTTAATTTATCAATATGGACACGTAATTCCGTAAGATTTTTGCGACGTTCACTGACTTCACTCTGCATAGAAGCATTATTTTGAGAAACACCCACCTCTTTCTCTTGCATTTCCTTTAAACGAGTTTTCAAATCACTGAAAGAGAAAATATGGCAAAATTTATTTGTTACAAAATTACTAAAGACTTTATTCAGCAGAGCACTTAGATGTCGAATTAAATGAACAATTTACCGAAGTATCTCAGATGTAGCCACTTGTAAGTATCGTACTTGTTTATACGTTGAGGCATACGATTTATAATTTGGGTCCGGAAAGAATTTATCTCCTGTTATTGTTAAGCCAAGGCGACATTTTCTAAAAAGTAAATAATGTTACGTCTATTCGAGAAAACGGACACACCGATCTACCTTGGCACTGCACCAACATCGGATAACAATTCGATTGCTCTATCACCACTTGGAATTAGTAATGTGGATTCAATATTATTATGATCTAACAATATATTAAAGACGGGATTTGAACTGACGATAATGGCGTCTACAATCGCGACACAATCCGTTGGAGCAACTACTTTGAAGAAATTAATTTCATGCGGGATCTATAATTTGATTAAGACATAGATATTTTATATAAAATTATTCACGATAATTTGTAATGAGAAGGTAATTGTTTTTACTAACATAATTAGTTCATTAGATTAAACTTATAAGATCAGCTTTGTTGCTGTAATAAATTCATTATTTTTTTAACGATACATTTTTTTAATAAAAGACTTGCTAAATGATTGTAAAATCGTCACTACGGCGTTAAATAATTGTATAAAACATCACCCAAAAACCGTAACACAATCACAAAATTATCAAAAACTATCTAAATTAAAAAATTATAATTTATTTTTATTTTTATCACAAATTATCAAAAACCTATCACGAAATTAAGATAGATCTTGTAATAATGTGTTACGTTTTTAGGTGATGTTTTATACAATTTCTAAATTATATATATTTATTTCTTGACTTAATCATTCAAAACATATGATAAAAGCAAAATAAATAATGCATTTACATACATTATCTCTAAATGTTCCAGTAATCAGCAAGGGTTCTGCGACTGTCGGAAAATTCCTTTTAAATATTTCCCGAAAAGTTCCACAATCTTTTGCATTGTCAACAAGAAATGCGCGAAGATTAGTACTAATATGTCCTTCTATGGCCAAAGTCCATTTATTTTCCTTGACAGTGACGTAATGCCCTATATAATTAAAGTATGCAATGAAGCTACAAGTCAGTTTAGACAAATATGTAGAATATCAAAAATATGTAACTCGAAGCGTTTATTAGCTAAAGCGTATTTCGAAAACTAGGACGGTATAATAGTGACAATGCCAAAGAAAGTAGGGGCTAATTCATGTGAGAATTATAGGACGATTAGTCTACTATATGCATCGAAGATATTATTAATGATTATTTATAGATGGTTAGAAAATAAAGTGGAAGAAAGGCTAGGAGAAAATCAATTCGATTTTAAGATGAATACAGGGACGAGAGAGGCTATAAAGAGAATTAGAAAATAGATTGAGAGCAGTAAAAAAACGTACATAGCTTTCGTAGATTTAGAAAAGGCACTCGATAATGTAGATTGAGACATAATTTTTATAATCGTAAAAGAAACAAAGGATTGTAAGAATATGAAAATATTTTCAAGGAATAGGAGGAGGTAAGACAGGGATGTCTTACTCTTAAAGTAGCAATTTTTATAACATCAAATATTGACTTGGGTATCAGAAAAATATTAGTAAAGCTATGTCTGAAGTGTAGAATTTTGCGGTTTTAAGGCGTGGCGAATAGGAACGAAAGAAATACCTAAAAAGAAGCGTATGAAATGTAGTGCTATAGGATGATGAAGACAGAATGACAAATGAGGCTAGAGTTAGTAGGGTAGAAAGAAGTATTTGGAAAGCATAGGAGAAGTATACTAGTAGGTCATATTCTTACACATGGGGGTATTATGCAATTAGTTATAAAAGGTAAATTAGTGGGAAAGCAAGGTAAAATATGCACAAAAACATTTGATCAACAGATGCTAGTAACTGACCCCTTAAACAGAATATGGTATTTTACACTTAATATTACAATAAATTATCAAATAGTTCAATGGAAGAATTTTTTTGAAAACATATTACACTCACCAATTGGTCCGATAGGTAATTTGTGAAATCTATTACAATTTTCTTGGAGCAATTGCAATAATCTGGGCATGTGTCCACCATACACCGCTAACTGATTGCCTTGATTCTCTACAATTCCTCGTATTCTTTCTTCTATGTTAACTACAGATCGAATAATTACGAATATTAGAGATTATTTTAGTTTATTTACTATTTCTTAAATAGTTTTAAGAAGAATTTGATAGAATATTATAGAATACGTAGAGCTAGGCTGTAACTAGTATGTAAACCCAGCAATAAGTTGTTGGATTGTAATAGCTTTACAAGCTGAATAAAACATTTTAAATATCCATTATTTGACATGTTATTCTAATTAATACACTAAAATAGTATATTATTTTACTAAAAGAAAAGTGGATTTTCTACATGTAAAAAGTCAATGGGTTTGAAGGACGAGAGTAGAGTCGAGTTATATACAGTATATAGGAACAGGCCTGACTGCCATTGGCGTATATTAACTACTATTCTACGTATAGACAAGTACTTCATCAAATTTTAAACGCTGGGCAAAAAATGACAGTGCAGTATATTAACAGTTTAAAGTCTACAGATTTTAAAGCAAATTATAGCAGTTCGTGAAATAGAACTTAACTATTCAGCACTTGAAAAGGGGTATGAATCTAAATAAAGCGATGGAAGATATAATTGTGTTACCCTTCTCTTTAGATACATGTCGAAACTCTGATTGTAATGTTCGGAGTTCTTCCTCTTTTCGATCAGAGTCTTGTTCAGATTGAAATTGTTCATTTTCTGTTGTTTGCAATATATTTTGGATTTCTTTCAGTTTGTCTTCATAATCTGCTTTCTTATTGATACGACCCAACTTTTCCATTTCCGCTTTACTCATTCTAAAAAATAAATTTACATAAGTTTTTAATATTTCACAGCTTATTAAAACAAAAGATTCTTTTCAGGAACACAGCTTACTTTTCGGTATGCTTCTTTATATTACTCTCACACATTTTATAATCCGCTTGTTTAGAATCCTTTCTCCTCAATAAAGCATGTTTGTCTCGTTGTATTGTCGCTAAACTTTTATTCAAAGCATCAATTTTAGCTTTGCAATCGACTTGCGGGCGTGTTTGGGCCACGATTTCTTCTCTAAGGTCTGCTATCTGTTTTTGTAAAGCACTGCGCAAAAAAAGAAGTTTTTTATCGGAATATTGTTTAGTATCTTATTAGTTTTATGTCATTTTATAATAGATAAAAATTAATTCGTAATATTTACATTTAAAATACATTTAAAAATAACAGCACAGCATTTCTAAATCTTACTTTATATTGCTTTGTGCTTCTTCCATTCGAACATCTCGATTTTGGCTTATATCCACGAGTTTCGCATACTTTTCCCCATTTTCTGTGCTCTCTCTTATTTTTTCCGATAATTCAGATTCAACATCTACAACTTGAGACCACAATAATTCAACTTTCATTTTAACCAGTTTTTCCTTCATATCTGCAAATCAAATTACACTACAAAATACACACAAATAAATTAAAAATAGAAATCCTAATTTAAAATAGACAAACACGTACGAACGTAAATTTTATTACAGCCGAATTAAATATTCATCGGTATATTTATAAAATTCAAAATGTTTACTTGATAACGGTTACATCCAATTTAAAAAATATATTGTTATTACATTAAAGTATGTATATAATATACATAAAAACAAATAATAGAACACTGGCAAATTAAAAAGAAAAAGAATGAATCAAAAATATCAATTCAGCTGCAAAATATAACTTCGAAACAAAATAATGAATGTTGTTTACCTTCTAGAGATTGTAATTGTAACAATTTCTGTTGCAACTCGACGTATTCCGCTTTCTTTCCTTCCAGTAATTTTACATTGTCTTCAATTCCCCGATGTGATGTTTGTTTATGATTTAAAATAGACTTAACGGTTTCCCTGTACATTTCCAACCTAGTTCCTTTCATAAATAATTGGTACTTCATTTTTGGATCAGCACTCGATAGGAAATTCCGCGAAGTGTCTTGATTTAAAATACAAAGCTGCAAAAATAGAAACGCGAAGTTATTGTGAGCCTATAACGTGCAAAGGTATTTTCTTACCGGATTGTCTATTTGAATGTGAAAAGCAGTTGTGATTCTTGCAATTTCTTTCGATTGTGTAGAAACAATCTCTTGATTGTGGTTTTTAATTTTATACGCACTGCTTCCGGATTGTGAGAAAGCGCGAACGATGGTAATTGAATTGCCGTACAAGTCATATTCGAATGCATTCAAACCGTTATTGTACAATGTGATTTGAATCGAACCCGAATTTCGACCGGCTTTTACAAATCCTAATCCGATATTAAATGTGTAGTAGATATTAACGCACACGCATATCATTGATTTTCGGGTCAATAAAGGACCGTAGAACCGTTTAAATCAAAATGAATATAAACTAGGCCGTACCTTTTATACTATTCCCTCGATTTGTAATATTGGCTTTGCCACCTAAACCAACGACTAATGCTGTGAGGATCGCGCTTTTTCCACTGCCGTTTTTACCTATTATATAGTTGATGTTATTGGTAAAGTCCACTTCCAAGTGCGAATGGCACATAAAATTCTTCAGAACCATGCGGGTAATGAATCCAGAGAGTCTCTAAACAATAATATGGGCATGTTATTAACGATTACGAACGAGTGAGAATAGATGTTTCGGATTTAGTCAATTTTGAATTTAGTTAATCATCAGAAACAATAAAAGATTGAGATATAACTGAGAATATAATTATGGAACTTACGGAATTATTTCCTCGTGCAAGTGAAGACAGTCTAGACGGTCCTGGAATATCATCGAAATTTCCTCGTCTACGTTTTACTAATTGTTGACTCATGTTAAGATTTTACTTAAGATATAACACTTATGAAATACGCGGTATCTATAAGTAAATTTAAAATAAATACAGTTCATTATAAATGAACAAATTATGAAAATTTTAACGTTTAAAAGTCTTTTACATAGTACATAACCTTAAACCAATGACAATGTCTATATAGACAGTGCAAGTAGTGCTGGGAATATTTGTCAATCAAACCGGTAACCGGTGCAAGCGATTTTTCACCGGTTCACCGACTAACCGTTTTGTTTATAAACTAATTGTTTATATTTTAAAAATTATCACTACGGTGTTAAATTATAATATAGAATATCGCCCAAATACCGTAACAAACATTAAGTAGTTAGATGTACATTTCAAGCGCTATGCGCCCATCTTCAGTAGCACAAGATAAAATTAAATTATAAATTATAATTGTAAATTATAAATTAATTAAATTATAAAATATAATTAAATTATAAATTTAGAATGAACGTAAATCAATATAATTTCAAGTGTACTTTAGTTTTCAAAGTTTTTCAAATGCATTCAATTGTAATGTTCATGCAGTTTCCAACTAATCCTTTTAGTTGAGGATAAATATATATAATAAGTGATTGCATATAGCTAAACATAATTTACAATATCAATATTTTTACAAAAGAATTTCGCCTTATATCTCTTTATATTCGCACTTTTATATTGGGAATTGAGTAAAATTTATTAAAGTTTGTTATATACTTTCTTTCTATTTATTTTTTTAATATTTTTTCTACCAATGTACTTATTTAATTACTTGTATACAATGCTATTACGCTTTTATTATTTATTTTTATTATTTACAAAGAAAGTATATACTTGTCGATTTTTATCAAAATTATCGAAAAAGAAGAGAGGTATATACCTGTCGATTTTCATCAAAATTATCGAAAAAGAAGAGAGGTATATACCTGTCGATTTTCATCAAAATTATCATTTCCCATTAGAAAATGTCCCATTCAATCATTTTTTCACGTTTAATAAAAATTTATAATCTCAGCATGGACAGTCCATATAAAAATGTTTCTAAATGCTGACTTTGAAATTGAACACGCAATTAACATCGCGTATTAATTTACAGTTGCTTGATCGTGTTGGTATCGCCATCTACATATTTTAATATTAGATGTGTGTGCGACAACGACGATAAATACACACACAGATTACACACTAATTATTCTCGACGAACGCGGCGAGAAATTCAAGTCTAACTACATGGTTACGTGAATGCAAACCTATCATTGCACATGCTATTTTATATGGGCAGTTTCAATGGCACCTTGAACGGTAAGTTGAAGTGAATAATATAAACTCGAAAAAGTTGATTGCGTTGGTTGAAGCGAGACTTTGGCCGTTTTCTGAGAATCTTCTCGCTCTAGTCGAGTAATTCGTTATCAAGAAACGCGTTTTTATTATCCGAATTTTATCTATACACTAGTACACCTACTGCCAAGAATATGGCAAATCAGACATAAATGTAGTTTAAAAACTAAAAAAAGAAAATACAATTATTGACCGATTGTTTGATGACGATATTGCGTATTTATTTTGTAAGTCATAAATCCAATATATTTTGCTATAAAATATTTGACAAAAATCAAAATAAAATATTTAAGAAAATGAAAATATAAGAAATGTATGTGAAAATAAATTATATAATATATAGGATCGCCAGGTCCCGCCTAGAATAATTTTAAGTCAGACACTTTAAGCCACAATTATTGACTATTTCTTTGATTCGATTGTACATGGCCGCTAAGCCTTTGACTAAGATATACATATACTATATGAATGTAGACGAAAACAGTCATTCTTTTTCAATTTCCGACCAATTAGCAAAACACTTAAATTTTGAACAAAATGGGCAAAATAGACATAATCGCTTTAATATAACACAAAAATCATTGAAATCTGTCGAGCCGTTCCGCAGATTTTTTTTTATACGGGCAAATGGTAAACTTTTGTAGTTAAGTTAAAGAGTCCGCAATCCTAAAGATTGGTTGGAAACAGCACGCCATGCCGATCTATCCTGAGCTAATCCCTTCATCTCCCTATAGCTATTCATCTCAACGTCTTCAACTATCTGGCTCACATACTCCAATCTAGGCCTACCTACCCCTCTCTTTCCCTCCACTCTACCTTCTATGATCAATTGCATAATCCCCCCATGCCTAAGAATATGCCCTACTAATCTGTCTCTCCTACGCTGTAACACTCTCCAAATACTTCTCTTCTCCCCTACTAACTCTAGTACAGCTTCATTTGTTACTTTATCTTCCCAACCAATCCTCATCATCCTCCTATAACACCACATTTCAAGTGCTTCTAATCTACGCTTCTCTTCCTTTCCTATAGTCCACGCCTCACACCCGTACAGTGCTACACTCCAAACATATACCTTCAGTAATCTTTTTCTAATACCCAAGTCAATATTTGATCTTAAAATCCTTGCTTCGATTATCTTTTGTGATTCTACTGCCTAAATAACAAAAATCTGACACTTCTTCGATTCTATTATCTCCTATTGAGATCCTCATTTTTCTACTGCATTCCTTTTTGTCACACCTCATCACTTTAGTTTTACCTATATTTATTTTCATGTTAAAATCCCTAGTCAATACTGCCTGCATACCATTCAATACCCTTTCTAAATTCTTTTCGCTTTCTTCCAATATAGCTATATCGTCGGCGAATCTCAGCATATATATTTTCTCTCCCTGTACATTCACACCTACACTATACTCTTCTTTTACTTTGTATATTGCATCTTCTATATATAGATTAAATAATAACGGTGAGAGTGTACATCCCTGCCGAACTCCCTTCCCTATTTTTGCTACCTCTTCTTCCCCCTCAATTCTAACTAAGGCAGTTTGGTGTTTATATAAATTAAAAATTATTCTCCTATCCTTATAATCTATACCCGTTTCTTTTAAAATTCTAAACATTATGTCCCAATCTACATTATCAAATGCCTTTTCTAAATCTACAAAAGCTATGCAAGTTACCTTTCCTACCCTCATTCTTTTTTCTACTACTGTTCTTAGTGCTAAAATCGCCTCCCTCGTCCCTGTTTTTCCTAAAACCAAACTGATCTTCTCCTAGCCTTTCCTCTACTTTATTTTCTAATCTCCTATAAATAATCTTTAACAATATCTTCGATGCATGTGTAGTAAGCATGGAAATAATGATTTTTATCTTTAAGCGGGACAAATTACCGAAAATCGGGATTGTCCCGCTAAAAGCGGGACGTATGGTCACTTTACTTATTTGTGTTATTAATTTCATCCCAATAAAATTTTATATAAAATAAAATAAGCAAAAATCTGTTAGCTGTTCATCGAAATTATCGAAAAAGAGCAGAGGTCGATTTTCATCAAAATTATCGAAAAATTATCGAAAAAGAACAGAGGTATATATATTTAATATATATTTTATTCTGATACCAACACCAGTATAATGAGCTTGAAATTATATATTTTTCAATTTAATAATAGCATATTTTGTTTCGTTTTTCACTTTAGATCAGAGTCTTTGCTTTGGAAAACTACCTTCGGATTAAATCTTTGCATAAGATTATTTTAGGATTTTAAGATTAAGTTTTTTAAGATTATTTTAAGTTCAAATGGTTTAAAATACTGAATACTATCATATTATTTAATATTTAACATCTACTAGAGTACTAACTATGGTCTCTGCTACTCTAATAGAAATCAACTTGCATAAACTTCATTATTCTGAATAGCTAGAGTAAGATCCATTGCCAAATGAACTGAGCATAGTGGCCATCATACCGTACCAACCACCAACGTGGTTTCGTATGAATCAAGTCGGTGCTAATCGAAAACCGGTTTTCACCGAAACCTGGAAAACGGTGTGTAATCTGTATGTATGTCCATGGTCATGTCGCGCGCACACACACACACACCTAATACTAGTATGCTCAGAGGCAGCTTTTGATAAAAACGCTATAACATTTTGATTAGTAGCTCAAATCGAGTATTTACATATGCATGTCCATTAAACGACAATTCGAAATATTCTATAACATTTTAATAAGCGAAATGTAATTAAAGATCTACATGTACGTTTACTGCGTGGTAAATTCAGCTTTAAGTTTGAAATTAATACCGGAATTACGGTAGAATAAATGATACTTGAATTCATTTATTGCGGTATTATCATTACATGGTATATAAATAAAAGAAATGTTTTTTTTTGTTAATATTTAGAACAATGGTAGGTCATAAGCAAAGTATGATTTTTCAGTTTTGTCGCCTATGCACAAAATAATCATATTATACAATTAATACACATCAAAAATAAACAAAAACCACTATAGCACAGATAATTATTAACAATATTATTTGGCATACAAAATATTATAGAAGATACACTTTGTTCCATCTTATAAAAATTATTCTTCACATATTAATACGATTAATGATTTGAGTGAAATAACTTAAAACAGCAAGAGAAAATAGTCAATTAACTACGTTTCCTACAAACCGACAAAAAAATGCAATGATAAAGATTTTACATATGTACATGAATTGTTCATCTATTATATAAATTTGCTCACTAAAAACTTTGATTAAAATTTACCCGAGAAAATATCCATTTTCAACAAATAAAACAAAGAAACCTTCTGAAAAGTTATCTATTAGAAATATTGTAAGGCTTATTATAATTATATTAATAAGCGATTAGTTTATACTAGTTACAAGTATTCACATTCCTCAATTTATACGCCTAGAAAAGAGGAAACTCATAGTTTAAAACGCGAAATGTGCACAAATTCATTTCAAATCAAATCTCTGTGTGCCTTTTATTTATGATGTGTTAGACTAGACAACATTTATATAAATTTGTGAACGATAAACTATAATTACAATTATATAAACGTAACGTTTAATGTTGTTAATGCAATAAAAAACAGTTCTTTTTGTTTTATTTAAAATATCTTTTTTTAAATGCATCCCTTAACACGCAGCAAATGAGAAACATTAGAATATAATTTATTATGAAAAATCAATTTATATGATGGAATTTTGAAATCTATTCATACAAAAGAAAAAATATTATGAAATGAAACACAAAAATAGGATTTTTAAATTAGCACTACGAGATTATGAAAATTCGGGTAAGATTCTAAATAAATAAATTTACTTTTGAATGACGAATAAAAAAACACGAACAAATAATACTTTCACTAAAAAAGCTAACAACGTTCTTGATTCGAATTACAAAATACGAATAAATGCATACAATAAATTAAGAAGATGTCAATCAGGTTTTTATATAATATCAACACATAACATTTTTACTTATTACAAGTTAAAAATTAATGTAAATAAAAAAAAATATCATTTCACAAGTAGCTATGTGATAAAAAGTGAAACGCATCATATCATACAAAAAACAAGTTGTTTTATACTAAGTTCACTTGAAGAGTCGCAACTAATCTGGAAGAATAAGAACATAAGTTTATAAAAAAAGGTTATTAAAGGCACCTGAAAAAGTTCTATTTATTTAGAAATTTTAGTATTAAAGAGTTTCTATTTAAAATATTTATGATTTTTTTATTGGAAAATATTAAAACTCTTCTTTATTCGGCAAATTTCAACTAAAAACTGAAAGTTTTGTAATTTTTTGTAAAAAAAAATGTACTGAAAATAATTTTCATTATAACTTACATTATACAAGAACGACTGTATTATCATCTTCGACAGAAGACGAGCACTAGCTGCCACCGCTCGCAGCGCTATTACTATTTCCGCTTCCACTACCCCCACCATTCGCCCCACCCGTATTCCGGGGACTTGTAGGCATGGATGTATTGAGGGTAGCTTGTTGTGCGCGCCCCAGGTACAGTTTGAGCAGCTTCAATTTGCTGCCGGGCAAACATTCTATATACGGGGCGAACCGAGGCTCGCCCACAGCCGTGTGCAAAGCGACCATGCAAAAGACAACCGCTTTGCGTACGGAACTCTCCTCGTGCTCATTGGCCTACCATATTTGAAGATTTAAAGTTTATAAGACAGGCCAAAAATTATTTGTTGATAAAAAAAGTTATTGGTTATGACAATTTTAATGGTAGTGGGAAAAAAAAGTAAACGAGTTCATAATTGTCTAAATTCAGCTCCAGTTCTTCTACAATAGTTATATCGCCTTAGGTAAATCATGAACATATATTTTAAACAATTAATGGCTTACTTCATGCTAATTCAAATTAACGCATGAAATAAATTAGAATACAAAATTTATAGAAACCCTATCGCAAATTGTCAAAAAAAAAAATTTCCGCGATACTAAAACCGTTTTATTACCTATTTTATTAATCAACATACTTAATTCTTAATAAAACTTACAGAAATGAGTCCAGGCATTAGAGCTTGCAAATGTTCATCTGTAACTGATTGAGAGTTCATCTCAATTAGTTTCGTTAGCATTCTAATGGCACCCTGAATGGCAACTGGGGGGCCCGTTCTTACTAATGGCGATAATGTATTCAATACAGTATTGAATGGAAAAGCGGACATAGCGGCAGCTGTAGTTTCCGCAGTTTTCACGACCTAAAACATAAAAATTATAGAATTTTACATGAAAATTGTAATCATCATGTCATCGAATGTACGTACGAGGCGCGATTCATCGCAATATGCATTAAAAACGCGCACGATGAGCAATTCGATAAAATTAGACCAGCACGCTTTCATTGCTGGTGTTTTTAACATCTCCGTTAAAATTTGAAGGACAGTTACACGAGTTTCACTGTCTTTTACATTCAAGTTGTCTACCAAAATTCGCAATACTTTCCTAAATTTAAAAGGCATAAAAACGATTAAGATTAAAAATACAAATATATATATATATACATTTTTTTTGTGCATACTTGAAATTTTGAATGACAGGTTCCACTTCGCCTCTCTCGAATATCTTTGTTAGTTGAATGAGTAATTTTCGTTTTTCCGCTTCGGGCGTGGGATTATCTATCGCACTACACTGCACCAGTATCTTTTGCACCAATTCATCTTCATTTAAATCATCTGCAATATTCGAAACAAATAATAAATCAAAAATATTCTTGTCAAAATAAAACCAGCAACTAACTGAGGTTATTATATCCATTGCTACTATACGAATCCGCTTCAGAAAACATTCCGTTGACGGTATATTGCAATGAGCGCGGTCCCGATGATCCAGCAGCATTGCTAACTCCCGCGTAGTTGCTACGCACGTGCAACTCTTCCATACGTTCCTCGATGGCCGCCACATCGTGTCGGTGATGATTGTTGTTATCCGCAGACATTTGGGAGATACCAGAGTCTTGTGACGTCGTGTCGCGATCACGATCTAACTTACCACCTATAAAAGTTAATTTTATATGTCTGATTAGCCATATTTTGGCAACGGGTTTGCTGGTAATATTGCTAAATTGTGATGAAATCTGCAAAAAAAATCAATATAATTAATTCTCACCCAACGCTTCGTAGCTATAATTCTGTATTTCAGCTGTGGTCCGTCTTAGACTCTTATATATTTCCTCTTGAGAGTTGGCGGGATCGTCGCCGCCCGGGCCGAGTAACAATCTAGGTTGGGGCATGACGGGTGACAGGGGTTTGCTTCCCACCAGTGACGGGGGACTGCTCCCCGTCGCTCCTAACGGACTACCCGGCTCACTGCCCGTGCTACTCTTGCGCATGTGACTGTACACTATATTACTAGCGATGTCTTGTTGTTCTTTAGACAGCTCGGAGAGAAGAAGTGTCATCGCGGGCGTGTTTAAGTTCCACAGAGCGACAATGCTAGTCTTTAAGGATATTTTAGAATAATAAAACAATATTATATTGTGAAATAGTGATTAAGTCAAATAGTTATTTTCATTCCATTCATGCTTAAATAAAAATATATTTTCTACATTTT
The DNA here is from genome assembly GCA_947310635.1 of Leptodirus hochenwartii. NCBI lineage: Eukaryota > Metazoa > Arthropoda > Insecta > Coleoptera > Leiodidae > Leptodirus > Leptodirus hochenwartii. The sequence continues at coordinate 3,822,742 of OX371182.1, read as the reverse complement.
TTAAATTAAATTTCTTCTTCAAAATACAAATATAACCGAATGTCAAACTAAAAAAAAACTACCATGAGGATAAACTTATAAATTGCAATTAGAATAATATTTTTTTTATACATTTTTCTATATATAAATTATATAGAATTTTATATCAAATATTTATATATACCTTAGCGGCCTGTCGTAATTCCGCACTGCCAGTGGCGCCGGTTGAACTCGCCCACGTGATAATCTTGCCTATAGCCTGTTGCATGTGTTTGTTGCTGTTGGTTGTACCGAAACCAACTGGGGCCGGCTCTCGAGCCGCCCCAGCGCACAATGAAGAAAGGTAGTTGAGTACAGCCGTCTTTGTTTTGACGCTAGGCGTCTGGGCGGGGTCGCCCAGATACCGGAAGATGCTCGTCAGTTGGGCGGGTACCGGGAAACTTATCCGGACTAAATCTAATGTGGATACAAGCTTCGCGATGGTCGAACTTAATACGTCCGAACCAACCTAATGTAGGGATTTTTTTAAAGAAATGTACTGAAAAAAAATATATATCTTTAGTTTTTAAATTAAAGTTCTTGCCTTATTGAAGATTCTTTGCAACAGAATATACAGCCAATCAACCAGATCGGCTTTATATCTACGTATGATCTCATTGAGAGTATCTAAGAAGACGCACAAGCCTTTTGTATGCGCATCCATGAACATGCGCGTGAATAGATCGGTGATGTATTTCAGTTCTGCCGCTGAGAGGTTTTTGCCCGCGCTAAGATAATGGCGTAATGATACAAGACCCTCTTTCCGCTCTTGCCACGTCGTCGAAGTGCAAAGAGCGATTATTTCGTTGATGTCCTAATAAGTAGATAATTCGAGGGATGTATCGAAAATCAATTAACAAAAAATTATCAGCTAAGTATTTAATCTTTTTAATTACTTATGGATAAAGCAACGAACATGCGGATTAAACAAAACGTATAAATAAAATGAACGATTTAAGAGGGATTTAGTAATGAAACGATGTATAATGTAATTAGAAATTGAAATGCAGTTCATTTTCTTCACTTTTATAGAATCTAGACTTCTAGATCACTTCTAGAATTTCTTCAAACTGTTGTGGTAATAACAAGCTATTATTTCAGTTCCTCGTCAGTATAAAAATAATTAGCGAATCGATCATTTCCATAGGCCAAGGTAAGTAATATTCAAGTTCTATTCAAAAGCGTTTTGGTTGGTGATTTAAGCGTACTTACTTTGCAAGGCTCCCACAAGTCTTTGCTAGCCAAGCGCTGCTGCGAACCACTCCACGAATACGACTAAACGCACACATGAACACAAATTCACAACGATACAGGATAGTTTTAGCTTTAAATAGGGATTACCAATACTCGTTTTTTTTTGTCTAAAGTAGTCCAATCGAAATTAAGATTTTGAAGATGAGTTATATTTTGGTGATCCCTGATTTAGCACATAAGAACATTTAGTATAAAATAGCATATCATACAACATAACCAAGACAAGAGAAAATCGGATTTTTTTAAAGAAAGGTAAAGCAGTAGCATAAAAATGATGAGAAATTTGTTGTTGTAGTCGAACAAGGTTTAATTATCATTTATCATCTTTTTAACCAAATTTGGGCCTATATTAAATCAAGAAAATTGATGATTCATATAATTTTTTTTGATTTATTAATTAGATATTTTTCTTACCTCACTAGCGCGTCTATAGCTATCGTAAGATCGCTCGGAACAAACGCTAGAAGTCTCAGAATCATCAGAATTGTGCTCTAAAGATCTCATTCCTTTCCTAGGACTGCCGACACGTCCTTGGTACACCAAACTGCTATCAAGCTGATCGTAAATCTAAACAGAAACAAACATACAACTCACATAACTACAAAATGTTCTGTTTCATTCATTTAGTTAGTGCAACTAAAAAAAAAAAAAACACAAAAACGACCATTTCTAAGCCAACCGTAAAAACAAACAAATCAAAAATCCCACATAAGAATCTTACCAGCGCATCAGCTAGAGCACTTTCAGCTTCTCTACTCTGCTGTAAGATCCGCTGCGTCATTATGGGCTGTTTTGTGATCGGACTGATCGGTGGCCGATTGTCGATACTCCTCCGAACACGTCCGCCACTTCCACCAACTCCTCCTAAACTACGATTCGGACTAGTCTCACGCGATGTGTCCCTGGAGCCTTGAGTAGATCGCGGTATACCGCTCGATAGGCGACGACGCCCGATCGGCGGCGAGGGAGTATCCAAAGACGTGTCAGTCAATGCGGAAGCGTGAGGGCGGTGGTGGTGGTAGTAGCCAAGGGTTGAATAGGGAGTGTGTTTTGATGAAGGGGAGTTGGAACGACTCGTTGCTGCAATATGAAGTTGGAATGAACGTTTTAAGGAGTGTTAAAATTTTTTATTATGGTTATCTCTTTACGTTAGAAAGAAGATGTTTACAAAGCAAAATATTACAAGTTTTTAGATACTTACGCTGTGAATGTGAGACTCCAGAGCCTCTGCTTTTTGTGCGGCTGAGTCGTTCGGGAGATTGCATGGCTGTGGAAGATTCGATTTTACGCGGACGAGCTACAATATTAAAAAAAAAAACGTAAAAAACTGGAAAATATACGAATTATTGAGAAAAATAAGGTACCTTGGAGCGCTATATCTTCATCACCAGCTACAACAGGCATGGAATAGAAACAATATCTCGTGTTACAAAAGCAGCTATCAGCAGAAAACAATTATAAACAACAACCAAATTAAGTAATTATAAAAATAGCAGCATTACAGTGCAATTATAATAGCGCCTACAAATAACTTTTTGTTAAGAAATCAGATGCAAAATAAATTAAAGCTAAAATGAAGAAATGTTGTTAAGTTCAGGAAATTCGTTTTTTGTGTACGCTATATTAAACAAAAAACAAAAAACATACAACAATTTATTAACGATAGAAACTGCAGACCATTAAGACAGTAAAATGAAGATGATGTAGTTTGAAAGTATACTCACGGAGAGTTGCTGTGGAGGTAGCGGAGACCTTTTGTCGTGCAAGGACTGAATATTGCGCACGCGCACGCGCTCGTTGCGCCGCTTGTAAGTCAATCGCTGAATTACTGCGGAAGCCTTTCTTCGTCGTGCCTTGATAGAAAATGACGTGATAAATTATTGCGAAATAGATTTTTATATTGTGACGTTAAAAATAATGAGGGTTTAAATTTTGAAAATTGAGTAAAAAAAAAAAATTTGCAAAACAAATAACGAGACACATCAAGGATTAATTCCTGTGGGAAATTAATTAATTTACGTACTGGAAAGAACGGGAATACCGCTACGTTGTCGACTAGAACGTGGTAACGATGGCGTTCTTTGAAGACAGCCTGCAGTAATACTGAGATTTTCAGTACTTCCTGATTTGTAAATGTTAGTCCACACAGGCAGCACAAAATTATCCAATTTATTTCAATTAATTAACAATATTGAACTAACAATCCAGATAATAATAAATATATATATATATATACCTGTAGTACTTCCGGGAGCAGTTGTTGAACTGGGCACTTGCCTCGGCGCATAGTATTGCCTGGAGGCGGGTGCTGCAGGGGCGTGGACTACAGCGTTGCGAATGCCAGCGGCAGTTTGAGCTAAACTGCCGCTGGACGAGCTGCTGGATAGCTCACCCTGCAAGGCCTTCCTGTAACCAGCTTCTAGAGATTGTAGTAACGCTTCGGCTTGGTCAGGGAAATGGTCACGAAACCCCTTATACGCCCTAAGAATGTGTTAAGTAAACAAGGAAAAATAATTTCGAATTTCATTTTTAATGGATAAAACAATTATTTAGTTTATTATTTATTAACTATTATCTAGTAGTATTTAGTATTATATTGAGCGATTTGAAAAAAAAATTGAACGACCTACTTTCTACTACTTATTCGCGCCTCGGCATCTGCATCTGCAATGCCTTTTTTCACGGCATCCTGTAGAAGGGCGATGTGTCGTTCTAACGCGCTCGTAGGCCAAGCATTTAATAGTAAGTCAAGACATTCGCAGCAAGCGCGCCGAATGTCCTTACTTTTGCTCGCAGTCGCGCAACTGGTTAATATTGGCAAAAGGCGCGGACTTTGAGTATATTGAATAATAAACTTGATTGTTACTATTCCGGCGGTGGCCATAATCTAAACACAATCAATTCCATCAATCAAAGGCAAATTGTCAATTTTTTTTATGATTATAATTTTATACCTTGACGGAGTTTTGTATCAGGTTGATGAGATGTGGTAAAACCAATTCGGCTGTCTTGTCGAATTTCGATCCTATTGACTGCGCGAGGTAAGCTATTGTGATCGCTGCTTCGCGGACCACCTGCGATCGCAAATCACGAACGGACGCCTGAAGAGCTAAATCCATATTGCGTAACGATGTGTAGAAATCGCTGTAGTTTATAGCGCCGGCGACTACAAGCGATCGGATCTTTTTCAGCTAAAAAAAAATGGCATTTTTGATATTTTTTATTATAAAAATGTTAAAATAATGCATGTTGGAACTTACTGCGTCGATTCTTTTGTTCCATTCTCTATTTTGATCGCTTATAGTTTCCTGGATAGTTTTCATATGTTCAACAAGTTCTCGGGGTGAAAATATTTGAACAGCTGGTACATCTTCGAACGATCTGACAAATGTTTCTTCATCCACAGCACCTAAAAAATAACTTTTATTATGATACAAAAAAAAATCAATATAAAATTTTAATTAAAATGATAATATTTTAGTAGAGATGACAATTGAAATTTAAGAATTTTTAAAAATATATCTTACCGCTTGTTGTTGCTCCACTAGGAGCTCTTGTAACTTTTTGAGGGGCCTTCTTTACTTTCAAAGACAAACCTGCTCTTTTCAAAGGAATTGCTGGTTTCACCATTGTAATTCTATCTACTTCGTCAGAAGGCACTAAAAAATGGTGGAAATTAAAATATTATGAACGAAATATGATACATACGTTCAATTATGTCAGTGAATATATTTGACATTGAGTTAGAAATAGCCAACTGTTTGTAGTAATAGAAACTTTAAAAAAATACTAATTTTTATACTGGTTTAGCGAAATACTTTGAAATAAAATAGAAAAATTATCTGCCCACAAAAACACGTATGTAAATATACTACAATTATTTAATTACAATTGAAATAATAAGCAACAAAAATAACAATTGATGCAATCGAAGCAATTAGAAAGAAATTAATGAAAGTTTTATCATGATATGTTCGTTAAAGAGATAAAGAAATAAGAAAATCAAGCGAAAATAATAAGAATAGAATAAATAGAATAAAATAATAGACTTTCGATGTAATAGTTTATTAAATTTTCAATAAAAAATTATATAAAATATAATCTAATTTTATTTTATAAGGCCAATTCTAATATTTTACTATTTATTTCATTATTTCATCCAGTTTTGCATTCTTTTTAAGTTATTTGTGCGTTTAAGTATTATTTTTTGTTAATTTTCCTTTTTAGGCTTATTTACATTTCATTTTGTTATATTGTCATAAAAATAAATATAAGAATATTATTTTATTGTTTTTTTATAAAAATATATAATAGTTAAGAATCTTTAAGATTTGTTTTTACTTAAATATTTTATGGTAATATAAACGTCAATTGAAAAAATCTAAAAACAGCTAATTTAATATATTGCTATATATTTCATAAATTTATTATTGCAAAATGAGTTTTCAAAATTTGTATACGTTTCTTCCTTAAGGCTTTACATAGTTTTTTGTATTTCGTTCTTGAGATCAATAAAGACTATAAAAAAAAAAACTTACATGGAGCCATATCTGCGCAAATCTTCGCTGTAGGCAAAAGCTCTCCGCTCTCAAGAACTTCATCTAACCTAGCTAAAAGAACAGGAAGTTTCGCAGCGGGAACTAAATTCCTACGCTGTATATCTTGTCGTAGACGTTCCCCTACGTGCTTATAAGCATCCACAATCGCAGACAGGGCCGCATCGCGCACAGGACCGGCCGGATCAGATACCAACTTCACAACATGTGGAATTACTTTCGATAAAGCTATGGCTTGAGCACCGTACCTAAAAAAAAAAAATATTAAATTTAAGCATTTGCATGAAATGTTTCTTTTAAATTAATTACTCATTTAAAATAGTGACCAAGCATCGAAGAACTTCCTCTCGGACCTTTGCGTTTTTATGGCCGAAAGCGGGGGTGAGTTTGTCTAGTAACGTTTGCGCGCTGAGAACGTCGCGCTCGACCAGTTTGCGCAGTAACAGCTGCGCAGAATCCCGAACGGCGTCCCGAGCGTCGCCGAGTCGATCCACAACACAAGGCAACACTGCTGGCACGTATGGGCGAAAATCGGTCCCCAAACGATCAACCAATTGGGTCATTATCTCAATGCCATTTCGAGACACCTTTATATATTTTAATATCAATAAAAAATTTTAGTCATTGCTTAAAATAGATTTTTTTATTAATTTTTTTTACATTTGGATTTATATATAAAAATACCTTTTTTATAAATAAAAATACAGCATTTCAAAGAATTTAAAATATATTTTTGTTAGTCAATGATGCTTTGTAAATTATTTTCGACTGGACTGAAAAAGTGAAACTATTATTAAAACAGAATATTGAAACCATTACAAATTAAATATAAATTTCTATTGGCGAATAATTTAACCGAGCATTAAAGCGCAATTAGATCAGCATGATTAACTGGATTAAAATATATTTATCTAGTATTACAACAAATCAAATATAAATTGACCGCAAACAACAATTATTAATCCAGTTTGAAGAGCAAAAATCGGAGAAAAAATACATTTTTCCATCAAATAAAAATACAATTCGATGGTATTTTATTACAGTGCAAAATTTTGATTTTTTTTACACAAATTTTAATAGCTCCGGCAAAAGGTAAACACAATTCGTTACCTAACATTAACTATATGTATTGTACATAACAAGGTCGTGGTTATATTTGGCTTAACTTAATTTAATATTCAGATAAGTCTAATGACATCATTTTTCGAATATCATATCATGGAATAGAAAAATATGATTTGAATTACAAGCGAAGTATCAATTTTTAAATCTACAAACAAATTTTGAATAGGTAATATTAAAATAATAAAAATTCTTTCAAAATTAAATAAATATAAACTATGTTTTTTTTTTCACATCAACAGTAATATTAAATTTAATATGACTGCATTATGATTCACTAAACTGATCTATTAACAAAATTATTATAATCATAATTTAATAGAATCTGAGCACAAATGATTATTATTATAAGTTTCACTTCACTTGCGAGAGAAATTTGTTATTGAAGACTAAGTAGGATTTTTTCTACTAGTTCAGCCAGCGGTAGAACATTTGCGAAAATGTAAGTGGGTGTATGTAAATAACTGAGTTATTTAGGTATTTGAATGTATAAAAAATATATATACTATGATATACATTAAATGTTGTTAAATGAGATGGTTAATAAAAAGAATACAAATAAAATAATCGGTGGATTTTAACGAAATGTTAATCTAAAATACGTCGTACAATTTTTTTTTATACTAATAAATGTGAATTTTAAAATAGCTTTTATGAAAGAAAGTTTATTTACTTGGATATAACATACCAACTTAAAAGATAATAAAAAATCTTTTTAATAGCAAATATTTATCTATTTATATAAGACGTAAAATTATAAATAAAAATTCATAATATTTAAAATAAAAAATATTTGGATATATATTATATATATGATTTTTTTAAACAAATTAAAAAACAATAAATAGGGCGTATTTTATTAAATTGATCTAAATAACAATTGCAATTAGTTACAAGTTAATTTGACGATGCGAATTGTTTTTATTAAAATCAAAAGAAATGCAAGAAGTAAATAAAGCAATAAAAATTTAAATATTTCTTACAGCAAATAGCTTTGAGCTCACAGTACACTTTTTATAAGCAAAGAATAATTAATTTACATGTCACTATTGTATTTGTCGACTTCTATTGTTAATAGATTAATACAAATACAATATGAGAGTGAATGAGAATTTGATTTGGAATACGGTAAATGAGTGTGAGTTTTGATGTATGGTCTTTAGCTACTGCAGGAGATAGTATACTAATGGTTTGCATTAAACTAATTAAGAGACTTTAAATACACATCGCCTCTTCGAGTGGACATCGCTTGAAAGTACAGTTAGTCATCTTAGATGCATTCTATTTGCGCTAAAATTATTCTGATCCAAAATAGATATGCTTTGTTGCCAGTTTATATAAAAAAAAGACAAACTCGTCGTGTAGACAATTTTTTTCTTATACCAAGCTTTAAATTATATCAAAAAAAATATTTACTTCTACAATGTTTAATAAAATAAAATAAAATAAACTAAAACATCGCGAGCAGTAATCAAAGTAGCTTTTTATATTGTACATTTATCGAATTTATTCAAAAAAATACAATAAAATTTCAGAGCTTTTATTGCGGCAAAGAATTTGTTGCTATTTTACGATTAATTTTTGAAAAGTTTGTGGCAACGTAGGTGCTAAATATACGAATTCTATTTACAAATCTACAAGACTCGAGTAAAAAGACAACGTTAAGTTGCTGCACACTGCATTAAGGAAAGTAAAAAAAAAAAACCTCTTGTAAAAGAATTTCCAACTTGCATACAAAATATTCTTAACCAAAGCATGATTTGGAACATCTTTGTACTCTTAAAAAGACTATTATCGCGGAGATAAAGATAAATTATCACGTCTTTTAGAAACTTTAACGTTGAAGTACAATTTCCGTATCTATTTTTAATTTTTTTTTGTCAAGTGCGTATAAAACCAGATTAAATTTAATGAACTATTATGTTACCTCTCGCAAAGCTAGAAATACGCCTTTTGCGTTTGTATGTGTCCATTGAACAGTCAGGTGCTTGGGAATAAGATAATTTTATGGGCGAAATCGTGAAAACAGTTTCCTACAACATAGTAAATTTCACCCAACTATTATTGTACCGAAGTTAATGACCTCAACGAACGTTTGATGCAACTATATTGCTCGGACTAACTTTAAAAAAGTTTACCTTTGGTTTATAACTTAATACAAATTAGTCGAACTCACCGCCAATGAAAAAAAAAGAAATTGTCGTCTCGGCAATAAATTACTTGAAATAAAAATCGTAAAACAAATTTAGCCTGTTAAATGTTTAAATCTATATGGGAATAAATTGCATTTGCAGTTAGTATTTGACATTTTAAAAGTATAAGCCTCAACAATTATCATGTTTAAAAATCACATGCTAACATTTATCAATGCTGCGTAAAGTAAATTTTAAATCAAATAGTCATATTTAAGTATTTGTTAATTCAAATTACACTCGGCAATCTAACCGGTTTCCATATCTAGGTAACATACAGAAAAATTCTACAAAAATCACTGATATTAAAATGTTATTTGAATGACGTGTTGTTTAGTTTTTAGTTAAAAAGGCGTATTTATGAACATTCTTTTATATTTTCAATAAAAATTAGAATTGGGAAGAGTTATTCGATCTCCAAATGATCATAAACTAGGTTTAATGAACCATTTCGCGTTTTTTTCTGTCCTTCTTACCTTATAATTACTATTTTGCATCCACGGTACTAAATTATCTATAAATTGGCCGATGTCCTGGCAAGTGATTTCATTGTCAAAATCCTCGAGGAATGTTAGAAGGTCTGAGCCAACTTGCTGTCGGAATTTGATATCAACCTTCGTTAGATGGGGCATGAACCCATCCAGATCGTGGGGGCAACTATACGCCATGCTGGCTTACTAGAATAAAACATTTATACGCATAATCAGACGCTGACCATAAAGTTGGAACAAAAAGTTTCTACCCATACGCAATATATTATCTAAAAAAAGTTGTTTCGTCATGTAACTAATTGCACATGAACATCAAATAATGTACGAATAGAATATTGTACGGGTTTTGGTGTGTGCAATTGTTGAATTTGGATAATAATTTGGTCACACGAAAAGCAAAATGGTTAACAATAATTCTTGCACATGTTGTACAGACGGCCGTATCGGCAGATAAATAAGGAGTGTGTCCTTCAACAGTTCCTTGTTTTGTAAAGACCATCGAAACTATTGCGATCTGTCGTACATTTCACCGAAATTGGTAAGTCCTTACGAATGTGTTAAGAGGGACAGTTTTATGGGGAAATAGCGCCTCATTAGTACAGGACGTAAATACAATACTTCTTCATACTGCGAGTCAAATGGCTTACACACCGTTTGTTTCGTTATCTGTAGCATCGGCAATAGTTCTCTTTCAATCCACTGAGCTTAACACTGAAGTTTAAATCACTATTTAACACATAAAATACAGTTCGCGGGTGTTTATTAGAATTGCATATCAGCTATAATTTTACACTATGAAATGTATCAACCATTGACAGAATTCACAAACATCAAAAGAATACCAGATAATGGCGACCTCTACAAAGCAATGACATCTGTCGTCTTGACAACTGCTTCAAACCATTTTATTTTAATAACTTCAATTGAATAGTTTCATTTAATTTGTAGTAATTACTGAATAGAATATTGGAATTTGCACATTTATTATTGAAAAGGTAAATATGTATACGGAAAATTATTATATACAAATTTTACGCATTTGATTTTTACGTTGGTAGTCCGCCTAAAATACGCCATTGGAGAGATATGTTTATGTCTAACTTCACGTTAATTATTGTATTTGAAATTCGCCCAGAGAGGTAATTAATTGAAATACAAATTGAATTATAAATGGAAGATAATACGGGTATTAGTTTATTTCAAGCTGGAAATTTACAGATTGAAAATGATATACAAAACCAAGAAGAAGCCGAAGATATCGAGGATCAAAAGCGTTTGCAAGGAGAAGTATAATTTATTTTATAGATCAAATTCCTCGCGTTTCTTCACAAGTTGTAACATTATAGATGCAAAATCTATTAACTAACGCATTAGATGACTTTAATTTCGATGACCAAAGTACGTTAAACTCGTCCACAAATGTGTCTCTTGAGGAAGCCGTAGCTGGTCACATTAGTTTGACCAATAAATACAAAAACGCCGATTTTGATGATCAATTAAAAGTATTGTATGAAGCTCGCGTAAGGGAAGTGAGAAGTTTGGATAAGCAATTGAAGAATCAGAGAATGGAATTTGTGAGAGATCGGGATGATTTGTCTAGAAAATACTTACTATCTGAGGCAAATAGGGATAAAGCAGAAATAAGTTTAACGCAGGCCACAGAGGCTCTGAGTTAGTTTAAAAATATTCTGCGACATATTTTTAAATTGAGTCAATATATGTAATTTTAGTTAACAAAGCTGCCCAGCTTTCAAACATGTCTCAAGAAATGAAAAAATTGCAAGAATCGTTTGAAAATTTGAAATCCCAGCACGCTGAACTGTTACAAGAATATGTCACGTTGAAAAATATAAACCAAGATATTTTGGAACAAAAAGACATGATTCAAAAAGGTTTTTCCACTAATTCTGTGTCTGAGAGAATGCTAGAGGAAAAATTTAATCAAGAAATTAAACAATTGCGGAGTAATTTGGATGGTTTGAATACTAAATTACAAAGAAAAGTATTTTCTATAATACTGTTCTAGATTTTTTTTTTTTTTAAATGATGTATTTCTTTAGGAGCATAAAAATGAAGAATTGTCTCAGAAATTGAAAAAAATAAATCGGGAAAAGGACGATTACATGATTGAAAAAGGCAGCCAAATAAATTCGCTTTCAGAGCATTTGCAATCTGCTCAAAATCAATGCAGAGAATTGATTCAAGTGATGGAACAATTGTCCGATGAAAATAATCGCCTAAAAAAAAGTATTGAACGAGAATTTTTGATGATAAAAGCATAGAATGAATTTGTTTTTGCAGGTCCGAATAATATATCAGAATCGATACGGTTAATGGGTTTAAAAGATCAATCTGATATGATAAATGCTCTTCATAAAGAATTAGAAAAAAATAAAGAATCCCAAAGGAAGCAATTGGCTCAATTTGAAATGTTACAAAAAGAAATTTCCGAAAAAGTAAAAGAATGTAATTCTTTAAAGGGGGAATTGCTTAGAGTACATGTAAGTTCATACTTATAATTCAATATTTAATCGGAAAAACAACGATATGATATATAAATATGTTTTTGAGTTTTCAGAATGAATTCGAAAATTCAAAACAGCTTGAAAAATCTAAGATGGGTTCTATTAATAATTTTATAGATGAATCAATTTATAAGGTACGAAAATATCTTTTAATTATTATAATGAAATGAAAATGATTATTTAAGAAATGTTTTAGGAACATATGACAATATTACAGGACGAAAATAATTTATTAAATGATAAAATGGCTATTTTAAAGGAAGAAATTGAAAATTTAAAGTAACGTATTGATATTTTATTAATTTAAGTGTAATTTTTTCAAAATGTTTTTAGAAAAGTAGAAGAAGCCAATTTAATTTTGAACGATAAAGTAAATTTACTCGAATCTGAACTTAAATCTGTAGAAAAAGAAACCAAATATAATTGTATTAACGAAAATGATAGAGAACTAGAAAAAGGTTTTGAATTTGACTTTAGGAAATCAGTTGTTTTTAATAATGTTGCTTTTTGCAGAAAAGAATAATGTGAATTTAACTTTGGAAATAGCTAAAACTACGATACAAAAATTAGAAGCAAATATAATTGATTACGAAAATCGTATAGAAAATTATGAGTTGAAACGTAAATTAGAAACAGATCGGGAAATTCTAATTAAAAAACTGCAAGAAAAAGCGGCGCAATTTGAAAATTATTTACAAAAACAAAAAGAGACGATTTCTATTGGAATAAATACAGAAAATATGCAAGGTATTTTTTAAAATAGAAAGTACAATTAAAGGCATGTTTTATAATTTATATCGGTTTGAATTTTGCGTAGAAATTGAGCAATTTACTTCAAAAAACGAAGAAATAGTTAAAGAAAAATACGAGGCAGAGTTAATTGCTAAAGAAATTAATTTACGCCAAGAATTGCAAAAAGAATTTGCTGAAAAATTAGAGAAGTACACACACGAATTATTGGCACAAGCAAAAAGCATTTCTCCAAACAATTCTATAGATTCTTGTAAAAAATGCGAAATTAATGAAAATAATTTGTTTGAAATGGAAGCTGCTTTAACAACGTCAATACAACAAATTAAAAAAGTAATTTTATCTAAAAAAAAATCTGTAAAAATACAATATTGTTGATATTTTTAAGATGACGCAAGAAAGAAGTGACGACAGAGAAGCGATCTCAAAATTACTAAATCATTGGAAAGAAAACTTTGAGGATGTTGAAAAACACAAAATAATTATGACAAATAAACTTGTGGATTCAGAAAATCGTATAGAAGAAATGCAAAAGTTACTACAGGTGAAATAATAGAGAAATTAATTATATAAATCTGCCTCTAAATGTATTTTGCTTTAGATAAGAGAAACGGGAGATGTCGATCTTCTGGAAAAAGTCAAACAGGAAGTAGAAATTGCTATTCAAATATATAATAAGAAAATTTTGACGGATGTTTCGAATATGGCTGAAAATCAATTGAAAAAAGTAGCTGATGTTCATAAAAAAATTGATGAAATAAGCAGTATTACAGAAAAACAGGTATTGTTAAATTGTTTTTTTTTTTTGCAATTTAAAGGTTTTATTATATTTTTAGATTAGCGATATCGAAAAGAAATTTATCAGCAGTATTAAATCCTATTGTGTTAAACAAAAGTCCATAAAAAGAAAATCTGCTATTTAATTGAAATTTGTAATTATTATATATATTTTTAATATTTATATAGCTAATGAATGCAAATATAATTATAATTGTTGCAAATAAATATATTTTTTATAAAAATTGTTGATTATTTCGAATTATTCTTTTATTTTTACAAAATCTTTATGAAGTTTCTTTATTCAGACAATGCAACTTTCATTAAACTAATTTCTGATATTAATATTTCATTATTTTTAATTATAAAAAATATATATACCTGAAGACATCAAATTAATAAATCATATGAGCTAAGTTCCAATCCTGAACAATATCAATCGGACACTTTATTTCCACATTATCTTTTGTAATTACCGCATTCTAAAAAAAAATTCCTCCGTATCAAAAATGTCCTCCGTACCCTTCAGAAAAAAAACCTTTCTTTTTGTATATAAAAGGTACATTTGCTTACTTGGTATTTGGGGTAGCTTCTAGCATCCCTATAATACAGCACCTCCATGGCTTTATGGACCAGATCTTTGGCTTGCTGTTCCGTGAGATTGGGATTTTTTTGCATAGCATCTCGTAACATGGGCAAAGCGATATAAGCACCGTAACCAGTGCAAATTACGCGATCTTCGAATGCTGTGCCTAACTTGTCAACGGTACTCAAAAACGGTACCCCGTCCTACAAAATGCAGTTTATTTTAAAACGCAAGTCGAGTACTGTTTATACTTTTTACCTGCAATCCACCAATAACGAAGCTATTCCAAAACGGATCGAACTTGCTTCTTCTGTTATACATGACCCTAGTCAACCAGGAATACAAAGACTTTGGTTTTAACTTAAAACCGTCGTCTAAACATTCTTCATCAATTCTAAAAAAACATACATCAGTTTAAACGAATGCGATGCTAAATATTATAACAAAACCAACATTTTTTGATCGATCACATCTTTAACGTATTGAAAATCAGCGTAATCACCACTAGCACCCAATATAATATTATCGTTAACTTTAATTACGCGGGGGCAGTTTCTGTATCTAGCCAAAGAACCGTACGATGCCAACAAATCACCGGCAATAATTACACCCTTGTCGAATGTGAGGGAAACGATAGATGTTGAAGTAGTTATGGGGATTCTATAAACAAATAATTTATCAATTGATTATTAGCAAAGTTAGATGTTTGAGAAAACTGCATTTCATTCTAACCTATAATTAGTACTTACTGTGAATGCTGATAGCCACTTCCCTGATTGTAAATAGGTTTAGTTTGCGGGAAGTTATAGAATGCTCCTGGAGAAGGGCCGGATTTCCAAAATGGATTTGCCAAATGGTCCATTTTATAAATGATCTATAAGTTCTTGCAATGACAGTAGAAATTCAGAAATTGTAACAAGAATGACAATTCATGAATTCATGACCTCAGTGAAACCATTAATATTGACGTAACCTCAAATAGCCATTGAGAAGAGTACGGAAAATTCACTATCACTCTTATCAATCCTATCCTATAAAATATAATATAAATATATCTTTATTTAAAAAATTATCACTACGGTGCTAAATATTAATATAGAATATCACCCAAATACCGTAACAAGCATTAAGTAGCTAGATGTACACTTCAAGAGCTATGCCCCCATCTTAAGTAGCACAAGATAAAACTAAATAAAATACCTCTGTCACGAATCATGATTGATTAACAAGCTACTTAATATAAATTGATATACTATTTTAATAGTATATTAATGACGATTCGTGACAGAGGTATTTTATTTAGTTTTACTTGTGCTACTGAAGATGAGGGCATAGGCCCTTGAAATGTACATATAGCTACTGAATGCTTTAAGTTATGGTATTTGGGTGATATTCTATATTAATAATAACTTTACATAAAATAAATAAGATAATCAGAGCTGTTATAGAAAATCTTACCACTATTTGAAATAGTTCGTCATTACAGGATCAATGCTTGTTCTAACATTGTTTCATTTTTTAAATTTAATTGCGTATGAACAATTGTTGTTTCCCTACAATCCATGACTGTTTACATCGAATTGTATAAAATATCGCCCAAAAATCGTAACACAAAGCATTTATTAACTAGATGCACATTTCGGACGCTATGCCCCCATCTTCAGTAGCACAATGATAGAACAAATAAAGATACCTGTGTCACTCACAGGGATTGCTATACAATTGGGGGCATAGCCTCCGAAATGCGCATCAAGCTAATAAATGTTTGGTGTTGCCGATTTTACATGATGTTTTATACAATTTTACGCCGTAGTAACGATTTTACAATTGATAGAGATGTTTTGTTTTACTATATATACTGGTCCATTGTTTAATGGGGTGGGGATTGACATTTATGACACGTCGAAAAGTCAGAATAATCTAAATAATTCATCCACCAATGAAATAAAAGGAATGGCCATTATGCTCATGACTCAATTATCTAGAATCGCTCGTAAGTACACGTAAGTATAACAATTACAATACATTTTCGAATCATATGGAGACGGATAATATGGATACATTACCAATAACACTGATTGTTAAAGCCCCAAATCAGTTAATAGAAGATCAGACAATCAAGTGCGAATCTACGTGGTCTATCAAACGATTAAAAGAGCACTTGTCGCAAGTCTATCCGAGCAATCCCGTAAGATTCCATGTCCAATTGCAAAAGCTGCAGCAATAACACTTTAACTTCCTCGTAGCCTCAAAACGAACAAAAACTGATTTATTCGGGCCAGTTGCTTAATGAAAACGTCGTTTTGAAAGACGTCTTGCGCGAGTACGGCGAACCAAAGCGAATACATACTATACATTTAGTATGTACACCGAAATATTCAAAGAAATCCCTGAAGCCTCCACTTAATCCTAATACAAGAGAAAACAATGCCATGGAAAATGTAGATGAAGCTCCATCGCCAACCACTGTAACTAATTCGACAGTAACCACAGCTGTAAATGATCGAGTCCCTAATTTGGATTGGTACAATAATAATCACAATAACATGTATCAATTTCTAATGATGCAACATACATACGTACAGTACATGCAACATTATATGAACATGTAAGTATGCTTTGTTCAGCCATAATCGACCGATTTAAATATTCAATTACATTGGATGGCAATGTCTATTGCACTGCCAGTACTTTTGCCATTATCTTGTTGCCCGCATTATTGCCTATACAATTTTGTAAGGAAATCGTCTTCAAAGTCAATATAAAAGTTGCAAAGTTACCATTTCACACTACACATTTAATTTCCACTACATTTTAAGGGATTAGTGAAGTTAGGAGGAAAGATCAAGTAGATACGTGGTCAGGAGAATACAGATTAATAACCACAGCATCAGATAATGGGCATACCGGTGTAGGTTTTATAATGAATAGAAAGTTGGGATGTAGAATAAAGAGTTATTGCCAAGTTAGTGATAGAATTATAACTATTAGATTAGACACGAAGCCAACGGACACAGTTATAGTGCAAGTATATATGCCAACTTCAAGTCACGATGATGAGGAGGTAGAATCCATTTATGAGGAGATTGAATCTAGGTTAGCAAACGTTAAAGGACAGGATAATCTAATTGTAACCGGAGATTGGAATGCCGTAGTAGGTAAGGGAAAGGAAGTTTCAATAGTAGGAGAATATGGAATAGGAACACGTAATGATAGAGGGGATAGATTGGTAGAGTTTTGTATTAGGAATAAGCTAGTGGTAGCAAACACGCTTTTTCAGAATCACAAGCGCAGGATATATACGTGGAAAATGCCAGGAGATATAGGGAGGTATCAGATAGATTACATACTGGTTAAAGAGAGGTTTAGGAACCAGATTAAGAATTGTAAGAGTTACCCTGGAGCAGATATTGATAGTGACCATAATTTAGTAGTCCTGGACTCAGAGGTCAAATTCAAGAAATTACAGAAGTCTAAACAGGTCAGAGTAGATGTCGATAGGTTAAAATTAGCTGATGTATGTGAAAAGTACAAGCAGAAAGTAGAAATCATGGCTAATGGAACATCTAGGAACGACATAGATTGCGAATGGAGGGAAATCAGAAATGGGTTAACTACAGCAGCAAATGAAGTATTAGGCACAAAGAAAAGGGCAGGTAGGAGGGAATGGATCACGGAAGAAATAGTTAAAATGATAGAAGCAAGAAGGAAAATTAAAATTGGAAACACAGAAGCAGGACAGAAAAAATATAAGGAACTAAGGAACTTAATTAATAGGAAATGCAAGCTAGCGAAAGAAGAGTGGATAAAAGGAAATTGTGAGGATATTGAGGAGGATATGAGAAGAGGTAAAGTAGATTTGGGCTACAGGAAAATTAAGTCACATTTTTCTAAAGTAAAACCAAAGGGTAACATTATATGTGATAAGCAGGGTAAGGAACTCACAGAAAATAAGGAAAAAGCTAGAAGATGGAAGGAGTATCTTGAAGATTTATATAAAGGTAGGCAGGACATGGAGGAGCTAGAAAATGTGGAACAGATAGATGAGGATGACTTAGGTCCTAGCATACTTAGGTCAGAGTTTCATAGAGCATTAAATGATTTACGGAATAACAAAGCAGCGGGGATTGATATGATACCAGCCGAATTAATAAAACACGCAGGGGAAAAAATGCAGGAGCGATTATACAGGTTAGTTTGTAAAATATATAAGAAGGGAGAAGTACCACAGGATTTTCAGCGTAGTAGAATAGTAACAATGCCGAAGAAAATAGGAGCTAATTTGTGTGAGAACTATAGGACCATTAGTCTACTATCACATGCATCGAAGATATTGTTAAAGATTATTTATAGGAGATTAGAAAATAAAGTAGAGGAAAGGCTAGGAGAAGATCAGTTTGGTTTTAGGAAAAACAGAGGGACGAGAGAGGCGATTCTAGCACTAAGAACGGTAGTAGAAAAAAGAAAGAGGGTAGGAAAGGTAACTTGCATAGCTTTTGTAGACTTAGAAAAGGCATTTGACAATGTAGATTGGGACATAATCTTTAGAATTTTAAAAGAAACGGGTATAGATTATAAGGATAGGAGAATAATTTTTAATTTATATAAACACCAAACTGCCTTAGTTAGAATTGAGGGGGAAGAAGAGGTAGCAAAAATAGGGAAGGGAGTTCGGCAGGGATGTACACTTTCACCGTTATTATTTAATCTATATATAGAAGATGCAATAAACAAAGTAAAAGAAGAGTATAGTGTAGGTGTGAATGTACAGGGAGAGAAAATATATATGCTGAGATTCGCCGACGATATAGCTATATTGGAAGAAAGCGAAAAGAATTTAGAAAGGGTATTGAATGGTATGCAGGCAGTATTGACTAGGGATTTTAACATGAAAATAAATATAGGTAAAACTAAAGTGATGAGGTGTGACAAAAAGGATTGCAGTAGAAAAATGAGGATCACAATAGGAGATAATAGAATCGAAGAAGTGTCAGATTTTTGTTATTTAGGCAGTAGAATCACAAAAGATAATCGAAGCAAGGTAGATATAAAGTGTAGGATAGCACAGGGTAGGAAGGCATTCGTAGAAAAAGAACAGATTTTAAGATCAAATATTGACTTGGGTATTAGAAAAAGATTACTGAAGGTATATGTTTGGAGTGTAGCACTGTACGGGTGTGAGGCGTGGACTATAGGAAAGGAAGAGAAGCGTAGATTAGAAGCACTTGAAATGTGGTGTTATAGGAGGATGATGAGGATTGGTTGGGAAGATAAAGTAACAAATGAAGCTGTACTAGAGTTAGTAGGGTAGAAGAGAAGTATTTGGAGAGTGTTACAGCGTAGGAGAGACAGATTAGTAGGGCATATTCTTAGGCATGGGGGGATTATGCAATTGATCATAGAAGGTAGAGTGGAGGGAAAGAGAGGGGTAGGTAGGCCTAGATTGGAGTATGTGAGTCAGATAGTTGAAGACGTTGAGATGAATAGCTATAGGGAGATGAAGGGATTAGCTCAGGATAGATCGGCATGGCGTGCTGTTTCCAACCAATCTTTAGGATTGCGGACTCTTTAACTAACTAACTACATTTTAAATCGCCGCGTATTATCGCGTGACGGACGATGAAAGCAATCGTTTGAAGTAGTTGCGATAAAAAAAAATCAAATACGTGTAATTTATTTTAGATTTAAATAGTAAAAAGCTACGACTACATTTAAGTTATTATTCGAGTTCTTTTTCTTAAATAGAACACGTAATTTTAAATATTCCAGTGCACATTTACAGCAGTATGGTGCTCCCATGCCCGGCTTATCTGGTCCTGACAACTTAAACGAATACGACAATAATCGTGTAATTCTAGAGCAGGGAACTTTAGTCTATCGTAATAACGCTGCGGGCGCCGCTCCTGGTGCGGGTGACGCCGGTCTTGTTCCACCACCACCCTTCAATAATGGCGGCAACGATGCAGCCGCTGAACAGGACGCACCGGTCGCTGACGTTCCCGCGCCACCGGCTCAGCCGCAACAGGTAACACCTTATTGCGTTATGAAAGCATTTCCACATAAATACGACTGTTCTATTTCGTTGGTTGCAGTTACGCGGCATCGGTTTGAATGACGATCGCGATCATCGTGACTGGTTGGATCATTTCTACATGGTGTGTCGTATAATGATTTTCGTCAGTATCGTGTACTTCTATTCTAGCGCGATGCGATTCATCGTTGTGTTCTTCACAGCGATTTGTTTATACTTGTACCAAATTGGGTTTTTCCGCAATGTCAATATTAACAACAACGATATAAACGCGAACGAGCGGCGTCCGGGGGAAGGTGCGATCGGCGTAGCCCGTGTACCTGGTGGCGCCCCACTTGCCGCAGAACCGGATAATAACGACGATCAATTTATACGACAGCAAGAAGGGGATCCATCCAGATTGACAGTAGTTTGGACATTTGTGACCACTTTTCTTGCCTCTTTGCTACCAGAAATACCCAATGTTGTTTAGTCTTAATTCCTATCTAGCTTTAGCGCTTGTTGTACAATTCGCTGTATGTTATACTAAATGAAAATTTAAATACTCACATTGGGTGTATAAAAAATTCCAAGGTACGGTGAATTTGAATTGGGTAACAGGGGCGATATTTTGAAGGCAATAAAGTCCTTTGGTATAATATATTTGCATAAAATGTATAAAAACTATAGTATATTTCGATAAAACGTAATTAGATGCATATACAAGCTTGATGCGCTTTTCAGAGACTATCCCTTATCTGCTGAAGCACCAATTTCATATAGATGGGGGTTTACATCTACTGTATTTACATCTTGCTTATAAATGTTTGAATTAAAATTTACAGGTGATATGCTGTATAATTTTCACCATTGTGATCGATTTTAATGTTATAATAAATATATTAATTTTAACACGTTTATTAATATACGTCTGCTAAGCAACATAATTAGCGAGTCTTTATTTATACTATAAGAATTAAAAAAAAAAAACGCGAAAGAAAAAACCGATATATTCAGAACTAGAAAAAAGTTTACTTTACTAATCTGCCAAAAAATTATTTTCCTTTTTTTTTTATTTGCTTTCACTTTGTTGTTTTTCTTCAAAAGATTCCGATTAATGAAATTTTCATTAAATTTGCCACAAATTTGTTCAATGTAATTTTACATTCATTATACATATGGTTTTTATATTTAACTAGTTGCAGATTTAGAATCCTCATTTCAATCGTTTTTTGACGTAAAATAAAAATTGTTAATTTCACCATGGCACGTCCATATAAAAATGCTCCCAAATGCTCACTTTGAAAATATGTAACTATTGAAATTGAAGAGGCAATTAACAGCGCGAGTTAATTGGGTATATACTACCGTACAAAAATTCGAAAAATGACATATTATGTCAAAAAAACTGCTTCTTACGTTTATTGCGCATGTTCAGAAAATTAACAGCGCGAATTAATTGAGTATCACCTATCGTACAAAAATTCGAAAAATAACATGTCAAAAAAACTGCTTCTTACGTTTATTGCGCATGTTTAGAAAATTAACAGCGCGAGTTAATTGGGTATCACCTATCGTACAAAAATTCGAAAAATAGCATATGTCAAAAAAACAGCTTCTTACGTTTATTGCGCTTGTTCAGAAAATTAACAGCGCGAGTTAATTGGGTATCACTTATCGTACAAAAATTCGAAAAATAGCATATGTCAAAAAAACTGCTTCTTATGTTTATTGCGCATGTTCAGAAAATTAACAGCGCGAGTTAATTGGGTATCACCTACCGTACAAAAATTCGAAAAATGACATATTGTGTCAAAAAACTGCTTCTTACGTCTATTGCGCATGTTCAGAAAATTAACAGCGCGAGTTAATTGGGTATCACCTACCGTACAAAAATTCGAAAAATGACATATTGTGTCAAAAAAACTGCTTCTTACGTTTATTGCGCTTGTTCAGAAAATTAACAGCGCGAGTTAATTGGGTATCACTTATCGTATAAAAATTCGAAAAATAGCATATGTCAAAAAAACTGCTTCTTACGTTTATTGCGCATGTTCAGAAAATCTTGCAACTCATGAAAAGTTCAAAGCAGATAGGAGGTATTGTCAGATCGCTGACGGTATTTTTTTGGATGTGATTTAGGTGACAATGTTGATTTGAAATGATACGTGTCAAATGCGTCATAATTGTATCTTGAGGAGGGACTACAATTGGATACGGGCTTGTGATTGGTGTCCATGTTGCGCTGACTAGCTTTCAAAACTTTAGAACAACTTAAAAATCAACAAACGCGTCACACATAATTTTCGCTTACATTAAAGAAATGGAGCCTTCGAACAATACGATTAGCTCGAAAACTATTCATCAAAGTTTCGATGAACATAACGAAGCTATTCAATTTGACGAAACAGACATGGAGCAATTTAATTTAAATGCGATAGAAGCAGACCGTGTAGATACGATTCTTTGCATCCTCTACAATAATTCTTTTGTGGGGGCGGCATATTTTGATTTAACCACGTCCCAAGTAAGATAATGTTTAAAATATGCGACTACTTAAGTTTACATACGTGTATTTTTATAAGCTTTATGTTTTGTGTGACATGGCTGATTCTGGACCCCAATATTACGCAATACCTTTGCTGATTCGTTTAATTAATCCAAAATACATTATAGCGATGGGAAGTACATGTGAAGAACATATAAAATGTATTATAGATTCTTTCACTGTTGCGGCTGATACTATTTCTCTTTCCGATCAGTTAAGAGACATACCTAATAATTTACTTTTATTATCGCATCAAGAATATTGTAAGTATATTTTCAAATATATATGGATGGGTCAGTGCAAGAGGGTAACAACACCAAAAACCATATTCAGAGATAATTGGCTTTTAAGCGTTTGCTACCCAAAATATCTACAATAACTATTTCGTTTTTCAATTAAATGGCCAGATTCATAAACATAACGAACCTAACAGTAATTTGAATAATGGAACTAACTCTAAAAGTTTCATTGTAGAAATGAATAGTTAGATTGGGTTAAGATGGGAATAATTACGTAGAGGCATATTGAAAATAATATTCGAGTTGGCACTTTATCGAACTGGTAAAGTACCTCTGAAGCCACGTGTTGGCATTATTAACTCAGTGATGAATTTGTGAACTCGCAAATTCAAGAGTCAATTGCAGAGGGTAACAACTGTTACCCTCTTGAAATGACCCAGCGATTTATTTGATTGGTTGATTTTTTTATGTGTCGGGTACTTTCGTTGAATTAAAGTCAACTTTAGATAGAACTATCATTTCAAAAGCTTTCAGTTTGCCCAATAGTCGTATGTTCAGCTTTCCGTGTCAATCTGTCTTGAACCACCTCCTCCATTGAACCTCCTCAACCACCGCATCCAACTTTTTTATTTCCTTTTCTAATTCACAACGCACAGTTCTTTTCGCAAGTGTTATTCTCCGCACATATGCTATTAATATTCATTTCCTAATACCCAAGTCAATATATGACCTTAATATTTTCTACAAATGCCTTCCTACCCCGCTTCCTTACTTCGATTGCCCTTGTAATTTTACTTCCCAAGCAACAAAACTGAAACACTTTTATTTTATTATAATATATATTCTTCGCCTGTTTTCTTTCTCTTCTTTAGTTTTATAACCTTATTTTTCTTTATATATTATCTTCATATTATAATGTCTACTTTTTAATTCCAACATATCATTGAATGTTCTAAATTTCTTTTCTAAAAATATTTATCAATAAAGATCTATTCTATTCGATTCTATTCTATACCTGGAGCAACAGTATTTGTTTGTAACATACAAATATGTTTTTAGCATACGATGCTTGCAAGCATCGATTATTTGATGTGGACTTAGCATTGAATCGAAATCGCAACTTCGACAAATCCGCGAAGGAAATTTATTTGAATTCCGTCATCGATTTTGATAATAAATTGTCCGTTCATGCATTGGCTGCTCTGATCAAATTTGCAGAAAAGAACTGGCTACGCATCAATTTCAACGATAAGGAGCCAATATCCTTCATGAATATCAAACAAACTTCTCTGTAGGAACAAATAAATAAATCAAGTTTATCGAATTTATATATGCAATATTATTTACAGGGAAAATTATACATTCATGGACCATTTCTCATTCAATGGTTTGCAAATATTTGAAAATAAAATGCACGATTCTGCATTTAAACGAAAAGAGAAAAATATTAGAGAAGGATTTAGTTTGTATAAAATGTTTTCGCAATATTGCAAAAGTAAACTGGGCTGTAACGCAGCGAGGTATTAAACCGAAAAATAGGATAATTGCAGTGTTATTTCACTAATAAAGAAATAAGACAATTATATAATTTTTAGAAATATAATGTTGAATCCAATTTCGAAATTAGAAACAATAAATCTGCGGTTGAATTTCATCAAATTTGCAACAAATCCTACAAATAAACACTACATCGATGATTTACAACAGTGTATTAAATACTTATCAAATATCGAAGTAAGTGTATGAATAATTTTAATTGCAATTCATTTTAATGTATTCATTACAGACGCATGTTTTAAAAATCCAACATTCTCGTGCTAAGGGACGAAATTGGAAAGCAATACATATTGTGAGTATGACCATGTGCAAGAAAATAACGCAGTATAGAATTTTTAAAGAAATAATTGCCAACGGCTTTTAAATCCAAAAAAAATTACACTATATGTAATCAAATACAATGCCTTCAAAATTCAGCCTTTATATAGGCTAGTTTGTAAAATATATGAGAAGGGAGAAGTACCACAGGATTTTCAGCGTAGTAGAATAGTAACAATGCCGAAGAAAATAGGAGCTAATTTGTGTGAGAACTATAGGACCATTAGTCTACTATCACATGCATCGAAGATATTGCTAAAGATTATTTATAGGAGATTAGAAAATAAAGTAGAGGAAAGGCTAGGAGAAGATCAGTTTGGTTTTAGGAAAAACAGAGGGACGAGGGAGGCGATTTTAGCACTAAGAACAGTAGTAGAAAAAAGAATGAGGGTAGGAAAGGTAACTTGCATAGCTTTTGTAGATTTAGAAAAGGCATTTGATAATGTAGATTGGGACATAATGTTTAGAATTTTAAAAGAAACGGGTATAGATTATAAGGATAGGAGAATAATTTTTAATTTCTATAAACACCAAACTGCCTTAGTTAGAATTGAGGGGGAAGAAGAGGTAGCAAAAATAGGGAAGGGAGTTCGGCAGGGATGTACACTTTCACCGTTATTATTTAATCTATATATAGAAGATGCAATAAACAAAGTAAAAGAAGAGTATAGTGTAGGTGTGAATGTACAGGGAGAGAAAATATATATGTTGAGATTCGCCGACGATATAGCTATATTGGAAGAAAGCGAAAAGAATTTAGAAAGGGTATTGAATGGTATGCAGGCAGTATTGACTAGGGATTTTAACATGAAAATAAATATAGGTAAAACTAAAGTGATGAGGTGTGACAAAAAGGAATGCAGTAGAAAAATGAGGATCTCAATAGGAGATAATAGAATCGAAGAAGTGTCAGATTTTTGTTATTTAGGCAGTAGAATCACAAAAGATAATCGAAGCAAGGTAGATATAAAGTGTAGGATAGCACAGGGTAGGAAGGCATTCGTAGAAAAGGAACAGATTTTAAGATCAAATGTTGACTTGGGTATTAGAAAAAGATTACTGAAGGTATATGTTTGGAGTGTAGCACTGTACGGGTGTGAGGCGTGGACTATAGGAAAGGAAGAGAAGCGTAGATTACAAGCATTCGAAATGTGGTGTTATAGGAGGATGATGAGGATTGGTTGGGAAGATAAAGTAACAAATGAAGCTGTACTAGAGTTAGTAGGGGAGAAGAGAAGTATTTGGAGAGTGTTACAGCGTAGGAGAGACAGATTAGTAGGGCATATCCTTAGGCATGGGGGGATTATGCAATTGATCATAGAAGGTAGAGTGGAGGGAAAGAGAGGGGTAGGTAGGCCTAGATTGGAGTATGTGAGTCAGATAGTTGAAGACGTTGAGATGAATAGCTATAGGGAGATGAAGGGATTAGCTCAGGATAGATCGGCATGGCGTGCTGTTTCCAACCAATCTTTAGGATTGCGGACTCTTTAACTAACTAAGCCTTCAGAAACGTTATTTTTACTCTCCTGTAATATGTATAAAATTGCACATGTCTTGTTTTGCCATCTCACCACAGATTTAATAATTTACTAACGGGTAGTTTGACTTAATATTTTTGTTGCAGACAATTTATAATACATTGTACATTCAAGAATCCGCCATAGCATTTTCAAGTGAAAATTTATTGTTGAAACTCTTAACGGAGTGTGTTACAGAACCTTTGTATGGATTGGATAATTGCATCACAAAAGCAATTGATTTCGACCAGAAAATGTTATCAAATAAACCGTTGATTCGTGACGGCCTGGATGAAGACCTAGATGCTAGTACGATTTTGTTAGAACAAACGTTTCAATGCGTGTTTTTCTTTTTAATTTGAACATTCCTTTTTTATATAAATGATTTACATACAATTTAATTGTTTATTTAGAGAGGACCCAAAGAAAAGAGATTAGTAAGAATGTTACAGCAGCAGCAGAGTGTATGATTGATATGATAGCGGCAAACATCGATGTTAAATTAATTACTTATATACCGGACGTGGGTCATATGATAGTCACTCGCAAGAAGATTGAGGACGAGACTCTAGATTTTCAGTTATTCGTACGTTGATATTGTATTATTGTTTCTAAGTAATGATTTGAACGAATTGAATGCAACATTTTTGTAATGATCGATGATGTGAATTCGTTCTAATTTATTGTAACTAAACAATTTCTTTCCAGTTTCAAATAAAAGGCTATTATCATTACAAAAATCCATTATGCGAAGGTATTTGAAATTAAAAAAAAATCCTAATGTGTATTTACTTATATTGTTTTGGAAATGCTTTCAGAATTGGATAATCGACTAGGAGATATTCAACAAGATATTCTAGCACATGAAAATCGAATATTGCAAAATTTGACGAATGTTGCCATCGAGAAATGTGTCTATTTGCACAAGCCTTTAGAATATTTAGCGTTAATCGATTGGTATTAATTGCAGTCATTTACTTTAATTCGTTACGCAACTTTATTAACCGAAAAAAATATTAAATAAAAGCCCGTTGTTTACGGAGCACGAAGGATGATCTATAATCACATTATTCATAATTTACTCGTTGTAGAAATCATTATAATTTTTTTTACATTTAGTTTAATATCTGTGGCTAAAGTATCCATGGAACGTGGATTTGTGCGACCATTATTTAACTCCGAAAGCATCCATGATATTATACAAGGACGACATCCTCTCTTAGACTATAATAGCAGCAATTATGTACGCAATGACTGGCAATCTGGTGGAAAATCTAGTAAAATGAAGGTTCGATTTAATTCAGTTTTCAGTGATAATTTCAATTTTCATCAAATTTGTTGCAATTTCTATAATTAAGATCAATTTACAAAGTTTTCGAAACTAGAAACGTCTTTTCCGCAATTAACTCAAATAATTCTTCATACTTCACTTCATCAATGTATACCCCGTTCTACGAAAATATTTAAACTACTAATAAGAACGTTTATGCAACTATTTAGCTGAACTATGTAGGTCACTTTGAGGACCTAGTTCGTAGTTCATAGTTCATTTCAAGAAAAAACAACAATGTTTATAATTTATACAAAACATATATATAAGGAAATATAATTTCGTTCCGTTCACCAACACTTTATCACTAAATAAATGTTGGTACTGTATATGTAATGTATGCTATACTGCAAGTTTTATATAGTACAACTACATCAATACGTACACCGTGCACCATGTAGTTGATAGTTCACGAACTAGGTCATAGTGACCTATAGGTCGGTGCAAAACATCGTCACAGTACGCCCGTCATTAGATTGAACCGTTCAGAGTGAACCGTTCGTTAGTGAACTACACATCGCTAGAACTAAGTGACAAGTGTAATATTCAAAATTCGACGGCTCATATAGTGATTTTTATTATTGGATTGTTGTAATTGTTGATTATTATATAAATTGTGGAAGATAATACGGTCTGGAGTCGATTATATCATAAAATATCACTATCATCATTAAAATCATTAGAATAATCATCTTGCGTGTTTTCGTATCTAAAATGTACTATCTTCTACAAATTTTCTACAATTGTACAATTAGTAGTATTAGAAATATTCCAGTATAAGAGATTCATTCACGTTTATAACATAGTGTAGGTTATATGATAGTGTGCGGTATATCAAGGTCTCTGATTTAGATTATTCTATTGCCTATTATTAATCCGTCTGTTTACCATATCTATCGTACGCTCCAAGTGTATTATGAATCCAGTCCCAATATGGGTAATTTCTACTGATACTAATTGTACATTGATATTTGCTGTGATATTATTAATAGATATTAACTGGTCCGAATGGTAGCGGTAAAACTGTTTTTATTAAACAAATCGGTGTAATAGTGTACCTGGCTCATGTAGGCTTCTATGTTCCTGCCGAATCGGCTAATATCGGCATTACGGAGAGCATTTATTCAAGATTATATGCAATGGAATCCGCGACCCTTACATTAAGTTCCTTCCAAATTGACTTAACGCAGGTTCATAAATTTACAACTAAACCTACAATATTGGTGAACTATAATTAATTGTTTCAAATCAATATGTAGATGGGCCATATCTTACAAAAAGCTAAAGGAAATTCGTTAGTATTGATTGACGAATTTGGAAAAGGATCTACCGGAACGGAAGGACTTCATTTATTGGCGGGTTCATTAAGGCAATTTCTTGAAGATATTAAACACTGTCCTCATATACTAATTTCTACACACTACGAATCGTTATCAAGGTATAAATGAATTTTGCAATTCTAATTTCCACTTAGCATGTTTGCAAACGTCCAAATATTTGCCAAAAATTTATTGTTCTATCGTTATTGATTTTCATACGAGAAAAATGCAAACAGCCTACATTATAAGTACATATATTAATTCAATGTAATTTTAATTGTAACTGCAGACATCTACCGCAGACTGCTGCACTTTCTTTCCATCAAATGAGGTTTGAGGTAGACAAAAATGGAATGCCAGTTTACCTGTTCAAGCTTGATACAGGTGAATCGGGTAGTTTTGCAATTGAAGTTGCAAGGAGTATTGGTATGAATAACACCGATATCCTAGATGACGCGGAACGCTTTCTCAACTGTTTAAGATCTGGAGAATCCATTAGAGAAAGTCAGTCGAACTTGCATAATAAATCAAAAAACTTTAGTATTAATATCGATTTTCTTAAAGATGTTGTAATACCTGATCTCGATGTTATATAATTTAAAAATTAAGATGATAATAAAGTAATATAAAATATATCTCTTATTTGTAAAAATCACACGCTATTTTTCTTTCACTGTATAAGTTTTAAAGCTACGAAAAAACAACTCTTCCTTTGTAAAATCATCACTACAACATTAAATAATAGTATAGAGTATCACCCACAAAACCGTAACACAAAGTATTTATTAGCTAGATGCGCATTTCGGAGGCTATGGCCCCATCTTCAGTAGCATAATAATAAGGATAATTCTGAGTAGTTGTATAGCAATCGCGGTGAGTGACAGATTTAAGTGAGTCATTTAGTGAAAGTACAAATCGTAACTAAGGAAGACGTAGAGAGCGAATGGATGGAAATTAGGGATGAGTTGACTACAACAGCATAAGAAGTATTAGGGACGAAGAAAAGGGTAGCTAGAAATGAATGATTAACTGAAGAAATAGTTAACATGATTGAAGAAAGATACAAATATAAATACAGTTAAAACTCTCCATTAATATGAGTATAGGAAACATTTTGCGGTATGAAGCTCGTACGTATTGTCGGTATTTCGGTAAATTTGGTCTTAAGTCAGATAGCCACATATTCAGATGTTCAATAAAAAAAAGTTCACGCTCATTTTACAACAATCTTAAAATCCCTTATATGTTATCAAATGCTATATGTATGAACAAAATATTTCTGTTGAGTAATTTATGTTTTTATTGTGTTTATTGCGATTGATCCATTGCAGATTTATTAGTTACGTTAGGGTAGGCCATAGAGTTATGAGTAATTTTATATTTATATATAATTTTTTTTCGATTAGTCTTCAATCTCTTGTGGCTCCAATTATTTGATAAAAATCCGGACGCGAGTAAATAACTTCTAATTCTGTTTTTAATCTGGTTTTATTCAAAAATTGATATGCATGACACACGGTTTCCAAAAGGTCCACCGGAAATTGTTTAGAAAATGTTGGCATCGATTTCGTGTTGAATAACTCAGCGGCTTGTAAATGGCCACGATATGAGAATCTGTCCTTCATCTGTGTTATAATTTTTTTTGTGAATGTCTCTTGTAAAACGCTGCGTAAATGATCGGTTTTGAGCACTCCTTGCACAAGTTTGCGATAAATTTGAATCAGGCAATGACCTACCTAATTCTTTAATTTTTACTTTGTCCACGAAGAGACTTTGTCTACAAAACTCTATTTTCAATAAAGAACTAACACTTCATTTTTATTAAATTATTTCTATTAAATATATTCTTGGAGAAACACTTGGCAAAATCATACACAGAACAAATGATACTGTATAATCTGGCTATTCTATATCAATTTATATACATATATATATACTCTCTGTATATATATATACTACTCTCTGTTCTCTCTGAACTTCTCTAAGCCGTTAAAGAAGCGCGGCATCCAATATATCGGTCGCCTGCACTCTATGATACATTCATCTCATTGCATATGTACTGTATATATGTATTTAACTTGTACTTGCAATGGATAGCCGCTGGGAATCTCACACATATATTAGACAATGAAGCAAGGTTCGAACCGAAGAAATAGAAGATATACGGCCATACGGTCGCTCTCACCGATTGCGTGCAATAGAGTGAGATGAATGTATATGCATTTAACCTGTACTGGGTGGCGCTGAACACGCAGCGGCACCAAATTAGAGATATATCTATACCATGCGAACGATAGATATCGCATCGGTCTCTGTTCGGACTTGCAACGGATACCACAACGAACGTTGTGTTGATTGTTATCGCGGCGCAAGCTTTATATTTTAGGAAAACTAATGCCGAGATAAAATATCGCAATACAATTATATATCTACGGTGATGCGGTCAATGTTCAGGAGGGGCGCGCGGCCCTGCGGCCTACATAAGGAACCGCCACAGACTATAGATAGTATTGTATTCATTTCTTCTACTTTACTTTATGTAACTAATATTTATAATAACAGTAACAACCGTAATTCCTAATATTAACTATATGGTCGAGTTATTGAAGGAAAAAGAATAATTTGAAGTAAGCTATATAAAAAAAATACACGTCTTAAACTTAATAATATACATTATATTCGCACTAGTATAGCAATGTACCATTTCCCTCTTTATGTAAAGTTTAAAGGGTGTTATTATCCAATTTCATATTCACTGCTTCGGTTTATCTCTAACTCTTAGATTTTGCAAGCTATGAACACGAAAACTTTCCATCATTACCAGCATTTATAATTATTTATAAAGAGATAACTTTTGATACGATCCTACAACGTTTGCTAAGCCTCCGCTTTGTAATAAGAATGTTGCTGGTTCTAATTTCAGACACGACAGAACATTATCAATTATTTCTGTGCGTGCAGTTTAAAATTCGATTGGGGGTGATTGGGAGTGCAATTCTCTTGTGGGTTCACATAATTAATAATAATATCATTAATATTATTGATTTAGTAGCATTCTATTTATATGGCAGAATGACGAGATGGATTTAAAAAATCGGCAACATAATAATGCGGCTTGTCCTATATATATCTTACACCCTGCTAGCTGTAGTGTATCAATTTAGCTCTACCCCAAGTGCAAGAGTACAGCAACCACTATCGTCCTTTCGTATAGCTTGCCGCCGCCGCTGCCGCCGCCGCCGCCGCCGCCTCCGCCGCATATTGCCATACACACGCATGGGGTAGCATTCCGTGGTGCATTTGTAAATCGATGCTGCCGCAGTTCAGCACTTGCTCTACAAGCTGCATTTGGCGAGCGCGACATGTGAGCCAATTTCAAATAACGACATTTAATTGTCAGTATGGTTTCGGAATCGTTACATCTGTGCTCATCGATCTTCCTTACCATACTGTAATCTGAACTGAATGACTTCGGTGCCCAATTACACGCGCCCTACGCGAATGTCCTTCGATAAATGGAACAACAACGCGATCCTGTGCCACGTTCGTCACCGCCGCCACCAACACCGCAGCAAGCTGTAAACTATGCAGCTGTTACCTGGTTCCTGCCGCGAACACTATCGCTGTTGTTGATCCTATAGTGCTCAGTAACGTATTGGTGTCAACACGATGCCATTTTTAATGGTCTGGTGCAGTGTCAATGCAACAGTAATTGTTGCGAACAGTTACCGCGGTGAAGGTGATGATGTTAATATTAACGAGGGGCGGCTGATGTCGATGTCGTTGATGTTGGTATCGTCACCGCGCGCCATATGATATATCACAACGTGTTACCCCAATACCCTGCTATTAATGGGTGAATATGATTTTTTGAACCGATAAATATGTTGACCAATTGTAATCAAAGATATTACGATAATCGAAATTTAGGTATATCTAGTTTTCTAATTTTCTAGTCATTTCTAGTTGATTAATTGTTCTCAATGATTATTTTATAGGAAGCTTAGGGTAGTGTTTCTAATTATTTTTATTGCATTTGCGTCCCATTTGATATATTACTTTTTTTATTGCACATCCTTTCGGTGTTTTAATAGACATCCTGCGATTAATAGCGATTTTTGGTGTTGATCCTGAAATTATTCCATCTACTTATTGTTACATTGGTACGTTTTTTTTTATTGATATCCGACCAGTATAATTGAGACGGTAATTAGCAGTATAATTTGTAATGCAAAATAGGCTCTTGGTAAACTTTTTCGAGAAACTAAATATACCTACAACAACCAATAAGATATTCCATAGAGGATGTTTACATGTGAACGCTTTAGACTTCAGGGCTGTAAGACGAGTGCGCGTGCCATTGCAGCCGCGGACGTTCGCCAGTTGGAAAAAATTTACCAATACTATAATTTTTGCTCCAACAAACAAGTATATATGCCTTAGAGACGAGTAATTGCGTAAATATATATTTTTTGGCGTTGAAGAAATTTATTGAACCAATCTGTAGAGCAAGGTTAATAAAAAATAATATATTAATAGTGCAAAGATTGATTTGATCCACATAATGTACTTAGAAATTCTTAAAAAGAATAAAATATAAATAAATCATAAATTATATGTGATAAGCAGGGTAAGGAACTCACAAAAAATAAGGAAAAAGCTAGAAGATGGAAGGAGTATCTTGAAGATTTATATAAAAGTAGGCAGGACATGGAGGAGCTAGAAAGTGTGGAACAGATAGATGAGGATGACTTAGGTCCTAGCATACTTAGGTCAGAGTTTCATAGAGCATTAAATGATTTACGGAATAACAAAGCAGCGGGGATTGATATGATACCAGCCGAATTAATAAAACACGCAGGGGAAAAAATGCAGGAGCGATTATACAGGTTAGTTTGTAAAATATATGAGAAGGGAGAAGTACCACAGGATTTTCAGCGTAGTAGAATAGTAACAATGCCGAAGAAAATAGGAGCTAATCTGTGTGAGAACTATAGGACCATTAGTCTACTATCACATGCATCGAAGATATTGTTAAAGATTATTTATAGGAGATTAGAAAATAAAGTAGAGGAAAGGCTAGGAGAAGATCAGTTTGGTTTTAGGAAAAACAGAGGGACGAGGGAGGCGATTCTAGCACAAAGAACGGTAGTAGAAAAAAGAAAGAGGGTAGGAAAGGTAACTTGCATAGCTTTTGTAGATTTAGAAAAGGCATTTGATAATGTAGATTGGGACATAATGTTTAGAATTTTAAAAGAAACGGGTATAGATTATAAGGATAGGAGAATAATTTTTAATTTATATAAACACCAAACTGCCTTAGTTAGTATTGAGGGGGAAGAAGAGGTAGCAAAAATAGGGAAGGGAGTTCGGCAGGGATGTACACTTTCACCGTTATTATTTAATCTATATATAGAAGATGCAATAAACAAAGTAAAAGAAGAGTATAGTGTAGGTGTGAATGTACAGGGAGAGAAAATATATATGTTGAGATTCGCCGACGATATAGCTATATTGGAAGAAAGCGAAAAGAATTTAGAAAGGGTATTGAATGGTATGCAGGCAGTATTGACTAGGGATTTTAACATGAAAATAAATATAGGTAAAACTAAAGTGATGAGGTGTGACAAAAAGGAATGCAGTAGAAAAATGAGGATCACAATAGGAGATAATAGAATCGAAGAAGTGTCAGATTTTTGTTATTTAGGCAGTAGAATCACAAAAGATAATCGAAGCAAGGTAGATATAAAGTGTAGGATAGCACAGGGTAGGAAGGCATTCGTAGAAAAGGAACAGATTTTAAGATCAAATATTGACTTGGGTATTAGAAAAAGATTACTGAAGGTATATGTTTGGAGTGTGGCACTGTACGGGTGTGAGGCGTGGACTATAGGAAAGGAAGAGAAGCGTAGATTACAAGCATTCGAAATGTGGTGTTATAGGAGGATGATGAGGATTGGTTGAGAAGATAAAGTAACAAATGAAGCTGTACTAGAGTTAGTAGGGGAGAAGAGAAGTATTTGGAGAGTGTTACAGCGTAGGAGAGACAGATTAGTAGGGCATATTCTTAGGCATGGTGGGATTATGCAATTGATCATAGAAGGTAGAGTGGAGGTAAAGAGAGGGGTAGGTAGGCCTAGATTGGAGTATGTGAGTCAGATAGTTGAAGACGTTGAGATGAATAGCTATAGGGAGATGAAGGGATTAGCTCAGGATAGATCGGCATGGCGTGCTGTTTCCAACCAATCTTTAGGATTGCGGACTCTTTAACTAACTAAATCATAAAATAAACTCCAATTATATAAAGTATTACTCGTTTATTCCAAATTGTCTATGATGAGAGTTTATATCTCTTGATATTCGACTTATCATAAGCATGACCTATGTATGGGATTTGTTGGAAACAACACTCCACGTCGACCTTTCCTAAGCCTACTCCTTTATTTCTCATCATTCTGTTCATCCCGAAGGATGATTTAATGTATATAAGGTAACGCGATGCTTTCAATATTATGTTCAATTTCAGATTGCACTTCGCTATGCAACCGAGTTTCCGTTAAACATTTCAATTTTGACTCCCCAACTCACCGTTAAGTATTATCCTGCCAATAATCAAGATCACCAGTCGATTGTCACTCGCTCTCGACGTCTTCGTGGCAGCATGTAATCCAGAAATCACTCCGACTGAACACTACCAGACGATTTCAATTTTCTTACTGGAACACAATTCATGCTGCTTCCAAATCCATATGTCTTCGCCGCCTAAGGATCAATCGACCGCCATTCCATTCACATCATATCAACAATCATCACAATCGGCGATAGGAATTCAGAATCCATTTCCGCGTAGCGATCTTTTTCAATGTACGGGTGTGGGACACCGTCTGCCAATTCTGCCATCAGCACGAGAGTTAGGCGGAGTTGGTAGGCAGCGACCTATATCCTACCCCTGTGGCCCCGAGTCCGATATAAACACCAACTTGCGTATCGAACCAGGCAGCGGTTATCTGTTAAATCTGCCTGGTTCTGGTAATGGTAAGACCTTACTTTCGCTTACATAAAAATGATTAAAATCACATTTATATCATGACTAAATTCTAGTTTTACGACTGTTCTAAAGGTGCTTTGAAATGATTAGGTGCTTGTTCTTTAGTATATCATACGCATTGTTTTTGTTACCAAAAGGCATTATGGTCTTTTAAAGGCCTATAGGCTAGCTCCAGTATTTGCTTCGATTCTGCTGTGCCCTACGTTTTTTTGTACAATACTTCAATGGTATCCAGATCAAATTTAATAAGTGTAGGATCATTGGTTGAAAACACTTAGTGAGTTTTCTTAAATTAAGATTACCCTTGTCGAGGAAATATTCTATATCTGGGGGAATAGTATGACTAAATTAGGTACCCCATTGGGCAGTGGATGACAAAGGAAAATCGGCATTGTATTTTTCACAAGTTCACAGCGTGGTAATGTTGATTTCTAACATTGAGTTTTAATATATAGGTGAAGAGCAAATAGATACAAAAAATCTATTTAATAGATAACCGCTGCACAGACAGCAACAACCAATAAGATATTCCATAGAGGATATTTATATGTGAACGCTTTAGATCTAAGGCTGTAAGACGAGTGCGCATACCATTGCAGCCGCGGACGTTCGCCAGTTGGAAAAAAATTTACCAATACGTGGTTAGGAGAATATAAATTTAAAAATATAGGATTAGATAATGGTCATACAGGCCTATGTATAGATTTGATAATGAATAAAAGAATATGATGTAGGGTAAAGAGCTATTGCCAAGTTATTGATAGAATTATAGATGTTAGATTAGACACGAAGACAACTGACATTATACTTATGCACGTATATAATATATGAACCATAGGTGATGATGCGGTAGTGTTGATAATGAGATCGAATCTTGATTAGCAAATGTAAAAAAACAACGAAAAACTGAATTATAAGATATAGGGAATAAAGAACTTAATAAATAGGTAATATAAATTAGTGGCAGAAGAATTTATAAAAGGAAAATATGATAGATATGAGCGATAGGAAAATTAAAGCTCATTTCTCTAAAGTAAAGCTAAAAGGTAGCTTTATATGCGCTATGCAAGGTAAAAGGAGTTCACAGAAAATAAGGCCAAAGCGAGAAGATGAAAGGAGTATCTCGAAGATATATAGAGGTAGATTACAGAGGAAATGAAGGAGCTAGAAAATGTAGAACAGATAAATCGGGTTGAGATATGGAGCATGATTCATAGCACATATATAGGGCAAAGTGCAACATTATAATTGATAAGAAGTTGGACCAGTGGCGGTTCCTTATGCAGGCCGCATGGCCGCGCGCCCCTCCTGAACATTGAGCGCATCACCGTAGATATATACTTGTATTGCGATATTTTATTTCGGCATTATTTTTCCTAAAAGATAAAGCTTGCGCCGCGATAACAATCAACACAACGTTCGTTATGGTATCCGTTGCAAGTCCGAGCAGAGACCGATGCGATATCTATCGTTCGCATGGTATA
Organism: Leptodirus hochenwartii; assembly: GCA_947310635.1. NCBI lineage: Eukaryota > Metazoa > Arthropoda > Insecta > Coleoptera > Leiodidae > Leptodirus > Leptodirus hochenwartii. The sequence goes on along the minus strand of OX371182.1, from coordinate 3,785,101 downwards.
GATATATCGCTAATTTGGTGCCGCTGCGTGTTCAGCGCCACCCAGTACTGGTTAAATGCATATACACTCATCTCACTCTATTGCAAGCAATCGGTGAGAGCGACCGTATGCCGTATATCTTCCATTTCTTCGGTTCGAACCTTGCTTCATTGTCTAATATATGTCACAGATTCCCAGCGGCTATCCATTGCCAGTACGAGTTAAATACATATATGCAGTACATATATAATGAGATGAGTGTATCATAGAGTGCAGGCGACCGATCTATTGGATGTCGCGCTTCTTTAACGGCTTAGAGAAGTTCAGAGAGAACAGAGAGTATATATATATGTATATAAATTGATATAGAATAGCCAGATTAGACAGTAACATTTGTTCTGTGTATGTACGATTTTGCCACGTGTTTCTCCAAGAATATATTTAATAGAAATAATTTAATAAAAATGAATAGTGTTAGTTCTTTATTGAAAATAGAGTTTTGTCGACTTTCTATTGTGGACAAAGTAAAAATTAAAGAATTAGGTAGGTCATTGCCTGATTTAAATTTATCGCAAACTTGTACAAGGAGTGCTCAAAACCGGACATTTACGCGGCGTTTTACAAGAGACATTTACAAAAAATAATTATAACACAGATGAAGGACAGATTTTCATATCGTGGCCATCTACAAGCCGCTGAGTTATTTAACACGAAATCGATGCCAACATTTTCTAAACAATTTCCAGTGGACCATTTGGAAACCGTGTGTCATGCATATCAATTTTTGAATAAAACCAGATTAAAAACAGAATTAGAAGTCATTTACACGCGTCCGGAGTTTTATCAAATAATTGGAGCCACACATTTTCTTGCATTATTGCTACAAAATAATCGCAGTGAAACTTTCCCGGAATCTATAAAAATACTTAAAATTATTTTAACAACCTCGATGACCACTGCTGAATCAGAGCGTTGTTTTTCAACACTTAAAAGAATCAAGACTTTTTTGCGAAATGCTATGGGTAATGATCATTTAAACGCGTTGGCGATGATGTGTATTAATAAAAATGTGGTGCGATATATTTTTACAATTTTAACGAAAAAGTTTTGGAAAAGTTTATATCGATGAAAGATAGATCGATTCACTGTCAAGAAATAATTGAATTTAATCATTTTGCATCCATTTTAGGTAAGATTATGTTATTTTTAAGAAATGACCCCCCCCAGATTGAAATGGCACGAGCCGCCACTGAGCTAGATAGGTCTTTAGATTTATAGAGTAGAATCTTTAAGATTTATGGAAAGCTAAAGAGCTAATGGAGAAGTTAGAAAATATCAATGACTGGGATCAATGACAAAGCAGTAGGAATACGTATTGTAGCAAAATTCCGAAAATATACGAGAAAAAGGTACATGATCGATAATACAGGGTAGCGAGAACTATTACCATTAATCTATTATCGCATAAAAGCCTTCTAAGATGTTAATATGAATTAAGGATTAGTAAATGGGTATCAAGGGTAAGTGGACGGGAAGAAAATAATATATAAACAATTACGGGTTAATGTTTCGATATATTTGCCTATTGGAGCTTATAGTCAAATATTAATTATATTTTTACATGTAATTTAAAGAATTGGTAGTATTTTACATACCATCCATAAGAATTCATTCAGCTCCAATGCAGTACCTATTCTATTACTTATATGAGAGATGAATATAGAAGTTCGTTTAAATTAGTTGTCAATTCAAAAAATATTCTTTATTCACAATTTGCTCTGGAATAATCAGGCGAGCTTCGTTTAGTATAAATGTAGTTGAAGATGTTTATGACGAAGAACTAAAATGGCTATTTCAAAAAAGACACTCTATACTTTTTGTGTAGAGTTACGAGTTTAGATAATTTACAAAAAAATTTGTAAAAGATGAGTGAATGGTGAGAATTACTCTTAATAAGGCGACGACGTGTTTGCGTTAGGTAATGAAAAAGGGAGCATTTAGGGGATTTAAGGATGGATGCATTTACGAATACACGGTGTTTTATACAATTTGTTATAGAAGATAAAATGCAAGTGTAAATAGACCAATATTAGGATATGTAAATCGGGTAGTGTAGGAAATGACCAGCCTGTAATATTATCGCTGTTGATATTTAAATAATATCTTAATAAAGGATTTCAAACTATACTAGTGCCCAATACTGTTCCAACATTTAGGTGGTGAAACGGATGGGTATTCCAAACGTTACTCCGATCCTGCGCCAGGGACTGCATCGATTTACAGATCCGTAGATGTTGGGAATATATTGCGGTCTTCCGTAAAACAACCCAAAAAGATACAGGTACTTTTCAAATTGAATATGTAATTAAATCGTATTTAAAAAAAAAGAAAACTGCAGCGGTATTAACTAGAGGGGAAGTTAGTGTAAGGATTTGTTCTTCAATTTTTAACGCATACACATTATTCAATTATTGTGCGATTTGTGATATTATGCGTTACAATGAAGGCAAATATCGAAAGAAATACCATTTAATGCGTGATTATAAACATATCTTATTCAAAACAAGTATATTGTTTATGTTAGGTGAAACCGTTTACGAAGGAGTCACTGGAACGTCTTGAGCGAAAGACGGTGCAATTGATGCGTGAGTACGGTTTCCAACCACGTAGGAAATTGAGTGTTGAGGACGGGTCTCGGCTACCTGCCAAATATGAACCTTTCCCTAAGAAGCTATATGGCCGACCTTTAGAAGAAATCGACAGCTTCATATACGATGAAGTGAGAGAGTGCAGAATTGCTTAATATGACTTCCACGCAAATTCTTGTATTAACATAACGGCGTATGTCGGTTATATTCCCTAAATTCAATACCATTGCCACTCTGTAATTCATCGAATAGCCCATAATTAGAGAAAATATTTGCAATAGTAGACTATGTATACGTCGTTTTTTTGAAAGTGGCGAACCAATATCGTCCACTACTGCGCATAAGCGCTGCACTTATATACATCACTATATACTTATATACACAAGTTACTCAGCCACACCTATTGACAATGCACAAGCGTACCCACAGCACTATTCAATGTGCCGTACGACTGACGCCATACTGTTTTCAATAGCACTGCTCTGTACTGTATTGGTCAAGCCATTATACAGGTCTTGATTTATGATGCGTGAACTTCTGCCACTTTCAATAAAACGGTGTATATTAAGATGTTACTTGCGAAACGTAACTTTGTCGATTGGTATCAGAACATGGGACAATTTATATTGCTTTCCATAACAATTTTTGAGATTTAGATATTTTTTTTAAGATAACCATACCCCAAATATTACGAATATCAAAATGTGCACGTTTTGATATAATAGTTCGAAATAAATTTCAGTTTCTTTTAATTTCGTTGCGAATCGAATATTGATGATCTTATTATATTAGATTCTAAATTTTTTTCTACTATCGTTCTTAATGCTAAATAGCTTTCATCGTCCCTCCGTTCTTCCCGAAACCAAACTGATCTTCTCCTAGTCTTCATTTTACTTTATTTTCTAACGGCCTATAAATAATCAATAATATCTTCGATGCATGCGATAGTAAGGCTATAGTTCTCATACAAATTAGCCCGTTCTTCTTCGGCATTGTCCAATTCTATTGCGCTAAAAATCCTCTTAGTACTCTTCATATATTTTACAAATTAGCCTGTATAATCGAGCCTGCATCTTTTCCGCTGTGGGTTTTATTAATTCCGCTGGTATATATTGTAATTAATTACCCAACAAGCTTTTCCTTTTTTTGAAACGATTCTTTAATCAAGTGTATTCCCAAAATATAATTGAAATTTTTAAAAAAAAACAGTGTATTTCTAATATATTTAATGTATTTCTAATTTCTAAAAAAAAAATTCTAAATTCTAAAATGCAAAACTAACTAATTTCTAATGTTGATGAAATCATTGGGTCACTAATAAACTGAATCGTCTATTCGTAATATATTCGTCTTCGGGCTTAATCAGACTTGAAAACTTTAAACTACTTATTTTGGAAATTAAGCTAGATGAATTTTCTTACACAACTACGGGCGAGATGTTTAACAATTATTTACAAATGTAGCGATTCGTTGTGAACTCTCATATTTTAATTAGTTAGTTTAGTTAAAGAGTCCGCAATCCTAAAGATTAGTTGGAAACAGCACGCCATGCCGATCTATCCTGAGCTAATCCCTTCATCTCCCTATAGCTATTCATCTCAACGTCTTCAACTATCTGACTCACATACTCCAATCTAGGCCTACCTACCCCTCTCTTTCCCTCCACTCTACCTTCTATGATCAATTGCATAATCCCCCCATGCCTAAGAATATGCCCTACTAATCTGTCTCTCCTACGCTGTAACACTCTCCAAATACTTCTCTTCTCCCCTACTAACTCTAGTACAGCTTCATTTGTTACTTTATCTTCCCAACCAATCCTCATCATCCTCCTATAACACCACATTTCGAATGCTTGTAATCTACGCTTCTCTTCCTTTCCTATAGTCCACGCCTCACACCCGTACAGTGCTACACTCCAAACATATACCTTCAGTAATCTTTTTCTAATACCCGAGTCAATATTTGATCTTAAAATCTGTTCCTTTTCTACGAATGCCTTCCTACCCTGTGCTATCCTACACTTTATATCTACCTTGCTTCGATTATCTTTTGTGATTCTACTGCCTAAATAACAAAAATCTGACACTTCTTCGATTCTATTATCTCCTATTGTGATCCTCATTTTTCTACTGCATTCCTTTTTGTCACACCTCATCACTTTAGTTTTACCTATATTTATTTTCATGTTAAAATCCCTAGTCAATACTGCCTGCATACCATTCAATACCCTTCCTAAATTCTTTTCGCTTTCTTCCAATATAGCTATATCGTCGGCGAATCTCAACATATATATTTTCTCTCCCTGTACATTCACACCTACACTATACTCTTCTTTTACTTTGTTTATTGCATCTTCTATATATAGATTAAATAATAACGGTGAAAGTGTACATCCCTGCCGAACTCCCTTCCCTATTTTTGCTACCTCTTCTTCCCCCTCAATTCTAACTAAGGCAGTTTGGTGTTTATATAAATTAAAAATTATTCTCCTATCCTTATAATCTATACCCGTTTCTTTTAAAATTCTAAACATTATGTCCCAATCTACATTATCAAATGCCTTTTCTAAATCTACAAAAGCTATGCAAGTTACCTTTCCTACCCTCTTTCTTTTTTCTACTACTGTTCTTAGTGTTAAAATCGCCTCCCTCGTCCCTCTGTTTTTCCTAAAACCAAACTGATCTTCTCCTAGCCTTTCCTCTACTTTATTTTCTAATCTCCTATAAATAATCTTTAACAATATCTTCGATGCATGTGATAGTAGACTAATGGTCCTATAGCATATTTTAATATTCTAGACATTTTGTGTGGTATCAAAACGGTTCCGTAAAAACTACATTCATCGCTTCACTGCTACGGATTCATTTTTCCTATTCAGCCCCTGGAGTAGTTACCGAAAAACATGCATTTACCTATGCACGAACCAGTTCTTTGATTATTTGGTTATGGCGACCATTTTACTCAACTGTGTCTTCCTTGCCATGGCAGAAACGATCGAAGAAGCTGAGTAAGTATTCGATTAGGTATTAAAAAAAAAATCATCACAAAAAAAATACATTCCTTTTTAAGTAAATGCGAAATGAAATATATACCGATAATGGGAATTATAAAGCGTATCATATATATAATTTCTAGATACATTTTCCTTGCGATTTATACCGCCGAAATGATTATTAAGAGTGTCGCGAAAGGCTTCATCCTTCACAAGTATACATATCTACGAAATCCTTGGAATTGGCTGGACTTTGTGGTCATTACAAGCGGTTACGCAACAATGGGAATGGAAGTGGGCAACTTGGCTGGTTTGCGAACGTTTCGCGTTTTAAGAGCTTTGAAAACCATTTCGATATTACCAGGTATACATTTGTTATACATAATAGTATCGTACATTTTTTTTTTTCTATTATATAACGTTTTAATTATTTTCTTGTTCTCGATTGATAAGTTTATTAGATGTGACTTAACTTGAAACAAATCCAACGTAATATTGATTGTGCTTACGAACCGTGATTTCTTAGTATCAGGCTTTCAACTAGTGAACTTTGATGGAATAAACATTCTATTACGGACAGTTTGCTTAACTTAATTTTCTTAAAAGTGATTGCGGTGCATGCATAAAGTAGTTATTGGCTTATAAAAACAAGGGTGGAGAGTCAAATTATTAACGCAATTGTGTTCTAATTGGCGATGGCAAACTATTGGTCACTTTGAGGTCCTAGTTCGTAGTTCGCAGTTCATTTCAATGTACCGTTCACGAACTATAGGTCATGAACTACTACATCTTTTAACTAGTTCACCACCTATATGACCAACTACATGCACATACTGAAAATAATCTCTTTTTTTCTCAATATAAAAATTTTAAATGGTAAAAAATAAATAAATTGAAATATCGCAATACTTATTTTGAATTAAGAATTAAGAAAAAGGACAACAATGTTTTATAATTTATACAAAATATATATATAAGGAAATATAATTTCGTTCCGTTCACCAACACACTTTATCACATAAATGTTAGTACTGTATATGTAATGTATACTATACTGCATCGTTTACGAGTCGTTGTGATTCATGAACGGTTTAGTACACGACGGGTTCAGGACCTAGTACAAGTACATCAATACTTATTTTGAATTAGGAATGAGGAAGAAAAGACAATAATGTTTATAATTTATACAAAACATATATATAAAGAAATATAATCTTGTCTAGGTACTCTCGATTATTTATATGAAGTTCTAAAATACTTATTGGTAGTTACTGATGAAGATGTTTACTACCTTACTAACACTTGAAAATTAAATGTACAAACTATAATAAAATGGACTAGATAGAATCGTTTTATTTGGCGTTATAATTTATATTTTCTATTCCGAATCTTCTCTGTTCAAACTTCAAAGCTTTGATTTGATATTAAGTGATTGCATCATTGCACTCAGTATGAAATAGAAGAACTATAAGATTTAGATATTTATTTTTGCATTATTGCAAAAATTTGCTATCGCATCACATATTTAATCTTGCGAATATATCAATTATATTATTCCGAATTAAATCTGATACCAACATATAAATTGTGACTCAGATCGACAATGCTGCTGTTGCAATATTGCATCGAGTTTCCTATTTCGTTCCGTTCACCAACACACTATCACTATCATAAATGTTTGTACTGTATATGTAATGTATACTATACTGCATCGTTTACGAGTCGTTGTGATTTAGTACACGACGGGTTCAGGACCTAGTACAAGTACATCGTGCACCATGTAGTTCATAGTTCACGAACTAGGTCATAGTGACCTATAGCTCGTTGCAAAACATCGTCACATGATTGAACCGTTCAGAGTGAACGGTTCGCGAGCGAACTACGCATCGCTAGTTCTAATGCGAAATTTGTAATATTTAAAGTTTACGATGTTCTCCTTTGGCCATAGGATTAAAAACGATTATAAATGCATTGCTTCACTCCTTCAAGCAGTTAGCGGAGGTTATGACGTTAACCATCTTTTGTTTGATGGTATTTGCATTATTCGCTTTGCAAGTCTACAAAGGCGAACTTCGTAACAAATGTGTGCTCAATATGGACGACCACAATGCCAGTTACGACATTTGGTACAAGTACGTGATTATCCGGTTTTATTTTAAGAGGACAGAAAATTAATCAAACATTATTTTATAAAAGTAAATGTTTTGGACCCATTTTATCTCTAGACTCGTGAATACCAAAAACCGAAATAATTGTATTATTTGATAGATTCATTGTACTTTTAAAATACCAGTATAAATTGAATCTTTTGCTTTTCGTTGCACGGATAAACTGATATCTGTAAATTTACTTTTTACAGGATATATTTGTTGTTTTAATTTGGCTTTTATTTATTTCTAAGAGAAACTCGCTCTACCTACAAAGTGAGATTTTGTTTAAATAAAAATGAAGCTATCGATGATTAAAAAAAAAATTGTTACTCATTATCCCTATTTATAAATTGGTCAGTATCATTATCTTAAATTTATTTGGTAGAACACGATGATAAAAATATTTACGAGCACATTTATTTCCGTTAACGGGAAAGGGAAGACTGCTTTTTAAATATTCCCATCATTTCGCCTTTAGCGGCAAACCTGTGTTTTCAGTAGCTTTATCGCGCATCGTATTTAGCGCATTGATGTCTACCCAAATATTAATTAACGAATATCACTGCGTATTTTGTTGTTTATGATAAAGACACTGCTTTACGTACTTATTAATTTTGAAAGGGGGAAATAAACAAGAACGAAGAAGGGACAATTGAAGAAAAGGGAAGCATTACAGCGTAGGAGAGATTAAGGACTTAGGCACGCGGGTATTAGGCAATTAGATATCAAAGATACAGTAGCAGGAAACAAATGGGCAGTTACACCACGAATAAAGTGTATAAATTAGTTAGAGGAGGATCCTAGGATGAATAGCTCAGAACATATCAACAATGGCATGTTGATTCGTACCCTGAAATGGATGATTAACAAATCGATTTATTCAGTTGGACTTGGAATTCGGATAACTGGATACGACGCAATGATACAGGTGATCCTGTACTATGCGGTAATGTGACCGGCTCCCGTCATTGTCCCGAAACTCACACCTGTTTATGCGCCGGCGAAAATCCAAATCATGGCTATACCAATTTCGATAACTTCCTCTGGTCGATGCTCACCACGTTTCAATTAATAACTTTAGATTATTGGGAGAACGTTTATAATATGGTATGTACAAAAATAAATTGTATGGGTCCCTTATAATTTCTTAATACGCAATTATATCGTTCGACTATCAAATTACGTTGTTAAAGTTTTTCACCACGTAATTTCGAATTGTATTCAAACGCACTAACGCACACTTTGTTGTACTTTGCGATTCTTTGTGGATTTATGATTCGTTTTGAATCCAGCCAGAGTGCTTTTTGTACAGTCTCATAGTTATTTTATTATCTCTGCAGTTATTTATTTTTTCCACAAAAAGTTTACTGAAATTTTTACTTTTAATTAAGTTTCCTTGCAGCACAGCAAGTAGACGTGAAATTTATATTCTATTATATATGAAAATGAACAATAAATGTGTTTGAGAAATTAACACTAAAAACATGTTAAGTTAAAGAGTCCGCAATCCTAAAGATTGGTTGGAAACAGCACGCCATGCCGATCTATCCTGAGCTAATCCCTTCATCTCCCTATAGCTATTCATCTCAACGTCTTCAACTATCTGACTCACATACTCCAATCTAGGCCTACCTACCCCTCTCTTTCCCTCCACTCTACCTTCTATGATCAATTGCATAATACCCCCATGCCTAAGAATATGCCCTACTAATCTGTCTCTCCTACGCTGTAACACTCTCCAAATACTTCTCTTCTCCCCTACTAACTCTAGTACAGCTTCATTTGTTACTTTATCTTCCCAACCAATCCTCATCATCCTCCTATAACACCACATTTCGAATGCTTGTAATCTACGCTTCTCTTCCTTTCCTATAGTCCACGCCTCACACCCGTACAGTGCTACATTCCAAACATATACCTTCAGTAATCTTTTTCTAATACCCAAGTCAATATTTGATCTTAAAATCTGTTCTTTTTCTACGAATGCCTTCCTACCCTGTGCTATCCTACACTTTATATCTACCTTGCTTCGATTATCTTTTGTGATTCTACTGCCTAAATAACAAAAATCTGACACTTCTTCGATTCTATTATCTCCTATTGTGATCCTCATTTTTCTACTGCATTCCTTTTTGTCACACCTCATCACTTTAGTTTTACCTATATTTATTTTCATGTTAAAATCCCTAGTCAATACTGCCTGCATACCATTCAATACCCTTTCTAAATTCTTTTCGCTTTCTTCCAATATAGCTATATCGTCGGCGAATCTCAACATATATATTTTCTCTCCCTGTACATTCACACCTACACTATACTCTTCTTTTACTTTGTTTATTGCATCTTCTATATATAGATTAAATAATAACGGTGAATGTGTACATCCCTGCCGAACTCCCTTCCCTATTTTTGCTACCTCTTCTTCCCCCTCAATTCTAACTAAGGCAGTTTGGTATTTATATAAATTAAAAATTATTCTCCTATCCTTTTAATCTATACCCGTTTCTTTTAAAATTCTAAACATTATGTCCCAATCTACATTATCAAATGCCTTTTCTAAATCTACAAAAGCTATGCAAGTTACCTTTCCTACCCTCTTTCTTTTTTCTACTACCGTTCTTAGTGCTAGAATCGCCTCCCTCGTCCCTCTGTTTTTCCTAAAACCAAACTGATCTTCTCCTAATAAAAACATGTAGTTATAATTAAAATGATATTACTTAATTTAATTTCTTTATGATAGGTACTCTCAGCTTGCGGACCAATAAGTGTTACTTTTTTCACGGTGGTCGTCTTTTTTGGCTCCTTTTACCTAATTAATTTAATGTTGGCTGTTGTGGCACTTAGCTATGAAGAGGAAGCAGAAATTACGCAAGAGGTAACTAATAAAAAATATAGTAATATGATTTTTATACCAATATTTAGAATTTAATCTGTTTCGTAGCTATTTAAAAATTGTAATTACGGTGTTAAATAACATATCACCCAAATACCGTAACTCAAAATATTTAATAGCTAGATGCGTATTTCGGAGGCTATGCCCCCATCTCCAATGAAATTTTTGAAATATCGACTCATACAAGTTTTGAAAGGGTAATTCTAGGCCTTTATGTAACTCGTATCGTACAATGTATAATTATAGTTGTCCATTACATGTCAATACTGAAGAGAAATTTTGTTACTAATTTTTATGAACTCCCAACATTTTTACAATCATAGTTCGCTATTGTTTTAGGAACGAAAAAAAGAGTTAGTAGATCATCGAGAAGATTCAACTTTTAGTTTTGATCCGTCAAATTTACATGTAAAAAAGTTATCAAAGCACAAAATGAAGAAAATTGATGCTAGAAAAGGAGTCCTCTTGTCATCGTATTCTAGAAAAAAAACGCGGCGAAGGAAGCGAGGAAGAAGCGGCGCCATAACTAGTCCTCCCCCGTCAAGTATTTTATCTAAATTAGGAGACAATACGTAAGTATTATCTTCAAGAATGTTTGATTTACTTAAAGCAATTGATCTTTTTCTTTTGTTTGCCAAACGTAATTTAGCAAAGATAACCTTAGTAGTTGCATACAATCACCGAAACTGAAAACGCCAAACCATTCAGCGTCCTCGAGTCTCGTATCCAGTCCCCATAAGAGTCGCACATCACTCACGAAGAAGGTTTTTACAGAACCCATCCCACAACCCATCCCGAAGCACACACAACAAACGGATTCTAAGTGCCTAAACACCAATACATTAGGTGATACATATTTACATAAAATTAATACATACGAGATTTTGACCGGAGACATTTTGGGCAGATTTCGTGTGTATTTTATATTGTTTTGATAATTTGGTCTTAATTAAAATGCGAGGGGTGAGTGCTGCCTTACTACAATCAGATCGATATTTTACTATAGTTTAGAGTGGGTCTTGCGAGTTTTTGTTCTAAGAGTTTAGAACTAGAATATTTCTACTGTGGTACTCCAGAATTCATTTCTTTTGAGGAAATGTCTTCTAATATTAAACTCCAGCGATATTTTTTATAAATGATATAGATATTATTTTCTCTTGTTAATTCTAAATATTATCACATTTTAAAACGAATCTCTCTGACCCTTTTCTGCCCATAGACTCGATGTTACCGTCCTCTGCTTTAACGTTGAATTATCAATCTTTTGTATAGAATATCACCTAAATACCGTAACACAAACACAAAGCACGTCGAAGGCTATTTATTACCCCCACCTTTAGTAGCAAAAGTAACCCGCGCTATTAAATGCTTTGTGTTACGGTATTCGGGTGATATTTAACAATTTATTTAACGTCGCAGTGACAAATGTACAATATAAATCTTTTGATTATTAAATTTTCACTGTTGCGAATCATAACGTTGGACTTGTATTAAATCATTCTTACATGGAAAACTTTTCAGTGTTAATCTCAGCGGAGATTTCAAGACCTTGCCTTTAAATTCTATCTTGAGTATACGAATGAAACGAACGAGAACGAACTATTAGAAAATATTTATTTGTAATCTATTTTCAATTAAATTATTATGTTGGATGCATTCGGTTTATAAAATATTTATGTGTACAGCACCCACGAGATTAAGTGCACAAAATCGACAAACTAGCAACACTAGTGACGGTAGTAATCGTGAATCATCTTTAAATGATTCTGGCGTTGTAAACGATCACGAAGATGGGGATTTGAATTTAGACGACATGATTATGGAAAACATGACCAATGCTACGGGGGTATGTATTTAGAACATCTTCCTTCAAATTATCTGTGATATTTCTATAGTATTACATTATTCCTGTATTTTAGCGTTTGCAACCAGCGCCACTGGCTGTGAAAGAAGTGAAGGTGATCAAATGTAATGGTATTGGAAAACATAAGAAAGATATGCACAAACGCAATGTATATACACTTCCTGCGGATTATTTATCACATATTGTAGTTATCGGTAAGTTCTATAATATGCACGATTCCAAAGTCATTTGAACTTATTTGAGCTTTCTTAACATTTCTTAGTTAGAATTGCGGGGGAAGAAGAGATAGCAAAAATAGGGAAGGGAGTTCGGCAGGGATGTACACTCTCACCGTTATTATTTAATCTATATATAGAAGATGCAATAAACAAAGTAAAAGAAGAGTATAGTGTAGGTGTGAATGTACAGGGAGAGAAAATATATATGTTGAGATTCGCCGACGATATAGCTATATTGGAAGAAAGCGAAAAGAATTTAGAAAGGGTATTGAATGGTATGCAGGCAGTATTGACTAGGGATTTTAACATGAAAATAAATATAGGTAAAACTAAAGTGATGAGGTGTGACAAAAAGGAATGCAGTAGAAAAATGAGATCACAATAGGAGATAATAGAATCGAAGAAGTGTCAGATTTTTGTTATTTAGGCAGTAGAATCACAAAAGATAATCGAAGCAAGGTAGATATAAAGTGTAGGATAGCACAGGGTAGGAAGGCATTCGTAGAAAAAGAACAGATTTTAAGATCAAATATTGACTTGGGTATTAGAAAAAGATTACTGAAGGTATATGTTTGGAGTGTAGCACTGTACGGGTGTGAGGCGTGGACTATAGGAAAGGAAGAGAAGCGTAGATTACAAGCATTTGAAATGTGGTGTTATAGGAGGATGATGAGGATTGGTTGGGAAGATAAAGTAACAAATGAAGCTGTACTAGAGTTAGTAGGGGAGAAGAGAAGTATCTGGAGAGTGTTACAGCGTAGGAGAGACAGATTAGTAGGGCATATTCTTAGGCATGGGGGGATTATGCAATTGATCATAGAAGGTAGAGTGGAGGGAAAGAGAGGGGTAGGTAGGCCTAGATTGGAGTATGTGAGTCAGATAGTTGAAGACGTTGAGATGAATAGCTATAGGGAGATGAAGGGATTAGCTCAGGATAGATCGGCATGGCGTGCTGTTTCCAACCAATCTTTAGGATTGCGGACTCTTTAACTAACTAACTAATATTTCTGTTAAAAATACAAAAAAATGTAATTGTACGTTTTTATCGCAGATATGAAGATTGCTTCATATTTAGGAATGAGATTTTGGAGTTAATAAATAATTGGGATATTTTAAAAGTAAACGGTATATAACAGTAATTATTTAAATGGAGTAATATTCTTTTTAAGAATAAGATTTTATGGAAATTATAGAATTTTGACTGTGCAGAGCCTTTAAGTTGCTTTACCACAATTCAAAATGGAATTTATAAACATTTCCTTCACTATATCTCATATAATACGTACATTTTAAGTGAAATTTCAGTACCTTCATCTGATTTTTTATATATTTCCAGAGCCCGATCTCTCACTTTCTTGGAAATCTTCTAAAACAACAAAATATTGTGGGTAGCTAATTTGACTATAATAAATTATAGAAAAAAATTCAATCGTAATCTTAATAAGTGATACAATATTAATTAGTGGGTAATAGCATTCGATACTTGGCTAATTATTGCTAAATGAGGGTTTCGTCTTCGACATGTTCGATATTATTTGATATTTTGAATGACAGTGTTCGGGTGATATTTTAAACAATAATAAGTTATGCTTCTTTCAGACGATCTTCCAGATAGAAATTGTCCTTTCTGTGAACAATGTTGCATGGATTATAATGGTTGGTTGCAATTTCAACAGGGCCTTTATGGAATCGTGCGCGATCCACTTTTTGAGCTTGCGATTACTATTTGTATAATACTTAATACAATGTTTCTTGCAATGGAGCACCATGGTATGAGCGAATCCATACTAAGAGCATTAGACATTGGAAACAAGGTAACTGTATAGTATTTTTAATTCACTCGGTATTTTAATTGTACATTTAATCGAGATTTATAGCGAATTATAACTTGAGTAGAATCGCATAAAATTAGATGTATGATCAATTTTTTGGAAAGTAAATATACCTTTAGCATTTTATATTACTTTGAAAGAAAGGATTTCGTGCTATAAATATCTTTAAGCAGCAGTAAATATAAACGAAGGTGCAAATTTAACGGTTTCCGAAATGAATTTATAAAAACAATGTCTTCATCGCCAATAACAAAATATTTCCTCACAATGCTATTGCTGCCGTTGGAAGATTTTTGTAAATTACCAATAGTCATTATTAATAATTCCATCGTTCTTATTTATTTTAGGTTTTTACGTCTGTATTTACATTCGAATGTTGCCTGAAGTTAATGGCATTAAGTAAAGAGTTTTTCGAATGTGGATGGAATGTATTCGATTTGCTCATTGTGTCAGCGAGCTTACTAGATTTAATTTTTGAACTAGTCGATGGTTTATCAGTTCTTCGCGGACTACGATTGGTAAAGTGTTTGTCTCTTAATTGAAAAATGATATCTTATTGATGTCTTATTGATTTTCGCGTTCAAGCATTGATATTCTATAGCTTTAACGAAAGATCTATCACATATTTTTTTACTGATAATGGCCTGTTCTTATAGACTTATTAGATTTTAACGTTTACATGTACAAGCAATAAAAGAGTTCACTAAAACTTGATTATTTGTAAACAAAAAATGCACTCGTTTTTATTTTGAGCGGAGGTAAAAGCTATTGATTAAGTAATCTTTTGCACAATGAATTGGTCAGTATATGTCACTACACTGTTCTTAATAAACTTCTTAAACAATATGGCGTTTTAATACATTTCAAACGTAACGTTTTCACATTTTCTAGCACTGTGATATTTTTGTGTTCTAGCTGCGTGTATTAAAATTAGCTCAATCTTGGATTACAATGAAGGTACTGCTCAGTATCATTATAAGTACCATAGGAGCACTTGGAAATCTAACATTCGTTTTGCTAATCGTGATTTACATATTTGCTGTTATTGGTATGCAACTGTTTTCAAAAGATTACACAGTTGCAAAATTTTATCCAGACCCTGTACCAAGGTAAGCATTATGTATAGTAATAAATTGCAAATGTAAAAGGAGAAAAGGAAAATAACTCAATATAAAATTACAAATTTCACTGAAATTGGTCAATTCATTATTTTAATTATTAACTATTAGAAATTTCGTGTAAATATAATCAGGCAATGCTTTTATTATTTCTCTTTAATTTAATATGTAGTTAAGATATATTGTTAAAAATATGGTTATTATAAAGACATGGTTTAGGTGGAACTTCACAGATTTCTTTCATTCTTTTATGATGATTTTCCGAATACTTTGCGGAGAATGGATTGAGCCACTATGGGATTGTATGCGTGCAGAGAATTCAGAGGTATTTTTTGCAAAGTGCTTCTTATTAGTTACAGAGTCCGCAATCCTAAAGATTGGTTAATCCCTTCATCTCCCTATAGCTATTCATCTCAACGTCTTCAACTATCTGACTCACATACTCCAATCTAGGCCTACCTACCCCTCTCTTTCCCTCCACTCTACCTTCTATGATCAATTGCATAATCCCCCCATGCCTAAGAATATGCCCTACTAATCTGTCTCTCCTACGCTGTAACACTCTCCAGATACTTCTCTTCTCCCCTACTAACTCTAGTACAGCTTCATTTGTTACTTTATCTTCCCAACCAATCCTCATCATCCTCCTATAACACCACATTTCAAGTGCTTCTAATCTACGCTTCTCTTCCTTTCCTATAGTCCACGCCTCACACCCGTACAGTGCTACACTCCAAACATATACCTTCAGTAATCTTTTTCTAATACCCAAGTCAATATTTGATCTTAAAATCTGTTCCTTTTCTACGAATGCCTTCCTACCCTGTGCTATCCTACACTTTATATCTACCTTGCTTCGATTATCTTTTGTGATTCTACTGCCTAAATAACAAAAATCTGACACTTCTTCGATTCTATTATCTCCTATTGAGATCCTCATTTTTCTACTGCATTCCTTTTTGTCACACCTCATCACTTTAGTTTTACCTATATTTATTTTCATGTTAAAATCCCTAGTCAATACTGCCTGCATACCATTCAATACCCTTTCTAAATTCTTTTCGCTTTCTTCCAATATAGCTATATCGTCGGCGAATCTCAACATATATATTTTCTCTCCCTGTACATTCACACCTACACTATACTCTTCTTTTACTTTGTTTATTGCATCTTCTATATATATATAGATTAAATAATAACGGTGAAAGTGTACATCCCTGCCGAACTCCCTTCCCTATTTTTGCTACCTCTTCTTCCCCCTCAATTCTAACTAAGGCAGATTGGTGTTTATATAAATTAAAAATTATTCTCCTATCCTTATAATCTATACCCGTTTCTTTTAAAATTCTAAACATTATGTCCCAATCTACATTATCAAATGCCTTTTCTAAATCTACAAAAGCTATGCAAGTTACCTTTCCTACCCTCTTTCTTTTTTCTACTACCGTTCTTAGTGCTAGAATCGCCTCCCTCGTCCCTCTGTTTTTCCTAAAACCAAACTGATCTTCTCCTAGCCTTTCCTCTACTTTATTTTCTAATCTCCTATAAATAATCTTTAATAATATCTTCGATGCATGTGATAGTAGGCTAATGGTCCTATAGTTCTCACACAAATTAGCTCCTATTTTCTTCGGCATTGTTATTATTCTACTACGCTGAAAATCCTGTGGTACTTCTCCCTTCTCATATATTTTACAAACTAACCTGTATAATCGCTCCTGCATTTTTTCCCCTGCGTGTTTTATTAATTTGGCTGGTATCATATCAATCCCCGCTGCTTTGTTATTCCGTAAATCATTTAATGTTCTATGAAACTCTGACCTAAGTATGCTAGGACCTAAGTCATCCTCATCTATCTGTTCCACACTTTCTAGCTCCTCCATGTCCTGCCTACCTTTATATAAATCTTCAAGATACTCCTTCCATCTTCTAGCTTTTTCCTTATTTTCTGTGAGTTCCTTACCCTGCTTATCACATATAATGTTACCCTTTGGTTTTATATTATTATACATATTAAATATAATCCTTTAAAATTAACAACAGCTTTGAGTATTTATTTTAGAATTCAAAAAATAATTTGATATCGCGAACTTATTTCAATATTACGCATTGTACCTCACCCTGTGTATATTTAGTCCAACAAAGTGACATCTTTTTATCATTAAAATATCACTCAGTACTAACATTCGAATATTAAAATGATCTTCTAGTAATCACTTACGAAACCTCTGCATTTTTATCATATAATATTAATTTGTTTCTATTGAAATTGCGCTTATTGGTAGTTTAAAACGAATATTTACTTTTTCAGGGACCAGGAATTTGCTTAGTCATATTTCTGCCAACGTTAGTAATGGGCAATTTCATGGTGCTGAACTTATTCTTGGCCTTGCTTCTCAACAGTTTTAACTCGGAAGAATTAAAGAATCGCAAGGAGGTATTCATAAAGGGGAGTGTTTCATATCATTTACCTCTTGGCACATTAGTACGAGTATCTTGCGATGATTTATTTTTAGTATCCAAAAATTTAGATGCATATAGAAATTTAAAATGCTTTATAGATAATAATTAAATTACTATTTACTTATTCAAATTTGCTTCTTTTTAGGGAAATGCTCTATAGCTACGAATAAAAGTAACAATTAGCAATTATATTAGATTTAATTTCTTTAATATATGCTTGTTTGCTGGAACTATAGTGCTTTGATAATATTTATCATTACAAAGCGCAACATTGATTTATATATTGCTTATAATTTTCTACATACTATTTCATCAATTTCTATCAAGATTAAAATAATTTTAAATTTATAGCAAATTATCTGTATGGGCTATTTCAGTCCACTTAGTATAGTTTCGTAATATGTAATTCGATTTTGATAAAGTTATATTGACTTTCTTTGCGTGAAAAATAAGTGATTTTACATAAATGGTAAAAGAGTCTTTTTCAAAAGTTTTGTTCCTTCCCGTCTGAAAGTAGATTATTAATGTATTAGTGATCCTCGAGTGCTTCGTGGTTGTACATTTTCGGCATAATTTTCGTCAATTTTAGTACAAAATTATTTCATGAAACAAAACGCATATTTTTATCAAAACAAGCAATTTATGAGAATTTTAAACGAAAAGAAATTAATAATTGATTTACAGTTGCTTAATTCATGAATATTAATTTTTCTACGCGATTTTGAAAGTCGAAGGACCGATATAGATTGCAGGATACTTTATTTTGTGTCTTTTGGTAAGTGCAGAAATTGACACTCATTAATGTTTACAATAGAATTTATATTTAATGTACGTACTTTGTTTTCGGCACAATTCATTTTTGCATCGTGTAGTTTTGTATCTTGCTTTTTTAATTATATTGTTTTTTTATAAATTAATAAAACACGCAGGGGGAAAAATGCAGGAGCGATTATACAGGTTAGTTTGTAAAATATATGAGAAGGGAGAAGTACCACAGGATTTTCAGCGTAGTAGAATAGTAACAATGCCGAAGAAAATAGGAGCTAATTTGTGTGAGAACTATAGGACCATTAGTCTACTATCACATGCATCGAAGATATTGTTAAAGATTATTTATAGGAGATTAGAAAATAAAGTAGAGGAAAGGCTAGGAGAAGATCAGTTTGGTTTTAGGAAAAACAGAGGGACGAGGGAGGCGATTCTAGCACTAAGAACGGTAGTAGAAAAAAGAAAGAGGGTAGGAAAGGTAACTTGCATAGCTTTTGTAGATTTAGAAAAGGCATTTGATAATGTAGATTGGGACATAATGTTTAGAATTTTAAAAGAAACGGGTATAGATTATAAGGATAGGAGAATAATTTTTAATTTATATAAACACCAAACTGCCTTAGTTAGAATTGAGGGGGAAGAAGAGGTAGCAAAAATAGGGAAGGGAGTTCGGCAGGGATGTACACTCTCACCGTTATTATTTAATCTATATATAGAAGATGCAATAAACAAAGTAAAAGAAGAGTATAGTGTAGGTGTGAATGTACAGGGAGAGAAAATATATATGTTGAGATTCGCCGACGATATAGCAATATTGGAAGAAAGCGAAAAGAATTTAGAAAGGGTATTGAATGGTATGCAGGCAGTATTGACTAGGGATTTTAACATGAAAATAAATATAGGTAAAACTAAAGTGATGAGGTGTGACAAAAAGGAATGCAGTAGAAAAATGAGGATCACAATAGGAGATAATAGAATCGAAGAAGTGTCAGATTTTTGTTATTTAGGCAGTAGAATCACAAAAGATAATCGAAGCAAGGTAGATATAAAGTGTAGGATAGCACAGGGTAGGAAGGCATTCGTAGAAAAAGAACAGATTTTAAGATCAAATATTGACTTGGGTATTAGAAAAAGATTACTGAAGGTATATGTTTGGAGTGTAGCACTGTACGGGTGTGAGGCGTGGACTATAGGAAAGGAAGAGAAGCGTAGATTACAAGCATTCGAAATGTGGTGTTATAGGAGGATGATGAGGATTGGTTGGGAAGATAAAGTAACAAATGAAGCTGTACTAGAGTTAGTAGGGGAGAAGAGAAGTATTTGGAGAGTGTTACAGCGTAGGAGAGACAGATTAGTAGGGCATATTCTTAGGCATGGGGGGATTATGCAATTGATCATAGAAGGTAGTGTGGAGGGAAAGAGAGGGGTAGGTAGGCCTAGATTGGAGTATGTGAGTCAGATAGTTGAAGACGTTGAGATGAATAGCTATAGGGAGATGAAGGGATTAGCTCAGGATAGATCGGCATGGCGTGCTGTTTCCAACCAATCTTTAGGATTGCGGACTCTTTAACTAATAAATTATATAATGCATTCAATTAATTTTTATATAAATTACAATATGTAATTTTATATCAGTTATGTGACGCAAAATAGTACATCTAATTTTTTGAAATTTATTAAGATATATCATAATTTATATATATAAATATTTTTAAATATAGGTCATACACAAAATGATAAAAAATTATAGCAATGAATATCGAATATTTCTATAAACAATCGCCCACAAAACGTAACACAAAGCATTTATTCGCTAGATGCGCATTTTGGAGGCGATGCCCTCATCTTCAATAGCAAAATTGTTCTAAAGAACAAATAATTCTATTATTGTCCACGGCTTATACAAGATTCTATTAAAAATAGAATAATTTGTTAATATATAATTTGTTTCAGTAGAAATTGATTTTTTAAATGTGATATTGTTTTAGAAACAACCATTATAATATTAATTATAGCAGTAGTACGTTTTGCAACAATACTTAAACAGTGCGTACAAGAAAAATCCATTTCGTTTTTTCCATAGCGCATTCAAAATTACACAGCGCAATATCATTCATTGATATAATGAATCGTAAACGAATTTATTATTATAATTACGTAGGAGGTTGGTGATGATTCCAAATTGGCACAAAGTTTTGAGCGAATTCGCGATATTGTGCGTACGAAGAGATTACATCGTTATCCACAACAGAATGAAAATAACTCAAGACTAGAACAAATTGTGCGAGAAGTAATGCGAAGACACGCAGATGAAAGAGCAATTAGCACTAAAGGTTTGTACCCATGTGATTATTTCAATCGACATATATTTAATTAACACTACGGTGTGTTAAATATTTACCCAAATACCGTAACTCAAAGCATGCATTTCGAAAGCTATGCCCCCATCATCAGTAGCATAAGATAATAAATAAATAAAATACCAATCAATCTATGATCAATAAATAAATCTTTTCAACAATAAAAATTAACGATTAACGAAACAAACAAGTAACAGCTATAAATACTGGGTAGTCAAACCTAAAATAACTTAACTAAAAATAAAAAATAGTCCTTATTAAATAAATTAAATGATATATTGGGCCTGAAATTAAATTCATTAAATTTGATTTTGATTTATGTATATAAATATATATATACTTTCATAAACATTTAACTCGGAACAATTCAAAACACATTCAAGTGTACTAATTTGAATAGGATGACCTGAGTTAGTGAAAAATATGCTCGGATACAGCACTTTTTGCTTTTCTATTTAATCTGAAATGATTTAAATGCTCTTTAAATCTAGTTTTAATTGGTCTACGTATATGTCCTTAGGACAGCCAGAACAAGATATTTCATAAATACCCACAAGATTTTTTATTCAAATCAATACAATCTTCGGGATTTCCTAGAAAAAGTAGCGAGACTATTAGAAGTCTCACCAGATATTAGTATTTTATCTGTGTATTGAAGATGCTATGATTAAGATAAAAATAGTACAGTGTAGTTGGGAAATTTCAAGAAGAATATACTAAGATATAACAGAAGGAAGAGAGCAGATTTTCGAGCGAACTAAAATTGGTAAAATAAAAGATAAGCACATAAATAATCTTTAATAGGCGTTTTAGGGAAAGGGAGCACAGTGTGTAGAGTTAGCGAATTGGAATGCTTTCTTTTCTAGCAATTAAAACAATAAATATATACAAATTAAATATTTTAAGGCTAGTTATGTCTAAATCGAATCCGTTTTTGTAATTAAAGGTGCCACTGCCCAAGCTATTCAGCCAACGATTATGGCTTTTCCAAGGGATAAAAGAAGCTACCAAGAAGCAATGAATCGACCGATTTCAATTATTAGTTACGAGCCGCCATGTTATCAGGTAACTATTGGTAAATTTTTTCCAACTGGCGAACGTCCGCGGCTGCAATGGCACGCGCACTCGTCTTACAGCCCTGGAGTCTAAATCGTTCACATGTAAACATCCTCTATGGAATATCTTATTGGTTGTTGCTTATCGATGCGCGGGGACGTTCGCCAATTGGAAAAATATTACCTGTAGTATATTTAAAAATATTAGTATTTATTATATTTTTATGTGTCATTTCCAACTATTAAATATTTTAGGATGTATTACACGAAGACGTAAATATAAATTCATCTTGCTTGGCTGTACTTTTTAATGGGAATGCCAAGGAAATGGACGTGTGCGAAAAATCGCCAAATAAATCAGAAAATTGGAGATATGCTGATAATAGCAAACTCGTTGAACTATCTATGGTTCCAGTACCAAATGTAAAGAGTAAAGGTACAACATATTATAAATAACAAATGAAATGAGCTACCTATTAGTATGCGTTTTTTAAATAAATACCGAATTTAGTATCAGAATCTCATCGATTTCATCCTCACGATTCCTTATTATCTTATCGTGAAGAATAGCCAATCTTATTAATATGCGTGAGGAAATTTTCTACCATGCAAGATTTTCAATAATTAAATCTATTGTAGTTATTTTGCGACAAAATAACTACAACGCAGTCACAACTACAACTACAAAATTCAACAATTTGCGACAATTTTGTATTTATGACGCAAAATCGATAGCCGGATTATAAAGATACAAATGATTGCATTGGTGGCTTATGTTGACGAAGAGGTTTTACGTTTAACTATTTACAAAAATTATATATTATCTTTGCAGGATCTCGGGTAGTTACAACTATGACATCACATTATCACGGATTATCGGGTGCAGATGCAGAGAATGTAGAATTTGCTCTTTGTCCACAACGCAAATTGCACGGAGATCAGGGAGGACAAATATCGAATAGCAGCAATAGTCGCATCAACACTGCCGAGACGAAATACAATAGCGGTGGCAGAAACCACGAGCCGCCCACTTCTTTAGAGCTTACAACGTGTAATGTTAATTTGTTGCGCAGAGATCGTCTACTAAACACGGACGCATCCGCTGATAGTTCCGGCAGTGGCGATTGTGGCAAAAAGGCCACCACTTTGATGGCGGCGGAGACGGTGGAGATGGTGGATCAGCAAGAAGGTGATGGCGCTGCTGCAACGCAGTCGCAGCAAAAGCAGTGGTGTGCAGTGATGTCTTACGTTGATGAACTTACAGTTGGCGGACGTCGGAACAGCAAAGGTCAGTATCTGGATGGAGACATAGGAGGCTTCCCTCTGTTCGGGCATAATAAAGAGCCAAAAGTCCCGCCTGCTTGCTTCCCGCAGCGATGCTACGATCGGTGAGTAATGTTTGACTTTAAAGTACCATCATATTATTGGATCTACAATAATTAAAATGCAGAAGAAATTTTTGAAAAATAAAATATATGGACATGTATATCATTCAAAGTAGCAAGAATATTGTTGTTTAAATAGTGTAATCATTGCGATTACCAATCTAATTAAAAATGTTGCAAAATAAAACGAATTTACACATTGGTTCAAATATACACTGAAACAATAGTACCATATGTTCGAAACATAAAAGAATTAAACGAAAGACAATATAAGGGAATACTTGAAATTATTAATAAAATCGATGATATATTAATCCACTGAATGACGAGAGCCCTTATTAATCTTAAAGGGATTTTACAATATATATAGAATACAAACAAATCCCGATATCTAAAGCTCGATCGAAAACAACGAACACTTTAGTATTGTATTGGAGATTATTGATAAAGGGGTCCATATTGATGATTTAAATGTGTTTATATTCTTCTTTGCGCGAGTTTCCGTTATTCTGGTAAGATTCCGGGATGTGACGAATAAGTCACAATTTAGTATAAAGTTTCTTTCTTAAGTTGGATGGCTAATAAATGATTCAAAAATCACATATTAAAGGAAAGAAATCTTAGTTGAAAGCAATATGAAAGTATATGTGAGTAACCATTGAATTACTGTTCCGATTAATATATAAATCGATTGTAGTCCCTTTGTGAAACTAATCACAAGCTATAAGCTTGACAAAGACTGCTAGTTAGTTTGTTCGATAATCCTCAATCCTGAGGATTGGCTGGAAACAACACGCCATCTATCATCGATCTCTCCCGACCTTATTCCTTCACTTCCCTATATGGAAGATAGGTGCTATTCATCCTAACGACTTCCACAATCATATACTCCAATCTAGGCCCATCTGTCCCTTCCTTTCCCTCGCATTTTATAACTAATAATACCCTCATGTCTAAGAATATGATCATTCTTACATTTGTCACTTTATCTTCCCAATCAATCATCGTCCTCCTGTAGCACCACATTTCGAATGCTTCTATTCTATGTTTAATTTCCTTTCCTATAGTCCACCGGTATATTCTACACTCCACACATATGCCGTCAGTAATCTTTTTTAAATACCCAAGTCAATATTTGATTTTAAAATCTGCTCCTTTTCTACGAATGCCTTCCTACCCTGTCCTATCCTATATTTTATAACTACCTTACTTCGATTACACTATGCAATCCTACTTCCTAAATAACAAAAGTCTGATATTCTATTATCTCCTTTTTAAAAATTATCACTACTGCGTTAAATAATTGTATAGATTAACACTCAAATTCTGCCCCCATTTCTTCCAAGAAGTCTAATTCGTCAGCGAACCTTAACATATATTTCCTCTGCCTGGATTTTCATACCTACCCTATACTCTTCTGTAAACTTGTTTATTACATCTTCTCTGTTCTGCTTCTGTGTTAATAACAATCCTTCTGTCCTCTGTTGACTATTTCTTCAGTTATCCATTCCTTTCTACCTGCCCGTTTCTTCGCGCCTAATACTTCATTTGCTGCTGTAGTCAACCCAACCATAATTTACCCTTCATTCGCTATCTACGTCGTGCCTAGATGTCCCATCTGCTACGGTTTCTACTTTCTCTTTATACCTGTCCCCATTAGATCGGCCAATTCTAACTTATCAACATCTACTCTAAGCTATTTAGACTATTTCACATTATAGCCATATTTAGTCGTAGGCATATATTGAATAATTGATTGACTCAAGTTTTTGGTTTATATTGAATTAATGCTTTTGATATTAATGCTATGGCTAGAATAATTCGTATTGCGCGTTCTTTACCATATTCTTTACATGCCTCGCTTAAGCTCAATATCGACTCTAGGTGCTTTTAATCTATTGATATATTATATAAATAGATCTCATTGGATTTTTTCTGAATCACATCTTAATTAGATTTAATTACGTTAGAATACATCCTCTGAAGCTTATTACTAGAAATGTCTTGAATTATACATGCTGCACGAGCTAATAAAATTGATATTTTTTAATATTACCTATACAGTCCGGGTACCTTTATTTATTAAAATTATTATATAGTTATATTAAGATATTGTTGATTGTATTTTAAAAGGGTTTTAAAATAGCAGCATAAAGTATAGAATATAATTTTGTGTTTCGTAAATATAATAATATAGTGTCGCATAGTGTGCCAATGCACTGCATATGCCTCCTAGGGGCAAGACATGGGCAACGACGCTCTGGCCTATAGAGCGGTCCCTATACAGGGATCCCGGTCTATAGGAAAGATTTCAGGCTAACCCACGGTATTAGGGGGATTAGGCTGAATCGTTGGGGCGACGGCTAAAATATGCACTCATTGGTCGGTGCAAGGCAAGGAGAAACCAGCACTGTACCTTTCTCAAGATTACAGCGAATGAAAATGTCGATTACTAAGATTTATATAAAGGTAGGCAGGACATGGAGGAGCTAAAAATGTGGAACAGATAGATGAGGATGACTTAGGTCCTAGCATACTTAGGTCAGAGTTTCATAGAGCATTAAATGATTTACGGAATAACAAAGCAGCGGGGATTGATATGATACCAGCCGAATTAATAAAACACGCAGGGGGGAAAATGCAGGAGCGATTATACAGGTTAGTTTGTAAAATATATGAGAAGGGAGAAGTACCACAGGATTTTCAGCGTAGTAGAATAGTAACAATGCCGAAGAAAATAGGAGCTAATTTGTGTGAGAACTATAGGACCATTAGTCTACTATCACATGCATCGAAGATATTGCTAAAGATTATTTATAGGAGATTAGAAAATAAAGTAGAGGAAAGGCTAGGAGAAGATCAGTTTGGTTTTAGGAAAAACAGAGGGACGAGGGAGGCGATTTTAGCACTAAGAACAGTAGTAGAAAAAAGAATGAGGGTAGGAAAGGTAACTTGCATAGCTTTTGTAGATTTAGAAAAGGCATTTGATAATGTAGATTGGGACATAATGTTTAGAATTTTAAAAGAAACGGGTATAGATTATAAGGATAGGAGAATAATTTTTAATTTATATAAACACCAAACTGCCTTAGTTAGAATTGAGGGGGAAGAAGAGGTAGCAAAAATAGGGAAGGGAGTTCGGCAGGGATGTACACTTTCACCGTTATTATTTAATCTATATATAGAAGATGCAATAAACAAAGTAAAAGAAGAGTATAGTGTAGGTGTGAATGTACAGGGAGAGAAAATATATATGTTGAGATTCGCCGACGATATAGCTATATTGGGAGAAAGCGAAAAGAATTTAGAAAGGGTATTGAATGGTATGCAGGCAGTATTGACTAGGGATTTTAACATGAAAATAAATATAGGTAAAACTAAAGTGATGAGGTGTGACAAAAAGGAATGCAGTAGAAAAATGAGGATCACAATAGGAGATAATAGAATCGAAGAAGTGTCAGATTTTTGTTATTTAGGCAGTAGAATCACAAAAGATAATCGAAGCAAGGTAGATATAAAGTGTAGGATAGCACAGGGTAGGAAGGCATTCGTAGAAAAGGAACAGATTTTAAGATCAAATATTGACGTGGGTATTAGAAAAAGATTACTGAAGGTATATGTTTGGAGTGTAGCACTGTACGGGTGTGAGGCGTGGACTATAGGAAAGGAAGAGAAGCGTAGATTACAAGCATTCGAAATGTGGTGTTATAGGAGGATGGTGAGGATTGGTTGGGAAGATAAAGTAACAAATGAAGCTGTACTAGAGTTAGTAGGGGAGAAGAGAAGTATTTGGAGAGTGTTACAGCGTAGGAGAGACAGATTAGTAGGGCATATCCTTAGGCATGGGGGGATTATGCAATTGATCATAGAAGGTAGAGTGGAGGGAAAGAGAGGGGTAGGTAGGCCTAAATTGGAGTATGTGAGTCAGATAGTTGAAGACGTTGAGATGAATAGCTATAGGGAGATGAAGGGATTAGCTCAGGATAGATCGGCATGGCGTGCTGTTTCCAACCAATCTTTAGGATTGCGGACTCTTTAACTAATAATATGTATGCAATCTTATTTATAATTTCAATAAAATCTCGTAGGTTGCAAAGAATGTTTAGATGATAAGAAACGATTTTGTATATGTGTGGAGTGTAGCATTGAACGGCTGTGAGGTGTGGACAATAGGAAAGAACGGGAAATGGAATAATAGAATGATGAGGATTGGGTGGGTAGATAGAGTAATAAATAATGCCGTGCTAGAAATAGTATAAGATAGGAGAAGAGAAATATTTGGAAATTATTACAGCGTAAGGAAACGTAGGGTACTCTTAGAGATTAAGTGCAATTGGTTATAGAAGATAGGTTGAAGGAAAGCAAGGGATAGGTAGGCCTAGATTAGCAATATTTACGGGGTAGTGAGGAATTTGCTCAAGAACGAGCTATTTCTAATTAATCCTTAAACTAATTGAGCAAATACTTGTATTTACTACAGTTTTGATTTCAGATGATCTATAAAAAATCTAAATTATTATCATTCGAATTTCAGATTTGATATTTTCGTGTATCTATTATATTTTTTATACATTTTTAATTGGCTTCTAGTGGTCATCTTTCAATCTAATATAATATTGCTCGTGTAGTATCATTGTTTCTTTATTACTTATTGCATTCTTGAGAATGTTGCAATTACGATTTTATTTTGATTTATTCGGTTTCTATTGCGATTCGATTAAGTTTATTGGATGCGTTTTTCATTGATAATTGCATGTGACATTGTGCTTAAATAATCTACATTACAGCGACAAAATGAGAATAATTACCCATATTTACATTGTATTTTCGAATTATTATTTATCGAATGTCGCCTTGATGTAGATTTGCGCATTAAAACCACTTGATCATATTGAAATAATTTCATTTTTACAGGTGCACGTGGTGGAATAATTGTGTAGAGTCGAAATTGGGCCTCAAGTGTACCCAAGTGCGAACAGCCGTTTTGCAAGTGGTTGATACTTCATCATTTGAATGGTTTATACTCGTACTAATTTTTGCATCGAGTGTGACATTATGCTTTGAGGACATACATCTAGATGAAAATCCACGCCTAAAAATAATATTATATTGGACAAACTTCACGTTCTCAATCATTTTCATGATTGAAATGATTTTGAAATGGATGGCTCAAGGTTTTCATAAATATTATACAAGTTTTTGGACTTTGTTGGACTTTTTAATAGTTTTTGTAAGAACACGTAGTGGAAAAATTATGCACCTATAGACTGTTGAAATGTACATTTTTGTTTAAGGTATCGTTATTTAGTCTATTAATCGAAGAAAATGAAAACTTGAAGGTACTAAGGTCTTTACGCACATTAAGAGCATTAAGACCGTTGAGAGCAATAAGTAGATGGCAAGGAATGAGAATTGTAGTAAATGCTCTTATGTATGCCATTCCATCAATTTTTAATGTCCTTCTCGTCTGTTTGGTATTTTGGTTGATATTTTCCATTATGGGTGTACAATTTTTTAGCGGAAAATTTTATAAATGTACAAACGAAGACGGTGAGATGTTGCCAGTAACTGTAAGTTCTTTGAATAAAATATTAATAATTTACAATAATTTAATAATTGGGATTTAATTAGATAATTAACACAATGTGGGACTGCTTGGAGAATAATTATACTTGGACAAACTCGAAAATATCATTTGATCATGTTGGAATAGCTTATTTGGCACTTTTTCAAGTGGCCACATTTGAAGGTTGGATGGAAGTAATGGCAGATGCCGTAGACGCGCGCGGTGTTAATTTACAGCCCCAACGTGAAGCAAATCTATATGCATACATATACTTCGTAATTTTCATTGTATGCGGCTCATTCTTCACATTAAACTTATTCATTGGGGTGATAATCGATAACTTCAATATGTTAAAGAAAAAGGTTCGATTGCAACGCATTAAGATACAGTTAATACAAAATAAATGTGAATATAAACCATACTAAATTTTAAACGCATCATTTTAATGTTCAGCTATTTTTCATTTGAAGTATTTCGTTACAATTATCTCGCGTTGTCTGGGAAATGAATTTTTGTTCACCATATTCAATTTATTTTAGTATGAAGGCGGAGTTTTGGAAATGTTCTTAACAGAGAGTCAAAAGCATTATTATACGGCTATGAAAAAATTGGGGCGAAAAAAGCCGCAAAAAGTTATTAAGCGTCCACTGAATCAATTCTTAGCTATGTTTTATGATTTGTCTAACTCTAGAAGATTTGAAATTGCAATATTTGTATTGATATTTTTAAATATGCTTAGTATGGGAATCGAGCATTACAATCAACCACACGCAATCTTCTTTTTATTAGAAGTTAGCAATGCATTTTTCACTACCGTTTTTGGACTAGGTAAGAAAACATAAAATCAATTTCAAATAGCTTAATTGATTTGTACTTATTTTAGAAGCTATTGTGAAAATTGTTGGTCTTAGACATCATTACTTCACTGTACCGTGGAACGTCTTCGATTTTTTATTGGTCTTGGCTTCGATACTTGGTATACTTATGGAGGATATCATGATCGATTTCCCAGTCTCGCCGACATTATTGCGAGTTGTTCGTGTATTTAGAATTGGTCGAATTTTAAGACTTATTAAGGTTCGTGCGGAAACAAAAATCAATCATTCATACCAAATACATAAATTCGAATTTCCGTCGTAACCGTCATTCATTTTTTTTTCAGGCTGCGAAAGGTATAAGAAAATTGCTGTTCGCTTTAATAGTGTCATTGCCAGCGTTGTTCAACATTGGAGCATTATTGGCGTTGATTACATTTATTTACGCTATTATCGGCATGTTTCTATTCGGCCATGTTAGATTACAAGGTGCGCTCGATGATATGGTTAACTTTCAAACGTTTGGAAGATCAATGCATCTTCTATTTCGTCTAACAACATCCGCCGGTTGGAATGATGTTCTTGAATCTTTGATGGTTGCACCTCCAGATTGCGATATGACATATCAAAATCAATCAAATGGCGATTGTGGCTATCCATTATTAGCAATTGTTTACTTTACCAGTTTTATCATAATCAACTACATGATCGTAATTAACATGTATATCGCGATAATACTGGAGAATTTTAATCAAGCGCATCAGGAAGAGGAAATCGGAATTGTAGAAGATGATTTGGAAATGTTTTATATTAGATGGTCCAAGTAAGTAAGCGCAATATGACGACTAACTTTATATATGATGTTATATATTATTTGTGTATTTGTATTTTTACCTGCATTTCCGACACAATTTTTAACAGTGCGATCGTAAAATGTCCCCTTTCTAATTATTACACGTAATCAGATACGCCACTGTTTTTTTATCTAGATATATTTAGGATTAGGCACTACATTTTGAATTTTTGAAAAATTGTCACGATCGAGTGCTATTTTAGCCATTCTTAAAATAAAACCATAAATAATGTGACCGAAGCAATGAAGATACTCGGAAATTCTTGTCTTGTACTCATAATAATCGCCCCATAGAGTTTGGTTCTAGTACACTGGCGAACATCAAATAATTCATTTGCAAACCCATAAAAATAACATATCAATGGCAATCAAATTGGAGAGTTAGTGTTTGTCCAATAAAAAAATATGTAGTGCCCAATGTTAATTATCAAAATATAAAGTAAAAATGTATATATTTCTACCGTCAAAAATTAATTGTGGGACATTAGACCAATTGTAAACATTTTTGATAAGCCTACCATAAGGTAACTACAAAAACAATATGAAACAAGATTCTTTTATGGCATGTTATTTCAGATGCTTCCTTAGTGCAAGACATTTTTAGTGCCGGTTTAAAATGAAATATTTTCTTTACGTGTATATCATGATAAAATTGTATATCGATTAGTTGTTACTTATTAAAATTAAGAAAAACTAGAAATGCAGTCAACTTCGTTGCATGTTAATGCTGTACATACACTAATCCATCATTATTGTTCCTTTTACATGCGAATGTTTTAAACCATATTTAAAATTTCCACTACGGTTCACAATTTTTCTATTACTACTATTTTACTGTAATGTACATACTATTTTAGATAGAATTGAAATACACCTAATTATATTGCATAATAAACTATAGCAGTGAAAAGCATATATATAAAAATAGAAAATCTAGTAGAATTCATTTAGACGTTGTGTACTTTTATTAAAATTATTTGATAAAGATTAAAACTTTCCCAAGATAATTAGTGTCATCAATTATTATAGTATTAAATTAATGTAAATAATATCTGGTAAAAATTTGTAAATTTTACTTTACACTTACATATCTTTAACAAAATTATCATAAATATCTAAATATAAATTGAAATGAAGTTCATTACGCTCATTATGAGCAATTATGTTTATAGGATTCGAAATAATTTTTCATATGATTTTAATTTAGTACATGGACGCTTTTTAGGACATTATATAAAGGAGAATATGGCATTTATAATTTTTCACCATACCATTTCATATTCAGCGTAGTAGAATAGTAACAATGCCGAAGAAAATAGGAGCTAATTTGTGTGAGAACTATAGGACCATTAGTCTACTATCACATGCATCGAAGATATTGTTAAAGATTATTTATAGGAGATTAGAAAATAAAGTAGAGGAAAGGCTAGGAGAAGATCAGTTTGGTTTTAGGAAAAACAGAGGGACGAGGGAGGCGATTCTAGCACTAAGAACGGTAGTAGAAAAAAGAAAGAGGGTAGGAAAGGTAACTTGCATAGCTTTTGTAGATTTAGAAAAGGCATTTGATAATGTAGATTGGGACATAATGTTTAGAATTTTAAAAGAAACGGGTATAGATTATAAGGATAGGAGAATAATTTTTAATTTATATAAACACCAAACTGCCTTAGTTAGAATTGAGGGGGAAGAAGAGGTAGCAAAAATAGGGAAGGGAGTTCGGCAGGGATGTACACTTTCACCGTTTTTATTTAATCTATATATAGAAGATGCAATAAACAAAGTAAAAGAAGAGTATAGTGTAGGCGTGAATGTACAGGGAGAGAAAATATATATGTTGAGATTCACCGACGATATAGCTATATTGGAAGAAAGCGAAAAGAATTTAGAAAGGGTATTGAATGGTGGTATGCAGGCAGTATTGACTAGGGATTTTAACATGAAAATAAATATAGGTAAAACTAAAGTGATGAGGTGTGACAAAAAGGAATGCAGTAGAAAAATGAGGATCACAATAGGAGATAATAGAATCGAAGAAGTGTCAGATTTTTGTTATTTAGGCAGTAGAATCACAAAAGATAATCGAAGCAAGGTAGATATAAAGTGTAGGATAGCACAGGGTAGGAAGGCATTCGTAGAAAAGGAACAGATTTTAAGATCAAATATTGACTTGGGTATTAGAAAAAGATTACTGAAGGTATATGTTTGGAGTGTAGCACTGTACGGGTGTGAGGCGTGGACTATAGGAAAGGAAGAGAAGCGTAGGTTACAAGCATTCTTAATGTGGTGTTATAGGAGGATGATGAGGATTGGTTGGGAAGATAAAGTAACAAATGAAGCTGTACTAGAGTTAGTAGGGGAGAAGAGAAGTATTTGGAGAGTGTTACAGCGTAGGAGAGACAGATTAGTAGGGCATATTCTTAGGCATGAGGGGATTATGCAATTGATCATAGAAGGTAGAGTGGAGGGAAAGAGAGGGGTAGGTAGGCCTAGATTGGAGTATGTGAGTCAGATAGTTGAAGACGTTGAGATGAATAGCTATAGGGAGATGAAGGGATTAGCTCAGGATAGATCGGCATGGCGTGCTGTTTCCAACCAATCTTTAGGATTGCGGACTCTTTAACTAACTAGCATTTTTCTAATAAGTATTTAGAAAAATATAGGTTCATAGGACGTACTAAATTTAATAGTGTGCACAGAGCAAAGTGTTAAAGTTTTAGGTAAGGCTTGGTAATGAAGTACGAAAACTACATTAACAAAAATTTCAAGTACCAATTCATGTATGTTATAAACCTAGATAAGCGTTTTCATATTCATATCAAAATCGTACCTAGTAATTTGTAGCTCCTATGATATAATATGCATAATTTCTCTAAATAATCTCAACTAGCTTATTTTTTAAATTGCTATTATACATCCTTAGTACTTTGTTCCGATTAATTTGTTGAAGTGAGTATTGAACATTCATATTTGATAACATTTAA
Organism: Leptodirus hochenwartii; assembly: GCA_947310635.1. NCBI lineage: Eukaryota > Metazoa > Arthropoda > Insecta > Coleoptera > Leiodidae > Leptodirus > Leptodirus hochenwartii. Next base: position 3,751,158 of record OX371182.1, on the reverse strand, counting down.
TTATGTTCCTACATTTCTAGATATGACCCGCATGCCTCGCAATTTATTCGTTTTGCTCAATTATCGGATTTTATTGCATCTTTAGACCCACCATTGGGCATTTCGAAGCCAAATACTGTGGCTCTTGTCAGTTTCAATTTACCCATTGCGAAAGGAAACAAAATCCACTGTTTGGATATCTTACATGCACTTGTTAAACACGTTTTGGGACATGTGGATGAAACTGAAACATTTGTACAGGTAAGAAACTTTCTTTGTCATTAAGGTATAAATATTACATAAATAATAATATTTATTGATGTTGAATATATAGAAAAAAAACTGGATATCGTTACTGAATGAATTATAAACATTGTATCATTGAGCTTTTCTTATTTTTGCCAATAAAATTTCTTACACTTTGACAAAAAATCCATACTAAATCGCACATTCTATAAAATATCGTGTCATTCTTCAAACTATACGTTTCTTTGTTGAATATGTTTCATTATTTTACATTATAGTTACAAGAGCAAATGAACATAAAATTTAAGAAGCAGTTTCCTACAAGAAAAGAATTAGAAATTGTTTCATCTACAAGGATTTGGAAGAGACAAGACAAAGCGGCTCGTTACATCCAAAGGGAATATAGGAACTACCTAAGGTAAGACTAAGTACATGTTTTCTGAAGATTAATTAACATACGTTCGATTTCCTTTCAATCTTATAAGGTCATGGCATTTTATGATATGCAAAGAGCAGACAATGGTCAATAAAATGTAATGGAACATGCGTACTGATATAATTTTAACATTTTTATGATTCCATTAAACATGTCGATGAATTTTTACATAGTATGTGCAGTGCATTTTCAGAGGCGCCCCTAGCAACAGTGTCCACAGCAAAAGCAATTCATCATAATTATATATACATATATAGTATATATTTGTACTATGGTGCAGACTCGATCATGTACTTCCACGCCTGTTTATAATCGTGTATAGGTCCCCGCTACCATAAGAAACTGAATAATAGAATCCGCGGATAAGGCAATTCAACGTATATATATATATATATATACACACACACGTTTATAATAGTTTGTATTATATATTGACCCGATTCTTTACACTCGCGTCTGCATTAGTCCTACATCGGTAATTCCCCACAAATTATTAAATTTTTATTTTTATGAGCTGTTAATATAAAAAACCATTCGCTGCATAATAATGCAGATTAGTTCCTCGTGAGGCAGACAATTCTTTTTCCTCTTGAATCGATACAAGACAAGTTGTTTTTTAAAGTTTCTGTAGTGTGTGGTTCCATTTACCTTACTCTATTTACCTTACACCTTACCTATTGTATGATATACTCTATATGTGGCAGTCTCTCTCACTTGTTTTTTTTTTAGACGTAAGCGAGAATCGGAATTAGATCCATTAGATGTCGAGGATGAGCAAACGCAGACTTCCTCGCCAGGTGATTGGAAGGGTCGCCTATCCGCTTTCTTGCACGTCCATCGGGGCAGTCGTGCTTCCTCACGCAAGTCCTCCCGTGCATCCGACGCCTCCGATCTATCTGAACTAGGTGGCCCCTGGCTTAATCTTCCTCTCTTATTATTAACAGGCGCCACACCTGCTAGTATTAGCAAACAAGGAGGTATATGTATTTACATATATCTGCATTTTAGTTTAGAACAGATAATTTTATTTTACATTAATTTACTTAAATTAAATTCATACCGATATACCGATTTCAATATATCGGGAGAAATCTTGAACTAACATGCAAACAATGTATAATCTATGAGCATATAACTGGCTCACGCATCTAAAAATCTAGCGAAAGTTATTAAAAAATGAACTTTTAACAGTTAAATACATCAACGCAAGCTCATTTAACATCTATATAGGTACGGAGTATGAGGAGGACCTGCGTATGGGCCGCAACGACGGCCCCGATGCCGTCTGCGTTCGGATCAGCGGAGCAACCCCGACTGATCCATTCACCCCTTCCACTACCGATCTAACCATATTGAACCGTACGCATTCCAATTCAGTGACGACCATTACTACCACCGCCAACTCCACAGCCATTACTTCTGCAGCCACACTGCCAGCACCACATTTTACTGGCACCAATACCATCCACCATCACAAGCCTCACGATACCCACCGCTCACCACGTAGGCGCAGTCTGTACAGTTTCCCTTTCTTCCTGCGGCATCAGGACGCCGTGGACAGTGGCGGCGCGACATCGCGAGACGACGTTGGTCCGACACAGGCACAATCACCGATGCACCTCCGCGCCGCTGGCGGTGGGCTCTTCAGCAGCAGCGGCATGAAGCTCATAGGTTCAACGAGCGATCTACACATATCCGAATCAGCTGGTGAAACTGGCGTAGAGAAGACACGACGTGGTAGGCTCATACAACGTGGTAGCCTCATTCGAAGAAAGCTTTCGTCGAAGAAAAAGAATGAGGTAGACAATATTATTTTAATTCATTCATTTCCCCGCGATTTACTCATATCTCTAAATATACTATATAGAAATGATAATTAATATCATAACTATATAGACAATTGTTACTAACCGCTAGTAAGATGGGACCTAATTTTGCTTTGAATCTTCATATCCTACGTCTATCTCTGCAGTCAGAACCTTGAAATTCCTTCATAAGAATTGCCATTGTGATTTTAATTCTAAAATTTATTAAAATTTAATAGTAAAAAAAAAAAATTTTACAGGACATATCTCAAGCTAGTAGCCATGATCCATCTAGCACCGTCACCGACGTAGCCATTTTGGTCACAGAAGCATCTCCTGATTCACCTGCTTCAAATCGAGTATCACCTGTCGCTAATACTGACAATAATGGCGCTGGTACTGTCGTACAAGTTCTTGTGCACCGCGAAAGTGAAGAATACGCTATATCGCCCACGGAACAGCAATCTGAAAACGCGCCGATACCGTTACAAAATACGCGAGATTCGCACAGTGGCTTTTCAGTCCAGTGTGTTCGCAGTGATACCGTTCCGGACTTCCACATATCAACGGCAACCAGCGACAGTTACCATCATCACACCAGCTGATCATCTCTACCATAACTTTTTCAAGTACCGCAATACCAAAGTACTTAGAACTAAAGATAAGTGCTCGGCACTTCAAAGCTCCAGTTTATATGTAACTTGTTTCATATCTTGTGTTATCTATACAAGTATATCGCATATCTATCTAAATTTATCAACTATTCTATCTAAAATCAACACAATTTTTAATTTATATCTGCTCTATAGATGGAATTTTATTGAACTATGGTCCATATAGTGATCGCATGGGAAAACAATTTAAAGTGATTAAATATTGAAACATTTCTAAAAAGTATCTTGAAGGTATTATAACAACCAGTTAAGCCCATGCTTAAGAACAAAGACCAATTTTCAATAGATGTTTTAATTTTCCTTCCAGACTGTGTATTGTGAATTTTTTTTTACTAATACACGATATTCTTTATCAAATAGCTTGTACAAGGAATATACAGGGAAAACATCGAAAGTATAGTATGAAATTGTATAAAATATCATACAATAACCGTAACTCAAAGCATTAAATATCTTTCAGTATAGCAAAAATTATATACACTGAAAATGTGTTTCGCCATGGGCTTTAAAATTCTTTGAATTATGATTGTGGGATGATATTCTATATAATTGTTGAATAAAGTTGCGATTCATTGGCTATGCTATATAATTGTAGTTCTTGCAAATGGATCTGGTTGCTATATGCCATCAATTTGTATCAGAAAATTAAGCAGCATTTTACACAATATTTATTCATTTCTTGTTATCTAATAACCAAACATATTTTTTTAAATGCTATACAACGTCCCTAAAATCTACGTTTGTACTTACTATTCACTGTTCCCGATAGCATGGTCTAGCTTTTTTAGAAATTTCAAAAAAAAATATTTAGCTGAAAAGTGAACATGACTGTGATATTTACGTTACAGTTTTAAAGTATTAATTGTTACTTATTGCATTCCTAAAGTTGGGGTAATTTGAATCATGCTGTTTCTTCTGAATCATCAAGAGATTTTGATTACTCAGTTTATATAATCCACATTAGATATCGCGTTATTATTTTGAGAATATTTGATGACGTTTTACGCTTAATTCGTATGAACTAATATTTCAAAATGTTATAAATTAAAATTAAATAATGCTAATAATGTATTGCAAATATACCAAATATAAATCCGACTCATTTTGAAAACAATAAATTCGCTGTTAATGCTTGTACTACTGCTAATACATTGGGCGATCTAAGAACGTAGAGTTGATAAAGAACGTGACATAATATTGATTTGTAGATACCATAGTAGTTTAATTTATTGCGCTTTCATATTACACTATCGCCGTTTTTATCAAATATATTATGTACATTAAAGAAACGAATTACAAACATTAAATATTCGATCAACAATTTATTTCATAGCTACAGCTACAGCTTCGCTTTATAGTTAAAGAGTCCGCAATCCTAAAGATTGGTTGGAAACAGCACGCCATGCCGATCTATCCTGAGCTAATCCCTTCATCTCCCTATAGCTATTCATCTCAACGTCTTCAACTATCTGACTCACATACTCCAATCTAGGCCTACCTACCCCTCTCTTTCCCTCCACTCTACCTTCTATGATCAATTGCATAATCCCCCCATGCCTAAGAATATGCCCTACTAATCTGTCTCTCCTACGCTGTAACACTCTCCAGATACTTCTCTTCTCCCCTACTAACTCTAGTACAGCTTCATTTGTTACTTTATCTTCCCAACCAATCCTCATCATCCTCCTATAACACCACATTTCAAGTGCTTCTAATCTACGCTTCTCTTCCTTTCCTATAGTCCACGCCTCACACCCGTACAGTGCTACACTCCAAACATATACCTTCAGTAATCTTTTTCTAATACCCAAGTCAATATTTGATCTTAAAATCTGTTCTTTTTCTACGAATGCCTTCCTACCCTGTGCTATCCTACACTTTATATCTACCTTGCTTCGATTATCTTTTGTGATTCTACTGCCTAAATAACAAAAATCTGACACTTCTTCGATTCTATTATCTCCTATTGAGATCCTCATTTTTCTACTGCTTTCCTTTTTGTCACACCTCATCACTTTAGTTTTACCTATATTTATTTTCATGTTAAAATCCCTAGTCAATACTGCCTGCATACCATTCAATACCCTTTCTAAATTCTTTTCGCTTTCTTCCAATATAGCTATATCGTCGGCGAATCTCAGCATATATATTTTCTCTCCCTGTACATTCACGCCTACACTATACTCTTCTTTTACTTTGTTTATTGCATCTTCTATATATAGATTAAATAATAACGGTGAGAGTGTACATCCCTGCCGAACTCCCTTCCCTATTTTTGCTACCTCTTCTTCCCCCTCAATTCTAACTAAGGCAGTTTGGTGTTTATATAAATTAAAAATTATTCTCCTATCCTTATAATCTATACCCTTTTCTTTTAAAATTCTAAACATTATGTCCCAATCTACATTATCAAATGCCTTTTCTAAATCTACAAAAGCTATGCAAGTTACCTTTATATGAACTTTATTTTCTTACTCATTTTTCCTGCATGTCTAAATACAAACTAAGCATTATCCTTCATGAACAGAATATTTTAACTCGTTTAGAATCACCCAATTAAGTGCCGATTGCAATAATATCAGTTTCTACAAACGTTATATATGCTCGTTGGGGTATTACAGATATTTTTCATTTTAAAACAGCTCCGGAATTTACTACAATAGAGTCGGGTACGGATGCCATTTATATTATATTGTAGTTATCGGCCGTTTTGAAATGTAATGAAAATTGAAACTGATAACTAACTGGTCTGATTTAGTAGATGGGATCACCGCTTAATTCAAGCAATTTTTTTTTTCGATAATTAGTATTATTTGTAATTTAGCTTTTCATAGTACTATTTCACTAAAAGCAAAGAAGAATATCTCAATATTTAGGTGTGTTCGTTCAACACCAGTAAAGTTATAAACAGTATAGTAAATCTTTAAATTAACGAAACAACAATTGCAATAATATTTATATTGAATGTGATAATATAGTAACAAATACCACACTAATAACCAAGTAGCGCATTTTACATTTATTTGCTTCGAATTTAAAGAGCGGTTTTATTAATAGGTAATATGTGATATATAAAACTTCTGAAACTATTTAATATTATTATGCTCCTGTAGCTATAAAACACCAAAAAGAAACAATACAAAAGTGTAATAAAATATTGTACTATTAATTATAATTTGTTTATCGGCCTAATTTTGTCATTAGCGTTACTGTTATCAAATATGTTAACGAAACTTGAAGTGGAAAGTGTATCTATCTGAGGCAACAAAAGTTTCCATCTGTTATCTAATCCTATTCCCGAAACCCCTCGTATTCCCTTCTTAAATATACCCACTACAACCGTTTAAGTCATTCCTACTTATAGTCTATTATATACTGTCACAATGTTGTGATGCTACTTTGTTATTTTACCTTCACTTAGTTATGAAATATCATAAAAATGCTCAACTTCTATTACCATTCCAGATTCATCACCTACTCATCATTATACCAATACCTACTCTAATACAAATCAGTTAAAATCATTAAAATCGATATATATTATCAGTTAATTTCTACTAAACAAAATAAGCAATGCATCTCTCACCTATCGGATCATAACTAATAAAATAAATAAATAATTAATTAATATAATAAATATTGAGTTATTGGGCAAAGTTTGTGTCCCAAAATAGTTTATATGCAAAATATTTCAAATATAATTTCATCTTATCCGTTCCTCCATTACATTGACTAAAATTCGGTCATAATTATTTTCTCCTATACAATACACAAACTATGGTAGCGGTATTTAGTCAATGTTATTTTAATAGCGACGAGAAAGACTAGTTCTGTATTGAAAAATTATTAGTATATTAAGAATTTGAATTTTCAATCAGGTCATTTTTGAAAAAATCAAAAATCCACAAAACATTTGCAATGCGAGATAATAACGGTACAGTCTCTTAATCAAAATTTGAACCTTTTATCTACTAGTAGATAATCGATTATATATATTATATATATTTTTTTTGAACTGAAAATTTGCTACTTTCGATAATATAGAAGAGTAAGCAGACTTTTCTGGAATTTAAAAATATTTAGGCGACAATAATATATTTGTTTTGTCTTGTAAAAAAAAAAAGGCAAATTTAAGAAACTTGTTTTTTTTTTAACTTTTTCGGTAATATAGGAAATATTGAAAGAAGAGGGTATTTCTAGTAATTTTGTTGATAAAACAAAAAACGTTGTATTATTAGAATTGCATTTAGTGTTTGTTTTACTCACCAAATGATTGATATTATATTAAAAGAGGTATCACATCAAAATTTGGCCCTCTTCAATACAAAATATCTTTTTTCAAATTGTCACTATGGTGTTAAATAATCGTGTATATTATCAACCAAATACCATAACTCAAGGCATTTGATAGCTATATGCGCATTTCGAAGGCTATGCCCCCACCTTCAGTAGCACAAGTTTGAAACTATGTAAAATACCCGTCACTAACTGTGATTGCTATACAACTTATAATATATTATACTAATAGTTAATAGTGACACGAGGTATTTTATTTAGTTTTTAATTTGTGCTACTGAAGTTGTGGGCAGTCTTCGAAATGTACACATAGCTATCAAATGCATTCGAGTTACGGTATTTGGATGATATTCTATACAACAAAATATCTTGTAAACAAAAGCCTCGACAATGTAATGTTTTATTTAGATGCTTTCTCGCAGCCATTTTCTAGCAAAGTACCATTATCATATGATCTCAAGGAAATGCATTTTTTAATCAGAAAAGTTTATAGACCATTTTGTTTCGGTAGATAAGCTGTGAATTATGCAACAGATGCTGTGTATTTTTTGTTCTTAATCATATTTGCAATTATTATAATTTAGTGTAGCGCAACGACATTACTACGATAGTATCAAATTAATTTTATAATTTTTTTCGAGATTTCTCAATCGCTTTTTAAAAATAAATATAATACAGTTAATGAAATAATAATTAGATAATTAAAAAAAAACAGATCGAATGAATGGTCTGGAAATACCAAATAATGAAACTATAGCAAAGCTTTTGTTTCAATCGGTAAAACATTGATATTATAAATAATAAATATACATAATCTGTAATTTTATAGTATTTCATCACAATAATGCAATGTATTCAAATTAACATTTGGATAATAATTTTGGTATACGTTAAAAAATCAAAGATTATCGACAGCACTGTGTAATTACGAAGTGGTAATTATATTTGGATTCTGTTCGATGAACAGAATATTTTTAAATACTAATGTAGTATATAAAATGTTTTCATTAAAATATATAACAAAAACTCGTTACAATAAAAATAACATAATATACGTCTAAAATACCTTGTTCTAGTTATGTTTAATACTTAAATCAATAAACAATGAAAACAATTTTGCATTAAAAGATATAAATGCGAAATAAATGTTTTCAAAGTGATTATTATTTTGTACATTGTTACGTTATTATTATTGCCTTAATTTAGAATAGCAGCTTTCACGTTTCAAAGTATCCAATATTCTACAATATTTAAAAAAATGTCGTTAAGTCAATTATTACTAGATATATGATAAATAATATATCTCTGGAAACCGTACAATCAATTAGATATTATATTACATTATATTAGTTGTGTAAGATCTATTATAAATCAAGTTATGAGATACAAATAAATATATAAATATTATAATAAATGTAATAAGAATAATATATGCATTCAGATTAAATAATTGTTTTCATTTGCTGCCTTTTCAGTGATTAATGATCATTACAACTTTATCATAAAGTTTGAAAAATAAAATTGAATAGACACACTCTGCTGGAGTTGCTGGTTTACTCCTCCAGATACGTACCTAGTTCATAAATACTAGACAAATTCAACAAATAATAAACCTCTGAAAGATTTTCTATTCAAAAAAACTTTTTACATTGCGGATACTTCAATTGATACGTAATTGTTGACATTGAAAATTCGATGGAACACTTTTTTATTAAATTTTATTAAGAATCAAGAAGTAGAATTTTATTAAAAAATACTATTTATATACCCCATGCAGACGAAATTGCAGATACAAAATAAACACGTGGATACGATACGATTCCACAATTATACAGTATTGATATGTCGATCAATGATTATCATTGCACTGTGATTTGTGCATCAAGCTGCATCTTGATATAAAAATTCATTATTTATGGGGTTCGATGATTTAAATATCAGGTATTTAAGAGTGGATAGCAAAAATTGTATTGTCCACCTAAAATGCGGGTGGGTCCACCTGAAATGTTGTGAACAGGAAAATATAAATTACGGCACATATTTATTGTATTTTGAGACGTTTCTATATTTTGTACAAATATAGTGCAGGGAAAAGATGCGGACTTTTTACACTTGTAATAAGTTCAGTCCTGACTAAGGATCAAACGCGTCCTTATGTGTAGAAGGGTAAGCCAAGTCAAGCAACTATAAGTCCGGTACGAGTACTCGCCGGCTCTCAACACATTCACACCGTATATATCATACATCGCAACTTATAAATAAATATACACATCTCCCATGCAAATCATATACCTATATGTATGTACATATATAGAAAATAGATTTTGTAATTAAATCAAGGGTGTTTTTCCTTTTAGAATCGTCATCCCAGACAGATTTGTAAGACAGTTTACGAGACTCCCAAGCGTAATAGCATTGTATATAGGAATTGAATAAGTACATTGGTAGGAAAAATAAGCGAAAAAATATAACACACGTTAATAAATTTTGCCCAATTCCCAATATAATAGTGCGAATATAAAGATATAAGGCGAAATTATTTTGTAAAAATATTGATATTGTAAATTGTTTTTAGTCATGTCCTCTATATGCAATCATTGATTATATATATTTGTCCTCAACCATAAGCATGGACATTATAATAGAATGCATTTGAAGAACTTTGAAAACTAAAGTACAAATTGAAATTATGTTGCATCCATCATCGTCGAAATTGTTATGAATTAATATATTGATCCACGTTAATTCTAAATTTATAAACAATTACGCGTTTCTAAAGAAATTTTTGAAAGTTTCGATATAAAATTGCGGAATATTACATATTGTCCAGTGACTGGCGCAAGCACTTTGTAATCGTACTCAGTATATGCGCCAAGCTCATCATCTATTTTACACACTCAGTGTACTGCATGGAACCAACGCCACTGACATGCCATACCCATACTGCACATACATGTTCGTTGGACGTTGTATCAACGTGTTGGAAAATTGAATTGGTACGTTACTTCGAGGTAGTGCGTTGATTCGAAGCAACGCGGTTTGGTAAGAATCAATAGTCGGTGCCGTACCAGTGCAAACCAAAACCCGGTTTTTACCAAAAAAATCGGTAAAAACGATTAGTCGGTGAACCGGTGTAAAATCGCTCGCACCGGTTTCCTGTTTGATTGGCAAATATTCCCAGCACTACTGTGAATTAAGCTGAGAAGTAATGTACATGGTGCAATAAATTTGATTTATTGCATTACTCAAAATGTAAATGGTACGTCATAAAATATATCTTTTTTACAAATTTGGTAAGTCATAAAAAGTTACTTTAAAATACACGTTAGGTATAAAATTATGGCACACATAACTTTAAGAATTTTTACAGAAACCATTTGGATTGTTAACTTGCCATTTCCAAGTATCTCGACACATATCGTCAATGTCTTTTTCTGCGTGCCAATTTAGCTCTTTTTCTGCAACACTAGGCATAAACATATTCTGGTAAGAATACTTAATATAGACTGTATATAAAATATGAACTACACAAATACTTGACCTAAAACACGATGGACCTACAAATTTGAATTCTCATATAATGCTTAGTGCTCTACATTCTAAAAATAATTTTAACTACAAAATTAAATGGTATTGTAAATCAAACATTTTAAAATCAATTCGTTAATAAAATTGTGGACTGCTAAAAACGAGATATAATTTTATACTTCTGATTATCTGGGTGTTACTTCTGGCATGGAAGTATAAAATGTACTTCGCTTACAGATATTGCAGTAAGTTGTTCACTTACTTAATTCACAATTGATGAATGAATTATACGTACCTTGGATCTGCATAAGTCACTGCAACATCACCAGCTCTTCGTTCGACAATTTCATATTTAATATCTTTTCCTGACGCCGCCTCAAAAGCTTTAATCATATCTAACACAGAATGACCCCTACCTAAAAATAAAAATAAATCGATGCTTAAATCCGACATTGCTCACGTAAGAGAACGCTCCTCAAATTTTTAAAGTTGAATTTATTATAAAATTCGTATGCAGTAAACAATCAGATCTGTAAAAACCACAAATTCTTTTACAACAGATAAAGGTTCATTACTTAAAAGGTTCCTCGCGCAATCCTGTATAATAACGCACACAATGAGTTCAAGGAAATAGAATGGGGTTTCCAAATAGTTTGAGTAAGAAATAATATATTACCCGTGCCCAAATTATACGCTTTCCACCCTTGGAATTCCGATTGATTGAGTTTAATCATGGCATGCACATGACCAATAGCAAGATCTGTAATGTGTATGTAATCTCTAATGCCTGTGCCATCTGGTGTATCATAGTCTGAACCATAAACTTTTAGTATTTCTCTGCGTCCCACAGCAACCTCCAAAACAAATTATACATCTTAATTATATTACGACTAGATTTATACATTTCAATATATTTTTTATTGCTTAACTAAAAGCCCGTGAACAGAAATAATCAATCTTATGGATTGCAATGTGGAAGACTAACCAATTGAGCAAAATATTCTTTTGTATAAGTTACTTAATTTTCACTAATACTATAGGTGGCGGGAATGTGCCAATGTTTTACCTGAGATAAAAATGGCATCAAATTATTTGGTATTCCATTCGGGTCTTCTCCAATTAGACCAGATTCATGTGCACCTACAGGATTGAAGTATCGTAACAACATTACTTTCCAGTCCTAAAACATTTAACTTCATAATATAGAGCGCTTTAATAGAGGTACTATTATATATATTTAATGCGTAAAATTAGCAATGTTTTGTAAAATATTGTACGACTGTCAGAAGTAAATGTTTGAAGAAAAAAGCAAAGGACAAAACAATCACATAGAAAGCTATCGAGACCATCCAGTTCACAGATAAAAGTGATATTCATTTGAACAGCATTTGAAAACGGATAACTATTTAAATAACCGCTTTTTATAAAAAAGGCATATAAATCTAGCTTACTATGAAATATAACAGCACAATTCTCAAACTACATTCATGCTGAATTAACGGGGTAATATTCTAATTCAAATAAAAAATATTAAGAATTCTATTGGTTTTTTTTTTTAAACGACAGTGATAACGGCTTTATAGCAAAAAATACGTTAATAAAGAAACGATTATCATAAGTTAATATGATTGCCCTTGTTCTTTTTTGAGTTGTAAGACTTAATAAATAATGCCAAACGCCAAAGATTTCAAATCATAAATCTAAAATTATTATTACGAATATCTGTAATCGTAATATATAAATTTGTACACTACTTCTGTAGTTATATAAGTATGTTATAAAGTTTTTAATGGTTAATACCGGTCATGTAATTGTTCTAAACTCAGGTTATGTAAATAAAGTCCAAAGTTCTTCAAACTCCAAGATATTCAATAATGTACCACTTAAAATGCAAGTAATAGAAATTAAACCTTTTAAAAAGCTAGTAAAGCAATCTAATGAATAAACTTTGTTACTGTATTAATAAGTATTCGAATTCAGACATACAATAATATCTATTTATTGTAATTATTTTAGTGTTGATACATTAAATTGCTCGTTTTATCGTGTGTAATTATTTTATTTTATGCCGTATTCAATTATAGAAAACAAATATTATGTTCGTACATAGGAATTGACAGCACAATATATAAAAAATATAAATATATCTATCAATGCAATTTACAATATTTTTTATATATGAATCGTTGCGTACGCAAGTTAAGTGAATAGTAAATAAGATAAGATAAATAGTTAGTTTAAGGATATTTAATTAAATTTGTTAATCACTCTTATCTATCATATAAGCCAGACAACGGGTTTCATCAAAATTAAATGGCTGTACTAAAGTATAGAATATATTTAAAATTAACTTATAAAATGCTATGTAATGCTCGTATATGAAATAGCAAATGAAGAAACAAATTATAACCTTCCAAATTATGGCAACCAAAATTACAAAAATTCAAAATGTTATATTAGTATACTCAGATAAAATATAATATAGCATATATGAATTAATGTAGAGAGTTAGTTAAAGAGTCCGCAATCCTAAAGATTGGTTGGAAACAGCACGCCATGCCGATCTATCCTGAGCTAATCCCTTCATCTCCCTATAGCTATTCATCTCAACGTCTTCAACTATCTGACTCACATACTCCAATCTAGGCCTACCTACCCCTCTCTTTCCCTCCACTCTACCTTCTATGATCAATTGCATAATCCCCCCATGCCTAAGAATATGCCCTACTAATCTGTCTCTCCTACGCTGTAACACTCTCCAGATACTTCTCTTCTCCCCTACTAACTCTAGTACAGCTTCATTTGTTACTTTATCTTCCCAACCAATCCTCATCATCCTCCTATAACACCACATTTCAAGTGCTTCTAATCTACGCTTCTCTTCCTTTCCTATAGTCCACGCCTCACACCCGTACAGTGCTACACTCCAAACATATACCTTCAGTAATCTTTTTCTAATACCCAAGTCAATATTTGATCTTAAAATCTGTTCTTTTTCTACGAATGCCTTCCTACCCTGTGCTATCCTACACTTTATATCTACCTTGCTTCGATTATCTTTTGTGATTCTACTGCCTAAATAACAAAAATCTGACACTTCTTCGATTCTATTATCTCCTATTGAGATCCTCATTTTTCTACTGCATTCCTTTTTGTCACACCTCATCACTTTAGTTTTACCGATATTTATTTTCATGTTAAAATCCCTAGTCAATACTGCCTGCATACCATTCAATACCCTTTCTAAATTCTTTTCGCTTTCTTCCAATATAGCTATATCGTCGGCGAATCTCAGCATATATATTTTCTCTCCCTGTACATTCACACCTACACTATACTCTTCTTTTACTTTGTTTATTGCATCTTCTATATATAGATTAAATAATAACGGTGAGAGTGTACATCCCTGCCGAACTCCCTTCCCTATTTTTGCTACCTCTTCTTCCCCCTCAATTCTAACTAAGGCAGTTTGGTGTTTATATAAATTAAAAATGATTCTCCTATCCTTATAATCTATACCCGTTTCTTTTAAAATTCTAAACATTATGTCCCAATTATGTAGAGAAAGCGAGAAAATGCCGGTGGAAAATAAATTAAAGGATTTTGGTGAAATATATCACTTAGTTGAATATATATTTGAATTCAAATTCAACTTACTTTATCCGATACACATACATCCTTTAAAATCTCTTCGACAAAATATTTGGTTTTTCCGTACGGATTTGTGCAACCTTGGCCTGTCGGGTGCTTTTCAGTTAAAGGTAAAAATTGTGGATTACCGTAAACTGTGGCAGATGATGAAAACACAATTTTCTTTACCCCAACATCTCGCATTACCTAATAGGAGATAAGCAAATATAAGTATTTCTACTAATTTAGATTTAGATTAAATTAGAAAACGGATGTTTTTTAATTGAACCATTTAATAATTGGTCAAACATTGGAAAAATATTATGATTATAGACCATATATTATGTAAAAAATATATGAAGTATAAGATATTCCAATAAAGGAAGACCAGAAATGACAATCTAAGTAAACTATTTTTTTTTTAAATTATCATTACGGTGTTAAATAATAGTATAGAATATCACCCAAATACCGTAACTCAAAGTATATATGTAAATATATATAAACATATGCCCAGTGAAGGGTTCAGAATTTACAAAAAGTATTTAGCAATAATCAAATTATATCAAATATCTCAAGAATATAAATTTAAAATAAATAAAATAGTAACACCGTTTTCCCAACAAGAAACTATGATTAGAAAAAACACGCCACGCCGACCTCCTGAGCTAAGTCCTTCATCTCCCTATAGCTAATAAGATATATATCTATATATATATATATGCATGCCTGTTTGTTGTTCATTATATCATAAATATAACCAGCGACTCAAATCTAACAGTAGTATAGAATATCACCCAAAAACCTAACAGGTCAAAATGAAAATATTTAAATAATGAAATAACAAAAATCGCCTATTCATCGAGCAGTGGCCATTTATATATACTATTGCAAAATCGTCACTCCGGCGTTAAATAATTGTATAAAACACCACCCAAAACCGTAACACAAATCATTTATTAGCTAAATGCGCATTTCGGAGGCTATGCCCCCATCACTTGTATAGCAATCCGGGTGAGTGACAGAGGTATCTTAATTTGTTCTATTATTGTGCTAGAAGATGGGGGTATAGCCTCCGAAATGCGCATCTAGCTAATAAATGCTGTGTTACGGTTTTTGGGTGATATTATATACAAGTGCAATATATATGGTTACCGCAGTGACGTGGTAGTTCAAATATTAGTTCGTTATAAAATGATTCCAAAAAAATAAACTATACAAAATATAGGTAATATATAACATGGTCTATCTTCATCCATATAAGCAACATTTAAAAGCTATAACTTCGCCTTAAGTTTAACAATATACTAACTCTTACGCTTATAGTTATAACAGTTGAGAGGAAAACACACTAGTTAAGATCACTTCGATACTTTTTTCACAGTAACTAAATACTATTTGCAATAGAAATATATTTCTTTTTCATTGGAGAACTTGGCCAAATTACACTTACTTCAAATAAAGTACTGGATCCGCATATATTATTCTGGTAGTATTTCAATGGTATTTGGACCGATTCTCCCACACCTTTCAACGCAGCAAAATGCAACACGCAGTCAAATTTATACTATAAATCAAATAAATACGAATATTTCGAGTGGATACAATAATCTAAAAAAATGTTCAATATAATGCTATACCAGTTCGAAAATATGCTTTAATGCACGTCGGTCTTTTATGTCCACATTGTAGTAAGGTATTGCCTGTCCAGTTATCTTCTCAACTCGTTTCAATGACTCCGGTTTACTGTCGTCCGTTTCCACGTAAGCGTTGGCCAAATTGTCGACAGCCACCACCGAATAATTATTCTTTAGCAATTCAACGATGGTGTGGGAACCGATATAACCCGCTCCGCCCGTCACCAATACGTAATTCTTGCCCATCATTGTACCTGGATCGTCAGGCTCTGTCAACCTACTAAACATCACCAACAAACACACACAATATCGTTCGATTGCTTCGCCACTTACCTTACTTCATTACGAACACGAGCGGTATCAACGCATAGTACACGATACCCAATGTGTACAAGCCTCCACGTATATGCGAAACCATTCTTATCATTAGTGGCCGGTATCAATATGCATGGATACGTTGCACGTTTCTATTCGCCTTCGTACCGATGCAATAAAATAAATACATCAATCCGCCTACGACGCGACATGCATACTGCGTGTTAGTACAGCAAGCGATCTCGCTTAACACGCGGATGACTATGACATAACCACACAAAGAACGAGCCGCCAGGTAGCCTCGGCATTTTTTTTCATCGAACTTCGCTTCTAATTCAGATTAATCTGATGTTATTACAAGGTCTTAAAAAATATCATTACCGTGTTAAATTATAATATAGAATATCACCCAAATACCGTAACAAGCATTTAGTAGCTAGATGTACATTTCAAGAGCTATGCCCCCCCATCTTCAATAGCCCAAGATAAAACTAAATAAAATACCTCCGTCACGAATCATGATTGATTAAACAAGCTACTTAATGCTTTTTAAAAAATATCACTACGGTGTTAAATTATAATATAGAATATCACCAAAATACCGTAACAAGCATTAAGTAGCTAGATGTACATTTCAAGCTACTTAAGATGGAGTATAGCGCTTGAAATGTGCATCTAGCTACTTAATGCTTGTTACGGTATTTGGGTGATATTCTATACTATCGCCACTTTGTTTATTTTGATTTTAAAAATATTATTCCTTCGCTATTTTAGAAAAAAAAAAAATTATTAATACTCGAATCAAAAATATATTATATATTGATTTAAACCATCATAGTTAGTTAGTTAAAGAGTCCGCAATCCTAAAGATTAGTTGGAAACAGCACGCCATGCCGATCTATCCTGAGCTAATCCCTTCATCTCCCTATAGCTATTCATCTCAACGTCTTCAACTATCTGACTCACATACTCCAATCTAGGCCTACCTACCCCTCTCTTTCCCTCCACTCTACCTTCTATGATCAATTGCATAATCCCCCCATGCCTAAGAATATGCCCTACTAATCTGTCTCTCCTACGCTGTAACACTCTCCAGATACTTCTCTTCTCCCCTACTAACTCTAGTACAGCTTCATTTGTTACTTTATCTTCCCAACCAATCCTCATCATCCTCCTATAACACCACATTTCAAGTGCTTCTAATCTACGCTTCTCTTCCTTTCCTATAGTCCACGCCTCACACCCGTATAGTGCTACACTCCAAACATATACCTTCAGTAATCTTTTTCTAATACCCAAGTCAATATTTGATCTTAAAATCTGTTCTTTTTCTACGAATGCCTTCCTACCCTGTGCTATCCTACACTTTATATCTACCTTGCTTCGATTATCTTTTGTGATTCTACTGCCTAAATAACAAAAATCCGACACTTCTTCGATTCTATTATCTCCTATTGTGATCCTCATTTTTCTACTGCATTCCTTTTTGTCACACCTCATCACTTTAGTTTTACCTATATTTATTTTCATGTTAAAATCCCTAGTCAATACTGCCTGCATACCATTCAATACCCTTTCTAAATTCTTTTCGCTTTCTTCCAATATAGCTATATCGTCGGCGAATCTCAGCATATATATTTTCTCTCCCTGTACATTCACACCTACACTATACTCTTCTTTTACTTTGTTTATTGCATCTTCTATATATAGATTAAATAATAACGGTGAAAGTGTACATCCCTGCCGAACTCCCTTCCCTATTTTTGCTACCTCTTCTTCCCCCTCAATTCTAACTAAGGCAGTTTGGTGTTTATATAAATTAAAAATTATTCTCCTATCCTTATAATCTATACCCGTTTCTTTTAAAATTCTAAACATTATGTCCCAATCTACATTATCAAATGCCTTTTCTAAATCTACAAAAGCTATGCAAGTTACCTTTCCTACCCTCTTTCTTTTTTCTACTACCGTTCTTAGTGCTAGAATCGCCTCTCTCGTCCCTCTGTTTTTCCTAAAACCAAACTGATCTTCTCCTAGCCTTTCCTCTACTTTATTTTCTAATCTCCTATAAATAATCTTTAACAATATCTTCGATGCATGTGATAGTAGGCTAATGGTCCTATAGTTCTCACACAAATTAGCTCCTATTTTCTTCGGCATTGTTACTATTCTACTACGCTGAAAATCCTGTGGTACTTCTCCCTTCTCATATATTTTACAAACTAACCTGTATAATCGCTCCTGCATTTTTTCCCCTGCGTGTTTTATTAATTCGGCTGGTATCATATCAATCCCCGCTGCTTTGTTATTCCGTAAATCATTTAATGCTCTATGAAACTCTGACCTAAGTATGCTAGGACCTAAGTCATCCTCATCTATCTGTTCCACACTTTCTAGCTCCTCCATGTCCTGCCTACCTTTATATAAATCTTCAAGATACTCCTTCCATCTTCTAGCTTTTTCCTTATTTTCCTTATTTTCTGCTTATCACATATTATGTTACCCTTTGGTTTTACTTTAGAAAAATGTGACTTAATTTTCCTGTAGCCCAAATCTACTTTACCTCTTCTCATATCCTCCTCAATATCCTCACAATTTCCTTTTATCCACTCTTCTTTCGCTAGCTTGCATTTCCTATTAATTAATTCCTATTCATTTCCTATTATTAATTAAACTATCATATAAAATTGAAATTTTTTAAATATTCGAAGAAACTTTTTTTTTCATTTATTAGCTAGATGAGGCTATTGTATATTTATTTAGTTTTTTATAAATCTTGTATATTTTGCTATAAAATGTTGGAAAAAATCAAAATAAAATATTAAAAATATCAAAATATAAGAAATTTATATATGTAAATATAAATTATAAGCCCAAATTTAAAAAAATGTATATATATATATTTCGCATACTTTATATTGACGACTTTAAGCCACTTGCATTAAAAAAATAAAATGTAAAAAAGGTACGAATGCAAAGAAAAATTCGTAATTCTTATTTTCTAATTTGCAAACAATTTACCAAATATATTAAAATTTTCAGCGAAATAGGCAAATATAGACCACAATCGCTTTAAAATAACATTACAATCATTGAAATTGTCCAGCCGTTTCCGCAAAACGACTGTCGAAAGAAACGTCACAATTCAAATATATAGATTAGGATTTTTTTTGTCGTCCACGTAAGCAAGACGATCGTAGTAATAGAATATAAAATTTTGTTTCCACGGGTAAATAATAACTTTGAAATGATAAAAATTATAAAATTAAACTTGGAAATGATTTTTTTTCTCTAAAGCGCGACATTTCAAAAATCTCGCTGGACGCGGGACAACTTACAACTAATCGGAACTATCCCGCTAAAAGCGGGACGTATGGTCACTATTCAAATAGGATTTTCACGTCTCGCGAATTAATTAAAGACTATTCACAGATATATTTAATCTGCAAGGCCTTTCAACGTGAATCAAGTGATGTCCTTATTCAAAATCATTTCAAAAATGACTCAAATATTGTCATTTTTTTTTTGGAAAATATGAATCCAGTGTGAAAATGCTCATATATACTCTTGTATGTTCGTATATATTCTTAATCAAATAAGTGTGGTACAAAATAAAGCGATCAAAGTAATGTTTCAGATTCCTCATAGGACACCCTCCATGATAGTGTACAAAAACCTAGAACTGTGCAACATAAACCAAATAAGTTTGATTGAAAATTGCAAATTTCTATAAAACATTGTTAATAAAAAAATTGAAAACCAATTTGCAATTTCGGCTCAACGCAGATTTACATAGCAGACACTAGAAATAGAAGCAAAATACATCTAGAAAGTATTAGAAGCAATAAAGGACGCACTAAGCTTACGTTCAAAGCTGCTCAGCAATTTTAAATTTAATAATTTAACCGTAGTGACAATGTTTATATAAAATTCTATTTTGAAGGAGTTACAGACGGTTACACCCAGGTCACGGATAAGAATTAATTTGCCAGTTAAAAAAGTTAAAACGAGATAAAACAGAAATGTTTATACATTTTGACACATTTTGTATGAAATGTTCAATATGATTACTTTTCAATCGTCCACCCTTATAATAATCATTTTATATTACAGAATGCTTATAGAAGTACTGCACAAATTGTGATAGACTGAAAACTTGTCCAGATCCTTTACAAGTGCTCATTTGAATATATTCGTCCAAATTATGTGTAGTGGCTGCAATAAGAGGAAATAATTATTTAATATAAAAGAGCAACGAATACTCGACTAAAATAATTGCGTTATAATGAAATATAAATGTTCAATCCGCGACTTAAACGTTTAAGACACATCAAACATAAATTAAATTAAATCTAACTAAGAGTCGTTTTATACAACAGAAAATTCTAGCGAACATTACTATAAAATTTATATAAAAAATCTTCACATAAATTTTATGAGTGAATATTTGATGAATAATACCAAATTGTTTACTTGATATTTATACTGAACTGTTTCTGCATCAAAATATTCAATATTTTATGCGCAATTATCTGTACATCGTAACAATTTCAACAAACAGTTTGCACTTCCTTTACTTTCGCCTAAAAAAAAATATTTATTTGCATGGGATTAGTATTGCTAATGAACCGAATCACGCCATGTAGTTTAATGATCAAAGCTTCGACAAAAAATAGAACAATCGTGAATTGAGATCTCGCCATTTTTTATTTTCCTTTTCAAAATAAAAAAAGATGGTGAGGCGAATTTGAAGTTTAATATTACTTTCATACATACTTGAAGTGTAAATCGCTGGATAAGTTGGAGGTGGCTTTATCCAGCTACCGTCCTGTCGTTTCATATGTCTTCTATCTGATGCGAAATCGTTTAAGAAATCCATAGCAGGAATAACACGAAAATATCTGCATCACAAATAAAGTTATACACTTTTCACTACGTTATGCCTTTAGCGATAAAAATTAAATTCTAATAGTATCCTAATGAAATTCCCTAATATAATTTATGTACGTCAACTTTTTGAGAATATAGTATTGACATATTTTAGAAAAAACACACAAATACCTGAATTTGAACGTAAATCGCAATTCAAAATCAATGTGTCTTATTAAATGTATTAATTAACGCGTCGATGATGTGCCAATGCACCGCACATGCTTCCTAGGGGCAAGACATGGGCAACGACGCTTTGTCCTATAAAGTGGTCCCTATTGTTATAGGATCCCGGTCTATAGTAAAGATTTCAGGTTAATCTACGGTATTAGCGGGATAAGACAAAATGTTGGAATTTTTTGACTTCAACACTTTAGCTGTCAATAGATCATTTCTTTTTTAATGTTAGGAACCAGAAATGATAAACACGGGAGTCTACTCTGCACATACTATCGTTATATTTCCGAGATAACATGTGACTAAACTAATTGATGTGGATATCGTCTATATTTTTTAAATTTACATATATGAATATGTACGTCATTTTGACGAGTTGTGGTAGATCTAGATATTATATATATCTGAATTTACGCAAAGAATCATATTTCAATATAAATAAGTCATCATAAATTCCTACAAAGATTCTTTTAATATTTCAGTGATTTTAAAACAAAACATGAGTTCCGTGAAAATGACGAGTCTGGTACTTCTAGTGTTAAATTTGATTGGTCAATTATTTATCAAAATAGCAATATTGGTGGTTGTTATGATTAACGATCATTTGAATATGGCAGATTGTGGTATATTGTAGAATAAATATATCAAAACCTGTTGAATAATTAAAATTGTAATTAAATACCTTAAAACTACCGCATTTTACTTACCTGTAGTACTTTGGCTTTAATATTTGATCTGTACGGAAAGTTTCTGTAATATATTTATGGAAGTACGTGGGAAACGGCATATCTGAATCTAAGTCATAAATTAGGCATCTTTCTGAATCTGGATGGTATAAAAAAATCACATGGTAATCCTAAAACACACATACAAAAAATATTATCAATTAGAGCACAGTTGTGACAACGAATTCAAATTCATGCCCAATTTTATCATGTCTATGTAATTTGTTTAATAAAGACTAATTTTAATTTAATTTTTGTTTATTTTAGGTTTAACTACCCATCAATTATTGTTGTTACCTGTTTGTTTCGTTAATCATTAATTTGTATTGTTTAAAGATTTATAGGTCATATTATATGCTATATTTTGAAATACTTGTCATGTTAACTTCTTTATTTAATTGTATAGCAATCACAGTTACTGACAGAGGTATTTTATTTAGTTTTTATCTTGTGCTACTGAAGATGGGGGCATAGCCCAACTTCGAAATGCGCATGTAGCTATTTAATAAAAAATCTAGCTATAAAATATACCGTAGTGATAATGTTTAAAAAATTCAATACAAATTATCTTGGTATTTATAAATATAAATGATTGCTTAGAATCAGAATACAGAATATATCAATATTACAATCCTATTTGATAATTTTTTTTCTTCAATTATCTGCTATATTTAATTTATAACATTCTTTTTAAGATTACAAATTCGAATAGTGCAAAGGAAATTCAAGATAAATGTTAAAATCCTGCGTAAGCGACGAAATAAAATGTGATATCATGTGCGATTTAATGGGAAATGTATAAATCATATCTGCACGGCCGTAAATCTGCAGAAAAAACAAAAAAAAAATCCTTCTAAATTATGAAATAATATAAAAATAATGCTAATTAATAACGGTACTTAAAATTTCAGTAACCTCAATAAAAAAAAATTAATCCAATTGCTGACGATATAAATAAATCAGAACAGAAAAATATAGTATATGATATTCAATTAAATTGTAACTATATAGATTCTAGACATGAAAATTTAATTTTAAATAGTTTTTTATACAAAATCTTAATAGTTAGGATCATTACAAAATGAAAATATTCTTGTTTTGATTAATTGATCTTTCTGCAGTAAAACTATTTTTTATATTATTATATGAATGATTCTTTTAATGAATCTCATATTATATTTGGTTGAAATACCCAATCTTATAATATATATATATATTATATATAAATATAGGTAAAATAAATATAGGTAAAACTAAAGTGATGAGGTGTGACAAAAAGGAATGCAGTAGAAAAATGAGGATCACAATAGGAGATAATAGAATCGAAGAAGTGTCAGATTTTTGTTATTTAGGCAGTAGAATCACAAAAGATAATCGAAGCAAGGTAGATATAAAGTGTAGGATAGCACAGGGTAGGAAGGCATTCGTAGAAAAAGAACAGATTTTAAGATCTAATATTGACTTGGGTATTAGAAAAAGATTACTGAAGGTATATGTTTGGAGTGTAGCACTGTACGGGTGTGAGGCGTGGACTATAGGAAAAGAAGAGAAGCGTAGATTACAAGCACTTGAAATGTGGTGTTATAGGAGGATGATGAGGATTGGTTGGGAAGATAAAGTAACAAATGAAGCTGTACTAGAGTCAGTAGGGGAGAAGAGAAGTATCTGGAGAGTGTTACAGCGTAGGAGAGACAGATTAGTAGGGCATATTCTTAGGCATGGGGGGATTATGCAATTGATCATAGAAGGTAGAGTGGAGGGAAAGAGAGGGGTAGGTAGGCCTAGATTGGAGTATGTGAATCAGATAGTTGAAGACGTTGAGATGAATAGCTATAGGGAGATGAAGGGATTAGCTCAGGATAGATCGGCATGGCGTGCTGTTTCCAACCAATCTTTAGGATTGCGGACTCTTTAACTAACTAACCCAATCTTAAATTTATATATCAAGCTACTAGGATAATATTTTTGATGTCTAATTCAATAGTATATTATTTGAAGAACTATTGATTATAAAAATATCTACATATACCCATATTACAAGACGATCATCTTCTTTGCCCGATTTTTGACGCCACAGTGGTACCTTCCTACACTCATTTGATACAAATACGGCGTAGCATTTCCATACCTCACTAGGATGGTGGTCTAGAACATCTTGGCATAGTTTGTAGACATTCTCTTCACTGCAAAGAAACAATTTAAATCTTTTTTATGTATAGCACGATATTTTTACGTTATTGAACTTTTATGTCGTGCGATACGAGCTACGAAATAAATTAGAAAAACATATTGTATTTCAAATTAAAAAGTTGGTGTGAGAAAGAAACTCTTCGTATAGTTAAAATTATAAAAAATGCTAAGAGGTTTCTACCTTTATATTGAAAATGAAATGAATATGATCAGGTAGAAATCAAAAAAAAATGCCATCAATCATAGTAACTTATTGAGCCCAAATTCTTATTTCGAATTTTATTTTGGGACATTTCTATCTAGACAATCGTAAAAATTGATACGAAATCCCACGTGGTCACAGAAATCGTCAGGAAATTAAAATAATCGCTGGAAATGATGAGCTTTCAGCTAATTTCTATGGATTATTCGTTGTTGATTCTTATACTCACCAATAGCAAGAGACATAGCAGCAGTCGCTGTGTTTTTTAAATAATTTAATCAATGATTTGTTTTCCACGACTTTGTTCGGAGAGAACTTTCGTGGTAATTGAGATGAAATCTCTGTGGGTGTCTGCGATTCGGTCATTGCATTTTGTGTATCTGAGAATAAGAATAAGATTATTTTAATATGCAAGGTTTAACATGTAAATGATATAAATGACGCCGCAAGTTTACAAAACTAACCCAAAATACGAAAACGTCAACTGTTGTCAATATTACCTCTCCTTAAACTTATATATGTGTGTAATAATTAGAAATAGCATGCAATACGTCAACGAAATGTCATTGGCAAATTACAATATTATTTATAGAGGTAAAAAAGGATTGTTTCTGCACGTATAATACGTGTGGAAGTGCAAAAATACTCCTTGTTTACCTCTTTATATTATACTGCGCGAAAAATGGATAGATTCTACAACACAATATTATTTATATTTATCTATATTTATCTATACTATTAAATAATATATTATATAAATTTTATATTAGTCGTAAGTCCATGCTCTTATTGTAACCGGTGAGAGCTTAAAATTTTAAGATTTGTAGTTTCTTGTGCCACTATGTACATAATATTATTTTTCATTCTTCGTCCTATTTTTCTCAAGCGTAATGTGGTAACACGCACGCAAATTCGAATAAAAAAACGCACAAAATATCCTAATCTTTATTTGTATAAAACATGACCCAAAAACCATAACAAAAAGCATTTATTAGCTAAATGCGCATTGTATACCAATGTGAGTGACAGCGGTATCTTTATTTGTTCTATTATTGTGCTACTGAAGATGGGGGACATAGCCTCCGAAATGCGCATCTGGCTAATAAATGCTTTGGGTGATGTTTTATACAATTACGTCATAGTTATTATAATACGAATATCTGTCAACTTTGAACTGCACGTCGTAATTAAAATATGCTTCAATAATTATTAATCTATCAATTATATATGTATGCACATCAAATTGCTATCAATAATAATTATCTTAACGCAACTATCAGCGGGCGATTCATTCCTTAACTCGAAATTGAAAGATCTGAAAAATAAAGCTAAAGATATATACGACAGCAAATTTGGAAAAGATAAAAAATGGCACTTTTTAGGGCACGATTTAACAGTATACCCTGGTACTAAGCAAGAATATAGAACTATAAATCACCAAAAATGGAATGAGTACTACAAATGTTTAGAGATTTTGGCGAATAATTTAGCAGAGCATGGTTCTGTCACACCGGTGGCAGTTCTTGGTTTTCCCGGGGGTTTTATAAAGTAAAAAATAACTTAACTAATACTAAAACAGAAAATGGTTAAGTGGCAAAAATCTGCCTCGTTAGTTAGTAATCGCCTCTAGACATTTGTTTTAAGTTTTTACTGCATCGCTACTTTATACATATTTTTTAATGGTACACCAGTGCTTAAATAGACAATAAAATATAATATTTTTCTTTTAAGATTTAAGTGCAACATATGCCTAAGTCCGAAAGAGAAATATAAAATAGATTCGGTAGATTGGTATTGGGCTTATCAAACTGATCAGCATTATCAACCGATTATATATGATGAAAGAATAATTCTTACTACAGACGATAAAACTCTACATATTTATAATTTACAAGAAGAGAATACGGGGCAGTATATGTGTCGAATGTCCGATTCATTAACTGCACCGTATTTTTTTACAGTTATTAACAAGTACGTAGTTAATTTTCTGTTCGCATTTTTGGGAACTAACAGGTACAGGACAGAGAAAACGAATAACCGACAGCTATGATCAATTGTTCAAGCGCATAATAACAAAATTCGGGGATTACCAAACTACAACTAACTAAAAACAAACGATATTTATGAATTAAACTGTAATTTAATAGAACTAATTTCAATTGGACGACCGGATTCAAAAATATGGTCAGCTACAGCACTCTTTTCTATTTAATCGAAAATGATCTAAATATTCCTTCAATCTAACTTTTATAAGTCTGCGTGTTTATCCAACATATACCGTGGAAGATTTAAAATAAGTGATTTCATAATCACCAGTTTTTCTTAAATATTCGGGATTCCCCCAAAAAAATTCGCGAGAAGTATTTTAAAATTATATTTATTTAAAATTCTATCCAAACCGCGAGAAATGATAGGATCAAAAGGTAGTTTAACAAATTTAGAAGTGTAATCATTACTTGCTACTAAACTACTGCTTTTTCTGATATCTTTTGTTGTTTTAAATTTACTTAATATACAATTAAACAAGAGTATTCCCCATAGCTATATTCAGGATATTCAATTCAATGTTGTATCTCTACTTAGATAATACAAATTCAATAAGCGGTTGATTAAAAAAAGTGAAAGCAGTGATGGCGATGATGCTTTATAATTTTTTTAAATCACTAAAACATCCAAGATTGGCAACTGATTGTTATTTTCTATTTGGTAATTAAAGTAAAGTAAATTTTATAGGATGTTGCGAGTTTAATACTTTAATAAAATCATCTACATTTGATTGTTGAATGTCAAAAAGCGCGAAATCTACGTAACCCGACCCAAATTCTACGAAAATAAATTTTCAGTTTCCTTCATGCACTTGTACAGTTGATCATAGCGTTTATTTAATTCATAATAAGTACGATAGATATCGCTTGAAGGCTGAAAATTGCTGTACTATTGATATTTGGTTCATTGTAGGAATCGTGGTAAGTGACAGAGGCATAGCCTCAGAAATGCGCATCTTGTAATTAAAAACTTCGTGTTACGAATGTGTTTTACAATAAAAAAAAAAAACATTTTTCAATTAGAACAATGAAAATTAGTCCAGTTCACGACACTCGTGCAAGAAATGGACCATATGCTCTATCCGACTACGTAGAAGATAGTTTCGAGTTAAGTACTATATGGAACAATTGGTCTTCTTGCAGTAACTGCAATGTTACGGGTCGCAAATATAAATTGGGATACTGCCAAGTGAAATACATAAATAATATACTTTTACCAAAGAGAAGCTCAGTGAATAATTCTACTACCAATACAAAATCGACTAAAACTGTAAAATAATTTTATATATATAAAACTTACAATTAGTTAAAGAGTCCGCAATCCTAAAGATTGGTTGGAAACAGCACGCCATGCCGATCTATCCTGAGCTAATTCCTTCATCTCCCTATAGCTATTCATCTCAACGTCTTCAACTATCTGACTCACATACTCCAATCTAGGCCTACCCACCCCTCTCTTTCCCTCCACTCTACCTTCTATGATCAATTGCATAATCCCCCCATGCCTAAGAATATGCCCTACTAATCTGTCTCTCCTACGCTGTAACACTCTCCAAATACTTCTCTTCTCCCCTACTAACTCTAGTACAGCTTCATTTGTTACTTTATCTTCCCAACCAATCCTCATCATCCTCCTATAACACCACATTTCGAATGCTTGTAATCTACGCTTCTCTTCCTTTCCTATAGTCCACGCCTCACACCCGTACAGTGCTACACTCCAAACATATACCTTCAGTAATCTTTTTCTAATACCCAAGTCAATATTTGATCTTAAAATCTGTTCCTTTTCTACGAATGCCTTCCTACCCTGTGCTATCCTACACTTTATATCTACCTTGCTTCGATTATCTTTTGTGATTCTACTGCCTAAATAACAAAAATCTGACACTTCTTCGATTCTATTATCTCCTATTGAGATCCTCATTTTTCTACTGCATTCCTTTTTGTCACACCTCATCACTTTAGTTTTACCTATATTTATTTTCATGTTAAAATCCCTAGTCAATACTGCCTGCATACCATTCAATACCCTTTCTAAATTCTTTTCGCTTTCTTCCAATATAGCTATATCGTCGGCGAATCTCAACATATATATTTTCTCTCCCTGTACATTCACACCTACACTATACTCTTCTTTTACTTTGTTTATTGCATCTTCTATATATAGATTAAATAATAACGGTGAAAGTGTACATCCCTGCCGAACTCCCTTCCCTATTTTTGCTACCTCTTCTTCCCCCTCAATTCTAACTAAGGCAGTTTGGTGTTTATATAAATTAAAAATTATTCTCCTATCCTTATAATCTATACCCGTTTCTTTTAAAATTCTAAACATTATGTCCCAATCTACATTATCAAATGCCTTTTCTAAATCTACAAAAGCTATGCAAGTTACCTTTCCTACCCTCTTTCTTTTTTCTACTACCGTTCTTAGTGCTAGAATCGCCTCCCTCGTCCCTCTGTTTTTCCTAAAACCAAACTGATCTTCTCCTAGCCTTTCCTCTACTTTATTTTCTAATCTCCTATAAATAATCTTTAGCAATATCTTCGATGCATGTGATAGTAGACTAATGGTCCTATAGTTCTCACACAAATTAGCTCCTATTTTCTTCGGCATTGTTACTATTCTACTACGCTGAAAATCCTGTGGTACTTCTCCCTTCTCATATATTTTACAAACTAACCTGTATAATCGCTCCTGCATTTTTTCCCCTGCGTGTTTTATTAATTCGGCTGGTATCATATCAATCCCCGCTGCTTTGTTATTCCGTAAATCATTTAATGCTCTATGAAACTCTGACCTAAGTATGCTAGGACCTAAGTCATCCTCATCAATCTGTTCCACACTTTCTAGCTCCTCCATGTCCTGCCTACCTTTATATAAATCTTCAAGCTACTCCTTCCATCTTCTAGCTTTTTCCTTATTTTCTGTGAGTTCCTTACCCTGCTTATCACATATAATGTTACCCTTTGGTTTTACTTTAGAAAAATGTGACTTAATTTTCCTGTAGCCCAAATCTACTTTACCTCTTCTCATATCCTCCTCAATATCCTCACAATTTCCTTTTATCCACTCTTCTTACAATAACGGTGATTTTTTAAATCGGTTTCTTAATAGGTGGAGAAACAAAATGACGATTGGAAAATTCTCCAACTTATATATAATGGTATTCCATGCAGATCTCATATACTACCAAAATCAATTAGTCGCTTAAATGTGATAAAAAATCGACCAGAAGAAGTAATGACTGCATATTGCAAAGTATGTTTATATAATTATATATAATAAAACATGCCGTTCTTTGTCCGTCCAAAGCTGTTACCTAGCCGCAGACCAGAATAATGAAATAAATGGAATACATTCTCATTAACGAAAAAAAGAGATTTAAAAAATGCAATGTTCACAAATAAATTAAATCTTAAAAAAGCTACCATATGCCTCATAATTAGCGTTCCTAATAAACTATTTTCTGAATACATTTCACCGATAGTGTGAGGAACATTTGTTTAGGTAAAATGTCGTGAATATAAAATATTTGAAGTCCGAGATGAACATGGAAATGTCATTGAAAAGGCAAATAATTCTGAAGGAATATATTCAATGACGCAACCTTTGCCACCAGTAGAACCTCCTGTGGAGCGAAGGATTATGTATGGAGTAAAAGGCAACGACTTGGTCATTTCTTGTCCGGGGTAAAATGCTGTTTACATTGAGATATAAATATGAAAATAGCTGTGATTTTACACAAACAGTCGTGTAAAAATATGTTAACATTTTATATATCCCATGCTTGAGTATACTTCTTTCAGAAATTTAAATTCAGATGCACCCATAAAATGGCAAATGGGTTCTAAAAGAATGGTACATGAAATGGTAAGTGCCGAGTCCAATGGAAGAATTTATATAACAATAACAGACCGAATTGTTATTCATAAATCTAAAGTGTCGGATTCCAATATTTTTAGGTAAATAGAATCAAATATTCGGTTATGTTGTAATTATATAATATATCTCATTATATTTTAGTTGTTGGCAGAATAATGAGTTAGCAGGCACAGTACGAGTAATAATCGAAAAAAAGTTTAAAATGCAATTTAATCATCACATTATGTTATTTGGTTTAATTATTATTGTCAGTACTTTTCTTCTCGTCTTCATTAAAGCGTTTGCTAAGCGGAAATATGCGAAAATAAAATAGTTACTAATGAAGTAACAAGCAAGATTTACAAAATCAAGTATTTTATGAAAAATTATAATACCTCAATACAAAAAACAACAACAAAATAATCGTAGATTTTAATAATAAATTAATTTCGCTCTCGAAATTCAGCGGTGAGAAAACAATATATTATATACATAAGTTTATACTGTAGACGTAGAACTAAATTTATCGCATCGTGATGTATGAATAAATATTTAATGTATAGTATAGCATCTGTTTCTATCGTTCGCGTGTCGTTATACATATATCGACTAATGTAACGCATTCCAGCGGCAGCCAGGCAACCCATACGGGTTTAATGCATTTACACTCATCGCACTCTATTGCAAGCGCTAGAGTGAGAGCGACCGTATACAGTATGGCTTCTATTTCTTCGGTTCGCTTGTCGCATAATGTCGTATTATTGATTCCCACACGGAACAATTAATAATAAACATAACTGGTGAGACTGATAGCGACGACAGCGATAAAGATTATTCTAATTATACATCTAAACCTAAAAGATTGTGCTATTCGTCCAATAGTGGCGGATACTCTGTACAAATGCTTTGCGCAAATAATAAAAATGTCGGGATGGACCTTATGACGTTTTGCATGTTTTTAAGTAAAGAATAGGATATATGCAAGAATTCGACTCATTTGAAGGATAGAATAAAACGAAACTTGTTTTTATAACTATCATTTCACACTTTTTCTTATACACAATTCCAAACATGATATATGTATTTTATTTACGTTTATTTTATTTATAACAATATACAGAGCGATACTGAACAACGACGACTTTCATTATTATAAATAATATGTAATTCTAGACATATCTAACGATTTTCTATATATTTCGGCGTTTTGATTTCCACGTAATGTCTATTGTTCGTTTTTTAATTTATTTTTACTTTCATTACTATATTATCGAATAAATTTAGCAGTGGTTTTCACATATGGATATCGTATGAGCCACTTAATATGGCTTTTACCTTTTGACTTCGTAAACGAAGTAAAAATGCTTGTAAACGAAATTTGAGCGCGTATTTTAAACTGAATTTGAAAAATTAATATTTAGTCTTTCGTGAAAATTCAATTTCTTACTACGTTTCGATATATTTCGTGAAATATAAATATAGATTTGTTAATCAAATACAATATTTCTACAGTGGACATATTATATGGAATTCGAAATGTCAAAATGGATAGGAAAGAATCGGATATGACGAGGACTACATAAGTATACGACATCTTCAACATATCCCAAAACCTTATGACCCTCCTATTCAATACAATAAATACAGTGGCAACAGTTAGAAGAGAACAAATTTACTTATTAAAAGTGAAAAATTGGATTAATACTGCCTGCGAGTTTATTTCTTTCAATTACAACTTATCTACTTATATTTAAATACAAAGAAATATATATACATATATTGATGATATATAATATTTACATATCGATTTTAATGCGTTTGGAAGATAATGTTAAATGTAAAAAAAAAAACAATTTAAATCCCCATAAAATGGAAATTGTGAGGATATTGAGGAGGATATGAGAAGAGGTAAAATAGATTTGGGCTACAGGAAAATTAAGTCACATTTTTCTAAAGTAAAACCAAAGGGTAACATTATATGTGATAAGCAGGGTAAGGAACTCACAGAAAATAAGGAAAAAGCTAGAAGATGGAAGGAGTATCTTGAAGATTTATATAAAGGTAGGCAGGACATGGAGGAGCTAGAAAATATGGAACAGATATATGAGGATGACTTAGGTCCTAGCATACTTAGGTCAGAGTTTCATAGAGCATTAAATGATTTACGGAATAACAAAGCAGCGGGGATTGATATGATACCAGCCGAATTAATAAAACACGCAGGGGAAAAAATGCAGGAGCGATTATACAGGTTAGTTTGTAAAATATATGAGAAGGGAGAAGTACCACAGGATTTTCAGCGTAGTAGAATAGTAACAATGCCGAAGAAAATAGGAGCTAATTTGTGTGAGAACTATAGGACCATTAGCCTACTATCACATGCATCGAAGATATTGTTAAAGATTATTTATAGGAGATTAGAAAATAAAGTAGAGGAAAGGCTAGGAGAAGATCAGTTTGGTTTTAGGAAAAACAGAGGGACGAGGGAGGCGATTCTAGCACTAAGAACGGTAGTAGAAAAAAGAAATAGGGTAGGAAAGGTAACTTGCATAGCTTTTGTAGACTTAGAAAAGGCATTTGACAATGTAGATTGGGACATAATGTTTAGAATTTTAAAAGAAACGGGTATAGATTATAAGGATAGGAGAATAATTTTTAATTTATATAAACACCAAACTGCCTTAGTTAGAATTGAGGGGGAAGAAGAGGTAGCAAAAATAGGGAAGGGAGTTCGGCAGGGATGTACACTCTCACCGTTATTATTTAATCTATATATAGAAGATGCAATAAACAAAGTAAAAGAAGAGTATAGTGTAGGTGTGAATGTACAGGGAGAGAAAATATATATGCTGAGATTCGCCGACGATATAGCTATATTGGAAGAAAGCGAAAAGAAATTAGAAAGGGTATTGAATGGTATGCAGGCAGTATTGACTAGGGATTTTAACATGAAAATAAATATAGGTAAAACTAAAGTGATGAGGTGTGACAAAAAGGAATGCAGTAGAAAAATGAGGATCACAATAGGAGATAATAGAATCGAAGAAGTGTCAGATTTTTGTTATTTAGGCAGTAGAATCACAAAAGATAATCGAAGCAAGGTAGATATAAAGTGTAGGATAGCACAGGGTAGGAAGGCATTCGTAGAAAAAGAACAGATTTTAAGATCAAATATTGACTTGGGTATTAGAAAAAGATTACTGAAGGTATATGTTTGGAGTGTAGCACTGTACGGGTGTGAGGCGTGGACTATAGGAAAGGAAGAGAAGCGTAGATTAGAAGCACTTGAAATGTGGTGTTATAGGAGGATGATGAGGATTGGTTGGGAAGATAAAGTAACAAATGAAGCTGTACTAGAGTTAGTAGGGGAGAAGAGAAGTATTTGGAGAGTGTTACAACGTAGGAGAGACAGATTAGTAGGGCATATTCTTAGGCATGGGGGGATTATGCAATTGATCATAGAAGGTAGAGTGGAGGGAAAGAGAGGGGTAGGTAGGCCTAGATTGGAGTATGTGAGTCAGATAGTTGAAGACGTTGAGATGAATAGCTATAGGGAGATGAAGGGATTAGCTCAGGATAGATCGGCATGGCGTGCTGTTTCCAACCAATCTTTAGGATTGCGGACTCTCTAACTAACTAAAATGGAGTGCTAAAAAAATATCACGTCGTCTAAAATATTGTACGTAAAGGAAAATAGATAAATACACAGATCGGGAACATATTTTTTGTTAAATTAATGAAACAACTGGATATTGGTATATATATATATATAAGATTGATTATGTATAATTTGTTCTTTTCTAGACTTGTAAATGTGGAACAGTAACTTTGGATTAGTGTTCTTAATTTGATGGAGAACGAAAATATCCACAAATAGGACTCGCATCCACATTCGTGATTAAGTGAAAATCGATATAAGAGCAGCTGTATTTTAACTTTAGTTTATTTTATTTGGTCAGTTCATTGGGTATATATATTTTTGAAGATAGTGCGGCTTTCGCGATGTGGTATGGCATTGGCTATGCGCAAATTTTGTATGTGATGAAGAAGTTACATATTCAACAAAATAAATATAGTTCGAGAACTGATCGATTCGTAATATTATATCCAATTGAATCTCTCTTAAAGTTCTTATTTTCTAAAAGAAATTCATTTTTAATTTATTCTTTTATATGAATATACAAATAGAAACCATGGACAGTTGATATGGGAAAGGTCGTATAAGGGCGAAAATGTTTAAAAACCATTTTGGCACGAAAATATCGTTCTCTGTATATGCAACTGGAATTTCGGCCCTTTTAAATAAAATAAAATAAAATAAAATGTACATCGCTAATGCGTTATTATACACATTACATTCAGAATTCTTATATTGTCAATAAACACTCGTAAGATGGTATGAGGCATGCGTATTAAAATTATTTAGAATATTTTATTTCGGGAGCAATTTAAATCGTATTATTACATACAAATGCTGTTTGACTCTTACGAGCATTCCTATAATTTTTATTTTTCTAATATGATTATTTTTTAAATAAAAATTTCACAAAAATACAACACCTATTTGCGGATGTTCGCGCTTTCCACTAGACATAATAACCCGTTATGATGCTGGCAGCTTGGCGCTTTTATCCGATGCTTTGAGTTCTTTTTTTAGTATACGCTATACAACAATCCAACAATATACTAACGATGTATTTTCATTTAAATCGAAAGTGGATTTAGAATATATATTTCGGTCATCATCAACCAGAGAAATACCAGCGGTTACTAGACCATATATACTAACCAAAAATGATCTGTCGAATATTACCTAAAACTCTATCCCAAAAGCATCTACGATCTATATGCGCATTTTGATGGCTAAGCGCTCATCATCAGTAGCACAATAATCAAACAAATAGTACACCTATTTTACTCACCCGAAAAGAATAACTGTGTACACAATTCAATATAATGCAACCTCATTGAACAACACTGGTATATTATTTATCAGCCTATTGTGCCATTGCAGATGAAGCTTAGGATTCTTAATGCGCATCTAGCTAATAAATACTTTCGACTAGCGTCTCGGTGATATTCTATACAACTATTTACAGCCATTAAAATTTGCTAAACATATATTTTGGCATTTTTAAATGCACTACTAATAAATCGTATTTAGATTTAGATAAAATTTGCAGAAATATTGATGTTCATATTCATGTTTCATATTCCTCAATTTTGTATAATGTTGACAATGAAAAACGACTTTATGTATTTTTGAATGAAGTGTTGTTATAATAATTTCTTTCCTTTTTCTGCCTCCAAAGCAGGATGGTTATTGCAAAATGGTTACAAAATTAATTAGAGGATATGTTCGTTCTAGATATGTAGTGATGGTGTTGTGTAAAGTATATAGGTGTGTGAAGGGATGATATGAATTTTTTTTACATTATACACCACCATTACATTTAGAATAATATTATCCTCTCAATTATAATACAATGCTTAATTAACATTGATATTAGTGCTAAATATTTGTATACATTTAACAAATTACTTAGCATCGTGTATTTTTAACGTACCACTGCGCTGAAAGCGAATTGAAATTGATTTTTCGTAAGCTATCCGATTTTACATTAAACACAAAGGAAACTAAAACCGTGTTCTTGTTTTCGTTTTAACAGAAGTGTGTTTATTACGTTTGAAGAAACTTGGTAAAGAATGGAAAGTCACATACTATTTCAGATCCACTTTGGATTCGAATAAACACATAATATAGTTCGGATTTTTACCATTTTCAGCCGTTGCACAAGTATTTATTTATGATGTTTGACCTGACCGTTTGTCAATATAATTCATAAAACATACAATTGTAACGGCTACAAGTTGGTTGGTATTCCACCGGGATTTTACGATTTTTTATTCGTTATATATGTACATGCTCGTAATTGTGGAAAACTTACCAGTAGTTAATATTACTTATATTAATTGTAATGCACAATATAAAAAAAGCAATTTGTTAGTTATTCATATTATCTATGTAACAACAGTAATAATAATATGTAATATCGATATAAAATATGAGATATGTGATGGTGTTTATAGTTCGGACTGAAAACTGTTGGTAGACATTAAGATTTGAGAATGATATAACTATGGCGATGAATGCAGTCTGTAACAGCGATTTTTGTCCATAATTGCATAACGGGTTTATTTTAATTAACTCTATCCAATTAATGCTAGAAGTCCAGATTCTAGAATAATATATCACGTTCTATCAGTGATATTAATGCAACAATTCTATTAATACAATAATCGAAAATATTTCGTTAATCATCGATCAGAAACATTAGTTAGAAACAACACGTCTCGCTCATCTTTATTCAGCCAACTCCTTCATCTCCCAATAGCCATTCATCCCGACGTTCTCCACTATTTGACTTACTTACTCTATTCGGAGTCACTCTATCCCTTTATTTCCTCCTGCTCTGCTTTCTATAACCAATTCTATAATACCCTGTGTCTAAACATATGACCCATTCGTATATATTTTCTTTACTGTAACATATTTCAAATGCTTCTC
The DNA here is from genome assembly GCA_947310635.1 of Leptodirus hochenwartii. Lineage (NCBI taxonomy): Eukaryota > Metazoa > Arthropoda > Insecta > Coleoptera > Leiodidae > Leptodirus > Leptodirus hochenwartii. Next base: position 3,713,908 of record OX371182.1, on the reverse strand, counting down.
TATTCTTCAAATAAATCGAACACATATTTTTACTTTATCTATTTACCCAATCCTCAATATCTCAATAGTCCCACATTTAAAACGATTTCTAACTTATGTCCTTTTCCTATTTCCATACATTGTTCCAAATGAATGCTTCAATGCTTATTTTTTTGATTTTCTACAATTTCAATTTTCTAGAAATTGGCACAAACTGCAATTTATGTTGTTAGAAAACGAGTAAAATTGATACCAGCCTTGTATACCTTAAAATTATTCTGGGGTATTGGATTTTTAAATCTATACTTTCTAGCTATACCCATTCAATAATTTGAAATTTCGATTTTTACGAGACCACTATCATTTGTAACGTATACATTAATATATCGAATTGTTTTGTACAAATAAATACCTGTTGCTTTGGTCTTTTCACCAGTAATGATATATATATATATATACATATATATATAAGCATTCTATCGACTTCTTCTTGACGTGCATTTCTAGTTCCAGATAGATTTTGAAATGCCAAATGCGCATCTTCAGCATTTGCTACATTCAACGCTTCTTACCTGATATAAAAATACACATCGATTTTAACAAATAATTTTTAAATAAACGTACTAATTCATTATTTCATCTTACCTTATCTCAATCACCTGCTATGAACGCTATTTTCTCCCCGACAAATGATTACTTGCAGTTTATTCATTAATATTTGCAATATTTGAAACACATTAGTGGCATTTTATGGTTTGTGCGAATTGGATGAATACTAGGCGCAGCTCCCGTTTTGTCAACTAGAACAACAAATTATCCGTACTTTATGTTTTATTATAGCAAATAAATGTACGAAAACCACTATAATAGATAGGACATAACAGATATTAGGTATTGTCACAATCACTGACGACATTTTTATTCATATTTGCATATTTACCTCTGCAATAATTTCGTTTCGAATACATCTTCTTGATCCATTATTAGTGCCAAAGTTTCGTCATCCATAGTTTCTTATTCAACGGTAATATTAAGGCGCCCTTATGTAACGAAGATGATTTTATTTCCAATTAATATTCGTTGGAATGTTTTATGATGAAAGAACAAATAAAAGAAACCGTGAGAACTTTAGTAATGTGCTAGTGAGTGTAATATGAGATAGTGTTGTGGTCTTCTGTTAAAAACAAAAATAATGATTGGATAGGACTCGACGTTTAGAAAAAGCTCTTCAGGAATCCAGCAGGACCAGCCTAGATGAATCAATAAAAATTGAATGAGACACTTTTTTCAATTTGCACAAAAAGTATTTGAAGTATTATTTCTTAAAATATATTCGTTAAATATATGTTTCCAAAAAATTTTCCGATTTCAACGACTTTCACATTTAAAAATCAAAAAGGTATCGTGTATCTAGAATACTTATCCATTCATATTGTACTTAATTCATTTATTTCATTTATTCATTTAAGTGATGAGCATAAATGAGCAAATAATTGGCAAATTGGAAAAATACAAATTAATCAAAATGACTTCATATAAACTAAGTAAACTAATACAGGTAAAACATACTTCTTCTTTTTTACGCTGTTCCTCTAGTTGTACATTGGCTTGCTGTTGTTGTTTCATTTTTGCTTGCGAAATCTTTAAAGCCCTAAATGTAGAAATAAACATTTGAGTATATATTTTTATTAAATTAATGCAATATCTTCTTACTGCTGAAGTTCCATAATTGTTTTTTCTTTAGAGTTTTGTTCTTCTTGACTCATTTGCACTAGTTGTAATAGTCTCTCCATTTCTGCCGATGATCGCTTAGATTCTTCTTGGGCCTTTTCTAAATTTCTTTCAGCATCTGCTAGTTTCTTATTTAGTTCAGCAGCAGCACCAGCACCTCCACTTACCTGCACATATATCAATAGCATCATTGGATTTTATTTTAATGAAACGTTATCATAAACATATCTTTGTAAATAATGATATCGATAGGATTCTTTAATCGATAGGACGCATTAAATTTCAATAGTTGTCGATTATTTTCAACACAAATATTTGTATATCAATTTTAATTTACATTTCACATACGTGTAGGGACATTAGGAACAAAATGGTAAATTATTTAATTGTACCTTTTGTAATGACGATTCCATTTTTTCTACTTGTTCGATTCTCCTCTTCAATTCTTGATCCATTTCTTGTATTTTTCTCTCTTTTTCAACAACTTGATGGTGCTTGTTGTCAACTACCCTCTTCTGTTCATCTACTTGTTGTTTTTGAAGTTCTATTTGCTTTCTCTGTTCATCCAATTGCCTTTTAATCGGTCCCAAATCTTCTTGAGGTTTAGGAGGTACAACGTTATTTTGCATCATGCCTTTCTTCGACGCCTCTAATAGTTCCATCTATAACATAAAATAGAGTTTGAAATAACACACACATTAATGTAATTTTAAAGAACTTAATCGAAGCGAGAAATATAAAGGATAACTGTAAAATTGTTTGTCTAAAAAGTTGATCTTTTCACAAGTCAACCTTCACAGAAATAAATAATACAAATCTCATATTAAATAAAACTATTGCATGAAATATAATAGCAAATGTAGAGTATTGAAGGAATGGAAAGTCTTAAATTTTAATAATATGTTCGAGTTGGGGCCGACAAGAATAATAACAAATTTTTGAAGAAAAATTTTCAATAATATAAAATCGAAACTGTCTACACGTTTAATTAACTTAAAAAAAATTGTAGTCAAGGACTTACCTGATTTTTCTCTAATTCCTGAACCAACATCTCCAATTGCGCTTGTAATCTATCTTTCTCTGTTGTACTATTCTTTAAATCAATGTGTAGTTTTTCAATTTCCTTACGCAATCTCAAAGTTTCTTTGTCATCTTGTGGGGGGTGCATACCAAGTTTCTGTTGTTGAGCCATTTGCTGCAATTGTTGTTGCAGTTGTTTTTCCATAACTTGTATTCTCTTTTGAAGGTCTTGAGAGGTCTTTTCAGCTTGATCAGCTCGAGCTGTTTCAGTTTCCACAACCTTTCGCCACTGTTCTAATTCATTATCACCCCTTGCTCCAGATTCTTGTAGCCGTTTCTCAGCTTTTTCGGCTCGTTGTCTACAACTATCGCGTTCTTTATTAACTGTGGATAATTGCTGTTGTAACTTGGTAATTTCACGATCACGATTTTCTAACATTTCCTTGGTACCACGTTCAACATCTTGAGACATTCGTTTCTGTTCGTTCTTCAATTTGGCAACTTCAGCTTTTTGCCGTTCAAGTTCCACCTCACTGTTATTCAACTCTTGCTGGAAGTTCATAAGCATGTCTTGAGACTTTTCTAACTGGTTAACAAGTTGATCACGTTCAATTGTAAGTTGTTTAATATCGGCTTCGTACTTCATAATTTGTTTTTCTATCGAGTCTCCCTGGCGACCTTGCTTATTAATCATTTCCACCATCTTTTCCCTTTCACGAGATGATTGTGATAAGTCTTGTTGTAGTTTTACTATAGTTTCTTGAGCACGATGATCCATAGTACGACGTTGGGTATCCATACCACCTCGTATTTGAGCTACTTCTGCGCGATATAAGTCACGCTCTTGTTCCATTGTGGTCCATTCAATTTTGTCTCTTTCGATACGCTCATGCATATGGACAAGTTCATTAGCCATTCTTTCAAATTCAATTTTTGTAGCCTCATTGGTTTCTAACGCTTTAGCAAGATGTATTTGCGATTTTTCAAGTTCCTGTGCAAGTCTTCCAGCTTCAAGTTCAGTGGCATCGCGAGCTTGAATTGCCTTCTCCAATTTCTCTTTTAGTCTTTCAGTTTCGAGTCGTTCTTCGCCTCTAACTTTATCGGCAGCAAGATTTTGTCGTCGTTCTGTCTGACCTAATTCCACCTTTAGCCTTTCGTTTTCTTTTTCCATTTTCTCCATCTGAATTTTTAGTTTTTCATGACGATCTCGCAATTTTTCGCATTCAATAACAGCACGTTCTAACTCATGCCGTTGTTTATCTTGGCCACCGGATGCTTTAGCTACATCTTGTCTAGTGATATCAAGTTGCAATTGTAATTCATGAAGTTTTGTTTCTAACATTTGGTTCGTACTTATTGTCCGTTGCATTTCATCACGTACTCGATCAATCTCCGCTGACCGTTCTTTCTCCTCAAACTGATATTTGCCTTTACTAGTCTCTACTTGCGCCAATTCCTTGCGATTCTTATCTAAATCAGTTAATGTCTTCTCTAGTCGCTCCCTTAATCTATCCACTTCTGCTCTAAGTCTTTCGTTATCTTCTCTCGTACGGTTTTCTTCACGATCATATTTAGTATATCTGCTGGTTGTGGTGCTACTCTCACGAAGGACATCGTATTCTCCCACAACTTTACGAAATTCGTTTTGTAAAGTATCGTGCTTATCGCGTGTTTTTTCAATTTCAATTTGAAGACGTGTAATTTCCTCTTGAGACTTCTCATAACCAGCTTGTGCTTTAGTACCTTGTGCGTGAGCGCGTTCGAGTTCATATTGTATACGTTCGTTATCAGATTGTAGTTTGTCTTTTTCTGTCTGAACACGACGTATATCTAACTGACTTTTCTCATATCGTTCCCGTATCATTTCCATATCCATGCCGAGGCGATTGAGTTCTTCCTTAGATTTTTCTTCCATTTCTTTTGTACGGCCCAATTGCATGGAAGTACGTTCGTACATTTCAGTAAGTCGCTGTAATTCGTCTTGGTGCTTACGATTCTCTTCTCTTATTTTCGTTGAATTCAATTGTTGCTTTTCAACTTCTAATTCTAGTCGATCCTTTTCAGCTTGCAAAGTTTCCAATTTATTTTGTTGCCGATATAAATCACTTTGAGTTCTGTAATAGTGAAAACAAAAGTTCTTTTTAAAATATTATAATAAATATTTTGCAAATATCACATTACGATATAATACACGTTGCCTTGAGCAGTGATTAGGTGATTTACTATTTACTAAATACGTCGCTAATTAGTGAGTAAGAGTACAAGTGCCTCTAATTCTTCACAAATTGGTTTGGACAATTTAAAATGCTCTAAGCATTCTCTTATTATTGAAAAAGTATTATTGTACTTTTATTGAAAAATGTAGGTATTATTGCAAAAAGCAATCTAAATCTTTACTATTAATGAAAAATATATATCCTTTTCTCGTCAATTTAGACAAGATTAAAATTTAAGCACACGGTTGATTCTATTAAAATTATATATATATTAGAAATAATAACAGAAGAGTGCATCTGTTTCATTCCAGGAAAAAACACATTGTTGGTGACATATTGTATATCTTTTAATCAACCTCATAAAAATTGAAAATTTAATATGTAAACGCTTTCGATTTTAGTATAAAACCCTTTTTAGCATTTGAACATTGTACTACAAACACTAAATAATATTTTGCAATCTGTAAATCATAAATTCGTTCTAATTTGTTCATTTCGCTTACTTTAAAAGCATTGAATGCATCATCTTTATTTTGTCATTGACTAGTATATTTAAAAAAAATATATATATACAACAAACAGTCTAATTTCATAGTTACATACCTATCATATTTTTCTAGTAACTTTTCAAATTCCTTATTAAGCATATCCCTGTCATCCGCTGCCTTTTGGGATGAATACATGGCTTTGTCTAATTTTTCTTTCAATACGTCTACTTCATTGATTGCATCATCACGTTCTATTTGCAATTTTTGCTGGAGCATATGTGCCTTATCCCATCTTTCTTTGATGAGATCTAACTCAGTTTCAATATCAGCCCGTTCGCGTTGTGCCTTTGCTACTTGGCTAAGTTGAATTTCCAATCGCTCTTTGATCTTTTCGCATTCATCTTGGAAACTATCTTTCTCTTTTTGAAGTCGACTTATAGCAATCTAAGACACAAGTTAAGTACTATTAATTGTAATATATGTACAATATTATACTAAATAATTAAAATACGAGTACACAATAATTTAACTAGTACTGGTACACAATTAAAATGTAATTTCGCATAACCGTTCATAGGTAGGATTATAGGTAAAAACTTAGCTTATATACGAACTAAGTTTTAATAAGAAGATATTGATTTTAGATAAAAAATTTAAGGTCGATTAATACTGTAAACTATTAATGATATTAATAGTTCAATTAAGATGTAATAAATATTTACTGGCTTTGCGTATGTTTAAAAATATTTGTTGTTTCAGTTTTCGATTTAGATAGTGCTATTTAACTGTTTAAAGTAGTTCTTGTTTAATTGTTGCGAAATCATAAAATGTACCTTATCCTATAATTTTGTAAATCTCATTTACCTGCGATTTTTCATATTTATCTTTAAGACGATCTGCTTCTAGCTGGGCTGTATCTTTGTCCTTCTGTATGCGAGCAGATTGCCCGAGAACCTTGTCCAATTGCGATTGGACATTCTCGAAATCGTACCCTTGTTTTTCTTTTTCCAGTTGGATCTGCAAATAAAACACAATTTTTGGCAAAACATGTATGTACAAATTAATATAATTATTAAATCTATGATTCACTTACCCGACGAAATTCCGCTAATGCTTTGTCTAATTTTTCTTGTAATTTGTCGACTTCTGTCTGAGCTTTGTCCAAGGCGTTCTGTACTTTGTCTTGTTGCATTTGAGCCTTTGCCAAGGTCGCCTATATAAATTTAAGAAAAAGTATCGAAATCTTATAAAGGATCAAATAATTCAATTTGATTGCATTGCAGTTATATAGCAATCCCGGTGAATGATACAGACGTATTATTGGTCAGATTGATATCCTTCTGACTAGGTAAGCCTACCTGTGAGCGCTCCAGCTCTTCCCGAGCCTTCTCGAGGTCGCCCATAGAACGGTCCTTGTCGGCATGTAAACGCGCCATAGCCGATTGAGCCCGTTCCAATTCCTCGCGAAGGCTGCTTTGTTCTTGAAGTGAATTTTCCAGGCGTGCCTTGAGGCGGTATACTTCCCCCTGCGACTTTTCCAATTTTTCTTGAAGCGCGGATGCTTCAGATTTTGCACGGTCACTATCAGCTTGTGTAACACGAAGTTCAGCTTGACACCGTCGTAAATCAGAGGAAGCTTTATCAGGGCGATCATACGTGCTACTTGGATCGAATTCTTGTGATCTACTAAGAGCACTACGAGAGAAAGCTGTAGAGGATCCCAACTGCTGAGCTCGTTCTAATTCTTGCTTGAGGCGCTCGTTCTCTAGCTCAATGCGAGCTAACCGTTGCCGGCTTTGTTCCCAATCAAGTCCACTACGTCCTATATCAATGCTAAATTTATCAAGCTCTGCCTTTGATTTTCCCAATTCTGATTGAGAACTCTCCAATTTTGATTCTAAGCGATCTCTATCTCCTTGAGCACGATCAAGTCGCACAGTAAGTTTTTCCACTTCACTATTGAGAGAGTGAATTTTCATTTTATACTCTGCTATTTCACGTTCATGTAGCTCTCGCTCTTCAGCTTTTTCTTGTTCGGCACGATCGCGTTGTTCACGCAATTGCGCCATCTGCTTTTCTTTATCACCAATTACTTCTTCGAGCGAAGACAGTGCCCCTTCAGAAGTACAATGATGTGCCTGCATGGCATTTAGTCGTGCCCGAGCCATATCCACTTGGTTATCTTTTTCTTTCAGGAGATCTTCCAAATTCTCTACCTGTCGCATAATAATAATGGATAATTTTAATTTAACTTTTAATTTTTGTCAAATCATCGCATATTAGATGTCTTTTTTTGGTATTTTCTTAATATTTTATTTAGTATTTTTAAATATCTTTATATGAAATCTTAATATTTTCTTAATAGATTTTTTTCAAGGATTTAAAATATGCAAGCGGTTTTGATGGGGAATGAGCATTTTAGAAAATTTGGAAAATTACAGTTAGAAATATTTTTACATGAATAATCTGTGTTAAATTTTGTTAAACCTATTAAAATTTTTATCATAATTATAGTTAAAAGTATCGTAGCCATTTGTACATTAATTTTTGACATCTTTATCGTTTCTAAGTTATTTAGTTACTTATATTAGTATTCTTTTCTTGCAATATCAATGAGTCAGTTGATAATGAAATTATTAAAGAAGATGAGTATACGAAATATCCTAATGACAATAATAGCACGAAATTAAATGTACTAATAATATAATTTTGTTGTATTTTACCTTTCTTTGTAGGACATTTATCTTTCTATCTTTAATGTCCATATGCTCGCGTAACTCTGCATTTTCTGAGGCAACTCGCTGCCGTTCTTGTTGAACTTGTTGAGTTTTCTTCTCAATAAGGCGGTTCTTTTCCTCGAGACGTTGGCGCATCTCTTCCACATCAGCCTGCAGCATATTATAGTGCTCCTCTTTCGCACACAGTGACTCCTTCAAGACAGCAATATGTCTTTGATAGTCTTGATGCTGCTCTTCCAATGTTTTCATCTTTGCACTCATTGCCAGAATTTCTTGGTCGCGGCGCTGAATCTCCACGCGAAATTCATCTAGCTGTTGGTGATATATTAGCAAGTAAATATTAGTAAAAATGATTATCAAATCTTTGTGGTTGTTGTAATTTTCTATAGCATGCGAAAAGAGAAAACATGCGATATAGTAATAATCATATTGATGCTTGTAGTGCTGATTTTTGTGGTGTTAATGGAAAGATATACAGAATTTTTACAACATGGATTATAGTTTTCAAAATAGTGGTAAAACGCTAGATGATAATTTATTTAAATCAGTTTTATCATATCATATATGTTATAAGTATATTCCCGCTTACAATATATACAAAATGTGTTGGAGTCCATTTGATATATTACTTTACATTGCATGTAATGTAATTAGAATATTCTATTTTAGATATATCAATATTTTCATTTAGTATATTTAAATTTTAATGTGCCTACTTTACTAATGAGAATTTGAAATTTTTTCATAATTATGGATAGAAGCAATAGATAAAGGAGACATTTGTAACAGTTGTGATTTCAAGAAAGCAACAGCAAGTTAGATCTATGAAAAATAGAGTAGCAAGAACGAGTGGTTATTGTAATATGTTATTACGAAATCAATGCTCAGCGTACTGAACACATCCATCCGTCCTCTACCCACGACAACAACAATCAACTTACTTGTCGTTTGTTGATGTGGTGGTGTAGAAGACCGTTGGGAACGGCAGCGGCCGCTGGAATCATAGTAGTACTTTCCGTCCTGAAAAGGGAGGGTGTGATGTCACCTAGGCGGTCCATCTCGCGTTCTAGTAAGCCAACTTCACGTTCGAGTGTTGCAATACGCGCGTCTTTTGTGTCTAGAAGGATACGCATAGTAGTGCTGGACGGTGTAGGCACCATCTCCAGTTGAGATTGGAGGGTGCGCAGTGTTTCATTTGCTTGTCGCAGTTCCTAAACGAATGTGGGAATGCAGACTGATAGACTGGCAAATGATCGATGGCAAAAACTGTATTTTGTTCTTGTGTTGATAATTTTGCGCCGTTTCACAGTATCATTTGGGTCTGCATTCCAGATATCGCTTAGGTTTACATTCACCACTAAGCACCTTTATATTGCACATTTTCCCGCCCACGATATGTTTTAAATTTATGCAAAACCTGTGAATTGATGCGATATAATTTTACATATTATGCAAATTTTTGGCATTAGATAAGATTAGAAATAAGAACGTAGACCTACGCTGTCTCCTACGCTGTTACACCCTCCAAATGCTTCTCTTTCCCTCAATTAAATCTAGCACGTCTTATAAATTTGTCAGTACGGTATTATTGTATAGAATAACAGAAAATAAAAGTAAATATTAACAATCGCATTTTATATAGATTTATCATGTGCTACTGAAGAATGCGCATCTCGGTAATAAATGTTTTATTTTTCGGTATTCGGGTGAAACGCTACGAAAAGCAAACTGTGAAACGGCTCCCAGAACGACAACGATTTTAATATAATCTGACCGTTTAAGATAATAAATATTGTAGCGATAATTCAATTTAGCGTTTTACCACCATCATATTAATGATGTTTCATTTTTAGTTGTTATTAATAAAGGATTATCAATGGTAGGTATGTGTGCCTGTGTATTGCTAATTACGAAAAGGAAAGCGTATTAACACTATACTTTAGTGATCTAATATATAATTATGCACCTGCTTCTGAGCCATCGCTTGCATCTGCTGGAACATTTGCCGCTCTTCCTCTTTTCCTGGAACAAAATCTATATCAAACGATTGCTTCTCGTGAAATAAATGTTTTCTATATTATTATATTAATAATGCCAAAGCACATTCAAAATTAAATGCGACATAGAAACAAAAGCGTGCATCCGTAGAAATCTTAAGCCAACATCTCATCTATCTAAGACATACCATCACTTTAACACCTGTTTTATTGAAAGTTACACAGTATCATATATTTCATTGATTTTTGTTTAACTATTATTAGTTTAAATATTCCATGATGAAAAATAAACTGGATTAGATTAAGTGGATGCGACAAGGCCGCTCTGTACAGATGATTATATGAAATATGGTTGCAATATATTGTCTTCCATTAGATAGAATTTATGCATTCTTTATAGACAAAAGTGTACAAAACATGAGTGGATTCATAAGAAGTTGTAAAATTAAATTAAATAATTAACTTGTACAAAGCGACAACAAAACTTACCCATGCCTTTATTCTGAAGCATTTCTAGGAGTTTCTTGATGCTCTCATCTCGAGCTTGAAGTGTTTGTTTTTGTGTTTCTATGCGTAATTCTAATTCCTAAAATTATACAATAGAGTTTGTCAGGTAAGTAAGTTTTTACTTTTGTAAGATTCATTATTATTTAATAAGTGTAGATATTATTCAAATCTACATTACTTATGCGATTCAAAATAATTATTTATACTTGGACGATGTTCGTATTGTTTTTTTTTTATAAATTATTAAACGGCATTATTAAAATCGGATGTATGCTTGTATAGAATATCACCCAAATACCGTACAATGCATTCAAAAGATCCGTATTTTGAAGTTGACATAAGATAAATCTAAATAAAATACGTTTGTTGATATTTAATTTGATCTTGTGCTACTCAAAGTGGGGACATTGGTTCGAAATACGCATCTATCTATTAAATTCTTTAAGTTACAGTATTTGGGCGATATTCTATACAATTAAATAAGCAATTCGATGTTACATAACCTAGCCGTACTATCGCTTGCATATTAACCACACAACTTATTAATCGTAGCTCAGCGCCACCTATCCTCTATACTCGTTACCATTCTTAGTTGGGATACAATTAACTAAGCTTTAGCGGAATAGTAACAGGCTTCCCACACTTCCCATATGTTCCTAATATCTCCCCAAGAACTCAGATATGCTTCACTGGCTTCGAGCAATCTTATCCCAATCACATAAACAAATAAACTTGCACTCTATATGTATATATTTTTCTCTGCATATATATCAACTCCGTATATTACTCTAATTCACATTACAACTTGTGCCTACTTGATAAGCTTTCTCTAAATCCATTCAAAAATATATCCAGAACTTTTTAAAATTTACATTACTACAATATTGCCAATCATTGGCAGTATCTAAAGCACCATTCTGTTTATTACAAGCGTACGATTTTTGTGTATCATTTTAATACCTTGATTGTGTCTCTGAGAATAGCAATTTCTCGGTTTAGGTGTTCATTCTCCTGATATATAACTTCCATTTGCTGTTGCACTTCCATGCTCGGACCTCGCATGCGCATGCGAAGCTCTTCCTCAAGTTGGCGGACCAACATTGCTTGCTTCTGTAAATAAAATTTGTAATAATATTATATGTTATTCGGACGAAAGCGTAAAATGCTAAACCGGTATTGTCTTTGCCAAGTGTAAATCTACATTTTAGCAACAAGATCTCATGTATTTCATACTTTTGAACGATTTTTACAAATATTGAAAAATTAGAAAACACAAAAAGAGAATTAATATAGAACATTTGCTTAACAATATGGTGCTTTATTAAGTGAAGGAAGGAATTATGCCAAAATTTAAGGAATTGATGATTTTAATTCTTATACTTCAATCTGGAATATTGATGTATTTATTTTCATGGTATAACCTCCAGCCATTACTTCTTGCATATAATTTAATACCTAATATAAATTCTGCTTTTTCTAAGATAGCTGTATCATCGGTAAATTTTAATTATTATTAATATTTTTTTATAGATATTTTAATAGAATATTAATTATATCGATTTGTGTACAAGACAGACATATTTCAACGTAGCTTGTGTTATTGTTTGTTTATATATGGGTTAAGCGTCCTTAAGAGGTTGTAAGCGTCCTTTTATATGCAATTGATATATTACTGATTCAAAATGAGGAAGAATGCCTAGGACCTGTGAATAGTTTATTAAATCGTGAGAAACACAATGAAAAATGCAGTAAAATAACAAGGTAGTGTGATATTTAACAAAGTGAATGTGATGAACGCTTGTCCAGAATTTTAATAATGGGGACTTGGGAAAAATCTTCTGTAATAAGCGATTTCTTAACATTAAACTAGTGATTTATACATATCTAATATTAGCAGCAATCATAACTTAGCACAGATATTATAAAGTTAAATAATTTAACTTTCTGAAACACGAAATTTTAAAAAAGTCCTCCATAAATAGTCACTGCTTTGAAATCATTAAACTATACATGATCATTTCGATAAATTTATTTTCATTCTAAAAAAGGCTGAATGTTATATTTCCTATTAATTAAAACATCGTACTTTATGAAAATAAATATAGGTAAAACTAAAGTGATGAGGTGTGACAAAAAGGAATGCAGTAGAAAAATGAGGATCACAATAGGAGATAATAGAATCGAAGAAGTGTCAGATTTTTGTTATTTAGGCAGTAGAATCACAAAAGATAATCGAAGCAAGGTAGATATAAAGTGTAGGATAGCACAGGGTAGGAAGGCATTCGTAGAAAAGGAACAGATTTTAAGATCAAATATTGACTTGGGTATTAGAAAAAGATTACTGAAGGTATATGTTTGGAGTGTAGCACTGTACGGGTGTGAGGCGTGGACTATAGGAAAGGAAGAGAAGTGTAGATTACAAGCATTCGAAATGTGGTGTTATAGGAGGATGATGAGAATTGGTTGGGAAGATAAAGTAACAAATGAAGCTGTACTAGAGTTAGTAGGGGAGAAGAGAAGTATTTGGAGAGTGTTACAGCGTAGGAGAGACAGATTAGTAGGGCATATTCTTAGGCATGGGGGGATTATGCAATTGATCATAGAAGGTAGAGTGGAGGGAAAGAGAGGGGTAGGTAGGCCTAGATTGGAGTATGTGAGTCAGATAGTTGAAGACGTTGAGATGAATAGCTATAGGGAGATGAAGGGATTAGCTCAGGATAGATCGGCATGGCGTGCTGTTTCCAACCAATCTTTAGGATTGCGGACTCTTTTTAACTTTATGCCTAGAAATTCCATTTTAATATGCCAAAACACAGCAATTATTGAGAATCATTATTTATACGGAAAGTATACGAGTCCTACTAAGCTAGAAAGTTTTCAATATTCGAGTGTCACGAAATACTATATCAAATCTAAAATTATTCACACATTGGGGAGAATCCTCCACTTCTATTGCGCTATACACTTCTCTACAATTTATGGTTTGTATGCGCATCATTCCTAGTATATACGTTAATTGCACGATAAACAGTAATCGTAGTGATATAGGCAGTAAGCAACAATCAGATGTATGTGTAACTTTGCGAGTGCGACGACGTAGACCTACCGATGGAAATAGAAAGCACTAGTCCTCGACGGTCATGTGCTAAGAAGAAAGAGAAGCGGGGGTAGAAAGAGGATCGATACCGTATGGATGTGGGTCAACGACCAGCGCTATGTATATAAAAGTTAAAGCACAGATATTTAATTTTGGTGGGAATACCACGACAATGTTTGAAAAAATGAACAGCGAATAGTGGTGAATTAACTAAACAATATCGAAATAATTACAAAAAAACAACAACGGAAATTGCTAGTTTTAATTGTTTAGTTCAATAAATTATCTTTATAAATAAAGATGAAGGTTAAAATAATATGTTAATAAAATATATGACTTGGCTATTTAGAAAGTTGTTATGAAATGTAGGAGAAAGTCGAGTAGAATTTCGGCGAATTCTAATAAAATCGAGTATCGATGGTGGCATATGCCTCCTAGGGGCAAGACACGTGCAACAACACTCTGGCCTATAGAGCGGTCCCTGTATAGGGATCCCGGTCTATAGGAAACATTTCAGGCTAACCCACGGTATTAGGGTAAATTGGTGAGGCGACAGCGAAAATATGTTCTCATTGGTCGATAAAAACGAGGATTTATTCGACTATTATTTCGCTTATTAAGCATTTTCAAGCGAAACTATAGTCGATGAAATCCTCGTTTAATTGTGATATTAAACATTGCAATTTTATTTCGCTTTTTTTTTTTGAAAATGAAAGTCTCATAATTACTGATTCGTAATTTTAGTATCATATAATTTATGCGTTAAAGCGTACTATTGATTTCATATTTTTTATCAGTGCACATCCGAGAAAAGATTCCATGTCTAGAGCCTGGATGCTTCTTGGTCTATTTTGTTGTTTATTGATTGTGCGTATTCGAACCAAAGGTATTAGTAACTATTACAGAGTTGTAATTATCGGCCTTTAATATCTTATTACATATCGATTTTATCTATTTTAATCCATCTACTACCGAGTATTCTCATTGATAACCGATTTGAATTCTCTCCTAGTTAAAGAGTCCGCAATCCTAAAGATTGGTTGGAAACAGCACGCCATGCCGATCTATCCTGAGCTAATCCCTTCATCTCCCTATAGCTATTCATCTCAACGTCTTCAACTATCTGACTCACATACTCCAATCTAGGCCTACCTACCCCTCTCTTTCCCTCCACTCTACCTTCTATGATCAATTGCATAATCCCCCCATGCCTAAGGATATGCCCTACTAATCTGTCTCTTCTACGCTGTAACACTCTCCAAATACTTCTCTTCTCCCCTACTAACTCTAGTACAGCTTCATTTGTTACTTTATCTTCTCAACCAATTCTCATCATCCTCCTATAACACCACATTTCGAATGCTTGTAATCTACGCTTCTCTTCCTTTCCTATAGTCCACGCCTCACACCCGTACAGTGCTACACTCCAAACATATACCTTCAGTAATCTTTTTCTAATACCCAAGTCAATATTTGATCTTAAAATCTGTTCCTTTTCTACGAATGCCTTCCTACCCTGTGCTATCCTACACTTTATATCTACCTTGCTTCGATTATCTTTTGTGATTCTACTGCCTAAATAACAAAAATCTGACACTTCTTCGATTCTATTATCTCCTATTGTGATCCTCATTTTTCTACTGCATTCCTTTTTGTCACACCTCATCACTTTAGTTTTACCTATATTTATTTTCATGTTAAAATCCCTAGTCAATACTGCCTGCATACCATTCAATACCCTTTCTAAATTCTTTTCGCTTTCTTCCAATATAGCTATATCGTCGGCGAATCTCAACATATATATTTTCTCTCCCTGTACATTCACACCTACACTATACTCTTCTTTTACTTTGTTTATTGCATCTTCTATATATAGATTAAATAATAACGGTGAAAGTGTACATCCCTGCCGAACTCCCTTCCCTATTTTTGCTACCTCTTCTGCCCCCTCAATTCTAACTAAGGCAGTTTGGTGTTTATATAAATTAAAAATTATTCTCCTATCCTTATAATCTATACCCGTTTCTTTTAAAATTCTAAACATTATGTCCCAATCTACATTATCAAATGCCTTTTCTAAATCTACAAAAGCTATGCAAGTTACCTTTCCTACCCTCATTCTTTTTTCTACTACTGTTCTTAGTGCTAAAATCGCCTCCCTCGTCCCTCTGTTTTTCCTAAAACCAAACTGATCTTCTCCTAGCCTTTCCTCTACTTTATTTTCTAATCTCCTATAAATAATCTTTAACAATATCTTCGATGCATGTGATAGTAGACTAATGGTCCTATAGTTCTCACACAAATTAGCTCCTATTTTCTTCGGCATTGTTACTATTCTACTACGCTGAAAATCCTAATTTAAAATTCTCTCCTAATTTTTATTATTCTAAGTAGTTATTGAGTGTCAACTATGCTACCATTAATCCAGATTAATTTGCGTGAGGTGGAAATTAAAAAAAAATTACTATTGTTTAATAAACATTTATAATTACTTATATATAATTTCAATCAATGACTTATTCACGCCTACATAGTAATCGATCTCGGATACCAAACATACAATTATCTTAGTATCGATTATTGTTTAAACAAACTATGGTGTGTAGTCTATGTAATAAGCAAATCATCTTTCACACATTTCAAGTAATTTCGTGTTCTAATTTTTCGATAAATTGTTGTTAATATCGTATGTGTTTGAGAACTGAAAATAAATGGATTCACGATCAATTTGTCTCTTCATATCTGAAATGATAAAGCCCTCATAATTCTCAAATAACTCTGGGAAGGGAATAACGCAATCACTTCTTTAAGCATAATGAACAATTATTAAATAACAATATTTAACTGGGAACTATGCGATTTAAATAAATAATATATTGTTCACTCCATTTCTTGAGAAATTGCATTATCTACTAAATGGATCTGGATTAGCTTAGCGAGTTAAATTTCCGCTAAGCAATCCATAGATTGCGAGTGTGAATCCCAACCATGGCAGAAGATTTATCAATTATATATGATTGCCAAGTTAGCGATAAAATTATAAATGCTAAGAAGGGATCCATTGATAAGGTTTAGCTCTACTCATAAAATTATAACTTTAATATGAAGGTACCAGACAGATTATATATTAGTTAAAGGGAGGTTTAGAAATCAGATTAACTGTAAAAGTTACCCCGAAGTAGATAGTTTTTACTTATTGATAGTGACCACAACTTAGTGGTTTTAAACTCAGAAATGACATTTAAGAAATCTAAATAAGTTAGATTAAAGGAGAAAGTAGAAATTGAAGCTGGTGGGACACTTAAAGAGGACATAGCAAATGGATGGAAATTTGGGATGGGTTGACCATAGAAGCAAAAATAATATTAATTTAAAAAAAATTGGACCAAGATTCCTCTGTAAGTAGAGGATGGAGGGCTATGATCTTAAATTTTCCATTTGAATTTTTTTGATATAAGTGTAAATGATCTTTCTTTAAATTCCGAAGTTGCATATTTGTTGCTTACAACAACTAGACAATCGCTTTATTTTGCAGACAACATCGTTCTATTATTATTATTACAAAATGTTCGTGACCTACTTCCAAAAATGTCCTTAATATGAATTCAATTAATGTGTAAGATTGTTATCGAGGTATCTAGAACTGGAAATGAAGTACACTGTAAAAAACAACATCCCAAATCGATCGCATCAAAGTCTTTTGTGGCAATCGAATTGGAGGCAGTACATTTTATGAATTAGTTATAGTTTCGAATAATCACAAATGATTAGGAGATATGTACAATCCGTACCTGATTTTCATTGCTGAGCAGCTTGAGTTGATCGTTAATTAAACTATACTTTGCAGATTCTTCCTTCCGCAAGGCTCGTTCTTTTTTCAATTCGGGACTCCAAAAAGTTTTAATGGAATGCATAGATGAACCAAGCTTTTGGTTGGTAAGTTCGAGCTCCTTTTTAAGAGTACCCAATTCCCGTTGTAAGTCGGAATTTTGGTGTTGAAGTTCACCGAGAAAAGATGGTTGGTGCGATGTTGGTGATTGCCTCGCAGATCGTGCTCCCCCATAGATGTCCTCGTCGAAATATAGAGATCGTTCCAGAGACCGGTCGCGACGATCGCGGATTGGCAGAAACTCCCGATCATGATCGATGAGAGTACCGCCGCGGTCCAGTGACTGGTATCGCACCGACATGGGATTCGTGGGTCGTGTGGCACTGCGACTGCGATGATGAGGGTGCGTGTGATGGTGATGTAAAGACGACTGCGGCGGCGGTCCTACAGCTAGCGGTCTTCCGCGCTGCTCCTCTAGCATAGGACTGCCGATGAAGTCGTCGTAGTGGTATGGGACGCCCGATGCCGTGGTCGAACTATACGGATCCGGCGAGTTAGCGCCGGATCTGGAGGGTCGAAGTGAACGACCGCGATGGCCCACTATGCCACCAGGTGCTCCGATAACACCTCCGCCACTTACGGGACCTAGGGGACTGCTGCCGGGATACACACGACTGGGAGACCTGTCCACGGTAGGCAGCCTTACGC
Organism: Leptodirus hochenwartii; assembly: GCA_947310635.1. NCBI lineage: Eukaryota > Metazoa > Arthropoda > Insecta > Coleoptera > Leiodidae > Leptodirus > Leptodirus hochenwartii. Next base: position 3,695,598 of record OX371182.1, on the reverse strand, counting down.
TGCGAGGAGATCTACTTCCGCCCGACGACACATAGGCGTCTCCTCGAGACATCTCATGACATGGCTGTTGCTTGGCTTTCTACCTACGATTTACAGTCCATACAAAATTGAGGCTATGTGCATACGTACATATTTATTATGGCCGTTTGAGAGCCCAACTAATTGGCCGCGCACAACTCCACTCATAAATGTTCCACTCCGATCACATCGCAGCCGGTATTCCTTTCCAGATTCTGAAGTTGCTTTCGGGGAACACGGGAATTATCGTCATCTCTAGTCTCTTCGCTATCCGCACTGCTCGAACTTGGACATTGATGCGTTCGCACGGGATACGGAGTTTTTAGACAAATGAACACATTCACATATCGTTGTAGCAGACGAAATATTTTTCGCGACACAATCCAGACACTGCAATCGTTGGCTGGTCCATTTTCGCAACGGCTCTTTCGACACCCAAGTCAATTCGGCACCACCGAGGCTAGCTCTGCAGTGTCGATGGTCACCGTGTCAGAATGTTTCAGTCCTTAAGCTAGTATCTACGATAAAACCAACTTCGCCCAAGCCATTCATCCAAACGCGGATAACTGCCGTCTATGAGAGCGGTAACAGATACCATACCTCTCAGCTTCGACACCATCGCAACACATACTTTTTCGATATTTCGAGGGACTGCACCGATTTCCAGCCGCTCTCCTGTACCCACACGCACGCACGCATACATTCACACAGCGGGACGTCCCCGCGCCGCAACGATGCCGCTGCGACTCCACGGGAATACGAGACACTGCTGATCAATGGACGAACGCTACGCTTCCAGAGTGAACCAGTCAATTGTACAGGAGACGCGCGCAATCAGATTCCTAGTTGATGCGAGCGCACCTCAATAAGCCCACGAGTCGCATCCAGAATAATTAGATTCTCTGTTCGAACTGCAAATTAATCGTTTAATCGATTTAATTATTTAGTATATATGTTAGTTATTATTTAGTTAATAAAAAATTATTTGCTTCTATCTTGAAATCTTGTTCTAGTTGTCTTAAAGTATATATAGGACAAACGCGTAGATCCATTGAAAGTAGATTTAAGACGCATTTAGCTCATTTCAGATTAAATAGAAAAGATAAAAGTGCTGTCGCCGAGCATATTTTTGAATCAGGTCACCCTATTCGAATTAGTGCACTTAAATTACTTAAAACTGTTTTGAATTATTCCGAGTTAAAGTTCACAAACCAATATTTTTTGCTGTTACTTGTTAATTTGTATTGTTTTTAAAAGATTTATAGATCATATTATATGCCAATTTTTAAGTACTTCTGTCATGTTGAATTATTTATTTAATAGTATATCAATCACGATTCGTGACGAAGGTATTTTATTCAGTTTTATCTTGTGCTACTGAAGATGGGGGCATAGCCCTTGAAATGTACATCTAGCTACTTAATGCTTGTTACGGTATTTGGGTGATATTCTATATTATGCAAATTAATCGTTTAATCGATTTAGTTATTGAATTGCAAGTAAAAAAATATTTGCTATAGCTGATGCGTATATATTTTTGATTAGTGCAAATTATTCACCACGGCGTTAAATTAGTTGTATAAAATAACAATAAATCCATTTATTGGCATATGAAAAAAATTGGAAAGTACAGCCAAAAGGAATGCCATCAAATAATAAGCTTCATCCTTGCTGTTTCTGGCACCCCTGGCTAACACCCCTAAAGCATTAGCCAAATACCGCAGCTTAGTGCATTTATAAGCTAGATGCGCATTTCGTATGCTATGCACCATGCTTCAGTAGAACTGTCAGATAAATAATACACCTGTTTCGTTCACATGAATTACTATACAATATTGTTTAATACGATTGTAGATATGATAAAGGTGTATTATTTGTCTGTTGTATTAGAAAATGGAGCCTAAGCATAGATTACAATATTACCGATGAATTGACACTTCCATGTCAAATACCTGCATAATACCTTTATACCTGCAGCCCATCAACTTAAAAGCTAAGAATTTATTAACAAAAATTATTTGAATATTCGTGTGAATACGTTTATTAAATCAGAATTGATCTTTTCCTTAGGATAACTCCCATTAAAAAAAATTAAAATATGAATTGAAATTCAATGCTACTTCAGTAGCAAGTTTTGATACGAAAATTGTCAAAATGTAGTTTTCCAGTTAATAGTTAATCATATGTTATATAATTTGTATTGATTGGTTGTCATGTCCCACACAGTAATATTAAAACCAATGAACACGAACTATATAAAGAAGTTCAACGATGTGAAATTCTTAGTGGCAAATTATTAAACTGAGAGCGGTGTCAGCCTCTCTAGAGTAAATTGAGTAAATCGAGGTTATCCGAGTTAATCTCAGTTTGTTTGCGCAATTCTGCACATTTTATCTTAGTTTAATAAAGATAGACGTTGCAACTGTGTACGAAAACGAATCGTTTTTGAGCTTTTTTTGTGGTCCAGCAAGTGCTGCAATCTAGTGAGTACGAAAGGTATCACTTTTTTTTAAGTATGATTATTCTTTTTGCCATGTATGTCAGTCAACGTCTTATGTCAATTCTTTACGTCAGCCAATTTGAGCTTCAAGTATACGCATGTTTTGTCATTTCTTTTGTACTTCGTCATATTGCATCGAGATATTTCGGTAATGTAATAAAAATTATAATTATTCTACTGTAGATTTTGCCGGTCTGATATCAAAACTATACGTTGCTGTCAAGTAAGATAGGATTGTATAAAACATCACCAAAAAACCGTAACACAAAGCATTTATTAGCTAGATGCGCATTTCGGAGGCTATGCCCCCATCCTCAGTAGCAAATTAATAGAACAAATAAAGATACCTCAGTCACTCAACGGAAGTGCTATACAATTGTATAGCTAATGTACAGCTAAATGAAATACGTGTTAAAAATGCATTCATTTATTATCAGTAGAAAGGTACAATTTCATACTTAATAATAAAGATATTATTCCGATCAATTAAAAAGTACGACCATCATTCATTAAATTCCATTTTGCTTAAGATGTTTGCATTAACGGAAGATTTCATCGTCATAGAAGAGATAGTTTTTTGATTTTCTTTATTATTTTTGCAAATATTTCTAATGGCAAATATAGCCCATTGCATAATTACTGTAATGTTTATATTAAGGAAAAATATTTCTATCGATATAAGTATTTTTATAATTAAATTTATTTGAAAACATACCATATAATTACCGACTTAAATATTTACTAATTACGAAGTCATTTTAAAAATCTGAAATTATGAAATTAGAAATACGAGTGTACACATGCACTCCGATTTTAATACTAATAATTTTGATGAAATTTTCTGGGACAGTTTAATATCGGAATGTAGGCCTTGGCTAAAGTGACAAATATCCAAATTTGTTTTGTTATGCATCTATATTGCAACACAGTGCTAAATACATAAATCAGATATTATATTAAAATGTGGTCTGAATAAGCAATAATTATTTTAATTCGTATTCAATAAAAAAGGATATGGTCGCAGTGTGGCTAAAAGAGCAACTAAAAGCCGGCAACATAAGTTTCCAAGTAAATACTTAGAAAAATATTATTAAAAAATCAATTTAAATTTAGTGAAACAACCAGCCCCTCTGTAGATGCTTCAAAGTTAATGGCATATTGTCCATGCCAGCAATTCTTCTGTGAACTATTACATAAAGTTTTGCTTAAACAATACGTTATAGGTTGATACTTTATTATGAACGATGCAATATTTTTTTGTAATAAAAAGGATACGCGGATTTTTTGAATCGATAATACAGCAATCCAATATTAAACCAATACCATCCTGTTCTCGAATCTATAAAATGAAAGATTTGGAGCACTAGAATTAATGCAACATCATTTATTTAATATTGACACCAATAAGGTTAAAAGGCGTTCTCAGACTATTTATTATTTCAATTAATACAACATTAGCTTTTTCATATTTCTGGATAGCTTACTTTCTCTTGATTTTTAGGTGATATTACAACATATAACATAAATTTAATCTGCATTATAGGTATAAACAAAGCTTATATCAATAAAGGTTTGTTGAGTAGTCATAAATGCCAGGGATGGCTTGGGAACAGAACGTCATGCCAAGCTGCCCAGGGCTTCATTTCTTTTATTTTATTGCTTAGCATCTTGTCACTCATCCAAGATCACTTTCGATTAGAATATATTTATTTTCATATTGTAATCCCTAGTCATTATTTCCTGCATACCATTTATTAACTAATCCAAATTTAATTTCTTTTCTTCCAAGATAGTTTTACTGTCACTTATATTTTTTAAGCATATTTAGTCTAGACGTATTGACACACACACACACGCATATTTATACGAACCTCATTTTGATTGGACGCATGATTATTACACAAGTTACCAATAATCCTTACTAAAGCCGATTTGAATCCAAGTAGATCTTCCAATCCTTGAATAGACGTACCACATTCATCCCGCAATTTATTAATTGGTGTAAAAACATTCTCATATAATTTTCCCATTTGGTGAATATCTTTTAATAAAAACAATGTATCGATGAATAAGTTCCGATCATTTTGTAAAACACTCAAGTGTTTCTCGTTGCTTGTTAATGAAGCTAGAATGTTTACCAAATGTACAACTTCCAGTACTTGTGTATCTGATGTTTCCCTTCTCTCATTGCGATAGAATGATACAAGATATTGCCAACGTCTTTTGAAAATATCAGCAATAAAATTAACATGATTATCTGTTAACGAATCGTTTGATTCGATATTTACAGTATCTAGTAAGATTCTTAAAATAATTAAGGTATAATTATTTTTTAGCGAATCGAATACTAATAACATATCCTGTTTCAGAAGTAAATTCTGAATACAATAAATCGTTACATCGAATGCCTGGACTTCATGTAGTGCGAGAAGGATTTCAAGGATGTCAATATCAATACGTAGATTAGTTGGTTGCAACAATAAAATATTATAATACAAGTATACTGCCATTTCAGGGCAAATACTGTGTTTTAGCCGATTTATAATTAATATTTCGAACTTGTCCCAGATAAGGGCAGCGGAGCGTTTATTGCGCACAATCAAATTCGTGAGAAATTTTAAACAAATACGTAATAATGATTCTTTTGCACAAAGTCTATCCCACAGCAAATGTATATCACATAAAATTGATCCTTGTTCGAGAATTAAATCTTGACCATATTTATTAAACGCCATCGAATTACCCAGGGCTTTAAATGCCGCTCGTATGCAATCCTCAATCTCGGTAGTCCATATTTCGACTTTTGTGTAATGTTGTAAGACTTCCGAAAAAATTACAATGTCCTCTCTCGAAATAAGCGTACTAAAAGTGTAAAAATGAAGATCCTGTCATTTATAAAGCCGTACGATATAATTATGCAGAATAAGTTCGGCGGAATATCGTTACACACAGTTAGATGCGCATTTCGAGGGCCGTGCCCCACCATCAGAAGCATAAAAATCAAACCAAATCAAATATTTCAGTCACTCGCAGGAATTGTTATAAAATTGTATGCTGAAAGTTTAGTAATCACGTTGAGTGTCTAGCGTGTCTGTTTGTTACGGTATTTCGGTGACATTCTATAAAATTATTTTTCTAGTTTGCGTCTTTTATGAATTTTTATAATAAAAAATCGAAATTTCAAAATTGATGGAATTTTTTGACTGTTGGTAGTAGCTATTTGAAATAAATTGTCAAATAAATTTAAATTAAACTATTTGTTGCTTTATTTGTAATTTGTAATTTCAGGGATAAAATTTAAATCAAACAATTTGTTGCTTTCTTAAACTCATTTCATAAGTCGTTTATAACGCTCGTTCTTTTCTAAACTTGAACTCGTGCTATAAAACCAGCCTTATGAAATTACGAGCCAAAAAAATGCCTTCTTACAAATACAGATAATGTGTGGTTTCGAGTCGATCAATACAACTTATGCAATATCATAATTTAAATATATCTAATACTGTGTTATTACATTTTGTGTTCGTCTGGTGTAGGAAATAGAGTAGTTAACATGGTTATCAATTCTTTCGTCTTTCTTTCATCTTGAATAAGAGCACTTAAATGTCTATACTTAAATTCTGTACTTTCTTCAGACATTTTTAATTAATATGGAATCCTTATTATATGTGAACAACATAAAAATGTAATTTTAATTACTGCAGTATATACGATAAACAAATAACATTAATTCGGCACGATGAGGAAGGTTGATGAAAACTAACCTAAATAACCAAAAACGATTCTAGCGCCAATGACAATGTATATATAGACATTGCAAGTTCATATAAAAGAGATTCAGAGGGGAATCACATTTCCACAAATTTCCTAGGCCATAGGCTGCACTCTGTTGGTGATATATAAATGGTTGTGTTGAAATATTTGATATGTAGGATAAATCCTGCTTGAATGCATCTATTATAATAATCTAGTTGATTGAAAAGCTACAGCGGTTCATGCGCTGTTTGCAATTTCTTTCGTTTTTCATTGGGTTAGTTCGCGGAAGAGTTCGGATAATCAATAAAAATATATTTATATTTCCAGATTATATTCATTTACCGCAACCAACGCATAGTTGTCAAATATTACATGATTTGTATAGATTGGAAGAATTATGATCAATTCATGTATGCGACTTTTCTTCTTCTTTCGAATAACCCTTTTGGAGGGTACGATAAATCAACTTTGGCTATACTTCTTTGTATTCAATTTTCTTTGCTCCCAGACTTCCTTCATCCTTCGAGAATGTCGTTCCTTTTCTTCTTTGGTCCACTTTCTTCCATTCGTTGATTTCTTTCTTTCCTGAAATCCTGCCTTTTGAGTTACTTCTCTAAAACGTTTTCTGTTATTTATTGTGTCTCTTTTAATTCCAGCACTTTTCATATCTTTATCAATTTCAATGAACCATGTGGGTTTGGATTTGTAACTGTTTAGTAAGTTGAAGATCTGCTTGGTTAGTCTGTTATTATCCATTCGGTATATGTGTCCGTAAAACTGCAGTCTTTTTTTCCTCATTACATCAGTTAGGTTTTCAACTTTCAAATATAGCTCTCTGTTTGATCTTAATTTGTATTCTGCATTACTATTACTTTTAGGTCCCAATATTTTTCTCAAAATTCTTCTTTCTACCTTTTCTAGTTTTTCAAGATCTCCAGTTCTTGTTAGTTTAAGTGTTTCTGCCGCATACAATGTTTCAGGTCTAACCACTGTTTGATAGTGTCTTAGTTTTGTGTTCCAGGATAAAGATTTCTTGTTATATGTGTTTTTTTGTCATATGAAACACCCCTTCCATTTTGTGTACTCTAGTTTCTATTGCTGCCTTTTCTTTTGTGTTGCTCGTTATCAACTCTCCTAGATATTTAAAGCAATTTGTTTGAGATATTGTGTTGTCATGAAATTTAAGCTTTTGAGGGGCATCACTGATGTTAGTTATGAACTGTGTTTTTTTAAATGATATTTGTAATCCTACTTTGGCTGCTTGTTTCTGCAATTCTCTGATTTGTTCTTGGGCATTATCCAGTGAGTCAGTAATCAACGCCATGTCATCCGCAAAAGCTAGACAGTCTATGGTGATTTTATTTGGATTTCTTCCTAGTTGAACACCTTTAGTATCTATGGCTTTCCTCCATTCACGAACAACCTTCTCTAATGCGCAATTGAAAAGTAGAGGTGACAAACCGTCTCCTTGTCTTACACCTGTCTTTATTTCAAAAGGTTTTGAAATTTCTCCCATAAATTTTACTTTGGATGTTGTGTTTGTTAAAGTTGCTTTAATTATTTCACTTGTTTTATTATCGAGTCCTAATTCCTTTATAATGTCGATTAGTGCATTTCTGTCAATGCGACTATTATATATACATTGTCATTGTCAGTGATATCAATGACAATGTATATATAGACATTGCAAGTCCATATACGAAAACGAATCAACTTATGATTTTAAACGGAAAAAGTTGTAATTATCGTCGAAAAAAGTGAAAAAGGGGTGTATATATATACCTTTGAAATATTCCGATTTTTTTGGCGATTTTGGTCAAAGTTTAACAAGTGCTGCCAAAACAATGCAAAATGGCTATAAATCGTCTTAAAAGTATATTTTACTGATTTCCGGTTTAAATGGAAAAAGTTGAAATTATCGTCGAAAAAAGTGAAAAAGTGGTGTATATATATATACCTCTGAAATATTCCGATTTTTTTGGCGATTTTGGTCAAAGTTTAACAAGTGCTGCACAAAACAATGCAAAATGGCTATAAATCGTCTTAAAACTATATTTTACTGATTTCCGGTTCAAATGGAAAAAGTTGAAATTATTGTCGAAAAAAGTGAAAAAGTGGTGTATATATACCTTTGAAATATTCCGATTTTTTGGCGATTTTGGTCAAAGTTTAACAAATGCTGCCCAAAACAATGCAAAATGTCTATAAATCGTCTTAAAACTATATTTTACTGATTTCCGGTTCAAATGGAAAAAGTTGAAATTATCGTCGAAAAAAGTGAAAAAGTCGTGTATATATACCTTTGAAATATTCCGATTTTGTTGGCGATTTTGGTCAAAGTTTAACAAATGCTGCCCCAAACAATGCAAAATGTCTATAAATCATCTTAAAACTATATTTTACTGATTTCCGGTTCAAATGGAAAAAGTTAAAATTATCGTCAAAAAAGTGAAAAAGGGATGTATATTTGAAATATTTGATTTTATATTTAATATTTTATTAATATTGCATATACCAAAGACTAATATAGATAAACATTGCAACTGTATAGTAAAAGAGAATCCGTAGGTTACTTGAGGGGCATCGTATTTAAGCAATTTTCTAGTCCAACAAGTGCTGTGATCTAGTGAGTCGAAAGGTATTATTTTAATATTGTTCAATTGGACATTGGATGCGGTTTATTAATAAGATTGCAAATTGTTACACTCGTATTGGCTGGAATTCATTAAATTATATTTTATCTTATGAATAGTTACTGAGTACATAAAATGTTATAACCATATTTATACTTGTATAAAACATCACCCAAAAACGACAACAGAAACTGTTTTTTTACACCTTAACCAACAAACGGTTTTCGGGTGATGTTTTATACAATTATTTAACGCGGTAGTGACGATTTTACAAATATTTATACATCATTATGAAAAAGGTAAAGTGGTAAACGGGTCCTTAGGCAATTACTCAAAAATATATCAAATATTTTTTACAAATATTCATCGCAATAATCGAAAAGTAAATATATTATATATGTTATATGTTATCTAATTCTTTATTTTCAATTTCTACCGAATTGATTATTTTATTATGCAATGTCCTTAAATGTCTCAGTAGATTACTCTTCACATTAAATCCTTTACAACAATAATCACAATTGTATGGCCGTTCGCCAGTATGCGTACGACTGTGAATCATCATACTAGCGTGTGAGGGAAACGATTTCTTACAAACGGGACACTCCTTCTGCTGTCCCGATGTTGGCAATATAGACTGTACCATTTCAGTATCTCCGGAAATCTTAATATGTTCTTTTCGTTTAGAGGAACGGTTATTAACTGCAGTCTCATTTGATTTATCCACATTGGAAAATCGAAGTTCGGTAATGGTATGGGATCTTTCGATGTGTTGCACCCATTCAGCTGGTGTTGCGAAATACATCTGACAAAGATCACATTGTAACGGTGGGAAAGTATTTGATGATTCGTCCTCCTGTATGCAAAATTGCAATTTGCGTTAAATGCCACTACTTATAGAATGTATATATTATAGAGGTGGTTTCAGTATTTGTGTAAAAAAATCGTTTAATTTTCTAACATAAAAATATATTCTTGAAAATTATTTCTTGTGGCGAATTTAATTCGTGGATGCAACTTAAGGATCACTCTGTATAACTACTATATGAATGTGTAATGCATTTTCTCGCTCATTTCCACTCAAAATAAATTTGAATTTAAAAATCCTAACATTCTGTTCAAATGTAGTTGAGTATTAAGTTTTCAAGCATTGATATTGAAATATATTTTTAATGCTTTTTATCAAACTTACAGATGAATTTCTACCACGACGTTGCCTTTTCGCAGGCATCACGTCTGTGTGTTTTTGTACATGTTTGACCCAATCTTTCGGCAATGTGAAGGTTTCTGAACAAAGTTCGCACATAAGAGGTGTATATAACTCTCCGCCTTCAGAATCATTGGAGCCATGAGTTTCTATTGGAATTTCTGAAGATGTGGATGGTAAGGATCGCGCTATATCAAGAAATGGAACTAAGGGCGGCAAGGGCATCGTAACCGCATCTACCATGGAGACTAAGGATTCTGCACGCATATCGTCATCTTCATCATCGTCGCTTTCGAACATAATCTCTGGCTTGATTGTCATCTCTGTAGTAGAATCATTGCAAATTGTACCGGATGTAGGAACATTAGCGTACAATTCGTCTTGATCCATGACCTCCATGTCCTGATCATTTATTCGTATATGTAAAAATAAGTTAAGCAATAGATATACATTATAACGAAAAGTGTATGCTTCCGTTATGTCTAACTTTGTGAGGATGGCAGATGATTAAGGTGTAAAAAAGCAGTTTGGATAAAAGTTAGGGAATTAGACTGTTTATATAGTAAAATAGCTTAATAGAATTTCAATTACGGGCGGATTAATGGCAGCGCTTTGAAGGTGATCGGCAATAAATTTGCTAAAAAGACTGACACACAATATGTTTTTAAAAAGTCCATAAAAAGTGGCATGGGATCAGGTCTGGGGACTGCACTGACCAGTTCACAGCACTTCCTCTACCTATTCACATATTTATAATACTTCTTCGAGAGCTATTGCTATTTGTCAACAAATTTTCCATTTTTATAAGCTTATTCATTTACGAAAATGAATATATTGAAGATATTTTAGAATTTAGATGTAGCAATTCATACATTTCCAGAGAGCTCTTAAAATTTTATATAATATTGAGAAAAAATACATGTTTTCGAAATAAAAAAAATCAAGCTTTCTGTAAATTGCGTTACACTGCTACAAAAGTCGAATAAATTTGCATCTTAAACGAAATTTTGAAAGGCTTCCATCATTACAATATTAAATGTTGTAATTATTTTTAAATATGCAGCGCAAAACACGAAAGTTTCTTTTTGTGATGAACTAGTTATGGCAATACCTGTCCAAATATGGAGAAACGGAATACACAACAGTGCCATACTATAGCAATTCTCATTTTTTATAAATAATACTTTCAATGATAGCTAAATATTCTTCATATAAACGGACAAGCAAAAATCTATGAATTTCATTATATACCTCATTCAACTCTGTCGGTTCTTCTTTAATCACTAAATTAGACTGAAGTTCCTCGGTATCGCCAACTTCCCATTGTTTAAACGTTGTTAAATTATTAGGAGGCAGTATTGCATTCGTAGTACTAGTTTTACCAATTTTGCGTGAGTTTTCTACAATCTGTTTTGTTCCTTTCATAAATTCATTATTAATGGTCGTTTTCTTAAGTGCATCTGTACTTTTAATGACTGATGGTTGCAGCATCGGTTTCTTTGGTAAATTGATTGTAGAAGTATTCGAAGATACTTCCGGCATAGAAGAACTGAACATCAACATTTTAGAAGAGGTGGCATCATTTTTTTGCCTTATTCTCTTGTCATCTTGAAAACCTTGATTGTTTTGTAGATTGTCTGGAGGCTTTACTCTTATAAGATTTTCCACATCATCATCCTTAGGCCGCCATAACCCTTTTATTTTTAACAAGTCGCCTCCACGAAGTACATTTTCGAGAACATCTTTGGAAACGGTTGCTTTGCCACTGTACATATATTCCATGAGAACCTATAATCGATTTTCGCAATTTAGTCATTACAACAGTCAATAATTATATTGTCTGATTGTTGACTGCAGATGAGCGCTTATTTTCGAAATGGGCATCTAATTAAAAAAATGTTTAGTTACAATTTTCGACGATACTCCTTATACTATAATAGTTACCATTAAAATAATACAAAAATTTAGAAAAAAGAAAACATTTTGTTTACGGCAAATACCGTCTTTTATAGAAAAGTGTTGAATCGACACTATATAAATTATTTAAATAGAGGGATTTATTTTTATGCAATTATATATCATACCTTCAAACTTTTGCTGCTAATCTCAGATGGTAGAATGATCAGTACTGGAGACAAGGTTGATGATATTGCATTGTAATGCATCTTGAGGATGTCGTGTAAATATCGACTACATGCTGAAAGAATAAACCGATGCGCTGCAATCTGGTAGCCATCCATTGTTGCGAGACAAACATCGGTAAACTGCCTCATGGACAAAGATGCTGCCACACAACTGTGTAGATGCGTCCCAAAAGCGTGCCATTTTAACTGATAATTTTCGGTCATAGCTTCCATTCTTCCTACAAAATGACAATATTTGATGGTATTGTAAACATGCGACTTCGTGTTCGAAGAGAAGTTTTATACCATTTTTTTAGTGGAGAAAAGGTTCAAGTGATTTTTCATACTACGAGTGCTATTTATCGTCGAGTAGAAATATGAAGTAACTTACATCACTAATGAACTAAGAATAGAAAGGGTACAAGTGTGCTTATACCCTTTCTATTCCAAAAAATATATTGTTTTTATTGAGAGCTTGTTGCATGTAATTATTGTATAAAACCGGTAAAACCAAAAGTTCGTGTTATTCGTGTTAAATAAAGAACTCTTATCTATTAATATGGAAAGTGACGAAGGTAAGTTTTTATTTTATTATTATTATTAGCGACATGACAAAAGAATGCTTTTTTTCTTTTCTACATCTGAACAGTTTGATTTACGATCCAAAAAAATCACTCTGATAAAAAGAGCGTAAAATTTAACAGCATCATCCACTTTAAATATACGAAAAAATCAGAAGTTTATTCTTTTGAATTTAAAAGTACATTAGATAATGATTTTCCATTTTCCAAATGTATTTTTGATCCTACTGCTGCCAACAAAATTGAATATGGTTTTTTCTAAGTTGTCAAATAACAGCGCCTTAAAAATTTATCAAGAAAAATGGAGTAATCTGCAAACATTATTGGACTATGTGCCACCGAAATTTCACAAATTTTATAAAGACAAGGAGCACAGATTCAAGGCTTGCAAAAAGAAGAAAATTACAGAAGACGAAAACATCATTCCTACGGCTTCTACATCTAACATTGAAACTCAAAACTCTGATCAGGAATCGGTTGTTGAAGAGGATATATTAATAGATTCGGATTATGAAATTTAGATTGTAAAATTACATTATTTTTTTCTGAATAAAACGGTTTTTGATATTTTGGCTCTATTTATTTGCAATGTATGTTGCATATTATATATATATATATTGATAGTATATCAATCACGATTCGTGACAGAGGTATTTTATTTAGTTTTCTTGTGCTACTGAAGATGGGAGCATAGCGCTTGAAATGTACATCTAGCTACTTAATGCTTGTTACGGTATTTGGGTGATATTCTATATTATTATTTAACATCGTAGAGATAATTTTTAATATGTTGCATTGATTTGGGACAGTAAAGGTAAAAGCGCAATTAAAAAAAAAAAATTGTACATAATCATTTATAATGTTTGGATAAGTTTTATACTTATTACATAGAAATATTAGCCTTTTCAGACGCTATATGTGTAAAAATATTTTTTATTGCCTAATTCAATAATTAATAAAGTCCAGTCAACTTTCATGTTAATTATCTCAATACTATAAAAATGTTACTTTCTATTCTAACCGCCTCAATTATTCAAATTATATATCGAGTTGAAGTTAGCGGCGTACAAAATCTCAATATTGTGAAAATAAAAGAAATAATAATGACATAACCTATAAAGTACGTTTTTAAAATACAATGTAGTCTCTATTAACACACACATACATATATATATATATAGGTATTAATTTATATCTAATTAACTAATTATCTAAACCATAATTTGTTTCCAGAAATAAGTGAATGATAGTTGACAAATTATTAATAAATAATTTTAATCTCCCGCCAAGCTGTATGTAGTGACAGCAGCGACATCACGATAGGATGTCAGCAATGAGAAATTTGCAAATCGGAATCGATTTTTATTGAGTAACATATCGGTTAGAAAAAAACTTAGAAATTTTAGTGAGATACATTTTGATGTAATTGAGCCAGATCCTATAAACACAAATAGTTTCGAATAAAATAACTGTTATAGCAATATGTTTGCAAGTACAACGATTTTTGTACCCTGTAACTTATTAGTAAATTATTTTTTTGAAAGGGGATTTTTTTTCCAAATGGTTGGCACTGAGCATGCTCAACTTGTACAGACTTAATGTGTGGAATAATTTGTGGCCGTGCAATATAAGAAATGTGACGATTAAATACCCGAAACAGTTATGATTGATAACTACATTGTACGTACCTTATTATTGGCAGGATTATCAACTGTTTATTTAGCGCTGTTATAAACGCGATTAAACTGGAAAGGATGTGATATATAATCTGTTGCAAATGACTAAACTGCTTTATACTGTGTTGAACGATGTTAAGTTGAGAATAGGGCAGAGCAATCGATAAAATCGGTCTGGCGGTATTGATTCGGTGCAACCAATCCACGATTCGCATCTATCATATTGATCTGGCAATCCGGGCCGCAATATAATGCGCATTATCGATTTTGGCACTCTGATGGTAAGCCGATTCTTTCTTCTATAGCGAGCAATATTACGAATAAAATAGAGTCATTTTCGTGGCGACGAGTTAATAGAAGATGTCGCGTATATAATTTAAATTTATATATACTTAATTTTATTTCACTTCGATAATAAATGTCGCAAAATATTGACCTGACCTGACCAAACACAAACTATATCCTTATATATGTATATTTAATGAGATTTCAAAGACAACGGCTTGACTAGTCATAAAAAACACATGTTCGTTAATGACTATTAAAACGTATTTGGATTTTATTACTGCATTATCAAAAATTAAGTATATGTGAAATATTTAATGATTACATAATTTTTTTTTTTTACAATGCAGGCAACGGTACAAACATTAGAAACAAAAAAAAATCTAGCTATCTATTACTTTAACAAATAGAAAGAATCAATCGTACATTTATTATTTAATATATTATTAATATATTTAATCGTACGTATTTACATATACGAATAAATTGAAACTATATTTACTCTATATGGTGTTATAAAATTAAAAATTTTACGTTCAGGAAAATATATATTGAAATTATAAGAAATATTCGAAATAACGTTAATATTTTTTTTATGTTATATCAAAGTTTGATCTGATATATATTGAAACGATTGCCTATGGCATTTTTTTTTCTCAAAGCAAACTCTTTCACAATTTTTTTAGGTTTTCGCTGCAGGTTGAAATAAAAAATTATACGCAGATATAATTCCTCAAAAGCGCCTTTAAATTTCTGCTCCAACATAGAAAAATATCCTTTTTAAATCGTAAAATAAAATATCCTAAATAAAAAGCAAAATCCGGTGCACTAATAAAAGAAAAAAATTCGTAGCAATTTTCCTTTACAACGTATCTACGGTTTAGAATATATAGGTAGTTTGCTATATAAAAAGAAAGACAACGCTTTACAAAAGTAATACAAATCACTTGAGAGAAAACGTTAATTATTTTAATTTTAAATTCTATCGTACAAAAAAGCATACCACGACCAAGCACATAAGGAACTACTTAATATAGTTTTGTAAAGTCAACACCCGCATAATAATCTATTTCATATTTTCCTCGATGAACTTGTTGAAGAATTTGCTCTTTTGTAGCTGGAAACCATTGCAGCATGCTAATCCAATCGTCCTTCTTCAGCGATATTAAATTGACTACAGAAAGAGCCCGATAGCTTTTTGTATATGGGACAGTGAATAAACCCTGCACCTCTCCAAAAGACATTCCTTGTCGATAAACACGCGTGACAGTCTCTATGTAAAATATATTCTCAAATTCTTCTACTTCTCCTTTATGTATAAAATACATACCTATAAATGTAAATGAAAACGTGTAATTCATTACAAAATTAGAATCAAATAATTTAGCGCGAAATGCACAATAATTCCCAACAATTCACTAATCGCCAATTAACGTTACTTAACAACAATGCTTGTTATTGTTTTTTGCGTTTGTTTCATAAGCTTATTATCTGATTATCTCAGGGAAAAGTCATTAAAAAACGACATTGCGGAATATATATTAATGTACCAATATATTTTTTAAGATTTGAAATAATACAGAGACATGTTGCGATTTGGTATAAACTTATAAGGGATCCCGGTGTATAGGAAAAATGTTAGGCTAACCCACCATATTAGGGGGATGGCTAAAATATGCTCTCATTGGTCTGTAAAAGATTAGCAGAAACTAATACTGTACTTTTGTCAGGTCTAGTAGGAAATATTCTTAGAATTGGAGGTATTATGTAATTAGTTATAGAAGGTAAAGTAGAGGTAAAGGAAGGGGCAGGTAGTTAAAAGTATGTGAGTCAGATAGTGGAGAACGTTAGGAAGAATAGGGAGAATAGAGAGATGAAGAACATAGCTCAGGAACACCGTACTTATTATTAATAAACTGTTTTTAACATTAACTTTATATTTAGAAAAATGATCACTATTTAGTTTTTATCTTGTGCTACTGAAGATGGCGGCGTAGCCTTCGAAATGTACATCTAGCTACTTAATGCTTTAAGTTACGTTATTTGGGTGATATTCTATACTATTACCTTTATAAGCAATGTTTTGATATGAATTACTCTATCAATTACGAGGCTATAACCCCATTTGTATTGTTTTTTTATTTTTAAACAATTAAAGACATACTTACAGTCGGTAATATCTCCTGCTTCAACGATACTATATCCCGGTAAGTACATACAACCCTTCATACTAGTTACTAGTTGTCGTATGAAATCAACATGTGTATTAGAAAATAAATGATGTTTTTCCAAGTATTTTCCATATATAGAGTACATAAAATCTTGTTGCAAATATTTTGGCATTTCTTGTATTAGTTCTGAGGAATGTGCACCTTGGTGTCGGCTCCATAGCTCCAATAGGTACCACCAAACTTGATCCACGAGAGTTGGGGAGAGCTCTCGATACTGTAAATCATATTTCATAAATGTGATTTCGAAGAAATTCCAAAAGGACTAACAATCTAGATGGGTTTATTTTGAAATTAAACATGCTTATTATTGCTATTAGTTTATATTGAGGGACTTATGCAACGTTACTTTTTAATTATTTGACAAAAAACGACATTTGAACAAGTTCATGTTTCAGTAGCCAACCTAACTTCTTCAATATTGAATTACATACACACGTATTTAAATTATTTCCAACTGGCGAACGT
This sequence comes from Leptodirus hochenwartii, assembly GCA_947310635.1. Taxonomy (NCBI): domain Eukaryota; kingdom Metazoa; phylum Arthropoda; class Insecta; order Coleoptera; family Leiodidae; genus Leptodirus; species Leptodirus hochenwartii. The sequence continues at coordinate 3,678,123 of OX371182.1, read as the reverse complement.
CCGCGGATGCAATGGTATGCGCACTCGTCTTACAGCCCTCTAAAGCGTTCACATGTACACATCCTTTATGGAATATTTTATTGGTTGTTGCGGTCTGTGCAGCGGTTATCGGTGCGCGGACGTTCGCCAGTTGGAAAAAATTTACTTGTAGTTCACTTGAAGTGGTATATTACGAGCAATAGCAGCAATACATTTACGAAATGCATGTAATATCAAGCATTTAAGAATTTTTATTAAAACGCTCTACCTTTAGGTAAGTTCGAAGTTTCTCAATTTTATACTCGTAATCGCAGAAAGTTACACTGTTGATGACCAGCATGCTAATAAAAGCTGCGCAGAATAATGATATAGACAAGACACCCCACAGGGATATAATCAACGACACGAAAATATCGTTCTTAGAGGTAGGAACAACATCCCTCAATCCCGTTGCCGTGAACAGATTAACTGTATAAGTAAGTGATAGTAATATTGATTCTAATGTGTTATTTGCAACATTGTATTTCATATTTCGGTTCGTGAAGCCGGGTTTTTCGATGTACGAACAAACGCCAATTTCGCAAGCTGTATACCACCTACAATGTACAAATTTAAATTTACGTACAAGCGTAATAAAAAAAACAACAACTACAATATTCACCACAATAGGGACACGAAAGTCAATTGCATCAAAATTGTATACATCAAACCGGTAGCGCGCAGTAAAATCGACACATTTAAAGCTCTCTTACAAGTGTAGTAATATTCCACTAAGTAAGCGATCCTTAAAATGCGCATCAAGACCGTATATTTTAAAATGTTGATGGATACGCCACAGTAATATAGTAGTACTTCATAAGGAAGATTTACTAGTAGGTCTAGTGCAAAACGGTACGATTTTATACGTCGCTTCAATATCTTATTGGGTTGGGTAACTGTAAAACCAGATTCGGGGTCTATATAGGACAATTGTACGTTTATAAAAAGCCGCGTCCAGAATAAAACATCCACCGTCCACGTTACGTACTGGACAAAATGATATTAGTAGTAGAATTATAGAATAATTATTATATTTCATCTTACCAATGCGGGAAATATAAAATGCCGATTGTACGTGAAGAACGAGAAGAATAAAATCAGTAGACCGGAAATTGGTGCGATATGAACATTTAGAATATAATTGTATGCCGTGTACCAAGACGATTCTTGATTTATAACTTGATTAAATTTACTAAAAATATATTTAAAGAAGAATCTCGGAATTGTTTGCGATAATAAAGCAAGCTTATATACCATCACAAAATAATAAAAAATGAACTGTTTTATCTTACCTGAAATAGAATGAAATATATGACTCGTTACCATAATATTTGCTTTGTACATCAGCTTTACTCCACATGAAGCTGGATTTTCTATCAAACGATTTTACGTATTCATAATTTAACAAATTCGCTTCATTTATACGTGTAGATAATAAAGAATTTTCTTGACTAAGCCGACTTAATATCATAGTTTTAATATACAATAACTCAGTGTGCACCATTGCTTGCACAGTAATTGTGTGTCTAATTGAACCTATATTAATATTAAATAATTGTTTAATTACTCACCTAAGAATGCTATAAACTAACTCATCCCGATCTATCTATTATAGATAGATAGATATTGGTAAATTTTTTCCAACTGGTGAACGTCCGCGGCTGCAAGGGTATGCGCACTCGTCTTACAGCCCTGCATCTAAAGCGTTCACATGTAAACATTCTCTATGGAATATCTTTTTGGTTATTGCTGTCTGTGCAGCGGTTATAGGTGCGCGGACGTTCGCTAGTTGGAAAATTTTTACCTGTAGATATACATCGTTTTTTTGAAAGTGGCGGACCAGTATCGTCCACTACTGCGCATAAGGGCTGCACTTATATACATCACTATATACTTATATACACAAGGTACTAAGCCACACCTAGTTTTTCTATTGACAATACACAAGCGTACCCACAGCACTATTTAATGTGCCGTACGACTGAGGCCATACTGTTTTGAATAGCACTGCTCTGTACTGTATTGGTCAAGCCATTATACAGGTCTTGATTTATGATGCGTGAACTTCTGTCACTTTCTTGCCACTTTCAATAGGTAGATAAAGTTTATTCCAATCAATAAGACATTTTACATTTAAGCTCGCATTTATAGGTGCGAGTATATATTTGCTATAAAATAATTTAGTATATACTTTCTAGTTCCGCCATTCCGCTATAAAACCTTCGAGGTACTCCTTGTATCTTTTAGTTTTGTATTTATTTTCTGCAAGTTTTCTTATATATTACATAATTATATGCAACGTTATTATAAGCGTACGTGTAGCATTTTACGGCTGTAATGTGTGGATAATAGGAAAGGAAGAGAAACGAAGAATAGATGCATTTGAAATGTGGTGCTACAGTAGGATGATGAGGCTACAGTAGGCAGATAGAGTGACAAATGTAACCGTGTAAGAGATACTAGAGGAGAAGAGATGCATTTCAGCACTAGAATATATCAGAGCGTAGTAAAGATTTAAAAAATATATAGATATATTAAAAAATAATAACCGATGGTTTAACCTTTTCAATACTGTAGGGACATATTGTCCCAAGGAATGTTTGATATACACTAAATTCATTTAGAACGACTAGATATATATTTTTTTGGACGTGACATTTCAGTACTGTTGATCACTTCATTGTTCATTGTAGTAGTAGCAATGACAATGTATACATAAGACGTTTCAAGTCCATATACGAAAACGAATCAACTTTAAGCGGTTGATTTTCATGTCGATATCTTCCCCACGAGAACTTGATGAAGATAACTAAAGACTGCGCTAGTATATTGACCAAAAACACGGCTTACGAAATTTTGACAATTTTCCACTTAGTGTGGCGCCATTGTCTCCCCATAAGCAATATGTTAATTGAATTCAATACGCGCGTTGTGTATAACGTATATGTATACATTGTCATTGATATCACTGACAATGGCAATGTATATATAATAGTCGCATACATGAATTGATCATAATTCTTCCAATCGTGTAATATTTGACAACTATGCGTTGGTTGCGGTAAATGAATATAATCTGGAAATATAAATATCTTTTTATTGATTAACCGAAATCTTCCGCGAACCAACCCGGTGAAAAACGAAAGAAATTGCAAACAGCGCATGTACCGCTGTGGCTTTTGTATCAACTAGATTATTGTAATAGATGCATTCAAGCAGGATTTATCCTAGCTATCAAATATTTCAACGCAACCATAATTTATATATCACCAACAGAGTGCAGCACTTGCTGGCCTATGAAGTTTGTGAAAATGTGATTCCCCTCTGATTCTCTCTTTTATATGGACTTGCAATGTCTATATATACATTGTCTGTCATTGGTAGTAGACTTTGACTAGTGCACATGTTCTGCAGAGTGTTGTATTAATTTTAGCCTTATTTATTAAGAATAATATTACTTCCCTTTACTCAACTGTGATAAATAGTAAGTAAGTTATCTCTAATACAATTATTTCCATATGTCGGAAGAAGAACTACAGGAAATCGCATTTAGAAGATATAAGTGAAAGGGTTGAGGTTATATTCTTAGAAATGGAAGTATTATAAAAGGCAAAAGAGAATGAAAGATAGTTTATAATTAAATCTACATACGAATATATTTTAGATTTATATATATATATAGATATTTATAATATATATAGATTCTAGCACTAAGACGGTAGTAGAAAAAAGAAAGAGGGTAGGAAGGTAACTTGCATAGCTTTTGTAGATTTAGAAAAGGCATTTGATAATGTAGATTGGGACATAATGTTTAGAATTTTAAAAGAAACGGGTATAGATTATAAGGATAGGAGAATAATTTTTAATTTATATAAACACCAAACTGCCTTAGTTAGAATTGAGGGGGAAGAAGAGGTAGCAAAAATAGGGAAGGGAGTTCGGCAGGGATGTACACTTTCACCGTTATTATTTAATCTATATATAGAAGATGCAATAAACAAAGTAAAAGAAGAGTATAGTGTAGGTGTGAATGTACAGGGAGAGAAAATATATATGTTGAGATTCGCCGACGATATAGCTATATTGGAAGAAAGCGAAAAGAATTTAGAAATGGTATTGAATGGTATGCAGGCAGTATTGACTAGGGATTTTAACATGAAAATAAATATAGGTAAAACTAAAGTGATGAGGTGTGACAAAAAGGAATGCAGTAGAAAAATGAGGATCACAATAGGAGATAATATTGGGTTGGGGAGAAAGTTCGGTAGGGTGCAACACATGTTGCATTATTTTATCGATTTTTTGCTTCTGATGAATTATATAATATTCATTAAGTAGCTTTCCCCTCTACAAAACTGTGCCAATCGCGATTTTAAGAAATTTAGTTTTTAATAACTTTCGCGACGTCAAAATGGAGTATCCAAACGGTAAAAATCAACATTTTCGACACCTGCTATTTTTCGCTTTTCATCGTGGTCAAAACGCTGCTGAAACAGCCCGAGAGATTTGTAAAGTATACGGAGAAGGTGTCATAGTTGAGTCTACAGCACAAAAATGGTTCGCAAAGTTCAAAAATGGCGATTTTGACATCGCTGACAAGCCCCGTAGCGGAAGACCCTCGGAATTCGACGAAGAGTGTCTCAGAGCACTTTTGAAGGAGGACGGTCGCCAAACAAGTCGTGAATTGGCGGAAATAATGAAGTTCGATCATAAAACCATCCTAAATCATCTTCATTCGATGGGATTTGCCGAAAAATTGGGATCTTGGATCCCTCACGAGCTTAACGAAAGCCACAAAGAAAATCGCCTTCAAATTGCTTCTCAACATCTCGCCCGTCATCGAGCAACCCACGGTCATAAACAGCGCTTTTTGTACCGAATCGTCACGGGAGATGAGAAATGGTGTTTGTACGTAAATTTGAAGCAAAGAAAGGAGTGGGTGGCTCCTGGAGCGACTCCAAAGCCGAGGGTCAAGCCTGACCTCCATCCAAAAAAGACCATGATCTGCGTTTGGTGGGACTGGGAGGGCATTCTGCATTGGGAAATTCTGGAAAGGAATGCCACGGTCAACAAGGAGCTCTATATATCCCAGCTACACCGCGTGAATGAGGCTATTCGACTCAAAAGACCCCATCGACAAGGCCAGACCATACTCCTTCACGACAACGCAAGGCCCCATATTGCTCAAGTCGTAAAAGCCGCACTCCAAGAGCTCGAATGGGAGGTCCTTCAGCATCCACCATATTCTCCGGACCTTGCACCAACGGATTACCATCTTTTCCGCTCTCTCTCGAACCATATGAGGGGCGTTACCTTGGACAATGTAGAGGGCCTTAAAAACTGGCTCAACAACTTCTTCGATACCAGACCGGTCGATTTTTGGCGTAATGGCATCGAAAAATTGGTCAAAAGGTGGGAGGAGGTCGTAAACAGCAACGGCGAATATATCATTGAATAAGTTATTGTTATAACAATAAATTATCGTTAAATAAAAGACTTTGATAAAATCTCTACGAACTTTTTCCCCAACCTAATAGAATCGAAGAAGTGTCAGATTTTTGTTATTTAGGCAGTAGAATCACAAAAGATAATCGAAGCAAGGTAGATATAAAGTGTAGGATAGCACAGGGTAGGAAGGCATTCGTAGAAAAGGAACAGATTTTAAGATCAAATATTGACTTGGGTATTAGAAAAAGATTACTGAAGGTATATGTTTGGAGTGTAGCACTGTACGGGTGTGAGGCGTGGACTATAGGAAAGGAAGAGAAGCGTAGATTACAAGCATTCGAAATGTGGTGTTATAGGAGGATGATGAGGATTGGTTGGGAAGATAAAGTAACAAATGAAGCTGTACTAGAGTTAGTAGGGGAGAAGAGAAGTATTTGGAGAGTGTTACAGCGTAGGAGAGACAGATTAGTAGGGCATATTCTTAGGCATGGGGGGATTATGCAATTGATCATAGAAGGTAGAGTGGAGGGAAAGAGAGGGGTAGGTAGGCCTAGATTGGAGTATGTGAGTCAGATAGTTGAAGACGTTGAGATGAATAGCTATAGGGAGATGAAGGGATTAGCTCAGGATAGATCGGCATGGCGTGCTGTTTCCAACCAATCTTTAGGATTGCGGACTCTTTAACTAAACGAATATATAGATGCACGATGTGTGAACAAATGTTTATAAGAAATGATGAAGTTAATGAGAAATGGCGTAATATTTTCAAACATTCTCTATGATTGATGACTAACTAGCTAGATTAAATTCACCATCATATTTTTAATTAATTATAAATATTATTTGAAACGATAAACACTCCTCGTACTGTATAACAAATATGTTATATATTAAAAAACCATCTCGTTTAACTTCTTTTTCGAAATTAATTATTCAAATTTTTCTTATATGCAAATTTACAAAAAACTGTTATAAAAAGCACCTTTGTGCATCTATAACAGGTTGATAGTAGATAATCTTTGTATCGCGTCATTAGAATTTAACACGGTTTATTTATACACTGAATATTCACCAATAACAATTACTCACAAGAACACAATCTCGTACCTTTCTTATTCATGCAGCCAATACAACCACCCTTCGTTAGGCTTGCGACTTTAATACCCGCTATGTATACATCAACATACCCTTTGTGGACAAAATACAAATATTCATTTATATCATTACAGCGAATGATCAAAGTGTCTTTCTTCAAACTCGTTCTTCTAATATAATAGCATACTGAATACAAATACGTTGAAATCATATTGTTGAAAAAGAACGAATTTCCGATGCTATTCATATAAACAAATGCGCGGACCTCGTGTATTATAACTTGATTCAGCTTTTTGAACGAATTACTAAACTCATCACCACCTGCTTTCTTCCATCTGTACTCGGAATATTTCACAAATTCATTGACAAGTAGTTCATCGACCGTTTCAAATTTTGAATAATTTAGAAAATGTTTCAATTTGAATGCGTTCTTTGTTATCGCCGCATTTCCACCTATCTACAACATAATATTCATGTATATACCAGCAAATTTAATATTTTCAGCGATTGGTGCAGATTGCGTATAATGCTTACTTGCATTGCACCAGTAGTAACCAATAGTATTACGCGCATAAAAAATAAAAATAGCATTCCCGGAAGTATAAGGATTGCGTCCGAAACAGATTTGGCGGAACCAATACCAGCCAATGATCCGGTGATGGTGGATACAATTGTATAAATACTGGCTAACGCTACGCTTATACCCGAGTTATTTAATTGATGTACAAAGGCAAAATCTCGTATCCATTTTTTCCGTTTGTTAATTGTGTTTAAAAAACAATTGAAATTCTTTTTATCCACCTAAAGCGTTTTAAAAATTAACACTACGGTGATAAATAATTGTATATCACCCGTGCAATTCAACGCATTTAATAGATAGATGCGCATTTCGATGGCTATGCTATACCCCAGATCTTCAGTAGCAAAAGATGCCAATTGTATAGCAATCACGATTCGTGAGAGAGGTATTTTATCTTGTGCTATTGAAGATGAGGGCACGGCCTTCGAAATGCGCATCTAGCTATCAAATGTTTTGAGTTACGGCATTTGGGTGATATTCCATAAATCGTGCATATATTTGGATTAATTAGTTATTCCAAATATATACAGTGTGTAGAATGATAAATGTATTTAAAGGTAGTAATGATTATTATAAAATAATATTTTATAAATTTTTACTTATAAGAATATGAAAAGCTGCCAGAAATATTCATTCTTGCAGCTATAACTTGTGGAATCAAATCGCACACATGAAAACATAATTATCTCCTTCCTAAGGACCAAAGTTTTTATTTTATGTGTGTACTATTTCTACTGTGGTAAATAACACAAAATACGCAACTTAAAGTATTTATAGGCTAAATACGTGTAATTGTGGGGCTGATACTTTTGCCTTAATGAACCAAGTGTCAATATTTGAAAAGTTACAGGTTTTCAAGCACTGGTGATTTTTCGTAGCGAAATCTCACAGTATCCGTTTACAATAATAAATCATTTTCTCGCAATTAATTTGAAACATTTTTCAAAATTATGTAGTACTTATGTAGTAATAGACAAGATCAAATTGGGCCTGAATCTAAGTTCATTAAATTTGATTTAGATTTACGCATGTATATACTTTTATAAACATTTTACTCGAAATAATTCGAAATAGTTGTAAGTAATTTGTGTGAACTAATTTGAATAGGATGACCTGAGTTAGTCAAAAATATGCTCGGATACAGCACTTTTATTTTTATTTAGTGACAGAGGTATTTTATTTCGTTTTATCTTGTGCTACTGAAGATGGGGGCATAGCCCCTGAAATAATGTACATTTAGCTACTTAATGCTTGTTACGGTATTTGGGTGATATTATATATTAATAATAATTATCTAATAATTGAATATGTATATATAGTTAAAAACGTATTGGTGCTTCGACAGTTCATTTTATAACGAGTAATTTAGACATTTCGGAAAAAAATTAATATCTTTGATAAGTTATAAGTGATTTTTAAACATTTGTCCCACCACAAATGATCCAACGCAAATCTATAAATATTATGAAAAACTCACAAATATAATATGTCGGTATATAGAATCCTATATAATACAATTATATAGCAATCCCGGTAAGTAACGGAGGTATATTTGTTTGTGCTACTGAAGATGGGGGCCATAGCTTCCGAAATGCGCATCTAGCCAATAAATGCTTTGTGTTACGGTTTTTGTACAATTATTTAATGCCGCAGTGACGATTTTTCAACCTTGTAATAAGCATATAGAAATCTAACACTACTTAAGAATGTGAAATTAATGACATTTCGGTAAAATTTGTTAATATTTACGTTGGAGTCTCAGACTTGGTGCACATATCATGAATTCACAATTAGCGATATTGTGGAACGGATTAACAAATTCACGATGCTTACATAGTTAATTTGTTACTGAATTAATAACATAATAAAATTATTAATATAATACTTACGGTTAATTCACAAGTAGCTAAACTGAGGAAATTCGCAAGTACAATCAGAATGATTAAGATTATCAGCATTGTTATTAGAGCACGAATTGCAACTGCTCCAGCATGGGTAGCTTCTTTTATAAAATATTTTAGTCCACTAATCATTCGATGCAGTTGAAAAATGTGCAAGAACCTAAGAATCCTAGAAACTATTTACGAACGAATTGGTTTTTAAGTGCTAACATATTGTGGGTGGTTTACGTTCAAATTTTCGATTTCCGAAAAATGCCGTGTCTAATCCTATGTAACATATTGGGAAGGCTGCAATAAAATCAATCGTAAAAGATGTTGCCAAATAATGGATGCATGTTTTCAGGGGATGTGTCACCAATATACCCTAAAAAATTAAAACATGCGTAATATGTCTGCACCATAAACGAAATTAAATCATATTCATTGGTACGGTTAAATTTACACGATAAAAAGTGATAGCCGTGAAAATGAATTGCCCGTAGAGGATTTGTCAGGACACTAATCTACAGTGGCGGCTCTTGTCATTTAAATCGAGGGGGGCGCATTTCTTAAAAATAAAATAATAGTAAGAAATCTGACCTAAAATGGATGCAAAATGATTATTTTCAATCATTTCTTGAAAGTGGTATTCCACTCTGCTATCTTTCATTGATATAAACACTCCTTACACAAATTTGTGATAAATTTAAATCAGGCAATGGCCTACCTAATTCTTTAATTTGTACTTTGTCCTCAAGACAAAACTATTTTCAATAAAGAACTAACACTATTCATTTTTATTAAATTATTTCTATTAAATATATTCTTGGACAAACACGTGGTAAAATCGTACATACGTAACTACTCAGAACAATACAACTGTCTTATCTGGCTATTCTATATCAATTTTCCTGTATACTACACTAGGCTTCTCTGTTGGGACGCTAAAGAATTGCGGCGCGGAATAGCTTAAAGCAACGATATATTCTTAGCTGTAGAAGCAGCGTGCCGTCACGTTGCCATAGCAAACCGGGCCACTATTTTGTTTGCGGCGCATACGATACGCGAACCAAAGAAACAGATGATATACTGCACACAGTCGCTCTCACTCTACCGCTTGCAATAGATAGGATGAGTGCATATACATTTAACTTATACTCGCTCGCTACCACAAAGTGTTGAGTGCTATCGCAGCACAAGCTTCATCTTTTATAAACAATAATGCCGAGATAAAATATCGCAATAGAATTATATACCTACGGTGATGCGCTCAACGTTCAAGGGGGGCTCGAAAGAAACCGCCACTACAATTCTAACATAGTTAGACTTTTAAATTAAAACTTTCAATCTTCGATATAACAACTTTAAATCTCGCTCGACTATCCTCGACAATCTTTACAGTGTTCCCAACTTCCCCATATTATATCTAAGATTATCCAATGTCTTGTCCATTTTATGCAATGTAACATTCATATTTTAAAAGTATATTTAAGTTATTTATTTATTTGGGTGATATTCTATACTACTATAAAAAGTATAATTTTATGACTCCCAATATATAGAATGTGTAACTAATAGAATTTACACGCACTCTATAAAATGCGATAAAGTAATGCTTGCTCATTATAAAACGTTGGATAGTTGGTTATATGTCTTAAGGTTTCGAGTTCAAAACCCACCTGTTCTGACTAAAGTAACATTAAATTTATAAATTATTTAGTTTTGACAATACACCTTCATAAATCTTCAATATGCCCTTATTCCGTGTACAATTATAATGAATTATACCTGACTAGTGTAATACTGGCAGTGCATTCGAACGTAGAAATCCAAAAGACAAGAACAAAAGTTGCAATGGCCGAAGATCTCTATTGCAGAAACGTAATTTAATAAAACATTTAATTGTAATAAACATAAAACTGTTTCGGAGAACGCAATATGCCAACGGAAAATTTCCCAACATATGAAGATTTTGGTTCGGGGATTAATTGTACTGCTCATTAAGAAACATTGTACGATGTAACCCATCTTTCCTTAAAAATAAATAATTATATGAAATTCAAATTTCAGGTGACACACAATTTTATAGAGTTTGTCCACTGTAATTCTAAAACACAATTTGTATCAATACTTCATTTATTGCAACGATGCTAATGCCAGTCACTCCGATTTGTTTAAATTAATCTAAAATAATTTTAGGTACATCCTAATATAAGGCGATTCTAGCACTAAGAACGGTAGTAGAAAAAAGAAAGAGGGTAGGAAAGGTAACTTGCATAGCTTTTATAGACTTAGAAAAGGCATTTGATAATGTAGATTGGGACATAATGTTTAGAATTTTAAAAGAAACGGGTATAGATTATAAGGATAGGAGAATAATTTTTAATTTATATAAACACCAAACTGCCTTAGTTAGAATTGAGGGGGAAGAAGAGGTAGCAAAAATAGGGAAGGGAGTTCGGCAGGGATGTACACTTTCACCGTTATCATTTAATCTATATATAGAAGATGCAATAAACAAAGTAAAAGAAGAGTATAGTGTAGGTGTGAATGTACAGGGAGAGAAAATATATATGTTGAGATTCGCCGACGATATAGCTATATTGGAAGAAAGCGAAAAGAATTTAGAAAGGGTATTGAATGGTATGCAGGCAGTATTGACTAGGGATTTTAACATGAAAATAAATATAGGTAAAACTAAAGTGATGAGGTGTGACAAAAAGGAATGCAGTAGAAAAATGAGGATCACAATAGGAGATAATAGAATCGAAGAAGTTTCAGATTTTTGTTATTTAGGCAGTAGAATCACAAAAGATAATCGAAGCAAGGTAGATATAAAATGTAGGATAGCACAGGGTAGGAAGGCATTCGTAGAAAAGGAACAGATTTTAAGATCAAATATTGACTTGGGTATTAGAAAAAGATTACTGAAGGTATATGTTTGGAGTGTAGCACTGTACGGGTGTGAGGCGTGGACTATAGGAAAGGAAGAGAAGCGTAGATTACAAGCATTCGAAATATGGTGTTATAGGAGGATGATGAGGATTGGTTGGGAAGATAAAGTAACAAATAAAGCTGTACTAGAGTTAGTAGGGGAGAAGAGAAGTATTTGGAGAGTGTTACAGCGTAGGAGAGACAGATTAGTAGGGCATATCCTTAGGCATGGGGGGATTATGCAATTGATCATAGAAGGTAGAGTGGAGGGAAAGAGAGGGGTAGGTAGGCCTAGATTGGAGTATGTGAGTCAGATAGTTGAAGACGTTGAGATGAATAGCTATAGGGAGATGAAGGGATTAGCTCAGGATAGATCGGCATGGCGTGCTGTTTCCAACCAATCTTTAGGATTGCGGACTCTTTAACTAACCTAATATAATATTGTTGGCGGCGGAATATTGAGTTTGAGTTTAGCACAAAATGCGCCGCAGGTGAAAGTTCTTTAAATATAATCTTTTCGTGTTTCAATACTGCGTGGAACAGAAATAATCGTGTTTATTATGAGCGATTTTTTTACCGACCTTCCACCAAAAATATTCTACTGCTTAGGCTAGAAATATATAAAATGAATATCTGCTACTAAAAAATGCTGTCAAAGATATTTGACACTTGTTGCTGTTTTTAAGATGATTTTACTTGTAAAAACATGTTACCGGACAATTTTAAATATTTTATTTTAATTTTTCTACATATTTATAGCAAAATATGTAAGATATATAAATTTATAGCGTTATCTAGCTAGCGTATCTTAATCAAAGCCATTTATCACAAACAATCGAGTCAAACAAATGGTTAATATTTGTTCTATCTTTAAGTTTTTAAGCTATACATTTATTGTTCGTTTGCCATATTTTGGCAAAGGGTTTACTCGAATTATATAAATTAGTGTGATTTATTCAATGTGCAAACTTATCGCGTCTGCAAATAGTCGTGTAAAACTCTGCGTCATCGAATGTACCAAATCATCGCATGCTTATTTATGGCGATAGTATATATTTACCCAATTTTTGAAATGGTTTCAAAAATTCTTGATTAGATTTTACAATGCCGTCGATATTTTCCAATTTCACGTCGTCATTTATTTTGTATGAAAAATAATTGACTTTTTCTGGTTTAATTATCGGCATTGCCGCAAGTACCTATAATGATAAAAACGTCCCATTACTGTAGCATTTCTTTTAATAATTATATTACTTGAGATTCTAAGAATCCCATCCTTCGCGTTATAATTGTTTCAAAATCTTTACGATGTATTCTTAAAGCATTTTCAATATTATTATAATTATCCATGTCGAATTGTAATAATGGAAGCAAATCCATGTACGGTATCATAATTGCTTCCATAGCAGTTAAGGTAGTTACAGTAATATAGGTATTTATCATATGAAGAAGTTCCAACAGAGGAAATATATCGCCGCTTGTAAGAATACGTTTTGTTCCGCAATGAGTATCACCAGGTACAGTCGAATACATATTGCAGTGCCTAAGAGTTAGGACAAAGGTTTGATAGATTTCAAGTAGTTATATCCAAACAATACTTACCCTCTAATAATTATATATACCCAAATTGCTTTATAGTTAGCTGTAGAAATGGTTGTATTTGGTGGGAAAACATACAAATGGGACAGTTGAGTAATTTTAGAAATCGTTTTTTCATGCAAAGTCTAAAATAACCTTTATCACATTACGCAATAAATACAATTGGAAAGGCAACATACTCACCTCAAATAAAGGAATATTTCTAATATGTGCTTTCAACATATCCGATACAATTTCTTCCATTTCAGGCGCTTTGTTAAACACATTATTCGGTCCCCATGGTATAGCGTTACTATTGTAATGATAAAGGAAATTAAAAAATTCATAAGCTCTCGCACGGATATAATGTGGGACGAGACTGGTTTGAAAGAATAAATGCAATAGTCGAATTGTTTCATTATAATGATGTCGTGTATTCAGTGAATGAACATATGTTGCTGTCAACTGACTTATCATGAAACTGAAGATATAGTACCTTAAATAAAGCGTAATCACGTTAGGATACAAAGGCAGAAATATACAAATATATACAAAATATCATGAAAATTATACCCCGTATACATTGCCAAGCAATAAGTCACCATGTCAAACCTTGAGTATGGGAAGAAATTATTATTCCCGAGGGCCAGGATAATGGACGTTGTGTAATGTAAGCCAATAAAAAATTTATCTCTTGCTTTGCTGATGTTTACATTATGTTTTAATATTTTCTTTCCATAAGCTAACCAACCTTTTAAAACATGAAATAATATAGATTACATTGTAATTTTAATGCTTCAACCAGCGGTTACCATAAGCGTAACAGTTGTCCCCGTCACAAGTAAGTCGCGTAAAAAAACAATTATAGCCGTAGATCACTAATATATATATGACTATAAACTTTATAAATCTTATAAAAAACATATATATTGTTAGTATTCTCTCCTTCATTTTTGCATATTGTATAAGTCTATAAACGCGCAATACCTTCGGGGCCCTTAAAATGCTCTAAAAATAAATTATGTACGAATTCGCAATTATTTATTTAATTACCTATTAATTAATTATCTATTAATACACCACAAATTGTATTAAAAATACAAATACGTAATTCGGCAGCCTTCTTCAGTGTATTACAATCGGAGTGGCTAATTCCATGTGAACAAAATCCGTGTTGTATGTGGTGGCTTGGTAGGCCTGTGTGTGGAGTGTCAAACGTCTGTTTCTTTCTCCGGTGTTTTGTCTGTTTTTAATAGTGTGGTCTTGGCGTGAATCTGTGTTCTTGACGTTTTAGTTAGTGGGTTTTTAATATTTGTAATTACATGTCTGTTATGTTAGAGATTGTAGCGTTTGTTTGCTAGTCTTTCGTTTGTGTGATGCGGCTTCTATTGTTAGTCTTTCCAGTGTTGTGTTGTTAATGTGTTTGATGTTTTTGTAGAACTTTAGGTTTGTTTTGTTTTGTTGTTTTTGTAGGTATGTCATTGCTGTCTGTTCGTGAAGTGTTTTGATGCTTGTACACATGGGTAGTCTGGTGGCTAGTCTAAGAAATTTGTTCTGTATTAGTTGGAGTATGTTTTGATATGTTAATCCAGGCTGGTGCGGCATAGGATAGGATGGGGAGGATGTATGTTTTGTATAGTAGGATAGTGTATTGTAGATGATTGGGATGAGTTGGTGCATTTTTTGGATGGCATTTTTAGTGTGTTTGTTGAATGAGAGTCTTCTGTCAAGTGTGAGTCCCAAGTATTTTATGTCGTCCGTCCAGTTGATCCAGTTCTGGTTTACTTTGATCTTGTTGGGTTCGTTGTGTTGGTGTTTGCTTCCAAGTGTGAAGTGCGTTAATTTTGTTGAGTTTACTGTTAGGCCCCAGTGTTCGTAGTATTCTGTGAGTTGTGTGGTTTCTTTTTGTGAGATTTTAGTTTGTGAACAAAATAAGATAATACTCGCATAATATTTGAACAAAACAAGATATTATGCGAGTATTTATACTCGGTGAGATCATTCGGTTATTAGATGTCTGTTCGCGATCATATGGTGATTGGAGTGTTGGAGTGTATTTAGAATGTAGCAATAATTAAAATCGTATTTATCAGGGCGTTAATAATAAATTAAAATGCATGGTGAATTGATGCATTGATATTCTCAAGATGGGGGGGGGGGGGGGTCCTGGTCCAACCGTGAATGATACAAACAAAAATTATGAATTAGAAGTATTAAAGAATATGCAATTAGCGAATTCTTTAATTTTACATGAATAGGTAAATAAATGTAAGGAAACTGATAATAGTATTTGTACAATAGATAAAGATGTAGGGTCCCGGTATAAAAATGCGGATTATTATACATTAAATATTGGTATTATCATACATAACAATGTCCTTATACCACCTAATTCGGAGAATAATGTTGCAGATGACAATTCTCAAAATAATTGGTCCGTATTTTTGGAAGGTCGAGACGAAAGAAATATTGGATTTTTTCATCTATTGTTAACGAAAATAAAAGAAATTGTAAATGTCGTAAAAGAACGTAAAAATATATAATATATTAAGATCCATAATCAATTCAAAAAGGGGATAGGACCCTATGATAAGTCTCCTATTTTATAGTGTCTATAATTGAAGGGCTTGGTGCAAAACCGGTCAGCTTCATTTGATTACGGTTCAATTATTTATATATATTTTTATATCCATTCGAAATTCGAATTCCTATACATTCCGTGGCCCGTTTTGTTTGTTTATCGTTACTCACCCACGATAGGCCCCATGGTGTGAAAAAACTGTGTTTACGTTTATTACCTTTGTCAGATCATTCAAAGAAAGTTCTTAGATATATGAATTTTATGTTATTATTCCTCTTGTTGTCTCACAACAATTAGTATAGTAGTAAAAGAAGATTAAAAATAATATAAGTTAATAAAAATACCGAAAATGGTTGATGGTAAAAAAACTGCGAGATTTTGCTATTAATCTCATTACCAAATCATGCTGTTTGGTATCGGAACGAAAACAAATGATTCATGTTAATCGTGTAGTAGAATTAGGTTTGTTCACTTATATGTCGGTTCTGAGCATTCCTTATTGAGGGATGTCGTCATCCCTCAATGAGGAGGATCCAGTGAGGCATTTTGCATTAGCCTAGCCTAGTCCACCTAAGACGTGTACCATTTATCTAATAAATTGTGTTTTCCACGTCTGGTATATACATACAATTCGTTCAAATTATATATTTCACGCTGTATATTGCGTTTCGCGTAAAGGGACGCTGATAATTTTACTACGTCCCAGTGGGGCGTAGTAAATGAGGGGCCCAGAACCGGCATACCAATACTACTAGTTTTTATTTCTGCAGAAATACGTATCTGCATTTTTCAATACAATTTGTGTTGAAAGGGGCAATAACCACTGTAATAGTACACATTACGCCACAAAACAAAACTCTTTTTGTATAGGTTATAAATTTTGCCGTTAGTTTAGTTAAAGAGTCCGCAATCCTAAAGATTGGTTGGAAACAGCACGCCATGCCGATCTATCCTGAGCTAATCCCTTCATCTCCCTATAGCTATTCATCTCAACGTCTTCAACTATCTGACTCACATACTCCAATCTAGGCCTACCTACCCCTCTCTTTCCCTCCACTCTACCTTCTATGATCAATTGCATAATCCCCCCATGCCTAAGGATATGCCCTACTAATCTGTCTCTCCTACGCTGTAACACTCTCCAGATACTTCTCTTCTCCCCTACTAACTCTAGTACAGCTTCATTTGTTACTTTATCTTCCCAACCAATCCTCATCATCCTCCTATAACACCACATTTCAAGTGCTTCTAATCTACGCTTCTCTTCCTTTCCTATAGTCCACGCCTCACACCCGTACAGTGTGAATATGTTATTTTGATAATTTTGCCGTTATGTTGCGATATTCCATATTAGGAAAGAGAAATAAGAATACAATGTTTTATATCACAATTAATTGTGGTTGCTAGAAAATGAACATAGGCAATGTTGAACAATGAACAATATTGCCTCTTGTGTATTATATTTATTATTCCGCGTACAATAATATCGACATAAACTAAACACTTTTCAGCGTAGTAGAATAGTAACAATGCCGAAGAAAATAGGAGCTAATTTGTGTGAGAACTATAGGACCATTAGTCTACTATCACATGCATCGAAGATATTGCTAAAGATTATTTATAGGAGATTAGAAAATAAAGTAGAGGAAAGGCTAGGAGAAGATCAGTTTGGTTTTAGGAAAAACAGAGGGACGAGGGAGGCGATTCTAGCACTAAGAAGGGTAGTAGAAAAAAGAAAGAGGGTAGGAAAGGTAACTTGCATAGCTTTTGTAGATTTAGAAAAGGCATTTGATAATGTAGATTGGGACATAATGTTTAGAATTTTAAAAGAAACGGGTATAGATTATAAGGATAGGAGAATAATTTTTAATTTATATAAACACCAAACTACCTTAGTTAGAATTGAGGGGGAAGAAGAGGTAGCAAAAATAGGGAAGGGAGTTCGGCAGGGATGTACACTTTCACCGTTATTATTTAATCTATATATAGAAGATGCAATAAACAAAGTAAAAGAAGAGTATAGTGTAGGTGTGAATGTACAGGGAGAGAAAATATATATGTTGAGATTCGCCGACGATATAGCTATATTGGAAGAAAGCGAAAAGAATTTAGAAAGGGTATTGAATGGTATGCAGGCAGTATTGACTAGGGATTTTAACATGAAAATAAATATAGGTAAAACTAAAGTGATGAGGTGTGACAAAAAGGAATGCAGTAGAAAAATGAGGATCACAATAGGAGATAATAGAATCGAAGAAGTGTCAGATTTTTGTTATTTAGGCAGTAGAATCACAAAAGATAATTGAAGCAAGGTAGATATAAAGTGTAGGATAGCACAGGGTAGGAAGGCATTCGTAGAAAAAGAACAGATTTTAAGATCAAATATTGACTTGGGTATTAGAAAAAGATTACTGAAGGTATATGTTTGGAGTGTAGCACTGTACGGGTGTGAGGCGTGGACTATAGGAAAGGAAGAGAAGCGTAGATTACAAGCATTCGAAATGTGGTGTTATAGGAGGATGATGAGGATTGGTTGGGAAGATAAAGTAACAAATGAAGCTGTACTAGAGTTAGTAGGGGAGAAGAGAAGTATTTGGAGAGTGTTACAGCGTAGGAGAGACAGATTAGTAGGGCATATTCTTAGGCATGGGGGGATTATGCAATTGATCATAGAAGGTAGAGTGGAGGGAAAGAGAGGGGTAGGTAGGCCTAGATTGGAGTATGTGAGTCAGATAGTTGAAGACGTTGAGATGAATAGTTATAGGGAGATGAAGGGATTAGCTCAGGATAGATCGGCATGGCGTGCTGTTTCCAACCAATCTTTAGGATTGCGGACTCTTTAACTAACTAAACTAAACACTAGTAATTGAAAGGATTTGCAAGTATAGAAAATTGCAAGCGCTTCTCAGTAATAAAGTAAATTAAGATGATGGCCTCTATTATTGATACGGATACAAAATCATAACAACTTACAATGACATTGTGATCAAATTTACATGCATAGCCAATGTAATCCAACGGCAACGTAGCTACGAGATCTATTAAAAAAGACACTTGTTTGGAACGGTACATTATAATAGCGGTTGAATTTCGCACCATATTATTTCGCACGCTAATAGCAGTGATAGCTTGAAAGTATATATCGACCATATAAATAATGTCCAAAATTATAAATTGGCCCAAATGATCTTTATGCAACTGTGTCGTATTAAAATTAGCTGCTAAATACGGCACCATAAAGCACTGAAACAGCTGCACTTGAAGTGACAATTTAATTTATCGATTTTATTTACCTGATATACAATAGCGCCTAACAAACAATAGTTCACGAATATCTTGACGCTTGATTTAGGATACATGATACATGGCCACGAGCCATTTATACAAATCGCTTTATGTTTTAAAACACCTGGATCGCTTAACACTAACAGGTCTAGATATTCAGAACAAAATGAACCGTCTACAACTCTGGTGCTAAAACTGATTAAACGCATTTACATAATGTGAATGAATCCGTAACTTTGTCTTTCATTTAGAGACAATGTTAAAATGTTTCTAAGCTTCATCCATGGAACAATTATATTTACATATTTACATATTTACACTTAACTAAACCAATCATATTGAACTACCACGAATACGATTATATTTTTAGTATATAATTTTTTCAAAAATTATTAATATTTAAAGAAAATATCATTATTTTGGTGGCAATTAAGAAGAAAATATTAAATTCTATGTTGTAAAATGTTCCTTCAAATAATTTTGAGTTTTTAAGTAAAATGCTGTTAGTAGTATATAATATTTAAATACAATATATAATAGTATATAATAATATAATAATTTCATTATTGTTTGTAGATTAATTGTAAGTAGATTGATTTAAAACCTGTAGAAACTTTAATCAGAAAAGAATTAAACTTGATATTATAAACAGTGTAGGAAGTAACTATCGAAAAAATATCAACAATTAAATAAAGATAACGAAGAACATCAATAATATCTTAAAATAACCTTATATACCATCTTTCATTTGCATTTCACAAACTACTTGGTTAGCTTTATTAAATTTTAACTATATATATATATATATATATATATATATATATATAAAATTTAATATTTAATATAGTATTTTTACAGAAAGCATACCTTTGACAACTTTTTTTTTTTGCTCTAATATTGATATAAACCGTGTGTCTCCATTGACGTTTTAATTTCCTTATAGTCGTTTGTTGCGCTGATATTTCAACAAATCTGAAATGTGAGAAAAGCTTTATTTATTTATTACTGCAAATAAATATCTCGTTTTAATCTATTAGTTAGTTAAAGAGTCCGCAATCCTAAAGATTGGTTGGAAACAGCACGCCATGCCGATCTATCCTGAGCTAATCCCTTCATCTCCCTATAGCTATTCATCTCAACGTCTTCAACTATCTGACTCACATACTCCAATCTAGGCCTACCTACCCCTCTCTTTCCCTCCACTCTACCTTCTATGATCAATTGCATAATCCCCCCATGCCTAAGGATATGCCCTACTAATCTGTCTCTCCTACGCTGTAACACTCTCCAGATACTTCTCTTCTCCCCTACTAACTCTAGTACAGCTTCATTTGTTACTTTATCTTCCCAACCAATCCTCATCATCCTCCTATAACACCACATTTCAAGTGCTTGTAATCTACGCTTCTCTTCCTTTCCTATAGTCCACGCCTCACACCCGTACAGTGCTACACTCCAAACATATACCTTCAGTAATCTTTTTATAATACCCAAGTCAATATTTGATCTTAAAATCTGTTCCTTTTCTACGAATGCCTTCCTACCCTGTGCTATCCTACACTTTATATCTACCTTGCTTCGATTATCTTTTGTGATTCTACTGCCTAAATAACAAAAATCTGACACTTCTTCGATTCTATTATCTCCTATTGAGATCCTCATTTTTCTACTGCATTCCTTTTTGTCACACCTCATCACTTTAGTTTTACCTATATTTATTTTCATGTTAAAATCCCTAGTCAATACTGCCTGCATACCATTCAATACCCTTTCTAAATTCTTTTCGCTTTCTTCCAATATAGCTATATCGTCGGCGAATCTCGGCATATATATTTTCTCTCCCTGTACATTCACACCTACACTATACTCTTCTTTTACTTTGTTTATTGCATCTTCTATATATAGATTAAATAATAACGGTGAGAGTGTACATCCCTGCCGAACTCCCTTCCTTATTTTTGCTACCTCTTCTTCCCCCTCAATTCTAACTAAGGCAGTTTGGTGTTTATATAAATTAAAAATTATTCTCCTATCCTTATAATCTATACCCGTTTCTTTTAAAATTCTAAACATTATGTCCCAATCTACATTATCAAATGCCTTTTCTAAGTCTACAAAAGCTATGCAAGTTACCTTTCCTACCCTCTTTCTTTTTTCTACTACCGTTCTTAGTGCTAGAATCGCCTCTCTCGTCCCTCTGTTTTTCCTAAAACCAAACTGATCTTCTCCTAGCCTTTCCTCTACTTTATTTTCTAATCTCCTATAAATAATCTTTAACAATATCTTCGATGCATGTGATAGTAGGCTAATGGTCCTATAGTTCTCACACAAATTAGCTCCTATTTTCTTCGGCATTGTTACTATTCTACTACGCTGAAAATCCTGTGGTACTTCTCCCTTCTCATATATTTTACAAACTAACCTGTATAATCGCTCCTGCATTTTTTCCCCTGCGTGTTTTATTAATTCGGCTGGTATCATATCAATCCCCGCTGCTTTGTTATTCCGTAAATCATTTAATGCTCTATGAAACTCTGACCTAAGTATGCTAGGACCTAAGTCATCCTCATCTATCTGTTCCACATTTTCTAGCTCCTCCATGTCCTGCCTACCTTTATATAAATTTTCAAGATACTCCTTCCATCTTCTAGCTTTTTCCTTATTTTCTGTGAGTTCCTTACCCTGCTTATCACATATAATGTTACCCTTTGGTTTTACTTTAGAAAAATGTGACTTAATTCTCCTGTAGCCCAAATCTACTTTACCTCTTCTCATATCCTCCTCAATATCCTCACAGTTTCCTTTTATCCACTCTTCTTTCGCTAGCTTGCATTTCCTATTAATTAAGTTCCTTAGTTCCTTATATTTTTTCTGTCCTGCTTCTGTGTTTCCTATTTTAATTTTCCTTCTTGCTTCTATCATTTCCACTATTTCTTCCGTGATCCATTCCCTCCTACCTGTCCTTTTCTTTGTATTACTTTCTATTACTCTATTTCAAAATTTATTTATGAAATTTAATTTTATAATCGGTTGTAATAAGCAACCAAACAGCAAATAGGTTTAAAAAGGGTACTGTAATTAATTAGGCGCCGCATTTTGTAGTTTCCTCACAAAGTATATAATAAGAATACGCAGATATGACGAATGTTCAAAATTTCGAGAAAAAAATGAAATGTAAACGGGCGCGATCGCAAAGAGTCCCTTTGAAATGCATATTGACAGAACTTTTCAAGTTCGCATAAATATTCACTATTTGACATACTTCAATTTGGGTCTATACCTACTTCGTTCTTTCCTTCTGGACGCCTTCTATATCTAATTTCATAATATGTTAAAGAATGTGACTTTACCATATATCTCTCCTACACTATAATACCCTTTGTTTTCCTCCACTCAACGTGCCTTAATTTGTAACTCGTATCTACTCTCCCAAATAACGCCTCGCAACCGTATAATGTCACACTCGACGAACACATTCGTTTAGTCATTTGTTCCTAATTCCCCAGTCATTATTTGATCAAAATCTCTTCTAAAAATGCCTTCCTACTCTGTGCTATATTACGTTTTATATCGACCATACTTCGGAATTTTATGATCTAACTCATCCTTATCTATCTGTTGTGTACCAGCTCCTCCATTCCCTGTCTACCTTTATAAATCTACGAAATACTTCTTCCATATTTAAGCTTTCTCTTTTTTTTCTGTGAGCTCCCTACCTTGCTTGTTAAATATAGCGATAGTGATAAATTGATATTTCTCTTTAGAAATTTTATCCTTAATTTTCCTATATGTATTTCATATCTATCTTATATTTCTATATCTTCTTCAATATACACACATTTTCCATTTACCTTTCTTCTTTTGATAATTTGCATCTCATATAAATTAAGTTTCTTAGCTCCTCATACCTTCTCAGTGTTTATATTTTTAACTTTCCTTCTACCCTCTGTCATATTAACAATTTCTTCAGTTATCCATTCCTCTCTACCTGCCCGTTTCTTCGTGCCCAATACTTCTTTTGCTGCTATACTTAATCTAGCCTTAATTACCCTTCATTCGCTATCAATATTCCTCCATCTACTATTAGTAATACTTTCTCCTTATTTTTTCACTTACAGCCTCTAATTTTAATCTTTTAATATACAGTTTAGGCTCCTGTACAAGTTATTTAAATATCATCTCGAAGTTAAGAACAACTAAGTTATGGTCAATATCAATTACTACTCCAGGGTAACAAACTCTACAATTCTGAATCTGAATCTGAAATCAAACCACTATCGACTAATATGTGATCTATTAGCATATTAGTCAATTATATGATAACAAACATTTTGTTCATTGTTACCTCAATGAAGATATTTTGATATTATGCATCTGCCGAGCATTTTCTACTCTTCGATAAAAATTATTTTGTAGGATCTTGGTACGACTGCGATAAAGGACTAATGATCTGTACAGATCCGTTAATTCTATAACATAATATTCGCAGTATGTTGCGCAACGAACGTTACAACAACTCTGCATAGGAATTAGTGATGCCATTTCTCCCAGAATCGTCCCATTCGAAAACGACAAAATCGACGAGTTGTTATCTTCTTTCGACAAAATCTAGACAATCAACAATTACGTGAATAAGTAGCATGATTTAATTAGTTCATCGCCAATCTCAGGAAGGATGATTTCTCACCATAGCCGAAACTATGGTCATTATAATATATCTCTATATGATAGTAAAAGCAAAGTTGCCTTCTTATTTCCCTATTCTTATAAACTGATATTGTATAAATTTATAATTTAAATAAATATTAATAAATCGTATTTTTAAACGGATGTACCTCAACAACACCGCAAACGATATAAATCATTTTATGTTTGATTTCGTCAGTTTTAAATAGATAATCCCCAGTTAGAAGACAGTCACTGCGCATTATCAACGAAATCTCCCTCTTGAATGGTATATCCATAATATTAAAGATATGAGAATGTTGTAGTGCCTCCCAAAATATATCTAAGCAAACTTGCTTTTGTAATGAGAGTGGTAGCAATTTAAAAGCCGTTGGCATAAATCTAATGCCATCTCGATTATTCCAAAGCTGTCTAGAATGAAAGAAGAACATTAAAAACACATCGCATAAATACTTAAAAATATCATGGTGCGTGCATTAGAGGGATATTTAAAAGGGATATTTATAAGAATGTCCACTAAAGTTGTGTCTTGTTGTGCTGGAATACGGATATGTACCAGGAATCATACCAGTACGTCTTTGTTTATTTCACAAGAATTTAAACAGTTATAAACACTTCCAAGAATTGCATTTCTTCAATACGTGCCAGCATATCAGCACGTGGTATAACTCAATATCAACTTCTGCATATTTTTACTATATTCGACCGAATACTAACTATCGATTAAAATTTATTATTATTATTATCGATTTAAGAATGCGGCATTGGTATTGTAATAATCGCTGATTATTTATTATAGAATGTATTTTAGTTTTAATTATACCTTCGAAAAAAAGATTATGTGCAAATATACTAACAATTATGTCAAGTGCAATCTGAAGAAAATCTTTTTCTGTTTCCTTTTTCACTCTAATTTGTAATCTTCTTCACGATATTGTCAATCTAAAGCCACAATCAATCATAAAATTCAAAAATTGCCAGAGACATGCCTATTTCATTCAAAAATAACCTTACAAAGAGAAAATCTGAAACCGTTATCAAGAAAATAGTGATGAGCGTTCCTCAGGGATCTGCCCGGAACAGCTATTCTTTAAACTATACACGGATGACCTAAATTTCATCGGCCTTGAAGGCTTGTACAAAAATATTCATCGACGATACGATTCTACTTTATAAAGGATCGAAACAAAAACACTAAATTAAAAAAATACCATCAACAGTGACTTCAATAAATATATACAATAGCGTGGCTATACAATAACAAACTAACAATTAATAAGATAAAATAGATTCTATACGGTACAGACAAGAAAACGAAAAGAACATAACTCTAAATATTAACAATGAAGTGATTAAACGAATCAATCCAAAAGAACAAAGTGTCTAGGCTGTGCAATAGACTCGAAACTAAAAAGTTTGACTGCTGGGATCGATAAAAACTTGTAATTAGTGAAGCCATTAAGATGTTGCACAAACTTTTAACTATGACACCCATCTTGTAGCAAAATCCACATCAACTGAATAGTACACGAAATACCTTACTAAGAAAACTGCTGACTTAATCGCAAAATTAAAAAATATATATAGTAAAACGCAATCTGAAACTAGTAGAAGGTATCTTTATTTGTTCTATTATTGTGCTACTGAAGATGGGGGCATAGCCTCCGAAATACACATCTAATAAATGCTTTGTGTTACGGTATTTGGGTGATATTCTATATATTTAGAGTTTAATTAAATAAATCGTGGTGATTTTTTTCGTAATAGTTGATGGCTTTACTTTTTAGTACAGTCTAATGCTTACTTATAGTAAATATGTATTTTACTGGTTTTACTATAATCCATTTGCCACTCTGAGAAAAACTTTTTTGCCACATTCATTTTTTTGGTATAGTCATGTTGTTTCCGAAATATTTTCAAATAGATTGCGGTTAATTGACCATTCAGTATCAACATATGTAACATAAATCCCAAAAACATGGCTGTAATTACTACTATTCTGCCATGCGTGGACTCTCCTCTTACTCTACCTAAAATAAACGGTTTCTTGGTTAAAAGTTAATATACAATATTAGTACTGGGCACTCCAACACTTTTACCGGTTTACCGCTAAAGGAGATTTTACCGGTACAGTGTCGTTAAAAGCTTACCGGTAAAATGTCGGTAAATCTATTTGTAAAAACGTCGGTATTTTGACGTTGCCCCAAACATATCGTGTATAATTTCGCGATTCCCAAATCAAATACAACAATAATAACACTAGAAGACTCGTAAATATTTGAATACATCCATCATATCTTGCGAATTTTATGCGAAATCCCAAAGATTTTGTAGATATAAAGAGAAAATCTGGTATATATGAAATCTTTTGTTCTATTTGTCCCAAGGTATATATAGGTCAAACACGTAGACCCACAGAAGTTAGATTTAAACAACATTTAGCTCATTTTAGATTAAATAGAAATGATAGAAGTGCTGTAGCGGAGCACATTTTCGATTCCGGTCATCCTATTGAAAGTAGTTCACTTAAATTACATAACTGTGTTAGGAAATATTCCGAACTGAATGCTTATGAGAGTATATATTCATAGATTAAAATCTAATTTAATGAATTTAGATTCAGACCCGATATCATCCTGTCTATTCAATTTAATTAACAAATCAATTTTCGTTTTGGTTAGTTTAGGTTTGGTGACCCTTGAATTTTGTTATCGTTTGCGTAGTTGATTATAGTTATCTGCAATTCCTTTTCGTAGTTTATAATAAGTACGATAGAGGTCGCATGAAGGCGGCAACAAACTGCTGTTACATTGACATTTCGTTCAGTTGTATAGCAATACCGGTGAGTGACAGACAGTTATCTTTATTTGTTTTATTCTTTTGCTACTGAAGTTATTTGGGGCATATTTTGGGTGATGATTTATAAAATAAAAATCCTCATCCCTTTGTTTATCCATAATCATAATCAACAATATAAATTAAGAACGTTCTTATTTGGAATACAAACAACCACGTGTTTTTCCAAATATAAGTGAATGGTATTTAATACGAATGATCACAAAGTATGTAACACAACAATTATTTAAGGAGAATTTTTAAGTAAAGTGGCGGCTTTATAACGGAAAGTGCGCATGTTTACCTTTGCTTATATAGTAATAACTCACATAAATGCAATAACGAAATAAATAGTGTAATGATGAAACGAAGACTTTGCTACGCACTATTCATTATACATTGTTAATATTTCTATTCAATGTACAATTAGTAGCATTAGAAATTGTCATACAGGGACTGGATTCATAATACACTTGTAGCGTACGATAGATAAACGATTATTATAAACACACGGATTAATCATAGGCAATAGAATAATCGAAATGAGAGACCTTGCAATACTATCGTATATAGTTGCCAACTTCGAGGCTTAATATTCATTTGTCATATACTATTACTTGTAAACATTATATATTATTGTACGTATACAAATAATATGGAATTTAATTATAGTTCTGGCAGAAGAGTTCCAATACGGATTTTATTTCGATACATACCAATCCAATGATGTCCCAGTAAACTGGCCATTATTATGTATCCCAGCATAAACATTTGTTCATTATTATGTACATCCATCACATGATATTTCAAATTTGAAACCCAAGTTTTTCGGTTATAAGTATTAATATTAATCCACACTATGGTTAATATCATAGTGGTTACAGTCAATAACACGAAATGACAAACAGTTATTAAAGCCAATTGATTAAAACCGACTTGGTTGCGTTTGGCGTCATAGAATATGAACAGACGTATCTACAATATGCGAATCTAGTTTAGTTGAACATCAACAAAATGTAAATAAATAATAAATCTGTATCAAAAGAACAACGAACACATCGTATGAAGCATTTCACACGATTTAGAGTATCGTTCCTGTAATACTCTTGTCCTTTCATATAAATCATTCTGTACACTTCCCAATATGGAATCAATGTTAGAATATCGATAATCAACATGACTGCATTTCTTTGTGTAAATAATCGCCTTCGTCGATGGTTAAACATAAACCTATATAAATACAAACGTAAATAGGGCACATGAAATGTCTTATTACAAGCGTATTATTATATTCCTTGTATCTACGGTGTTAAATAATTGTATAAAATATCACTCAAATACCGTAATGCAAAGAATTTAATAGTCCGGTGCGCATTTCGAAAGCTATGCCCCCCATCTTCAGTAACACGAGAAATGTATGTGATTCACATTTCTCACGCTTGAAGTATTGAAGTTTTAAATACATAAATGCTTTACTCTTAGTGTTGAAATGTTTGGCCAGACACATGTGTTAGGCCAATCATTTCGATAAAATGGAATAATGTCTGTACCTATGCATTACCACAAGAATTGTATCGGTAGCATAAAAGAGTTCTAAAATATAATACATAAAATTCAAGTTATAATTCTTATCTCCAATTTGCAGAAGTTGAAACGATGTTATAAACATATTTATCAATATAGTAAATTGAATAAGTATCTCCCAAATTAAATTAAATGGTAGGAAGATGATGTTTTGCCATTTGCCCTTTTCCCCCCCTAAAAATAAATAAAGAAGGAATTGGAAGATTAGAAATAACTTCGATTTAATTTTGGGTCACTCTTTTATCTTTCGTCGTAACAACAGTTGAAACGAAAGATTAAAAGTGTTTAACAAAGCACTTTTTGGAATTACTTGTACAATATAATGGTACGATTGTAAAATAATAGAAGTAAGAAGCTGACAACTTACCTAACTGTTTATCACCATTTATTGAATACACTGCTTCATCTGAGTGGAATGCTACGGATCTACGCATGATGCTCAAAATTATTTACGCCAATATTATATCGTTTGTAAGTGCGAATTGGCAAATTAGCAAAAGATGAATATTCTAGCATAAAATCTCATTTCGTATTTGTAACGTCACTAATGTCAGTTTATAGTATTTGAAGCACAAAAAATATTAGGCCTGAATTTTTCTATGAATTGTAAGTAATTCGAACAGGGCCGTATAAAAAATACATTCGTAAATTATCGTGTCTGAAAATAGTGAAAAGGTGAAAAAGGGGTTTATATGTATCTTTGAAAAATTTCAATTTTTGGTCGATTTTGGTCAAAGTTTAACAAATGCTGCCCAAAACAATGCAAAATGGCTATAAATCGTCTTAAAACTCTATTTTACTGATTTCCGGTTCAAACGGAAAAAGTTGAAATTATCGTCGAAAAAAGTGAAAAAGTGGTGTATATATACCTTTGAAATATTCCGATTTTTTTTGGCGATTTTGGTCAAAGTTTAACAAATGCTGCCCAAAACAATGCAAAATGGCTATAAATCGTCTTAAAACTCTATTTTACTGATTTCCGGTTCAAACGGAAAAAGTTGAAATTTTCGTCGAAAAAAGTGAAAAAGTCGTGTATATATACCTTTGAAATATTCCGATTTTTTTGGCGATTTTGGTCAAAGTTTAACAAGTGCTGCCCAAAACATTGCAAAATGGCTATAAATCGTCTTAAAACTCTATTTAACTGATTTCCGGTTCAAACGGAAAAAGTTGAAATTTTCGTCGAAAAAAGTGAAAAAGTCGTGTATATATACCTTTGAAATATTCCGATTTTTTGGCGATTTTTATTTTTATTTATAAAATCAAGTTTTGTCGGTGTCGAAGTGGTCTCGCCGTTAAGGTATCGGCTCCCACCGCTAAGGTCGAACGTTCGATCCCGTGTAAAATCCTGTGTAAAATTTATTGTAAAATATATATGTAAAACGTATTTCTTGTTAGATTTCTACGATATATAAAAGTCAACACAACAAGTACAAATTTTCATTATGAAGGAAATGTAATTTCCTTTTTGTTTTTTTTTTTTGCTAAACTGAAACTTGTTAAAGATTTTTTAAAAAATAAATTGAAGTTTTGAAGGTAGTAAATTGTATACTTCTTTAGGTACAATTATTAATATTGCTTTAGGTACACTTATAAAGAAATTGTAATGAGTGACAGAAGTTCAAATATTTGTTGATGACGGAAGTTTAAGTTACGAATTGGGCATTTTAAAAATTGTTTTTGGTGGAGTGTAAGAAGAGGAAATTTAGGAGTGCAAATTAATATATGGCTCGTATATTTATTAAATGTGCATTGTAACTAATGCCAATGACAATGTATTTTATCAATTCGATACATTTCTCCCGGGTTGTTGAATGTTTAACACATTTTATTCATTGTTTTGATGTTGCTGATGTCGAACAGCTCACCGTGTTCGAACACAGTAATCGAATGCTTGGTTTTAGTCGATTGGGGACGCAACGCTCGTATTGAATCCAATTAACATATTGCTTATGGGGACACAATGGCGCCACACTAAGTGGAAAATTGTCAAAATTTCGTTCCCGTGTATTTGGTCAATATACTAGCGCAGTCTTCAGTCATCTTCACCAAGTTCTCGTAGGGAAGATATCGACAGATGTCGCCACATAAAAATCAACCGCTTAAAGTTGATTCATTTTCGTATATGGACTTGCAACGTCTATGTATACATTGTCTATACCAGGGGTGGCCAACCCAAATGATCCTTCGGGCCACTTTGGAAATGCATCATAACTCCGCGGGCCACATATAAAATTATAAATCCCCATATTAGATTTAGATACACTATAGACATTTTTTTGAGTGAAAAATTGAAACATAAACATAGATAATATAATAATAATGATACTAAGCGTACATTGTAAAGAAATATATAACACTAAAAATTCAAAAATCATTAAAAAAAATGTTCAATGCGGGCCACATGCGGCCCGCGGGCCGCGGGTTGGCCACCCCTGGTCTATACCATCTACATTATTATTGAAGTGATAAATAGAGTTAAAGGAATATCTTGTACATTTTGTTCAATTTGTATAATGGGTAACCAGTTATTCTAATTTTATTTATATATAATAATATACAAAATGCTGTACTACTTAATTTATATATTTCTTATTATTATTATATACATTAGGACAGGAACACAAAAGAAAGGTATAAATTTTTTGATTCCCTCCAGTCTATCAAAAATTAGACGAAACGTTGCCACATTAATCGTTTTCTTTTGTGATAACTTGTCCACAATCTAATATTCCATTTCTAAAATATGTGCTGTAATACATTTTAAATTCACATCACAAATGGACGTCAAATAGCTATAATCGAATTTCAGGCGCAAGAACGCAGTGGTTAACATTATTATTTGCGAGTTGGCTTCGCAACCATCTCTAATAACAACCACGCGTGACATCGAAATGACACAATTAGACATGGACACGAGCCTACTTAAACCACTCACACATATAGCCGCAGCTGGTATATTGCCCAATCTGTTCCAAGCTATCTCTCGATCGCTGCCGTGTTCGGTTTGTGCTCTTAGAATTAATCCAATAGTGTCTTAAGAGAAGCTGCCAGTTTCCGCTAAAACACGCTACCGTTTACTCGGGCAACCTGCCGCACAATCTACTCACACATTACCGCTCGTTTCTCGTTTTCTGATTGCATGCGCATTCAATACGGAAAACAGTGTTTCAAAATCACAGTGATTCTATATCATGGGGTGGTATGTAGCGGCGCTGTTATCTGCAACAGCAACCGTGTTCTTGACTCCGACAGTCATTGCGGGGGATTACTTAATTACATTAGACGCAGGTGTGTGAAATACGTGTACGCTGTATACTAACGCATTAACTAACAAACGGTATTTAGCAGGGGTGGCCAACCCCGCGCGCGCGGGTGCACATGCGATTTGTCATTGGTCTTTTCTAAGCGCCCGTGACACGATCATCCAAAAATCACATTTTAAACGTCATTTCTCAACGTATTTTTTTTTTAAATGTGTAACACAAAGCTTATTTGATAAAACAAAATCTAATAAAGAGAATATTTTTGTCACGTCACAGATGATTTTTTTTTATAAGATATATTTTATACCTTATAAAATAAGGACATAATGAAGTCGTAATATTAAAAATCACATTTTAATAAACAGCACTTCCGTAATTTACGATTTCATATGTTCCATATTGCGTATTATATATCTATATAAGTATTTTAAGAGGACAATCTGTTAGAGCCACACAAAATCACTGTTTTAAAACAGATCGAAGTTGTGGTGGATGTTATTGATTTGGTTGTGAAAGCGTGGTCACGTTCTGTACAGAAATTGTTCATTATTATTATTATTATTCTTATATAGATATTCTGGCAATATGGGCGTATTATATATGTAAAAATATGCGTTTTATTCCACAGAGAAGTCAATAAAGATTATATCAATTTTTATAGTCGATTTATAAATTTTCTTTCAACAAATTTAAAATACGACAGGTTTCTTCACATAATACGATTTGACATACATAAACAATCGTATACCATACTACTTTATATCATAGCCTAATAAATTAAGTAATCTGTCGACTAGTTAATTAGCTATTTTTAGCATAGTGACACTAGGACTTTTATAAATTAAAAAAACCTTGCTTTCGTTAGTAAAGTGTAAATCTAAAATAGTAAATTATGCGAAGTGACATGTTACATTAGAGATAGATTCAACAAAAGTCACAGCTGTTTAAATATATATCAAAGAATATGTGATGGTATCAAACGCAATTGAATCCACTTTCTCGACAAATAAGTTTTTTTTTTTTAATTTATTGAATATTAATAATTCAAAAATTTCAATATTTCAGTACTTAACCTAGCATTACTCTAACACGGAAATAAATCGTTCTTAAACCTATAAATATACGTATTCTATATACAACTTATTTTATTTCGAGAATTACTACAATTGTATAATTTATCCTGAATATGTTTGAACCTATTGAAATTGATATAATCGGTTATAATTAAGATTTTCCTTATTGATAATCATAATAATATACATTACAATCATAGACAAATATGTATTAAGAATTTATCTATAATTTAATGAACATCGAATGTCATTTGAAAATCGATATAGTGATTGCTATATCGATTTTCACACAAAATTTATGAATCATGTGTCAAAAATCACCAAATTGAATTTTATTACAATAAGATGATTTATTTAATGAAATTCAGATCTTTCTATATATGAGTTATATTTTATATATGATCTATCTATAAGTTATATAATGGATTCTCGGTTTTCCTTCATTATTTAAGATTCATTTATATATTTTGTCTACGCGAAAAGTTGGTGCATTTGCTAGTAGTAATAAATGGTAAGGAATGAGTATCACCTTGGCATGGAAGTTATATAATCTTTTATATTATATTTAGCTCGTAGTTGTCAACGCCTTTCTTCGTTATTTATGTAGGTTGACTTACATTTCTATATTTATATATTTTTATAGGTCTACCGCATACTATGTTTCTATAACATCAATAAGTCTTACTAGGGGGCTTTGCCCCTAGCCGCAGAAAGGTGCTCAACCTCCGTCTAATCCCGATATATTTTGTAATTTTTAATAAACTTTATAGGTCGGATTGAAACGGACAGGACCATAAACAATTTACGTTCTATTCACTATCAGTCTATCAATTTATTTTTATTGGGTGTGATATTCTATACAATTTGAATAATATAGCGAACTTTTTCTATTTTATTAAGAACAATGAAACAGCAATGGAATTTACAATGAATGTTGAAATTCGAAGACTATTCCAGAATCTAGTATTACAATTTAAATTAAAAACTTTAAATGATTCAAACATTTTTTTCTAATTTGCGTTTGTAATAGAGCTATTAACGAACCCAAATGAGTTCGTTTATAGCGAATTTGAGTTCGCTTATAGCATAGGGCAATTTACTGTTTGAAAGTTGGTAGCTCTGTTTGCCAGTTATCAAACGTCAAACTACAATAGAAAGCAACAAATAGTTTGATTTAAATTTTGTCCCTGAAATGTACAATTGTACGTCAAACTACAAAAGAAAGCAACAAATAGGTTAAATTTAATTAAATTGACAATTCATTTCAAATGTTCCAAATGTGCCAATAGTTACTATCAACCGTCAAAAAATTACCTAAATTTTTACATTTCGATTTTTTAATTTAAAAAGGGCATTAAAGACGCAAATTAGAAAAAAATAGTATAAAAAACTCATTTCATAAGTCATTTATAACACTCGTTCTTTATAAAACTCGGTGCTACGCATCTGGTTTTGTAAACTTGAACTCGTGCAATAAAACCTGCCTTATGAAATTCATTCTTTAATGTACTATTAGCTAGCGTAGATTCGAACGTTAATTTTGAAAAGTGAAAAAAAAATCAATATCATGAATTCATATAGAAATGTTTCTTGCAGCGGTCACAAAACATTTGGCGCAAGTGGTCAAGAACGATAATCTGGTTATTGCTTTCAAACATATCAAGCCAAGAAGGAAGCTTTTAGCGCCTCCTGAAATACTGCTTGAGGCTCTATTTCATGATACCGATGAGAATTTTTCTATTGTCATCGACCGACATCATAAAAGAGGTAAATGCACCCAGCTCTTATCCTAGTTTTATTAAATTGTACGAGTAGATTAAAACCTGAAATAATTTTCAGCAATATAGTTTTCCAAAGGTCGTATTTCATCCCGATACAGAGTAGGACTCTAACAAACTTGTATAAACCTTAATATGAATAAAATTACATATTGAATTATAAAAGCTGGACATTCAAATTGAATTTCAAATACATAGCTCATACAGATTCATACAAATACAAATTCATGATCAGAAATTTCTGTAAGGCGTGCTCTATTCATTGTTGAATAACCGTTTGATGGTTGGCATCGCAAAATGGTATCCAAAATTTGATTATACTTATGTTGTCTCAATTTACATTAGCTTCAAAATATGAAATATGATTAAAAAAAATAAGTAGTACATTCATTTACCATTTTCGCATATCATTTTCTATATTTTACCATTACACTTATGTTTATATCAATGCATCTTCTACATAAATTATTCAAACCAGTTTTGTTAGTCATATAATACGATTTTTATCATGTTGTTAGCTTTATGCAAGAATTACCTAATGTTAGGGAACATGCTGGTGCGATATATAGATTTTGCATAATAACGAATCCCATTTCTTACCAAGTTTTTCTATGCATTAGTTATTATCAACACGGTAGAAGATGGCCGCCCCAGGTCCCAGCATTTCACCGTTGATGTTTTGGAAGATGATACATATATTAAGTCCCTAGTTCTAGCCATCAACCAGAAGCAACCGGGTGCAGAAATAACTTTATACGTCGATTGTATCAGCTACGGAATGGTCGCCACGCCAAAAACCATACGCGAAATGTATTTAACCAGTACCAGTGCCGATGATATTCAATTCGAAGTGGTTAGTCTACAACATTAACAAGTTGTAAACGCTGCCCCATCGAATGATTAACGAATATGAAAAGATGGAGGCAATCCTCGGTGTCGTGCATTTATAATCTATAATAAATACAGCGATTGAACCATTTTCATTTGAACCAATTTGTAGAATTTATTTGGAAATAATCTTTGAGAGAATTTGATTTTCGAACGGAATTGTATAGATATAATAGAATTAGAAGAAATCGCCGTTAAGAATATAATCTTTAAATAAATTAATAAATAAATACTGGAGAGTCGAATGATAAAAATCTCCAAAAATCCCAAAGATTCAAAAATTATGTCAAATATGTATGTTGGTTTATTAAGATATATCCATTCCACGAGCTTCCTATTTACGTAATTATTGTGGTATTTATCTACTAGATATTTACGTATATTATTTTTATAGCTTCGTGAAAAGAAATATATGGTCGAAATAGAGGGTAACAATGGATTGAAAAGGATTTTTAATAGACATAATTGTCCAACTCCTAAAGAAGAACAAGACGAACGGAAATTGGAACATATACTAGAAAATAATTTCCATAAACCAAATTCACAGCATGCCGTCTCTAATATAAATATCCATCATCGTCGTGCCACAGCAAAATTTAATGAAGATCATGACCCAAATATACAAGGTTATCAACCTCAGAGTGCAGATTATGGATACCGTGGTGATATACCTATGGTGACTGTTTTGGATGATGGTGAGTTATAAGTTTTGCAGCATTTGACGAAGAAAACAATTAAAAATTCAAAGATAAATAGCTTAAATGATGTCGTGATCCTAAATTCGAAATATTTGGATAGCGACATTAAAAAATACGACGTTTTAGAGTTTGACATGAAAAAGAGCGATATGTGGAAGGTGTTACAGCGTACATTAGAAGCCATATTCTTAGATATGGGGATATTATGAGGTAACCGAACAGAAAGGTTATTGGTTGAAATTGATAGGCTGAAGATTGTATCAGATATATTTAGATTGCAGAAGACATAGCGAAGATATGGCCTAGTAAATAATGGTTAAAATAATGATTCTAATGTTAAACTAATATTTATCTTTCAAGGATGTGCATTTATAACAATTATATTTAATATATAATTAAATTCAAAAATTACAAACATATGAACATTCTCTTAGGTTCCATATTAAAGGCACTAAACAACCTTATCCAGGGAGTGAATCAGTTACAAAACACCGTGAATCAGCAGCACCAAATGATAGATCGGTTACGTCAAGCCCTAGAAGAATGTGACGTATGTCGGCCCCGTCCGGAGCCAGTATATGTGCAGCCTAGTTGTTCCACCCATCCTCCGAACTGCGCATCGGGCGTTCAATGTCATGATACGGCCAGTGGGCCTCAATGTGGTGCATGTCCTAGAGGGTATATAGGCAAGTCTTATCATTTGTTGCACTATATAAAGTGAAGAATCTATAATGTGTACTTCTTTTGAAAGTATTGTATGCGTATTTCTTATAATTTGTTATAATCTGATTCATTTATGCTATGAATCTATAGTATTACTATTTGTCTTTTCGCAGCACTCTATACAACTTTTCATTCTTAATTGTTTCAATACATCTTTCTAAAGTGCAGTTGATAAAACGTATGGCGTTGCTTATCTTAGAATCCATCGCCTCTTTAATCAGCGCATCACGGCGCCATTCATAAAAAAAATGTAATTGAAGAACGTTTTATCTATAGGTGATGGGTACACTTGTCGACCTGGCCGTACGTGTGCAGAAAATCCCTGTTACCTGGGTGTGCAATGCCAAGATGCAGCAGAGGGTGCCCGATGTGGCCCCTGTCCGTCTGGCTATGAGGGCAACGGTGAACAATGTCGGAGACGATCTGGCTGCGATTACAATCCGTGCCATCCTGGTAAGTGATGCTGCTGAGATGCCGACACATATTTTATAGTAGTCTAGTCTGCAACTGTACACTATATTGTACTCACTCAAAATCAAAATCATTTACACTATGGAAATAATATATCTTATAAAGATGAATTATGCCTCGTGAAATGCGTAATATTAATTAAAACTTAAAAAAAATATCAGGTGGTCTTGAGATTCGCTGCTGCATTTTTAATTTCAGTTAAAATATAACAAGTTATAAAATATAACAATATATCACAGGATAAATTAAATCTCTGCTCGATTGATATTAAATGAACTTGAAGAATAAATGTTGGGGTATTTTCAGATAAAGTTCATTTTGATATAATACTTCAAAAGAAACTTTGTGTTCTCCACTATTCTGTTAAACAAACTTCCAATAAAATTGTTATTTCTCAACCGATTCTAATAACACCACAAAATTGGCAATATTTATATATGTACATGATAGCGAATATCCTTATTGCTAACTAAAAAAGGGAATAATAAATACTATTTTAACCGAAGTCCATGAAGTCTATATAAAATACCACCAAATCTAATAGTATTAAAAAGCAAGTATTTCTTATTATAAGTCGTGAATAAAGAGTTTAGATAGATAAGAGGATAAGAAAGTTAGGCGTAGAAAAAAAGGATTTAAATGAAAATCACAGCTGGATGTTGAAACGGCAGTTTTATATTCCAATTGTAAGAAATTGTAATAAAAAATATATTTGGCTGTCAATATGGTTGTTGGTTGTTTGGAAGAACAGGTAATAAGTAAAGAATGGGCATATTACAAAAGATATATGAGTAACGCAGGGTATTCTTGTTAATTGTACTAAGAAAATATCAATTGAATGTTTACTACGTCTTGAAAATTAAGTTAAGATCGTATAGAAAATTGTATTGCAAAATTTATTTTATTTTATCACAAATGACTTTAAGCATATATTTGGCAATATAATATTGTAAGCAATATGTCAATCATAAAATGATATCCTTGAATAGTTTTTAAGTTTTCTGACAATTGTATACCAACTCTTCAAAATGGATTGTAAACTCGCCACTAAGGCGTTAAATAATTGTATAGCAAAAATGCTTGGTGTTGATGTTCTATAATATAATTTCTTCAGAAATTGATTACAATATTTATTTTAAACAATTTAATTTTAAATATTGATGATAGTAATTACTTTCTTGTAGATGTCATGATTATAATATAATATATAATCCACTTTTTTATTGCAGATATTATACATATAATATATTTAACAGTTTGTAGAAAGTTAAGTAGCACCATTGCACGTGTTTTATAATCTACTTTAATATATATGCCCCTCGACTACTTGTCTTTTTATGTTTACTTGCATTGTATTTTATTTTGTTAGTTGCAATAAAGTTTATTATATTTCGAGTCAATTTTCCGTTTTTAGGATACCTAAATCATTTGTAACCCCGAGAGTGTGCGTTTGCTGAATTTCACGCCATTGATGACGTTAACATTTAATATTATTTCTTTTAATAATGTTGGTTCTATACTCAGTTACAAAACATTAATCACGGTCTCTCGCAAAGAAGTAATAAAACACAGCATAAAAACTCAACTAGAGCACAAGGTCATCAACACCACATTTTAAATATACACTTGCGCAAGTTAACTCCATATTTTTTAAACAGAACACTCTATATTCGGTAGATGCATTAAATCCACTAATTGGATATTACAGATCGGTTGAGAAATTACATGTTTATTGATGTAATGCAGAATGTTTCGATGTATAGGGATTCATAAAGGTGTAGAGGTGCTGAAGTTTATGCTGTTCTGTTAGTATAAGCTTATATATTAAGACTTAAAGAAGATACGATACTTTTTGAAGTATAAAATAGGGGGATTTGCTCAAGTGAGTAGAGGAAACGTGAAGGCATTTAATAAAGTAGGCTAAAACAAAGACTTGAAGCGTAATTTTGGTGCGAATTGTGGATGAATTGTATTGAAAAAGTTCTATAAAAATATATCTCAATATACGGGGTGTTCTATTTAAAATATCTTTTAGTTGTATTGTTAAACGAGAGACTGCGGTTGTGATTTTGAGCATTGACATTGTTCTAATAATATGAAAATATTTCCAAAATTATAAAATAGGGAAAGTTAGTTAGTTAGTCATCAATCCTAGGAATTGGTTGGGAACAGCACGCGCCATCTGTTGATCTCTCTAGCGTCAACTCCTTCGTTTCCCTATTCATCGATACATCATAACATAATAGGGAAGATAATAATTATTAAAAGTAGGATCACAGTCGAATATATTACAATTCTTTTAAATACATGCAAATTCACGTAATAAAATATTATTTCTGGAAAGACGGAAAGTTTTAAAATTAAAATTTTTTTTAAATTAGGAAAGTTTGAGATATGCATAAAAATTTATTGTAGATGTTTAATCTAAATATTATAGGTGTTAGATGTATTGATATTGAAACACCTCCTTACTACCAATGCGATGGATGTCCACCTGGATCAACAGGAAATGGTACCAACTGCCACGATATAGATGAAGTAATAATTCACCTGTACTAATAATTAAAATATATTATACAATCATCTTCGCTTAATGAAGCAGAACTGGGAGTATTTTAAGTAAAGGTAAATGTTCCATTAAATCGTTTTTCTCAGAACTACTTACCTGACTACATATAAATTAGAATAATGTATAAGTAAATTTTTACGAATTTGGAGTGTTTTAATATAGAAATTATATCGAAATACGTATTGTTATATATCGTGAAATTTTACATTATATTTTATGTGACGTATAAAATTACTTTATAAAATATTTTCCCAGTTCTGACGATCAAGTACCTATTTAGTAGATCATACATATATGCACATAATAATTACTTTAAAATTTATGAGCTAGAAAATGTGGAACAGATAGATGAGGATGACTTAGGTCCTAGCATACTTAGGTCAGAGTTTCATAGAGCATTAAATGATTTACGGAATAACAAAGCAGAGGGGATTGATATGATACCAGCCGAATTAATAAAACACGCAGGGGAAAAAATGCAGGAGCGATTATACAGGTTAGTTTGTAAAATATATGAGAAGGGAGAAGTACCACAGGATTTTCAGCGTAGTAGAATAGTAACAATGCCGAAGAAAATAGGAGCTAAATTGTGTGAGAACTATAGGAACATTAGCCTACTATCACATGCATCGAAGATATTGTTAAAGATTATTTATAGGAGATTAGAAAATAAAGTAGAGGAAAGGCTAGGAGAAGATCAGTTTGGTTTTAGGAAAAACAGAGGGACGAGAGAGGCGATTCTAGCACTAAGAACGGTAGTAGAAAAAAGAAATAGGGTAGGAAAGGTAACTTGCATAGCTTTTGTAGATTTAGAAAAGGCATTTGATAATGTAGATTGGGACATAATGTTTAGAATTTTAAAAGAAACGGGTATAGATTATAAGGATAGGAGAATAATTTTTAATTTATATAAACACCAAACTGCCTTAGTTAGAATTGAGGGGGAAGAAGAGGTAGCAAAAATAGGGAAGGGAGTTCGGCAGGGATGTACACTCTCACCGTTATTATTTAATCTGTATATAGAAGATGCAATAAACAAAGTAAAAGAAGAGTATAGTGTAGGTGTGAATGTACAGGGAGAGAAAATATATATGTTGAGATTCGCCGACGATATAACTATATTAGAAGAAAGCGAAAAGAATTTAGAAAGGGTATTGAATGGTATGCAGGCAGTATTGACTAGGGATTTTAACATGAAAATAAATATAGGTAAAACTAAAGTGATGAGGTGTGACAAAAAGGAATGCAGTAGAAAAATGAAGATCTCAATAGGAGATAATAGAATCGAAGAAGTGTCAGATTTTTGTTATTTAGGCAGTAGAATCACAAAAGATAATCGAAGCAAAGTAGATATAAAGTGTAGGATAGCACAGGGTAGGAAGGCATTCGTAGAAAAAGAACAGATTTTAAGATCAAATATTGACTTGGGTATTAGAAAAAGATTACTGAAGGTATATGTTTGGAGTGTAGCACTGTACGGGTGTGAGGCGTGGACTATAGGAAAGGAAGAGAAGCGTAGATTACAAGCATTAGAAATGTGGTGTTATAGGAGGATGATGAGGATTGGTTGGGAAGATAAAGTAACAAATGAAGCTGTACTAGAGTTAGTAGGGGAGAAGAGAAGTATCTGGAGAGTGTTACAGCGTAGGAGAGACAGATTAGTAGGGCATATTCTTAGGCATGGGGGGATTATGCAATTGATCATAGAAGGTAGGTGGAGGGAAAGAGAGGGGTAGGTAGGCCTAGATTGGAGTATGTGAGTCAGATAGCTGAAGACGTTGAGATGAATAGCTATAGAGAGATGAAGGGATTAGCTCAGGATAGATCGGCATGGCGTGCTGTTTCCAACCAATCTTTAGGATTGCGGACTGTTTAACTAACTAATTACTTTAAAATTATTTAATAAAATATCGAGTATTTCATCAGTTATAGACAAATCCAAATATCAATATTGTCACAATGAACAATTTTTAATCGTTACTGTTTCAACCATCTTGAATCTAATGTTTGCTTTAATTTTAAATGTCTTTGAACACTTAAAAAATTAAGTAATGGTATTTTCTTAGTTCACTCCATTTCACTTTTTTTATTCAAATATCCCAACAATATGTTGCGAAATTAAATCCATACTAATTGCTATTAAGTCAAATTAAAGCTGAAGTATTTGGTCATTTTTCAAATATAAGTGGTAACGTAGTGGAAATATAACAAATATTTAAATTATATAGTCATTAAATAATATCTCTAAGTAATATTCGTGAAAGAATTTCAACTTTCTTTTAAAACTGAATGAACTTTACTATCTAATATAATATGCTATCGTTTTCCCAATTAATGCAATTATTTGGATATTTACTATTATATTCACAACCAAAGTTATTGTATTCCAAATAATAACATATATACTGCAGACAAATAGTGCAATGGTTCATTCAGAATGTTTAACTTAACAAGATCACTTGATATAACAGTGCGATTTGGAGCAACCATGCGACCCGAACGTACAATGCAGAAATTTACAACCAGGCTACGAATGTGGCCCTTGTCCTGTCGGATATACTGGAAGCAGTGGATTACGTGGCATGAGTAGAGAGGACGCAATACGTAATCGACAACGCTGTTACGATATAGACGAATGTTCCGATGGACGAAATGGCAGTTGTATGGAAAACTCACAATGTATCAATACAGAGGTTCATATCAAGTTTAGATTTGTTTTCATAACATCCGTTTTTCGTAAATTTAATAAAATATTTTCTTTTTTAAATCAGCTTTAGACATTTGCACAACTAACGAAAAAAAGACAATAAACGCTTAATTGCACAGTATAAAAGTACATAAGCCATACGATTATTTACGCTACTATTAAATAATTTTGAAGAGGTTTTAAGAAATGGATGCTCAAAATTATGTGTATTATAATAGTAAAGGTAGGTCAATGAGGCAAGTTATTGTTTAGTGCTTCATTTATTCAATCCATATTCTAATAATGATACAGTTTTGTAATTTTTCATCTTATTGCGTCTTTCGTATTGACAGACCTTTCTTGCAGAATTCAAAATAGGAACGAGGTATACATACATATCCATCGCGATCCCTTCTTAGACGTTTTTGGCTATTAGCACATGGAATGTAAGAAAGAAACACTATGGCATTTGTGGTGTAGAAAAACTAGATCAATAATTTTAACACTTTCCAATCTCGCGGGCATACTCTTCAGAAGCACAAAATAGAAAATAAACAGTTTGTGTGATGCTGACAAAAACTGATGCCATCGACAATTAAAAATTTTCATCCATGTATTTTTTTTTGTATTGTAGGTACGCTCATGTAAAAATGTAAAATGTGTATTCTAGATTTGTACGCTCAACAAATTCTGCAATTCGCT
Organism: Leptodirus hochenwartii; assembly: GCA_947310635.1. NCBI lineage: Eukaryota > Metazoa > Arthropoda > Insecta > Coleoptera > Leiodidae > Leptodirus > Leptodirus hochenwartii. The sequence continues at coordinate 3,634,765 of OX371182.1, read as the reverse complement.
TGGAATTAACCGTTCAACTAATTTAATTATAAAAAAAACGGTTATGATAGCAATAATAATTGCCGTTTCGTCCTTAGGGTTCCTATCATTGTGGTCCCTGTAATGCCGGCTTTGTACGTGACCAACAGCGTGGCTGCCAGCGTGGTGAGGGCTATTGCCCCGATGGTAGCCAATGTGATCGAAATGCGTACTGTCTGGCTACAACACAGGGTCGATTCAAGTGCCACTGTAAGGTGGGATGGGCTGGAGATGGTACCCAATGCGGAAGTGATAGTGATATGGATGGATGGCCGGATTATGACCTACGATGTCACAGTGAACGATGTCGAAAAGTAATAGCATTAGTGCATTTACAATACTTTATATAATTTTTAACTTAAAATGAAGAAATATTTCTGTCTTTTGAATACTTCAGGATAACTGTCCAAGTACGCCCAATTCTGGACAAGAAGATGCCGATGGTGATTACATGGGAGATGTTTGTGATCCCGATGCAGATAACGATGGAATTATTAACACTCCCGTAAATAAATATTTGATTTAATCCATAACAAAAATATGCTGATTATCGATTTGTAATAAGAGTTAGGGTGTTTGGTTGATAATGTATACACTGTTTTTACGCTTTGTAGGATAATTGCCCTCTTGTGTACAATCCCAATCAAGAAGATACCGACCGCGGTGGTGGTGATCGTCAGGGGGATGCTTGTGATAATTGCCCCACTATTGCTAACCAAGACCAACATGATATAGATGGGGACGGATTGGGTGATGTGTGCGATGAAGATATGGACAACGATGGCTTGACCAACACACATGATAATTGTCCTCGTAAGGCCAACCGTGATCAGATCGATGGAGATCGGGACGGTATTGGGGATGCATGCGATAATTGTCCAAAATCATATAATCCGAGACAGGAAGATACGGATGGAAATTTAGTAGGGGACGCATGTGACGGAGGTGCTGATTCAGATCAGTAAGAAGATAAAAAGTCTATAATAAAATAAGTATAATAATATCATATTAAATTGAGATAACGAGGGATATGTACGCCTAGATCGCAATTAAAAACAACTGGTGAGGTTCTTGGACGCCTGGTCAGACGCACCTGGAATATAATTTTTTAATAGTTAAATCTTGGACAGTTGTAATAGTAGCGGTAGAAAAGCATTTTAATTCATTGGTTTCTTGTTGCCACATTTGAGTTATCAAAAGATCTAGGATGTTTAGGATACTTATTTTAAATGGAAAATTATTTAATAACTTTTGTTAATCGCAAATTGGTCACTATGACTTTAAATAAATCAATAGATTATCATCCAGATACCATTACACAAAGCAAACTAAAAGTATATTTCGAAGGCTACGATACCTTCTTCAGTAGCACAATAATGACAAAAATAATACATTGTGCCACTTATCGGAGCTGCGATACTTTAATTAATGAATAATTATATTTATATAATTTACAACACTTTTATGATAGCTTATTAAAGTAATTTATTATGAGATTATATCTGAAGTCTGAGGTTTTTGAGTTTGCAGTGCACAATTGTCTTAGTTAGTTAAAGAGTCCGCAATCCTAAAGATTGGTTGGAAACAGCACGCCATGCCGATCTATCCTGAGCTAATCCCTTCATCTCCCTATAGCTATTCATCTCAACGTCTTCAACTATCTGACTCACATACTCCAATCTAGGCCTACCTACCCCTCTCTTTCCCTCCACTCTACCTTCTATGATCAATTGCATAATCCTCCCATGCCTAAGAATATGCCCTACTAATCTGTCTCTCCTACGCTGTAACACTCTCCAAATACTTCTCTTCTCCCCTACTAACTCTAGTACAGCTTCATTTGTTACTTTATCTTCCCAACCAATCCTCATCATCCTCCTATAACACCACATTTCGAATGCTTGTAATCTACGCTTCTCTTCCTTTCCTATAGTCCACGCCTCACACCCGTACAGTGCTACACTCCAAACATATACCTTCAGTAATCTTTTTCTAATACCCAAGTCAATATTTGATCTTAAAATCTGTTCTTTTTCTACGAATGCCTTCCTACCCTGTGCTATCCTACACTTTATATCTACCTTGCTTCGATTATCTTTTGTGATTCTACTGCCTAAATAACAAAAATCTGACACTTCTTCGATTCTATTATCTCCTATTGTGATCCTCATTTTTCTACTGCATTCCTTTTTGTCACACCTCATCACTTTAGTTTTACCTATATTTATTTTCATGTTAAAATCCCTAGTCAATACTGCCTGCATACCATTCAATACCCTTTCTAAATTCTTTTCGCTTTCTTCCAATATAGCTATATCTATATTCCAATTGTCTTAATCTTATTAAATATAATTTAGAATCGTTTATGATATTAATGTTCGGGCTTGTTTCCGTATTGATATATTTAATAGGTTTAAACGTAATTTTTTTTATAGTGATGGTATACCCGATCATATGGATAATTGTCGAAAAATACCAAATCACAATCAATTGGATACGGATGGTGACGGAAAAGGTGACGCATGCGATCAAGACGCTGACGGGGATGGCATTTTAAATGTTAATGATAATTGTATTTTAACACCAAATCCATATCAAGAAGATGTTAACCGTGAGTTGAAAATTTATTACTATTTGCACTAATTCCTTACATTCGCTATCTATGTTGTCCCACCAACTACGATTTCTACTTTCTCTTTTTATCTTTCAATTACATCAGCTAATTTTAACCTATCAACATCTACTCTAAGTTGTTTTGCCGTCTGTATAAGTTTCTTAAATTGCATCTCTGAGTTCAGAAAAACTGATTTTGACCGATTGCAATAAAAAACGTAACGATTGAATCTTATTAGTGTATAGGTAAGAGAAAGGTTTAAGAAACTGATTAGAACCATTATGTCGGGTAAAGAATAGATTATGAGGGTTTTGATCATTAACTTTATCAGCTCCTGGGTTGCTCTTACAATTCTTAATCTGATTAATTTGATTTCTAAACCTCTCTTCAACAAATATGTAATCTATCTAATACCTTCCTATATCTCTTGGCATTTTCAAAGTATATATCCTGCGCTTATAAATCGTATTGGCTACACATAGTTTATTATTATACTAAACTCGACTAGTCTGTGCCCTCTATTAATACGTGTACCTGTTCCATGTTCTCTTACCGTTGATTCTTCATCTCTCTTACCTACTGCTGCATTCCAGTCCAATTAAGTTTTGCTGCCCTTTTACATTTGCTAACCGAGATTCAATCTTAATATAAACTGCTTTTACCTCATAATCATCGTGACCTGTGGTTGACATATATACCTGTATTATTTCTCTGTGTGTTGGCTTAGTGTCCAACCCTAATAGTTATAATTCTATCACTAACTTGGCAATAGCTCTTTATGCTACTTCCTATTTTATTCATTATCAATCCTACGCCTATGTTCCCATTATCTAATGCTGAGCTGATTATTACATATTCTCCTGACTACGTACTACCTGATCTTTCCATCTAACTTCGCTAATTCCTACGATATCTTCATTTATAATTTCAAATTCTATGTTCCTATCCTATTAAGTCTACGGACATTCCACCCTCCGATGCATATAATGCTCGACATAGTGGTTCTAATTGGTTTCTCAAAGCTTTCTGTTACTCACACACTAATATGATAAAATCATTACGTTTTTTATTATAATCGGTCAAAGACTGTAAGAGTTTTGTACAAAAACATTATATATAAGTCCATCTTGAATCGGCGACGTTGCTCAGCTTCGATCCATATCGATAAAAAAAGCGTATAGCATATATTGTCATTCTAGATAATGGATTTGGAGACATTTGTGAAGACGATTGGGATGCTGACTTAGTACCTAACTATCAGGATAATTGTCCTAATAATTCAAAGATCTATTCAACTGACTTCAGTACATATCAAACGGTTGTGTTGGATCCTGAAGGTGATTCACAAATTGATCCAAATTGGGTTATATACAACAAAGGTGCTGAAATTGTTCAAACTATGAATAGTGATCCAGGCCTTGCTGTTGGTTTTGATTCTTTCGGCGGTGTGGACTTTGAGGGGACATTTTTTGTAGAAACGGATATTGATGATGATTATGTTGGATTTATATTCAGGTAAAATTTGCTTGGGAATGAAAAAGTAAATAAATATAAACCAAAATAACTTGTCACTGAATAGTTATCAGAGTAATAAGAAGTTCTACACTGTAATGTGGAAGAAGAATACTCAAACGTATTGGCAAGCTACACCGTTTCGGGCTGTTGCTGAACCGGGTATACAGTTAAAATTGGTAGATTCTAGCACTGGACCGGGTCAAATGTTGCGAAATTCTTTATGGCACACGGGCGATACGGATCGTCAAGTTAAACTATTGTGGAAGGATCCAAGGAATATGGGATGGAAGGAAAAAACAGCTTATAGGTAGCGTTTCCTTTATAATTCTGGAACATTTTTTTTTTTTTAATAATTATTTAAGGTGGCTGTTGTTACATCGTCCAAAAATCGGATTAATTCGTTTGCGCATTTTCGAAGGAGAATCCCAAGTAGCGGATACTGGTAACGTCTTTGACACTACATTAAAGGGTGGTCGACTTGGAGTGTTCTGCTTTAGTCAAGAAATGATTATTTGGTCGGATTTAGTATATCGTTGCAATGGTAAGAAATAGTTACAATTAACAAAAAGTTGCCACAATGAAGCCGTATTGTAATTAATTGCCAGCGAAAATTATAAATAATTTAATGGACTATATATTCATTTGTTTTTATAGATGATGTGCCAGAAGCAATTTATAGAGAACTACCTGAAAAACTGAGGAAATTAGTTAATATTGACTCGAGACAAAGCCAACATGGTTAACAACTAATTAAGATATTTTTTTAACAATTTTGGGTTAAAAAACAGTGGAATGGTATGGAAAATAATGTCTAAAATATTTATTTATTTGCATTCATGGTAATGCGAGTACCCGGGATATTGCAGTACTTACTTATTTCGCTAGCATCAATTTAGTACATGTTTCTCTAATACATAAAATTTTGGTTATATTTTCATGGTAAAAATAGTGCTAAAGTTCCCTGGTAACCAAAGACAATCACTGCGAACTATTTACATTGCCAATTATTGATATGGTTATGAGGTGCAATAATATGCAACATTGCCAACGACCTCAACTTCAATAATGCTGAGGGTCACATGTGCTATATTCAACTTAATATCGTTTATTTGCCATATAAGCCCAAAAAAACAATGTCAGTCATTTGCATTATTTCTATTTAATCAATTTTGCGAATGGAAAATATTCGACAGTAATTAATATCAATTATTTCTGAAGCCTAATTCGTATCTCATTCACTTTTAATCCACATATTAGCAGATATGAGTTATATTTAGATGAAGGCGAGCGAGTTTTATATAGCTATGGTGTTAAGAGCGATTAGCTTAAAACCAAGTGAGATGCGGAATTTGACTTCTGTTGCATTTTCGTGGCAATGTATAGTACAACGAAATGCATCCATTTCTCACATTGTTACGAATTAATGTAGTAATTACTGTACAAGCCCATATTCTCGTTTTTAATGATATGAATATAACCCAATAAAAGCCTTTAACTTACAAGTTTGTCCCAACTTTAAAAATCGCAAATATATTTTATAAATTCTCATTTCTTATTGTTTAGAAAGCAAAGTTAGATATGAAGTCAACATAGTCAGAAGATATGACAAATGTATACATTAAAAAAAGTGTATTTTATTAAATTATATACTAGGTTTTTTCTTGTGCTACTGAAGATGGGGGCATAGCCTCCGAAATGCGCATCTAGCTAATAAATGCTTTGTGTTACGGTTTGTTGGTGATGTTTTAGACAACAATTACGATATTGTTAATGTTCGATACCTGGAAGATTTTGGTTGGAAAATGCATTTGTGATTCAATTTATATCAACAATTTGATACTGGGTAATATGAGCATTGCATAAACCGTGACGAATGTTTTATTTTTCATTGATTTTTGAAAGACAAGGATTTATTAAAAATTAACGTCCCTTACTCCAAACATCCCTTTAGCTACTAAATATAACAATATATTAAAATTGAAATTTTAAATAATCTTAAATAATTATATATTAATTTATATACCTACGTTTTGCGGTATTCGAGGCTTTTTGATATATTTATATATCTCAATATTAAGTCCTATTACGACTTTTTGGAAAACGGCTAAAAACTTTTTGGATAAAACGGAAAACCTATATAGGTTAAGGATAAATAAAATTGTTTCTCTAAAGTTTTAACCAAGATATATATTTCTTATTTAACCAATTTTAAAAGATATAATGTGACTTGCTGTACATATAATTTAAAGCTAAACTTAATAATTATTTGCAATTACTTAAATAATGATAAACATTCTCCATTTTGCATCAAATCTGTATAAACCAAGTAGAATATATCGTTAAAAACAAAGTTATGAAGCATCTAATATCATTAGAAAAGAGATAATATAACCACACTGGTGATTTAAATATTTTATGCCTTTTTGAAAGTAAATTTAATTTCCTCATCACTTTGTGAAAATAAAATCTACAATATTATAACTTACGTTACTTACTAGCCAAATATATAGTTGTACATGCCAATTTCTAAGTGTCTATAAGCTACAGATGCTATTACAATATCCATGTTTTTTATCCAGAATTAATTTAACGAAAAAGAGGAATTTTGTCTTTTATACTAGGTGAAGAAGTGTGAAAGGAAATCAAACTTTAAAAATTGGACAACATTTCTATTAAGCATATAAAAAAAAACGTAAACGCTCTTAGTGGAGCATCATCCCAAAAATATATTACAGAACAAAAATAGCAATGTAGTAAACGTTACAATATTTCTCATGCAAATGTTGAAAGAAATTTAACCGCATTGTTTAATGTATGTTGTTTAACGGAAAAACTTGCCATTTTGAAAATTCAGCTTCTTATTTTTATACACGATAAAGTAAAGGTTTAACATTTTATTACTTTTATAATAGTATTAAAAATTCAGTTATAATTCAGAATTGTCAATTAGTATAATCTCAAGACAATTTTATACGTTTTTACATGATTACTGCGAAACATATTACTTGATTGGATTATATAAATCCGCATGTAAACATAGTCATAAAAACGATTTTCAATATCGTTACTTACTAAGCATGTATTTACAATAGTTTAACCTTATACAGACTACATTAAAGACTTAAATCTCGGAAATTGAACAATTGAAAGCTCGAATGCCTTCTGCAATACTGTTCATCTCAAAGACGTATACGCATGTGTGATTCTAGTAAATTTCCGATGAGATATGAAGTATTTTAAGACTTCACAACTAGGTAAAAATGTACATGTTCTTATCCAGGGATATCTGAATGAAATCAATCAACAATGAAATAAAACTTCGCTTACCAAATATTATAGTTAGTGTATGATTTTCGGTTACTACATCAATATGTTGTATCAGTGGCCAAGATTCGTTGAATGCGCCATAATAAATTAGTTGGTGATTTAGACTGGCCTGGATTTAGGATATTATACGTTAGCAAGAAATAATGAGAAATACTAGATATATCTTTTTTTTTTTAATTATCACTACGGTGTTAAATTATAATATAGAATATCACCCAAATATCGTAACAAGCATTAAGTAGCTAGATGTACATTTCAAGCGCTATGTGCCCATCTTGTGCTACTGAAGATGGGCGCATAGCGCTTGAAATGTACATCTAGCTACTTAATGCTTGTTACGGTATTTGGGTGATATTTTATATTATACTAGATATATCGACTATTGTCAAATGTGCCATGAAAAATATTTATACATACGGTTTATATATAATAGTTTATTGTACTTAGTTCATCCCGTAAAACTGACGGTTATTACCAACGAGTGATATATTTTCAAGTAATTCTCAATATTTAAACCTTAATAGTAACATAAAAAGAAGCTATTGCATTTTATTATCAAAAATCTAATTATAATCTAGTAAGTTTGAAATAAATAATTAATCGTTAGAAAATACAAATACATCACAAATACTACATAAATTATACATAGTATTACCTCCTTAAAATTTAGAAGGAAATCAACAAAATATGGAATAGATGTACATAATATATTGAATTAAGAATTTTAAATATTTAAATATATATGTAAAAATAATCACAAGTGGTTACTGCAATATTCATCACGATTGCATTAAAAACACAAACACACTTCGGCAACCAAACTAGTCGTGTAAAATGTATTTCACTTGGAGTGACAAATCCCAAATGAAGAAAAAATATACATTTTATCAGCATATACGCCTTCTTTTAGATAAGGTCTTTTAGACAATGAACAAGATATATTTTGATACAAGATTCGGTGTGTCACACTTGATATATATATATAAACGACTAGATTAAATGTGTGCAGAGTATGTATATATATCCTGAAAAACTTATAACAACTTTAGATGCAGTATCTTTATGGCATCTGTAAGATAATATACAAATATAAAATATAGTTTTTAGCTGTTCTTATATAATGAATACTTCGTAAAGAAAAAAGAAAAAGTGAACAGAAGTACAATGTAATATGTTATGACATACAATATCAATGTTAATTCCAATTTAAATTGGAACAACGTAATTATTAATTATTGATATAGCATACATTATAGTATATTCTTATGTTCATATACATAAATATTTGAATGTTCATTACACAAATGTTTCAAAAAGGTTCAAACAAAATTGAAAAGTAAAAAAAGTCGCTTGTATCGAAAACGTACCTTGAAAATGGAATTAATTGCAATTAATTATAAGATGAACCATTATCTGCATAAAAATCACATTTTTTTTCCTTTTTGATATATTTCGGGAAACGTTAGAGATAATTTTATATCCATATTGCTGTTCGTTACTTTTGATTGAATATACGAAACATGTTTTTTATTCCTTTTTATTAAAAAAAAAGTGAGTTTGTATCGGATACAATTGATTTTAGAAAGTTTACAACTGCGCAAATAATAATGATTATATAGAAGTGACGAAGATGTGTATTTAATTTAATACTTTGCGCAATATTACTTGTTGAACTCTTTACTCAACGCAATTGCCAACTGCAAGTCTTCTTCCTCCTGTTTTATCATCTGCACTCGTCTTTGTTGCATTATATGTAAATCATCGTTAGAAATCCATGTGCTATCAAACCGTTCATCTTCAAAGTTCGGAGGAACCGATGCACGACCGCTACTCGATTTAAACTCTTTACTTATGCCCGAAGACATAAGTACATTGTGCAACGGTGCAGATTGTCGCCCAGTGGCCGTTTTTGCGGCCGCCAATTGATCACTTTCAAATTTAGCTTCCTCCTCAAATGCAATATTAGAAGGATCCTCGTACCGGTAATCTCTAAACGGATCATCCGTAAATTCTAATCTTGGAGTAGATTCACTAACGCAAGCATTACTGGTGGATGATGACATCCCTGGTGTTGTTGTCGATGAAAACTGAATATATTGAAGGTAATATAATAAAAGTTAGTTGATCACGGTAGTAGTGCTGTTTGGTTAAGACGGTTAAGGCTGTAAGTAAAATGTTATATTGTTAGATAAAAAATATTAATATCGCCAAAGTTAATATGGAATTATTAACTATTAGGCGTAAAACACCGATACTACAAGAAAAAAATACACGAAAATTTGGCATGCAAGCATGCAAATATATTAAGTTAAATAAAGAATAAACATTTATAAGGCTACCCCGATATAATTTCATATAGTTTTATGTATTGTAATAAATACCATTGTGTTAAGATTGCATTATTATTACACGTCTGTTATGTTAGGGGGTTGTAGCGTTTGTTTGCTGGTCTTTCGTTTATGTGAGGCAGTTTCCAGTGTTTGTCTGTTGAGTGTTGTTTTTGATGTTGTTGTAGAACTTTAGGTTTTTTATATTGGGTAAAACATGCGTCCGCAATCATTCGATGAAGAATATTTGTGTGTTTGTACAGTGAAAAAAAAAACTATAAAATGGGAAACGAACGTTTCTAATGACAGATGTGCCTTTATGTGTACGCATATCCGTATTTGTGCTGATTATATCAAATGTTGTAATATCTACATGCTTAAAATTAATGTAAGTTCTTACCTTGTCTTCAAAATTTGCAAAGTCAGCAAATCCACCACCCGCGGCAGAGCCGCTTCCAAACTGATCGGTCGCACCAAGCCCAAACTTATTTAACGAAGGTGGCATGGGTCGGGGAGGAGCAGGTCGTGGTGGTTTGGACTTCTTGGGTGGAAGAGCCGGACTAGGACTAGTAGATCTACCTAACGCCTCATCCCTAGTAGGGGCATGCAACACCGCAAACGGATCACAGCCGAAAGCATCCTTGTTGGGCTACAAGATCGTAACAAAAGTAAGAAAAATATAATATTTATTAATTGATTCGGCAGTACCACTTTGAATCTCAATCATAATCTGGTTATAAATCGCAACAAAATTATTCTTAAACTTAAACTTAAAGCGACTTAAACTAGCTGTTGCAGGGATTAGTGAAGTTATATGGAAATAGATAGAGATAAATAAAGATAAAACACATACGTGTGGTTAGGAGAATATAGAATAATAAGCACAGCGTCCAAAGAATTTTATTATTATTTGTAATAAATAAATAAATCGATTAGTAGATAGTTATTGCCAAGTTAGCTATAGAATTATATATGTTAACCAGTTTGTGTGCACAGTAAATTGCATTAAATTTTAAACATATAGTGCTAAATTGCTGCAAAATTGTTTCTATGTTGGTTTACCTACGATTATTACAAGAGATTATTTTTAATAATCTCTCTTTTAGAGAGAACTCAAAAAAAGATAATTAACATTGTGTAGTTTTCTTACGGGTTTACAAAAATTTCACTAAAGCGCATTTGCCATTTCTCGAATATATATAATTCGTCTTGTAATATATGTTTAGTCTTAAAATAAATAAATGTACCTCAGGTGTAATTGAAGTATTATTACTATCGCCAAAAGCGTCAAATGGGTCCTTCTTCACTGTGCTATCCGAACTAAATTCATTAAATGGATCCTGCGCAAATTGGTCCTACACATGAAATAATATATTTAACATACAGATAAAGTAAATAATACGGTTAAATTACTTACAGTTGAATTTGAAAATGCGGATGTAAAGCGATCGTTGGATCCACAGGCATTGCTACTACTTTTAAAATTATCTAAGAAATAGAAAAGGATTATTATCAAAATTGAACTCATTACCATTAATATTAACAATTGAAAATACTGTGGCAATAAGTTTTAAATTAATCTAATAATTTTAGATTTAGATTTAATCTAATAGATTATAATATGTCTATTCATTTTCTTACCATTTGTGAATGGATCAATTGAATATTCAGAAGTAGTTTTTATATTCTCAATATAAGGGTAATTTTCCTTTTCATCAAAGCCATTCTAAAACAGATGCAATATATTTATGAAATATATAAATATAGGAAATAACATCAAGTCCGAATGCGCTTGAACGTTTATGTTCAATAAAGCAAAAATTCAAGTACTTTCCTAAATTCTGATGTACATAGTTAAAAATGTATAAAATGTGACCGATATATTAAAAGTGACCGAAATGGAATATGAAATGTTATGTTGAATGTCGATAATTATATTTGCGTGCAACGGATCCATTAAAGTGCTAGTACACTAATTTACTAGGATTACATACTTCATTTGTCTGATTTTTAATGTTTCCTAAACGAGAGAATTGTGAATCTCTAAAATCTGGGTTCAAATGTAAAGTAGCGTCGGCAACATTTGAAGCATCGCCAGATTCTATCGCTGAATTACAAGCTGTTATAGCATCGTTCATCTGTTTGGTTTGTTCCTCTAATTGGGAAATCAATGCTTTTGTCTATAATTTAGTTCGTAAATTTATCAAGAGGAAAATGACACGCATGCAAAAGGAAAATTACTTGACTAATATTCAATTGTGAATCTTGTAACTTTGTTCCGAGTCCGTCTAATTTTACACCATTCTCTTTTTTCAATCGTTCTAATCGTTGCTCTTCCTGTTTTAAACTTTCCAATTGTTCTTTCCTACTTAACAATTCCGCTTCTTCCGCTGAAATCACATCAGCCTGTTCGGATGCTTGTGTACATAGCTTTTGAACCTTAAATAATTATAATAATTATGGTAATACGTACATAAAGTAGGCGTATTATAAACCATTAGGTCAAACAAGAAGTATATTTGGGAAAAGTTTAAATAACCAAAACCAGAAATATGTTCATAAACTGCAACACGTTTTCTATCGGTATTCAGTGTAAGAGAACTATCAAAATTGATTATTATATAAATATTGAAATCTATAGATCATTCAGAATTTAATCACTTTTTTAAATGCATAACTCATATTTTAATACCCTACCCTTGCCGACGTTAAGTAATTTTCATTTTTTTAAACTTTTGACTTGGAAGGAATAGAATATAATTCAGAAAACTGAATTAAAATTAATCGATTATTATTTATCCAAACAATCATACTTGACTTTTAAGATCTCCCAATCGTTTGTGAGCTTCTCCTTTTTGATTTTCCAGTTGTTTCAATGTAGCAGCTAATGTATCCAATTCGCTCTAAAAAGATAGATGTACAGAAAAAGTTACAAATTGTTACGGATAAACAAAAAGTTACACATAAATCAGAAATGAAAACCAAGTGCGTAATTTGAGGGGCCAAGCATAGATATTTGGTATCACCCAAATTTAATATACACTTACGTAACAAGTATATGGTTTATACATATTTGTCACTAAAGTAACAAGAATGATTTCGCATTTCTATATGTAACTAGGTATAAATTCTAGATGCATTGCCAATTAGAGCATAACAATTTTTTAAATTATTACGATTGTGTACAATTTTTACTATTATCAGTATCACGGTGAATATATTTGTAGTTTTGCGGTGCCAATGAATAAGGCTTATAATGTTTTGAGTTATGATTTGTGGGTGGTTTCAACACATTAATACCGTTGTAATGATTAATTTTTCAATGTATTAAAAATAGGTACATCATACTTGTAAATTTTTAATTTCACCGCTCTTAATCCGAATGCTTGCTTCTTTTTGCGAAATGTCCATTTCCAAAGATAACTTTTCGCTTGTAAGTTCTTCAATATCTTTACTAATCATTTCCAGTTCTGGGTTCGAGAAACAAGAATTGTTGTTTTCCTGCGAGATTATAAAATACATAAATTTATTACCGCTGTCGCACGAACAGCCTTTTTAATTTCCTAGGAGTTATATCAGGTCATTGTGAAAATGTATACGTTTATTGACATCTTAGCAAAAATTAGGAAAAAATCACGGAGTTTGTTATGTCGCCTATATGAACATGGTAAAAAAAGTCTCTTCGTAGAAGAAGTATTTTATAGTTTCCATTAGCAATATTTATAATAGATCAATACCGAATCGACTCAAAAATCATAATATAAACATAGTCAAATAGCGGAATATATCATATTAATAAAAGCAGTGAATACTAATTCTATAATGAAGGCTAACGCAAACGGCCAAATCGTGCCCAAAGGATAGAAACCTATTTTTATGTATCCTTGTCTTACTCAATAGAAAACAACATCCATGCAGTGCTGGCTCAAGGTGGTCAATAACCAAACGAATACAACGTTGCCACATGTACAATATTAACAAATACAATGAAATATCTGCATTTATTCGACTCAGGACTCAGATGATATCGTTAGCCGCAGCCCCAGGGGTTGCTATTGCACATTACACGTGTATGACGCTAGACATGCAATAATAGGTTGTCTACCGTAGTATACAGTTAGCCGTAAGTTGTAAGAAATTCTAAGTGTGTTTAAATTATAAGAGATAATTGAATGCGATGTCAAAGCGATAATTATTTTATATTTATTATAGAATCTGTGGTAAGATGGCATATGAAGCCATATAAAGCTATTTATTTATGCTATAGTACAATAGGAGTGATAATATAAAGCATAATAGTGGATTTAAAATCTCTTACTATTGATTGCGGTTTATCATTGGCTGTACGGCAGCTTGGAGGTATCATGTCTGGTGTTAGCGTAGCGGGTGGATCTATACCTTGCAGACATTTAGCAACAAGCCACATGGCTAATGCGAATTGCTCACTGTTTAACTTGCCACTTTGTCGTATGTCACACAAAGCCCTATGAGAATTGAACAAATTAAAAATCATATTAGTACTTTGATGATTTATAGCAAGTTGCGACTTTTTTTTGAGTAAAAGGCCACATAGCAAATTTTGACATAATCTAGCACAGTTATACAATGAGAAGTGAGATGTCCTTATTAGTTTAAATATAGTGATAGTGGTGGACCCTTAGTTAAAGAGTCCGCAATCCTAAAGATTGGTTGGAAACAGCACGCCATGCCGATCTATCCTGAGCTAATCCCTTCATCTCCCTATAGCTATTCATCTCAACGTCTTCAACTATCTGACTCACATACTCCAATCTAGGCCTACCTACCCCTCTCTTTCCCTCCACTCTAACTTCTATGATCAATTGCATAATCCCCCCATGCCTAAGAATATGCCCTACTAATCTGTCTCTCCTACGCTGTAACACTCTCCAAATACTTCTCTTCTCCCCTACTAACTCTAGTACAGCTTCATTTGTTACTTTATCTTCCCAACCAATCCTCATCATCCTCCTATAACACCACATTTCAAGTGCTTCTAATCTACGCTTCTCTTCCTTTCCTATAGTCCACGCCTCACACCTGTACAGTGCTACACTCCAAACATATACCTTCAGTAATCTTTTTCTAATACCCAAGTCAATATTTGATCTTAAAATCTGTTCTTTTTCTACGAATGCCTTCCTACCCTGTGCTATCCTACACTTTATATCTACCTTGCTTCGATTATCTTTTGTGATTCTACTGCCTAAATAACAAAAATCTGACACTTCTTCGATTCTATTATCTCCTATTGTGATGGACCCTATTCAGTGGAAATTGTATACCTCAAGAATTGTATAATAATAATAATAATAATCATCTTTATTGAGTTGACAAACTTACATTGTAATAATATTAAAGAATATACGGTATAAAAATAGTACAAGAAGAAGGTACAATATAATATCAATTACAGTCTTCCCGAGGGCGACAAGACTGCTTGATTAATACATAATTTTTTTCAGCTTGCGCATTAATACATAAATAAATTCTATTAGTATAATAATGTATATGCTGGTCTTATATGTATATTCTATAAGGTGTATGTGTATTATTATATATAATAATGTGTATGGTGAGAAATGAAAAATACACTATGAATTTAATTATAAGTTCCACAACAAAAGCCATTGCACTTACCAGATATGAGCTAGGATACTTTGTGGGACACCACTCTGAAGAAAAACATCTTTAATTTCCATACCGCTGACAAAGCCATCGCGATCAATATCACTTTTTACAAACAACATATCGGATTTTTCTCGTTCCTCCACCGTAACCACCCAATTCATATTATCTGCCGCAATAGAGCCACATCCAACGGGCATCTTTCCTGTTGTCACAGTGGTACTCTCTAAACCACTAATCAATACTGCATTTCTACCTACTGACGTGTTGATAACGCTATCTTTGCGGGTAGTATTCGTAGAATCAGTCAATATGTTGGATATGGGAGGTGGTTTGCTGGGTGGCGGTGGTCTCATCTGTGGCACAATTGCAATCGGTGGGGTGGAAGGTTGCGGGGGCATCTTAGGAAGCGCACTATCTTTCATCAATGTATTAGAATTCTTGCAGATAATAGATGTAGCGATTAACTCTGGAGGCAGTACAATGGGTATTGTATGCTTCTCAAGAGCTTTGTATACAAGATGCATGGCCTGCAGTGATAATAAAATAATGTAAGAAACTGTCGATATTAATCGCTGATAATGAGACTCGTTTTATAGGGAGTAAATATTGGAAACAAAAGCAAATGGCATAAAAGTATACCTACAGCGATAAATTCGCCACGATTCAAACTACCATCCTTATCTTGATCAGCCAATTCCCATATCTGTCCAAGTGTTTCTATAGGTAATTTAGATTCCATTAAAACTCCTTTTACTTTATTACCCGGTATGACACCATTCACCGGTTGCAAAGAATCGAAAGTTTTGTTGTATTTTTCACGTTCGGCAGCATTAATGGTCCATTCTACGGTTGACGATGGTAAAGTAGTAGTAAACGCAGTTGCACTTGGCGGCGGCGGCGGCTTCTTAGGTACCATGATAGGCACGTCACCCTAAAAAAAGGAATTAAATCGCAACCCCTTTACATCTATCTAAAGATATTATGTACAATCTATTCGCTAACAGGCTGTCTTGGTTTGCATTTGCATTTAAGTTTATGAATTGATCCATACCCGTAGGAGTTCATTTTTAAATATAATTTTCAGCAAAGAAAATTGTTACGACTTAAAATGGGAAGTGGTCAAAACTTTCGGATATGAACACACACAAATTTTCTGTTTTATATAGAAATTTTTAAATACTTTAGTTCCTATTAGAAAAGGTGAGAATAGGTAGAATTTTTATAATAGGTATTTTTGAGACACTCTAGACACTGGCAAGTACATTAAATATAAATTCGAAAAACGTAACATCCCGAGCGAAATATAATAAGAGTGAAATATTTAACGAAATCATGGAATACAGTTTTGTTTTGGTGATATAAATTATTTTAAAAAATATACCATATTTGGTGGCGGCATGTCTAAAGTAATATTGGACATATTTATATCGCGACCAGCTTGAGCCAAAGCAACAAGCTTAAGCGCTACAAATATTCCAGTCTTATCTAAACATCCACGTCCTCCAGGATCGGATAAATCCCATACCCGAGATAATACAACGTCACTTAGACCGGACTTTTTTAGAAACCGCGCTGCCTCCATAGCACCTATGGTACCATGGCCATTAGGATCCACCTATAATTGATAATACGATAGAAATGAAGCAATCAATGATAGTTTTGATTACTTACGTAAGCATAATAAGCTTCGTATATGGCGGTATGCTTTCCAGTTACCTGAAAATTTTTCTTTTTATTTTATTATAATTAGACCAAGGCATTTATTAGATCATGAAGCACAGATCGTTTCCCCAAATAACAACTGCATAATTTTATTCAGTATCTTTAAATACACCCTTGTCTTTGGACATAAAAAAGTCTAGGTATGCAATACATCATATATTACGCAAAGTGTTCATCACGCAACTTTTTCAATTAATTGTTCTACAAGTATATTAAATAAACTATTCTTTCAATATAAAATATACAGTACATATTGCTTTGAATTTTCAATTTACTCAATCTACGTATTCTAAGCATTAATATGTACGTATGATATTCAATTTAATTGTAAATATAGAGATCTATGGACAAGAAATTTTAATTTTTAATACCGTATCTTATACAATATTTTAATAGAAACTTATTACAAAATTAAAATATTCTTGTTTTATGTTTAATTAATCCTTCTACAATAAAAAGTATTTTTACATTATTTAATGAATGACTCTTTATAATTTTAATTATATTTTGTTTAAATACTTGTTCAATATACACGTTTAATCATTCATTAATAATTATATTCAAATTATTGAATTAATGAATCACTTTAAAAAGAATTATATATTTTTATGGATAATTGATGTTGTTGTTGAACACATATTTTGGAATAAATTTGTTCAATAACAATGCTACAGGAGGATGATGAGGATTGGTTGGGAAGATAAAGTAACAAATGAAGTCGTACTAGAGTTAGTAGGGAAGAAGAGAAGTATTTGGAGAGTATTACAGCGCAGAAGAGATAGACTAATAGGTCACATTCTTAGACATGGGGGTATTATGCAAATAGTTATAGAAGGTAAAGTAGATGGAAAGCAAGGGGTACGTAGGCCTAGATTGGAGTATGTGGGTCAGATAGTGGAGGACGTGTGGGATGAATAGCTATAGAGATGAAGGAATTAGCTCAGGATAGATCGACAGATGGCGTGCTGTTTTAAACCAATTCTTAGAATTGACGACTATTTAACTACCTAATAATGTCAACAATTCATGAAAAATTATATTCTTTTTAAAGAAATTTAATAATTTGAATCTCCCGCCAACCTCTAATAAAGCAATAGTAGCGACACTTGCGACTGGCCACCATACTACAAAACAGTATAATGTAGTATATAATAATGACTGTCATTTCTGGCTGACGTCACAACAGTTGACAGTGGGCATTTCATAATTTCTTACGCACAGCAATCGAATTTATTGTATAAGTGAATTTGTATGCAACGCGCGTATTAAATTCAATTAATATATTGCTTATGGCGATGCAATGGTGTGAAAGTATAACAAGCTGTCAAAATTTCGTTCCTTGGTCAATATACTAGCGCAGTCTTCAGTTATCTTCCCCAAGTATGGGCGAGGATGATATCGATAGATGTCGACACATGTACATCAACTGCTTAAATTTGATTCGTTTTCGCAAATAGACTTGCAACGTCTATATATGCATTGTCAATGCTCAATACAATACAATAACGTCACGCACTTAGAATAATGAAAGTTGATTGATAGAAATCCTTAAGAAGGTAAATCATTTGCATTTAATTTGAAGCCTGTATTTTGATCTATATTTTGCACCAGGCTTTTATAAGTTATTAAAACATTTATTAGTGTTATGCATTACTAAATACGATAATATGTAGGCACCAGCAACAATGATAACATGTCTAAGAACGTAATCAATGACGCAAAAAGCTGCAGATGCGAACGATTAACAGGCAACTAATTTGTTTATAATTAGCTTGAATATATTCTGGGACGATATACATGTATGCACCGGAATAAGCATTTGACTGCGTAAATAAAGAATATTAAGGTAAATAATAATTTTGAGGCAACAATATGAAATACCTGTGTTGGAGATTGCGTTCCAGCCATTATCTCAATTATTTTGGATTAAAGATCAAATAGTACCGGACAGTCGTTTAAAGCAATTGCAGCCGCGGATCAATAATTATAGTATACCATAGTACAAGAACTACAAACCTATCTAAATAAGAAGCCAATGAAATTCACCCCAATTTTCTATGTGCAAGTTGTATTTGTTTCGATATTGGGATTGACATTTGGATTCGATGTTGGTATTTGGCATTAAGTTTCGATATTCGGATTTGGTAACTGGTTTCGATATTAGGATTTCAAATTTGGATTCGATATTAATATTTTTTCAGAAGTTAAAACAGCTAAATATTAAACTATTGTATAAAAAATCACCCAAAAACCATAAAGCGTCGTTTACATTAAGATAATTTACTGGCGGTAAGCGCTTGTGGATAAATCGACAGGTTCTTTTTCGATAATTTGAATGAAAATCGACAGGTATATACCTCTGCTCTTTTTCGATAATTTTGATAAACAACTTACCTAACAGATTTTTGCTTATTTCATTTTATATAAAATTTTATTGGGATAAAATTAATAACACAAATAAGTTAAGTGACCATACGTCCCGCTTTTAGCGGGATAATTCCGATTTTCGGTAATTTGTCCCGCTTAAAGATAAAAATCATTATTGCCACGCTTACTACAAAAGTTTACCATTTACCCGTATAAAAAAAATTCTGCGGAACGGCTCGACAGATTTCAATGATTTTGGTGTTATATTAAAGCGATTATGTCTATTTTTGCCCATTTTGTTCAAAATTTAAGTGTATTTGCTAAATTGGTCGGAAATTGAAAATTAAGAATGACTAATTTTCCTCTACATTCATATAGACTTGTATATCATAATCAAAGGCATAGCGGCCATTTGTCATGTACAATCGAGTCAAAGAAATAGTCAATAATTGTGGCTTAAAATTATTCTAGGCGAGACCTGGCGATGCTATATATATATATATATATATACACACATAAATAATTATTTTTTACAAACATTTCTTATATTTAAATTTTTTTAATATTTTATTTTGATTTTTGTCAAATATTTTATAGCAAATTATGTTGGATTTATGAATTACAAAATAAATACGCAATATCGTCATCAAACAATCGGTCAATAATTGTATTTTCTTTTTTTAGTTTTTAAACTATGCATTTATGTCTGATTTGCCATATTCTTGGCAGTAGGTGTACTAGTGTATAGATAAAATTCGGATAATAAAAACGCGTTTCTTGATAACGAAACTCCACTAGAGCGGGAACTTTCTCAGAAAACGGCGAAAGTCTCGCTTCAACCAACGCAATCAACTTTTCGAGTTATATTCTTAGCTTCAACTTATCGTTCAAGGTGCCATTGAAACTGCCCATATAAAATAGCATGTGCCGATGAGAGAATGGGTTTGCCAAAAAATGTATGTTTAAGTTGAATTCCTCGCCTTGTTCGTCGAGAATGTGTAATCTGTGTGTGTGTTTATCGTCGTTGTCGCTCACACATCTAATATTAAAATATGTAGATGGCGATACCAACACGATCAGCAACTGTAAATTAATACGCGATTAATTGCGTGTTCAATTTCAAAGTTAGCATTTAGAAACATTTTTATATGGACTGTCCATGCTAAGATTATAAATTTTTATTAAACGTGAAAAAATGATTGAATGGGACATTTTCTAATGGGAAATGATAATTTTGATGAAAATCGACAGGTATATACCTTTGTACTTTTTCGATAATTTTGATGCTAATCGACAAAAGAATTAAAATTTTCGACAGGTATATACCTCTGTATTTTTTCGATAATTTTGATAAAAATCGACAGGTATATACCTTCTTTGTAAATAATTAAAAAATTTCGACAGGTATATATATATACCTTCTTTAAAAATAAGTAAAATAAATAATAAAAGCGTAATAGCATTGTATACAAGTAATTGAATAAGTACATTGGTAGGAAAAATATTAAAAAAATAAATAGAAAGAAAGTATATAACAAACTTTAATAAATTTTACTCAATTCACAATATAAAAGTGCGAATATAAAGAGATAGATACAAGGCGAAATTCTTTTGTAAAAATATTGATATTGTAAATTATGTTTAGTCATGTCCGCTATATGCAATCACTGATTATAAATATTTATCCTCAACTATAAGGATTAGTTGGAAACTGCATGAACATTACAATGGAATGCATTTGAAGAACTTTGAAAACTAAAGTACACTTGAAATTATATTGATTTACGTTCATTCCAAATTTATAAACAATTACGCGTTTCTAAAGAATTTTTTTAATTTTCGATATAAAATTGCGGAATTTTACAATTTTTCAGTGACTGGCGGAAGCTCTTTGCAATCCTAGACTCAGTATATGCGCCAAGCTCATCATCTATTTTACACAGTGCAGTGTACTGCACAGAAGCAACGCCACTGTATCAACGTGTTTGAAAATTGAATTGATACATTACTTCAAAGCAGTGCGTTGATTCGAAGCAACGCGGTTTGGTAAGATTCAGTAGTCCAGTGCAAACCTAAAACCGGTTCTCACCGAAACGCGGTTTTCACCGAAAATTGGTGAAAACGGTTAGTCGGTGAACCGGTGAAAAATCGCTTGCACCGGTTTCCGGTTTGATTGGCAAATATTCCCAGCACTAATTATAATGAGTATTCAATGTCTGTTCAATAATTGTTAATAACCACTCTTGATTTTGATTCACTTAGAAAGGGAGGCAAATTGTGTACCGCCCCAGGTGGCAAAAGCTCTAGGTACGCCACTGTAAATATGCCATTGAATATTTGCAGTCTATAAGAATTATTGATAGTCGTAGATTTTAGCTACGTCTCATTTAAATACACGAAATATCATAAATATATTGCATACGGATATGTGCAGTCTATAAGAATTGCTACGTTTCATTTAAATATACGAAATAACAGTGTACGCGATACACCCACAATCCACACAACCAGTGTCATGTTTTTGTCCATCCATCCAAAGACAGTATGACCAAATGTACGAAGCTGGCACGAAGTGACTGCCAACTGAGTTAATGGTGGAATAAAAGAACGCGCTCGGCGTAAATACATACATATGACGACGGTGCGACAGTAGCCGTATAGAAAAGGGTGCAAGAGAGCTAGGTATACAACACGAGAGGACATAGAAATCCACACACAAGCAATCGGAGTATCGTCAGACCGTCAGACTGACACACCAAAACGACCCAACGAACCAAGCCTAGTTGCTCTGCTCTTTGTTAGATATGTATATGTGCCTGAGAGTCCGGCCATCTTGTGTGTGTATAAAGAGAATCCGATTCAGCGTTGTTAATAAGGTTTTTTTTAATATTATCTATTTGGTGTGTGTGTGTGTGTGCGTGAGTGATTGCTTCGCATATCTGGAATATTGAATTGTGTCGGCGGTGTGTTTTGTAATGGCCGGTACGATGAGAACGCGCTCCGTACTCCACCGACAAATATTTACCTTAAGAAGCAGTGTCGCGGAATCGAGGAATAGCCCCCCGCATTATCTAAATCATGTCTGTGCACTATGGATGCGGTGGAACACGTGCTGAAAGACTCGCACCAACCCTACGTTTGTTGTGTCGTGTGTTTAGTTGCGTTTTCGTCGTATAATATGAACGTGAAGTAAATGGATTTGAATAGCATGTACTAAATGCCGTGTGTTCGCGATATGAATTGTACGCATCATGTTTCCCCGTAAGGAAGAAGACTTCTTGAAAAGCACACATGATATTAATGTGTACTTGTAAGTATATACGTACGTACCGTTACGCATACCGATTTTTTTTTATACCTATAAAAAGTCGTCACTTTCACAATTTCGATTCAATATAACAATTAGATTGCGTAGGTCGATTGCATTCGAGCTACAGAAATACGCATGCTAGTCGTTAACATAATACCTGTACCATATAATACAAACAATCCTTATACATTTCACATCCCGTTCATATTCTCAAAGAAATCGATATAAGCTATCGCAGTGGGCTACCGGTTTAACGTATATAGAAGAATCGTACGTACGTAAGAGTTGTAAATACACAATTCTAAACACTGTCTAAAAACCTATCACTTTCAACGAATACAAGCGTTTTTAGACATTTTCGTCCATCGCGGACTAAAACTGTATTTTTTACGAGAATTTTTTTTTTAAATCTCTGAAAATAAATTTATTAACGTCAGAGAACTGGAAACGTCTACAAACCATCGCTTTCAACGAATACAAGCGTTTTTAGACATTTTCGTCCATCGCGGACTAAAACTGTATTTTTTACGAGATTTTTTTTTTTAAATCTCTGAAAATAAATTTATTAACGTCAGAGAACTGGAAACGTCTACAAACCATCGCTTTCAACGAATACAAGCGTTTTTAGACATTTTTGTGCTTCGCGGACTAAAACTGTATTTTTTACTAGAAATTTTTTTTTTTATCTCTGAAAATAAATT
This sequence comes from Leptodirus hochenwartii, assembly GCA_947310635.1. NCBI lineage: Eukaryota > Metazoa > Arthropoda > Insecta > Coleoptera > Leiodidae > Leptodirus > Leptodirus hochenwartii. The sequence continues at coordinate 3,611,215 of OX371182.1, read as the reverse complement.
TATTAACGTCAGAGAACTGGAAACGTCTACAAACCATCGCTTTCAACGAATACAAGCGTTTTTAGACATTTTTGTGCTTCGCGGACTAAAACTGTATTTTTTACTAGAAATTTTTTTTTTAATCTCTGAAAATAAATTTATTAACGTCAGAGAACTGGAAACGTCTACAAACCATCGCTTTCAACGAATACAAGCGTTTTTAGACATTTTCGTGCTTCGCGGACTAAAACTGTATTTTTTACGAGAATTTTTTTTTTTAATCTCTGAAAATAAATTTATTAACGTCAGAGAACTGGAAACGTCTACAAACCATCGCTTTCAACGAATACAAGCGTTTTTAGACATTTTTGTGCTTCGCGGACTAAAACTGTATTTTTCACGAGAAATTTCTTTTTTAATCTCTGAAAATAAATTTATTAACGTCAGAGAACTGGAAACGTCTACAAACCATCGCTTTCAACGAATACAAGCGTTTTTAGACATTTTTGTGCTTGGCGGATTAAAACTGTATTTTTCACGACAATTTTTTTTTTCATGTGTGAAAATAAATTTATTAACGTTGGAAAGCTGGAAACGATCACTTTCAACGATTTGCAATTTACAAAACTGCATTTGATTTGAACATTGTAAGAAGAATTTGTTCGATGATTAAGCGTTTGTTAAGCACATATATTTTATTTATACATACCGTCCAATTCTACACAATTATATATTTTTTCTAAATATTACCATTGCCCTATTTTATACCAATATTTTATACAGTCAAAACTCATAATTTCGATTACCCAGCTATATTGTTTGTGCTAAAAAAACATTGTGCTATTGAAGATGGGGGTATATCCTTCGAATTGCGCATCTAGCTATTAAATGCCGCGAGTTACGTTATTTGGGTCATATTCTATACTATTATTTAACACGCAGTGACAATTTTTTAGTTAGTCATCGATCATAAATATTAGTGGGAACATCTCGCCACGCCGACTCTCGTGAGTCAACACCTTCATTTTCCCTAGAGCATTCATCCCAATATCCTGCACTATTGGACAATGAACTCTATTCTATGTCTGCAGTTTTTCCTTTCCTTCTAATCTGTTATCTATAATTAGTTCCGCAATACCCCACAAATCTAAAAATATGACCTACTAGTTTATCTATCCTACGTCTTGTACAATCTAACGTACTTAAATCTAAATTTAACCCATATGTATATTTAAAAAATCTATATACATAGTATATCAATCACGATTCGTGATAGAGGTATTTTATTTAGTTTTTATCTTGTGCTACTGAAGATGGAGGCATAGCCTTCGAAATGTACATCTTAATACTTTAAGTTACGGTATTTGGGTGATATTCTATACTCATATATATATATATCGTTTTATTATATTATTTTTCATATTGTATCTCAAGCCATCACTTCCTGCATATAATTTAATACACATTCTAAATTCTACTCTATTCTATCGTTGGCGAACTTCAACATATATATTACTTCACCCTGAAATTAAATGATAACGGCGACAGTGTACACCCTTTCCAATTCTCACTTCCTCTTCGTCCCCTGTCAATTCGAATTAAAGCAGTTTGATGATGTTTATATAGATTGAAAATGGTTCGTATAACCATAATCAGTATCAGCTGCTTTTAGAATCTATAAAATCTAGCATTATCAAACTGTTCTAAATATAAGAATGCTGTATTAGTCATAATTATTGCTCCTGTAAGTATTCACATTACCGCTCTAGTCCCTCGGTGCTACCTAAAATGGAATTGGTTTTCCGTTAACTATAGTTTTACTTTATTTTCTAATCTCTAATAATGCTTGATAATATCATAGATGCATGCGACAGCTATTAGTACATGTGAGAACTATAGTCTACACCAGGGGTCTCCAACTTACGGCCAGTGGGCCCCATTGGACCCGCTATTAGATTTTATCCAGGTCGCCAAATGCGTGCTACGATACGATATCGATATATAATATATGTACTTACATTTGAATTACATCGAGGACTACATATACATAGAATATGCACAAATACACGACACTAAGAGAGCACTAACTGGTTCTATAGGAACTTATATTTAACACACATTTATGAACATTTGAATACATTGTGTTGAAGAATTAATTACAAGGTTGCGGCCAAGTTCTGAATGATTACTACAGTATTAAAGAATTTTACCAACATGATTTTTACCATTTTTCTACTATTATATTTTCTCAAAACACTGACCTGGTAGATGAAAGCCTTTCATAATTGGTTCACGATTTTTTTTTCAGAATCCTTTCGATGTAAATATTTTCGTAGTATTTGCAATTAGAAAATCTCGAGGCATTTCCTAAGGTCGTAACAGTTTATTCCAGATTACGATTGTATGATGCATTATATTTTTCAAATTTGTATTGTCCATCGAATTATCCGAAAAATCTGAATTCGTTCCAATTTAAGTGTTTAGTATTTTATTAAATAATTATTTTGCGAAAAATTGTAATTTACACAGGTCCACAAATGTAGCCATAATTACGTTATTCAACGTTGTAATGATATAAACTTTTCTAAACTTTGTTCAGAAGATTATTTAAGCTTTTGCAGCACTCTAACGCAATGGTATTTTTATTCAAGCTGTCGATATAAACGTAATTTTTATTTTACAGATACCATTTAGTTTTATATGAAACACCCTATGTTTATACAACAACTTAGGGCGTATTATAGAATTAGTCATAGAAGGTGGGATAGAAAGAAAAGATGTGTAAGGAAGATTCCCAGAGTAGATTAGAATATGTAAATCAGAAGACGTTAGGATGAATAGGGAGTTAGCTCAGGAGCGATCGACAGATGGCGTGCTGTTTCCAACTAATCCCTGGGATTTAGGGACTATCTGATGTATGATTGATTTAAAACTACATTTACGTGATATCAGTGTCAGATTCCAGTTGCAGTATGTCAAATTATTGGTTGATATTTCAGTTTGATGCATATATCATACTGGTGACTCCAATTAAATTCGTAAAACACAAGAATTATTTCAACCGCGCTATATTATAAACTATGGTTCCTCTGGGAAACGTAAGAATATCGTTTTTATAAATTACATTTTTTCTTAATTTTTTTTGTCATTTATCCAAATGTGTTGAACTAACCATTCTGTATTGCGTGCAACGGTATAGCAAACCTTTAGTCGATCATATTAATGATTTTACTTGAATGGCACCATTCTCTTTTCATATTGAAACTTTAATACAAGCGTATGCTGAGGTATATACATGCTTAATTTTGTGTAATCGTATTTTGATGTTTGCTTTTATATTTGTAATTTTCTATAGAAAGTCGAATGTCGAAAAGCTTGAAAACTTTGTACACCCTATTTCTGCTTTGAAAGTATTTCGCTATTTAATTTGTTGGGACGTTTTGGTGTCGCATAGCCTTTTTTTGGTTGTTCGTAAAAGTTATCACATGCATCGAAGATATTGTTAAAGATTATTTATAGGAGATTAGAAAATAAAGTAGAGGAAAGGCTAGGAGAAGATCAGTTTGGTTTTAGGAAAAACAGAGGGACGAGGGAGGCGATTCTAGCACTAAGAACGGTAGTAGAAAAAAGAAAGAGGGTAGGAAAGGTAACTTGCATAGCTTTTGTAGATTTAGAAAAGGCATTTGATAATGTAGATTGGGACATAATGTTTAGAATTTTAAAAGAAACGGGTATAGATTATAAGGATAGGAGAATAATTTTTAATTTATATAAACACCAAACTGCCTTAGTTAGAATTGAGGGGGAAGAAGAGGTAGCAAAAATAGGGAAGGGAGTTCGGCAGGGATGTACACTTTCACCGTTATTATTTAATCTATATATAGAAGATGCAATAAACAAAGTAAAAGAAGAGTATAGTGTAGGCGTGAATGTACAGGGAGAGAAAATATATATGTTGAGATTCGCCGACGATATAGCTATATTGGAAGAAAGCGAAAAGAATTTAGAAAGGGTATTGAATGGTATGCAGGCAGTATTGACTAGGGATTTTAACATGAAAATAAATATAGGTAAAACTAAAGTGATGAGGTGTGACAAAAAGGAATGCAGTAGAAAAATGAGGATCACAATAGGAGATAATAGAATCGAAGAAGTGTCAGATTTTTGTTATTTAGGCAGTAGAATCACAAAAGATAATCGAAGCAAGGTAGATATAAAGTGTAGGATAGCACAGGGTAGGAAGGCATTTGTAGAAAAGGAACAGATTTTAAGATCAAATATTGACTTGGGTATTAGAAAAAGATTACTGAAGGTATATGTTTGGAGTGTAGCACTGTACGGGTGTGAGGCGTGGACTATAGGAAAGGAAGAGAAGCGTAGATTACAAGCATTCGAAATGTGGTGTTATAGGAGGATGATGAGGATTGGTTGGGAAGATAAAGTAACAAATGAAGCTGTACTAGAGTTAGTAGGGGAGAAGAGAAGTATTTGGAGAGTGTTACAGCGTAGGAGAGACAGATTAGTAGGGCATATTCTTAGGCATGGGGGGATTATGCAATTGATCATAGAAGGTAGAGTGGAGGGAAAGAGAGGGCTAGGTAGGCCTAGATTGGAGTATGTGAGTCAGATAGTTGAAGACGTTGAGATGAATAGCTATAGGGAGATGAAGGGATTAGCTCAGGATAGATCGGCATGGCGTGCTGTTTCCAACCAATCTTTAGGATTGCGGACTCTTTAACTAACTAACGTAAAAGTTGTAATAATAATACATTTAAAATATTGTACACTGATTTTTATTTTTACGATATTGATAATAAATCAATATTCAAATTCAATTCTAATTTAATAAGATAATAGTGTAACGAATATAAAAATATATCATCTATTCGATTCGAACGGATGATGTATTAAAGTCGTGTGGTTATCACACCGCAATTTTTTCGTAGTATATCCCAGAAATAACAACAATTTTGTACCGTATATTTCATAGTTGGACATGTCTCGTACAGAATAATAGATTTTTTCTAGTACCTAATATTTTATCAAAAGCTTATACTAATAATTAGTTTTACCATAACTTTTCTGTAAATGCATACACTGTATTATTCCCATCACGCAATTGTTTCATTTATTGTTAATTATATTTACATACATACACGTTTGGTATGAATGACCTGCCGAATAACATTTTTCGTACATTTGATAGCGTTCTTTCGTTCCTTTTTACTATTGATTCTATTCTATTTTTTACTACTCTCCAATTTCGATTGCCTCTGTTTTGTGGCCATCATACCATCTTTAAAAACTTTCATTACTCCCCCGATGCAACTAAAAAACAACCACTACAGATTTGATTAACCATTACAATTACAAACTATTACAAAAATTACCGAACATTATCCTCGGTATTATATAATTATCGATCCTTAATCGATTTTACAGTAAATCTACAAATAATTGGTCAAGTATTACTTGATTTATGATCGTCATATGGATGCATAAAATGTCAATACAAAATAAAGAGGGTAACAAATTCATCACAACATTAAAATTTGTTCAGAAAATAATTAATATCTAGAGCATCAGAAATAGAAATTAAGAAAATGACGGATTGTAAACCCTTTACCAAAATATGGCAATTCATACATAAATGTGTACATTAAAAACTCAAAGAAAATACAATTGTTTCTAAATGTTGACTTTGAAAATCTGTAACTTTTGAAATTGCAGTGGTAATTAGCAGCGCATGCTAATTTGAAGACGTGATAGTTAACACTGACCGAGAATCTATCGGCGTCTGCAAATTCTAGTATTAGATGAACACACACACAGATTACACACTATTTCATATTCTCTCAGATCGAATTTAGAAAAATTTCGCGATAGTCAAACGTACAGAGCGCTCAGTTCAGGCTTAGCATATATTGTTACGTAAATGCAATTTCTTATCTGCACACGCTATTTTATATGAGCAATTTCAATGGTATTGAAAGAGGTATTTTATTTGGTTTTTATCTTGTGCTACTGAAGATGGGGGCATAGCCTTCGAAATGTACATCTAGCTACTAAATGCTTTAAGTTACGGTATTTGGGTGATATTTTATACCATTATTTAACACCGTAGTGATATTTAAAAAAATACTATACGTGTTTTAATTAACAGAATTTTATGTAAAGATTGTCAGCTAGTTTGTTTGATTAAAAAATTTTTTTTAATTGATTAATACTACCCGGTAATATTCCTTAGCTATTTTATTACATTTCCCATCTAGGGCCAATTACGATAAAATACGCAACAAAAACATTTTGTTAACAGGTGCTACCAATCGGCCTTAATTCAATTTTTTGTTTTTATACCCTATGGTGAACTTTATGGTCATTCATATTTTCCTTTTTATTTTTTTGCAGAATACGTATGCAAGCGCAATGGGCTGAATAAAAGGATAGTGTTCCGGAATCGATGATTCATCAAAATTTGGTAATATTTATTTCAAATTGTACTATAAAATTATATGCACGGAATAACTTGATTTAATATGTGAATGATTATCGTCCCTTTCGCGATATTTTTTAAATATAGATATGCCTGAAGAAGGCGGCTTGGCTCGAAAGACTAAATACGCATATATTACTTACCATTTATTTCTACGCCGCCGAAATAAATCAACTAATAGTTTTCTTTTCCATAAGTATGACATCTAATTACTTTGTTCAATTATTAATAAGCATGAATTATTCAGAAAGTGCTGTTATTATACATCCAAATCTTCAAATTTCTTCATATTAATGTAACTCTTTGAAGTAAACTATGAAGTAATTCTCAAATTTCTCTATATATTTTTGTAACTCTTTGAAGTAAACTATATAATATCAATGCCACGGTCATGCTATAATATAAAATGTGATATATACAGGGTAGTGCCTTTCAGGTATTTAGCTTTACTATTGCACTTAACCAGCTTTCTAGTATTGCATTTAGCTTTACTATTGCACTTAACCAGTTTTCTAGTATCTAGAAATTAATAAATTTACAGTTTCGTCAAACTATATTCTAGGAAATCGAAGAGGAATATTCGTTTTAAATCCCAAAAGATCAACAAAATGGATCTCGATCGATCGAAATCTGGATCTCATGTGTTAATCGCTAGTAAAATACGACTATTGTTCGTATATTATTTTAAAGCACACACTCTGTGCGTTAATATATTAATAAATATCAATTATTTTGGCAGCGGTTTTAAAGTTGCAATAATATCGTTTTAAAATTCGAGAAATGTAGTATTGTTTCAGACCAAAATCAGAACATCTTGTAATTGGACTTGATTTTTATTAAACAAATAGTTTTAATCACTGTAAATTGGACTATATAGATATTTTCTTGAACTAGACTGTTTTTTTTTTTTCATTTCTGAAGCAAATAATAGTTTTCAAGATCGATTTATGTCTTTATTACTGCCGATGTGGGCACTTTACTTCCTATAATAATTATACGTTGTTAAACACTAGACATGCATCGAAGATATTGTTAAAGATTATTTATAGGAGATTAGAAAATAAAGTAGAGGAAAGGCTAGGAGAAGATCAGTTTGGTTTTAGGAAAAACAGAGGGACGAGAGAGGCGATTCTAGCACTAAGAACGGTAGTAGAAAAAAGAAAGAGGGTAGGAAAGGTAACTTGCATAGCTTTTGTAGATTTAGAAAAGGCATTTGATAATGTAGATTGGGACATAATGTTTAGAATTTTAAAAGAAACGGGTATAGATTATAAGGATAGGAGAATAATTTTTAATTTATATAAACACCAAACTGCCTTAGTTAGTATTGAGGGGGAAGAAGAGGTAGCAAAAATAGGGAAGGGAGTTCGGCAGGGATGTACACTTTCACCGTTATTATTTAATCTATATATAGAAGATGCAATAAACAAAGTAAAAGAAGAGTATAGTGTTGGTGTGAATGTACAGGGAGAGAAAATATATATGTTGAGATTCGCCGACGATATAGCTATATTGGAAGAAAGCGAAAAGAATTTAGAAAGGGTATTGAATGGTATGCAGGCAGTATTGACTAGGGATTTTAACATGAAAATAAATATAGGTAAAACTAAAGTGATGAGGTGTGACAAAAAGGAATGCAGTAGAAAAATGAGGATCACAATAGGAGATAATAGAATCTAAGAAGTGTCAGATTTTTGTTATTTAGGCAGTAGAATCACAAAAGATAATCGAAGCAAGGTAGATATAAAGTGTAGGATAGCACAGGGTAGGAAGGCATTTGTAGAAAAGGAACAGATTTTAAGATCAAATATTGACTTGGGTATTAGAAAAAGATTACTGAAGGTATATGTTTGGAGTGTAGCACTGTACGGGTGTGAGGCGTGGACTATAGGAAAGGAAGAGAAACGTAGATTACAAGCATTCGAAATGTGGTGTTATAGGAGGATGATGAGGATTGGTTGGGAAGATAAAGTAACAAATGAAGCTGTACTAGAGTTAGTAGGGGAGAAGAGAAGTATTTGGAGAGTGTTACAGCGTAGGAGAGACAGATTAGTAGGGCATATTCTTAGGCATGGGGGGATTATGTAATTGATTATAGAAGGTAGAGTGGAGGGAAAGAGAGGGGTAGGTAGGCCTAGATTGGAGTATGTGAGTCAGATAGTTGAAGACGCTGAGATGAATAGCTATAGGGAGATGAAGGGATTAGCTCAGGATAGATCGGCATGGCGTGCTGTTTTCAACCAATATTTAGGATTGCGGACTCTTTAACTAACTAAACACTACCCTACGTTGTTCTATATTATGTAAAATTGGATAAAAAAAAATTTAATTTCAAAACATCTGGAAGTTCCTTTGCTGTTCTTGAAATATTAAAAGCAAGGAATATATAATATTCTACTCTAAGCAATGACTTTGATCGTAGTTTCCTTTTTATGCTAGCCTACTTCATGCATTCGTTATAAATGATTATATTATTTTATGTCATGTATATAAGTTGTTCATAAAAATATTGAGTGTCTATTGTATTAGACTTATTAATTGATACCAATGAATTCTGGATTTTGTGCCTGAGCTTATTAACAAAGATCCGCACTACACAATTCACTTGTTCAATAAAGCGTTTTAAAATCAACTACTTTATTTTAAGTATCGTGTCTATAAGGAGCGAATGTCATTGGAACAACGTTCAACTGTGATAGATAATAATGCCATTTTGACGTATTGTTTTTAATGCATGTTTTACAATCATGTATAATACTGAAATTATATTTTTATAGGTGTGGGCTGGCAATGGACAAAGAAAATGGAAAAAACACTGAAAATGCTACTAATAAAATGCCTAATTCTGCAGACAGCCTTTTGGATGCCGCTAGCTTGTTTGGAGGTATACAAATAATATTAAATCCAACTATTCTATTAAAAATTACGAATAATGTAAACTAAATATAATCATAAGGTACAATAATCAGTCCTAGTGCAAAATGTTCCCTTTTTTTTTATTACATTCGCTCTGTAGTATCTTTTCCGTCCCATATCAAATATCAAATTAAAAATTGACCAAATTTTTGTAACTTTGTATTCAGTTGAATCTTCTTGTGATCTATATCAATCAATGTTCTCTAACAGTTCGAGCCCAGTATCCGTCACGTGGTAAATATCATATGAAAAATAGAAATTACGGACACTAAAAATTATTACCCGAGGCGGTTATTAGCGGAAAATCGGAAGGAATTTATATTAGAAAGCTAAGAATTAGGTAGGACAGAAAAAGACAAATGGTGATAAATGCCGATATAGGATTGCAACATGTTTTTGGTACCACTACTTTTTTTTGCTACGATTAAATTAAAACATATACATTTATCGCTTTCGCTTGTTAAATATTTTGTATGGCATATAAAGAATTTCTATAAAATCTCATATCCATTCATTTTTTTATTCAAACAACAATACGTTTTATGTTTAAACAGCATAGAAATAAAATTGGTCCTTATTATACATACAAGGAAAATGTATGTTATCCTTATGCTGTTTTACTTTTTTTTAAAAAGAAATTACGTTTTATTCAATATCTAACCCTTGCTTTTGGTAAATCGACTATTTCAACATCATTTTCTACTAAGTAATATAATGTAAAGTTTCCACTAAGTAATGGGCAAGGCAATACAAACTGCGCTTTGCTTTGAACTTCTGTCTTTATACTCTTGGCCAAACGACTGTTTATATTTAACATATCGACCATCGAACAATAAAATCGTTTTTATACATTGTCTTGTGGCAATTCGCATAGCGCAGTACTGCAGTTTTACGAATTTCATAATTTAGATACATTTATTAAAAGTTTGGCTCACAAAATTAGACATATCTTCTTTTTCTAGACCGCAGATTATTTCATGCCAAACTACATACCCGATCTTCGCATACTCCATTTGTTTATATACTGTTACCATCTAAAATAATTTCTAGACATTATATTTTATGCTACGATGAACTGTTTATTCTTACCATACAAGAGTAATCGGTTATTCTTGCGGTTTAAGAATATTTCTTACATTTCTGTCGGATTAGATATTCATTATTTCTCCATGTGCCATGGAAAACCGATTCTATGGAATTGGGACCTTCTGTCCTGTTTGTGTTTGGTCAAATAATAAAAAATGCATACCCACATTATAATATTCAGGCTCATCTCTAGATACGTACCACAGTACCCCTACTTTATAACTGTAATTATATTTCACATAATAGTTTACTAAAGACGTAGCACGTATTACTTTATGAGAGTTTTAAAAGTAGTCGGTTGGAGTGTGTTTTTTTAATATAGATTTAACCATTAGTTCGTAATCGAATTTCTCATTATACCGCTTCATGCTTTATACCGGTCCATGTTAGAAAATAGGTTGAGGAACGTTATTTAGAGCCATTATACCTAGAGATGTTTAAGGGAAAAGAAGGAAAATAGAAAAACCCTATGTCGTGTGTTTTATTATATTTAAGTCTTTTTTTTTCACATCAGTTTTCTGTAAGTTTATCCCGAATCATTTAAACCGATAATATCCCCCCCCCCCCCCCCCCCCCCCGTTTATTCTGAGCAAACCAAAGCACTTTTCTTCTAAAGTGAAATAATCGAATTTAACAATTTCAAATTTCTATTTTAGCATTTAATACTACTTATACTGTTAATTATTAATGAATAGCATATTGGACACGAGGAGATTCCGGCGTGACCAATGCTTCTTTAGGGACCTCGGCTTCTAATGCCGCTGCGACTTCTAACCTTTTCGCAGCGGCTGCCGCTGCCGGTGTTTACCATCCTTTGATGGGGCCAATGGGAATACTACCTCCAGCATTAGCAGCAGCTGCTGCGGCTGCTGTTTCAGCGCCATCGACAATTTCCGGAAGTGGCACTGGTCACACAGCAGGTAGCACTGAATCTACCGGACCCCGCGGTGGTAGCGGTAATAGTGTAGTTACCAGCAGCGGGTACTCAGTCCCGTCTTCTAGCGGAAATGCCGGCGCATCCGTTACAGTTTCCTCCTCACCTACATCTACCGCCGCATATAACAATGCGTATACTAATACTTTATCGGCGGCAGCTAGCCAAGCAGCTAGTCTCCAAGGAATGAGTGAGTTGAGAATTCATTTCAATTCGGACAAAAATAGCCATTTTATATATCTAATTTTCAATTCATTTCATACATACCTCTCTTCCTTGATGCCCTGTTTCATTGTAAATTAACTGAAAATTTTGTTCACTTTGCAGCTGTTCTCATTTATGCATCATAGATTAGAATATGAAATCGTTAAACGAATGTTTTAGGCTCTATTGCAGTGCAATGATATGGTTGTGAAAGTTGTGATTTAAAAAATTGTCACTACGGTATTAAATAATTGTATAGAATATCACACCCAACTACCGTAACTCAAAGCATTTAATAGCTAGATGCGCATTTCGAAGGCTATACCCCCATCTTCAGTAGCACAAGATAAAAACTAAATAAAATACCTCTGTCACTAATCGTGATTGCTATACGATTGAATAAGAATCAATCAAATAAAAAATATAAAAATATCGACAAAAACACGTTTGTTATGTTGTTTTTTAACTAAATTTAAATTTCGTCAAATCTGACTAAATGCTTTGACTTACGATATTTGAGTGATATTCTATACAACGTTATGATTGTTCATTTTTATTGGTAAAATAATAATAATAATTCTGTATGTCTAAGCGAATTAGCATTATCAAATCACAAGTCATAGGTACAAAATAGGAAATCTTTCTCAAACATATTGGGAACTTGAAACACACATTCAGGTAATATTTCTTTCTAGTACCGAATTAAGAATTACTAGTATATTTTTGAATAATACAACTGTACTTGCGTAAATATGAATGCCTTTATCATTTAGTTTAAATTTACTTTAGCGATATTGTTAATAAAAACGAACTCAAATAATCGAAAGAACCATAAGACTTTGTTTTTCACGAAATTTCTATACAAGACCAGATGGTAGATCCCCAAACGCTGCCAATCATTCGCAATCCAGCATTTATATAAGTCGGCTTACTGACGCTACAAACCGATGTAAATGTTCTTGCGGCCTATGTATTATCTTCAATTTAACTAATAATAATATGTAAAAATATGTCCATAACGTAATTAATACTTAAATCAATTAAGATTTACTTTATACAAACAAAAATGCACATAAGCTACGTATAATAGGTGCATGGTGGTCAATGGCACAGCAGTTTGCTGCCCATGACTATGTCACCAGAATGCAAGCAAGTGCTCTTAACATTCCCGGAAGATTTATGGGCAATCCCGCAGCATTAGGTGACCCTTATGCAGCCGTGGCAGCTTTAAGTTTATCGGCAGCAACTGTTGGTGGTGGAAGTATATCTTCTCACAAAGGGCATGGTAGCGGTAGTAGCAAAGGTAGCTCCAAGAGTAGAAATAGCGGAAAAAATCAGTATATTACAAATAAGCAGCAGCAGCAGCAGCAGCAGCAGCAACAGCAACAGCAGCAACAGCAGCAGCAACAGCAACAATTGCAATTAGAACAATTGCATATGTTGAATGCAGGGAAAAATCATTCTAGTGGAGGAAACAGTTCTTGGAGTAAGTAAATTACCTTTTGTGTATTTTTAAATTGGTAAATGTAACATGCAATCTATTTCTTACATAACTTAAATGTAATACAAAATTACACTTCCCGGATTCATTTTAAATGATGCCAAGGAACACATGTATTTTAAAATTTAATCGAATAAAGTTGGATTTTTTCCTAAACAGTCTTTTGAAGAATAGTGTTGTATTATATGTTCTGATTTAAAAATGAAATAAATTCGTCATTGCAAAATAAAATATTCTCCATATCCTGTGTCGCAAAAATATAATATCTGTCCTGTGAAATCTTAGTCTGTTTTGCTAAAAAGAAAATTCGACATATCATGTTCTATTGTCCTATCATTCATAGGAAAACGAGAACGCGACCGCGATAAGTATTCAAGTCTCGCTATGGACCATAAGAAACTGTCTATTAGAGAACTGGATTTGATGTCTGCCTATGGAGTGAGTCTTAAGGATCCATCAACCTCCAAAAATCTTAAAGATTCGTCCAGCTCCATCAATCGATTATCCTCTATAGAGAAGAATATTTATTCCAGTACTTTACCTTTGTCTACTTGTGGTAATTTGATGCTTGAAAAAGAACTTGCGGCAGCAAACCATCACTTGCAGGTAAATAAATCGCAGGTAATCGTAAATCTTAATCGTAAAACGTAAATCTTTAACAATTTTAATTTAGTGTTATTCAAACAAGTGGTAATTCTTCTGATGTATTATTTTGTTCACGTCAACTTAAATTAAACTATAAATATATAAGATATGTTTTCTTTGCTAAAAATTGCAAATAAAAATATGTCACCATCTTTATAGGTCATAACCGCTATTCGACACGATAATAGTTTATTTTTTAAGCCTTTGAAATCTACAATGCATTCATATTTCGTCAATAAAACCACATTGTAATGAAAAACGAAAAACTGTTTGAATGAACGACTAAACTTTAGTTTCTGTTAACACACTTAATTAATTAGGTTATAGATTTTGCCGTTATGTTATGATATTTCATAATAGGGAAGAGAAATAAAAGCACAATGTTTTATATCACAGTTAAAATTGTAATTGTAATTTACGAAATGTACTATGTACAACATTTTCTGTTAATCTTTACCCCTTAGATATTTGTATCTCATATTCATTTAAAAAATTAATATGACAATTTTAATATCTCATATGTTTTGCTTATATCCACATATGGGGTATATTCATTGTTTCTTTGCCCTTTCCAGTTAACTGTGATATAAAAAATTGTACTTTCATTTCTCTTACTTAATTAACGTCTTCCTAATAATGTTCAAATGACAGCAGAATAAATATTGTTCATAGCATGTGGCCCAACAAGGGTTGTACGGATACGGGAAATACGATAAACAAGGGGACCGGGGACAAACAAATGCGATTGCTGCAGCTGTCGCTGCAGCGGCCGCAGCATCTGCTGCAACTACGGTCGGTTATTCTCTTCCTACTACATCTGACTCCTCAAGTTTATCTAATAGTACATTGAGGTAATTATAACGTGATTCTGAGTATTTAATTTTATCATCAAAACAATTCTGAGTTAATATGAAATATATATGATTAAATCGACATTTACCCTCAGCCTGCCCGAGAAATTGCTTTGTACATTAGATTTTACTAAACCGTAATTACGAAATATACTATGTACATTTTCTTTTAATCTTTACCCCTTGATTTTAGTATCTCGATATGTTTTGCTGATATCCACATATAGGTATGATTTTTTGTTTCCTTGTTTCTTTGCCCTTTCCATTATAGTGATCCGCACACAATACTGGGCGGCGTACGCTTACCACCCGATACTGAAATAATTAAATATACTTCTTCCATTGTGGGCCCAAAAATTCCCGGAACTACGAACAGAGGTCGCAAAAAGACGATATCTCTCGACCATGGATCATCGGGTCCAGGCTTGTCGCCCTTAATGCAACAGCAACACCACTCCTATCAACAACATCCTGCACTAGCGGCTGCGATGGCAGCAGCAGTCAGTGCGGCCACCATAGGATGCGAGGGAAATAGCCCTGGATCAGTATTACCAGTTCAACCAGCTGCCGCCCATGCATCTAGCGGCGGCGGTTCATCACTTAGTTCGATTCAGGCTAATATGTTGATGGATACGCGGAACGCTAAGCGGCCAAAATTGGTTAGTGATTAAATAGTGGAGGAGGAGGAGGCAATTTAGCACTACTTCATGAATAATTCTTTCATAATTTTCATGTAAATGATTGGTTACAGCGAATTTCGATGCTTTATTTCTTATATTAACCCAGACAGTTAATCGTGAAACACTAGAGAATAGCTTGACATACTCCAACTGTACAACATAATTCTTATCCGGCTTTTTGGGACTTTGCAGGATATTATGGATGGAGATCCGAATCCATTAGGTAATGATAGTGTGGAAGTAATTAAATTGCCAACAAAGGATGGCAGTCCTTTAAGTATGGCCAGTTATAATAATTACGGTGACTGCACTGGTAATGGGAGTGGCGAAGCCCCTCTCAATTTATCTCTTAAGCCAACTAATTCAAATCATCACACCAGCTCATCGCTTAGTTCGCTTAGCAATATGTCTGCCAATATTGGTCTAGATCGAATATGTAAGTATAAATATGATTCTTATTTATGAACAGAACGCATTTTTTATTAACATGTACGCATAATTTTTCTTTATTGGTAATTTTACTTTCATCTTAGCGTTTAAGTCGTCATCTAAATTCAGATCAACCTCTATTATGATTATGGGAACGCATATTCTCTTCCAATATCAAAACATACCATCCCATCAATAAAATATTTGCTTTTTGGAAAAATTAATACATTGCCCAAATATATATTGAAACGATATAATAAATTTTGTTGATTTGCACCAAACAACCTTGGCAGGTGGAATTTTTTTATTTTCTGGTTTTCGTTAAATATATGTTATAAATAAACATAAGTAATAAACAAAGTTATAAACATCAATTTGATTTTTTTTAAATTAAAATAAGAGATTCCATACATGGGTACAGTTGAGAAATTCTTTATTAAAGCGTTGTGTTTTTTGCAATATTTGGCGTAAATTTCCTTGTGAATTTTCGAAGCCATCTGATAATCAAGCTTTCTATTTCATTGTTCATATAATGCATGTAATAATATACGGCGATTCCAGATAACTATCTGTTTTTGCAAGTTCAAAATTCAGTTTACAATTTTTTGTATAGAGTGTCACCAAGAAATCGCAACTCAACGTAATTTATAAGCTAATCGCACATTTCGATATTTCGAAGACTTACGTCTTCAACTTCCGTAGTATAAAAATCATATTTTTAATAATGTATTTAAAAAAAAAATCAATTTCTTTACAATTAGTAAGTCTAATTGAACAGAACCATCTGCGGACTCTTTTATATAGCATTTCCTTGATCCTATATACAAAGACTTCAATGTGCCTATGTTGACTTTGAATTATGCAGAAAGTGTAATGTATTATGTTTAATTTTAATTTTAAATATTTAGTAAGAAATATCCATTTAGTTTTCACAGATCTTTATTAAATAATACTTTTCATTTGGAGGGAACTGTATTAAGACATTTTATGCAGAATTTGCTGTAATTTAGAAGGGTTGATTAATTACATATCTCATCTTTAACGTTAGTTGTAGATAACGAGATACAATTAATTATTGATCGCGACTGGAGAAAGTCGTTAGTATATATTTTTTATAATAACAAACTAGGTATTTATTATTATTTTTATTTAGCACGTCGAAAACCTGGTCCGAAGCCTCGACGATATCCGCCCACCACACCTCCACCGCCTCCACCACCTCATTCAACAACACTTTTATCAAATCTACCTCCTGGAGCTCCGAGTGCTTCGCTAGCTCAACTATTTGCAACTGCTGCAGCTGCAGCTGCTGCATCGAATTCCATCCCAGGCTGTATGGAAGATCCACTGTCACGACCCTCTAGTCGTTGCGACATGGGCAGCAGCGGCAATGGCAGTAGCAGTGAGTTTTCACTTGGCTTATCGACTTCATGTAATGCTTCAATGTCTAGTGGAATTGGAAATAAGGATACGAGACCAAGGAATTTAGGTAGAGGCGTCAGTAAACCTAAGAAAAATACAGTGGCATCATTGCTGGCGCAGAGTAGAGCTTTAGGTGAGTGAATAATATAAATTGTAGTGATGTGTCATTGTTCTGTTAATACCAACAGCACTTCAAATGATTAAATTGACATTACAACTTTAAATATTGCTACGGACATGGTAAAATGTAAAAAGTATTCCGTGAAAATCGATAATTACGTCCAATTTGCCTCAAAATTAGTTAGAATTACAAATTTCTGAAATCATTTGAAAATGCAATTTTTGACATGGTCTTAGAGAGGGATTCAACGAACAAGAATATAAATAACACTAAAGTCGTGAATTGAGAATGAAATCGTTTAGTTTTTATTTTAATTATCACTACGGTGTTACAATATAGAATATCGCCCAAATACTGCAATAAGCATTAAGTAGCTAGATGTACATTTCAAGGATTATGCCCCCATATTCAGTAGCACAAGATAAAACTAAATAAAATACCCCTGTCAGGAATCGTGATTGATATACTATTATATAATAGTATATCAATCACGATCAATCACGAATCAATAAGTTTTCATACATAATGAAAATATTAGTTAGAAGAGTTTGGTAATAGATTATTATTAGTTATAATTGGGCAAGGACAATCATCTAAGCTGCTTATAATTACGAATTTTATTAATATTGTTGGTTTAAAGGTTCAGATACAAATATATATATTTTTTATATATATTTTAATTGGTTAGATATAATTTAATTGGTTTCTCTCGTTCTGAAGAAAAGTTTTTAGGTAAAAATTCCATTACAATTGACACTACTTATTCTGAATATCTGTTGTCAACTATTAATATGGTCGTATTTCGCAATGTATTAAAATGTATCAAAACTATTAACATGCTCCAATCCCGAAGCACTATTTTCCGTCTCCAGGTATAAAACCAGTGCCGATTTTAGATCCAAATGCATCTATGTCGCAGCAGATGTCACTGCTTAAATCAAATATTCTTGCTGCACAACAATATATTGCTGAAGTTGGTGGAGATGAAAAGACTTTAAACAAGTTCCTCCAAGATAAATTTCGTGGAACATTAAGCGATTCGAGTACTTTGGATGCAAGTACTGACTCCGACAACCTTACGGATTCTAATCAAACTGATAGTGAAATGGAATCATCTGAAATGCATTCGATGAAAAGAAGTAAACAGTATGACGAAAGTGCGTTAAGAGTTCCATTAGAAAAAGGTCAGTAATATTTATTTGTATAACCTGTAGTATTACTTTTGGATTCTTGTATGTCAAATTTAGGTATTTATTATTTGATTGTTTTATTCTTAATATTCTTTATTCGTCAATAATATCCAATTGACAAATTTCGTATAGGTAAATACAATGTAGATATAAGAATGAGATATTAAGAGCTATGGAAACAATTAGTTCGCATTTTCTTCTTCTGAATAGTAAAGTCTTTTTTCAATGAGGTAAACGTGTTTTCATTATATTTTTGTGAGTATGTGGGTCAGATAGAGGAAAGCGTTAGGAAATGAATAACTATAGGGAAATGAAGAAATTAGCTCAGGATAGATCGGCATTGCGTGTTATTTCCAACCAATCACTAGGACTGAGGACTATCTAACTAGTAGCTCGTATTATCAATGTACAATTTTTTCTTCTAGAGCTACAGGTGTTGTTATTAATTTTAGGTTGGAGACGAGAAACAATAATACGAGGGATTACAAAAAATGGCGCAATTCGTGGAGATGTTATATATGTCGCACCAGAATCTAGCAATAAATTTAAACAAATGTCGGATATTACACAGGTAAAAATATATTATGTAAATATAACACAACATATTAATATATAATAATATTTATCATATACGTTAATTATTTAACATATTAGTGGAGCGTGGACACTAGGAAAAGAAGGGTATTATAGAATAAAAGCATTTAGAAAGTGTTACATTATAAGAGAGATAGACTAGAAAGTCACATTCTTATACGCGGTAGAAGTTAAATCGGGAGAGATTGATAGTGAGTTAATTGCAATCAATCACTGAAATTGAGGACTAACTGACTCAGACCAATTTTGAAATTACATATCATTGGCCTAAATTAACTATACTTTTAATAATAAACTTGACTCGATATAAGTAAGCCATAAGTTGTATGTTTACTATAATTTAAAAAAATACATAATTTGATTATTTTTTAAATCTGAAATTTTAAATCAAAATCTCGAACCAAGGAATAATTTTTTACATAATTAACAAAGTGTTAAACGTAATTTATAGTTTAAAAAACTCCAAAACTTTGATCATAATGAAGATATTATAAAAATATGTTTACCATATCTTATATGCTTCTATAATCAATTAATAGTTTTAATAAACCTATTTACATATTAAATATTATGTAACAGTTTGAATAGGTATCTAAATAAGTAAATATTTTCTAACTGTTTTAGTACCTAGATTACCAGAAAAGCAAGGAATTAAGCAAAGACAATTTCACCTTCAGTTGTCGTGTAATTTTGGGGGATTATATTCATATGATAGCACCGGAATATAGTAGCGATAATGAATATATCCGAATGTCTGAAGAAGATGTACTTAAAAGGTAAATATAATACATTTTTATATCGTCGTCGTTCACTTATTAATTTTTATAATGTTAACCGAAAATAATCTCTTCGGTTGTACCTCGCAGATCTTTTTTATGTTTTTATATAACATATGATATTTGCTAAGTATATTAAAGATTGTGATTCTTTTAAAATCAATTTCTGGAATTCTATTACGTGTTCAGGGTTGGTAGTTATAAAAGAATTTATTGTTGGTGGTAAGTTAAACTCGGGAAACTTGATAAAAATTGACTAATTGTACCTAAACTAAAATTTGAAAATAATCGGTTAATCGGCGATTGAAGAATGCAAATATAATATCTATACTCCGTTATAGTTAAACGTTGTAATATGAAAATTGTCGTTTTGCAGTAACGCGAACATTACTGTAGATGATATATTATAGATTTGACTGAATCATAGTTTCAAAATGTAAATTGTTAAACATTCAGATCTAGATTTTTAAGTATTCTGATACTTTATTCCAAAGGTATTCATTAAACTTCATTATTAGTTATTACTCAATTGTGCGAAAACCCCGTAATATTTTCATTTTTTGTTACGAAATCTTTTGAAGACTGAAAAAAAATCTTTGTGTATATCAATCTATAGACGAAGGTTCTCTGTATATAATATATCTAGTCATAAACAGTTTTCACTTCAGTATTGCGATATATTGTTGCGTATAGTGTACATGTATATTTGCATTTTTATACACCAAACCAGCATAATATTGTTAACATTAACGCAACTTACCGCCTAAGAGCAAATTTGTTTTATGTAATTAAACACAACTTTCGTGGCCGTATCGTGTACGTTCGAATTCTAGTCTCGTACTATGGGTGTTGTGTATTATCTGATACGTAATAAAAAAGAATCTGTTAGTAAAGACTGGGCTGGCATTGGGTCACCAACTATATAAAAGTTTACATGGAAACGATGCCTTAATGTTGACGCGTATATGACATGTATCGTGTAGAAAGGTCTCAGTTATCCTTATATTATTATTTTTTACTTTAAATAACTGCATTTCCTTAGACTTGACGATCTAAAAACTTCCATGCGTACGAACATACCCGTTGAACAGCGCATTGAAGTGGCGAGACGTCAACAGGCCGCCCGGGTAGCTGCTCGACTAGATCGTGAACAGGCACGGCTTACACGTGAATTGGAACGATCGGAGCGCCAAGAAGCAGCGCGAAGAGATAAAGAAGTTAGAACGCAGCAGATAATTGAGGTTTGCCTTTGAATACATATTCTCTTTAAGAGATAATATAATTTTCTTTTTTATATTGCAATAGTGCTGCAATTGATTGAACAGAAATAAAATTAGTTAATCTGTTTTACAATTGTAAGGAAAAAAATGTATCATATATTAGGGCCGCAAACGGCTAGCGTTCACACTCGAACAGAAAATTAAGATAATAGCTGAGATCGACAGCGGTAAATCGAAATCGGATGTATCGCGCGCTCTAGGCTTAGCTAGTTCCACGGTTGCAACGATATGGAAGAATCGCGATCATATTATGAGTGCATATAGTGGTGCGGATAATGTAAACGCCCCACAACAAGAAGATTCTAAAACGCGTCTGGAGCTGTCAGATTTGCCGTCTTTTCCTCTACTCCGGCAATTTCACCAAACAGACAATTATAATCAGCTTCCATGTGCTACAAGTATTGACGTAATAACAGCTGCAGCTGCGGTACGTGACCGATGGCCACAAAGATTAAAGCTTTAATTACTAGAGATATTAACGATAATGAATAATATAAACGTGGTTGGCATAAAAAAATTAGCATCATGTATGATTCATATGCTTAAGGTAATATGTTGTATGATATATTACCTTATTTGAAACAGAATAGATTTCGCCAATTTGCAGTTCTTTATTATTCATTAAACTTGTAATGGTTCCAGGCGTAAGTTAGGATTCCGGAATTGGATTGATATCCTTTTAACTAACATCGCTTATTCTGCAGTTGTATTATACGTAGACGTCAAGTATTACTAAATATTCACCTACATATTATATTAAATTATTCGTATTATTGATTTGTTTTAAGGAACGTTGAGTAGCTTTTGTCTTGAACAATCTTACTTCTCCAAATTATTCGTTTTACAGTGCAGACGTGATATGTCCCTCCCTTGTAATCTTTGTATATTTAAGGCAGATTGGAAACTTTATATATTAAGGACCGACCCCACCAACAAGCTTATATCGGGTATCTGAAAAGGAGAGATTCTACTACCCGATAGCTAATGGGTATTTGGATATTCAATTAGTACGTGTCAAGCAACCAATCAATATATGAAAAATCGAAAATATTTACTAAATTAAGTTCATTTATCTTCTATCATGTTCTGTTTATGATGCAATTTGTAAGCTTAATTAACAGTGCTGAAACATAAGTATTATCGGTTTATTAGTTGAGAAGTATGAACTTATTGGATAACGTTAGTGTACGAGTACTGTTTCATTTACTACACCTTGACAGTATTGTGTCTGGTACAACTAGACTTTAGGATGCACGGTAAACACCTACGTCACCTATATCTGCGATTTACACATGTTTATATATATATGTAAAATTGTATAGCAATCACTTAGTGACAAAGGTATTTTATTTGGTTTTTATCTGGTGCAACTGAAAATGAAGGCATAAGCTTCGAAATGCGCATCGAGATATTGAGTGACAATTAAAAAATAATAATAATACGATATATCATTAATAACTATAAAATACTATCTTGTCTCTCCTTTCGAGGGTTAATTAATAATAATGGATATCATCTCGCCTTGTCTAGTGTTTTTGGAATTGAACGTTGACTAAACATAATAATTCGGAAAAGATGTATGCTATTCTAGCTAAAAGCCTGACTGACTACGGGATGTCTTGTTAATCGTTTCATAAACTTCGGTGAATTAATACAGAAAAGAATTTGTGGATTGAAGCTCGTACGTATCGTCAACATTTCATTATCTTTATTTAGATCGTCTTCGGTTAGGTCACGTTTTAACAACTCATTCATCGTGTTAGTAGATATCTGACTAATTTGCATCGAAAACAAATCTGGATCGACTGTTACCGTTTTCATTCCTTACAAGCAATATTTAATTTATTTTTTAACATATCATTTTAGGAACTTTACAAATAGGTTCAAAAAATCTCTCACTTCTGATAAATATTACTACGCTTTGTTTAACAATTGGAGCATTAATTGCAAAGGGCTAAAGGAAATCTTTCCTGTACAATATCCTCCTTCGGGGAAATTGAGTTTAATATCCGAAATTTTATTTTACAACTCAATTCAATTATCGAAGTAATATTAAAGAATTTCTAATTATTTGTAATTTATAAAGGTATTGATTTTAGATATTAAAATATACAAATATAAATTTTATCGAAATTTAGAGATACGGAGAGATATATTCATGTCTAGAAATATATATTCATCCGATATTATATTAAATAAGTATATCCACATGAAAGACATGAAATATATAAAGGAGGGGGGTATTACGACTGCGCTGAGCAGAACTCTTAGGAATCCTCTAGCTTCTGCTCAACCCTAATACTAGGTGCTGAAACTAATATCGCTTAAAGATTTAGAAAACAACATTATGCATGAGTTGTATAAATTTATAATGCTTGGCGCATGATTATCTTGTCAGTCAAGCATATAATAATGTAATTTCTGATATATTTAATATACCTATAAATTGTATTTC
Organism: Leptodirus hochenwartii; assembly: GCA_947310635.1. Lineage (NCBI taxonomy): Eukaryota > Metazoa > Arthropoda > Insecta > Coleoptera > Leiodidae > Leptodirus > Leptodirus hochenwartii. Next base: position 3,587,659 of record OX371182.1, on the reverse strand, counting down.
CTTTTTACTGATGTACTCATTTATACATATACAAATGAAATTTTAATACCTATTTTTTAATTTAGGCTAAAAGGAAAAAACAAGAAGAAATGGATAGACAAAAACAAGAAGAGCAACAAAGAAAACAACAGGTAACAATATACAATATAATGTTTATTCATAACAAATTTGCAATTTATATAATTACAGGAAAAAGAATTTAAGCGTCAGCAAAATGCAATTGTTAAAGAACAGGTAAGTCGTATTGCATGTGATTATATTTATCATATCAATTACTGTCCATCAGCGGTTCCCAGTCTATTGGAATTTCAACATCGTAATTTTTGTTTCAAATTTATTTGTAAAATATCTATAGTACAGCCATTTAATCACGACGGTGTTAAACGCTTGTATATAGATTGATTTTTACTCAAATTTCATCTTATAGTATGATATATTAGAAATCATTTATACATATTCGGTAACATACAGTTATATATTTACAATATCTTCAAATATTCGTTAGTTAGAAGGTTCTACTAGTCCATCTCTTCTTCGCTGTAGTATTTTGCAAATAGTTCTCTTCTGCCTACTAATAAACAAATAAATAAACAAACTAACACGGCTTCATTTGTTACTTTATCTTCCCAACCAATGCTCATCCTCTAGCACCACATTCGAATGCATCTATTCTGCATTCTCTTCTTTTCCTATAGTCCACGCCTCAGAGCCGCACAGTCCTACACATGCTTTTAGTTTTTTCCTTCTAATACCTAAGTCAACATTAGATCTTAAAATTAGCTCCTTTTTACGAATACTTTCCTATCCGGTGCCATATTTCATTTTATATCTACCTTACTTCGATTACCCTTTGTAATTTACTTCCTAAATATCAAAAGTCTGATACTTTTTCAAATATCATAAACTATATATTTTTCTCGGTGCAATAAATTATTGCGTCAAGATGCTTTACCAGCCAGTATTCAAGTCTAGTTTGGGAACCGTTGATCTATCGTCTTCATAATTCAAATTCATGTATGCGGAGTTTGAGTGCGTTGTACAAAGACGTACAGTGAGATAGTATTAGATAAATATGAATACAATATTCACGCGTGCATTTTAATACTGTGTGGATTTCTTAAATTTGCAATAGACGGTTTAGTGTATCTTGATGGTTTTTGTGCAAATACGTTTGTGTTTTAGTTTTGTTATTTTCTATTGATAATTAACAACACATATATAGCATAATCCAATGACTCAATCGGATGAATATGAGCGTATATATCTTTATTTATAAATATCTTTTAATACAAAAATTGTTGACATGCACACATACGTACAAATAAATTAAATTTACTTAGCGTTTTTACGCAAATATCGATTATTCTCAATTAACCAATAGGCATGCAATAGCATTTAACATATTTAACAAATTACTCCTATAGTTTTTGTTCGGATTTGTCGAAATTTAGTGTAAAAACTGCTTCTGGATGTGAAATTGTCGGTATGCTCACTATTTTAGAAAATAATTAGTTCACCGATGACTAAACATCCAATTCAATTTACTATCTTCATCGTTATATACGCAATATATAATAACCCATTAGAGAGGTGCAAATTTAATGTAGAGTTTTTAGGGGGAACCCTGTTATGTGTTATTTCTTCAACTTTTGTATTAATTATTATTTTTTAAGTATTGTATAATATATGTCCAAAATAGTTGTGGGTCTTCGGTATATTCTGTATATATACTCATATATATTTTGAAACGATAATTGATCGATATCACGTCTTATAGGCATTGTTACTTTTTCCTTTAGAATGCTATAAAATTAATGTACTGTTTGTATTCTTGTTGTTTTCTCGTATATATTGTCATACTGTTTCTCTTCATAGATGTACATACAGGAGGTCAATAAACAGCGAGAATTACTCTACACTGTCGAATTGGTATGACATAGTTTCGAATGTTTCATCCTGCTAAGCATTTTCTCCTTACTAAAAAGATCATTTCATTTCGTTTTTTATAAAATGTATTGTTTAACTTGCATCTTTTAGCTTTATTATGTACTACATTTGAAACAAGTCTTACATTAATTCTATACTTTAATATTCGCCTAGCAGATGTATCAAACATATATAAGTGGATACGAACAATTAGCAATTTTATTGGATTTTTATTTGTTTGATATTTTTCGCCAAAGTATTGCATAGTCCATATCCTATTCAATACGTTCTCAAAAAATAAAATAAAGAGAAACTAATATTTGAAGCTGATCTAAAGTAAATTAGATTACGAGAAATACTGATTTATAATCGAAAAATGCACATGCGTGGAAAATGTCGCGATTGAAACTAATTAACTGTTCCGTAAATGATCGATGAGTTAAAAAGTCGAAAATTTTTATTAACTAAAATATTCAGCAAATACATTTCAAATATAACTGAGCGCATCACTATATCAATTGGTCCATGATACAGGAGGTTCAACAATATAAATTGGCTCCACAAAAACTATCGTTATAAATTAGTGGAACTAAAAGTTTAGGTATGGCTTCAGTTTCAGATTAATCCAGAACTTGGCGGAATTTGCTTTTGTTCACTTGTTTGTAGCGAAAGGAAGAGTAATGTACAATAGAAGCATTCGAAGTCTGGTGCTATAGGAAGAAGTTGAGGATTGGGTGGGAGTGACAAATGAAGCGGTGCTTGAGTAATTAGAATACTTTCGCTGTAATACTTTACAACCTAGGAGAGAAGGACTAGTAGGTTATATTCTTAGACATGGGGGTAATATACAATTACTTATAGACAGTAGATTACAGGGAAATGAAGGGGTAAGTAGACACATATTAGAGTATGTGGGTCAGATAGTGGAGGACGTGTGGGCTAAATAGCTATAGGAAAATGAAGGAGTTAGCTCTGTGAAGATACCGTATTGGTTTAAACGAATCCCTAGGATTGATGACTAACTAACTAACTAACTAAACACTATACTCTTATTTAATACCGGAATTATTATAATTTTTTTAATTGTTGCCTTATAGTGGAAGAAATGTTAACACAGGACTTGTATAAACCATAGTACAATTGCTTCTTTATTATCGATTTTAATATAATTTACTAATTCCTTCAATTTCGTATATAAAGAATCATACCAATATTAACTGCATTGTTGTATTTACTTCTCCGCTTTTATTAAACTCTTGTTTTGAAATTATTTTTCATAGTTTATTTGGCGTCTTTACTTTGATGATTTGATTTTACTAATATACCTTGTATTGTGTGTGTGGTGGTAACGTTTGATTCATTTGCATTGTGTTCATTACTTTTTATTTATTATAATTCCAAATTTTCAATGAATTGGTTCTTTGTAATATTTTCTTAAATTTTGTGTTTGTACTTCTATTTAGGAACGTGAACGTAGAAGGCAACACATGACATTAGTGAAAGCTTTAGAAAATAGACGCAAGTTGGAGGATCGTGAAAGAAAAAAACAACAGGCCCTTGCCGAAAAACAGGCTAATAAAGAAAAAAGGATGGAACAACGACGTGTTGAAATGGAAATTTTGACTGAACTGCGTAAGCCATGTGAAGATTTAGAGTTAGAGCAGAAGTCATTACCAGAAATTGAACGAATCCCAGCGTTAAAATTACCAGGAAAAGCATTTGGCGATATTTTAATGGTGTTCGAATTTTTGCATAACTTCGGCGAAACATTAGGATTTGATATGGATAGTTTACCGACTCTAGATGCTTTACAGCAAGCTTTATTGGTTGAAGAAGGAAGTGCTGAGGCTGAAGAAGAACTTCTTAGCGTCATGACTCATTTAATTGTTTGTGCTATTGAGGATCCCGGAATACCCAATCCCGCTCGACATACTACCTTGTTAGGTCAAAGTTTACGGTCCTCTGATATAAGTCATGCAAACCTATCAGAGATTCTTCGTATTTATTTGTATGCCAATGCTACTGGAGAAGTTAAAACACTCACTGGCGTAAGTTTTGAACGGGATCGCGAAAAGCGTGTAGCCGATCACCATCAAACTGATAGTGAAATGCAGTCTACGCAATGTGGTAAAAACTCCACCTATTACGAGAAACTCCATGCAAATCCAACTTGGAAGATGGCAGACATGTTGAGGGAAAGGCCATTTTTGTCTCTCTGTCCAACTAATAAAGCTGCCATATTATCTTTCATATGCAATGAATTGCTACAGAATAAGGCTGTGATACGTCAAATTGACAACTCTATGGAAACTGTTGCGCAATCGCGTAAAGAAAAATGGATATTAGATGCTAAAGCACGTAAACTAAAAATGCTGCATAATAAGAAGATAAGAACCGAAGCTATGGAAAAGACGAACCAGACAAAGACTGATGGTGTTGCAGATGAAATTGGAAGCATTGAATCGCCGGCTTTGCAAAAAGATGATCTCTTAGACGACGATGAGACGGATATGAACATGAGTGAAAATGAAAGTGTTGGTACACAACCAGAGGAAGAGGAGGATGCCAAGTTGTCGGCTGAAGAACTTGGTAAAAAATTGGAGAAAGCAATTAAAAGTGCAGACGAAAAATTGAATTATATAAATGCAACAAACCATCAAATGCGTGCTACTTGTTATGGCCAAGATCGATTTTTTAGAAGATATTGGTCTATGCCAAAGGCTGGTGGTATATTTGTTGAAGCGTTGGAATCTGCCGATCCTAGTGAACTAATCTTACAAATTCAAGAAGAACAACTTCGAGCTTTAGATATTAAAACTTTAGATGACATAGATGGCATTATTGCCGATATAGATGAAACAGATATTAACGCGGATAATGAAGTTAGCGAAATTATTGGTATCAAATATATAATGGAGAATAACTCATTTACGGAAACTATCAAAGAAGAACACACAAATGATGATGATGCTAATGATCACCGTAAAACTCCAAATCGGTTAGAAAATGGCAAAGTTGATCACAAATTAATCGAAATGCAACGAAATATGGATGATATAATCGATAATTTGAATGAGTATGACGCAGATATCAAGAAGGAAGCTATCAACGGTTCAAAAATAACAATACCTAAGAACGAAATTGTTGCTCCTAAAGCTGAAGATACCCAATCTGTTCTCTCAGTAAATGATGCGGATATTGAGACAGAACAAGAAGATGAAAAAGAATTTTGTACGTTCAACAAGATCACGGAAGATTTGGAAGCAGATGATGTGAAAGATTCAACCAATATGGAACTAAAGGAAGATATAAAATCGCAAGTTCTAAACGATATAAAGGCGGAATCTGGTGCAGATAGTGAAACCACTGAGAATAATGATCAATACGAATACAAATGGTTCAGTGTTTTCAATAAAGATGGAACATGTGAAGGTAAGAATTGGACAGTGTCATTTTATGACAGTGTGTCATTAAATTTCTCACTTTTAGAGTTTCTGCCACTTGACGATTCACATATTTTCAATATTTGTATGTTCGTGTTACTTAGCTTATGTCATTTTATTCATTTTTGGCGTTCTTGTTAGTTTGTACAATATATTGTTTGATGCAGTCTATATAAATTCGATATCAATTCTTTGATAGCGTCCTATTAATAACTAATTATTAATTTCATTTAGGTATCCAATTATGTTCGGGAAATAAATGGGATAATGCCGTCGGTATTTGCACAAGGGACAACGTAACTGAACTTAAGATCCCCGTATTTCCACCATCTAATTCCAGTGCTATTTATATTGTAAACTCTTGTGACAGTCCCGCACCATTGCAAATCACACCAGAAGAAATAATTCGTATGGAATATATCAAGGAATATGGATTACCTAAACCAGTAATCTTTTTTTGCATTATAATTAATTTAATTTTTTATTGTCCAACATTCAAAAATCGATGTTAACTACAATACGCATATTTTTGGAGTTGGGATCCTCGTAAAATATTTCACCATAATATTTTTCTTTGGATTTTTTTTTACGTAGTTCGCGATTTTATATATTTATATAAATATACCACTGCTATTTATTTATAAATATATTCTTAAACGCTTGGGCTAAATTCAAGTATGGAAGATAAAATGCAAACCTATTGCCGTTAATAAATTTGTTGACATCACAGGAAAAAAATATTGCACTACATTTATAATACATAACTAATATTTTGTATTCATGATTTTTACCCTTTCTTACTGTGGAGAGTACGCAACTAGCAACTTGGGGATATGTAATAATTGCATGTGTTACTCCTTTTACAGGTCGAAAGGTCTATAGTGCCTCTCAATAAGCGTTATGGTTGGTGGCGACTTTTACATGTAGATAATCTTGAAGAAATCCTCGCTAATCTTCATGTCCGTGGAGCTCGTGAACGTGAACTTAAACGAACTCTAATTAGCACAATGCAAAGCATGTATGAGCAGCCAAATAAACTATATATTGAACCCGGAAATTCGAATGCAACAGCCTTGTGCGGTTTTTATAACTTCGTAACGAACAACAAACTCAAAAAGCAGACTGAGAACTTAGAGTCTCCAGAGGAAGATGAAAAGAGAAATAATGGAGAAAAGCATAAAGTGTCTTTCCAATTACCTAATCATATACAATCTGTACCCGGGTTACCAGATGTACCTAAGCCAGATTCACATGAAGCTTGGTTTTCGCATGTTTCGCAGCGTGTGGACATGGCACTACTGGAGCAGGTACGAAGCAGTATGAGATATTGAATAGATAATTTACATAACTATATTTTAACAGGTTGAGGTCTTGGAAGATAAAGTGGCCAACGCGAGCATGCAGATGAAAGGTTGGAAAATTCCAAACAAATATGCTTCTGAAACACCTGCTGCTCAATTAGTACAAGCTGCCAAGGAACGTTTATTATCACTGGAAGCAGCCATAGAACGTAGATATCTCAAACCGCCACTAGGAATTATGTAAGCCAATTTTTATATTGAATTTAATTTATTTATTGACAAATAACTCCCAAGATTACAATATTGTTAACTTAATTGTAACAATTTACTAATAATATAATTTAATATAATATTCGAATAACATATTATGTCGCGTCACATTCTAAAAAATGTCTTGATCTATTTTTATCTTCGCAAAGAATTTTATTATTTGTAAAGTATATGAACAAAACTCTGAAGTGAAAAGATATTAGCATTTCTTCGCATCGGAATAATAGTAACATTTTGTTTCACCTCACTGCATCTTTATTAACGTTGCATATATTAATCAATAAAAATAACTGTCCGAAAAGGGACTTTAGAATAGAACAAAAGTAATGAATCCTTGTATAGAATATCACCCAAATACCGTAACTGAAAGCATTTAAAAGCTATTATTTAATACCATAGTGACAATTTTATAATGAATCCGTCTTGATAGTCATTCCAGAATCTAGATTACACAGTCAAATTAATAATATTTCAATATTCAGCACGTATAACTTTATTTTTTCTATTGTATAGTATAAGCGACCCGAACCTTGTGGCTATCGCACAGGAGGCTGCTGCCATCGCTACGTCAGTCGCCTTCATGTCTACTACCGCGGCTACATTGACTTCAACAGTTAATATGTCCACCACTTGCGCAGGCAGTAGTCAGTATTTCTCTTCATCCCACCAAGGTCCATACGTCAACGCTATTCATTTGGCGGCCCTAACGACTACCTCCGCACCAATCCTTCGGTCCGCATCTCCGCAACATCACCTGCACGTTGAACTTACACCGAGCGGTGGTAATCTATTCTGCGCTACGCCCGTATTGTCCAACAATAGTAATGGCCCCAATAGCGCTGCGGCCGCGCTGGCCCAGTTGGACGAAGTTCCTAAGGCATTGACCGTATGGCGCGATGGCGTCAACAGGGCTCAAACGTCCGCTCAACTAGCTATGTGTCTGTACACGTTGGAAGCCAGTATCGCTTGGGACAAGAGTATTATGAAAGCTGTGAGCGCGCCTACCACTCTACAGTCTCTTTCGCCTACTTGCTCGTCTGTAGTTGTTTTGTCACCCAGCAATAGCCGTGCACCAATACCGCTTGTGTTTAATAAGCAAAACGCTCGCAAATATAACAGCAAGCTCAGTGTGGGTGGCTCCTGCTTTTCGCTTTTATTTTTTTTACATCTAATTCAAAAGCTTGAATTTTTAAATGACAATAACGATTCTTTTACGTTTTGGCAGTACTCCTTCTGCTTTACAACATTTTTTTATGCATCTCACCTACGTTGTTTCGTATATAATCACTGAAAATTTAAAGTGTACAATTCATTCAAGAGATTCAATTTTTTTTTTATACAGCGTATGATAAACTATTTGGTTCGTGTAACTTGGCATTTTATTTTCGAATAATTAACGTAATATTTTTGGCAGTACAATGTCCTTCATATCTGTCAGTATCTGTGGCACAAATTAACGATAATCGAAAAAAAAAATGCAAATTATTTTATTTTATTATACAGGCTGAGCCACCAGTGCCGCGCTAGAATAGCCTGTGTAAACTAATAGAGCTGGTAATTTGGATTCGCATTTATTGTTTAGAGCTCTATATTCTAAAAATATTTTTAATTAACTGGTTACAGAGTGTATGTGAGGAATTGTGTGGCATAGGCGGATACTAAAAACCATTATATACCATTATTATCATTTATATTTAATAAAGCATATTTTTGTGTTTCACAATTAATATGTTCGCACGAAAGAACGAAATTCTGTGCAAATTTCTAATTGGTATTCGGAAAACGGACGCGTGCAATCAAAATACAATTATATTACTATGATAAAATTGAAACGAATAGGTAGTTTCAAATTCTCTGTAGATAATGACGGACATTAACAAGTTTCAAAAACTTGTTAGACAGGGTGATTTTCTTATAAATGAATCGGTTCAAGTAATAGTCTATCTATTATCATTTTAGTAAATAATTATTCTGTGTTTACGTTCCGAGGTGCAGAGTAGATTTATAAGTAATCAATCTCCATGCCTTTAATAACACTTTGACTTATTATTCTAATTAAAATTACACGTAGTTCTTTATTTACATCAAATATTTCTTTATAAACATCAAACTGCATTCGTTAGAATGGAGGGGGAAGAAGAGGTAGTAAAAATAGGAAATGGATTGTTCGGATGATGGGTTCAATACCCTAATTTATCTCTGGAATAACGCTTAAGGTGCTGATGCCATGAATAACATGAATGTCTCTTTCAAACCTACACACGCTAACATTTCAAATATGAAACAGACATACCTGCGAAATTTAATACATTATTCAAAATACGATAGATAATTTCAATTAATTTTTATCATAAACAAATATTGATATATTATTTCACTGATTTAAAATCACTACCATTTCCTCAAGCAGTAATTAGGATGTGGCGAAAAAGTCACTGTATTTTTAGGGTTTAAAAAGAACGTATAAACAGTCGAAAAAAAAAAGCTTTTTTAAGAAGAATATATATTTTTTTGCATACGCCCTTTATACCTCAATTGCTCGTATTCTGATAACACACTATGTAATCGTATTCGACTTGCTAATTACTGGTGTATAGTGATTATAATTTTTATTTTTTTTAATTTGTAAAGTATTGTTTAGTGCATGTATTTCTCATAACATAGTTTTGTCTTTCAGTATTATATTTATATGACATTTACAGAACTGCCAATTCTGTAACAGCGGGGATAATGAAGATAAATTGCTTCTTTGCGATAGTTGTGACAAGGGATATCATACGTATTGTTTCAAGCCTAAGATTGATACAATTCCCGATGGTGATTGGTGAGTTATCTATTAGCGTATGATCATAGTACTATTGGTTATTTCAATCAAACTTGGACTTCGATTAATTTCAATGTTGTACAGTTGGAATAATTGTTCAAAAATCCGAAAATTATCGGTCAATATTCACCAAGTGAATCCCATTTTTTAGGTATTGTCACGAGTGTATGAACAAAGCGAAAGGAGAAAAAAATTGCATCGTTTGTGGGAAAAAAGTGTCGAGTGCTGGTACTAAACTTATTGTATGCGAATTGTGTCCAAGAGCATATCATACAGATTGCATTCGGCCAAATATGTCTAAGGTACAATGGCACTATTTCATATATTTACATACTTATTTAAAGGTAGCATCATCATTTCCTGAACAGTGTAACATTTAAATATTTTTTTTACAAAATATAATCGACTTATAAATCTTTTTTTTTATAATATTTACTAACAGTTTTACAATTATTTATCTCTGTAGTGATTAAATTTCAAATTCTAAATATACATCGACGTTTTGTAGGCACCACGAGGAAAGTGGTATTGTGGTAATTGTATAAGTAAAAAGCCACAAAAGAAACCGACGAAAAAGAATTGCAACAAACGTGAATCGACCAATAATAATGATTCATTGGAACTGCAAGCTCCCGCAAGGTACAGTATAGCATTCAAATTCAATTAGATTATCGGACAATTGTTCCCAATCCATAAGAATAAGGAAATACCTTACTGCGCAGCAAGTAAAAACATTTCCTTTCGAATTATATCTCATCCTCTATTAGGGCTAAATGTATGCAAGAAATTACTACTTCTAATTTTTTTTCTAATAAGATTTTAAATCTACAACATATATAGAAAATGGTGAAGTTACGTTTTTGTAAATAAAATTTGTCTGAGACAAATCGTTGCTGCATTTCGCGCAGTATATTTCTAAAAGATGCCTATGTCAACAAATACTTGTAAGCTTTGTTAGTGATTTGTATTATTTTCGTACTTGTACTGAAATCATTATATTTGAAGATACTAAAAAGTACATAATGATTATTGATGCCGGCTGGTTACTTCATTGTTATTACTATTTGCTGCAAATATATTATGTTACATCCATTAGGACAGTAACAACTGGCTATTACCAGTAAAATGTTATGAACATTGAAAAGAGTTTTGATTTGCTTAGTTGTATAATTTCTTTAAAAACGATTTAAACTCTTGGAGGTACTTTAACTTGTCGCAAGTTGTTTAAGTTATCAGTAAGTAAGTTACGTATGCAGCAATTGATTATAAAATTTTATAATAAACACCCCCCCCCCCCCCCCCCCCAATCATACCTTCTCTGCCTCTCTTACCTATTTACGTAATAAAAACCCTCGTAATCTGAACCTTTATCTGTCTTGGCTACGCATCATGTGATAAAAGCATACCTATTTTACGGCTTATTACCAGGAGCATTAAGAATTGTATAGTAATTGTGACATTAAACATTAAATAACATATTTCAATTTCAGTCCGACCCTCTCTCATAGCTCTGCCACTACGAATGAAGACATTTCCCTGACACCGCAACATAACTGTGGCAACACGAATCATCGATCGCTTAGTCCTCTCATCGTTGCTGTTACTACAAGCAATATGCCAGGAAACTCGATGGCAACGCCATGGCCATCCACTCCGGCAGCTATTGCAGCTGTTACTACTCCTCCTAGAAACGCAATAACCAATTATCCGCAGCAACAGTCGTATAGCCATGGCGAATCTCCCACGTGCAACAACACTAGCATTTCAGGATTAATATCGGTAGGAACATCTCCACAGACTAGTATTATCAGTGCCTCAATATCGCCAACTACAGCAACAGCACCAGAAACTGCCATTTCCAACAGTAGCAGGTAAATGTAAAGTAAACTAAAGTAGAGGAGACTTTATTCCAGTTATCATGTAAATACATAATTACAATATCAATTAGTATGTTGTGCACATGATGTTGGATTGTCACAGACAAATAGGTATATTAGTTATTCATTTACATTTAAAATAGTATATTACATTTTTATATAAACATATTTTAATCATAGAGTTCCAGCATTTTCTAGACTATCAGAACAAAAGTGAGCAGTACTATAGTAAACCTTTTTTAATGAAATTCTTTTAAGTTCTATTTTAAACTTATTATATGTATAGTTCTTAAATCGATTGGATATTTGATTATAAAAAGTTAATCCTTGATAGTATGAAGGTTTCTCGTATAAGGTTGATTATTTCTAGGAAATTCTAATGTAAGAAGCCCATCCCTAATATTTTTATTTCCATAATTTAATGTATTTATACAGAAGTCCAAACAGGTCAGAGTAGATGTCGATAGGTTAAAATTAGCTGATGTATGTGAAAAGTACAAGCAGAAAGTAGAAATCATGGCTAATGGAACATCTAGGAACGACATAGATTGTGAATGGAGGGAAATCAGAAATGGGCTAACTACAGCAGCAAATGAAGTATTAGGCACAAAGAAAAGGGCAGGTAGGAGGGAATGGATCACGGAAGAAATAGTTGAAATGATAGAAGCAAGAAGGAAAATTAAAATAGGAAACACAGAAGCAGGACAGCAAAAATATAAGGAACTAAGGAACTTAATTAATAGGAAATGCAAGCTAGCGAAAGAAGAGTGGATAAAAGGAAACTGTGAGGATATTGAGGAGGATATGAGAAGAGGTAAAGTAGATTTGGGCTACAGGAAAATTAAGTCACATTTTTCTAAAGTAAAACCAAAGGGTAACATTATATGTGATAAGCAGGGTAAGGAACTCACAGAAAATAAGGAAAAAGCTAGAAGATGGAAGGAGTATCTTGAAGATTTATATAAAGGTAGGCAGGACATGGAGGAGCTAGAAAATGTGGAACAGATAGATGAGGATGACTTAGGTCCTAGCATACTTAGGTCAGAGTTTCATAGAGCATTAAATGATTTACGGAATAACAAAGCAGAGGGGATTGATATGATACCAGCCGAATTAATAAAACACGCAGGGGAAAAAATGCAGGAGCGATTATACAGGTTAGTTTGTAAAATATATGAGAAGGGAGAAGTACCACAGGATTTTCAGCGTAGTAGAATAGTAACAATGCCGAAGAAAATAGGAGCTAAATTGTGTGAGAACTATAGGACCATTAGCCTACTATCACATGCATCGAAGATATTGTTAAAGATTATTTATAGGAGATTAGAAAATAAAGTAGAGGAAAGGCTAGGAGAAGATCAGTTTGGTTTTAGGAAAAACAGAGGGACGAGAGAGGCGATTCTAGCACTAAGAACGGTAGTAGAAAAAAGAAATAGGGTAGGAAAGGTAACTTGCATAGCTTTTGTAGATTTAGAAAAGGCATTTGATAATGTAGATTGGGACATAATGTTTAGAATTTTAAAAGAAACGGGTATAGATTATAAGGATAGGAGAATAATTTTTAATTTATATAAACACCAAACTGCCTTAGTTAGAATTGAGGGGGAAGAAGAGGTAGCAAAAATAGGGAAGGGAGTTCGGCAGGGATGTACACTCTCACCGTTATTATTTAATCTATATATAGAAGATGCAATAAACAAAGTAAAAGAAGAGTATAGTGTAGGTGTAAATGTACAGGGAGAGAAAATATATATGTTGAGATTCGCCGACGATATAGCTATATTAGAAGAAAGCGAAAAGAATTTAGAAAGGGTATTGAATGGTATGCAGGCAGTATTGACTAGGGATTTTAACATGAAAATAAATATAGGTAAAACTAAAGTGATGAGGTGTGACAAAAAGGAATGCAGTAGAAAAATGAAGATCTCAATAGGAGATAATAGAATCGAAGAAGTGTCAGATTTTTGTTATTTAGGCAGTAGAATCACAAAAGATAATCGAAGCAAAGTAGATATAAAGTGTAGGATAGCACAGGGTAGGAAGGCATTCGTAGAAAAAGAACAGATTTTAAGATCAAATATTGACTTGGGTATTAGAAAAAGATTACTGAAGGTATATGTTTGGAGTGTAGCACTGTACGGGTGTGAGGCGTGGACTATAGGAAAGGAAGAGAAGCGTAGATTACAAGCATTAGAAATGTGGTGTTATAGGAGGATGATGAGGATTGGTTGGGAAGATAAAGTAACAAATGAAGCTGTACTAGAGTTAGTAGGGGAGAAGAGAAGTATCTGGAGAGTGTTACAGCGTAGGAGAGACAGATTAGTAGGGCATATTATTAGGCATGGGGGGATTATGCAATTGATCATAGAAGGTAGAGTGGAGGGAAAGAGAGGGGTAGGTAGGCCTAGATTGGAGTATGTGAGTCAGATAGCTGAAGACGTTGAGATGAATAGCTATAGAGAGATGAAGGGATTAGCTCAGGATAGATCGGCATGGAGTGCTGTTTCCAACCAATCTTTAGGATTGCGGACTGTTTAACTAACTAATTTAATGTGTGAATAAAATTTAATTACGTTTCACATAAACAAATTTATATATATAATAAATTGAAGGCACCGTAAGGAGTTTATTGCTAATAAATATATTTTTACAGCTCTTCATTTATTGTAGATTGAATATTAGTCGTAGTATACGTTTCTGCGAAATAAATACTCTCTGCATTGAGGGACGGCCACCCCATAAAGTAATATTATAATTTACTTGAGATTCCTTTACAGCAAAGTAAACACTTAAGATTACCTTTCGTGATAACATGTGTCATCGTGATAACAATGAATCATCTTGAAATATTACTATATTTGCTTATATTTACTAACGCAGCAATTACTTGGTTTGTTAATAGCACGACATCGGCGACTCTACCGATTTCGAATTCAATAGTAATATCTACAAAGAAGGATAAAACGACAAAAAAAGCATTAAAGGAACTGGCCCTATGCAGGACGATACTGGAAGACTTAGAATGTCATGATGATGCATGGCCCTTCTTACTGCCGGTTAACACCAAGCAGTTTCCTACATACAAGAAGATTATAAAAAATCCTATGGATCTATCTACAATAAAGAAAAGATTACTGGATGTTTCGTAAGATATCGCCTGTCCCATTCTAGAAGAATAATTTTATCTAAAATGTTACATTTATTAGGTACAGGGCAAAAGAAGATTTTTGCACAGATGTCCGCCAGATTTTCAATAATTGCGAAACATTTAACGAGGATGACAGTCCAGTGGGAAAGGCAGGTCACTGTATGCGTCAGTTCTTTGAAGTACGATGGAATGAGCATTTCCCTTATACAGCGCACAGTTGAGGTTCGGTATATATAGTTTCTTCGTCAATACATTGCATGAAAATCTTCAACTCTGGATGTACGTACAGCCTATGAGTTAAATCGACGAAGAGACGAATTGAAAGTCCGGTTTCTGTGTAAAGTTAATCTGTTATTTCATTTTTATTTAGATTTGAATGACCTGCGTTATACTACTAGCTGTTTTATACTGTAACTTTGTACATAAATGTGAATGAACTTTATATTAAATATTATAGTAAATAATAAAAAGCTGAATACATAGGAGATATGTTGCAGCTTTTTACATGACTGCACGTGAATATGTTTATAATATAGATATTGCCAGTGTATGATATTAATTTTTCACTTTTCTTCAAATGCATAAAATATGATCGAATTTTGTTTTTTAAAAGATGTATATTTATTAAACTAAAACTAGGAGATGTAAACTACAGCGCCACAGATACAAGAACTTAAGTGTAAGATTGATAATATCTGAATAATTATAATACTCAACGTTGAAAAGATATTTATAAGATGTAATAAGTTGTACACAAAAAATAATATTACATGAGTTATATTAAATGTACAATTAATTATTTACGATATTTTTTAAAATTATTTTAACTAACGACAATGGAAACTGTTGCCGGCATATTCATGTAAATGATTAATTTTTACAGTTTTCATTTATCTGATCCAGCTTATATATATCTTTAGTATTTTTACAATTTAGATAAATGATATGATAGTATTTTTCATACATTATTTACGCCGTTGTATTTATACAATTATATGTGCACCCCACAGTTTGAATATCATTTCAAAGCTTTTAAAAACGAATCTTTGTTTTCCAGGAACGTAAGTTTTGACCATAATGTACTACAAAATTTTTATTGATCAGAATGTAAATACAATTTCTAAGCGATTATGTATAACAAACGAATATCGAAACACTTACGATTTGATAAAATACTGCATAAAATAAAGTTTCAAGTTACGTTTTCTGGAAACTAAAAATTATATCGAACCATTTGCAACTTCCCATAGTTATGAACTAAAAACGAATAAAAGACTAATAATCTGCTGACGTATAAAAGACTTGATTCTTGTAATAATACTATAAGTTTAGCAAGTTTTATTTTAGGGCATAATTTCTATTTTTAGTAGTATAGTGATTATTTATTGAATGACTTGTACTTAGTATTACAATTTGCAACAGTGTCCGACATTATCACATTCATTAACATGAGCAATTTTCGATCTCCGCCACTTAATTTAGGAAGAAATTTTTGTGTTTTAGTTTTACCATTTAGTCAGATATTCGTATGTCCTGTTAGATGTAAATTTTGCAACCAACTTATTTATTGCTACTTATTCTTTAGAAAATTATATACCTATTTTTAAAGTACTTATTACGAAAAAAAAAAAAAGTATTTTAACAGGAAAGGAGATTTATGACGATAGATTTTTTTTTCTCCGACATTCGTCAATATAATTTTCTCTTCTAGTTTAATATCTAATATCGTTCCTGCAAATAAAAGCGTCCTCCCAGTAGATCAATCATGGAGTTGGAATGCGGTTTCTAAAAGTGAATTCAGTCTGTAAATCCTTAAAAATAAATGAAACATTCAATATAATCGTACGTTGCATTTAAATAAACCAAACTGCAATGCATACATTTCATATTCTTGAATGTTTGATATCAAGAGGACGCTCTTTTATGTACATGTATTTTATTAAAAAGACGGTATTTCTTTGAATACTTAATTTACTAATTGATCACCATTCTGTTTATCGGATCAGTATAATTTAGGATTTTACACTGGTTAACGATGTACGAAATGGTAATTTTGTATCAAAGCAAGGACATTTTATTGTTTGCATTTCTTCTGTAATTATGCATTCCATCACTATTTAAAAATTAAAAATAGTACCGTGTGCCAGTGTCGAAACTAATTATTTATTTAACTATTTTTAAGTAAGTTATTTGATAAGTCTATGTATAAATTGTAAATTTGATTTTTGTATTTGTCATGAATTTTCACGTCAAAGTAACAATTCGTATATATTAAAGAACTCTTTACAAAAGATATATAAGTGTGAGGTTCGCCTACTAACTTTCTAGAAGTTGTTAATTCAAACTGGAGCTGTTTATTACAAGGAAATATAAAACAATGACATTTATAACACATAAAAAAATAACAACATAAATAAATTGATGCTCCTTAACTATCTCAATTTATCTGTATTTTACTAAATAATTTCAATTCAAGTTTTAATAAATATTCTCTATTAAATTTTTATATGAATATTTGATCAGTTTAACATAACAGTTATATGCGTATAAATATTAATTTCCCTTTTTATCCGAACAAGGTGATAAAATGCACCGGCTTTTAACGCGTACACTTAACTAAAGGTGTGTTTTATTCCAAAATTTCATAATATTGCTTTTATTTTCAGTATTCGTAAAATATTGATTTAAATTTTTGTTTCATTTGAAGGATTTTATCAGTTTGGTTTTAAGAATATCTTGAGATTAGTTTAGATCTATACATTTTTAAATTATTCCACATTTATTACCTGTGCGAATCCTATTCAAATACATATATTAATTTTTTTTGAAATAATATCAACCGTATTCATTTTGTTGTCTAACACAAAAACACAATTCTTTCTATTTTTACACATATATCGCAGAATATCTTGTAAAATATACTTGCATAACTACTTCATTTGTCTGCATTTAATATAAATGTAAGGAAAATGGATGCAATAGTTTTGATTGTACGAGAGCAATATATATATATAAAAGAAAAGTGGTAATCTGTCAACACAGCTTGTAATTAATGATTTAGTAATCAAATGATAGTATTCCTAAGACCGACAATTTAAATTGGGAGAAAAGAATTATTTTATGATTGCGATGTATAGTGAATTCACGATACCAGTAGAAAAATATCGCCTCAGTTCCTTTTGAATTTCTGTGTATTTTGACTTTATACATATCACTGGGCTTTAGATTGAAGTCTAGTTTGCGTTCTTTTGCAGTCTCAGCAAAATCTTATATTCGAAATTTGCGCTGTTTAAAATAAACATTGATTTTACTCTATAAAACAATCGAAATTGTAGAAAACAGAAAACTTTGTAGAAACTACATAGTAATGTACTAGATTTTTATTTTAAATACTGCACAAGATGTACAATTTTGTTGTATATACTGCACAAGTATTTGTTCTCTAAAATATGCAATTTGATCCAATCGCAGAAGTAAATCATTTTTTGCGTAATTTGTGCTTTTTTAAGCAATGACTAAACATTTGCACTAGTTTGACTGCATACGCACGTTCTGCTAGTTGCACCTTTACATTGCTTAAGCGCTAAATTTAAACGTTCTATTAACTTAAGAGGAGTAAAATTATATCTAAAGTATTTGACATATAATTTTATAAATACGTAACAAAACGCCAATTACTTTATACTGTTATCGTGAACCATATATGTGTATTGAAACCGTTAAATTCTATATTTTATGTCAATTTTATGTTTGTTAGACCATCTAGCACACGGTATTTGAAGGCGGATGCACATGCACATGTCAAGTCGAAAACTGGGCCTCATTTTTTATATAGATTGACATCGATTTCTAGTTGCAATCTTTTTTTTGTTGTAAAAATTGTTAACAATGTACCCACATATAACAATTCTAGTTTGGAATACCTTATTTATTTTATGAAGTCCTTATGATTGTTTGCAATTCGTAGACTAACTAGTTCATTTCTAAATTTGCGATTGAGAAGTGAACTAAGTGTGTATTTTGATGTAAGATATTTTCATTATATTTAATTATAAATGTAAAATTTATGTTTAGTTGAAATCTCCTCTAATTTAAAATTTAATTTCGAATTCGTATTCTTAATCTTGAAAGCTTCATATGCGCACTTAATATTTATGAAATCAAAATGTGTTCTTTCGAGGTAAATTTCAAATGTTTGCTACCTCGGGTATGGTCTTAACTAATAGTTATTGAAGAAAATCAGCCTACTGTTATATCAGACTATTTTGAGATTTTTTTATGTTATTTTTTATGTTATATTTCGGAGTGGATACTTTGAAATTCGAAAATTTCCCATTTAATTAACAGTAAATGGCTCTATTGAGTTTTCAAAATAGATTTGTAAGCAAAAAGAAGTATAATATAAAAATATTGTCTACGGTTGATCTGGATTCTGGTTCTATTATATTTTATCAGGAATATGTTCATTGCTAGCTGTATTTGCGGCTATTTTGCATTATGGTTGCTATTATGTGTAAAGTGTAAGCAAGACGTATTAATTTTAAATGGGAAAAAGTACTCCATACAGGGAATTAAGTAATATAAAGAATGGGCTGTCTCACGAACAAATGAAACTTGCTACATCTAGAAACATTAAACAAAGAATATTGGCCATATATTTCATCACAGATATATGCAGCATTTAATAACAAAAAATAAATGAACTAAATATCCTTAGGTATCCAATAAAAATGTCTAATAACTTTTATAACGTGCGTAGTATTTAAATGTCTGATATGATGCACATCTGTCATAATTGGGATTGATCTATCGACGAACTATACTAAGTATGTATAGTTCGTCGGTCGGTCAGAAGTTGAGGTACGTGTTCCTCGATACAATTGAACTTTTCTCTTAGTTATCTTAATTATTATCCAATGAGCTATTGATTATTGTGTAACTGTGACTAACATTATGTTTCTTACGAGTCTGTATAAATATTTGAATAGTTACACGTATCTTTTCTAATTTTCGACATAAATTTTATATGAATAGGTCACGGCGCACTAAATAGCTATATTTATTTCCAATATCATTGTAAGCCTGAATGTTGCTGTTCTGTGTTTAGTAGTGTCAGTTTGTCAATCGTCTGATACACTCGACTATTGATTTACGCGACTATAAACGTATATGATAAAATTTAATAACTTTCATATTGAAAGTAAGAATTTTTCGAATTGGAAATCACGTGGAAAAGGGTAAGATATCTGTTAAGGGCCCATCACAACGAACGTAAATTGTTCGGTTATTTTACCCCATTTTTTTTGGATGTAGAATAATTTTATAGTGACAATCTTGTATACTTGTACGCACCTTGGATCTAACCCGCGCTCCCGATTAATGCAATTGCGCTATTACGGTACATAATTAATCTATATATTAAAATTGTGACGGCGTTTCTTTCGACAATCGCTTTGTGGTAGACCGATTTCAATTATTTTGTGTTATATTAATGCGATTATGGTCTATATATGCCCATTTTGTTTAAAATTTAAAAAAAAAATGGGTGAATTGGTTGGAAATTGAAAAATAAGAATGACTAGTAATTTTTCTCCGTATTCATTTTTAGACCTTTATTTCTTATTTTTCTCATGCAGGTGGCTTTTAAGCGTCAGTTATATTATATATATTTTCATTTTTTTAAATATTTAATAGCTATATATGCTAGCTCTAGCTAGCATATCTTAATCAAAGGCTTAGCGGCCATTTATCATAAACAATCGAGTTGAACAAATCGTCAATAATTGTATTTCCTGAACTATACATTTATGTCTGATTTGCCATATTTTAGCGACAGGTTTACACGTGTTTACATAAAATTCTGTTAATATAAACACGTATAGGAATTTGTTGATAACGAATACTCGAGCAATTGCTGCAGGTGTTCTTGATCGTGCTGTCGTAGCAAACGCAGTCTCGCTTCAACTGTTGACAAGGTAACATCGAAACTACTCATATAAAATAGTACGTGCAGATAAGTGATTGCATTTACCTAATAATGTATGCTAAGCCTAAACTGATCGTTCTGTGCGTTTATGATCGCAACATTTTTTTAAACTCGATTGAAGTGAATATGAATTAGTGTGTAATCAATGTGTTTGTCCATCGTCGTTGTCACACACATCTAATACTAGATGGCGATACCTACTCGGTCAGTGTTCGGCCTGTCAGTGTTCAAATTACGTCTTCAAATGAACCCGTGTTGTTAATTGCCTCTTCAATTTCAAAAGTTACCGATTTTCAAAGTCGGCACGTAGAAACAAACAATTGTGATTTCTGCAAGTTTTTAAACTATACATTTATGGCTGATTTGCCATTTAGGGTTCATTCGTATATCCTTATTACCTAACCTTAGATAATGTTCGGGTGGTCTCGGTGCGCGCTACGAAACAGACACAATATGTATTGTTTTTCATGTACAATTTTAGACTAAATAATGTTCTTTAAAATTTTGGATTTAACTTTAAAATGTAGTATACACGTCCATTAAATCATCTACAATTTGTACAGAATACCACCCATAAATTTGTAAGTTAAACATTTAATAACTAATTGAGCAATTCTAAGTCCTTATAGCCCATTCAATAACGTCAACGTCATCCCGACTTCACACGAATTTTGTCGAATCTATTAATTCTGAATAGATGCGACAATTTTAATATAGGGATTTTAACATGAAAATAAATATAGGTAAAACTAAAGTGATGAGGTGTGACAAAAAGGAATGCAGTAGAAAAATGAGGATCACAATAGGAGATAATAGAATCGAAGAAGTGTCAGATTTTTGTTATTTAGGCAGTAGAATCACAAAAGATAATCGAAGCAAGGTAGATATAAAGTGTAGGATAGCACAGGGTAGGAAGGCATTCGTAGAAAAAGAACAGATTTTAAGATCAAATATTGACTTGGGTATTAGAAAAAGATTACTGAAGGTATATGTTTGGAGTGTAGCACTGTACGGGTGTGAGGCGTGGACTATAGGAAAGGAAGAGAAGCGTAGATTAGAAGCACTTGAAATGTGGTGTTATAGGAGGATGATGAGGATTGGTTGGGAAGATAAAGTAACAAATGAAGCTGTACTAGAGTTAGTAGGGGAGAAGAGAAGTATCTGGAGAGTGTTACAGCGTAGGAGAGACAGATTAGTAGGGCATATTCTTAGGCATGGGGGGATTATGCAATTGATCATAGAAGGTAGAGTGGAGGGAAAGAGAGGGGTAGGTAGGCCTAGATTGGAGTATGTGAGTCAGATAGTTGAAGACGTTGAGATGAATAGCTATAGGGAGATGAAGGGATTAGCTCAGGATAGATCGGCATGGCGTGCTGTTTCCAACCAATCTTTAGGATTGCGGACTCTTTAACTAGATGCGACAATTCACCAATAAAGAAAAGAACAATTTGATCATTTTGTGTTACAAATTGAAAAAGCATCAAATACTTTCACGTAACCGTCGTACCAAAGCTTGAATGTACCTCTATTTTGTATCATCTGTAAAATTTTCGTTGCATTGTTGTTTCATATAACAATAATATTTTATCTACACTGATAAATTAGATTATATTATATATTAGTATAGAATATCATCCAAATACCGTTGAAATTGAAATTGCATTGTGTTTATAGTCTTACTTTGAGTTCGATATAATAAATAATATATAAAATGTATAAAACGTTAATAGCCCATTAGAGGAAGAGAGTTCTCTATCAATATTGAATATAAAATTTAATAAAATATATTAATAATTCAATGCGAAGTTAACGTTTTCACTGATGCTAAGCATCTTTTACAATCTCAAGAAGAAAGTGTATTTGAAAATAATGGTTGAATGACCCTCAGGCAATTTTTAAATTATTTGCCCGTGATTAATCAGGGTCCGTGGTAACTAAGTGGCATTCGGAGTTGCTACGCAAATCAATTTTCCCCAGTGACGCAAGCTCAATTCGTACCATGGAAATATTTCTCCCAAAAAGGGAAATTTCCGTACAATGGATGTCTTTATGCACATCTGAGGTAAAAAATGAACTTATAGGAATATATATTTAATATAATGCAAATAACGCTCAGCCTACAAACCACCAATTCTCTTATACGCTATTAAGAATTGTTACCAATAAGATTTAAATCACTACGTCGCAAAATTCCAAAAATATATTTTCAAAGTGTAATAACACAAGAAGCATGTAATTTTGTGTCAAAATTGTTAGAAATAAAAAGGATTAGTTCTAAATTGATCGAGAATAAAGGAACCGCGTCATTTTGGAAATTATTGAAATAAAATGTTATTGTTAAAATTATTCTATTTAAAACAGAAAGTTTTGATCCCTTTTGTACATATATTGATAGATCACCGAATTTCTAAATATAAAATTCTTGAAACTATCACCATTAATTATACATTCTAAATTTCAGACCATGGCTGTTATACATGATCCAAAAGAACTGCAATGTCTCAAACTTCATACCAGCGATGTTACGTGTTGCGATTTCTCTCCAAATTTTACATTTATTACCGGTTCAAGGTAAGTTTTCTTTTTTTTTTTAATATGAATAACTATACAATCTTCTAATAGAAACCTTATTATTCAAAATTTGAAGTATGATGCAAGCGTTCATATGTTCTTAGACATTATAATTCTAACTAAAAGTTTGAAATTAAAACCATAAACACCATTTGAAAAGAAAGCCATAAACACGCTTAACCGTAATGTAATTTTGCATATTTAAAACCGTTTGTGCAAGAAAGACATTCGTATTAACTATACCAATTTTGTAGCGACAAAACTGTTCGGCTATGGGAATGGTTACCAGGCGAAGGATTTATAGAACGTTCAGGAATATCACCTTTGAAAGGTCATCGTTATGGTGTCACTTGTGTACGAGTTTCGCCGCAAGGTACGATGTTGGCTTCGACATCAATAGATGGCACAGCTGTCGTATGGAATCTGCATTCTGGTGTGAAATTGATCACGTTTACGCAAGTAAATGGGGACGCTATTCGAATAGTCCGGTATGCATCCTACACAGTACTTGAATTAAAACGATTCTCGTCATTATATTAGAATCTTTATAATTCGCTGAAGCATAAAATCTTTGCATAAAATTTATATCATCTTTTATATATTCAACACAAATCTATATAAATATTATCATTTATAATTTCCACCCTTCCCTTATGTTCCTAATATGCGCAAGATCTCAGGTATGCTTAGAACAACTTTTCAAGCTCAAGCATTTTAAATATTTTTTGCAAATTCCATTTTGTAGTAATATATATTTTTTTCGTGTTATGCAGAACTATATTGTACTGTACTGATACATGCGAGGGTTGTTTTCCTGGACAAAACACTGCAACGGCGTATGTTGCGCTTTGGAACCATTTAAAGATACAATTTCGCGAATGGCGCATTTAACTATAAAATTCTCAAATATAGCTATTTAGTATTATAGGATAAGGACAAGAGAATTGTTTACAATTAATTTGAATGGGTATTAAATCGCCATTTCAAAAATCGGAAGCGTGATATTGTTTGAATGCATAAAATTCTTGTTAAATTTGCAAACAATGTACATTCTAAAATTCTATTGCATATATATTTTTTCTTTAGATTCGCACCTGACAGTTCGGCATTGATTACAGCTGGCGATAATGGAGCTATTTGCGTCTGGGACATGGTGCATCGAAGTATAATTCGGTAAATTGAAGTCCGAATATTTCTGCTACTGCATTTAATATTACATACGGAAGTACATTGATCTGTTAATTTCTGCAAATTAATGAAAGTATTTGAAAATGTTAATATCTGCCATTTCTGCTTTGCTATGACAAATTCCATTAAAAATTTTGCGTAACTCTAAAATTGCCGCAATTGATATGTATTTCCCAAACTTTGCATGGTATTTATTTTGTAAGGCAATTATTATATAGATAGGATACTATGTTTTGTATGATTAATATTCCTTTTATGCGATCTACAAACTTATCTACCAGTAACCTGCTTTATAAGGGTGAAGAACAAAGATTACCTAAATGCTTCTAATATTATATAATCGATATATATAAGTACCCTACCCTTTATTAAGCGTAGGGGCATAGATTAAGTAAATATATATTTAATTAATCAATGGTAGAAAACAAAATATCCTTGTGTACTGTGGAGATTATATGATTTATATAAAATAATTAGTCACTTCATCTAATGAGTGGGGCTTGTGGTAATGCGATAACTCATAGATATATATATATATATTCCTATGACAATTGAAATTGACAAATATTCATTAAAGTTAATTCCGCCAAGTGTGAGAAACTGTTATAAAACGCAAGATAATAGCCATTGAAACTGGCACTACTTTGCATAGAGCAAACGCATGATCAAAATTTGCAAGGATACCTCTACAGAATATCCCAATACTTTGCTTGAATCATATATAACCATCGGTCTGTGTTTTAAATTCGATGTTTACATACGACCTTTACCCAATACATTACAAAAATCGCATTGCAATTTCAAATTTTCCCATTATTTCTATATAGAACGATGCACCAGCATGACGGTACTACACACGCGTTGGCTTTTACACCCGACTCGCAGTATCTAGTTAGTGCATGCTCATTGGAAATTATGCGCGTTTGGCGCATTTGCGACATGATGGATACTTTCGGTGAATGTGAGGATGCGTCTTCATCCTCTGCAGGCTGTCAATCTGTAGCTATGGTAGATAATGCCCACGATTTGGGGGTCTTATCTCTGGACATATGTTCTATAGTTGAAACTGATCGTATGTAAACAGTAAATAATATATCGCATGAATAATTTTACTGCTAGCTTGTAAAATTTTAATTTTTATTTCTTTGTAAGTCGGGCAATATTTTTTGGTAATAATTTAAGATGGCAAATGTATTTTAAATGCGTTGAGCAAAATTATTGCATTATATAATACACTCTATTAAGACATTCATCGTAAGTACTTAAACATAAGTGTTCGAGCTTGAAATCTAGTGACTGAACTAACAGAACTTCGATTATTTGATTGATCTAAAATCGAATTAGATATGTAAATTGTTTTATACTTGTTATAATATAAAATTACGTCTTCTCTTTCAGCGGATGATATATTTACCATTCGTTATACTCTTGCATCTGGAGGGAATAATGAGGTTATAAAACTGTGGACAATTACAACCACCCACTTATCTGCGAAGAGTAAGGGCGCAATCACTGGCAATATAATTGTAAGTATGGAGGTTACTGGTATGCTGGAGGGTCATACATCGGCTATAACATCGGTACGGTATAATGAGGCGGGAACTTGGCTCGTTTCGGCGAGTATTGACAAGACGGTGAAGGTGTGGGATCATAATGGAATTTGTTTGACTACGTTAGAAGGTCATGGGCGCTATGTCAATTGTGCAGCTTTTAGTAAAGATTCTACTTTAATTGGCTCAGGTTCGTAATATTCATCGAACTTGTAACCGTTTGGTTATTTTACGAATACCAGAACTGCGTATATATAAGCAACAGAACTTCCAAATTTTCGAGATGAATATTTTTATTTTCAGTTTTATAGGGAAACTAGAAAAATATTATTTAAAAAGTTCGGATCTTTCATAAATTAGTCAGTACAGCGTTTAATAATTGTATAGAATAATACGCAAATACCGTACCGCATTTAAAAGACAGATGCGCATATTTGCAATTGTTTGACATTCTCAAATTGTAGAAAATTCTTCGTCTCGTAAAAATATTATATAGTTGAATATTTTTGTATGATTAATTCATGTTTGATGAATGCACCTGCACCCCAGAAAATCAAACCATAGTACCAATGAATACTTATATATATATAGTTAGTATTCATTGGTAACCGTTTTTATTTGTTCATAGCTTCATAAGCCCGTGGCAAACTTAGGCATGACATATTTATCAAGAATTAGAAATTACCAATAATCTTTCACCTAAATAGATTTTAGCAAATTTGGAAAGGCATATTTTTTTACGTGAATATTGATACAATAAAATATGAAATTAGAACCCATGTTTTAAATAGTTTAATTCGATAGACTATATAGATATTTGATTAGTGATAGACTAAAGAATCTTGAATATTGTTTATTTTACCTTCAAAATATCCTCTATATAATTTTCCAACTTTATCATATTATGAATGAGGTTTGCACGTGAATTTGTTCCAACATATGCGCAGATGAATTGCTTTTGCGGATTAACTCTGGTTACAATTAATAAATGAAAGCCTAGTGAATATATAGCACCCTTTCTGTTTGTAGTGACGTGCATTGCACGTTGATTTCTATAAGATGTAGCGCGCTTTCACTTATTTAAAGGTTCTTCAGGTTCCAATGATAAAACGATCATTCTGTGGGACCTCACCGGCACACTGTCCTTGGACGTAGCACTGGTGCGATATCAACATCAAGTAGGAGATAATAACGGTCATCATAATGGTGAACGTAATGTAATCCAAGAACGATTTGTTGTACGAGAGGCCGAAGATAATCAGAATATTGTAAAATTAATTGAGAAAGTGGATGATATTGCAGAGGGGTCGATTAATAGCTGTTGCTTCTATGGCAGTAATTTGTTAGCTACTGGTGCTGGGTAGGTGATTTAATTATTTTCATGAAAGACAAATCAAGAAATGGACTTATTTTTATTTCGATAAAGAGATTTATTTATAACCGGCATAAATAAAAATAATTAAATTATTACCATATACAAATGTAAAATTACCAAAATGGCGTAATTGAAGCGTATAAAATAAAATAAATTGATTTATAATTAAATCGTAAACAGTAAAATATAACCTTTTCGACATGATCTCAGTTCGAACGTACTATGCAGTTTTACCTTTCGCAAAGCAATATTATTTGATCGCTTCGAAAATTTGCAATGCCTTAATTTTACACTGTTGATTTTACTTCAATTTTTCTTTACACCGTTTAGCGATAAAATGGTTCGCATATTCAGAGTTTGCGGAGAAACAAATACTCTGGAGGAATTAAATTCTTCTCCAATAGAAGCGCATACTTATCCGGTTAACCACGTTGATTTCAACAAAAACTCGCTACTCGCTTCAAGTTCTATGGAAGGCACAACAATTATTAGCGATGTTACGGTAATATTAACTTTGACGTATTTAAAATAATTCATGTTTATATATAGAAGTGTGTGGTTTAGAATGGAGACATAATCGTATCATTACCGACGGGTGACAATAGTATCAGAGTCTGTAAATTCAATTCGGACGGATGTATTTTAGCAACCGCTGGAGACGATGAAATTGCTACATTATGGGACTGTACAAACTTTGGAAAAATGTGGTATATATATTTTTTTGTGGTATTTAATATATAAGTTCTCGAACCATCGTAGGTTGTAGTGTAGTTTTGAAAAATGAAATTTTATTGCAATTTTAGTGATTTGTCGGGACACTCAGATGCTATAACAAGCCTAAACTTCTCACCCGATAGCAATATAATAGCAACAACTTCAAATAATGGCGACTTTCGTATTTGGTCATCGCCAGATGGAAATATAATTCACATTGAAAATAATGCCCATGATTTGGGCATACAAGGTTGCGACATTTCTGAAAATCTGGAACCTATACCAAATGTAATTCAGGACAATATACAAGACTATCTATTAGCTACTTGCGGAGCTGACAGTTTCATTAAATTGTGGAGGATTTCGTTTAAAAAAGTAATTTATGACGGCAATAAATATATGTACGTATGATTAATGATACATTCTAAATACTATAGGACGAACAGAATATGTTCTTCTACGACTTAGCCCAGATAAAGCGCTGGCGTACGCTACGCGGTCACGGCGGTACCGTAATTTGTGTACAGTTTTCACCGGGTTCAGGAGAGATTCTGTGCAGTACCGGTACAGATAATAATGCGCGAATATGGTCTGTTTATAGTGGGTATTGTTTGCACGTGTTAGACCATGATTCAATCGTAACATGCTGTGCATTCAGTAAGGATTGTTCATTATTGGCAACTGGTTCTTTGGATAAGACACTGTCGTTGTGGAAATTACCGCAACAATTGGTAATAAAGATAATCTTCTGGGAATATATATTTTAGTTGGTTCACTTTAAAATTATATAAATTGCCTGTTAATAAGACTATACATCTATCTAACGCATTTATAAATAAGTTAAGAACAGTAGCTAAATGTCTTTGCGTTATCACAACTTAGTAACATGACGACAGAAATTCTTTAAGAAGTATATTTTGATTTTATATCTGAATGAGAAAATGAGAATGAGAAACACATGAGAAAATCGTAATTAACTCGAGAACTACTGTTTAAAATTATCAAATTTAGTTTGTTTTAATTTTTTCAAATGTTTATAAGAGCAAGAGTTTAAGTAATATAAAAATATGTTCGTATTTTATAGATTTTTCAAGCATTAGTTGCGAATAAACTTAAAATACGTAAGAAGAATGTAATGGATTGGACAATGCATGATACTATTTATTGGCTAAAAGAAATAAATTTTGAGTTTCTTGCAGAACAAGTTATGATGCATAAAATAGATGGGCATACGTTATTGTCTATGAATGAAATTGATCTTCTAAATAAACTACAGTTAGGTAAGGAATTAAAAGTGTTTTTATTCAAATAATACAAATAATTTGCTTGGTCAAACTTATTGAATACTTTATAATACACGAATAAATCAAAATCCGAGAATAAATGCCTGTTCAGCGAAAAAGGCATAATACTCTTCCATTAAATCGGGAATCGCCTGTATTTGAGTAAGTTCTTTGCAGAAGATAGCATATACGTTCAAAAATGTATTTATTTCAGATGAGCAACAATTTGAAAGATTATCACGAGAAATAAAATGGCTGAAAATGGATAGACATACTTTTTCTGAAAACATCCTCAAATCAGATTCCATCCCGGATGAATTTTTTTGTCCAATAACCCATGATCTTATGATGGAACCAGTTATTGCTAGCGATGGATTTACGTACGAAAGAAGCGCTTTAACAGAATGGTTTCTCTGTGGGAAAAATATCAGCCCTATGACTAACGACATTTTAGAAACTACAGACGTATCATATAATAATGATTTAAGAGGTGAAATACACAAGTACTTATATGAATGACAATATTCAATTTACACAAATCAAAATTTTTAATACGCATTAGTATTAGAATTTTGGTTTTATTCACCGTATTGGTTTTATATTCACATTTTTTATATTATATGATCACTTTAGCCTTACATGTAACACGAAAACACGAAAATATAAGGTTTAGTAATAATTTAGAAATTAATCTACAAGAGACTTATACACCAAAGCATTTAGTGCCTTTATACACCATGAGATTTTTGCATTTGAAGGAAATTTAAAGATTTATCTTATTATAGATTTACTATCGATTTTTCATACTATTTCTACTTTCCTTCTTAAAGGAACTCTAATCTTAATATAAGGCCAACATGTAGAGGAAACTCAACTCAAGTTTTAACTATAGTAATGAGTATTTTAATATTTTAATCATTTATATTCCTAGTTTTATGTTATAGTAACATATACAGAAATTTAGAAAATGATACATAATGTGCATAGTTCAAAATATGTACATTTCAACGCACATGTTGGTTTTATTAAAAAAATTGTATATCAAAAATTTAATGTAAGGTTTAAAAGGGAAATAAATCAAAACTAAATATTTCCAGAATGAAAAACGAATAAATTACAATGAAACTATAATATTAGTGTTTAAAGAAAGCAATTGACAGACTTTCTGGGTTTTATTATAAGCTTCAGTCTTTATAAAATTAACTTTAAATTACGCTATTTTTTAAATTGTCACTACGGTGTTAAATTATTGTATAGAATACCACCCAAATACCGTAATTCAAAGCATTAAATAGCTAGATGCGCATTTCGAAGGCTATGCCCCCATCTTTAGTAGCAAAAGTTAAAAAATACCTTCGTGACTAATCGTGATTGATATAGAATTAGATAAAAAGTCAACATGATTGAAATGTTTGGAATGGCGGCATAGCCTTCGAAATGCGCGTATAGCTATTAAATGCTTTGCATTACGGTAGTAGGGTGACAATCTATATAATTATATTAAGCCAATGAATAATATTTATTTATTTAATTATTATTACATTGCTTTAATCTTTATACAATAGGTGAATTAATATCGTTGCTATTTGTGATTGTGAAATTTAACTGTGATACAAATTAAATTGACTAACTTCATAGTTGTCTAGTATACTCAGTACTGAGTCATTTTTCCTTATTACTTTAAGATATCATTTGATGAATTAATAAAGAATACTAAGGGTAAACCACAAGAGAAATTTTGTATCTTATACAAATGTAAAATATTTGTTTGAACATAATAATGAACGCTTATTAAAAACGGATATGACAATCTAAATATACTATATCGATAACTTAACTTCAATATAAAGAAATGGTTTAGAATGTTTCGCAAATAAGAATAAAGAAGAATGTAAACATACAACTAGAAATCATGGAAGAATTATTGACTCTTGATTATTCTGAATACTGCATGTCGGCGCTCATCTACGATCGGCAATGGTCGGCCCACTAACACGAAATAAATAAGACTGTATCATGCACACTCGTTCGTTGTGTACGATGTATGATGTTTTTTGCTAAAAAAATTGATAGTATCTGTGAAGCAATCTGTATTTGGAATCTGTGAAGCAGTAAACTAATCTGATGTACATTCCGATTTATGATATCTCATCTTAAATTCCACATAAATAAATCGATTCGCTTTTCTATCCAATATCCATTAATATATCAAATACCTTAAGTAAATATTTTTTAGAAAATATGTTTGCGTTAATATAATTTATCCAGTTACTTATATATTCTTCGACAAGAAGATATTTTTGACAGAAAAATTTTCGATCAAAAGGAAATATTTAATGCGATTTTTATGCATAGATCTACGCGCTTGCACACTTTTCAAACTGATGTTATCCAATGCGTAAATATTTTATGAAGTAGAAAATAAATAGCAAATTCTCACTATGAACAGAACTACATTATATCTGTCCTTCTACTATACCTAATCAAGTATTGCGGTACTACTTTATGCAGCCTGTATTATATTATACCTGTACCGCGCATTCTTTCTCCTTGGTACGCGCTAGTAGTCGCTGAGAACAATCGTACGCTCTAAGTTGAAGACATACTTCACCGCGAGCCATTTTAAAAATATGTTTTAAGAAAGTATAAACACTAATTGTAATTGTATCATGGGTTCTAAAATTGAATATGTAGATTCAACCCAAATATACGCAACAAGTTATGTGCGCAATTCTAAAGCAATAGGCGTACTTTGGGCGATATTCACTATATGTTATGCGATTATAGGAGTTGTGGCATTTGTGACACCCGAATGGATTGGAAATTCGACGGGTAACAATCCTGGCAAGTTTGGCCTGTGGTCAATTTGTACCACTGACGGTGATACAGGCGGCGAACAGTGCCGCGGCCGATTGGGTGAATTCACCTCAATCGATAGTCTGGCATTTCAGGGTGCAACTGTGGCTGTGGGTTTAGCTGTACTTACTGCCTTAATGACAGTCTGTGCTATGTGCTTGTTCTTCTTCTGCCACTCGACGACAGTATATCACGTTTGTGCCTGGCTACTGTTATTAAGTGGTGAGTATTTTAAAGTTATATTCATATCTGCTCAATTAGCGATTACTTGACAATATAATACATTATTTTCATTCCAGACCAGCAAAGGAAAAATAATGCAAATTATAATTACGCTTGGAATACAATATATCACAATAGTAACAACAAATTCGATTTAAAATTAATTTCATTTTCCACGTAAGCAAAGATGTCTAATATTAGGAAAGGTTTAGAGATCATATGAAGAACTGTAAGAGTTACCCTGAGGCAGATAGTGACCATAACTTAGTAGTTCTGAACTTAAAAAAAACAACTTGTACAGAATTTGGAGTAGATGCTAAAATAAAGCAGAATCGTAGCTGGTGGGACAACTAGAGAGGACATAGATAGTGAATAGATATAAATTAGGGATGCTTTGACTACAGCATCAAATGAAGTATTAGGCACAAAGGAAAGGGCATGTATAAAGGAATGGATAACTGAAGAAATAGTTAACATGATTGAGGATAGAAGGCAAGTTAAAAATATTAACATTGGAATAAACCATTGTTAAACGGTAACGTTGATGTGGTGCAGTTATATATGAGAGTAGTCACGTGAAACCACTCCGCTGGGTATCTATATATTTTTAATTTAACCACTTATCACGAAATCTCCTTATAAATCTGACCGCAATAAAAAGGTACACTAACTTTTGCCTTTTTACGTACACAGAAGTGTGCCTCTGATGATAGAAAGCCGCTTTTCATCCACTTAAATAGGTAAAAAACCTGCAGGGGGGGATTCGAACCCCCGTCGAACTGGTCGATAGTTAGCGGCAACCGATTTACCACAGTGGGCTAAATCAACTAAATTTGGAAAATTGACCCGACATTTTTTTTCTGCTCAGCCGTGTGTATGATCAGTGGATGTATCGCCTATCCTGCAGGATGGTCCTCCATAGCCGTACAACGCGTGTGCGGACCGCCATCCTCCGCCATCTATTCTCTAGCGACATGTTCCATTCGCTGGGCATATCTATTGGCAGCTATCGGTTGCCTAGACGCAGTCATTCTCGCCACATTAGCTTTTATCCTGGCTACTCGACATATACGTTTACAACCGGATCCGCATTACGCACCAGCCAGTGCTTTTAAAGGTATGAAATAAATGATCTTCATTGATATAGCTGCCCTCTTCATTTGATATAGTTACATGGATAGCAAACCTCAATAAATATATCCTTCTCCCTCAAATTTTCACGCCTTCACTATACTCTTTAAACCTAGTTTATTGCATTTTCTATATGTAAATAATATCCCTCAAAAATGAACATCCCTGCCTCACATCCTTTCCTATTCTTCCTTCTCCATTCTAATAAAAACGATTCCTTGTTTGCGCAATCGAAATTAATTACCCTTTCATAGTAATCTATTCATATTTTTCCAGAGATTCCAAACAGTATATTCTAATCGACATAATCGAATGTTTTTTTATCTACAAAAGCAATGTAAGTTACTTTTCCTAATTTCATTTTTTCTATTTCTCTTCTTAGTTCTAAATTAATAAGCTCTCCATCTTTCCTAATAAATCTCTATATTTCCTAAATCTAAATTGGTCTTCCACTAGCCTTTTTGCCTCTATAATCTCTATCTATCCTTTAAATAAGCCTTAGCAATATATAAGATTAATGCGACAATGGTCCTATAGTTCCCACATGAATTAGATCCATCTTTCTTCGGCATTGTCACTGTGTTATTCAACCTAGTCTGCAGAATTGGTCCGACATATGAGATGTTTAAATATATGTGGCAACTGCGACGTACACCGCTCTTCATATTGATTTGAACATAATTTTAGATGTTATAAACAGAAGCCATTACGTTATTTATCTTTAAAATAGATGTTTATGTTATAGGTGAAATGAATAGTGGTTTCGTAAATGATTCAGGGAGTATGGCAGGCAGTCGTAAATCTCTGAACCTGCATCCCGTGCTGATGATGCATCCCGGACAGGAGGATACTTACTCTCAGTTTTCACAGCGTACGGTGCCACGTTCTAGCAATCGTTACTTACATTCGGGTCCTATGCAGCACCACCATCATCACTTGATTCAATCGCACCATAACTATTAATCTTCGCTTAGAAATTACATTTTTATTAAATAATGCGAAATCAATTCAAAATAATTCAAAATAATGGAACAGATATAAGCCCAAAACAGCTCACGACACAATACAATTAAAAAACAAAGTGTAAAGGTTCATTAGCTAAATTTTGACCGGTATTGAGCTAAAAATTAAAAGTAAGTGATTCAAAAAATTAAAATATTTTTTATAGTACTGTTGATGAAGGATAGCATAACTGAATTTCAACTTAATATTACATGGAGGCAGAATACAGTATTTATTGAACGTAGACATTAAACGATGAAAAGGTGCATTTAAACCCAACGACGTTAGTTTCTTAAGCGGCATAAATGGATAATTGTAGTGTTAACATTTGGAATATTGGAAGACAAAAATCTAATTAGATTTCTTATTTTTTACTATATACATTATATTGTCGGCGACCAAATTGTTGAACAATAATCCAAAAGACAATGTAACAGTCATTTGAATCAATAAACAATAGCATTGATTAAGTAAATTTACAACACACCATCTTAATAATTTGCGTGATTCTCACAGACCTTTGCATAATACTTTA
This sequence comes from Leptodirus hochenwartii, assembly GCA_947310635.1. NCBI lineage: Eukaryota > Metazoa > Arthropoda > Insecta > Coleoptera > Leiodidae > Leptodirus > Leptodirus hochenwartii. The sequence continues at coordinate 3,552,457 of OX371182.1, read as the reverse complement.
TAAAAAATCGTACTGCAAGTGCAGCTTTCTGCAAATTTATAAAGAACGGTTGAATGTGCATATTCTATATGGTTTGCATAACCATCGTGAGAATGGAACTTTATAATGGTCCACGATAGAAAATGATTGAGAGTACTGTTTAAACCCATAGTATCTTGAGATGTTTAACATTCTAGATGATTTAAGAATATAACAATCGCGATCGATTTTTAAAGCGGCAGTTAATTGACACATCGATCGTTTCCATAAATTTTGCATCGTTCGAGTTTAAAAAACCGGTGCACAATTCACATGAAATCGCAATCATATTTTTCAAGTTTACAATATAAGCAATCAAAAGCTACACTCGAAAGAACCGGTCATGTTTTATTATATATAATTTTTAAAAATCTAATCTTAATATGAACAATTCTTTATTTAAAAATATAAAATGAGGATATAGATGTATGGACGATATATTTTTATTGACATATTTACAGGGTAAAAATAATAAGATAAAATAATATTTCCACAATAATTCGTTCATATTTCAACGAATAAAAACGGTCGCTGGAATTCTGAATTGATAACTTAAATTAATTAATTACAAAAAGAATCGAAAAAAAGATATTCATAAAATAAACGTCGTTTTGTGACCGTATTAATTTACAATTACCATCAACATGAACATAAATTTACCTACAATAATTTTTTTTTACATCACTGATTAAGTACTACTTCTGAAGCAAATAAAATCCATATGAATAACATTAATTAATGAATTGCAAATGATGAAGGCTTATTATTTAAAAACTAAGGTATATAATTAGAAATAAATAATAACAATATTATGATAACGAACAAATCCATAAAAGAATTACGAAGCAAGCTTCTTTATATCTAAATAAAACACTACCTACTACAGAATAATGATTACGCCCAAATAAATGTATGCAATTTGAAAAACAAAATCTTGAGTATAACTTAACTAAAGAGTATAAATGTTCCCTGCTTAATAAGATCCAAAAAAAATAAGGATAATGAAGTGATTGAAGATGCTAAATATAAATGCTTAAATGAAATAGATTTGTATTAAAAACTGACTTTTATTTCAAATTCTAAATTTGATTACAGCGCCATTTATGAATATTTGTTTTAATCATCTATATTACAGCATAAACTAACATTTATATGTGTATTAGATAATTATGAAGAAAAAGTTAGATTCACTAATCAATAATTCAAATATGACAATAACTAAATTTCATGTATTGTTCAAAGACAATAATAATGATAGTCATGAAATAGGCTATACAATACATTTTATAATTATGAAAGTAAGTAACATAAATATAATATATAATTTTTTAGAATGGATTTTGTGTACATGAAACCACGAAATCAATACTGTTAAGTTACAAGTTTACAAAGCTACAAGGAAGTATTTGTTTGTGTAGTTGGTGTTTTATTCATATTCGTGGGTTATTTTTACTAGTACGTTATTGCCGGTCTACTCTTGTTAAGATCATTCGTGTAAGTTTTCAATTACAAAGATCCACTGAAAGGATGATGGGTAAGGATCAAATCAAATACCATCTACTTGGGTATATTAATTTATGCATAATGCGATTGTTGAAATCAATTTGTAAATAACATTTTCGCACCAACAACCTGCACTGGATAAATTGAATTATGAACTGACAATCAATTATAACTATTTTGTATACATTCATGCATTAGATATTAAAATGAATTATTCATTTTCATTTCAAGGGTGATGTAGATTTGGCGGTACTCTCTCCATGTCTATTTTTACTTCATTTTCTGAAGCGTCGTGTTTAAATAGTACGAGCATTCCAACGGATTGATTAACAGGGGTAGCGGAAGGAACTATTCTCCGCTTTAAACCTTCCGGTTTCCGAGTGTGGGGCTTTTTCAACAATTCTTCAATTGAATAGGGATTTTTCTTTTCCATAAATCTGAAATATAAAAAAAACGTATTCGATATAAAATTATCAATATTTTTTTATCGATAAATTATAAATGTAGAGGCTTAAATTAGACATTGTAGGGATTAGGGAAGTTAGATGAAAAAAACAAACTAGTTTTAATATGGTCAGAAGAACGTAACAAAAATAAGCACAGAGTTAGATAATGCGTATTTTTTTTAGCGTATATTATTTGCAAACGATTAAAACATCGAACAAAAATTCCAATTGTTGATTATACAGCTGGAGCTGCAGAAGAAAAGATATCACTTTTTATGTTCGAACCAAAATCAATTTTTTTTCTACAAGACCATGCTGAGGATACAAAAAATATTACGGAAAAAACGTCCAATATAGTCACTGGAATGTAAATCTGTATCATGCGTTTGAAAAGAACGCTAATGGAGCTGGTTAGCTCAGATAAAATGAAAGTTATTGAATCTAATCGCTACTAATCAACATTAAATATTTGTCCATGAAGGAGAATATTAAGTTTTATTTTTGCCAATTATTAGAATCGTACGTTCTGTATTCTGGATAGTTATAAAAGCAAATAAGTTCCAAAATGTACAAGAAATAATAAGAAATTGTATAAATAACTGAAAGCTAAGTCGGTTGTGTGGAATAAAAAAAAAACGTCTCCATAGTCTCATTGTGCAAATTTAGTTCTTTTTTGGTCGGTTTCCGATACAATCTCATTTAATAAAATCTCTAAGCAATAAACACATATTGTGAAATTGCAAAAGTTCTAGGATAAATTAATTACGACTCTTCGAGCACACCTGTCATCTGTTGCCCCATTAGATATGTGCTTGTTCTTTCCATCACTCGGCTTACAAGTTACGTGAGGCGTCAGTAATGATGGTGTAGTTGTTGATGACCAGGACGTCGTACTATATTGCAGACCGTAGTAGTCTAAGTTTCCAATTTCAGTATTAGATCTGGAAATGTACAATTGTTGATGTAAGGCTGCGACACGGGCTGCATGAACGCTAACATTAACATCTCTTGTGGCATCATATAGACTATGATCGTACAAGACTTGGATAGGTAGTGTGTGACTAGAAGCAACATGACGCCCATTGGATGGATTTATTGGTGACTTGAATTGGTGGACCTCGGTACTGAAGATTGAATCTAAACAGACGAGTAAGAGATCAATATAAGACATGCATAATATTCAGTTGTTCACGAATGAATTGACACAAAGTTCAATACTTCAATATATAAACTTATATTCCATATTGTATAATACTTTCGTTTTAACGTTAAAATTTTGGAAAACTACAAATATGAGCACAAGGAATTGAAGATTATATTGTAGCCATTTTGCTGTATGGATATAACATTCGAATATGCCATAATATACTTAAGACTTAAGAAAATGCAGTAGAATGATAAATTTTACTATTTGCAATTATATACTCGAGCAAGACTTGAAGAGAGGGTCATGATAATATATTATAATTGTATTTTTTATATACAATTGGGGTAGTTTTCGGTTGACAATAAATATAATATACGAACAATGAAGTAAAGTATTTATTTTCGACCTAATTTAATGTGAATTACTGCAATGTAACACATCTTCGTTTATTTATTTAACGACGTCGTCTTTTAGATGTTCAGCTTGGTCTTTTCTAATGGCACCTACCTTCCGGTTTCTACCGACAGATATCGATAATGGCGATCAACATGCTCGCGTGGCTCAATGTACAAACTTCCTTCATAATTTATAACGGTCATAAACTAACATTTTTGTCAATCTTCATTTTTAGAAGGTTGTATTATATCGGATACGTTTAAGCTTATTGAAAAAAAAAAGTAGTCCATTTTTCCCTAGCGATATTTATGCTTTCTATGTATACTTGCGTTAGTAACATTGTAATATTGGTGGACATCATATTTGGGGAATTAGCGATTGTAATCAGTTATTAATGTTTATTAGTGTTTCGAGGAAATTTTGTTTTCACTCAGCGATGGCGTAAAATGCCTATATTACATATTGTAATAGTGTTATTTTAATACTTGACGAAGTGTGATATCTTTTTCATAGCAAATATTTTGAAAAAATTCTCGAATAATTATTTTATTATTATTTGCATATAGCTAATTACTTCTCCAGCAACTAAAGTCCGAATTACACATGTCAATTTTTCGTTTCAATAAATTGTGTGTAAGCTAGCTCAATTTATTGATCAATATCTAATACAAATTAGTCATTACCACTTATCAAAGTTTCCGTTTCTTTTTCGTTTGCAGGTCATATCCTGCCGGAACTGTTTTATACAGGCAACATCCAATAGGTGACCATCGAAGCGGGTAAAGTAAAAGAAATTAACAAGCAGGTAATTAATGCGTTACAGATATTTCGAAGAGTAGAAACTTGCTGGCTAGTATCTAATATTGCCTATATTCATTTTCATAGTCATTACTTCCTGCATACCATTTAATACCTGCGCCCTTTCATCCAAGATGGCTATATCATCGGCGAACCTCAACATATATATTTCCTCTCCCTGAATATGCACACCCACACTGTACTCTTCTTTTACCTAATTTATTGGTATTATAATACATTCTTCACATACTTTTAAATATATACAAACCTTACCTTCCTCTGGAGTGTGCACCTGTATGTCTGCACCGCGTACATTGCCACCACGTAAACCTTCATCATTATTAAGCCTAGTTAGTTGTTGGTGTTGCTGCGGTGTATTTATTCCCATTGTTGCATTAGTACCACATTGTTGTTGCGGTATGTGCATTTGATGAAACTGCAGGTTGTGATGTATCTGGTGTGGTTGTTCTGGGTTAGGCCATGCGCCACTATTTCTTAGAATTCGATTTACGGAACTGACTGAGGGAATGCTGTGCTGTTCGCACACCCGTTGAGACACGAGCTGCTCCCGAATTTCCCATGCGAACATGGCAGGATTTTCTTGCTTACAACGCAGGATCTTCTTCACAACGGTTGGCGTAGCTACTTGCTGTAAAGAATTACTACCGGTAGTAAATGATTATATATATTTGTTGTTATTACTACAATTCTAATCGGCAGTCTCGTTAAAAATCCATTTAAAAAAGAGGCTGGGTGATTAAATTTACGTAAAAAATATTCTAGAGTTAATATTAGTCGCTTCAAATTATAATTCCATTGATACCGTTCATATAAAATAGCATGTGCAAAGAAGAGATTGCGTTTACGTAACAATGTATGCTAAAATTGAATTCGGCGCCTTGTTTGTCCAGAATTTAAAAAGTGTGTAATCTGTGTGTAGGTATATCGTCGTTGCCTGATAGTAGAATGGGTAGATGGCGATATCTACTCGGTAAAAATTATTACGTGTTTAAATTAACCTGCGCCTCTTTAATTCGAAAAGACACAGGTTTTCAAACTGAGCAGTTAGAAACATTTTTATATGGACTAAAATTATCAATTTTTATTTCACCTGAAAAAAAAATGATTGAATGGCACAATTTTTGATCGGAGTATTCTAAATCTGCAACTAAATATAAAAACTATAAAACCGAAGAAAATAGGAGCTAATTTGTGTGAGAACTATAGGACCATTAGTCTACTATCACATGCATCGAAGATATTGTTAAAGATTATTTATAGGAGATTAGAAAATAAAGTAGAGGAAAGGCTAGGAGAAGATCAGTTTGGTTTTAGGAAAAACAGAGGGACGAGGGAGGCGATTCTAGCACTAAGAACGGTAGTAGAAAAAAGAAAGAGGGTAGGAAAGGTAACTTGCATAGCTTTTGTAGATTTAGAAAAGGCATTTGATAATGTAGATTGGGACATAATGTTTAGAATTTTAAAAGAAACGGGTATAGATTATAAGGATAGGAGAATAATTTTTAATTTATATAAACACCAAACTGCCTTAGTTAGAATTGAGGGGGAAGAAGAGGTAGCAAAAATAGGGAAGGGAGTTCGGCAGGGATGTACACTTTCACCGTTATTATTTAATCTATATATAGAAGATGCAATAAACAAAGTAAAAGAAGAGTATAGTGTAGGTGTGAATGTACAGGGAGAGAAAATATATATGTTGAGATTCGCTGACGATATAGCTATATTGGAAGAAAGCGAAAAGAATTTAGAAAGGGTATTGAATGGTATGCAGGCAGTATTGACTAGGGATTTTAACATGAAAATAAATATAGGTAAAACTAAAGTGATGAGGTGTGACAAAAAGGAATGCAGTAGAAAAATGAGGATCACAATAGGAGATAATAGAATCGAAGAAGTGTCAGATTTTTGTTATTTAGGCAGTAGAATCACAAAAGATAATCGAAGCAAGGTAGATATAAAGTGTAGGATAGCACAGGGTAGGAAGGCATTCGTAGAAAAGGAACAGATTTTAAGATCAAATATTGACTTGGGTATTAGAAAAAGATTACTGAAGGTATATGTTTGGAGTGTAGCACTGTACGGGTGTGAGGCGTGGACTATAGGAAAGGAAGAGAAGCGTAGATTACAAGCATTCGAAATGTGGTGTTATAGGAGGATGGTGAGGATTGGTTGGGAAGATAAAGTAACAAATGAAGCTATACTAGAGTTAGTAGGGGAGAAGAGAAGTATTTGGAGAGTGTTACAGCGTAGGAGAGACAGATTAGTAGGGCATATCCTTAGGCAGGGGGGGATTATGCAATTGATCATAGAAGGTAGAGTGGAGGGAAAGAGAGGGGTAGGTAAGCCTAGATTGGAGTATGTGAGTCAGATAGTTGAAGACGTTGAGATGAATAGCTCAGGATAGATCGGCATGGCGTGCTGTTTCCAACCAATCTTTAGGATTGCGGACTCTTTAACTAAAATGTGTTATGAATGCAAAATAATATTACACAAAAGTTTTATGAAAATTAAATTTCGTTTAAAATAAAAAAAAAAAAAGAAAATCCGAATCTTTTGAAGAAAATCGACCAAGTGTATGAAAAACAAAAATATTAAAATGGCAAAGATTAATAAAATAAACTTTTTCCTAGTTCCGCATGTATTAGTTTTTACAATTGTTTATTATATATTTTTTTAAATTAGCTCTTTCGATCCAGCTCGATTAATCGATTTTTTTTAAGGGTCGATTAATCTTTAATCTGGCTAGGATGGAATTTTTTTTTTCAAATTTTGACTAGCACCTAGTCCAGATATGTGACGATGCGTGACCGGAGCGAATTAGACCGATCTATTTGGCCGAAAGTGAACGGCCACCGCACTTGTGTCTGTGTTTGTCTTGGCACGAACACATTCTACGTGTGTAGTATAATACCCAGTTTTTTTTTTTTTTTTACGAATGTTACGTGCGTATACTTATCTTATCTGGGCGCATCATCTTCCGCTACGATCTAATCATCATATAATCGAGTTCTACCAGTTCATATATGATAAATGCAAGGATATAGTGACAATGTTAACCCTAAATTAGCTCGATATACTATCTAAATGCCGTTCATTATGAACAGGGCCGAACTCGCCATCAATCAGCGAGATAAAATTATTCGCTGAAAAGGAGGTTGTGGCTACGTGTCAATCGTTTGTAGTCGTATTTAGTACATTGTAATATATAATAGTTTATAATTTAGCATATTAAAGAGCATATGACCTGACCTTTCTTGGCCAACATTGACTTGACTTTTGATAAATCTACAGGATTTTATACGTACTCAATAGTACAATTACAAACAATTAACTCATAATAGATTATAAACTGGTCTTAATGTGTTTAAAGGTTCTGACACGATCAAATTAAAAATTTCAGCAACTAGTATAAATAAAAATAAAAATATTTGCCATTTATTTCATTAAAGAAATATGTACCGTTCTTTTTTATATAAAGAAATAATATATTCGCAACATTTAACCTAATTTAAATTTGCCTATGATGTTTTATGTTCTAATAGTTTTATTCACCATGCCGTTGTTAAAAAAAATCGCGGTTTCTTAAATTATTTTCACAAGTTATTGCACACATCTTTATAGTTAATAATTAATAAACAAATGTTACTATTTTCGGTTTATTTGAAAGTTGACTGTATTTGAGATATTTAGAGAATTCTTAGCATACCGCTAAAATTATTCCTTTCAAATATTATACTCCAAAAATATGGAAACTTAAAAAAATACGAATACTGAAAAAGTGCTATAAAAAATCTGGTATATATAATTGATGGAAACGCAACAAAAGTCTTAAGAATAAACATTGTTGATATTGGCGTAGAAAATCCCAGCTTCATCCGGTAATATTTTATAAGAAAAAATTATAGACAAACGTTTTTGAATTATGATAAGTGAGCTTCCTTATTTCAGCCCTATTACATGACACAAATTCCGTAACACAAAGCATTTGATGCGCATTTCGAAGGCTATACCCTATTCTCAATAGTAGAAGATTAAACTAAATAAAATGCTTCTGTCACTCGCCGTGATTACCATACTATTTTAACAATGTAGCGAATCATTTAATTTTTTATTGCTTATTAGAAGTATATAAACTCTAAATTTGTCGATATTAAATAAACTAAAAGGATGTACACCACCAGTGACCTACAAAGAACTAAACTTCGTCCTTTATTATTGAATATACGAAAGAAAATAATAAGTACATAACAGAAATTTAATACAGTTTTTCGAGAGGCAATATTCATTCACGAAATGTGTTAAAAATCCCCAAATAATTAGCGGGTGCTACAAATATCGTTCGACGAGTTTTTAATAGCAGATAAGTAAACAATCACAAGGGCCGCGTAAACAAAATCTATTACGCAATTAATGGCTTTATACACTCACGCTAATAAACACTCGATGACTATAACAACTTGGGCGCAGATAATTAAATCATTATTAATTCCGTGGCATATACCCATAAAAAGTTTGTATTATCTATATATTTATTTTGTACCACACTAACTTTCGAAATAATTCTGAGTTTTGGGCTATTAATTTTGCGACTATTAATTATTATTGCAAAATCAAATTTTTATGTTGTAAAGACATATATCTTCCAAAAACATAAACCACATATTAATTGACATTGTATATTAAACTGCTAAACTACTAAACCGTTCATGAACCACAACGACTCGTAAACGATGCAGTATAGTATACATTACATATACAGTACTAACATTTATTTAGTGATAAAGTGTGTTGGTAAACGGAACGAAATTATATTTCCTTATATATATATGTTTTGTACAAATTATAAATATTGTTATTTTTTCTTCCTCATTCTTAATTCAAAATAAGTATTGTAATATTTCAATTTATTTATTTTTTAATATTTAATATTTTTATATTGAGAAAAATGGGTTTATATTCAGTATGTGCATGTTCAACTAGTTCATTTCAAAAAGAAGTTAGTAGTTCACGACCTATAGTTCATGAACGGTACATTGAAATGAACTACGAACTAGGACCTTAAAGTGCCCTACAGTTTACCATCGCTAATGTCAATAGATCCAGAGTGCAAAGAGAATTGTATATAGATGAGACATTCTACTCACAGGAGAGTTAATTCCAGAATTTGTAATAAAATGAGAAATTGAAAATAAAAGATATATATTATATATTAAATAATAATATATATTAAACATGACTGCTTCTTCGTAATTAACTGTTCTTTAATGTTAAAAACGGATCATGATTTTCAACAACATATGACCACTAATTAATACAACTTAATGTAATCGTTTATAGCCATTTTAATATTTTCTAATATTGTATACATTTATAATAGTTTTTTTCCCAGATGATGATATTGTAAAATATCGAAACTAGTCGGAAAATTAAAACAAAATTAACGTAATAATTGATTGAATCAAGTGTTACTCTGTGGTAGTTCATAGTAAATTGGTTGGAAGGAAAATAACTTATTGGTAAATTTTTTCCAACGGCCGAACGTCCGCGGCTGCAAGGGTATGCGCACTCGTCTTACATCCCTGGAGTAAGCACAGCCTCTAAAGCGTTCATATATATACACATCCTCTTTGTTTGTTGTTGCTGTCTGTGCAGCGGTTATCGGTACGCGGACGTTCGCCATTTGGAAAAAAAAGTACCTGTAGTTATAACACCACTTAAAATGTTTTTATTTTTGTTGAGCAGGTTTCGCCGGTATCATCATCAGAGTACTCTATAAAGGCCCGAATTACGCCCTTATCAGAATACTCTGATTATGCCCTTATCGACGCAACCCGGTCAACAAATATTTAAAAAATTAGCATATTTCTAAAAACTGTGAGGCTTTACTATTCAACTTCCAATCCTACAATAAAAACCTCATATACTGAACTATTACAATTTTATCTAAATATTTATTTTGTGACTATCGAAGATTTAATTCCATATTCATTCGAATTTGGAATATAAGAGTGCACATTTAAATCAACAATCGTATTCGTATTCCGTATCGATTGCTGAAAAATTGAATCTCTATTTAGTACCTTGGTTTTACTGCCACCAATGGACCCGGGTCGGATGCTGCCAGTCTCGTAGAACCTAGTAAGGATCTTGCTGACGCAACCGTGCGAGACGAGCAGCTGACGTGATATATCGCACGGGCGCACGCCCAGAAGCGCAAGTTCCACAATGCGCCGTCGCACGCAATCCGGCAACGGACGCCCGTTGACGAATACACCGCCCAACTGATTTACGCCAGCCTGACCTAATATACGTGGGTAATATCAAAAAAGTATGCGTACAATTAATTAATTGATGTGGGAATGTAGGATGACTGGATAACTCCTTTAATCTGCCCCATCACCCCCCACCCAGTATTCTACCCAGATGGCAGGAAAGAAAATTTAACCAAATATTACATTTGTGAAGTGAAAGACTTTAATAATGCATATCGGTACCGGTTTCGAGAAAATATGATTTCAAATCATCAGCTGATAGAAGCTTTTACAAGACATCTTCGTTATAAAATAATGGCCATTTATGGTCACAAATTAGGAACTATCGTAGCTGTAGCAAATTTCATTTTTGTTGTTTGAATTATGTGTGATCGAATGTACGAAAAATCGACGCCATTACAAGTGTAAAGAGATTTTTAATGAAAACGAATCAAAATACGTATAAAAAATTGTTGGGAAACCATGTGCTAAGAGCACCCTCAAGCACACTCGAAACCGATTCCAACATTTGATCAATCCATGATTATTTTTATCAAAAATTAATATTAGCTAGTCAGTTATCAATCCTAGAGATCTTGAAAATAGCACGCCACATCCATCTCCTCTAAACCAGCACGACTGCTCTTAAGCTACGCTTTTTTTTTCATTCATCCCACACGTCCTCCATTATACGATCTCACTTACATGCCATTAATATTGGTTTACTTACCTCTTCCTCTACTTTACCTTATATAACTAATTGCATGATACCCCCATGTCTAAGAATATGACCCACTCGTCTATTTCTAACATCTTCCAATTGCTACTCATTTCCTTATACTAAATCCAACGAAATATCATCAGCGAAATATTTTAAATGCTCTCACTCGACGTTTATCCTACTTTCTTATGTCCCATTTAAAATGAAATCCCAGAAAAAGTATCGCGGGATATTTTATACGCTCGAATGTCTCGGATCAAATCGTGAAGCTTCGCGATACAACAGTCACATGATCCGCACTTTAAAGCGGATTGTAAGATGTGTGCAGTCTAGCGATGAAACTAGATGTTGTTAGTACTTAGGTGAAAGAACTTTTTGTACATACACATTTGGTTTATAGATTTCATAAAGAATTTGTTTTAAAAAAATGGATAACTATCGAATTCTAATTTGATTTAAACTCTGACGTGTTGCGATGTGTAGTTCACTCGCGAACCGTTCACTCTGAACGGTTCAATCAAATGACTGTGACGATGTTTTGCAACGACCTATAGGTCACTATGACCTAGTTCGTGAACTATGAACTACATGGTGCACGGTGTACTTGTACTAGGTCCTGAACCCGTCGTGTACTAAATCACAACGACTCGTAAACGATGCAGTATAGTATACATTACATATACAGTCCTAACATGCAACTTTCAACTTTCAAAGTGGCAGGTACCTCAAATATGGCTCAATAAAAAAATTTCGATGTGCTGTAAGTACAAGTCGTATAGTGTAGCGATGTGTAGTTCACTCGCGAACCGTTCACTCTGAACGGTTCAATCAAATGACTGTGACAATGTTTTGCAACGACCTATAGGTCACTATGACCTAGTTCGTGAACTATCAACTACATATACGCATTGATGTACTTGTACTAGGTCCTGAACCCGTCGTCGTCGTAAACGATGCAGTATAGTATACATTACATATACAGTACTAACATTTATGTGATAAAGTGTGTTGGTGAACGGAACGAAATTATATTTCCTTATATATATGTTTTGTGCAAATTATAAATATTGTTGCTTTTTCTGTCTCATTCTTAATTGAAAATAAGTATTGTAATATTTCAATTTATTTATTTTTTACTATTTAATATTTTTATATTGAGAAAAAAAGAGATTATTTTCAGTATGTGCATGTATTGGTTCATATAGGTCGTGAACTAGTTCATTTAAAAAAGATGTTAACTGGTTCATGACCTATAGTTCGTATATATATTTTTTACAGCTGAAATACATTGATATGAAAATATTTGCCAAATATTTTATCAGAGCAATAATGTGATAATAAAAAAAAAACGATAACGTACGGTTCATTTAAAAAAGTAACCAAATCGGAAGTTCTCTAGAAATCAATTTGCATAATTTTTGATACAATTCAAGTTTCCCTCTGATGACTTGCGTAGTACGTAAATGTTTTGGTGCGCATGTGTCATAGCAACAGTACCATCCATCGTTGCCATATCGAATCTAAATGCTGATACTTAAAGAAACCTGTTTTTTTTTTAATTCCCTTCATAATATATATATACAATATATCTCTTTAAGTAGACAGGACATGGAGGAACTAGAAAATGTGGAACAGATAGATGAGGATGACTTAGGTCCTAGCATACTTAGGTCAGAGTTTCATAGAGCATTAAATGATTTACGGAATAACAAAGCAGCGGGGATTGATATGATACCAGCCGAATTAATAAAACACGCAGGGGAAAAAATGCAGGAGCGATTATACAGGTTAGTTTGTAAAATATATGAGAAGGGAGAAGTACCACAGGATTTTCAGCGTAGTAGAATAGTAACGATGCCGAAGAAAATAGGAGCTAATTTGTGTGAGAACTATAGGACCATTAGCCTACTATCACATGCATCGAAGATATTGTTAAAGATTATTTATAGGAGATTAGAAAATAAAGTAGAGGAAAGGCTAGGAGAAGATCAGTTTGGTTTTAGGAAAAACAGAGGGACGAGAGAGGCGATTCTAGCACTAAGAACGGTAGTAGAAAAAAGACAGAGGGTAGGAAAGGTAACTTGCATAGCTTTTGTAGACTTAGAAAAGGCATTTGATAATGTAGATTGGGACATAATGTTTAGAATTTTAAAAGAAACGGGTATAGATTATAAGGATAGGAGAATAATTTTTAATTTATATAAACACCAAACTGCCTTAGTTAGAATTGAGGGGGAAGAAGAGGTAGCAAAAATAGGGAAGGGAGTTCGGCAGGGATGTACACTCTCACCGTTATTATTTAATCTATATATAGAAGATGCAATAAACAAAGTAAAAGAAGAATATATTGTAGGTGTGAATGTACAGGGAGAGAAAATATATATGTTGAGATTCGCCGACGATATAGCAATATTAGAAGAAAACGAAAAGAATTTAGAAAGTGTATTGAATGGTATGCAGGCAGTATTGACTAGGGATTTTAACATGAAAATAAATATAGGTAAAACTAAAGTGATGAGGTGTGACAAAAAGGAATGCAGTAGAAAAATGAGGAACTCAATAGGAAATAATAGAATCGAAGAAGTGTCAGATTTTTGTTATTTAGGCAGTAGAATCACAAAAGATAATCGAAGCAAGGTAGATATAAAGTGTAGGATAGCACAGGGTAGGAAGGCATTCGTAGAAAAGGAACAGATTTTAAGATCAAATATTGACTTGGGTATTAGAAAAAGATTACTGAAGGTATATGTTTGGAGTGTAGCACTGTACGGGTGTGAGGCGTGGACTATATGAAAGGAAGAGAAGCGTAGATTACAAGCATTCGAAATGTGGTGTTATAGGAGGATGATGAGGATTGGTTGGGAAGATAAAGTAACAAATGAAGCTGTACTAGAGTTAGTAGGGGAGAAGAGACGTATTTGGAGAGTGTTACAGCGTAGGAGAGACAGATTAGTAGGGCATATTCTTAGGCATGGGGGGATTATGCAATTGATCATAGAAGGTAGAGTGGAGGGAAAGAGAGGGGTAGGTAGGCCTAGATTGGAGTATGTGAGTCAGATAGTTGAAGACGTTGAGATGAATAGCTATAGGGAGATGAAGGGATTAGCTCAGGATAGATCGGCATGGCGTGCTGTTTCCAACCAATCTTTAGGATTGCGGACTCTTTAACTAATCTCTTTAAGATATTGTTGCATTCTTTTCTTATTACAAGGTTCTTTTCTTGAATCGACAACATTTTGACATTTCGACAACAATTGCAAGAACATTTTACGTCCCTACGTTGTTGAATTTGTTCATGGATGAGTTAAATGATATTTTACTTGTATTGGTTTTTGTCGCAGCAGTAACTAATAATAATGTGGTAGCTGTACTTATTCATGCGATAATCTATACTTCATTTCTTTGTGTATAAACTTGATTATACATTTTTGTTTTTGTTTTAGCTAATCACCAAAGTCTTGAGTACCGACGGTGTCATTATAGATTACATTTATGCTATGTGTGATGCGACATAATAAGTATAAAAAACTACATACATAGATGCTACTTTATATACACGTACACTTAATTTTTGATCGCAGATAATGTATATACATTGACGTAAAGTGAACAATTTCAACAATTCAATTATGTTTTTTTTTTTTTTATATATATATTTCGGTATATTTTTGTAAGTTACGTAAATTACTACGTGCCTGCGATCAATTTGATTCGAAAATCAACGATACAAAATCTTTTCGCCAAATTTGCAGTTCATGTAGATTTATTCCCGGTAATATGTACTTTTTACGTATATTAACGACGATAAATTTGAAACGTAGCAGCTCATTCATTATCAGTGCATAAATTAAATAAACGCGCATGTCATTATCGTCCTTCCCAACTAACCTTTATTGTAAGGATATTCATTATCGGATTATATGATCTATATAATCATACGCGATGGCATATTGATATATTTTGTATATATCTGCTAATAATATGTTTATTGCATTTACAAAGTACTAGTTAGTTGGTAGTATCGCCACGAATTTGTTTGTTTTACATATTCGTGTACAGGGTGACTCGATTATTACCAATACTGGGCGTATTTTACGCAGGAATATTGGGGTATAAATCTAGTATCTAATAATTGTTTCCAAGCTGCATTGACCGCAACTACTTATCATTATACGAATCTTCTGCGGTCATTACATAATTATGAAATAAAACCATCTTTAACATTCTGACTGGGTACATACGCTAGGTTTATTTATACAACTTTTAATTTACCCCGAAAACTTTGATATACTGATTCGTTAGTTAAAGAGTCCGCAATCCTAAAGATTGGTTGGAAACAGCACGCCATGCCGATCTATCCTGAGCTAATCCCTTCATCTCCCTATAGCTATTCATCTCAACGTCTTCAACTATCTGACTCACATACTCCAATCTAGGCCTACCTACCCCTCTCTTTCCCTCCACTCTACCTTCTATGATCAATTGCATAATCCCCCCATGCCTAAGAATATGCCCTACTAATCTGTCTCTCCTACGCTGTAACACTCTCCAGATACTTCTCTTCTCCCCTACTAACTCTAGTACAGCTTCATTTGTTACTTTATCTTCCCAACCAATCCTCATCATCCTCCTATAACACCACATTTCGAATGCTTGTAATCTACGCTTCTCTTGCTTTCCTATAGTCCACGCCTCACACCCGTACAGTGCTACACTCCAAACATATACCTTCAGTAATCTTTTTCTAATACCCAAGTCAATATTTGATCTTAAAATCTGTTCTTTTTCTACGAATGCCTTCCTACCCTGTGCTATCCTACACTTTATATCTACCTTGCTTCGATTATCTTTTGTGATTCTACTGCCTAAATAACAAAAATCTGACACTTCTTCGATTCTATTATCTCCTATTGAGATCCTCATTTTTCTACTGCATTCCTTTTTGTCACACCTCATCACTTTAGTTTTACCTATATTTATTTTCATGTTAAAATCCCTAGTCAATACTGCCTGCATACCATTCAATACCCTTTCTAAATTCTTTTCGCTTTCTTCCAATATAGCTATATCGTCGGCGAATCTCAACATATATATTTTCTCTCCCTGTACATTCACACCTACACTATACTCTTCTTTTACTTTGTTTATTGCATCTTCTATATATAGATTAAATAATAACGGTGAGAGTGTACATCCCTGCCGAATTCCCTTCCCTATTTTTGCTACCTCTTCTTCCCCCTCAATTCTAACTAAGGCAGTTTGGTGTTTATATAAATTAAAAATTATTCTCCTATCCTTATAATCTATACCCGTTTCTTTTAAAATTCTAAATATTATGTCCCAATCTACATTATCAAATGCCTTTTCTAAGTCTACAAAAGCTATGCAAGTTACCTTTCCTACCCTCTTTCTTTTTTCTACTACTGTTCTTAGTGCTAAAATCGCCTCCTTCGTCCCTCTGTTTTTCCTAAAACCAAACTGATCTTCTCCTAGCCTTTCCTCTACTTTATTTTCTAATCTCCTATAAATAATCTTTAACAATATCTTCGATGCATGTGATAGTAGACTAATGGTCCTATAGTTCTCACACAAATTAGCTCCTATTTTCTTCGGCATTGTTACTATTCTACTACGCTGTAAATCCTGTGGTACTTCTCCCTTCTCATATATTTTACAAACTAACCTGTATAATCGCTCCTGCATTTTTTCCCCTATATACTGATTCGTACACATCTTAAAATCGAAGCAATTTTTTTTTTGCCTATTTCAATCTTTATAAGAGCTTTATAAAAACATCCTGCGGTTATTTCAACTTAAACCAAAGTTTGTAGAAAAATTGGAAGTGTCCCAAAAAAAAATGTTGCATACAACTGCAATAACAAATAATACATAGATTTTTACAAATCATTTTATCATCAAGACGCATTGTTACATGTTACATGCTAGCAAAAGATATATACATTTAAACTGCGTGTTATTTGCAAAGGTGATAAAACCAAATAAAAAAAATAGCATTTTTAATTAGCGATGTAAGTAATTACGCAAATAATCAAAAAATTGATTTTCTATATCGTGCGTAATTAAAGCAGAAATCAGGTGCATTTTGATAGGTCATTACCTCTTCTGCCCATTGCCATTCTAACCGTATAGAAGGCAGGAAATGGATTGTCGAAACAGTGCAGGATGACAGGAAATCATCAAACTGCCGTCGTTGCATCGAACTAAATATCTGCACGCATTCCACTGATTATAAA
This sequence comes from Leptodirus hochenwartii, assembly GCA_947310635.1. NCBI lineage: Eukaryota > Metazoa > Arthropoda > Insecta > Coleoptera > Leiodidae > Leptodirus > Leptodirus hochenwartii. The sequence goes on along the minus strand of OX371182.1, from coordinate 3,534,902 downwards.
TACATTATAACGCTGTGTATATATATGCGCACTAAGGCTACTTAAGGCCGTATCAGATTAAACGGGGTTGAAAAAAAAAATCATCGAAATATATAAAACGGTTATAGAGGCGAATTGTGTGCTATCGCCAACCAAATCGAATATATGTAATAAATCTTCGTATTTTTATATTAGATAAATGTACAATAATAAAGTTGAATTGTTGAGTATAGACTAGTTGAAGAGTCACTCTCAAATGCATTTCTATTTCAAACTCGGAATACTTTTAAGTAATTTGAGTGAACTAATTTGAATAGGATGACCTCATTTTGTCAAAAATATGCTCGGCTACAGCACTTTAATCTATTCGATTAAATCCGATGCTCTTTAAATCTAGTTTTTTTTTATTGAAATCAATCAAATCTTTGAAATTTGGGATTTCCTAGAAAATTAGCAATACTAATCTACCTACAGGTAATAATTAGTAATGGGGAGGAGATTTGTTCTAATTGGTCATTACGTTAATTATAATAACGGTGTTTGTGAATTTCTAGTGATTCGAGCAAATTTAATTTATAACTCTTTGAACAAACGTGTAAAATTAAAAAAATTATGGTGAGATTCTAGCAAAGTAATTTGCTAATTTTCTTTTATTGTGTGTGCACATCATCAGCGACCACCGTATTTAATGTCCAACAACGCAAGAAGTCCGAATAATGTAAACGTTGTTGACAATAATCAGATAAAATACTTGCACCGGGGAAATATTAAAAATTGCGCCTTTAATAAAGCGTGCTTGTCTAGTTCTATATTATTTCGGGATATATATTATAAATATATTAATAAACTTGTAAGAATTCTGCATTATTAAAGTATACAAAAACATCCAGGCGGGTATTAAATAGCCGCTATAATAAAAGGATCTTTTCCCAGTTTTTTTTTTTTAATAAGATGGAATGTACGACGTGCTTCGAAGGTGAATTAAGAAATTCCGCGCAACAGTACCACGCAATGAATAAGATTTTAAGCCATCTGCAGTAAAAATATAAAATGTATACACCTTGATGGGAATTTAGTTTAATACAAATCAAATAAAGCGCCAGGTAGATTATACTGCTTTTAAAAGCACACTTTTGAAAGGTGTTGCAACAGAAACAGTAATTTAAGGAGCATTTAACTGATTTCAGATTAAATAGAAAGGATAACAGTGCTGTAGCCGAGCACATTTTCGATTCCGGTCATCCTATTGAAAGTAGTTCACTTAAATTACTTAAATGTGTCAGGAATTATTCCGACATTCATAAATTAAAATCGGATTGGATAAATTTAGATTCAGGCCCGATATCATCCCGTCTATTCCATTTAAATTAACAAATAAATGTTCTTTTCGATTAGTTTAGTTTGGTAACCCTTGAAATTTGTTACGCGCTCGCGCAGTTGATCATAGCTATCTGCAATTCATATTCATAGTTTATAATAAGTATGATAGATGTCGCATGAAGGCGGGAAACGGCTGTTACATTTATATTTTGTACAGTTGTTCAGCAATCCCGTGCGTGACAGACAGGTATCTTTATTTGTTCTATTATTGTGCTACTGACGGTGGGGGCATACCCTGCGAAATGCGCATCTAGCTAATAAATGCTTTGTGCTACGGTTTTTATCTACTAGTTTTAGAAATTTAGTTTTATCCTTATAACGTTTAATATTTTAAGAAATATATCTTGCATTCAAAATGGCAATTTAGAATGTTTGCGTGTTCGTGCAGCAAGCAAGGATTAATAAATAGCAGGATTAATTAATAAAAAAAAAAAGCTGCCGGGCAAGTAAAAATGCACAAAATCGAAATGAAAATTTTATACTAATCTAATAAATGTAACATTTATAAAAGATATGCAATACAAATAACTTGCTGATACGCTTATATCAGCTGTTTCTTTTTCGATTTAAGATGTCCAGCTGCGCAAGCTCTCATTTTAATTTTTTTAATTAATTGTCCAAAGAGTAACAGGTCCGAGTTCCGAATTACGAACGTAATCGGTTTCCCATGGCACGCGCAGAAATAATTGATACATTTCCTACCGTGCTTGGGATGGGTTTTTTTTTACCAACCAATTTTTATTTAATTTTTTTTAACTGTGATATTTATTTCCATGAAATGAAATCACTATTACGAAATATTGTACAATTGTAGATACGTATTTTAAAAAAATTGATAAAATATTACATTGATTAAGCTGCATTTAATTTCATAAGATTATTTTCAGCGATTACTTTCTACCTTTTGTATATATCTTTGAATTTAACTTATAAAATATATTCAACGTCATTTTTAAATTCTAAATTTTTAAATTTTTAAAAATAATAATATTTCCGTTTGGAAATTCGCAAAGGTGCCCCTATTTTTTCCGAGTCGCTTCAGGGCTCAAAAAAAATTACTACCCACATTAGTGTGCCACTTCTGAAATTGCACAAACGTGAATAATTTTTGAAATGTGAAGCATATGGGAAAGCATGTCGGCTTTCTGTTTGTTGTTCACACCAGTGCGGTTTATCAGCTTAGCTATGACAAGTCTCACCTATCATCCTTATTATTGCTGTCACGTGACCGTTGCCATATTGTTTTGATGGCCGTTGCGTTGTCGTGGTGCGATGATTGAACCACTTTTTACACAGGTTTAATTTGAAGCTAAGAGGAAATGTTACAAATTTATATATTCGCAAGAAATTGTTATTTTTGGCTTATTTTCTCGTTATATAAGTTGCTACTGTCAACTCATGTGTATTGAGTTTACGGTTGCTAATACTTTTAAGCGGATTTAATAAAAAAAAATCTGAATTATAGTGTAGGTTTGGACCGTTTTTTTTTTGCCAACTCTACCGTCAAATCAAACTTAGCACTTCGGTTTAAACATAGTTTGTGTAGTGTCACGCAAACATTTGAACAGAACAAAAATCTGCGCATTTTATAAGGATTTTGATGGTGATAAGCAATTATTTATCTCGTTAGTAATTAATTTGCCATAATTATAAATGAGTAGTCAATTTTTTTTGGAGCAGCAAGTTTAATAACCCCCAATAACCCTATATATTATGTTAGGGTTATTTAACAATTTGCAACAATGCTTTATTCCACAAAAATGAGTATAAACGAGGGCTATCCAGAAAGTAAGTTCCGTTTTGTTATCAAACGAAAACAAAACGTATATAAACAAATATTTTGATTGCATTGTAATGTACAAACATTAAACAATTTTTGCACCATTGTTTAGGCATTTGTCATAGCGGGGCACGATTTTTTGTATGCCCCTGTCATAGAACGTTCCCGCCTGTTGAACAGTCGTACCCATCTCCGTACCATTGAATCGCTCATTGCATTTTCTCCGTACACTTCACAGATTTGTTTATGAATTTGCACAAGGTTTCACATTCCTGGCATTGAGAAAACGTATTTCACAGGTGGCGTGATTTGCAATTCGCACACGCAAAACACAAGCGATCTCAAAATGGTGTCTATCCCTTCCTACTGAGTCAGTGCAACTGGCGCGCATGCGCGAAATAGCCACGGTAGCGCTTGCGCGGCAACACGTGACAACGGAACTTACTTTCTGGATAGCCCTCGTACGAGAAAAGGATTTTGAATTCGTTCGAATAATACTGCAGTTTCTAACAAATGGCGCATTCGTCGGTATATTCATTAGTGCTGGGAATGGTTCCGGTAAACCGGTGCACCGGTTTATTTTTTGTCGAAAACCGGCAACCAAGACCAGACCTCTGTTCTTTTTCGATAATTTTTCGATAGTTTTGATGAAAATCGACCTTTGCTCTTTTTCGATAATTTTGATGATAATTTTGATGAAAATCGACAGGTATATACCTCTGCTCTTTTTCGATAATTTTTCGATAATTTTGATGAACAGCTTACCTAACAGATTTTTGCTTATTTTATTTTATATAAAATTTTATTGGGATAAAATTAATAATACAAATAAGTAAAGTGACCATACGTCCCTGCTTTTAGCGGGACAATCCCGATTTTCGGTAATTTGTCCCGCTTAAAGATAAAAATCATTATTTCCATGCTTATTACAAAAGTTTACCATTTACATGTATAAAAAAAAATCTGCGAAACGGCTCGACAGATTTCAATGATTTTGGTGTTATATTAAAGCGATTATCTCTATTTTTGCCCATTTTGTTCAAAATTTAAGTGTATTTGCTAAATTGGTTGGAAATTGAAAATTAAGAATCACTAATTTTCCTCTACATTCATATAGACTTGTATATCATAATCAAAGGCATAGCGGCCATTTGTCATGTACAATCGAGTCAAAGAAATAGTCAATAATTGTGGCTTGAAAGTGTCTGACTTAAAATTATTCTAGGCGAGACCTGGCGATGCTATATATATATATATATATATACACATAAATAATTATTTTTTACATACATTTCTTAAATAAGAATAACAAAGCAGCGGGGATTGATATGATACCAGCCGAATTAATAAAACACGCAGGGGAAAAAATGCAGGAGCGATTATACAGGTTAGTTTGTAAAATATATGAGAAGGGAGAAGTACCACAGGATTTTCAGCGTAGTAGAATAGTAACAATGCCGAAGAAAATAGGAGCTAATTTGTGTGAGAACTATAGGACCATTAGTCTACTATCACATGCATCGAAGATATTGCTAAAGATTATTTATAGGAGATTAGAAAATAAAGTAGAGAAGGCTAGGAGAAGATCAGTTTGGTTTTAGGAAAAACAGAGGGACGAGGGAGGCGATTTTAGCACTAAGAACAGTAGTAGAAAAAAGAAAGAGTGTAGGAAAGGTAACTTGCATAGCTTTTGTAGATTTAGAAAAGGCATTTGATAATGTAGATTGGGACATAATGTTTAGAATTTTAAAAGAAACGGGTATAGATTATAAGGATAGGAGAATAATTTTTAATTTATATAAACACCAAACTGCCTTAGTTAGAATTGAGGGGGAAGAAGAGGTAGCAAAAATAGGGAAGGGAGTTCGGCAGGGATGTACACTTTCACCGTTATTATTTAATCTATATATAGAAGATGCAATAAACAAAGTAAAAGAAGAGTATAGTGTAGGTGTGAATGTACAGGGAGAGAAAATATATACGTTGAGATTCGCCGACGATATAGCTATATTGGAAGAAAGCGAAAAGAATTTAGAAAGGGTATTGAATGGTATGCAGGCAGTATTGACTAGGGATTTTAACATGAAAATAAATATAGGTAAAACTAAAGTGATGAGGTGTGACAAAAAGGAATGTAGTAGAAAAATGAGGATCACAATAGGAGATAATAGAATCGAAGAAGTGTCAGATTTTTGTTATTTAGGCAGTAGAATCACAAAAGATAATCGAAGCAAGGTAGATATAAAGTGTAGGATAGCACAGGGTAGGAAGGCATTCGTAGAAAAAGAACAGATTTTAAGATCAAATATTGACTTGGGTATTAGAAAAAGATTACTGAAGGTATATGTTTGGAGTGTAGCACTGTACGGGTGTGAGGCGTGGACTATAGGAAAGGAAGAGAAGCGTAGATTAGAAGCACTTGAAATGTGGTGTTATAGGAGGATGATGAGGATTGGTTGGGAAGATAAAGTAACAAATGAAGCTGTACTAGAGTTAGTAGGAGAGAAGAGAAGTATCTGGAGAGTGTTACAGCGTAGGAGAGACAGATTAGTAGGGCATATTCTTAGGCATGGGGGGATTATGCAATTGATCATAGAAGGTAGAGTGGAGGGAAAGCACAGGGTAGGTAGGCCTAGATTGGAGTATGTGAGTCAGATAGTTGAAGACGTTGAGATGAATAGCTATAGGGAGATGAAGGGATTAGCTCAGGATAGATCGGCATGGCGTGCTGTTTCCAACCAATCTTTAGGATTGCGGACTCTTTAACTATACATTTCTTATATTTAATTTTTTTAAATATTTTATTTTGATTTTTGTCAAATATTTTATAGCAAATTATGTTGGATTTATGAATTACAAAATAAATACGCAATATCGTCATCAAACAATCGGTCAATAATTGTATTTTCTTTTTTTAGTTTTTAAACTATACATTTATGTCTGATTTGCCATATTCTTGGCAGTAGGTGTACCAGTGTATAGATAAAATTTGGATAATAAAAACGCGTTTCTTGATAACAAATACTCCACTAGAGCGAGAACTTTCTCAGAAAACGGCGAAAGTCTCGCTTCAACCAATGCAATCAACTTTTTCGAGTTTATATTCTTCACTTCAACTTATCGTTCAAGGTGCCATTGAAACTGCCCATATAAAATAGCAAGTGCAAAGATGGGATTCCATTCAAATAACCATGTAGTTAGACTTGAATTCCTCGCCGCGTTCGTCGAGAATAAATAGTGTGTAATCTGTGTGTGTGTTTATCGTCGTTGTCGCACACACATCTAATATTAAAATATGTAGATGGCGATACCAACACGATCAGCAACTGTAAATTAATACGCGATGTTAATTGCGTGTTCAATTTCAAAGTCAGCATTTAGAAAAAATTTTATATGGACTTGCCCATGCTGAGATTATAAATTTTTATTAAACGTGAAAAAATTATTGAATGGGACATTTTCTAATGGGAAGTGATAATTTTGATGAAAATCGACAGGTATATACCTTTGTACTTTTTCGATAATTTTGATGCTAATCGACAAAAGAATTAGAATTTTCGACAGGTATATACCTCTGTATTTTTTCGATAATTTTGTTAAAAATCGACAGGTATATACCTTCTTTGTAAATAATTAAAATAAATAATAAAAGCGTAATAGCATTGTATACAAGTAATTGAATAAGTACATTGGTAGGAAAAATATTAAAAAAATAAATAGAAAGAAAGTATATAACAAACTTTAATAAATTTTACTCAATTCCCAATATAAAAGTGCGAATATAATGAGATAGATACAAGGCGAAATTCTTTTGTAAAAATATTGATATTGTAAATTATGTTTAGTCATGTCCGCTATATGCAATCACTGATTATAAATATTTATCCTCAACTATAAGGATTAGTTGGAAACTGCATGAACATTACAATGGAATGCATTTGAAGAACTTTGAAAACTAAAGTACACTTGAAATTATATTGATTTACGTTAATTCTAAATTTATAAACAATTACGCGTTTCTAAAGAATTTTTTAAATTTTCGATATAAAATTGCGGAATTTTACACATTGTCCAGTGACTGGCGCAAGCTCTTTGCAATCCTAGACTCAGTATATGCGCCAAGCTCATCATCTATTTTACACAGTGCAGTGTACTGCACAGAAGCAACGCCACTGTATCAACGTGTTGGAAAATTGAATTGATACGTTACTTCAAAGAAGTGCGTTGATTCGAAGCAACGCGGTTTGGTAAGAATCAATAGTCCAGTGCAAACCTAAAACCGGTTTTCACCGAAAATCGGTTTTTACCGAAACGCGGTTTTCACCGGAAATTGGTGAAAACGGTTAGTCGGTGAACCGGTGACAAATCGCTTGCACCGGTTTCCGGTTTGATTGGCAAATATTACACCAACACTAATATTCATGTAAGTTATACGACCGTACTGTAATTTGCATATCTACTTCTCTGCACTCTTGATCTACTTTAAATGCAAAGTGATGGCTATAAAATTGAATACGTATGAGCTTTGCCAATATAAATAGTAAACACAATATTATAAATGGGCTTGAGAGATCGAATTGTCGATTTTAGTTTCTGCTCTGTTTCGTCTTTCTACCGTTACACTCGATGGGTGTAAATTTTAATTTTTTTGAAACAAACGTTAGCAATTATATAATCTGACCCTAACTTTTACCAAGTCTTCATTAACTTAAACGTTGATTTCAAATATATCTGTCACAAATGTGGGTGACAAAATATTTTATTTCGTTTTTACTTGTGCCATTGAAGATGGGGACATGGTCCTCGAACTGCGCATCTAGCTATTAAATTCTTTTTTGATGTATTTGGTTTATAGAATTAATTATTGACGTTTATTAATACGTTTTCTTTCTAAAAAGTTGATATAGGAATCAGGAATCTTAGGAATTGTATCGTTGTGAGATGTGGACACTGTGAAATGTAGAATTTCGGAAAACAGCGTAATGTGTTTTGCACTCTATCGAGTTCAAGATACATAATTAAATTGTTTATACTTACCAGTATGTGGCATCCTATTTAAGGATCAGGGATCTGAAATAACGAGAAATGTTTATAAGTGTCTAGAATAATAGCGATATAATATACAGGGCGCGTACATAAAACCACTTTCAACTTGATGTTATAGAGCACTTTACACAGGGTGAAAGCTTTCTTGGAATACCAGTAGTTTCTTAAAAGCAACTGAGGATCATTCTCCAATACAGAATGAAATTGCATTGACATTTGTTTCCTAATTCACAACGCATAGTATTTTGATTCTTAAATGGCGATAAACATATGAAATTGCAATGAATGTGAAGTCACAGTATCGCAACTTAAAACAAAATCACTTTTATATGAGGGGATGATACCCCACTTTGATGACATGCGGTGTACAACTTGAAAAGATGGTAAACATTAGGACCTCCTCCGACTATATGAAATTGTAATTTAACATTGAATGCGAACACTGCACGAAATCGCCAAAGAATTGACTTCTAGGTATTTTTAATGGGATGGACAGTGAAGTTACTTCCACCCCTTTTGGTTTAGACTTGAAGATCATTTATACCAAGCTCGTACTCTTTTGCTCGACGAGGAATCGTTCAGGTTCTAAAGGTAGCAATTTGATGCGTAAATCTGACCAGAAGCAAGTTTTAGGATACTTCGCAGATTTATGGCACTGTTGATCAATTGTTGATCAGTTTTATATCAGCGAGGTATATTGTGAAATCAGTCTTCATCATCATCGGTCTGTGCTTTTTCACCACGTATATCTTTTGATCAAAAATTTACAAATCGCAAGATATTAATTTAATTATCACTATAATTTTGTTTCGTATCAACAGAAATCAGTTTTTATCGAATAAAAAAAATTAAAATCGAGAAAAAAACATTGCCAAATATTCAAGCTACTGACTTAGCGATGGCAAACTGTAGGTCACTTTGAGAACCTAGTTCGTAGTTCATTTCAATGTACCGTTCATGAACTATAGGTCGTGAACTACTAACATCTTTTTAAAATGAACTAGTTCACGACCTATATGAACCAATACATGCACATACTGAAAATAATCTCTTTTTTTCTCTATATAAAAATATTAAATGGTAAAAAATAAATTAATTGAAATATTACAATACTTATTTTGAATTAATAATGAGGAAGAAAAAACAACAATGTTTATAATTTATACAAAACATATATAAGGAAATATAATTTCATTCCGTTCACCGACACACTTTATCACTAAATAAATGTTAGTACTGTATATGTAATGTATACTATACTGCATCATTTACGAGTCGTTGTAAATCAACACGACGCGGTCAGGACCTAGTACAAGTACATCAATACGTAGATGTAGTTCATAGTTCGCGAACTAGTTCATAGTGACCTATAGGTCGTTGCAAAACATCGTCATAGTCATTTGATTGAACCGTTCGCGAGTGAACGGTTCGCGAGTGAACTACACATCACTATACTGAATCCGTCCGATATAGTTCAATGAAAGTGATCGAGATAGTTGCTGTGTTTGCTCTATACCAAGTTGCACTATTTTATAAAAATATGATAAACTCAAAAACCTAAGCACATATTCATCAAATATCATACAAGTCGATATTTGACCTGAAAATTCTTTTTTTATTTTTAGCCGATACTATCAGACATTATGTATCTATTTACATTCGTAATTCTACTTCTTAAATAACGTAAATCTGACACTTCTTCCATCCTATTCTAACATTTTTCTTTAGCCCGCTTTTCTTCAATGTAGATCACTGTTGTGTTACTATTTATTTTTCGTGTTATAATCTCTAGCCATTCCTTCCTGCATACCATCTAATATCTACTCTACATTTTGCCCCCTTTCTTAAAAGACGGCTATATCACTTCAACTCAACTCTATTTTTCCTTCAGAATTTTCACACCTCTAGTTTATTGCATCTCGTATATATAGAATAAATAACAACGGCGAAAGTGTACATCCCTGCCTGACTCCCTTTCATATTCTTACTTCTTCTTCTTCCCCACTCAATTCTAACTAAAACAGTTTGACATTTATATAGATTGCAAATAATTCTATCTTCATAATTTCATGTTGAAAGGCTTAAAAGTATTGCTCCGAAATAATATAAAAGTATTCCAACAATAATTCTAACATTTCATCAACTATTTCAACCTCTAATCACATTACTCTGTTAAATTGAATACCAAATAAATTAACAATTGTTTTTTCGCAAACGCAACATATAAGAAAAGCCTCAGAATTGGGTTTCCTCGACAAATATATCAGTCGCTACTATTATTTTCAAGCATATACCTACCCCGACTGTATATATTTAATAATTTCATTTATATCGATCATGTTTTGTGGTTGAAAAATACCAGATTAATGTAAATCAAAATCATATAAGCGCGACATGTTCACCGGCTAAATTATTCTGGTAGTTAGCCACGATGGAAATTTGCATCTCTCGACACGCATATTATTATTGTTATATGTTATTACATGTATTATGACACATTGTATACGGGTATGGGTTCTATCGGCTGTGTAAAAGTCTCGAAAACATTCAGCAAAGCTAGAAATATGGTATATATGAATAAGGAAGCTTGTTGAGAATATTCTGGATATTATCAAATTAAGGATCACTATCATAATTTTATTTCGAGTCATTTATTGCCTTATAAAATTAAACTGGTTGAATCGATCATGTTAAAGTTCGTTTTTTGGTTTTTTAAATATAATATATGTAAATCTAGAAAAATTGAAGGGATTGAATAATATGCATATATTTAATATATATTAATTAATAATATTATAGTAAATAATCATTCTCATTACTTCAAACAGATTTTTACAAGGCGTAGTATTTCATTGATAAATGAATATACTGCCTTCGTGTTTTATACGTTCTCTAGTTAGTTAAAGAGTCCGCAATCCTAAAGATTGGTTGGAAACAGCACGCTATGCCGATCTATCCTGAGCCAATCCCTACATCTCCCTATAGCTATTCATCTCAACGTCTTCAACTATCTGACTCACATACTCCAATCTAGGCCTACCTACCCCTCTCTTTCCCTCCACTCTACCTTCTATGATCAATTGCATAATCCCTCCATGCCTAAGAATATGCCCTACTAATCTGTCTCTCCTACGCTGTAACACTCTCCAAATACTTCTCTTCTCCCCTACTAACTCAAGTACAGCTTCATTTGTTACTTTATCTTCCTAACCAATCCTCATCATCCTCCTATAACACCACATTTCGAATGCTTGTAATCTACGCTTCTCTTCCTTTCCTATAGTCCACGCCTCACACCCGTACAGTGCTACACTCCAAACATATACCTTCAGTAATCTTTTTCTAATACCCAAGTCAATATTTGATCTTAAAATCTGTTCTTTTTCTACGAATGCCTTCCTACCCTGTGCTATCCTACACTTTATATCTACCTTGCTTCGATTATCTTTTGTGATTCTACTGCCTAAATAACAAAAATCTGACACTTATTCGATTCTATTATCTCCTATTGTGATCCTCATTTTTCTACTACATTCCTTTTTGTCACACCTCATCACTTTAGTTTTACCTATATTTATTTTCATGTTAAAATCCCTAGTCAATACTGCCTGCATACCATTCAATACCCTTTCTAAATTCTTTTCGCTTTCTTCCAATATAGCTATATCGTCGGCGAATCTCAACATATATATTTTCTCTCCCTGTACATTCACACCTACACTATACTCTTCTTTTACTTTGTTTATTGCATCTTCTATATATAGATTAAATAATAACGGTGAGAGTGTACATCCCTGCCGAACTCCCTTCCCTATTTTTGCTACCTCTTCTTCCCCCTCAATTCTAACTAAGGCAGTTTGGTGTTTATATAAATTAAAAATTATTCTCCTATCCTTATAATCTATACCCGTTTCTTTTAAAATTCTAAACATTATGTCCCAATCTAAATTATCAAATGCCTTTTCTAAGTCTACAAAAGCTATGCAAGTTACCTTTCCTAACCTCTTTCTTTTTTCTACTACCGTTCTTAGTGCTAGAATCGCCTCCCTCGTCCCTCTGTTTTTCCTAAAACCAAACTGATCTTCTCCTAGCCTTTCCTCTACTTTATTTTCTAATCTCCTATAAATAATCTTTAACAATATCTTCGATGCATGTGATAGTAGGCTAATATATTAATAATATATTAGCTAATACGTTCTCAAGTATTAAAAAATATATATAAGTAAGTTTTTTCCAACTGGCGAACGTCCGCGGCTGCAAGGGTACGCGCACTCGTCTTACAGCCCTGGAGTAAGCCTCTAAAGTAAACATCCTCTATGGCATATCTTATTGGTTGTTGCTGTCTGTGCAGCGGTTATCGGTTGTATTTATTTGAGCATTTACTCCAATTTGTTTAATTTTTATTTCTAGAACGTGGTTTACACGAGACTATATAATATTATTTATTATAACATGCATATAACAGAAAGTGTTAGGTGCAAAAATAAATTAATATATTATGTAGAACTGAAGAGGTACAATTTTTGCATATATTTAATATAAATTACAATTTGACGGCTATTTATAGTATTTCAGAATATTCGAAATTCTTGTTGAAGAACTACAATTTATGTATACAGTGGGGGTGTAATAACGAAACAGATTTTTACATAATATAATGAAAAGGATGAGGATATGTTGCTTACCCCGCTTTGAAGGGAATTTGAGATGATATTGAAATGACTTTTTTTTTGAAAATTAAGTATAAAGATTACCAAAATACGGAAACTAATAATCGATGACACATTCTGCATGTATATATTTAAATTGCGACGGCGTTTCTTTTGATAGTTGTTTTGCGGAAACAGCTTTGCGGGGATTTCTATTTTTTTTTTAAATTTGATTAATTATTATTTTTTTTATAATTTTTATCTATACACCTTTATTTCTTATATTTTTAATGCAATGATTATGACTTGTGATTAAAAGTAGTTAGTGTGAGTAAATCAAAAATCATATTTTTCTTTTTTTTTATACATATTATATCTACATAAAAAAATTCTGTACATATAAAAATGATTTTTCAATATTTTATAGCTAAATTTGTATATTTCAATCGAAGACTTAGCGGCCATTTATCATAAACAATCAATCAAGTCAAACAAATGGTCAATAATCTTTAAGTTTTTAATTTATGTGTCTGATTCGACACATTTTTGCAGACGGTTTACTAGTTAAATATAATTGTATGTTCTGTCGCATATGTGGACTCAAGTTACATTGGCTTATAAAAGAAACTAATCAGCAAGCCCGAGAATCCGCGTCCGCAGATAGTACAAACCACACAAAAAATCAAATTCAAAGGGGCAAAAGCTTCCATTATTTGAACATCGTATTTTAACACATTTGAATTTGGCTGAAGAATATAAATTTCATGTTACAAAACAAAAACTATATAATTTGAATATTTTGATATAATATGAAAAATTCTCTTCAAATGAGCGACTATTAGAAATGGAAATCATACTTACAACTAAGTATTAAGATATATAATCAGGTTTATGTAAAGTTTCTTTTGACAAAACTTTTTACTATCCTATCTAGCATTATAAATACGCTCACAATATCACGAAAGCGAGTCCAAGAATACGTTTAGCTTCAAAAACATATGAGCTGTTGTTGGGGGTGATGTTTCTAACAAGTCCGATGGATAATTGATGGGACACCATGTATATATAAACACATCACTAAAAACTATATAAAAAAAGTGAAATAGCCCGTTTACCTTTATGAAGTTTTATAGCATTACCGATTTAGTTCTGCATAATCGAAGCGAACAATGTTTCTATTCCATTCACGACGCCACTGTTCGCACATTATACCTACAAAATGACTACGGAGGACGCGTCCGAATAACTTTAATTGCCACTCACTGAAACGTACCTCCAATCCAATGCAGAACATAACCGTCACATGAATGGAAAAATGCGAAGGACTTCGTAAAGTGTCGCTTACCACATCGCTAATCGAATTCAACTTCAAGGATCAAAGGTACGGGGCGCGTGCACGCTTATCGTATGGCCAGCAAGTGAGCTTTCGCTTGAATACAAGTGGAAGGGCATGTGGATGTGCCGATTATATAAAACATATTTACTGCGTGCACCTGTGAATGCGTGCGTGCGTGTGTACGCGTACGCGTGGGGAAAAGGGGTTGTCTTTCGGTGGCGGAGCGGGATTCATGAACGGTATCGAGGACATGTTCGGAAGCTCGCGGCGCATCCACGGCCCTTGGCGCCCGTCTAGTGTTTGGTATGGTCTACGCCCCCTATTGGCCAACGAACCTGTCACGGGAAGCACAGGATGGGGAGTCCTTGTTCGTATCCTGCCTGCTGATAAGGATGAAGCGCTAGGGAACGAGGGGTACTTCCGTAATTGGTCGAATGTTCGGCAAAGATAAGTGCTATTGGATTCTATTGTTGACTGCGCTTTATACCGGCAAGACCGATTTTAATAAATACGTAAATCCATCCAACTACCATCGACTTTGTAAAATACAACAGAAACTTTCTCTGGATAAGTTTCAATAATCCTAGAAACATGTACTTTGGTCGTATACAACATCACCCAAAAGTATTTAACTAGATGCGCATTTCGGACGCTATACCCCCATCTTCAGTAGACCACTCACAGATACACCTCTGCGCATCTAGCTAATAAATGCTTTGTGTTGCGGTTTTTTTTTTTGGTGATAATTTATACAATTATTTAGTGCCGTAGTGGCGATTTTACAATTTTACTTTGGTATTTGCAAACATTTTTTTCGGATTGTTGTTGTTCGGAGTGGCAGAAAATAAAATTCCTTTTTTTTGTATAGAATATCACTCTGTATATAAAATCATTGTCGGAGTTAATATACCATGCTGTAATATTGGCACACTATGATCATCTCGTCTCACTCATTCCTTTGTGCCGGTGTTCAGTTTTTTTTATATGTAATCTAAAATTGAAAATTTGTTAAAATTGTATATTTTAAACTAAATTTTGACGACTCCTAATGTTTTTACGCGTTACGTTTTTCATTCGTGTTGTTTGTGCAAAATATGACGTCCTGATTTTCGTGTAATTGTTTAATCCTTTTGATTTTGTGTACGAAACTGGATGGTTAACTCAAAATAAGATAAAATCGTAAGTAAGTTGGCTAATGGCGTTTCAGCCACAGCTAGTTGTGCCACAATTAAAAAATAACAATTTTAAATGAAATTAAATAACAATTTTAAATGAATAGATTCCTGTCGCTGTTTTTATTTACAAACTTGACAAATGCAACTAAAACCGCTTCTACTTACAAAAGTTTGTGTTCCCGTTGCTGGACAATAGCTTACGCAGTCAGATCTCCGAATTGTCGCTGTGTCTCGGCGCTTCACGCCTCTAGGCATATCGGAGTTTTATCCACTAGCGCAAATTTCGTTTCTTGCGAAGGCCCTAAACAAACTCACAATTTACACAAATACATTAGGTATTCTTCTATGATTAATACTCCTTTTCATCTAAATGAAGTGAACTTCTGTCTTAGCACACGTAGACAAAAAAATCCGTTACTATTTGTTATTTGAAGAAATAAACCTTAACATATGTTAGTTAAAGAGTCCGCAATCCTAAAGATTGGTTGGAAACAGCACGCCATGCCGATCTATCCTGAGCTAATCCCTTCATCTCCCTATAGCTATTCATCTCAACGTCTGCAACTATCTGACTCACATACTCCAATTTAGGCCTACCTACCCCTCTCATTTCCCTCCACTCTACCTTCTATGATCAATTGCATAATCCCCCCATGCCTAAGAATATGCCCTACTAATCTGTCTCTCCTACGCTGTAACACTCTCCAAATACTTCTCTTCTCCCCTACTAACTCTAGTACAGCTTCATTTGTTACTTTATCTTCCCAACCAATTCTCATCATCCTCCTATAGCACCACATTTCAAGTGCTTCTAATCTACGCTTCTCTTCCTTTCCTATAGTCCACGCCTCACACCCGTACAGTGCTACACTCCAAACATATACCTTCAGTAATCTTTTTCTAATACCCAAGTCAATATTTGATCTTAAAATCTGTTCCTTTTCTACGAATGCCTTCCTACCCTGTGCTATCCTACACTTTATATCTACCTTGCTTTGATTATCTTTTGTGATTCTACTGCCTAAATAACAAAAATCTGACACTTCTTCGATTCTATTATCTCCTATTGTGATCCTCATTTTTCTACTGCATTCCTTTTTGTCACACCTCATCACTTTAGTTTTACCTATATTTATTTTCATGTTAAAATCCCTAGTCAATACTGCCTGCATACCATTCAATACCCTTTCTAAATTCTTTTCGCTTTCTTCCAATATAGCTATATCGTCGGCGAATCTCAACATATATATTTTCTCTCCCTGTACATTCACACCTACACTATACTCTTCTTTTACTTTGTTTATTGCATCTTCTATATATAGATTAAATAATAACGGTGAGAGTGTACATCCCTGCCGAACTCCCTTCCCTATTTTTGCTACCTCTTCTTCCCCCTCAATTCTAACTAAGGCAGTTTGGTGTTTATATAAATTAAAAATTATTCTCCTATCCTTATAATCTATACCCGTTTCTTTTAAAATTCTAAACATTATGTCCCAATCTACATTATCAAATGCCTTTTCTAAATCTACAAAAGCTATGCAAGTGATGATATATGATATTTAACAAATTTTAGACTATATAGAATATAGTTGATTTAGATAAACGTTCGATTTAGACTGGAACTTTTACGCAAGTTCACATCCAGCTAGTTAGAAAGTTAGACACGACGTTTTTTCAATCAACTTTTATTATTTCTAAAAGATTCATACGTTTATTTAATTTATTTAATAGTATATCAATCACAGAGGTATTTTATTTCGTTTTTATCTTGTGCTATTGAAGATGGTGGCATGGCCTTCGAAATGCGCATCTAGCTACTAAATGCGGTATTTGGGTGATATTCTATACTATTATTTCATGTTAATCAATTGCTTCGCAGAAATAATAAATTTTTACATAATTACTTCGTACATTCAATTACGTTAATATCGATTTAGATATCTAATTTCAATAAGAGATTCAATTATAGCAGTCTGATGGTTCTGGATTCCCTCACATTTAATCGAGAATCCAATTTCCGATACTAAATTAAATTACTATTCTGTGAGGAAGTTACTGCTCTTCTATCCATTGCGATAGTAGTTAAATAGTTTTTATCGTCGTATTGGACGTGCAACTAAAACTATTATATTGAATTTTTCTAGATCAAATATCTAACTGAAAATCGTGAAATGTCAATTGGAATGTTAGCATAGTTAATAATACACAATTAATTATACAAATGAAAATTTGCTTTACAACTGATGCAGTTTTAGTATATCAAATCCCAACAAAATTTTAAATTACGGCGTTAGTATGGTTGCATATATACGGCAATATTCAACAATACAAACATTCCGCTTTTTGCGCGTTTACATTTTGGATTTTATCGAAAATTCATAATGCGGTCTTGTCGTGTTAAATTGTTATATAAAAAAGTATTGTTAAATTTAATAAGCACGATATTTCTAAAACATTCAATTGACACACAGATGACAGGTTTATACAAATATAAAATCTCCTATCCTTGCAGTGTTCTATATTTTGAGAAACAACGATGTTAGTTCGAATTTTCCTCGCATAGTGAATTGATCTACTCTAAGTGAAAGCACAACTCATTCTAATTTTCTCTGTTTTGTGCAAATGATTGAAGGAACTACGATCAAATTTCGGCTACTGTCATATGTGCTTATGGTTCCTTTTTTGACAATTAAAGAACCAATATGGTTGAATATAAAAATCACAATTTCGCCGCGAAATGCTCAGAATATTTCAATAAAAAATAATAATGCGCGCCAACGTAACAACTGTCACCAAATCGAGGTCTAATGACTTAATGATTTAATGACAGATTCGATATTAATTTAGCTGATTATAAAGTTCATTATAAGATTGAAAATTGATTACGACTACTCATCTTATCTTATAGAATTTAGGAAAATATATAAATAAATCAAGATTTCATTAATATCTAATAAACATCGTGTGAAAATTCGGTGAGGTTATGTGTCACAATGGCAATGTTGAGTTAAAGCGAGAGGTGTATATGTTTTATCTCCATTTCATAAATAAAAAACAATCTAAGCGCGAACGTTGAATTAACGAAACTGGATATCGTTTGTATATATTTTCATAATCTGAGAAGAGTTAAAAATATATGGTTGCAGTTTCTGAAATGATGTCACACCGAAAATGTACTGCATTCATGGTTATTGAGTTAATAATCACATTTGTGGTGTACTTATATACTAGTTATATGTAACTTATATAATAATCGAAATGTTGCAGCATCATATTATTTCTAATATTTAAATGAGCGTGATATAAGTTGTAACTAAAAGGTCATAATAACGAAATTTTAATCATCATCCTTTGAGCAATTTTCAACTGAGAATCAATTTACAATTTCTTGAGAAAAAGTAAATTTCCGCATCGATTAAAACTCGATACGTTAAATAGTTTCAAGTTACTAAATAATAAAATATTATAAGTCTCACTTATATTTTGAGCCAAGTTACTTTATGTTCCAACCTTAATGATACACCCTGTAGATATATTTAATGAATCTAGAAACGAATTTTCACTTTACTATTATCCGATTCAGTATTACATAATAACATTTTCGAGTATTCGCAGAGTATTATAGTTTTATAATGTCGTGTGCAATTTTGAGTGACATTTTAAGAAAATTGTGGTCGCAAAACAAACAGGGTGCAAAACACTTTTGCTTGTTGTGTATGAATAATACTACTAATCGTTTTTCCGTTCGGAAATCTCACCTGAGTTCGATCTAAAGAACATGCTTTTTTATACTAAAAAGACCAACACGCAGCAACAAAAGACCACCACATTGCCAGTACAGGCTTGCCTTTCTATAATTATTTATGACATATTTTAAGCATACAGCTAAATTCATTCCCTATAGCTATAAATGTACTAATATCCGTGTTCGATTTCGCTTTACCGGAATAAATAAGTTCGTAACATTTGATAGTACCGCAAGCAACGACAAGGTATTGATATTTCTAGCGATGTGTAGGTAACTCGCGAACCGTTCAATCAAATGACTGTGACGATGTTTTGCAACGACCTATAGGTCATTAAGACCTAGTTCGTGAACTATGAAGTACATGGTGAACGGTGTACTTGTACTAGGTCCTGAACCCGTCGTGTACTGAATCACAACGACTCGTAAACGATGCAGTATAGTATACATTACATATACAGTACTAATATGCAATCACTTAGTACTATAGTTCGTGAACGGTACATTGAAATGATTTATGAACTAGGTCCTCAAAGTGACCTACAGTTTGCCATCGCTAGATATTTCGCCAAGTGTTTGAAATACGACGGACAATATTTTATCATCCAAGAAAGCTCGTTGGCAACTTCGAAATTAAACAATCGGTTTTAAATTGCCATACAACTATGTTTCATTATAATATTTCCGAATATCGAAAGACACAAATTTAATGTTAATGCGTTATCGAAATGTAAATTAATTTACGGATAGCTTTAAAGTTTAAAAAAAAATCGGAAGTAGGTAAAATTTAACGAGACATGCTGTAAATATATAACTTGACAAGTTATGGCAACAGCAATTATAATACCGTATAGTACGGCCATAATTGGAACACTTGGAGTTAATGATAAGTCACTAATTAGATTTAGAAAGTGTACGATCTTAATATGTATTTGTGTATATATATATATATATACAGTGTTGCTCTATATTAGTGTTCAAAGATATCTAACTTTTAGTATTTTTTTCGAGGGAAAGTTTTATTCGTGTTATGGAACAATAATTGGCACAAAGAATAGTTAAATAGAAGGACATTATTTTGTGATCCTAAATATCCATTAATTTTCCAATATAAATAATATCAACGTAAATATGACCACAACCTACAAAAACATTAAATTCAATTTAATTGAAAAACTTCTGTATTTCGTGAAAACTTGCCTAAAGTAAGGTTTTCTATAATATACTGAAAGTTCAAATCCCCTAAGCATACATTTACTTTTCTGTATACCCCTGTATCTCTTTCGTTCTTGTTATATTCTCATTTAATTTGCACGCCAACTTGCTTAATACTATTGTCTATCAATCTAGCTACTATTACAGTAGCACCCTAAATTTTCTTCTCTGCTGAATTAGCAAGTAGTTGAGTAAATACAAACATCGTAATTACAAAATCAGATTATGCAATTTGTAATTACAAAGGCAACTGTCAAAATGATTGACCTCAACAATAATATTGCATATTTCGCGGAATTTCATTGTCGGTTTCGTCAGTTATTATTTTCTATATCACGAATATTTTCGAATGCACAAAACTCTTCCTAATATTTTTAAAATAGAAATGGACGAGTTCGTAAATGATTGCCACTAGTTTAGTCGATTTTTAATTTAACGGTGCAAAATGAACATTTATTAGAGCCGCCTGGGCAAATAAAGAATGTACACACATACAGCGTGGCATAAACATTACTAAATCTATTTTAATTAATTATTAGATTTTATTGGTAATTATAATCGAATTTAATTACGTCCATAATTAGATTGTAGTGTATATTTTTAAGAAGCTCATTTAATAAGAGCCTACCTTAAGTACTTTTTTTCGAAAAATAGATAGAAAAGGGTGAATCTACTGTACCTGTATATATATCGAATAAGATAAAGGAAGTACTATAATTTTCGGGTCAATATGATTATGTATTATATTTCATGCACAGGATGTTGCTTTAGAAAATGTGAACGTTCGACTATACTCCGAGTACTTTACTCTCTTGACTTATTCGTAGATGTTGAGGTATATTTAAATTCACTGATTTATACTGTGCAATGTTTTGTACGAATGTGTTGGTACATGTGTTGTGCTATTCGATATGGTTCATTGCCTTAATCTACGAAACATGTTAAATGTATGTACTAGCGATGTGTAGTTCACTCGCGAACCGTTCAATCAAATGACTGTGACAGATGTTTTGCAACGACCTATAGGTCACTAATCTAATGACCTAGTTCGTGAACTATTAACTAGATGGTGCACGGTGTACGCATTGATGTACTTGTACTAGGTCCTGAACCCGTCGTGTACTATGAATCACAACGACTCGTAAACGATGCAGTATAGTATACAGTACATATACAGTACTAACATTTATTTCGTGATAAAGTGTGTTGGTGAACGGAACGAAATAGGAAACTCGATGCAATATTTATATGTTTGTATCAGATTTCATTTGGAATAATATAAGTAATATATTCGCAAGATTAAATATGTCATGCCATAGCAAATTTGTGCAATAATGCAAAAATAAACATCTAAATCTTATAGTTCTTCTATTCCATACTGAGTGCAATGCAATCACTTAATATCAAATCAAAGCTTCGAAGTTTGAAGAGAGAAGATTCGGAATAGAAAATATAAATTATAACGCCAAACAAAACGTTTCTATCTAGTTCATTTTATTGTAGTTTGTACATTTTCAAGTGTTAGTAAAGTAGTAAACATTTCCATCAGTAACTAACCAATAAGTATTTTAGAACTTCATATAAATAATCGTGAGTACCTTGAGAAGATTATATTTCCTTATATATATGTTTTGTATAAATTATAAACATTGTTGTCTTTTCTTCCACATTCCAAATTCAAAATAAGTATTGATGTACTTGTACTAGGTCCTGAACCCGTCGTGTACTATGAATCACAACGATGCGTAAACGATGCAGTATACTATACATTACATATACAGTACTAACATTTATTTAGTGATAAAGTGTTGGTGAACGGAACGAAATAGGAAACTCAATGCGATATTGCAACAGCTGCATTAGCCGAGCTGAGTCACAATTTATATGTTGGTATCAGGTCGTGAACTAGTTCATTTTAAAAAGATGTTAGTAGTTCACGACCTATAGTTCGTGAACGGTTCATTAAAATGAACTACTAACTAGGTCCTCAAAGTGACCTACAGTTGCCATCGCTAGTACGAAAGGGAATTTAAGACCATTAAATTGACTTTTACTCTTCGACAGTGCAGCACATGGGGGAACCCCAAACAATCGGGTACCCCAGCACGTAGGGTACCTCTGGACTAAGGAACCCCAGCATTATTAAAAAATGCATTATTATTTAAAAAGTGAAAAGGTTAATATTATCGGGACATCATGTATCTAAATATCACAAATCGCAATAAGAGTACTTATCGTCGAGACAGCGGAAGCTATATGTCTGTTGTGTATATGTTCTATAAACATGCGAGACGTTATTCTATTTTATTACGTAACTCTCTTAAGCAGCGTTTCGCTTTATATAATACTTATATAACATCGCCATTGGTACTATTCATGTAACCAATATCGATTCAAAGGAAAGCTACTTTGTCGATTTTAATTCATTCATCTGCAAAATTAGCACGAAAGTTTATCAAACGTGTTTTTATTAACGAGGCCTTCCACCTTCTGGATATTTACGACTTACGCGCTATAATAATTAATTTTTAATAACACCAATCGCAGGTGAAATTAGTCCGCGTATTATGGAAGCCTCAGATCATTCAACTTTACGTCCTCCATTATTTCACGTGCTTTATGACTATGACCACATATACATACCTTTCCATTTGCTTTACCTTACATAACTAATTGCGTAATATTTATCATATGAGCCAAATGCTTCATCATTTTGTAAATATAACACGACGAAACGTAAAGATACAATTTAAACGACGCTGTAAAACTAATTTGAACGAATATTAATATTGCGAAATTAATGTTGCGCAATATCGTTATTAAAAGTACGCATATAATAGTTAATAGAAGTGCATGAACAATTCGTTATGCAAGTTGAAGAGAATTGTAATGAACTGTTCGTACTTTTTAATTTATTACGTTGAATCGCTATATTATATAGGTACATAAGATAATGAATGAATTTCTAAAATTTCTATGTGTTTGTTTAATGGAACAAATATATAAGAAAAAGAGCGAAACATTGAAGAAATGATCGTTCAATTTCTTAAAATAAATGTATTGGTTTAATGTAAAAAAAAAATGCAAAACAAATTCTGCTTGTCATTTAATATTAATATGAATTTTGAAAGCCCTCAATGAAGCTGAAGAGGTCTATAGGAGGTCGATGGCCAAATCTGATACTTACCCTACTGTTTTTTAATGTTTCAAATCATTTTTAAATCAAATAATATCAACTATAAAGAAATTTATTTTTAATGGATTTAATATTTTCTAAAATTTCAAGTAATTTTTGTGCAAATCACATTTTTTTTTAAGTATCTTGTTAGTTAGAGAGTCCGCAATCCTAAAGATTGGTTGGAAACAGCACGCCATGCCGATCTATCCTGAGCTAATCCCTTCATCTCCCTATAGCTATTCATCTCAACGTCTTCAACTATCTGACTCACATACTCCAATCTAGGCCTACCTACCCCTCTCTTTCCCTCCACTCTACCTTCTATGATCAATTGCATAATCCCCCCATGCCTAAGAATATGCCCTATTAATCTGTCTCTCCTACGCTGTAATACTCTCCAAATACTTCTCTTCTCCCCTACTAACTCTAGTACAGCTTCATTTGTTACTTTATCTTCCCAACCAATCCTCATCATCCTC
This sequence comes from Leptodirus hochenwartii, assembly GCA_947310635.1. Taxonomy (NCBI): domain Eukaryota; kingdom Metazoa; phylum Arthropoda; class Insecta; order Coleoptera; family Leiodidae; genus Leptodirus; species Leptodirus hochenwartii. The sequence goes on along the minus strand of OX371182.1, from coordinate 3,510,937 downwards.
CTATAACACCACATTTCGAATGCTTGTAATCTACGCTTCTCTTCCTTTCCTATAGTCCACGCCTCACACCCGTACAGTGCTACACTCCAAACATATACCTTCAGTAATCTTTTTCTAATACCCAAGTCAATATTTGATCTTAAAATCTGTTCCTTTTCTACGAATGCCTTCCTACCCTGTGCTATCCTACACTTTATATCTACCTTGCTTCGATTATCTTTTGTGATTCTACTGCCTAAATAACAAAAATCTGACACTTCTTCGATTCTATTATCTCCTATTGTGATCCTCATTTTTCTAGTGCATTCCTTTTTGTCACACCTCATCACTTTAGTTTTACCTATATTTATTTTCATGTTAAAATCCCTAGTCAATACTGCCTGCATACCATTCAATACCCTTTCTAAATTCTTTTCGCTTTCTTCCAATATAGCTATATCGTCGGCGAATCTCAACATATATATTTTCTCTCCCTGTACATTCACACCTACACTATACTCTTCTTTTACTTTGTTTATTGCATCTTCTATATATAGATTAAATAATAACGGTGAAAGTGTACATCCCTGCCGAACTCCCTTTCCTATTTTTGTTACCTCTTCTTCCCCTCAATTCTAACTAAGGCAGTTTGGTGTTTATATAAATTAAAAATTATTCTCCTATCCTTATAATCTATGCCCGTTTCTTTTAAAATTCTAAACATTATGTCCCAATCTACATTATCAAATGCCTTTTCTAAATCTACAAAAGCTATGCAAGTTACCTTTCCTACCCTCTTTCTTTTTTCTACTACTGTTCTTAGTGCTAAAATCGCCTCCCTCGTCCCTCTGTTTTTCCTAAAACCAAACTGATCTTCTCCTAGCCTTTCCTCTACTTTATTTTCTAATCTCCTATAAATAATCTTTAGCAATATCTTCGATGCATGTGATAGTAGACTAATGGTCCTATAGTTCTCACACAAATTAGCTCCTATTTTCTTCGGCATTGTTACTATTCTACTACGCTGAAAATCCTGTGGTACTTCTCCCTTCTCATATATTTTACAAACTAACCTGTATAATCGCTCCTGCATTTTTTCCCCTGCGTGTTTTATTAATTCGGCTGGTATCATATCAATCCCCGCTGCTTTGTTATTCCGTAAATCATTTAATGCTCTATGAAACTCTGACCTAAGTATGCTAGGACCTAAGTCATCCTCATCTATCTGTTCCACACTTTCTAGCTCCTCCATGTCCTGCCTACCTTTATATAAATCTTCAAGATACTCCTTCCATCTTCTAGCCTTTTCCTTATTTTCTGTGAGTTCCTTACCCTGCTTATCACATATAATGTTACCCTTTGGTTTTACTTTAGAAAAATGTGACTTAATTTTCCTGTAGCCCAAATCTACTTTACCTCTTCTCATATCCTCCTCAATATCCTCACAATTTCCTTTTATCCACTCTTCTTTCGCTAGCTTGCATTTCCTATTAATTAAGTTCCTTAGTTCCTTATATTTTTTCTGTAAAATATAATAGTATATATATATAATATAAAATAGTATCTTGTAAAATTATAAATTAGATAAATAATATTTTATATTTTTTTTTCCATAAAGCCCCTTTTATTTACGTAGTAAACGTAAACAAAAAATCGAAATAAATACAAGTTGAGTGCTTCCAATTAAACTATATTAAAACATAGATTACCAAAAAATATTACGATTTTAATTACTTCTTGGCTATTATTTCATTTTATGACGATTTATTGGATTTCAAGATTTATGGCAGTTTTTAGTTTCACATTTGTAGTTTTCCTTCTACATATTATTTTAAGTTCTTCGTATATTAAAAGTCATTCACATAATTAACTTCTGATATTCATAAAATTGGCATATAAAATCTTTTTTTAGCAACTAAACTGCATTTTTTGCACTCGTTATATGGATGCAGATGTAAATGAATCATTCATGTTAAGAATTTAAAGTAGTGTAGCAATGAATGGAAGATGGTAGTAAATATATGCAGTTTTGTATATAGAAGTAAATATTCCACATTTCATTTTAACACCCGTAAGGCATGTCTTTGATCAAAGTTATGTTACGGATAATCACAGTAATGTTGCAAAAAAAATTTTGCTTATGCAGGCATTGTATAGAATCGTCTATCGAGGACACTAATAAAATATTGTCATTATATCATTCGACATGTTGGTGTCTTTCGATCTGATTATAATATTAGAACTGCGCTGATTATAATTAAAAGTGTGTAAATAATTTATTCGAAATCGAACACATAATAGACAATTTTTAAGCGGAATATTAAACGTGGGTGTTATTTAATTATTTAAGATGAATCTGAAAAATCAGTTCAGTAAAAGATTTTTTGTGCAAAATTTTTTATGAATCAATGCAAAATATTAAACGAAAGCAAATTAAATTAGGCAATTTTGACTAATTGTAGACAATATGTCTAGCTATGGAACGGTCAAACTTTTTTATCATTTTTTTACCAGCTTCCTTGATAAAATAACGTCTGAAAAATCGTCTTTTTTTATGAAAGTTGTGATTTTTTTTCGACATGTTATTGAAAATTTACAAATACACGAAATATATCATTTAAAAGCCCCAAACTTTAGGAACATTCTCTAAAAATATTGAACAGGTATGAACGCTACAATCGCTATTTTTGACTTTAAGAGCGGCGTCCCCAAATTAAGGACAAACTTCTGCCAATAGATACCACTAGTGGTTCATGACCATAATTTATCTGGTCGATTGTATAACTTTACTGATTGTAGATAAGATGTCTAGCTATGCAACGGTTAAACTTTTTTCTATTTTTTTCACTAGCCTCCTCGATAAAATAACGTTTGAAAAATTGCCTTTTTTATATGAAAGTTGTGATTTTTTTCCGACATGTTATTAAAAATTAAAAAATATACGAAATATACCATTTAAAAGCCCCAACCTTTAGGAACATTCTCTAAAAATATTGAACAAAAATAATCAAAATTGTGGTAATGCTAGACACGCTGCCGAACCCCTGCCGTTCTGATTGCAAGGGTTTACTCGCGTTAGCCCAACTATTAAACGAAAGCAAATTAAATTACGCAATTTTTACTAATTGTAGACTATATGTCTAGCTATGGAACGGTCAAACCTATTTCTATTTTTTTCACTAGCTTCCTCGATAAAATTACGATTGAAAAATCATCTTTTTTGATGAAAGTTGTGATTTTTTTTTTTCGACATGTTATTAAAAATTAAAAAATATACGATATATATCGTTTAAAACCCCCAACCTTTAGGAACATTCTCTAAAAATATTGAACAAAAATAATCAAAATTGTGGAAATGCTAGACACTTTGCCGAACCCCTGCCGTTTCGATTGCAAGGGTTTACTAGCGTTAGCCCAACTATTAAACGAAAGCAAATTAAATTAGGCAATTTTTGCTAATTGTAGACAAGATGTCTAGCTATGGAACGGTCAAACTTTTTTATAATTTTTTTACCAGCTTCCTTGATAAAATAACGTCTGAAAAATCATCTTTTTTGATGAAAGTTGTGATTTTTTTTTTTCGACATGTTATTAAAAATTAAAAAATATACGATATATATCATTTAAAACCCCCAACCTTTAGGAACATTCTCTAAAAATATTGAACAAAAATAATCAAAATTGTGGAAATGCTAGACACTTTGCCGAACCCCTGCCGTTTCGATTGGAAGGGTTTACTAGCGTTAGCCCAACTATTAAACGAAAGCAAATTAAATTAGGCAATTTTTGCTAATTGTAGACAAGATGTCTAGCTATGGAACGGTCAAACTTTTTTATAATTTTTTTACCAGCTTCCTTGATAAAATAACGTCTGAAAAATCGTCTTTTTTTATGAAAGTTGTGATTTTTTTTCGACATGTTATTGAAAAGTGAAAAATATACGAAATATATTATTTAAAAGCCCCAACCGTTAGGACCATTCTCTAAAAATATTGAACAAAAATAATCAAAATTGTGGTAATGCTAGACACTTTGCCGAACCCCTGCCGTTTCGATTGCAAGGGTTTACTAGCGTTAGCCCAACTATTAAACGAAAGCAAATTAAATTAGACAATTTTTGCTAATTGTAGACAAGATGTCTAGCTATGGAACGGTCAAACTTTTTTATAATTTTTTTACCAGCTTCCTTGATAAAATAACGTCTGAAAAATCGTCTTTTTTATGAAAGTTGTGATTTTTTTTCGACATGTTATTGAAAAGTGAAAAATATACGAAATATATTATTTAAAAGCCCCAACCGTTAGGACCATTCTCTAAAAATATTGAACAAAAATAATCAAAATTGTGGAAATGCTAGACACTTTGCCGAACCCCTGCCGTTTCGATTGCAAGGGTTTACTAGCGTTAGCCCAATTAGTAAACGAAAGCAAATTAAATTACGCAATTTTTACTAATTGTAGACAATATGTCTAGCTATGGAACGGTCAAACTTTTTTATAATTTTTTCACCAGCTTCCTTGATAAAATAACGTCTGAAATATCGTCTGTTTTGATGAAAGTTGTGATTGTTTTCCAACATGTTATTGAAAATTTACAAATACACGAAATATATCATTTAAAAGCCCCAACCGTTAGGACCATTCTTCATACTTATGTAAGTATAAGTTGACTTTGAACTTTTTTTGTTGCAAATTTCTTATTATACTTTTTCCTTCATTCCTGGTCGTGTAGCTCTTCATTTTCTCTTAAATCCTAATAACTTTTTCGATGCACAGTCAGGAATGCAACATTCACGGTCCCGAAGAGATTCCATTCCAGAAAGTATCCAGAAATAAACCCAACAAAAAAAAACTGTATATAATAATACGAAAATAAATACTCTTCATTCAAAATCATTTATCTCTTTCCCCTGTATATTCTACAAACAATATTCAATCGCGTAATCGCAATTAATTCATCTATTTCATTGTCATATACTCGTCTGTGCAGTTTTCTATGCCATATATTATTAATTTATATCTCAATGTAATTACTATTTGCGTAATTAGCTTTCTCTTGATTTGCAACAATCGTATATTATGAAGATCCTTATTATTATGGCGTAACTCCGCAATTTCGTTTTACTTCTAAAATAATGAATCGACTTCGACATAACTTTCCGTAGTTACAAAAATTAATATTATTCCTATTTGCTATTCATTTCGTATATTCGAATAGATAAAAAAAAAGATTTATATGCCGTATTTAATTTATTTATCGTTTTTAATATTTATAAGTAATTTAAAAAACAAATGAAATAAATGGGGAAGAATCACAACACCAGCGATTCTCAACCAATATGAAGCCATTCTAAAAGCGTACATGAAGCTTTTCTAAAAGTTTCAATTATGCAAATTTAAATGTTGAAACTGTCCAAAGGACGATTTTATCTGAAATTACACACTCGTAACTTTAAAGGGTACGCAACGTTTTAATTCTCAAAAGCAGGGTACGCGAGTTTAAAAATGTTTAAAAGAAGCATTGTAGTATGCTATATAATTATTATGTAAATTGAAATCGAACAAAAGCAGTTTTATATACGGATGTCCTACAATAAGTTTCGCGAGACTTTATAGAAATAATATAGAATAGAAGAGTAACGGTCAGTAGCACAAATTAACAGAGAAACATTACTTAATGATTGCCACCTGCCTCCGTCTACTGCTTCTGTTACCATAAAGGTAACAAGCCATAAATATATATACTATACAGGGACACACCTAATACATATATCAATATCTGAATAGCCATCTCGCGCAAGAATTTATAAATAACCTAATTTCATCATGCAATATATGCTGCGTAAATAACGCCCTTGTGGAAACTAATAATCATATCATATCATAACTAATAATCATATAAGGCATTATGCGAATCAGTTATTTTATTTCTAGGTGCTGCTTTTATTTTTATTACCACGTTCATATTTTGATCTAACACTTTTATTCTAAACTTTTGACCCGATCAGATCCAATAATCGTTATAAGAAGTGAACGCAAAATTGCATATTAAAAATAACGATGGAAATGTTTTTCCTATGAACAACAAAAACCAGTAATTATGATATTTCTGAAAAATATTACAAATCCTATGTTTTGTGTTCGCAAGAAATCAGTTTACGCGGATTTATTTTTAATAGAACACCGATGCTCATACAAATTGTGTAGGTACTTATAACAAAAATCAAAAACTCGAATCTGCGAAACGGTTTCTATTGGAGATTTAAGATCAGCCTCTCCAAACTTATGACAAATGTCTGCCAACAGATGCCACTAGTGGTTCATGACCATAGTTTATCTGGTGGATTGTACTTGTATTGTATAACGTGTTTGTACCATTGTTGCCAATTACAATATGGCCTTCATGACGATATGAAATTTGATACGTTTGTTTATCGTATAATTTATAGTTGAGCAGTGTAAAAGTACCTTACTAATATTATATCATCTACTTTCAGCTATTTGTGTAACATATGCGGTGTGTTAAAAGTTTTGGCATTTTTATCTTGCCATGTGTTTGATACCATTCAAAAGTCCCAACCTTTAGGAACATTCTCTAAAAATATTGGACAAAAATAAACAAAATTGTGGAAATGCTAGACACGCTGCCGTTTCGATTGTAAGGGTTTACTAGCGTTAGCCCAATTAGTAAACGAAAGCAAATTAAATTACGCAATTTTTACTAATTGTAGACAAGATGTCTAGCTATGGACCGGTTAAACTTGTTTCTATTTTTTTCACTAGCCTCCTCGATAAAATAACGTTTGAAAAATCGTCTTTTTTTATGAAAGTTGTGATTTTTTTTCGATATGTTATTGAAAAGTTAAAAATATACCAAATATATTATTTAAAAGCCCCAACCTTTAGGACCATTCTCTAAAAATATTGAACAAAAATAATCAAAATTGTGGAAATGCTAGACACGCTTGCGAACCCCTGCCGTTTCGATTGCAAGGGTTTACTAGCGTTAGCCCAATTAGTAAACGAAAGCAAATTAAATTACGCAATTTTAACTAATTGTAGACAATATGTCTAGTTATGGAACGGTCAAACCTTTTTCTATTTTTTTACTAGCTTCCTCGATAAAATAACGATTGAAAAATCGTCTTTTTTGATGAAAGTTATGATTTTTTTTTTTTCGACATGTTATTAAAAATTAAAAAATATACGATATATATCGTTTAAAAACCCCAAGCTTTAGGAACATTTTCTAAAAAGATTGAACAAAAATAATCAAAATTGTGGAAATGCTAGACACCCTGCCGAACCCCTGCCGTTTCGATTGCAAGGGTTTACTAGCGTTGGCCCAACTATTAAACGAAAGCAAATTAAATTAGGCAATTTTTACTAATTGTAGACAAGATATCTAGCTATGGAACGGTCATACTTTTTTCTAATTTTTTCACTAGCCTCCTCGATAAAATAACGTTTGAAAAATCGCCCTTTTTCTATGAAAGTTGTGATTTTTTTCCGACATGTTATTAAAAATTAAAAAATATACGAAATATACCATTTAAAAGCCCCAACCTTTAAGAACATTCTCTAAAAATATTGTACAAAATTAAACAAAATTGTGGAAATGCTAGAAACGCTGCCGAACCCCTGCTTTTCTTATGATGAGACGCTAGCCTTAAGTGACTTTGTAGATTGCGAATTCACAAATTTGAGTGAGTATTTTGTTGCATTATGTATATGAAATGGTAGAATTACTCTAATTTACCGCGATCCTTTAAAGTGTTAACTACGAAAAATAATAACACAGTATTACAGAGCATTAAATAATTATAAACGCATTTCGCAATATCTACGTAAGGGTCTAACTATAGCAAATGTTGAACTGTTTCTTTCGGTCTCTTCTATATATTCTTTCCATCCCATAGCCAAATATTCTCTTATGATACGAATTGTTGTTCTAATTTATTATTCGCATTTATTCTTAACAATTCAGGACAGCTGCATCCCCGAAGCTATATAAATATTTTTAAACGTTGAAGTACATTTTCTATTTACAATAATGTGAATCTATGCAATAGCAAGAATACAAGTTTTTTCGTAATACTCTTCAATTATTTGTTTTCATATTTCATAGATCTGGATGATAATTGCAATGTGAAAGCTATTATAATAATACATTTTTATTATAAAACAATAATTGTACAGATCCGTTTTAAGATCGAGTGTAGCCTGGGATGTATTCGATCATTTGTGTGTTACTCAACTATATAACGCGGTTTATAATTCGAATTAATTTTTCTTGAAAATTAAATCACAATTATAATTCGCGTCCTCTATCTTGCCGCTCTGCAGAGTGTTGTACTACTCTAGTCATTTCACACATAACAAACTGAACACCATGAGAAAGTATACCACCACAATAATGATATTATAAAACATGTATGATGGTATAAAAGCCACCGCTTTCCGTGAAGAATGATCAGAGTCTTCCTAAGCTCCACAGCCATGAAGACGTTTGTAAGTATTAAAACAATATCTATTTTATACCTGCACATTTTATATCTTTTCGATTGTAATAGTGCTGTGACGAAGAATAAATTTGATAACATAAAACATAAGTGAATAATGTGAATGTGAACATACGGATTTACCAATATTGTGACTAAATAAAAACATAAAATCAATTCCAAAGGATATATAAAATATATACTAATACATTTATAAAAATATATCACGTTTTTTAGTATGCAATTATTTTTTTTCTTATTCGAAAGTAAATTGAGACGTATATATAAATTAATTCCACTTTTAATTGATTGTATTAAATGATATTACGTCATAAATATTATTCCTTTTAAGTGTATTCATTTCGGCAAATATGAAAATAATACAAGAATGTATAAAAAAATAAGATTCTGCAGAATTCATGATTTGAAATTTTACGTCGGGTATATTAATTAATAAACCAAGTTGCCTCTATTTTGCAGTTGTAAACAACAAACACAATCCCCACCGAAGCGATTCTTTAAAATAAAATGTATTTCACCTAACTTTCATATAATATAATATGGTCACAGTGTATATACCCCTATCTCCCAGTTATTGACAGGTCTAATAATAGAGCTACTAACATTTACATTCATGTACATTAATTTTATTACGTAAATATAACGCTCTGAGTAACCAAACTCCTGATAGAAAAGTACTTTTTTGATTATACGGATGCTTTGGAATTGCTGTAACAATCTGACATAGCCTAAATAACCTAAATAACTAAATTTCTAATAACCCAAATGAGTTCGTTTACAACGAATTTGAGTTTGCTTATAGCATAGGGCAATTTAGTGTTTTAAGGTTGGTAGCTCCGCTTGCCAGTTATCAAACGTCAAAACTACAAAAGAAAGCAACAAATAGTTTAATTTTAATTGACAATTTATTTCAAATATTTCAAATGTGTCAATAGTTACTACCAACAGTCAAAAAATTCCCTAAATTTTAAAATTTCGATTTTTTATTTAAAAAGGACATAAAAGACGCAAATTAGAAAAAAATAGTATAAAAAACTCATTTCATAAGTCATTTCATTTCAACACTCGTTCTTAGGAAAATGATCTTTTTACAAACTCGTTCTTAGAATATTAGGAAAATAGGTATTGTGTGTAAAATATTTGACCAAGATGTGTTAAATTTAAAAAAAGAACTTTGACATATGTTAAGACTGCAATTATTACTGGTTTTTGGGAAATGTGTTGTTTCAAATTATAAATATTAGGAAACTGCGAAATTTTATGTGTGATATGAACATGCAATGTTCTCTTATGTAATAAAATATTATATAACTATATCATCATAAATATGCAGGCGGTATAAAAAAGAAGAGTATTTAAAAAAAGGATCGGTCAACATTTAATTTACTTTTTTAGGTATCTACTAAACAAAGTATTCTTTTTAAATAGAACCGCAAATATTAGCTTCAAAAAATTGCAAAAGAGGATCATAATTACTTTGAAACTATGCACAATTCAGATTGGTTGCATAAAATCAAAATGACTTTTAAAATACAATACTTTGCATATATTAGACATTTATATTTTTTCATAAGCAAGTTTGAGTATAATAAGTAAATATATTTGGAAAGGCTGAGTAATGGAAGGTAGAGCAAAGAAAAGAATGCGATGAGTATTACTCCAAAAGGAAAATACAAATGATAATGAAACATACTAATGCAAATATACCTTGTTATATTTAGTATTCTATTGGTCACAAGTATCGTAAAATCATATTTTTGTTGTCAGTATTGATTTATTTTCCTTACCTCACGTAGGCATTTACAAGATGTTTTGAATTTAATTGTTACTAGAAAGAATTATTCATTAATTTTTTTTGCTCTTACTACTTAATATTTCTTATTAACAGTTCGTATATTTTGATAAACAAGATCGTGTGTATTTCTGCATTCTTTTTGGAAAGTTTGTTTTACTTTTAGTATCTTAAATTGCGATATAACGGTGTGTGAAATAACATCAATATATTTTTCTGCATATCTTATTGAAATGATTCCTTATTGTTTGCAGATGATCATTGGTGTATTCTGTCTGTGCACGGCGCTAGCTGCAGATATCTCGAAAGCCGGTAAGAAAGAGGTAAAGCAGGAGGCCAAGGCAGGCACAGACAAAAAGCAAGACAAGCGAGGAATCTTCGATTTAGGCGACCATGGCAGTTTCAGTGGAGGTGACTATGGAGGTCATCATGACCTCGGTGGCTATCTGGGCAGTAGCGGTGGCGGTCACGAGCACGAGAAGATCAGGACAATAGTGGTGGAGAAGAAGGTTCCGGTACCATACACTGTTGAAAAGCACGTACCTTATACCGTAGAAAAGAAAGTTCCATATGAAGTGAAAATACCCGTTCCCCAACCATATGAAGTTATAAGGAAAGTACCTTATGAAGTTAAGGAGTATATCAAAGTACCATATGACGTACCACAACCTTATGAAGTTATCAAAAAAATACCGTATGAAGTTAAGATACCAGTGCCACGACCATACGAAGTTAAAATACATGTTCCCCAGCCGTACACTGTTGAAAAGAAAGTACCGTACGAAGTTAAAGTGTCTGTACCGCAACCTTACACCGTTATCAAAAAAGTACCGTATGAAGTAAAGGTGGAAATCCCAGTCCCACAACCTTATACTGTAGAAAAGAAGGTACCATACGAAGTGAAAGTGCCTGTAGATCGACCATATGCCGTACATGTTCCCAAACCATATACCGTAACTGTTGAGAAACATATTCCTGTTCCGGTAGAAAAGCCTGTACCATACGAAGTAAAGATCCCCGTAGACAAACCTTATCCTGTAGAGATACATAAGCCTGTACCATATCACGTTAAAGTACCTTATCCACAACCGTTCGAAGTAATCAAGAGAGTACCTGTAACCGTTGAAAAGCCAGTTCCATACGAAGTTAAAATTTCGGTCGATAAGCCGTACCCTGTTATTAAGGAAGTACCTTATCCAGTCGAGAAGATTGTCCATTATCCCGTCAAGGTGCCGGTGCATATACCTGTGAAAATACCAAGCCACTCGTACCACCATTGAGCTAGTAATACATAGCGATAAATCAAAAATAATGGATAATAATCTCGATGTAGAAATAGGTGTTGAAATTATTTTGTTATATAAATGTACTAAGAAATAAAAATTAATTTAAAAGAAATATATATATACAAATAATTATCTACTGAATAATAAGGTATTGCATTGCTCATTGTTAAGAAATTTTATGTTACAGGTAGATAATATTATCATGTGCATATAAAAAATTTAAAGCAATAGATAACCCACATATGTGTGCAATTCGAAACATTTTTTATAAAAGATTTATATATTTTTTACAGGTATGAACGCTACAATCGCTATTTTTGACTTTAAGAGCGGCGTCCCCAAATTAAGGACAAACTTCTGCCAACAGATACCACTAGTGGTTCATGACCATAATTTATCTGGTCGATTGTATAACTTTACTGATTGTAGACAAGACGTCTAGCTGTGGAACGGTCAACATTTTTCATTTTTTTCATTAGCATCCTCGATAAAATAACGTCTGAAAAATCGTCTTTTTTTATGAAAGTAGTGATTTTGTTCCGACATGTTATTGAGAATTTAAAAATAGACGAAATATACCATTTAAAAGCCCCAACCTTTAGGAATATTCTTTAAAAATATTGAACAAAAATAATCAAAATTGTGGTAATGCTAGACACGCTGCTGAACCCCTGCCGTTTCGATTGCAAGGGTTTACTAGCGTTAGTCCAACTAATAAACGAAAGCAAATCAAATTATGCAATTTTTACTAATTGTAGACAAGATGTCTAACTATGGAACGGTAATACTTTTTTCTATTTTTTTCACTAGCTTCCTTGATAAAATAACGTCTGAAAAATCGTCTATTTTGATGAAAGTTGTGATTTTTTTCCGACATGTTATTGAGAATTTAAAAATATACGAAATATACCATTTAAAAGCCCCAACCTTTAGGAACATTCTTTAAAAATATTGAACAAAAATAATCCAAATTGCAAAAATGTTAGACACGCTGCCGTAGCCCTGATTTTCGTATGGTAAGACGCTGGTCTTAAAAATATGATTCAATAAACACCATCCTGATCATTCATAAAATACATAAAAATAGTGTATTTGTACACAAATATACGTATTTATTAACTAAAATAATACATAAAAACAAAGATTTTGCCTTTACATACACAGAAGTCTGTTTACAGGTCGAGAGTATTTTTCTTATTTGTATAATTACATCCCATAGTGGACTTTGAAACCACTGAATGTTTATTTCAAAGAATATCTAATAACTGAATGCACAAATGCATAATATAAACAATTAAAATTAAATGACAACTTCAATTAATGTCGGAGGATATTGAAACAAAACCATAGCTACAGTGACAAGATGGCACTGTCGTTAATATATTATTAGCTGGTTATTATATTATTGCAAGTTTAGAAATGCTAATTTGTTAAAATTCTTCATTGAAACTGAAACTGTCAAAGATGCTTAGGACATAGGACATGCTTGATGAAATATGAAGACCAGTTAACGTCCGAAAGGATAGGATATTAAAATCAAGGTGTTGTATTTAAAAAAATGACATGATAATACGAAAATAAATTATGGATAAGCACGGCCTGGATCACTTCCGTCATTTTTTTTTTAAATTCGGTTATTTAAACCGTGACTCTAAAAATCAAAATACAAAAATAGATCATTGACTCAATAAATAAATTGAGTACTTAATAATAATAAATGGAGTAGACCATATTAAGTTAGTGCCTGTAAAGAGTGAAATTTTAACAAAATGATGAATAACTTGGCAACCTTCAGAGGTTTGACTCACCCTGTATATATATATCTAATTAAGATACAATCCATCCAGTCCATGAATGTACTAGGCGTAATTATATTTAGCGCGATATAATGACAAAAATTATAGCGAACGAAGAACGTTGAGGAAGAAAGCAGGACGATATTAATTTTGCTCGCCTTATGCATATATTTATAACATTTAATTAAAACATCGAGCTGAAAGCGTATGACGTAAAGCATTCGTTCGTTCAGCATTTCAATCATTAATGGTTTGCGGCAACAGTGTGGTGGTAACTTGCGCTGGCATTGACACGAGCCATCGCCAGCGCCGCCTTACTGGTGCTTCTACTGTACAAAGCGACAATCCCCAGGGACTTCTATATCAGAACCGCGCAGCAACGCCGACACCCAAGTCCAGCCGTTTCGACTGCCGTATTTCATGGCTGCATAATCACTTGGGCGTCATCGTGACATGAAGCTACCCGAATTCAACACAAGAATATTCTCTCTAATCTCTACCAAGAGCCGGCTGAACGATCACCCCGCAACTCCATTGTACTCTTGCACAATACACAAATATATTGTTAAAGCATAGTTGAGAGTAAAGATGTGCTTTCGAATTTTAGAACATTCGAAGCATACAAAGTTGTTACCAGAAACATATCACGCAGAATATATTTTTGTTTCGCACTTTTTAAGTTAACTCTTATCTTGTTAACTCTTAAGTTAACAATACACAAATATATTGTTAAAGCATAGTTGAGAGTAAAGATGTGCTTTCGAATTTTAGAACATTCGAAGCATACAAAGTTGTTACCAGAAACATATCACGCAGAATATATTTTTGTTTCGCACTTTTTAAGTTAACTCTTAACTTGTTAACTCTTAAGATAACAATACACAAATATATTGTTAAAGCATAGTTGAGAGTAGAGATGTGCTTTCGAATTTTAGAACATTCGAAGCATACAAAGTTGTTACCAGAAACATATCACGCAGAATATATTTTTGTTTCGCACTTTTTAAGTTAACTCTTATCTTGTTAACTCTTAAGTTAACAATACACAAATATATTGTTAAAGCATAGTTGAGAGTAGAGATGTGCTTTCGAATTTTAGAACATTCGAAGCATACAAAGTTGTTACCAGAAACATATCACGCAGAATATATTTTTGTTTCGCACTTTTTAAGTTAACTCTTAACTTGTTAACTCTTAAGATAACAATACACAAATATATTGTTAAAGCATAGTTGAGAGTAGAGATGTGCTTTCGAATTTTAGAACATTCGAAGCATACAAAGTTGTTACCAGAAACATATCACGCAGAATATATTTTTGTTTCGCACTTTTTAAGTTAACTCTTATCTTGTTAACTCTTAAGTTAACAATACACAAATATATTGTTAAAGCATAGTTGAGAGTAAAGATGTGCTTTCGAATTTTAGAACATTCGAAGCATACAAAGTTGTTACCAGAAACATATCACGCAGAATATATTTTTGTTTCGCACTTATTAAGTTAACTCTTATCTTGTTAACTCTTAAGTTAACAATACACAAATATATTGTTAAAGCATAGTTGAGAGTAAAGATGTGCTTTCGAATTTTAGAACATTCGAAGCATACAAAGTTGTTACCAGAAACATATCACGCAGAATATATTTTTGTTTCGCACTTATTAAGTTAACTCTTATCTTGTTAACTCTTAAGTTAACAATACACAAATATATTGTTAAAGCATAGTTGAGAGTAGAGATGTGCTTTCGAATTTTAGAACATTCGAAGCATACAAAGTTGTTACCAGAAACATATCACGCAGAATATATTTTTGTTTCGCACTTATTAAGTTAACTCTTATCTTGTTAACTCTTAAGTTAACAATACACAAATATATTGTTAAAGCATAGTTGAGAGTAGAGATGTGCTTTCGAATTTTAGAACATTCGAAGCATACAAAGTTGTTACCAGAAACATATCACGCAGAATATATTTTTGTTTCGCACTTATTAAGTTAACTCTTATCTTGTTAACTCTTAAGTTAACAATACACAAATATATTGTTAAAGCATAGTTGAGAGTAAAGATGTGCTTTCAAATTTTAGAACATTCGAAGCCTACAAAGTTGTTACCAGAAATATATAACGCAGAATATATTTTTGTTTCGCACTTTTTAAGTTAACTCTTATCTTGTTAACTCTTAAGTTAACAATACACAAATATATTGTTAAAGCATAGTTGAGAGTAAAGATGTGCTTTCGAATTTTAGAACATTCGAAGCATACAAAGTTGTTACCAGAAACATATCACGCAGAATATATTTTTGTTTCGCACTTTTTAAGTTAACTCTTATCTTGTTAACTCTTAAGTTAACAATACACAAATATATTGTTAAAGCATAGTTGAGAGTAGAGATGTGCTTTCAAATTTTAGAACATTCGAAGCTACAAAGTTGTTACCAGAAACATATCACGCAGAATATATTTTTGTTTCGCACTTTTTAAGTTAACTCTTATCTTGTTAAATCTTAAGTTAACAATACACAAATATATTGTTAAAGCATAGTTGAGAGTAGAGATGTGCTTTCGAATTTTAGAACATTCGAAGCATACAAAGTTGTTACCAGAAACATATCACGCAGAATATATTTTTGTTTCGCACTTTTTAAGTTAACTCTTATCTTGTTAACTCTTAAGTTAACAATACACAAATATATTGTTAAAGCATAGTTGAGAGTAGACATGTGCTTTCAAATTTTAGAACATTCGAAGCTACAAAGTTGTTACCAGAAACATATCACGCAGAATATATTTTTGTTTCGCACTTTTTAAGTTAACTCTTATCTTGTTAAATCTTAAGTTAACAATACACAAATATATTGTTAAAGCATAGTTGAGAGTAGAGATGTGCTTTCGAATTTTAGAACATTCGAAGCATACAAAGTTGTTACCAGAAACATATCACGCAGAATATATTTTTGTTTCGCACTTATTAAGTTAACTCTTATCTTGTTAACTCTTAAGTTAACAATACACAAATATATTGTTAAAGCATAGTTGAGAGTAAAGATGTGCTTTCAAATTTTAGAACATTCGAAGCCTACAAAGTTGTTACCAGAAATATATAACGCAGAATATATTTTTGTTTCGCACTTTTTAAGTTAACTCTTATCTTGTTAACTCTTAAGTTAACAATACACAAATATATTGTTAAAGCATAGTTGAGAGTAGAGATGTGCTTTCAAATTTTAGAACATTCGAAGCCTACAAAGTTGTTACCAGAAATATATAACGCAGAATATATTTTTGTTTCGCACTTTTTAAGTTAACTCTTATCTTGTTAACTCTTAAGTTAACAATACACAAATATATTGTTAAAGCATAGTTGAGAGTAGAGATGTGCTTTCAAATTTTAGAACATTCGAAGCTACAAAGTTGTTACCAGAAACATATCACGCAGAATATATTTTTGTTTCGCACTTTTTAAGTTAACTCTTATCTTGTTAACTCTTAAGTTAACAATACACAAATATATTGTTAAAGCATAGTTGAGAGTAGAGATGTGCTTTCGAATTTTAGAACATTCGAAGCATACAAAGTTGTTACCAGAAACATATCACGCAGAATATATTTTTGTTTCGCACTTTTTAAGTTAACTCTTATCTTGTTAACTCTTAAGTTAACAATACACAAATATATTGTTAAAGCATAGTTGAGAGTAGAGATGTGCTTTCGAATTTTAGAACATTCGAAGCATACAAAGTTGTTACCAGAAACATATCACGCAGAATATATTTTTGTTTCGCACTTTTTAAGTTAACTCTTATCTTGTTAACTCTTAAGTTAACAATACACAAATATATTGTTAAAGCATAGTTGAGAGTAGAGATGTGCTTTCGAATTTTAGAACATTCGAAGCATACAAAGTTGTTACCAGAAACATATCACGCAGAATATATTTTTGTTTCGCACTTTTTAAGTTAACTCTTAACTTGTTAACTCTTAAGATAACAATACACAAATATATTGTTAAAGCATAGTTGAGAGTAGAGATGTGCTTTCGAATTTTAGAACATTCGAAGCATACAAAGTTGTTACCAGAAACATATCACGCAGAATATATTTTTGTTTCGCACTTTTTAAGTTAACTCTTATCTTGTTAACTCTTAAGTTAACAATACACAAATATATTGTTAAAGCATAGTTGAGAGTAAAGATGTGCTTTCGAATTTTAGAACATTCGAAGCATACAAAGTTGTTACCAGAAACATATCACGCAGAATATATTTTTGTTTCGCACTTATTAAGTTAACTCTTATCTTGTTAACTCTTAAGTTAACAATACACAAATATATTGTTAAAGCATAGTTGAGAGTAAAGATGTGCTTTCGAATTTTAGAACATTCGAAGCATACAAAGTTGTTACCAGAAACATATCACGCAGAATATATTTTTGTTTCGCACTTATTAAGTTAACTCTTATCTTGTTAACTCTTAAGTTAACAATACACAAATATATTGTTAAAGCATAGTTGAGAGTAGAGATGTGCTTTCGAATTTTAGAACATTCGAAGCATACAAAGTTGTTACCAGAAACATATCACGCAGAATATATTTTTGTTTCGCACTTATTAAGTTAACTCTTATCTTGTTAACTCTTAAGTTAACAATACACAAATATATTGTTAAAGCATAGTTGAGAGTAGAGATGTGCTTTCGAATTTTAGAACATTCGAAGCATACAAAGTTGTTACCAGAAACATATCACGCAGAATATATTTTTGTTTCGCACTTATTAAGTTAACTCTTATCTTGTTAACTCTTAAGTTAACAATACACAAATATATTGTTAAAGCATAGTTGAGAGTAAAGATGTGCTTTCAAATTTTAGAACATTCGAAGCCTACAAAGTTGTTACCAGAAATATATAACGCAGAATATATTTTTGTTTCGCACTTTTTAAGTTAACTCTTATCTTGTTAACTCTTAAGTTAACAATACACAAATATATTGTTAAAGCATAGTTGAGAGTAAAGATGTGCTTTCGAATTTTAGAACATTCGAAGCATACAAAGTTGTTACCAGAAACATATCACGCAGAATATATTTTTGTTTCGCACTTTTTAAGTTAACTCTTATCTTGTTAACTCTTAAGTTAACAATACACAAATATATTGTTAAAGCATAGTTGAGAGTAGAGATGTGCTTTCAAATTTTAGAACATTCGAAGCTACAAAGTTGTTACCAGAAACATATCACGCAGAATATATTTTTGTTTCGCACTTTTTAAGTTAACTCTTATCTTGTTAAATCTTAAGTTAACAATACACAAATATATTGTTAAAGCATAGTTGAGAGTAGAGATGTGCTTTCGAATTTTAGAACATTCGAAGCATACAAAGTTGTTACCAGAAACATATCACGCAGAATATATTTTTGTTTCGCACTTTTTAAGTTAACTCTTATCTTGTTAACTCTTAAGTTAACAATACACAAATATATTGTTAAAGCATAGTTGAGAGTAGACATGTGCTTTCAAATTTTAGAACATTCGAAGCTACAAAGTTGTTACCAGAAACATATAACGCAGAATATATTTTTGTTTCGCACTTTTTAAGTTAACTCTTATCTTGTTAACTCTTAAGTTAACAATACACAAATATATTGTTAAAGCATAGTTGAGAGTAGAGATGTGCTTTCAAATTTTAGAACATTCGAAGCCTACAAAGTTGTTACCAGAAATATATAACGCAGAATATATTTTTGTTTCGCACTTTTTAAGTTAACTCTTATCTTGTTAACTCTTAAGTTAACAATACACAAATATATTGTTAAAGCATAGTTGAGAGTAGAGATGTGCTTTCAAATTTTAGAACATTCGAAGCTACAAAGTTGTTACCAGAAACATATCACGCAGAATATATTTTTGTTTCGCACTTTTTAAGTTAACTCTTATCTTGTTAACTCTTAAGTTAACAATACACAAATATATTGTTAAAGCATAGTTGAGAGTAGAGATGTGCTTTCGAATTTTAGAACATTCGAAGCATACAAAGTTGTTACCAGAAACATATCACGCAGAATATATTTTTGTTTCGCACTTTTTAAGTTAACTCTTATCTTGTTAACTCTTAAGTTAACAATACACAAATATATTGTTAAAGCATAGTTGAGAGTAGAGATGTGCTTTCGAATTTTAGAACATTCGAAGCATACAAAGTTGTTACCAGAAACATATCACGCAGAATATATTTTTGTTTCGCACTTTTTAAGTTAACTCTTATCTTGTTAACTCTTAAGTTAACAATACACAAATATATTGTTAAAGCATAGTTGAGAGTAAAGATGTGCTTTCGAATTTTAGAACATTCGAAGCATACAAAGTTGTTACCAGAAACATATCACGCAGAATATATTTTTGTTTCGCACTTTTTAAGTTAACTCTTAACTTGTTAACTCTTAAGATAACAATACACAAATATATTGTTAAAGCATAGTTGAGAGTAGAGATGTGCTTTCGAATTTTAGAACATTCGAAGCATACAAAGTTGTTACCAGAAACATATAACGCAGAATATATTTTTGTTTCGCACTTTTTAAGTTAACTCTTATCTTGTTAACTCTTAAGTTAACAATACACAAATATATTGTTAAAGCATAGTTGAGAGTAGAGATGTGCTTTCGAATTTTAGAACATTCGAAGCATACAAAGTTGTTACCAGAAACATATCACGCAGAATATATTTTTGTTTCGCACTTTTTAAGTTAACTCTTATCTTGTTAACTCTTAAGTTAACAATACACAAATATATTGTTAAAGCATAGTTGAGAGTAGAGATGTGCTTTCTAATTTTAGAACATTCGAAGCATACAAAGTTGTTACCAGAAACATATCACGCAGAATATATTTTTGTTTCGCACTTTTTAAGTTAACTCTTAACTTGTTAACTCTTAAGTTAACAATACACAAATATATTGTTAAAGCATAGTTGAGAGTAGAGATGTGCTTTCGAATTTTAGAACATTCGAAGCATACAAAGTTGTTACCAGAAACATATCACGCAGAATATATTTTTGTTTCGCACTTTTTAAGTTAACTCTTAACTTGTTAACTCTTAAGTTAACAATACACAAATATATTGTTAAAGCATAGTTGAGAGTAGAGATGTGCTTTCTAATTTTAGAACATTCGAAGCATACAAAGTTGTTACCAGAAACATATCACGCAGAATATATTTTTGTTTCGCACTTTTTAAGTTAACTCTTAACTTGTTAACTCTTAAGTTAACAATACACAAATATATTGTTAAAGCATAGTTGAGAGTAGAGATGTGCTTTCTAATTTTAGAACATTCGAAGCATACAAAGTTGTTACCAGAAACATATCACGCAGAATATATTTTTGTTTCGCACTTTTTAAGTTAACTCTTAACTTGTTAACTCTTAAGTTAACAATACACAAATATATTGTTAAAGCATAGTTGAGAGTAGAGATGTGCTTTCGAATTTTAGAACATTCGAAGCATACAAAGTTGTTACCAGAAACATATCACGCAGAATATATTTTTGTTTCGCACTTTTTAAGTTAACTCTTATCTTGTTAACTCTTAAGTTAACAATACACAAATATATTGTTAAAGCATAGTTGAGAGTAGAGATGTGCTTTCGAATTTTAGAACATTCGAAGCATACAAAGTTGTTACCAGAAACATATCACGCAGAATATATTTTTGTTTCGCACTTTTTAAGTTAACTCTTATCTTGTTAACTCTTAAGTTAACAATACACAAATATATTGTTAAAGCATAGTTGAGAGTAGAGATGTGCTTTCTAATTTTAGAACATTCGAAGCATACAAAGTTGTTACCAGAAACATATCACGCAGAATATATTTTTGTTTCGCACTTTTTAAGTTAACTCTTAACTTGTTAACTCTTAAGATAACAATACACAAATATATTGTTAAAGCATAGTTGAGAGTAGAGATGTGCTTTCGAATTTTAGAACATTCGAAGCATACAAAGTTGTTACCAGAAACATATCACGCAGAATATATTTTTGTTTCGCACTTTTTAAGTTAACTCTTATCTTGTTAACTCTTAAGTTAACAATACACAAATATATTGTTAAAGCATAGTTGAGAGTAGAGATGTGCTTTCGAATTTTAGAACATTCGAAGCATACAAAGTTGTTACCAGAAACATATCACGCAGAATATATTTTTGTTTCATACTTTTTAAGTTAACTCTTATCTTGTTAACTCTTAAGTTAACAATACACAAATATATTGTTAAAGCATAGTTGAGAGTAAAGATGTGCTTTCAAATTTTAGAACATTCGAAGCCTACAAAGTTGTTACCAGAAATATATAACGCAGAATATATTTTTGTTTCGCACTTTTTAAGTTAACTCTTATCTTGTTAACTCTTAAGTTAACAATACACAAATATATTGTTAAAGCATAGTTGAGAGTAAAGATGTGCTTTCAAATTTTAGAACATTCGAAGCCTACAAAGTTGTTACCACAAATATATAACGCAGAATATATTTTTGTTTCGCACTTTTTAAGTTAACTCTTATCTTGTTAACTCTTAAGTTAACAATGCACAAATATATTGTTAAAGCATAGTTGAGAGTAAAGATGTGCTTTCGAATTTTAGAACATTCGAAGCATACAAAGTTGTTACCAGAAACATATCACGCAGAATATATTTTTGTTTCGCACTTTTTAAGTTAACTCTTATCTTGTTAACTCTTAAGTTAACAATACACAAATATATTGTTAAAGCATAGTTGAGAGTAAAGATGTGATTTCAAATTTTAGAACATTCGAAGCCTACAAAGTTGTTACCAGAAATATATAACGCAGAATATATTTTTGTTTCGCACTTTTTAAGTTAACTCTTATCTTGTTAACTCTTAAGTTAACAATACACAAATATATTGTTAAAGCATAGTTGAGAGTAGAGATGTGCTTTCGAATTTTAGAACATTTGAAGCATACAAAGTTGTTACCAGAAACATATCACACAGAATATATTTTTGTTTCGCACTTTTTAAGTTAACTCTTATCTTGTTAACTCTTAAGTTAACAATACACAAATATATTGTTAAAGCATAGTTGATAGTAAAGATGTGCTTTCGAATTTTAGAACATTCGAAGCATACAAAGTTGTTACCAGAAACATATCACGCAGAATATATTTTTGTTTCGCACTTATTAAGTTAACTCTTATCTTGTTAACTCTTAAGTTAACAATACACAAATATATTGTTAAAGCATAGTTGAGAGTAAAGATGTGCTTTCGAATTTTAGAACATTCGAAGCATACAAAGTTGTTACCAGAAACATATCACGCAGAATATATTTTTGTTTCGCACTTATTAAGTTAACTCTTATCTTGTTAACTCTTAAGTTAACAATACACAAATATATTGTTAAAGCATAGTTGAGAGTAGAGATGTGCTTTCGAATTTTAGAACATTTGAAGCATACAAAGTTGTTACCAGAAACATATCACGCAGAATATATTTTTGTTTCGCACTTATTAAGTTAACTCTTATCTTGTTAACTCTTAAGTTAACAATACACAAATATATTGTTAAAGCATAGTTGAGAGTAGAGATGTGCTTTCGAATTTTAGAACATTCGAAGCATACAAAGTTGTTACCAGAAACATATCACGCAGAATATATTTTTGTTTCGCACTTATTAAGTTAACTCTTATCTTGTTAACTCTTAAGTTAACAATACACAAATATATTGTTAAAGCATAGTTGAGAGTAGAGATGTGCTTTCGAATTTTAGAACATTCGAAGCATACAAAGTTGTTACCAGAAACATATCACGCAGAATATATTTTTGTTTCGCACTTATTAAGTTAACTCTTATCTTGTTAACTCTTAAGTTAACAATACACAAATATATTGTTAAAGCATAGTTGAGAGTAAAGATGTGCTTTCAAATTTTAGAACATTCGAAGCCTACAAAGTTGTTACCAGAAATATATAACGCAGAATATATTTTTGTTTCGCACTTTTTAAGTTAACTCTTATCTTGTTAACTCTTAAGTTAACAATACACAAATATATTGTTAAAGCATAGTTGAGAGTAAAGATGTGCTTTCGAATTTTAGAACATTCGAAGCATACAAAGTTGTTACCAGAAACATATCACGCAGAATATATTTTTGTTTCGCACTTTTTAAGTTAACTCTTATCTTGTTAACTCTTAAGTTAACAATACACAAATATATTGTTAAAGCATAGTTGAGAGTAGAGATGTGCTTTCAAATTTTAGAACATTCGAAGCTACAAAGTTGTTACCAGAAACATATCACGCAGAATATATTTTTGTTTCGCACTTTTTAAGTTAACTCTTATCTTGTTAAATCTTAAGTTAACAATACACAAATATATTGTTAAAGCATAGTTGAGAGTAGAGATGTGCTTTCGAATTTTAGAACATTCGAAGCATACAAAGTTGTTACCAGAAACATATCACGCAGAATATATTTTTGTTTCGCACTTTTTAAGTTAACTCTTATCTTGTTAACTCTTAAGTTAACAATACACAAATATATTGTTAAAGCATAGTTGAGAGTAGACATGTGCTTTCAAATTTTAGAACATTCGAAGCTACAAAGTTGTTACCAGAAACATATCACGCAGAATATATTTTTGTTTCGCACTTTTTAAGTTAACTCTTATCTTGTTAAATCTTAAGTTAACAATACACAAATATATTGTTAAAGCATAGTTGAGAGTAGAGATGTGCTTTCGAATTTTAGAACATTCGAAGCATACAAAGTTGTTACCAGAAACATATCACGCAGAATATATTTTTGTTTCGCACTTATTAAGTTAACTCTTATCTTGTTAACTCTTAAGTTAACAATACACAAATATATTGTTAAAGCATAGTTGAGAGTAAAGATGTGCTTTCAAATTTTAGAACATTCGAAGCCTACAAAGTTGTTACCAGAAATATATAACGCAGAATATATTTTTGTTTCGCACTTTTTAAGTTAACTCTTATCTTGTTAACTCTTAAGTTAACAATACACAAATATATTGTTAAAGCATAGTTGAGAGTAGAGATGTGCTTTCAAATTTTAGAACATTCGAAGCCTACAAAGTTGTTACCAGAAATATATAACGCAGAATATATTTTTGTTTCGCACTTTTTAAGTTAACTCTTATCTTGTTAACTCTTAAGTTAACAATACACAAATATATTGTTAAAGCATAGTTGAGAGTAGAGATGTGCTTTCAAATTTTAGAACATTCGAAGCTACAAAGTTGTTACCAGAAACATATCACGCAGAATATATTTTTGTTTCGCACTTTTTAAGTTAACTCTTATCTTGTTAACTCTTAAGTTAACAATACACAAATATATTGTTAAAGCATAGTTGAGAGTAGAGATGTGCTTTCGAATTTTAGAACATTCGAAGCATACAAAGTTGTTACCAGAAACATATCACGCAGAATATATTTTTGTTTCGCACTTTTTAAGTTAACTCTTATCTTGTTAACTCTTAAGTTAACAATACACAAATATATTGTTAAAGCATAGTTGAGAGTAGAGATGTGCTTTCGAATTTTAGAACATTCGAAGCATACAAAGTTGTTACCAGAAACATATCACGCAGAATATATTTTTGTTTCGCACTTTTTAAGTTAACTCTTATCTTGTTAACTCTTAAGTTAACAATACACAAATATATTGTTAAAGCATAGTTGAGAGTAAAGATGTGCTTTCAAATTTTAGAACATTCGAAGCCTACAAAGTTGTTACCAGAAATATATAACGCAGAATATATTTTTGTTTCGCACTTTTTAAGTTAACTCTTATCTTGTTAACTCTTAAGTTAACAATACACAAATATATTGTTAAAGCATAGTTGAGAGTAAAGATGTGCTTTCAAATTTTAGAACATTCGAAGCCTACAAAGTTGTTACCAGAAATATATAACGCAGAATATATTTTTGTTTCGCACTTTTTAAGTTAACTCTTATCTTGTTAACTCTTAAGTTAACAATGCACAAATATATTGTTAAAGCATAGTTGAGAGTAAAGATGTGCTTTCGAATTTTAGAACATTCGAAGCATACAAAGTTGTTACCAGAAACATATCACGCAGAATATATTTTTGTTTCGCACTTTTTAAGTTAACTCTTATCTTGTTAACTCTTAAGTTAACAATACACAAATATATTGTTAAAGCATAGTTGAGAGTAAAGATGTGATTTCAAATTTTAGAACATTCGAAGCCTACAAAGTTGTTACCAGAAATATATAACGCAGAATATATTTTTGTTTCGCACTTTTTAAGTTAACTCTTATCTTGTTAACTCTAAAGTTAACAATACACAAATATATTGTTAAAGCATAGTTGAGAGTAGAGATGTGCTTTCGAATTTTAGAACATTTGAAGCATACAAAGTTGTTACCAGAAACATATCACGCAGAATATATTTTTGTTTCGCACTTTTTAAGTTAACTCTTATCTTGTTAACTCTTAAGTTAACAATACACAAATATATTGTTAAAGCATAGTTGATAGTAAAGATGTGCTTTCGAATTTTAGAACATTCGAAGCATACAA
Source organism: Leptodirus hochenwartii (assembly GCA_947310635.1). Lineage (NCBI taxonomy): Eukaryota > Metazoa > Arthropoda > Insecta > Coleoptera > Leiodidae > Leptodirus > Leptodirus hochenwartii. The sequence goes on along the minus strand of OX371182.1, from coordinate 3,484,975 downwards.
AGTTGTTACCAGAAACATATCACGCAGAATATATTTTTGTTTCGCACTTATTAAGTTAACTCTTATCTTGTTAACTCTTAAGTTAACAATACACAAATATATTGTTAAAGCATAGTTGAGAGTAAAGATGTGCTTTCGAATTTTAGAACATTCGAAGCATACAAAGTTGTTACCAGAAACATATCACGCAGAATATATTTTTGTTTCGCACTTATTAAGTTAACTCTTATCTTGTTAACTCTTAAGTTAACAATACACAAATATATTGTTAAAGCATAGTTGAGAGTAGAGATGTGCTTTCGAATTTTAGAACATTTGAAGCATACAAAGTTGTTACCAGAAACATATCACGCAGAATATATTTTTGTTTCGCACTTATTAAGTTAACTCTTATCTTGTTAACTCTTAAGTTAACAATACACAAATATATTGTTAAAGCATAGTTGAGAGTAGAGATGTGCTTTCGAATTTTAGAACATTCGAAGCATACAAAGTTGTTACCAGAAACATATCACGCAGAATATATTTTTGTTTCGCACTTATTAAGTTAACTCTTATCTTGTTAACTCTTAAGTTAACAATACACAAATATATTGTTAAAGCATAGTTGAGAGTAGAGATGTGCTTTCGAATTTTAGAACATTCGAAGCATACAAAGTTGTTACCAGAAACATATCACGCAGAATATATTTTTGTTTCGCACTTATTAAGTTAACTCTTATCTTGTTAACTCTTAAGTTAACAATACACAAATATATTGTTAAAGCATAGTTGAGAGTAAAGATGTGCTTTCAAATTTTAGAACATTCGAAGCCTACAAAGTTGTTACCAGAAATATATAACGCAGAATATATTTTTGTTTCGCACTTTTTAAGTTAACTCTTATCTTGTTAACTCTTAAGTTAACAATACACAAATATATTGTTAAAGCATAGTTGAGAGTAGAGATGTGCTTTCAAATTTTAGAACATTCGAAGCCTACAAAGTTGTTACCAGAAATATATAACGCAGAATATATTTTTGTTTCGCACTTTTTAAGTTAACTCTTATCTTGTTAACTCTTAAGTTAACAATACACAAATATATTGTTAAAGCATAGTTGAGAGTAGAGATGTGCTTTCAAATTTTAGAACATTCGAAGCATACAAAGTTGTTACCAGAAACATATCACGCAGAATATATTTTTGTTTCGCACTTTTTAAGTTAACTCTTATCTTGTTAACTCTTAAGTTAACAATACACAAATATATTGTTAAAGCATAGTTGAGAGTAGAGATGTGCTTTCGAATTTTAGAACATTCGAAGCATACAAAGTTGTTACCAGAAACATATCACGCAGAATATATTTTTGTTTCGCACTTTTTAAGTTAACTCTTATCTTGTTAACTCTTAAGTTAACAATACACAAATATATTGTTAAAGCATAGTTGAGAGTAGAGATGTGCTTTCGAATTTTAGAACATTCGAAGCCTACAAAGTTGTTACCAGAAACATATCACGCAGAATATATTTTTGTTTCGCACTTTTTAAGTTAACTCTTATCTTGTTAACTCTTAAGTTAACAATACACAAATATATTGTTAAAGCATAGTTGAGAGTAGAGATGTGCTTTCAAATTTTAGAACATTCGAAGCATACAAAGTTGTTACCAGAAACATATCACGCAGAATATATTTTTGTTTCGCACTTTTTAAGTTAACTCTTATCTTGTTAACTCTTAAGTTAACAATACACAAATATATTGTTAAAGCATAGTTGAGAGTAAAGATGTGCTTTCGAATTTTAGAACATTCAAGCATACAAAGTTGTTACCAGAAACATATCACGCAGAATATATTTTTGTTCCGCACTTTTTATGTTAACTCTTCTCAAATTATGATTCCAAATATACACCCAATTAGAAACGTTCATAATAACGATATAATAATAAATATTGGTATATTGAGTTGTAATAATTGATTGAGACCACCCTGATTTTACGTCTCACTTATTCGGTTGCAAATCCTCAGCTCTTATAACTCTGGAGCGTTCCACTCGAAAAGTTACGCAACATTACTTGCAGCTTCAACTCATCAACTCTGCCTTACAATAATATATAAGGGTGGAAATGGATAAATAAGGTTGCAAAACTTACCATTTCGAATTCATGTACCAGATGCTTCATATATAAATTATATACAACCATGTCATAAATTAATTAACTAGTCCGTTTTGCACCATGATAACATATTATAGATTTAAACAATTAGAGATTGATAGAGAGTAACTAAATAGTAAACCTATTTGATAGCAACATTCGCAATAATTTAAGGAAGATAGTATATTTAGACTATAGTATAATTAAATGAAAATCTACATTCAATAAGCAACCGTTTGCGCACCATCTTTTAAACTAATTATCAATAATATAATTGCATTCTGCAGTCTGGTCCAGATAAAATATCTTAGTTGCATGTGATTTCGAACACAAGTCACGTTAGAAAATATTATCAATAATTTGACTTCCTATAAAAGGTTGGTCTTTAAATACTATTTACTATATCGGAACCACTCAAAATGTATTCTAGTATTTTTAATAGTAATGTTCATATTATAATATTGAGAATAGTAAGATGCTGGTCTTGTGATTAAATATTTCAGCCAATACTAACAATATTTTATCCAAACCTTCTCAAATAATAAGCGCGAGTGGCATTTTTCAACAAACCGGGATCCCGCTCACATGGACCGATCTGTAAGTCATTGGATCATATGCTTAATATCATCCATAAAAAATATTATTTATATTTGGAATTTTTCTTAATAAATCGATTTAACGGATAATAATTGATGATATAACTTTAATTTTAACAAATATATTGTTGGATGAAATAATGTCTTGATGAAAAATTGTTTGAAAATGATAATGGCACATTTTTGGTAACTGCAAAGGTAATTTCCGTAACGGAAATAAAAATATGTACAATAAATATTCTTCAATATAAGAAATGTCAAATAATAACAATGCATGAAAAAATATGAAACTTTGTTAAAAAAAAAACCAATTTTCTGATATAAGAAATTTTTTACAACATTACTTGTGATATGATATTTAAATTACATTTATAAAGTACAAGACATAGCATTTACTAAAGAATACTTGAACACACATCGAATCGCGTTCATTTCAATAAATTGTTCTAGAACTTTTAATTTATTTTATACATTATACTTTTATTAATTAAATTATAATTTTCAAACAAAGCGAATCATTAATTCCAAGACGCGTTGCCTACAAAATTAAATGAATTATTCTTCACAGACACATCGCGCAAATGAAGTTACACAGCAGAGATATTCGTCAAAGAAAGTCTTCAATAATCTGACCATAGTGGAGGTATTGTTTAGTGTATTCCATAGGAGAGAACGACTATATAAAAACCATACCATCCGCTAATATCCTCAAACACATCATACATAGTCACCATGAGAGCAATTGTGAGTAATACTTTCATCATTATTACGTTTGTAGAAAATAGTGCGATATTTTTGTTTAAACTGGATTAATTAAAGATATTAATAGCATATCTGCGTGTAATTATATCATTACCATAAATTATTCATAATTAAATAATAATTTTCATTCAAATCTTTTGATTATTTGAACAATAGACGATTGTTTCGTGCAACAATTTGGTGCATTATTTCCGTTCTGGAGTATTATAATACATTGATTTCAATATTTGGAAAGGAAATCAAAAATTATTCCTGATTTTAGACAATTCATTTATTTATATTCAATAAATACACTCTAAATTTAGTCATGTTTAAATATTTTATTTTGTTGCAGATTATATTAGGGACAATATATATATCTGCAGTAGTAGCCCTCGAGAAAGCAAGGCTCAAGACCACTGTTGACAATGAATCCCACGAAAACAAAAAACAGGAGAAACGGGGCGTCGGTTGGGACATTGGGGGAGGCGGCGGTTACGACTTTGGCGGTCACGATTTAGGTGGGGGCGGTGGGGACGGCGGCGTTCACGGAGGAGGAGGAGGTGGTCATGAACATGTTAAGCATGTGGTTATTGAAAAAAAAGTTCCAGTCCCCTATACAGTTGAAAAGCACGTACCCTATACAGTAGAAAAAAAGGTTCCGTACGAAGTCAAAATTCCAGTTCCGCAACCATATACCGTGCTAAAGAAAATTCCATACCCAGTCAAAGAAATAATTAAAATACCATACAATGTACCACAACCCTATGAAGTTATTAAAAAAATACCGTATGAAGTTAAAATACCGGTTCCCAGACCTTACGAAGTCAAAGTATATGTTCCACAACCTTATACGGTGGAGAAGAGAGTTCCATATCCGGTAAAAGTGTCTGTACCACTACCATACGTGGTAGAGAGAAAGGTTCCTTATCCAGTGAAAGTGGAGATTCCGATACCACAACCCTATACAGTGGAAAAGAAGGTGCCGTACGAGGTTCGGATACCAATAGATCGTCCATATCCAGTACACGTTCCTAAACCATATCATGTTACGGTTGAAAAGCATATTCCCGTGCCCGTAGCGAAGCCAGTACCATACGAGGTGAAAATCCCCGTAGACAAACCTTACCCCGTAGAAGTACCTAAACCTGTACCGTATCACGTTAGAGTGCCAGTCCCGCAACCGTTCACCGTGGAAAAGAGAGTACCGGTAACTGTAGAAAAGCCAGTACCATATCCAGTGAAGGTACATGTGGATAAACCATACCCCGTAGTGAAGGAAGTGCACGTTCCAGTTCATAAAGAAGTGCCCTATCTGGTCAAAGTGCCCGTACACATTCCTGTCCATGTTCCTCATCATCAAGTGCCATCGCACCATGAACAGTACGACCACAATGACCACAGCGACCATCATGAGGTCGTACATGAAGCGCACGACTTTAACGGTGGCAGTGAAGATGAGCACGAGCATCACTATTCCCATTAGTTTCGTTAAATGAATTGTTATTTTCTTTGTTTGTTATTTCTATCTAGTTTAAATCTTCATTAATCCTTAAGTTATTGCCTAAATAATGTGAAGTAAATAAAAAAAAAAAACGCAACATTACGATATTTATTGGATTAAATACGTTTACTGTAATTGCTATTAATGCTATAACTTATAATCCAATATTGTAAAAAAAAAATATTTCAACCACTCGCTGAACTGACGAAATGTGTGGTAATTAAAGTGAACAAAAATTGAAAAGAAAAAATATATATCTATATATAAAACTTTCACGGGTTTATTAATTATTATGTGTGCAAAATGTACACGTCAAAATAATTGATTTAAATTTAAATTGTTTTAAATCGCGTTTTTTTAAAATTATAATAGATTGATTTCACTGTCATTGTACTTTTTCTATCAAATCTGCTTTCGAGAGCAATATGTTCTTGATTAATGCAATATAGAACGATAATTAAATACCCGTTTAATTTTTTATTTAATTCACATTACAAATTACAATTGGAACAGAAATTATATCATTTATATTTCAGTTTAAAGTCATTTAGAAAGCCTAAAAACGTATATGCGTTAATAATATTCTTAGGTGTATATCCCTATTATTAATTCGATATAATGTTTAATATTCTGCATAGAGTAGAGTAGAAAGTATAGAGCCGTATAGTCTGTTTTTAAGATAATCGTAGTTAATTTTGTATAATACGCGTAGATACAAACGCTATGTGAAATGACTATAAATTACATATGGAGAAAGTGACGATTCGGTAGTACAATTATGACAGCGCCTATTTGCGGATATTTTTAAGTATTTGCGATGTTAGATACTAAACAAACTGTGTACGTGTTATTTATTCAGAATGGCATATACCATAGTTCAATACCGTATCAAATTTAACAATTGCTTCCCTGGTAATTGTAGAGAAACGTAAAGTTAAAATATTTTTAATGAATTGCATTTTGTTCGTGATGACATCATACATTTTATCATCAAGGAAATCAAATAAAAGAAAGTAGTATATAATTTGATGCATAATTAAGTTAGCCTTCAAGACCTTAACAACAAATGTAACAAAGAATTAATCAACTGTCTAAGAGATTAAAATCCCCAGTGGCTTAGTTAGTTAAAGAGTCCGCAATCCTAAAGATTGGTTGGAAACAGCACGCCATGCCGATCTATCCTGAGCTAATCCCTTCATCTCCCTATAGCTATTCATCTCAACGTCTTCAACTATCTGACTCACATACTCCAATCTAGGCCTACCTACCCCTCTCTTTCCCTCCACTCTACCTTCTATGATCAATTGCATAATCCCCCCATGCCTAAGAATATGCCCTACTAATCTGTCTCTCCTACGCTGTAACACTCTCCAGATACTTCTCTTCTCCCCTACTAACTCTAGTACAGCTTCATTTGTTACTTTATCTTCCCAACCAATCCTCATCATCCTCCTATAACACCACATTTCGAATGCTTGTAATCTACGCTTCTCTTCCTTTCCTATAGTCCACGCCTCACACCCGTACAGTGCTACACTCCAAACATATACCTTCAGTAATCTTTTTCTAATACCCAAGTCAATATTTGATCTTAAAATCTGTTCTTTTTCTACGAATGCCTTCCTACCCTGTGCTATCCTACACTTTATATCTACCTTGCTTCGATTATCTTTTGTGATTCTACTGCCTAAATAACAAAAATCTGACACTTCTTCGATTCTATTATCTCCTATTGAGATCCTCAGTGGCTTACTTTGATACAAATTTTTATGCGGTTATTAGAAGCCCTTTTAAATTAAGCAATCCAGCTCGAGAGCGGAAATATTTACGAGTTTGATCTAATGCTGATCACCTTGTGGAAAAGGAAAATGGAACGATATAATAATCGATCTACATTTTCTTATTATCATCTATGAAATGTATCTGTTCTAATATTTAAATTTTCTACTCTGCCTTATCAATAATTTGATTTTAATTGAGAGAATTCTACAAGTGGATTTCAAAATTCACACAATTCATATATGCAGTTAAATCCTAGAGGTTCGTCAACTGAATTTTTGCACCTCTGTTTTATTTACATTATGCAAAAGTTGTAATAGTATCGTAGACTAAGATAATTTGGTTTGTTTGAAGATTATTTTGATGAAGTTCTTTTCATTTATGGCAAATGTTGTTCTATTCCTATATTGACCTATGTGTAGTGTATTTTTATGAATGAATTTGGGTTGTATTTTATTTTATGTTGACATCGTGTATTGTATTCAATACTAGTGCCATCTATACTTTTTGCGCTAGTGCTGTCCTCTATCGATATTATGCAATTGTATTATGTATTAGTACTCTGTATTATACAATTAGATATAGAAGACCAACTGGATGAAATGGCTGGTAAAGAGACCCAGAATAAATTACACAAGTCAGATAGTGCAGAACTGAGAGAATTTACTCAGGAGAGATCGGCGTGTTAAGTTGTTTGTAAAAAAATGATTTATGAGTTGCTGGTAATGACACCATATGAGACAAAAAAACAAACAAATTATACCAAAACATTTTTATTTGAAATTACAGTACATAAACACATTAATTTTTTAACTCAAGTTATACATTTTTTGGTTCCTATACTGCCTTGACAGTAGCACCGGAAGAGACATCACTGCGAGATGTTTGATCCACCGGGACTGATTTTAAAGACTGTAATAGAAATGAAATCATAGTATACTTACATGAAGTATAGCAAAAGTATTTACAAATTTTATATACAATTTACATTGTGTCATTTCATTATGCCGCAATCTGCATATTAACATTTAATGGGAATGATGGAATGATTCAATACGGTTTTGTAAAGTATTTTATATGTATATTACCACAGTACAACTGGATTAATAGTACTAACCTCTTCCACTTGATTCTTGTCAAACATGTGGAATAAATTGCCCGGTGTCATTGTCATAACTTCGACATTGGAAGAATTTAATTTCTCCTCCATAACGTTCTTCAAAATAGTTAGAGCGGCGGTTGTTGCTTCAGTTAGCGTCATGCTGCGGTGATATAATTCCTGTAAATGTTGCTGAGCACCTTCTGACCCCGAACCAATAGCTTTTGCATCAAACTGCACAAATGTCCCTGTAAAATATTACATACTAAAAACAATCGCAACATATAAACGTCCAAAGGCTACCACACATCGTAATATTTCTTCACCGTTTCGCACATAAAGGATTCCCTTTAGTAACACAGGCAGATGGTTTACCTTGAGCATGGTAGCAATATTATAAGTAGTTTTTGGATACGTTTTATAGAATAGAAAATTACTATGAAATTATATCACATAAATTTTGCGAGTGAACATATAATGCGTAATGCAAATTACTGAACTGAAATTTATACCGTTCTTTTTTTTTCATGAATAGAATAGTTTCATGTGATTATTAGTTCATATTTTTGATCGAGGACATCTGAAATCGATCGATGCTAGAGTTATGGAAACGGTATTAATGTTATTTACCTGATGGGTCCATATGATATAGTTGAGGTCCCTTTTCATCAATTCCAGCGAATAAAATTGCAACACCGAATGGTCGTGACATGGCAGATCCATCGTCATCGGAATCACCGAACTGAATAGCTAAATTAGAGACAGCCTGTGCGCAAGATTCTACAGTCATTTTTTCGTTGTAAACGAACCAATGATTCTGACATTCAACCCGAGCTCTGTCTACGAATGCAGAAATTATAACACATATAATTTAATATGTATAATTTGTACGATCCACAAGTGTATTTGTAACTAGCATTTCAGTTTAATATTGGTAGTAGTAAAATGAAGATTAGTATATGATACTATACAACGTAAATTGTCTTAAAAGATTTTTTCATTTATGTCTCTTTAATATAGGATAGGAGTGTTATTTTCAATTTATATGAACATCAAACTCTTTCGCTGTATTAGTTGTGATTATTCCTGTGGTGTTATAGGAGGATGATGAGGATTGGTTGGGAAGATAAAGTAACAAATGAAGCTGTACTAGAGTTAGTAGGGGAGAAGAGAAGTATCTGGAGAGTGTTACAGCGTAGGAGAGACAGATTAGTAGGGCATATTCTTAGGCATGGGGGGATTATGCAATTGATCATAGAAGGTAGAGTGGAGGGAAAGAGAGGGGTAGGTAGGCCTAGATTGGAGTATGTGAGTCAGATAGTTGAAGACGTTGAGATGAATAGCTATAGGGAGATGAAGGGATTAGCTCAGGATAGATCGGCATGGCGTGCTGTTTCCAACCAATCTTTAGGATTGCGGTAACTAATTCCTGTCACTAAACATTTTTTAATCGGAGTAGTGCATTCTTAAGAACTTGAAATGTCTGAAATTTCTTAAACATACCGATCATTGTTCTAGAATCAGCCATGAGTCCAGATACTGCACAGCCAATATGTGTATCAACTTCAACAATTTTTTCGATAGTTGTAGGTTCCATAAGTAAAGAAGTTATACGCTTTTCTACAGCTAAAACGACACCTTCCCGTGTGCAAATTCCGATTGCCGTAGATCCCAGTTTTATAGCCTCTATAGCGTACTCCACTTGGAATAAACGACCCTCCGGTGAAAAAGTGTTCACCCCGCGATCATATTCGCTTCTTGTTAAAAACATTCTGAAAATTGTATTTTAAAAAATACTTGTAACTCGGAACGACAAATTGCTGTAGGTTAGAATGACATGGCAGTATTACTTACTTATTCTACTCGAGCTATTTAGAAAATCAATTAATAATTCCGATTTCAAATTGATCTTGCAGAAAATTAAGCCTATTTGCCTTCACCTATAATTATAATTATTCGAAATATCGGCATGAAATAGCAAATTTTACTATGCAGACAATTTTACAAGTATGATGAAGCACTTTTACTAATGCACAACAACAATACAAAAACTCAGCGCAGACTTAACATGTGAACAGTGTTTTATATAAACGTAACCGCAAAAGTCAGAAGTCAAGTAGTTATCCAATCGTTTTAGCTTACGTTTGTTAATAATATAGTCAATTTATACGATGTTCTGGAAATTAAAAAAATTTTGATCAAATTCGACGAAAGAATTTAATTTTTCGACGTCCTCCTTTGCACTTTTTCGACATTTTTTTCAAGTTTTCCGATTGAACTACAAATCTCTAAAACTTCGACGAAACATCGAAATATTACGAAGGTATAGTTACAATTTTTTCAACTCTTTCTGATTGAACTGCAAATTTGTTTCAGGACGATTTAGTCATTTTACGTTGTTCTGGAAATTAAAAAAATTTAAATTTAAATTTAAAAAATTTTGATCAAAATCGACGACAGAATTAAAATTTTCGACGTCCTCTTTGCACTTTTTCGACATTTTTTTCAAGTTTTTTTGATTGAACTACAAATCTCTAAAACTTCGACGAAACATCGAAATATTACAAAGGTATAGTTACAATTTTTTCAACTCTTTCTGATTGAACTGCAAATTTGTTTCTAGGACGATTTATAGTCATTTTACGTTGTTCTGGAAATTTAAAAAATGTAAATTTAAATTTAAAAAATTTTGATCAAAATCGACGACAGAATTAAAATTTTCGAGGATACACCTCCTTTGCACTTTTTCGACAAATATTTAAACATTTTCTGATTGTTTTAATTAAAAGATACAAGCATTTGTTTATGTATTAATTTGTTAATTGTTATAAAAATCATGTAAATGTAATATTGTGTATTTTGTATTGGTCCACAAAATTAGCCTTGAACAGTGTTAACTTGCCGTGCGCCCCTCTCGTTGGCTATTTGAGGTAAAGCCATTTTAATAGTTCACAGACGTCTTGATATATGACTTGTAAACAATTTTAACATTATTTAATTTTTTGAAATTTTATGAATTTTGTTCTCACAAATCGTTAAAATGGCCATTAAATTAAATTTAATTGCTGCAGCCTGTGAAAATATGGGAATTGGCAAAAACAACAATTTGCCATGGCGGTTGAAGTGAGTATCTATTTATATCGATTAAAAAACTACATTAAATGGATTTGTTTAATACTTTAGAACTGAAATGGGTTATTTTACCCGTATGACTACATCTACTAATGATAATACAAAGAAAAACGTTGTTATAATGGGTAGGAAAACCTGGGAAAGCATTCCAAAAGAATACAAACCCTTGAATAAGAGAATTAATTTTGTTCTATCTCGTACGGGTATTGATGTTTCGCAATATGAGAATGTATATGGTTTTACAAACTTGGAACAAGCATTGGCTAAGTTGGAAGAAGACGAATTTAAATCACAATTTGAATTGGTTTGGATCATCGGAGGTAGCAGTATCTATAAGGTACGTTTTTTTAAATTGATACAATTACTAAAATTATTATTTAATATGTTCAAACTCGCCTCTGTTTCCTTGCTACTAATTTTGGCGCTGAGAAATATTTCTACATTAAACAATGAGTAGACAACCCTTGCAGCTCTACAGCGAGTTATATAGGCAACCTACATTAGTTTCTAATATAAATTCCATTTAGTTGCATGCATCACTTCTTACGCAGTAATTACTAGTGCTGGGAATATTTGCCAATCAAACCGGAAACCGGTGTAGGCGATTTTTCACCGGTTCACCGACTAACCGTTTTCACCAAATGTAATGTTGTAATGTTCATGCAATTTCCAACTAATCCTTATAGTTGAGGATAAATATATATAATCAGTGATTGCATATAGCGGACATGACTAAACATAATTTACAATATCAATATTTTTATAAAAGAATTTCGCCTTGTATCTCTTTATATTCGCACTTTTATATTGGGAATTGAGTAAAATTTATTAAAGTTTGTTATATACTTTCTGTCTATTTATTTCTTTAATATTTTTCCTACCAATGTATACTTATTCAATTACTTGTATACAATGCTATTACGCTTTTATTATTTATTTTAATTATTTACAAAGAAGGTGTCGATTTTTATCAAAATTATCGAAAAATGATCGAAAAAAATTAGACTATAAATGGTCCTAGGGAACGTTTCTAGTGATATCCGGTTCAATCGGAAAAAGTTGAGAAATTCATCGAAAAAAATTCTATCGTTTTGCATGGAAAAAATCTCGATTTTGGTGAATAATTTAAAAATAAAAAAAATAGCCTAAAACGACTATAAATGGTCCTAGGGAACGTTTCTACTGATTTCCGGTTCAATCGGAAAAAGTTGAGAAATTCATCGAAAGAAATTCTATCGTTTTGCATGGAAAAAATCTCGATTTTGGTGAATAATTTAAAAATGAAAAAAAATGCCTAAAACGACTATAAATGGTCCTAGGGAACGTTTCTACTGATTTCCGGTTCAATCGGAAAAAGTTGAGAAATTCATCGAAAAAAATTCTATCGTTTTGCATGGAAAAAATCTCGATTTTGGTGAATAATTTAAAAATGAAAAAAATAGCCTAAAACGACTATAAATGGTCCTAGGGAACGTTTCTACTGATTTCCGGTTCAATCGGAAAATGTTGAGAAATTCATCGAAAAAAATTCTATCGTTTTGCATGGAAAAAATCTCGATTTTGGTGAATAATTTAAAAAAGAAAAAAATAGCCTAAAACGACTATAAATGGTCCTAGGGAACGTTTCTACTGATTTCCGGTTCAATTGGAAAAAGTTGAGAAATTCATCGAAAATTTGAACCGGAAATCAGTAGAAACGTTCCCTAGGACCATTTATAGTCGTTTTGGGCTATTTTTTTCATTTTTAAATTTTTCACCAAAATCGACATTTTTTCCATGCAAAACGATAGAAATTTTTTCGATGCATTTCTCAACTTTTTCCGATTGAACCGGAAATCAGTAGAAACGTTCCCTAGGACCATTTATAGTCGTTTTGGGCTATTTTTTTCATTTTTAAATTTTTCACCAAAATCGACATTTTTTCCATGCAAAACGATAGAAATTTTTTCGATGCATTTCTCAACTTTTTCCGATTGAACCGGAAATCAGTAGAAACGTTCCCTAGGACCATTTATAGTCGTTTTGGGCTATTTTTTTCATTTTTAAATTTTTCACCAAAATCGACATTTTTTCCATGCAAAACGATAGAAATTTTTTCGATGCATTTCTCAACTTTTTCCGATTGAACCGGAAATCAGTAGAAACGTTCCCTAGGACCATTTATAGTCGTTTTGGGCTATTTTTTTCATTTTTAAATTTTTCACCAAAATCGACATTTTTTCCATGCAAAACGATAGAATTTTTTTCGATGCATTTCTCAACTTTTTCCGATTGAAACGGAAATCAGTAGAAACGTTCCCTAGGACCATTTATAGTCGTTTTGGGCTATTTTTTTCATTTTTAAATTTTTTACCAAAATCGACATTTTTTCCATGCAAAACGATAGAAATTTTTTCGATGCATTTCTCAACTTTTTCCGATTGAACCGGAAATCAGTAGAAACGTTCCCTAGGACCATTTATAGTCGTTTTGGGCTATTTTTTTCATTTTTAAATTTTTCACCAAAATCGACATTTTTTCCATGCAAAACGATAGAAATTTTTTCGATGCATTTCTCAACTTTTTCCGATTGAACCGGAAATCAGTAGAAACGTTCCCTAGGACCATTTATAGTCGTTTTAGGCTATTTTTTTTCATTTTTTTATTATTCACTAAAATCGACATTTTTTCCATGCAAAAGGACAGAAAATTTTTCGTTGAATTTCTCAACTTTTTCCGATTGAACCGGAAATCATTAGAAACGTTCCCTAGGACCATTTATAGTCGTTTTGGGCTATTTTTTTCATTTTTAAATTTTTCACCAAAATCGACATTTTTTCCATGCAAAACGATAGAAATTTTTTCGATGCATTTCTCAACTTTTTCCGATTGAACCGGAAATCAGTAGAAACGTTCCCTAGGACCATTTATAGTCGTTTTGGGCTATTTTTTTCATTTTTAAATTTTTCACCAAAATCGACATTTTTTCCATGCAAAACGATAGAAATTTTTTCGATGCATTTCTCAACTTTTTCCGATTGAACCGGAAATCAGTAGAAACGTTCCCTAGGACCATTTATAGTCGTTTTGGGCTATTTTTTTCATTTTTAAATTTTTCACCAAAATCGACATTTTTTCCATGCAAAACGATAGAAATTTTTTCGATGCATTTCTCAACTTTTTCCGATTGAACCGGAAATCAGTAGAAACGTTCCCTAGGACCATTTATAGTCGTTTTGGGCTATTTTTTTCATTTTTAAATTTTTCACCAAAATCGACATTTTTTCCATGCAAAACGATAGAAATTTTTTCGATGCATTTCTCAACTTTTTCCGATTGAACCGGAAATCAGTAGAAACGTTCCCTAGGACCATTTATAGTCGTTTTGGGCTATTTTTTTCATTTTTAAATTTTTCACCAAAATCGACATTTTTTCCATGCAAAACGATAGAAATTTTTTCGATGCATTTCTCAACTTTTTCCGATTGAACCGGAAATCAGTAGAAACGTTCCCTAGGACCATTTATAGTCGTTTTAGGCTATTTTTTTCATTTTTTTATTATTCACTAAAATCGACATTTTTTCCATACAAAAGGACAGAAATTTTTCGTTGAATTTCTCAACTTTTTCCGATTGAACCGGAAATCAGTAGAAACGTTCCCTAGGACCATGTATAGTCGTTTTAGGCTATTTTTTTTCATTTTTAAAATTTTCACCAAAATCGATATTTTTACATACAAAACGATAGAAATTTTTTCGAGAATTTCTCAACTTTTTCCGATTGAACCGGAAATCACTAGAAACGTTCCCTAGGACCATTTATAGTCGTTTTGGGCTATTTTTTTCATTTTTAAAATTTTCACCAAAATCGACATTTTTTCTATGCAAAACGATAGAAAGTTTTTCGATGCATTTCTCAACTTTTTCCGATTGAAACGGAAATCAGTAGAAACGTTCCCTAGGACCATTTATAGTCGCTTTGGGCTATTTTTTTCATTTTTAAAATTTTCACCAAAATCTATATTTTCACTACAAAACGATAGAAATTTTTTCGATGAATTTCTCAACTTTTTCCAATTGAACCGGAAATCAGTAGAAACGTTCCCTAGGACCATTTATAGTCGTTTTAGGCTATTTTTTTCATTTTTTTATTATTCACTAAAATCGACATTTTTTCCATACAAAAGGACAGAAAATTTTTCGTTGAATTTCTCAACTTTTTCCGATTGAACCGGAAATCATTAGAAACGTTCCCTAGGACCATTTATAGTCGTTTTGGGCTATTTTTTTCATTTTTAAAATTTTCACCAAAATCGATATTTTTACTATACAAAACGATAGAAATTTTTTCGATGAATTTCTCAACTTTTTCCGATTGAACCGGAAATCACTAGAAACGTTCCCTAGGACCATTTATAGTCGTTTTGGGCTATTTTTTTCATTTTTAAATTTTTCACCAAAATCGACATTTTTTCCATGCAAAACGATAGTAATTTTTTCGATGAATTTCTCAACTTTTTCCGATTGAACCGGAAATCAGTAGAAACGTTCCCTAGGACCATTTATAGTCGTTTTGGGCTATTTTTTTCATTTTTAAAATTTTCACCAAAATCGATATTTTTACATACAAAACGATAGAAATTTTTTCGAGAATTTCTCAACTTTTTCCGATTGAACCGGAAATCAGTAGAAACGTTCCCTAGGACCATTTATAGTCGTTTTGGGCTATTTTTTTCATTTTTAAAATTTTCACCAAAATCGACATTTTTTCTATGCAAAACGATAGAAATTTTTTCGAGAATTTCTCAACTTTTTCCGATTGAACCGGAAATCAGTAGAAACGTTCCCTAGGACCATTTATAGTCGTTTTGGGCTATTTTTTTAATTTTTAAAATTTTCACCAAAATCGACATTTTTTCTATGCAAAACGATAGAAATTTTTTCGAGAATTTCTCAACTTTTTCCGATTGAACCGGAAATCAGTAGAAACGTTCCCTAGGACCATTTATTGTCGTTTTAGGCTATTTTTTTCATTTTTAAAATTTTCACCAAAATCGATATTTTTACTATACAAAACGATAGAAATTTTTTCGATGAATTTCTCAACTTTTTCCGATTGAACCGGAAATCAGTAGAAACGTTCCCTAGGACCATTTATAGTCGTTTTGGGCTATTTTTTTCATTTTTAAATTTTTCACCAAATTCGATATTTTTTCCATGCAAAACGATAGAATTTTTTTCGATGAATTTCTCAACTTTTTCCGATTGAACCGGAAATCAGTAGAAACGTTCCCTAGGACCATTTATAGTCGTTTTAGGCTATTTTTTTCATTTTTTTATTATTCACTAAAATCGACATTTTTTCCATACAAAAGGACAGAAATTTTTCGTTGAATTTCTCAACTTTTTCCGATTGAACCGGAAATCATTAGAAACGTTCCCTAGGACCATGTATAGTCGTTTTAGGCTATTTTTTTTCATTTTTAAAATTTTCACCAAAATCGATATTTTTACATACAAAACGATAGAAATTTTTTCGAGAATTTCTCAACTTTTTCCGATTGAACCGGAAATCAGTAGAAACGTTCCCTAGGACCATTTATTGTCGTTTTAGGCTATTTTTTTCATTTTTAAAATTTTCACCAAAATCGATATTTTTACTATACAAAACGATAGAAATTTTTTCGATGAATTTCTCAACTTTTTCCGATTGAACCGGAAATCAGTAGAAACGTTCCCTAGGACCATTTATTGTCGTTTTAGGCTATTTTTTTCATTTTTAAAATTTTCACCAAAATCGATATTTTTACTATACAAAACGATAGAAATTTTTTCGATGAATTTCTCAACTTTTTCCGATTGAACCGGAAATCAGTAGAAACGTTCCCTAGGACCATTTATAGTCGTTTTGGGCTATTTTTTTCATTTTTTAAATTTTCACCAAAATCTATATTTTCACTATACAAAACGATAGAAATTTTTTCGATGAATTTCTCAACTTTTTCCGATTGAACCGGAAATCAGTAGAAACGTTCCCTAGGACCATTTATAGTCGTTTTGGGCTATTTTTTTCATTTTTAAATTTTTCACCAAATTCGATATTTTTTCCATGCAAAACGATAGAAATTTTTTCGATGCATTTCTCAACTTTTTCCGATTGAACCGGAAATCAGTAGAAACGTTCCCTAGGACCATTTATAGTCGTTTTGGGCTATTTTTTTCATTTTTAAAATTTTCACCAAAATCTATATTTTCACTACAAAACGATAGAAATTTTTTCGATGAATTTCTCAACTTTTTCCAATTGAACCGGAAATCAGTAGAAACGTTCCCTAGGACCATTTATAGTCGTTTTAGGCTATTTTTTTCATTTTAAAATTTTTCACCAAATTCGATATTTTTTCCATGCAAAACGATAGAAATTTTTTCGATGAATTTCTCAACATTTTCCGATTGAACCGGAAATCAGTAGAAACGTTCCCTAGGACCATTTATAGTCGTTTTGGGCTATTTTTTTCATTTTTAAAATTTTCACCAAAATCTATATTTTCACTACAAAACGATAGAAATTTTTTCGATGAATTTCTCAACTTTTTCCAATTGAACCGGAAATCAGTAGAAACGTTCCCTAGGACCATTTATAGTCGTTTTAGGCTATTTTTTTCATTTTTTTATTATTCACTAAAATCGACATTTTTTCCATACAAAAGGACAGAAAATTTTTCGTTGAATTTCTCAACTTTTTCCGATTGAACCGGAAATCATTAGAAACGTTCCCTAGGACCATTTATAGTCGTTTTGGGCTATTTTTTTCATTTTTAAAATTTTCACCAAAATCGATATTTTTACTATACAAAACGATAGAAATTTTTTCGATGAATTTCTCAACTTTTTCCGATTGAACCGGAAATCACTAGAAACGTTCCCTAGGACCATTTATAGTCGTTTTGGGCTATTTTTTTCATTTTTAAATTTTTCACCAAAATCGACATTTTTTCCATGCAAAACGATAGAAATTTTTTCGATGCATTTCTCAACTTTTTCCGATTGAACCGGAAATCAGTAGAAACGTTCCCTAGGACCATTTATAGTCGTTTTGGGCTATTTTTTTCATTTTTAAATTTTTCACCAAAATCGACATTTTTTCCATGCAAAACGATAGAAATTTTTTCGATGCATTTCTCAACTTTTTCCGATTGAACCGGAAATCAGTAGAAACGTTCCCTAGGACCATTTATAGTCGTTTTGGGCTATTTTTTTCATTTTTAAATTTTTCACCAAAATCGACATTTTTTCCATGCAAAACGATAGAAATTTTTTCGATGCATTTCTCAACTTTTTCCGATTGAACCGGAAATCAGTAGAAACGTTCCCTAGGACCATTTATAGTCGTTTTGGGCTATTTTTTTCATTTTTAAATTTTTCACCAAAATCGACATTTTTTCCATGCAAAACGATAGAAATTTTTTCGATGCATTTCTCAACTTTTTCCGATTGAACCGGAAATCAGTAGAAACGTTCCCTAGGACCATTTATAGTCGTTTTGGGCTATTTTTTTCATTTTTAAATTTTTCACCAAAATCGACATTTTTTCCATGCAAAACGATAGAATTTTTTTCGATGCATTTCTCAACTTTTTCCGATTGAAACGGAAATCAGTAGAAACGTTCCCTAGGACCATTTATAGTCGTTTTGGGCTATTTTTTTCATTTTTAAATTTTTTACCAAAATCGACATTTTTTCCATGCAAAACGATAGAAATTTTTTCGATGCATTTCTCAACTTTTTCCGATTGAACCGGAAATCAGTAGAAACGTTCCCTAGGACCATTTATAGTCGTTTTGGGCTATTTTTTTCATTTTTAAATTTTTCACCAAAATCGACATTTTTTCCATGCAAAACGATAGAAATTTTTTCGATGCATTTCTCAACTTTTTCCGATTGAACCGGAAATCAGTAGAAACGTTCCCTAGGACCATTTATAGTCGTTTTAGGCTATTTTTTTTCATTTTTTTATTATTCACTAAAATCGACATTTTTTCCATGCAAAAGACAGAAAATTTTTCGTTGAATTTCTCAACTTTTTCCGATTGAACCGGAAATCATTAGAAACGTTCCCTAGGACCATTTATAGTCGTTTTGGGCTATTTTTTTCATTTTTAAATTTTTCACCAAAATCGACATTTTTTCCATGCAAAACGATAGAAATTTTTTCGATGCATTTCTCAACTTTTTCCGATTGAACCGGAAATCAGTAGAAACGTTCCCTAGGACCATTTATAGTCGTTTTGGGCTATTTTTTTCATTTTTAAATTTTTCACCAAAATCGACATTTTTTCCATGCAAAACGATAGAAATTTTTTCGATGCATTTCTCAACTTTTTCCGATTGAACCGGAAATCAGTAGAAACGTTCCCTAGGACCATTTATAGTCGTTTTGGGCTATTTTTTTCATTTTTAAATTTTTCACCAAAATCGACATTTTTTCCATGCAAAACGATAGAAATTTTTTCGATGCATTTCTCAACTTTTTCCGATTGAACCGGAAATCAGTAGAAACGTTCCCTAGGACCATTTATAGTCGTTTTGGGCTATTTTTTTCATTTTTAAATTTTTCACCAAAATCGACATTTTTTCCATGCAAAACGATAGAAATTTTTTCGATGCATTTCTCAACTTTTTCCGATTGAACCGGAAATCAGTAGAAACGTTCCCTAGGACCATTTATAGTCGTTTTGGGCTATTTTTTTCATTTTTAAATTTTTCACCAAAATCGACATTTTTTCCATGCAAAACGATAGAAATTTTTTCGATGCATTTCTCAACTTTTTCCGATTGAACCGGAAATCAGTAGAAACGTTCCCTAGGACCATTTATAGTCGTTTTAGGCTATTTTTTTCATTTTTTTATTATTCACTAAAATCGACATTTTTTCCATACAAAAGGACAGAAATTTTTCGTTGAATTTCTCAACTTTTTCCGATTGAACCGGAAATCAGTAGAAACGTTCCCTAGGACCATGTATAGTCGTTTTAGGCTATTTTTTTTCATTTTTAAAATTTTCACCAAAATCGATATTTTTACATACAAAACGATAGAAATTTTTTCGAGAATTTCTCAACTTTTTCCGATTGAACCGGAAATCACTAGAAACGTTCCCTAGGACCATTTATAGTCGTTTTGGGCTATTTTTTTCATTTTTAAAATTTTCACCAAAATCGACATTTTTTCTATGCAAAACGATAGAAAGTTTTTCGATGCATTTCTCAACTTTTTCCGATTGAAACGGAAATCAGTAGAAACGTTCCCTAGGACCATTTATAGTCGCTTTGGGCTATTTTTTTCATTTTTAAAATTTTCACCAAAATCTATATTTTCACTACAAAACGATAGAAATTTTTTCGATGAATTTCTCAACTTTTTCCAATTGAACCGGAAATCAGTAGAAACGTTCCCTAGGACCATTTATAGTCGTTTTAGGCTATTTTTTTCATTTTTTTATTATTCACTAAAATCGACATTTTTTCCATACAAAAGGACAGAAAATTTTTCGTTGAATTTCTCAACTTTTTCCGATTGAACCGGAAATCATTAGAAACGTTCCCTAGGACCATTTATAGTCGTTTTGGGCTATTTTTTTCATTTTTAAAATTTTCACCAAAATCGATATTTTTACTATACAAAACGATAGAAATTTTTTCGATGAATTTCTCAACTTTTTCCGATTGAACCGGAAATCACTAGAAACGTTCCCTAGGACCATTTATAGTCGTTTTGGGCTATTTTTTTCATTTTTAAATTTTTCACCAAAATCGACATTTTTTCCATGCAAAACGATAGTAATTTTTTCGATGAATTTCTCAACTTTTTCCGATTGAACCGGAAATCAGTAGAAACGTTCCCTAGGACCATTTATAGTCGTTTTGGGCTATTTTTTTCATTTTTAAAATTTTCACCAAAATCGATATTTTTACATACAAAACGATAGAAATTTTTTCGAGAATTTCTCAACTTTTTCCGATTGAACCGGAAATCAGTAGAAACGTTCCCTAGGACCATTTATAGTCGTTTTGGGCTATTTTTTTCATTTTTAAAATTTTCACCAAAATCGACATTTTTTCTATGCAAAACGATAGAAATTTTTTCGAGAATTTCTCAACTTTTTCCGATTGAACCGGAAATCAGTAGAAACGTTCCCTAGGACCATTTATAGTCGTTTTGGGCTATTTTTTTAATTTTTAAAATTTTCACCAAAATCGACATTTTTTCTATGCAAAACGATAGAAATTTTTTCGAGAATTTCTCAACTTTTTCCGATTGAACCGGAAATCAGTAGAAACGTTCCCTAGGACCATTTATTGTCGTTTTAGGCTATTTTTTTCATTTTTAAAATTTTCACCAAAATCGATATTTTTACTATACAAAACGATAGAAATTTTTTCGATGAATTTCTCAACTTTTTCCGATTGAACCGGAAATCAGTAGAAACGTTCCCTAGGACCATTTATAGTCGTTTTGGGCTATTTTTTTCATTTTTAAATTTTTCACCAAATTCGATATTTTTTCCATGCAAAACGATAGAATTTTTTTCGATGAATTTCTCAACTTTTTCCGATTGAACCGGAAATCAGTAGAAACGTTCCCTAGGACCATTTATAGTCGTTTTAGGCTATTTTTTTCATTTTTTTATTATTCACTAAAATCGACATTTTTTCCATACAAAAGGACAGAAATTTTTCGTTGAATTTCTCAACTTTTTCCGATTGAACCGGAAATCATTAGAAACGTTCCCTAGGACCATGTATAGTCGTTTTAGGCTATTTTTTTTCATTTTTAAAATTTTCACCAAAATCGATATTTTTACATACAAAACGATAGAAATTTTTTCGATGAATTTCTCAACTTTTTCCGATTGAACCGGAAATCACTAGAAACGTTCCCTAGGACCATTTATAGTCGTTTTGGGCTATTTTTTTCATTTTTAAAATTTTCACCAAAATCGACATTTTTTCTATGCAAAACGATAGAAAGTTTTTCGAGAATTTCTCAACTTTTTCCGATTGAACCGGAAATCAGTAGAAACGTTCCCTAGGACCATTTATTGTCGTTTTAGGCTATTTTTTTCATTTTTAAAATTTTCACCAAAATCGATATTTTTACTATACAAAACGATAGAAATTTTTTCGATGAATTTCTCAACTTTTTCCGATTGAACCGGAAATCAGTAGAAACGTTCCCTAGGACCATTTATTGTCGTTTTAGGCTATTTTTTTCATTTTTAAAATTTTCACCAAAATCGATATTTTTACTATACAAAACGATAGAAATTTTTTCGATGAATTTCTCAACTTTTTCCGATTGAACCGGAAATCAGTAGAAACGTTCCCTAGGACCATTTATAGTCGTTTTGGGCTATTTTTTTCATTTTTTAAATTTTCACCAAAATCTATATTTTCACTATACAAAACGATAGAAATTTTTTCGATGAATTTCTCAACTTTTTCCGATTGAACCGGAAATCAGTAGAAACGTTCCCTAGGACCATTTATAGTCGTTTTGGGCTATTTTTTTCATTTTTAAATTTTTCACCAAATTCGATATTTTTTCCATGCAAAACGATTGAAATTTTTTCGATGCATTTCTCAACTTTTTCCGATTGAACCGGAAATCAGTAGAAACGTTCCCTAGGACCATTTATAGTCGTTTTGGGCTATTTTTTTCATTTTTAAAATTTTCACCAAAATCTATATTTTCACTACAAAACGATAGAAATTTTTTCGATGAATTTCTCAACTTTTTCCAATTGAACCGGAAATCAGTAGAAACGTTCCCTAGGACCATTTATAGTCGTTTTAGGCTATTTTTTTCATTTTAAAATTTTTCACCAAATTCGATATTTTTTCCATGCAAAACGATAGAAATTTTTTCGATGAATTTCTCAACATTTTCCGATTGAACCGGAAATCAGTAGAAACGTTCCCTAGGACCATTTATAGTCGTTTTGGGCTATTTTTTTCATTTTTAAAATTTTCACCAAAATCTATATTTTCACTACAAAACGATAGAAATTTTTTCGATGAATTTCTCAACTTTTTCCAATTGAACCGGAAATCAGTAGAAACGTTCCCTAGGACCATTTATAGTCGTTTTAGGCTATTTTTTTCATTTTTTTATTATTCACTAAAATCGACATTTTTTCCATACAAAAGGACAGAAAATTTTTCGTTGAATTTCTCAACTTTTTCCGATTGAACCGGAAATCATTAGAAACGTTCCCTAGGACCATTTATAGTCGTTTTGGGCTATTTTTTTCATTTTTAAAATTTTCACCAAAATCGATATTTTTACTATACAAAACGATAGAAATTTTTTCGATGAATTTCTCAACTTTTTCCGATTGAACCGGAAATCACTAGAAACGTTCCCTAGGACCATTTATAGTCGTTTTGGGCTATTTTTTTCATTTTTAAATTTTTCACCAAAATCGACATTTTTTCCATGCAAAACGATAGTAATTTTTTCGATGAATTTCTCAACTTTTTCCGATTGAACCGGAAATCAGTAGAAACGTTCCCTAGGACCATTTATAGTCGTTTTGGGCTATTTTTTTCATTTTTAAAATTTTCACCAAAATCGACATTTTTTCTATGCAAAACGATAGAAATTTTTTCGAGAATTTCTCAACTTTTTCCGATTGAACCGGAAATCAGTAGAAACGTTCCCTAGGACCATTTATAGTCGTTTTGGGCTATTTTTTTAATTTTTAAAATTTTCACCAAAATCGACATTTTTTCTATGCAAAACGATAGAAATTTTTTCGAGAATTTCTCAACTTTTTCCGATTGAACCGGAAATCAGTAGAAACGTTCCCTAGGACCATTTATTGTCGTTTTAGGCTATTTTTTTCATTTTTAAAATTTTCACCAAAATCGATATTTTTACTATACAAAACGATAGAAATTTTTTCGATGAATTTCTCAACTTTTTCCGATTGAACCGGAAATCAGTAGAAACGTTCCCTAGGACCATTTATAGTCGTTTTGGGCTATTTTTTTCATTTTTAAATTTTTCACCAAATTCGATATTTATTCCATGCAAAACGATAGAAATTTTTTCGATGAATTTCTCAACTTTTTCCGATTGAACCGGAAATCAGTAGAAACGTTCCCTAGGACCATTTATAGTCGTTTTAGGCTATTTTTTTCATTTTTTTATTATTCACTAAAATCGACATTTTTTCCATACAAAAGGACAGAAATTTTTCGTTGAATTTCTCAACTTTTTCCGATTGAACCGGAAATCATTAGAAACGTTCCCTAGGACCATGTATAGTCGTTTTAGGCTATTTTTTTTCATTTTTAAAATTTTCACCAAAATCGATATTTTTACATACAAAACGATAGAAATTTTTTCGATGAATTTCTCAACTTTTTCCGATTGAACCGGAAATCACTAGAAACGTTCCCTAGGACCATTTATAGTCGTTTTGGGCTATTTTTTTCATTTTTAAAATTTTCACCAAAATCGACATTTTTTCTATGCAAAACGATAGAAAGTTTTTCGAGAATTTCTCAACTTTTTCCGATTGAACCGGAAATCAGTAGAAACGTTCCCTAGGACCATTTATTGTCGTTTTAGGCTATTTTTTTCATTTTTAAAATTTTCACCAAAATCGATATTTTTACTATACAAAACGATAGAAATTTTTTCGATGAATTTCTCAACTTTTTCCGATTGAACCGGAAATCAGTAGAAACGTTCCCTAGGACCATTTATTGTCGTTTTAGGCTATTTTTTTCATTTTTAAAATTTTCACCAAAATCGATATTTTTACTATACAAAACGATAGAAATTTTTTCGATGAATTTCTCAACTTTTTCCGATTGAACCGGAAATCAGTAGAAACGTTCCCTAGGACCATTTATAGTCGTTTTGGGCTATTTTTTTCATTTTTTAAATTTTCACCAAAATCTATATTTTCACTATACAAAACGATAGAAATTTTTTCGATGAATTTCTCAACTTTTTCCGATTGAACCGGAAATCAGTAGAAACGTTCCCTAGGACCATTTATAGTCGTTTTGGGCTATTTTTTTCATTTTTAAATTTTTCACCAAATTCGATATTTTTTCCATGCAAAACGATAGAAATTTTTTCGATGCATTTCTCAACTTTTTCCGATTGAACCGGAAATCAGTAGAAACGTTCCCTAGGACCATTTATAGTCGTTTTGGGCTATTTTTTTCATTTTTAAAATTTTCACCAAAATCTATATTTTCACTACAAAACGATAGAAATTTTTTCGATGAATTTCTCAACTTTTTCCAATTGAACCGGAAATCAGTAGAAACGTTCCCTAGGACCATTTATAGTCGTTTTAGGCTATTTTTTTCATTTTAAAATTTTTCACCAAATTCGATATTTTTTCCATGCAAAACGATAGAAATTTTTTCGATGAATTTCTCAACATTTTCCGATTGAACCGGAAATCAGTAGAAACGTTCCCTAGGACCATTTATAGTCGTTTTGGGCTATTTTTTTCATTTTTAAAATTTTCACCAAAATCTATATTTTCACTACAAAACGATAGAAATTTTTTCGATGAATTTCTCAACTTTTTCCGATTGAACCGGAAATCAGTAGAAACGTTCCCTAGGACCATTTATAGTCGTTTTGGGCTATTTTTTTCATTTTTAAATTTTTCACCAAAATCGACATTTTTTCCATGCAAAAGGACAGAAAATTTTTCGTTGAATTTCTCAACTTTTTCCGATTGAACCGGAAATCATTAGAAACGTTCCCTAGGACCATTTATAGTCGTTTTGGGCTATTTTTTTCATTTTTAAAATTCTCACCAAAATCGATATTTTTTCCATGCAAAACGATAGAAATTTTATAAAACGATTTTATAAACGATTATAAATGGTCCCTAGGACCATTTATAGTCGTTTTAGGCTATTTTTTTCATTTTTTTATTATTCACTAAAATCGACATTTTTTCCATACAAAAGGACAGAAAATTTTTCGTTGAATTTCTCAACTTTTTCCGATTGAACCGGAAATCATTAGAAACGTTCCCTAGGACCATTTATAGTCGCTTTGGGCTATTTTTTTCATTTTTAAAATTTTCACCAAAATCTATATTTTCACTACAAAACGATAGAAATTTTTTCGATGAATTTCTCAACTTTTTCCGATTGAACCGGAAATCAGTAGAAACGTTCCCTAGGACCATTTATTGTCGTTTTAGGCTATTTTTTTCATTTTTAAAATTTTCACCAAAATCGATATTTTTACTATACAAAACGATAGAAATTTTTTCGATGAATTTCTCAACTTTTTCCGATTGAACCGGAAATCAGTAGAAACGTTCCCTAGGACCATTTATAGTCGTTTTGGGCTATTTTTTTCATTTTTAAATTTTTCACCAAATTCGATATTTTTTCCATGCAAAACGATAGAAATTTTTTCGATGAATTTCTCAACTTTTTCCGATTGAACCGGAAATCAGTAGAAACGTTCCCTAGGACCATTTATAGTCGTTTTAGGCTATTTTTTTCATTTTTTTATTATTCACTAAAATCGACATTTTTTCCATACAAAAGGACAGAAAATTTTTCGATGAATTTCTCAACTTTTTCCGATTGAACCGGAAATCAGTAGAAACGTTCCCTAGGACCATTTATAGTCGTTTTGGGCTATTTTTTTCATTTTTAAAATTTTCACCAAAATCTATATTTTCACTACAAAACGATAGAAATTTTTTCGATGAATTTCTCAACTTTTTCCGATTGAACCGGAAATCAGTAGAAACGTTCCCTAGGACCATTTATAGTCGTTTTGGGCTATTTTTTTCATTTTTAAATTTTTCACCAAAATCGACATTTTTTCCATGCAAAAGGACAGAAAATTTTTCGTTGAATTTCTCAACTTTTTCCGATTGAACCGGAAATCATTAGAAACGTTCCCTAGGACCATTTATAGTCGTTTTGGGCTATTTTTTTCATTTTTAAATTTTTCACCAAAATCGACATTTTTTCCATGCAAAACGATAGAATTTTTTTCGATGAATTTCTCAACTTTTTCCGATTGAACCGGAAATCAGTAGAAACGTTCCCTAGGACCATTTATAGTCGTTTTGGGCTATTTTTTTCATTTTTAAATTTTTCACCAAAATCGACATTTTTTCCATGCAAAACGATAGAATTTTTTTCGATGAATTTCTCAACTTTTTCCGATTGAACCGGAAATCAGTAGAAACGTTCCCTAGGACCATTTATAGTCGTTTTGGGCTATTTTTTTCATTTTTAAATTTTTCACCAAAATCGACATTTTTTCCATGCAAAAGGACAGAAAATTTTTCGTTGAATTTCTCAACTTTTTCCGATTGAACCGGAAATCATTAGAAACGTTCCCTAGGACCATTTATAGTCGTTTTGGGCTATTTTTTTCATTTTTAAAATTCTCACCAAAATCGATATTTTTACTATACAAAACGATAGAAATTTTTTCGATGAATTTCTCAACTTTTTCCGATTGAACCGGAAATCATTAGAAACGTTCCCTAGGACCATTTATAGTCGTTTTGGGCTATTTTTTTCATTTTTAAAATTCTCACCAAAATCGATATTTTTACTATACAAAACGATAGAAATTTTTTCGATGAATTTCTCAACTTTTTCCGATTGAACCGGAAATCAGTAGAAACGTTCCCTAGGACCATTTATAGTCGTTTTGGGCTATTTTTTTCATTTTTAAAATTCTCACCAAAATCGATATTTTTACTATACAAAACGATAGAATTTTTTTCGATGAATTTCTCAACTTTTTCCGATTGAACCGGAAATCAGTAGAAACGTTCCCTAGGACCATTTATAGTCGTTTTGGGCTATTTTTTTCATTTTAAAATTTTTCACCAAATTCGATATTTTTTCCATGCAAAACGATAGAAATTTTTTCGATGAATTTCTCAACTTTTTCCGATTGAACCGGAAATCAGTAGAAACGTTCCCTAGGACCATTTATAGTCGCTTTGGGCTATTTTTTTCATTTTTAAAATTTTCACCAAAATCTATATTTTCACTACAAAACGATAGAAATTTTTTCGATGAATTTCTCAACTTTTTCCAATTGAACCGGAAATCAGTAGAAACGTTCCCTAGGACCATTTATAGTCGTTTTAGGCTATTTTTTTCATTTTTTTATTATTCACTAAAATCGACATTTTTTCCATACAAAAGGACAGAAAATTTTTCGTTGAATTTCTCAACTTTTTCCGATTGAACCGGAAATCATTAGAAACGTTCCCTAGGACCATTTATAGTCGTTTTGGGCTATTTTTTTCATTTTTAAAATTTTCACCAAAATCGATATTTTTACTATACAAAACGATAGAAATTTTTTCGATGAATTTCTCAACTTTTTCCGATTGAACCGGAAATCAGTAGAAACGTTCCCTAGGACCATTTATAGTCGTTTTGGGCTATTTGTTTCATTTTTAAATTATTCACCAAAATCGAGATTTTTTCCATGCAAAACGATAGAAATTTTTTCGATGAATTTCTCAACTTTTTCCGATTGAACCGGAAATCACTAGAAACGTTCCCTAGGACCATTTATAGTCGTTTTGGGCTATTTTTTTCATTTTTAAAATTTTCACCAAAATCGACATTTTTTCTATGCAAAACGATAGAAATTTTTTCGAGAATTTCTCAACTTTTTCCGATTGAACCGGAAATCAGTAGAAACGTTCCCTAGGACCATTTATTGTCGTTTTAGGCTATTTTTTCATTTTTAAAATTTTCACCAAAATCGATATTTTTACTATACAAAACGATAGAAATTTTTTCGATGAATTTCTCAACTTTTTCCGATTGAACCGGAAATCAGTAGAAACGTTCCCTAGGACCATTTATAGTCGTTTTGGACTATTTTTTTCATTTTTAAATTTTTCACCAAATTCGATATTTTTTCCATGCAAAACGATAGAAATTTTTTCGATGAATTTCTCAACTTTTTCCGATTGAACCGGAAATCAGTAGAAACGTTCCCTAGGACCATTTATAGTCGTTTTGGGCTATTTTTTTCATTTTTAAAATTTTCACCAAAATCTATATTTTCACTACAAAACGATAGAAATTTTTTCGATGAATTTCTCAACTTTTTCCAATTGAACCGGAAATCAGTAGAAACGTTCCCTAGGACCATTTATAGTCGTTTTAGGCTATTTTTTTCATTTTTTTATTATTCACTAAAATCGACATTTTTTCCATACAAAAGGACAGAAAATTTTTCGTTGAATTTCTCAACTTTTTCCGATTGAACCGGAAATCATTAGAAACGTTCCCTAGGACCATTTATAGTCGTTTTGGGTTATTTTTTTCATTTTTAAAATTTTCACCAAAATCGATATTTTTACTATACAAAACGATAGAAATTTTTTCGATGAATTTCTCAACTTTTTCCGATTGAACCGGAAATCAGTAGAAACGTTCCCTAGGACCATTTATAGTCGTTTTAGGCTATTTTTTTTCATTTTTTTATTATTCACTAAAATCGACATTTTTTCCATACAAAAGGACAGAAAATTTTTCGTTGAATTTCTCAACTTTTTCCGATTGAACCGGAAATCATTAGAAACGTTCCCTAGGACCATTTATAGTCGTTTTGGGCTATTTTTTTCATTTTTAAAATTTTCACCAAAATCGATATTTTTACTATAGAAATTTTACTATAGAAAACGATAGAAATTTTTTCGATGAATTTCTCAACTTTTTCCAATTGAACCGGAAATCAGTAGAAACGTTCCCTAGGACCATTTATAGTCGTTTTAGGCTATTTTTTTCATTTTTTTATTATTCACTAAAATCGACATTTTTTCCATACAAAAGGACAGAAAATTTTTCGTTGAATTTCTCAACTTTTTCCGATTGAACCGGAAATCATTAGAAACGTTCCCTAGGACCATTTATAGTCGTTTTGGGCTATTTTTTTCATTTTTAAAATTTTCACCAAAATCGATATTTTTACTATACAAAACGATAGAATTTTTTTCGATGAATTTCTCAACTTTTTCCGATTGAACCGGAAATCAGTAGAAACGTTCCCTAGGACCATTTATAGTCGTTTTGGGCTATTTTTTTCATTTTAAAATTTTTCACCAAATTCGATATTTTTTCCATGCAAAACGATAGAAATTTTTTCGATGAATTTCTCAACTTATTCCGATTGAACCGGAAATCAGTAGAAACGTTCCCTAGGACCATTTATAGTCGCTTTGGGCTATTTTTTTCATTTTTAAAATTTTCACCAAAATCTATATTTTCACTACAAAACGATAGAAATTTTTTCGATGAATTTCTCAACTTTTTCCAATTGAACCGGAAATCAGTAGAAACGTTCCCTAGGACCATTTATAGTCGTTTTAGGCTATTTTTTTCATTTTTTTATTATTCACTAAAATCGACATTTTTTCCATACAAAAGGACAGAAAATTTTTCGTTGAATTTCTCAACTTTTTCCGATTGAACCGGAAATCATTAGAAACGTTCCCTAGGACCATTTATAGTCGTTTTGGGCTATTTTTTTCATTTTTAAAATTCTCACCAAAATCGATATTTTTACTATACAAAACGATAGAAATTTTTTCGATGAATTTCTCAACTTTTTCCGATTGAACCGGAAATCAGTAGAAACGTTCCCTAGGACCATTTATAGTCGCTTTGGGCTATTTTTTTCATTTTTAAAATTTTCACCAAAATCTATATTTTCACTACAAAACGATAGAAATTTTTTCGATGAATTTCTCAACTTTTTCCAATTGAACCGGAAATCAGTAGAAACGTTCCCTACGACCATTTATAGTCGTTTTAGGCTATTTTTTTCATTTTTTTATTATTCACTAAAATCGACATTTTTTCCATACAAAAGGACAGAAAATTTTTCGTTGAATTTCTCAACTTTTTCCGATTGAACCGGAAATCATTAGAAACGTTCCCTAGGACCATTTATAGTCGTTTTGGGCTATTTTTTTCATTTTTAAAATTTTCACCAAAATCGATATTTTTACTATACAAAACGATAGAAATTTTTTCGATGAATTTCTCAACTTTTTCCGATTGAACCGGAAATCAGTAGAAACGTTCCCTAGGACCATTTATAGTCGTTTTGGGCTATTTGTTTCATTTTTAAATTATTCACCAAAATCGAGATTTTTTCCATGCAAAACGATAGAAATTTTTTCGATGAATTTCTCAACTTTTTCCGATTGAACCGGAAATCACTAGAAACGTTCCCTAGGACCATTTATAGTCGTTTTGGGCTATTTTTTTCATTTTTAAAATTTTCACCAAAATCGACATTTTTTCTATGCAAAACGATAGAAATTTTTTCGAGAATTTCTCAACTTTTTCCGATTGAACCGGAAATCAGTAGAAACGTTCCCTAGGACCATTTATTGTCGTTTTAGGCTATTTTTTCATTTTTAAAATTTTCACCAAAATCGATATTTTTACTATACAAAACGATAGAAATTTTTTCGATGAATTTCTCAACTTTTTCCGATTGAACCGGAAATCAGTAGAAACGTTCCCTAGGACCATTTATAGTCGTTTTGGACTATTTTTTTCATTTTTAAATTTTTCACCAAATTCGATATTTTTTCCATGCAAAACGATAGAAATTTTTTCGATGAATTTCTCAACTTTTTCCGATTGAACCGGAAATCAGTAGAAACGTTCCCTAGGACCATTTATAGTCGTTTTGGCCTATTTTTTTCATTTTTAAAATTTTCACCAAAATCTATATTTTCACTACAAAACGATAGAAATTTTTTCGATGAATTTCTCAACTTTTTCCAATTGAACCGGAAATCAGTAGAAACGTTCCCTAGGACCATTTATAGTCGTTTTAGGCTATTTTTTTCATTTTTTTATTATTCACTAAAATCGACATTTTTTCCATACAAAAGGACAGAAAATTTTTCGTTGAATTTCTCAACTTTTTCCGATTGAACCGGAAATCATTAGAAACGTTCCCTAGGACCATTTATAGTCGTTTTGGGTTATTTTTTTCATTTTTAAAATTTTCACCAAAATCGATATTTTTACTATACAAAACGATAGAAATTTTTTCGATGAATTTCTCAACTTTTTCCGATTGAACCGGAAATCAGTAGAAACGTTCCCTAGGACCATTTATAGTCGTTTTAGGCTATTTTTTTTCATTTTTTTATTATTCACTAAAATCGACATTTTTTCCATACAAAAGGACAGAAAATTTTTCGTTGAATTTCTCAACTTTTTCCGATTGAACCGGAAATCATTAGAAACGTTCCCTAGGACCATTTATAGTCGTTTTGGGCTATTTTTTTCATTTTTAAAATTTTCACCAAAATCGATATTTTTACTATACAAAACGATAGAAATTTTTTCGATGAATTTCTCAACTTTTTCCAATTGAACCGGAAATCAGTAGAAACGTTCCCTAGGACCATTTATAGTCGTTTTAGGCTATTTTTTTCATTTTTTTATTATTCACTAAAATCGAAATTTTTTCCATACAAAAGGACAGAAAATTTTTCGTTGAATTTCTCAACTTTTTCCGATTGAACCGGAAATCATTAGAAACGTTCCCTAGGACCATTTATAGTCGTTTTGGGCTATTTTTTTCATTTTTAAAATTTTCACCAAAATCGATATTTTTACTATACAAAACGATAGAATTTTTTTCGATGAATTTCTCAACTTTTTCCGATTGAACCGGAAATCATTAGAAACGTTCCCTAGGACCATTTATAGTCGTTTTGGGCTATTTTTTTCATTTTTAAAATTTTCACCAAAATCGATATTTTTACTATACAAAACGATAGAATTTTTTTCGATGAATTTCTCAACTTTTTCCGATTGAACCGGAAATCACTAGAAACGTTCCCTAGGACCATTTATAGTCGTTTTGGGCTATTTTTTTCATTTTTAAATTTTTCACCAAAATCGACATTTTTTCCATGCAAAACGATAGTAATTTTTTCGATGAATTTCTCAACTTTTTCCGATTGAACCGGAAATCAGTAGAAACGTTCCCTAGGACCATTTATAGTCGTTTTGGGCTATTTTTTTCATTTTTAAAATTTTCACCAAAATCGATATTTTTACATACAAAACGATAGAAATTTTTTCGAGAATTTCTCAACTTTTTCCGATTGAACCGGAAATCAGTAGAAACGTTCCCTAGGACCATTTATAGTCGTTTTGGGCTATTTTTTTCATTTTTAAAATTTTCACCAAAATCGACATTTTTTCTATGCAAAACGATAGAAATTTTTTCGAGAATTTCTCAACTTTTTCCGATTGAACCGGAAATCAGTAGAAACGTTCCCTAGGACCATTTATAGTCGTTTTGGGCTATTTTTTTCATTTTTAAAATTTTCACCAAAATCGACATTTTTTCTATGCAAAACGATAGAAATTTTTTCGAGAATTTCTCAACTTTTTCCGATTGAACCGGAAATCAGTAGAAACGTTCCCTAGGACCATTTATTGTCGTTTTAGGCTATTTTTTTCATTTTTAAAATTTTCACCAAAATCGATATTTTTACTATACAAAACGATAGAAATTTTTTCGATGAATTTCTCAACTTTTTCCGATTGAACCGGAAATCAGTAGAAACGTTCCCTAGGACCATTTATAGTCGTTTTGGGCTATTTTTTTCATTTTTAAATTTTTCACCAAATTCGATATTTTTTCCATGCAAAACGATAGAAATTTTTTCGTTGAATTTCTCAACTTTTTCCGATTGAACCGGAAATCATTAGAAACGTTCCCTAGGACCATGTATAGTCGTTTTAGGCTATTTTTTTTCATTTTTAAAATTTTCACCAAAATCGATATTTTTACATACAAAACGATAGAAATTTTTTCGATGAATTTCTCAACTTTTTCCGATTGAACCGGAAATCACTAGAAACGTTCCCTAGGACCATTTATAGTCGTTTTGGGCTATTTTTTTCATTTTTAAAATTTTCACCAAAATCGACATTTTTTCTATGCAAAACGATAGAAATTTTTTCGAGAATTTCTCAACTTTTTCCGATTGAACCGGAAATCAGTAGAAACGTTCCCTAGGACCATTTATTGTCGTTTTAGGCTATTTTTTTCATTTTTAAAATTTTCACCAAAATCGATATTTTTACTATACAAAACGATAGAAATTTTTTCGATGAATTTCTCAACTTTTTCCGATTGAACCGGAAATCAGTAGAAACGTTCCCTAGGACCATTTATAGTCGTTTTGGGCTATTTTTTTCATTTTTAAATTTTTCACCAAATTCGACATTTTTTCCATGCAAAAGGACAGAAAATTTTTCGTTGAATTTCTCAACTTTTTCCGATTGAACCGGAAATCATTAGAAACGTTCCCTAGGACCATTTATAGTCGTTTTGGGCTATTTTTTTCATTTTTAAAATTTTCACCAAAATCGATATTTTTACTATACAAAACGATAGAAATTTTTTCGATGAATTTCTCAACTTTTTCCGATTGAACCGGAAATCAGTAGAAACGTTCCCTAGGACCATTTATAGTCGTTTTGGGATATTTTTTTCATTTTTTAAATTTTCACCAAAATCGATATTTTTACTATACAAAACGATAGAAATTTTTTCGATGAATTTCTCAACTTTTTCCGATTGAACCGGAAATCAGTAGAAATGTCCCCTAGGACCATTTATAGTCGTTTTGGGCTATTTGTTTCATTTTTAAATTATTCACCAAAATCGAGATTTTTTCCATGCAAAACGATAGAAATTTTTTCGATGAATTTCTCAACTTTTTCCGATTGAACCGGAAATCACTAGAAACGTTCCCTAGGACCATTTATAGTCGTTTTGGGCTATTTTTTTCATTTTTAAATTATTCACCAAAATCGAGATTTTTTCCATGCAAAACGATAGAAATTTTTTCGATGAATTTCTCAACTTTTTCCGATTGAACCGGAAATCACTAGAAACGTTCCCTAGGACCATTTATAGTCGTTTTGGGCTATTTTTTTCATTTTTAAAATTTTCACCAAAATCGACATTTTTTCTATGCAAAACGATAGAAATTTTTTCGAGAATTTCTCAACTTTTTCCGATTGAACCGGAAATCAGTAGAAACGTTCCCTAGGACCATTTATAGTCGTTTTGGGCTATTTTTTTCATTTTTAAATTTTTCACCAAATTCGATATTTTTTCCATGCAAAACGATAGAAATTTTTTCGATGAATTTCTCAACTTTTTCCGATTGAACCGGAAATCAGTAGAAACGTTCCCTAGGACCATTTATAGTCGTTTTGGGCTATTTTTTTCATTTTTAAAATTTTCACCAAAATCTATATTTTCACTACAAAACGATAGAAATTTTTTCGATGAATTTCTCAACTTTTTCCAATTGAACCGGAAATCAGTAGAAACGTTCCCTAGGACCATTTATAGTCGTTTTGGGCTATTTTTTTCATTTTTAAAATTTTCACCAAAATCGATATTTTTACTATACAAAACGATAGAAATTTTTTCGATGAATTTCTCAACTTTTTCCGATTGAACCGGAAATCAGTAGAAACGTTCCCTAGGACCATTTATAGTCGTTTTGGGCTATTTTTTTCATTTTTTTATTATTCACTAAAATCGAATTTTTTCCATACAAAAGGACAGAAAATTTTTCGTTGAATTTCTCAACTTTTTCCGATTGAACCGGAAATCATTAGAAACGTTCCCTAGGACCATTTATAGTCGTTTTGGGCTATTTTTTTCATTTTTAAATTTTTCACCAAAATCGACATTTTTTCCATGCAAAACGATAGAAATTTTTTCGATGAATTTCTCAACTTTTTCCGATTGAACCGGAAATCAGTAGAAACGTTCCCTAGGACCATTTATAGTCGTTTTGGGCTATTTATTTTCATTTTTAAATTTTTCACCAAAATCGACATTTTTTCATGCAAAACGATAGAAATTTTTTCGATGAATTTCTCAACTTTTTCCGATTGAACCGGAAATCAGTAGAAACGTTCCCTAGGACCATTTATTGTCGTTTTGGGATATTTTTTTCATTTTTAAAATTTTCACCAAAATCGACATTTTTTCCATGCAAAACGATAGAAATTTTTTCGATGAATTTCTCAACTTTTTCCGATTGAACCGGAAATCAGTAGAAACGTTCCCTAGGACCATTTATAGTCGTTTTAGGCTATTTTTTTCATTTTATTATTATTCACTAAAATCGACATTTTTTCCATACAAAAGGACAGAAATTTTTCGTTGAATTTCTCAACTTTTTCCGATTGAACCGGAAATCAGTAGAAACGTTCCCTAGGACCATTTATAGTCGTTTTGGGCTATTTTTTTCATTTTTAAATTTTTCACCAAAATCGACATTTTTTCATGCAAAACGTTAGAAATTTTTTCGATGAATTTCTCAACTTTTTCCGATTGAACCGGAAATCAGTAGAAACGTTCCCTAGGACCATTTATAGTCGTTTTGGGCTATTTTTTTCATTTTTAAAATTTTCACCAAAATCTATATTTTCACTACAAAACGATAGAAATTTTTTCGATGAATTTCTCAACTTTTTCCAATTGAACCGGAAATCAGTAGAAACGTTCCCTAGAACCATGTATAGTCGTTTTAGGCTATTTTTTTTCATTTTTAAAATTTTCACCAAAATCGATATTTTTACATACAAAACGATAGAAATTTTTTCGATGAATTTCTCAACTTTTTCCGATTGAACCGGAAATCAGTAGAAACGTTCCCTAGGACCATTTATTGTCGTTTTGGGATATTTTTTTCATTTTTAAAATTTTCACCAAAATCGACATTTTTTCTATGCAAAACGATAAAAAAATTTTCGAGAATTTCTCAACTTTTTCCGATTGAACCGGAAATCAGTAGAAACGTTCCCTAGGACCATTTATTGTCGTTTTAGGCTATTTTTTTCATTTTTAAAATTTTCACCAAAATCGATATTTTTACTATACAAAACGATAGAAATTTTTTCGATGAATTTCTCAACTTTTTCCGATTGAACCGGAAATCAGTAGAAACGTTCCCTAGGACCATTTATAGTCGTTTTGGGCTATTTTTTTCATTTTTAAATTTTTCACCAAATTCGATATTTTTTCCATGCAAAACGATAGAAATTTTTTCGATGAATTTCTCAACTTTTTCCGATTGAACCGGAAATCAGTAGAAACGTTCCCTAGGACCATTTATAGTCGTTTTGGGCTATTTTTTTCATTTTTAAATTTTTCACCAAAATCGACATTTTTTCCATGCAAAACGATAGAAATTTTTTGATGAATTTCTCAACTTTTTCCGATTGAACCGGAAATCAGTAGAAACGTTCCCTAGGACCATTTATAGTCGTTTTGGGCTATTTTTTTCATTTTTAAATTTTTCACCAAAATCGACATTTTTTCCATGCAAAACGATAGTAATTTTTTCGATGAATTTCTCAACTTTTTCCGATTGAACCGGAAATCAGTAGAAACGTTCCCTAGGACCATTTATAGTCGTTTTGGGCTATTTTTTTCATTTTTAAAATTTTCACCAAAATCGATATTTTTTCCATACAAAACGATAGAATTTTTTTCGATGAATTTCTCAACTTTTTCCGATTGAACCGGAAATCAGTAGAAACGTTCCCTAGGACCATTTATAGTCGTTTTGGGCTATTTTTTTCTTTTTTAATTTTTCACCAAAATCGATATTTTTTCCATACAAAACGATAGAAATTTTTTCGATGAATTTCTCAACTTTTTCCGATTGAACCGGAAATCACTAGAAACGTTCCCTAGGACCATTTATAGTCGTTTTGGGCTATTTTTTTCATTTTTAAAATTTTCACCAAAATCGACATTTTTTCTATGCAAAACGATAGAAATTTTTTCGAGAATTTCTCAACTTTTTCCGATTGAACCGGAAATCAGTAGAAACGTTCCCTAGGACCATTTATAGTCGTTTTGGGATATTTTTTTCATTTTTTAAATTTTCACCAAAATCGATATTTTTACTATACAAAACGATAGAAATTTTTTCGATTTATTTCTCAACTTTTTCCGATTGAACCGGAAATCAGTAGAAATGTCCCCTAGGACCATTTATAGTCGTTTTGGGCTATTTGTTTCATTTTTAAATTATTCACCAAAATCGAGATTTTTTCCATGCAAAACGATAGAAATTTTTTCGATGAATTTCTCAACTTTTTCCGATTGAACCGGAAATCACTAGAAACGTTCCCTAGGACCATTTATAGTCGTTTTGGGCTATTTTTTTCATTTTTAAAATTTTCACCAAAATCGACATTTTTCCTATGCAAAACGATAGAAATTTTTTCGAGAATTTCTCAACTTTTTCCGATTGAACCGGAAATCAGTAGAAACGTTCCCTAGGACCATTTATTGTCGTTTTAGGCTATTTTTTCATTTTTAAAATTTTCACCAAAATCTATATTTTCACTACAAAACGATAGAAATTTTTTCGATGAATTTCTCAACTTTTTCCGATTGAACCGGAAATCAGTAGAAACGTTCCCTAGGACCATTTATAGTCGTTTTGGGCTATTTTTTTCATTTTTAAATTTTTCACCAAATTCGATATTTTTTCCATACAAAACGATAGAATTTTTTTCGATGAATTTCTCAACTTTTTCCGATTGAACCGGAAATCAGTAGAAACGTTCCCTAGAACCATTTATAGTCGTTTTGGGCTATTTTTTTCTTTTTTAATTTTTCACCAAAATCGATATTTTTTCCATACAAAACGATAGAAATTTTTTCGATGAATTTCTCAACTTTTTCCAATTGAACCGGAAATCAGTAGAAACGTTCCCTAGGACCTTTTATAGTCGTTTTGGGCTATTTTTTTCATTTTTAAATTTTTCACCAAAATCGACATTTTTCCATGCAAAACGATAGAAATTTTTTCGTTGAATTTCTCAACTTTTTCCGATTGAACCGGAAATCAGTAGAAACGTTCCCTAGGACCATTTATAGTCGTTTTAGGCTATTTTTTTTCATTTTTTATTATTCACTAAAATCGATATTTTTTCCATACAAAAGGATAGAAAATTTTTCGTTGAATTTCTCAACTTTTTCCGATTGAACCGGAAATCAGTAGAAACGTTCCCTAGGACCATTTATAGTCGTTTTGGGCTATTTTTTTCTTTTTTAATTTTTCACCAAAATCGATATTTTGTCCATACAAAACGATAGAAATTTTTTCGATGAATTTCTCAACTTTTTCCGATTGAACCGGAAATCAGTAGAAACGTTCCCTAGGACCATTTATAGTCGTTTTGGGCTATTTTTTTCATTTTTAAATTTTTCACCAAAATCGACATTTTTTCCATGCAAAACGATAGAAATTTTTTCGTTGAATTTCTCAACTTTTTCCGATTGAACCGGAAATCAGTAGAAACGTTCCCTAGGACCATTTATAGTCGTTTTGGGCTATTTTTTTCATTTTTAAATTTTTCACCAAAATCGACATTTTTTCTTTGCAAAACGATAGAAAATTTTTCGATGAATTTCTCAACTTTTTCCGATTGAACCGGAAATCAGTAGAAACGTTCCCTAGGACCATTTATAGTCGTTTTGGGCTATTTTTTTCATTTTTAAATTTTTCACCAAAATCGATATTTTTTCCATACAAAACGATAGAATTTTTTTCGATGAATTTCTCAACTTTTTCCGATTGAACCGGAAATCAGTAGAAACGTTCCCTAGGACCATTTATAGTCGTTTTGGGCTATTTTTTTCATTTTTAAAATTTCCACCAAAATCGAGATTTTTTCCATACAAAACGATAGAAATTTTTTCGATGAATTTCTCAACTTTTTCCGATTGAACCGGAAATCAGTAGAAACGTTCCCTAGGACCATTTATAGTCGTTTTAGGCTATTTTTTTTATTTTTTTATTCACTAAAATCGACATTTTTTCCATACAAAAGGACAGAAAATTTTTCGTTGAATTTCTCAACTTTTTCCGATTGAACCGGAAATCAGTAGAAACGTTCCCTAGGACCATTTATAGTCGTTTTGGGCTATTTTTTTCATTTTTAAATTTTTCACCAAAATCGATATTTTTTCCATACAAAACGATAGAATTTTTTTCGATGAATTTCTCAACTTTTTCCGATTGAACCGGAAATCAGTAGAAACGTTCCCTAGGACCATTTATTGTCGTTTTAGGCTATTTTTTCATTTTTAAAATTTTCACCAAAATCTATATTTTCACTACAAAACGATAGAAATTTTTTCGATGAATTTCTCAACTTTTTCCGATTGAACCGGAAATCAGTAGAAACGTTCCCTAGGACCATTTATAGTCGTTTTGGGCTATTTTTTTCATTTTTAAATTTTTCACCAAATTCGATATTTTTTCCATACAAAACGATAGAATTTTTTTCGATGAATTTCTCAACTTTTTCCGATTGAACCGGAAATCAGTAGAAACGTTCCCTAGGACCATTTATAGTCGTTTTGGGCTATTTTTTTCTTTTTTAATTTTTCACCAAAATCGATATTTTTTCCATACAAAACGATAGAAATTTTTTCGATGAATTTCTCAACTTTTTCCAATTGAACCGGAAATCAGTAGAAACGTTCCCTAGGACCATTTATAGTCGTTTTGGGCTATTTTTTTCATTTTTAAATTTTTCACCAAAATCGACATTTTTTCCATGCAAAACGATAGACATTTTTTCGATGAATTTCTCAACTTTTTCCGATTGAACCGGAAATCAGTAGAAACGTTCCCTAGGACCATTTATAGTCGTTTTAGGCTATTTTTTTTCATTTTTTATTATTCACTAAAATCGATATTTTTTCCATACAAAAGGATAGAAATTTTTTCGTTGAATTTCTCAACTTTTTCCGATTGAACCGGAAATCAGTAGAAACGTTCCCTAGGACCATTTATAGTCGTTTTGGGCTATTTTTTTCATTTTTAAATTTTTCACCAAAATCGACATTTTTTCCATGCAAAACGATAGAAAATTTTTCGATGAATTACTCAACTTTTTCCGATTGAACCGGAAATCAGTAGAAACGTTCCCTAGGACCATTTATAGTCGTTTTGGGCTATTTTTTTCATTTTTAAATTTTTCACCAAAATCGATATTTTTTCCATACAAAACGATAGAAAATTTTTCGATGAATTTCTCAACTTTTTCCGATTGAACCGGAAATCAGTAGAAACGTTCCCTAGGACCATTTATAGTCGTTTTGGGCTATTTTTTTCATTTTTAAATTTTTCACCAAAATCGATATTTTTTCCATACAAAACGATAGAATTTTTTTCGATGAATTTCTCAACTTTTTCCGATTGAACCGGAAATCAGTAGAAACGTTCCCTAGGACCATTTATAGTCGTTTTGGGCTATTTTTTTCATTTTTAAAATTTTCACCAAAATCGAAATTTTTTCCATACAAAACGATAGAAATTTTTTCGATGAATTTCTCAACTTTTTCCGATTGAACCGGAAATCAGTAGAAACGTTCCCTAGGACCATTTATAGTCGTTTTAGGCTATTTTTTTTATTTTTTTATTCACTAAAATCGACATTTTTTCCATACAAAAGGACAGAAAATTTTTCGTTGAATTTCTCAACTTTTCCGATTGAACCGGAAATCAGTAGAAACGTTCCCTAGGACCATTTTATAGTCGTTTTGGGCTATTTTTTTCATTTTTAAATTTTTCACCAAAATCGACATTTTTTCCATGCAAAACGATAGAAAATTTTTCGATGAATTACTCAACTTTTTCCGATTGAACCGGAAATCAGTAGAAACGTTCCCTAGGACCATTTATAGTCGTTTTAGGCTATTTTTTTTATTTTTTTATTCACTAAAATCGACATTTTTTCCATACAAAAGGACAGAAAATTTTTCGTTGAATTTCTCAACTTTTTCCGATTGAACCGGAAATCAGTAGAAACGTTCCCTAGGACCATTTATAGTCGTTTTAGGCTATTTT
This sequence comes from Leptodirus hochenwartii, assembly GCA_947310635.1. Classification (NCBI taxonomy): domain Eukaryota; kingdom Metazoa; phylum Arthropoda; class Insecta; order Coleoptera; family Leiodidae; genus Leptodirus; species Leptodirus hochenwartii. The sequence continues at coordinate 3,442,993 of OX371182.1, read as the reverse complement.
TTTAATTTTTAAAATTTTCACCAAAATCGATATTTTTACATACAAAACGATAGAAAATTTTTCGATGAATTTCTCAACTTTTTCCGATTGAACCGGAAATCAGTAGAAACGTTCCCTAGGACCATTTATAGTCGTTTTGGGCTATTTTTTTCATTTTTAAATTTTTCACCAAAATCGATATTTTTTCCATACAAAACGATAGAATTTTTTTCGATGAATTTCTCAACTTTTTCCGATTGAACCGGAAATCAGTAGAAACGTTCCCTAGGACCATTTATTGTCGTTTTAGGCTATTTTTTCATTTTTAAAATTTTCACCAAAATCTATATTTTCACTACAAAACGATAGAAATTTTTTCGATGAATTTCTCAACTTTTTCCGATTGAACCGGAAATCAGTAGAAACGTTCCCTAGGACCATTTATAGTCGTTTTGGGCTATTTTTTTCATTTTTAAATTTTTCACCAAATTCGATATTTTTTCCATACAAAACGATAGAATTTTTTTCGATGAATTTCTCAACTTTTTCCGATTGAACCGGAAATCAGTAGAAACGTTCCCTAGGACCATTTATAGTCGTTTTGGGCTATTTTTTTCTTTTTTAATTTTTCACCAAAATCGATATTTTTTCCATACAAAACGATAGAAATTTTTTCGATGAATTTCTCAACTTTTTCCAATTGAACCGGAAATCAGTAGAAACGTTCCCTAGGACCATTTATAGTCGTTTTGGGCTATTTTTTTCATTTTTAAATTTTTCACCAAAATCGACATTTTTTCCATGCAAAACGATAGACATTTTTTCGATGAATTTCTCAACTTTTTCCGATTGAACCGGAAATCAGTAGAAACGTTCCCTAGGACCATTTATAGTCGTTTTAGGCTATTTTTTTTCATTTTTTATTATTCACTAAAATCGATATTTTTTCCATACAAAAGGATAGAAATTTTTTCGTTGAATTTCTCAACTTTTTCCGATTGAACCGGAAATCAGTAGAAACGTTCCCTAGGACCATTTATAGTCGTTTTGGGCTATTTTTTTCATTTTTAAATTTTTCACCAAAATCGACATTTTTTCCATGCAAAACGATAGAAAATTTTTCGATGAATTACTCAACTTTTTCCGATTGAACCGGAAATCAGTAGAAACGTTCCCTAGGACCATTTATAGTCGTTTTGGGCTATTTTTTTCATTTTTAAATTTTTCACCAAAATCGATATTTTTTCCATACAAAACGATAGAAAATTTTTCGATGAATTTCTCAACTTTTTCCGATTGAACCGGAAATCAGTAGAAACGTTCCCTAGGACCATTTATAGTCGTTTTGGGCTATTTTTTTCATTTTTAAATTTTTCACCAAAATCGATATTTTTTCCATACAAAACGATAGAATTTTTTTCGATGAATTTCTCAACTTTTTCCGATTGAACCGGAAATCAGTAGAAACGTTCCCTAGGACCATTTATAGTCGTTTTGGGCTATTTTTTTCATTTTTAAAATTTTCACCAAAATCGAGATTTTTTCCATACAAAACGATAGAAATTTTTTCGATGAATTTCTCAACTTTTTCCGATTGAACCGGAAATCAGTAGAAACGTTCCCTAGGACCATTTATAGTCGTTTTAGGCTATTTTTTTTATTTTTTTATTCACTAAAATCGACATTTTTTCCATACAAAAGGACAGAAAATTTTTCGTTGAATTTCTCAACTTTTCCGATTGAACCGGAAATCAGTAGAAACGTTCCCTAGGACCATTTTATAGTCGTTTTGGGCTATTTTTTTCATTTTTAAATTTTTCACCAAAATCGACATTTTTTCCATGCAAAACGATAGAAAATTTTTCGATGAATTACTCAACTTTTTCCGATTGAACCGGAAATCAGTAGAAACGTTCCCTAGGACCATTTATAGTCGTTTTAGGCTATTTTTTTTATTTTTTTATTCACTAAAATCGACATTTTTTCCATACAAAAGGACAGAAAATTTTTCGTTGAATTTCTCAACTTTTTCCGATTGAACCGGAAATCAGTAGAAACGTTCCCTAGGACCATTTATAGTCGTTTTAGGCTATTTTTTTAATTTTTAAAATTTTCACCAAAATCGATATTTTTACATACAAAACGATAGAAAATTTTTCGATGAATTTCTCAACTTTTTCCGATTGAACCGGAAATCAGTAGAAACGTTCCCTAGGACCATTTATAGTCGTTTTGGGCTATTTTTTTCATTTTTAAATTTTTCACCAAAATCGATATTTTTTCCATACAAAACGATAGAATTTTTTTCGATGAATTTCTCAACTTTTTCCGATTGAACCGGAAATCAGTAGAAACGTTCCCTAGGACCATTTATTGTCGTTTTAGGCTATTTTTTCATTTTTAAAATTTTCACCAAAATCTATATTTTCACTACAAAACGATAGAAATTTTTTCGATGAATTTCTCAACTTTTTCCGATTGAACCGGAAATCAGTAGAAACGTTCCCTAGGACCATTTATAGTCGTTTTGGGCTATTTTTTTCATTTTTAAATTTTTCACCAAATTCGATATTTTTTCCATACAAAACGATAGAATTTTTTTCGATGAATTTCTCAACTTTTTCCGATTGAACCGGAAATCAGTAGAAACGTTCCCTAGGACCATTTATAGTCGTTTTGGGCTATTTTTTTCTTTTTTAATTTTTCACCAAAATCGATATTTTTTCCATACAAAACGATAGAAATTTTTTCGATGAATTTCTCAACTTTTTCCAATTGAACCGGAAATCAGTAGAAACGTTCCCTAGGACCATTTATAGTCGTTTTGGGCTATTTTTTTCATTTTTAAATTTTTCACCAAAATCGACATTTTTTCCATGCAAAACGATAGACATTTTTTCGATGAATTTCTCAACTTTTTCCGATTGAACCGGAAATCAGTAGAAACGTTCCCTAGGACCATTTATAGTCGTTTTAGGCTATTTTTTTTCATTTTTTATTATTCACTAAAATCGATATTTTTTCCATACAAAAGGATAGAAAATTTTTCGTTGAATTTCTCAACTTTTTCCGATTGAACCGGAAATCAGTAGAAACGTTCCCTAGGACCATTTATAGTCGTTTTGGGCTATTTTTTTCTTTTTTAATTTTTCACCAAAATCGATATTTTTTCCATACAAAACGATAGAAATTTTTTCGATGAATTTCTCAACTTTTTCCAATTGAACCGGAAATCAGTAGAAACGTTCCCTAGGACCATTTATAGTCGTTTTGGGCTATTTTTTTCATTTTTAAATTTTTCACCAAAATCGATATTTTTTCCATACAAAACGATAGAAAATTTTTCGATGAATTTCTCAACTTTTTCCGATTGAACCGGAAATCAGTAGAAACGTTCCCTAGGACCATTTATAGTCGTTTTGGGCTATTTTTTTCATTTTTAAATTTTTCACCAAAATCGATATTTTTTCCATACAAAACGATAGAAATTTTTTCGATGAATTTCTCAACTTTTTCCGATTGAACCGGAAATCAGTAGAAACGTTCCCTAGGACCATTTATAGTCGTTTTAGGCTATTTTTTTTATTTTTTTATTCACTAAAATCGACATTTTTTCCATACAAAAGGACAGAAAATTTTTCGTTGAATTTCTCAACTTTTTCCGATTGAACCGGAAATCAGTAGAAACGTTCCCTAGGACCATTTATAGTCGTTTTGGGCTATTTTTTTCATTTTTAAATTTTTCACCAAAATCGATATTTTTTCCATACAAAACGATAGAATTTTTTTCGATGAATTTCTCAACTTTTTCCGATTGAACCGGAAATCAGTAGAAACGTTCCCTAGGACCATTTATTGTCGTTTTAGGCTATTTTTTCATTTTTAAAATTTTCACCAAAATCTATATTTTCACTACAAAACGATAGAAATTTTTTCGATGAATTTCTCAACTTTTTCCGATTGAACCGGAAATCAGTAGAAACGTTCCCTAGGACCATTTATAGTCGTTTTGGGCTATTTTTTTCATTTTTAAATTTTTCACCAAATTCGATATTTTTTCGATACAAAACGATAGAATTTTTTTCGATGAATTTCTCAACTTTTTCCGATTGAACCGGAAATCAGTAGAAACGTTCCCTAGGACCATTTATAGTCGTTTTGGGCTATTTTTTTCTTTTTTAATTTTTCACCAAAATCGATATTTTTTCCATACAAAACGATAGAAATTTTTTCGATGAATTTCTCAACTTTTTCCAATTGAACCGGAAATCAGTAGAAACGTTCCCTAGGACCATTTATAGTCGTTTTGGGCTATTTTTTTCATTTTTAAATTTTTCACCAAAATCGACATTTTTTCCATGCAAAACGATAGACATTTTTTCGATGAATTTCTCAACTTTTTCCGATTGAACCGGAAATCAGTAGAAACGTTCCCTAGGACCATTTATAGTCGTTTTAGGCTATTTTTTTTCATTTTTTATTATTCACTAAAATCGATATTTTTTCCATACAAAAGGATAGAAAATTTTTCGTTGAATTTCTCAACTTTTTCCGATTGAACCGGAAATCAGTAGAAACGTTCCCTAGGACCATTTATAGTCGTTTTGGGCTATTTTTTTCTTTTTTAATTTTTCACCAAAATCGATATTTTTTCCATACAAAACGATAGAAATTTTTTCGATGAATTTCTCAACTTTTTCCAATTGAACCGGAAATCAGTAGAAACGTTCCCTAGGACCATTTATAGTCGTTTTGGGCTATTTTTTTCATTTTTAAATTTTTCACCAAAATCGATATTTTTTCCATACAAAACGATAGAAAATTTTTCGATGAATTTCTCAACTTTTTCCGATTGAACCGGAAATCAGTAGAAACGTTCCCTAGGACCATTTATAGTCGTTTTGGGCTATTTTTTTCATTTTTAAATTTTTCACCAAAATCGATATTTTTTCCATACAAAACGATAGAATTTTTTTCGATGAATTTCTCAACTTTTTCCGATTGAACCGGAAATCAGTAGAAACGTTCCCTAGGACCATTTATAGTCGTTTTGGGCTATTTTTTTCATTTTTAAAATTTCCACCAAAATCGAGATTTTTTCCATACAAAACGATAGAAATTTTTTCGATGAATTTCTCAACTTTTTCCGATTGAACCGGAAATCAGTAGAAACGTTCCCTAGGACCATTTATAGTCGTTTTGGGCTATTTTTTTCATTTTTAAATTTTTCACCAAAATCGATATTTTTTCCATACAAAACGATAGAATTTTTTTCGATGAATTTCTCAACTTTTTCCGATTGAACCGGAAATCAGTAGAAACGTTCCCTAGGACCATTTATTGTCGTTTTAGGCTATTTTTTCATTTTTAAAATTTTCACCAAAATCTATATTTTCACTACAAAACGATAGAAATTTTTTCGATGAATTTCTCAACTTTTTCCGATTGAACCGGAAATCAGTAGAAACGTTCCCTAGGACCATTTATAGTCGTTTTGGGCTATTTTTTTCATTTTTAAATTTTTCACCAAATTCGATATTTTTTCCATACAAAACGATAGAATTTTTTTCGATGAATTTCTCAACTTTTTCCGATTGAACCGGAAATCAGTAGAAACGTTCCCTAGGACCATTTATAGTCGTTTTGGGCTATTTTTTTCTTTTTTAATTTTTCACCAAAATCGATATTTTTTCCATACAAAACGATAGAAATTTTTTCGATGAATTTCTCAACTTTTTCCAATTGAACCGGAAATCAGTAGAAACGTTCCCTAGGACCATTTATAGTCGTTTTGGGCTATTTTTTTCATTTTTAAATTTTTCACCAAAATCGACATTTTTTCCATGCAAAACGATTTTTTCGATGAATTTCTCAACTTTTTCCGATTGAACCGGAAATCAGTAGAAACGTTCCCTAGGACCATTTATAGTCGTTTTAGGCTATTTTTTTTCATTTTTTATTATTCACTAAAATCGATATTTTTTCCATACAAAAGATAGAAATTTTTTCGTTGAATTTCTCAACTTTTTCCGATTGAACCGGAAATCAGTAGAAACGTTCCCTAGGACCATTTATAGTCGTTTTGGGCTATTTTTTTCATTTTTAAATTTTTCACCAAAATCGACATTTTTTCCATGCAAAACGATAGAAAATTTTTCGATGAATTACTCAACTTTTTCCGATTGAACCGGAAATCAGTAGAAACGTTCCCTAGGACCATTTATAGTCGTTTTGGGCTATTTTTTTCATTTTTAAATTTTTCACCAAAATCGATATTTTTTCCATACAAAACGATAGAAAATTTTTCGATGAATTTCTCAACTTTTTCCGATTGAACCGGAAATCAGTAGAAACGTTCCCTAGGACCATTTATAGTCGTTTTGGGCTATTTTTTTCATTTTTAAATTTTTCACCAAAATCGATATTTTTTCCATAAAAAACGATAGAATTTTTTTCGATGAATTTCTCAACTTTTTCCGATTGAACCGGAAATCAGTAGAAACGTTCCCTAGGACCATTTATAGTCGTTTTGGGCTATTTTTTTCATTTTTAAAATTTTCACCAAAATCGAGATTTTTTCCATACAAAACGATAGAAATTTTTTCGATGAATTTCTCAACTTTTTCCGATTGAACCGGAAATCAGTAGAAACGTTCCCTAGGACCATTTATAGTCGTTTTAGGCTATTTTTTTTATTTTTTTATTCACTAAAATCGACATTTTTTCCATACAAAAGGACAGAAAATTTTTCGTTGAATTTCTCAACTTTTTCCGATTGAACCGGAAATCAGTAGAAACGTTCCCTAGGACCATTTATAGTCGTTTTGGGCTATTTTTTTCATTTTTAAATTTTTCACCAAAATCGATATTTTTTCCATACAAAACGATAGAATTTTTTTCGATGAATTTCTCAACTTTTCCGATTGAACCGGAAATCAGTAGAAACGTTCCCTAGGACCATTTTATAGTCGTTTTGGGCTATTTTTTTCATTTTTAAATTTTTCACCAAAATCGACATTTTTTCCATGCAAAACGATAGAAAATTTTTCGATGAATTACTCAACTTTTTCCGATTGAACCGGAAATCAGTAGAAACGTTCCCTAGGACCATTTATAGTCGTTTTAGGCTATTTTTTTTATTTTTTTATTCACTAAAATCGACATTTTTTCCATACAAAAGGACAGAAAATTTTTCGTTGAATTTCTCAACTTTTTCCGATTGAACCGGAAATCAGTAGAAACGTTCCCTAGGACCATTTATAGTCGTTTTAGGCTATTTTTTTAATTTTTAAAATTTTCACCAAAATCGATATTTTTACATACAAAACGATAGAAAATTTTTCGATGAATTTCTCAACTTTTTCCGATTGAACCGGAAATCAGTAGAAACGTTCCCTAGGACCATTTATAGTCGTTTTGGGCTATTTTTTTCATTTTTAAATTTTTCACCAAAATCGATATTTTTTCCATACAAAACGATAGAATTTTTTTCGATGAATTTCTCAACTTTTTCCGATTGAACCGGAAATCAGTAGAAACGTTCCCTAGGACCATTTATTGTCGTTTTAGGCTATTTTTTCATTTTTAAAATTTTCACCAAAATCTATATTTTCACTACAAAACGATAGAAATTTTTTCGATGAATTTCTCAACTTTTTCCGATTGAACCGGAAATCAGTAGAAACGTTCCCTAGGACCATTTATAGTCGTTTTGGGCTATTTTTTTCATTTTTAAAATTTTCACCAAATTCGATATTTTTTCCATACAAAACGATAGAATTTTTTTCGATGAATTTCTCAACTTTTTCCGATTGAACCGGAAATCAGTAGAAACGTTCCCTAGGACCATTTATAGTCGTTTTGGGCTATTTTTTTCTTTTTTAATTTTTCACCAAAATCGATATTTTTTCCATACAAAACGATAGAAATTTTTTCGATGAATTTCTCAACTTTTTCCAATTGAACCGGAAATCAGTAGAAACGTTCCCTAGGACCATTTATAGTCGTTTTGGGCTATTTTTTTCATTTTTAAATTTTTCACCAAAATCGACATTTTTTCCATGCAAAACGATAGACATTTTTTCGATGAATTTCTCAACTTTTTCCGATTGAACCGGAAATCAGTAGAAACGTTCCCTAGGACCATTTATAGTCGTTTTAGGCTATTTTTTTTCATTTTTTATTATTCACTAAAATCGATATTTTTTCCATACAAAAGGATAGAAAATTTTTCGTTGAATTTCTCAACTTTTTCCGATTGAACCGGAAATCAGTAGAAACGTTCCCTAGGACCATTTATAGTCGTTTTGGGCTATTTTTTTCTTTTTTAATTTTTCACCAAAATCGATATTTTTTCCATACAAAACGATAGAAATTTTTTCGATGAATTTCTCAACTTTTTCCAATTGAACCGGAAATCAGTAGAAACGTTCCCTAGGACCATTTATAGTCGTTTTGGGCTATTTTTTTCATTTTTAAATTTTTCACCAAAATCGATATTTTTTCCATACAAAACGATAGAAAATTTTTCGATGAATTTCTCAACTTTTTCCGATTGAACCGGAAATCAGTAGAAACGTTCCCTAGGACCATTTATAGTCGTTTTGGGCTATTTTTTTCATTTTTAAATTTTTCACCAAAATCGATATTTTTTCCATACAAAACGATAGAAATTTTTTCGATGAATTTCTCAACTTTTTCCGATTGAACCGGAAATCAGTAGAAACGTTCCCTAGGACCATTTATAGTCGTTTTAGGCTATTTTTTTTATTTTTTTATTCACTAAAATCGACATTTTTTCCATACAAAAGGACAGAAAATTTTTCGTTGAATTTCTCAACTTTTTCCGATTGAACCGGAAATCAGTAGAAACGTTCCCTAGGACCATTTATAGTCGTTTTGGGCTATTTTTTTCATTTTTAAATTTTTCACCAAAATCGATATTTTTTCCATACAAAACGATAGAATTTTTTTCGATGAATTTCTCAACTTTTTCCGATTGAACCGGAAATCAGTAGAAACGTTCCCTAGGACCATTTATTGTCGTTTTAGGCTATTTTTTCATTTTTAAAATTTTCACCAAAATCTATATTTTCACTACAAAACGATAGAAATTTTTTCGATGAATTTCTCAACTTTTTCCGATTGAACCGGAAATCAGTAGAAACGTTCCCTAGGACCATTTATAGTCGTTTTGGGCTATTTTTTTCATTTTTAAATTTTTCACCAAATTCGATATTTTTTCGATACAAAACGATAGAATTTTTTTCGATGAATTTCTCAACTTTTTCCGATTGAACCGGAAATCAGTAGAAACGTTCCCTAGGACCATTTATAGTCGTTTTGGGCTATTTTTTTCTTTTTTAATTTTTCACCAAAATCGATATTTTTTCCATACAAAACGATAGAAATTTTTTCGATGAATTTCTCAACTTTTTCCAATTGAACCGGAAATCAGTAGAAACGTTCCCTAGGACCATTTATAGTCGTTTTGGGCTATTTTTTTCATTTTTAAATTTTTCACCAAAATCGACATTTTTTCCATGCAAAACGATAGACATTTTTTCGATGAATTTCTCAACTTTTTCCGATTGAACCGGAAATCAGTAGAAACGTTCCCTAGGACCATTTATAGTCGTTTTAGGCTATTTTTTTTCATTTTTTATTATTCACTAAAATCGATATTTTTTCCATACAAAAGGATAGAAAATTTTTCGTTGAATTTCTCAACTTTTTCCGATTGAACCGGAAATCAGTAGAAACGTTCCCTAGGACCATTTATAGTCGTTTTGGGCTATTTTTTTCTTTTTTAATTTTTCACCAAAATCGATATTTTTTCCATACAAAACGATAGAAATTTTTTCGATGAATTTCTCAACTTTTTCCAATTGAACCGGAAATCAGTAGAAACGTTCCCTAGGACCATTTATAGTCGTTTTGGGCTATTTTTTTCATTTTTAAATTTTTCACCAAAATCGATATTTTTTCCATACAAAACGATAGAAAATTTTTCGATGAATTTCTCAACTTTTTCCGATTGAACCGGAAATCAGTAGAAACGTTCCCTAGGACCATTTATAGTCGTTTTGGGCTATTTTTTTCATTTTTAAATTTTTCACCAAAATCGATATTTTTTCCATACAAAACGATAGAATTTTTTTCGATGAATTTCTCAACTTTTTCCGATTGAACCGGAAATCAGTAGAAACGTTCCCTAGGACCATTTATAGTCGTTTTGGGCTATTTTTTTCATTTTTAAAATTTCCACCAAAATCGAGATTTTTTCCATACAAAACGATAGAAATTTTTTCGATGAATTTCTCAACTTTTTCCGATTGAACCGGAAATCAGTAGAAACGTTCCCTAGGACCATTTATAGTCGTTTTAGGCTATTTTTTTTATTTTTTTATTCACTAAAATCGACATTTTTTCCATACAAAAGGACAGAAAATTTTTCGTTGAATTTCTCAACTTTTTCCGATTGAACCGGAAATCAGTAGAAACGTTCCCTAGGACCATTTATAGTCGTTTTGGGCTATTTTTTTCATTTTTTTATTATTCACTAAAATCGACATTTTTTCCATACAAAAGGACAGAAAATTTTTCGTTGAATTTCTCAACTTTTTCCGATTGAACCGGAAATCAGTAGAAACGTTCCCTAGGACCATTTATAGTCGTTTTAGGCTATTTTTTTAATTTTTAAAATTTTCACCAAAATCGATATTTTTACATACAAAACGATAGAAATTTTTTCGATGAATTTCTCAACTTTTTCCGATTGAACCGGAAATCAGTAGAAACGTTCCCTAGGACCATTTATAGTCGTTTTGGGCTATTTTTTTCATTTTTAAAATTTTCACCAAAATCGACATTTTTTTCCATGCAAAACGATAGAATTTTTTTCGATGAATTTCTCAACTTTTTCCGATTGAACCGGAAATCATTAGAAACGTTCCCCAGGACCATTTATAGTCGTTTTGGGCTATTTTTTTCATTTTTAAATTTTTCACCAAAATCGACATTTTTTCATGCAAAACGTTAGAAATTTTTTCGATGAATTTCTCAACTTTTTCCGATTGAACCGGAAATCAGTAGAAACGTTCCCTAGGACCATTTATAGTCGTTTTAGGCTATTTTTTTTATTTTTTTATTCACTAAAATCGACATTTTTTCCATACAAAAGGACAGAAAATTTTTCGTTGAATTTCTCAACTTTTTCCGATTGAACCGGAAATCAGTAGAAACGTTCCCTAGGACCATTTATAGTCGTTTTGGGCTATTTTTTTCATTTTTAAATTTTTCACCAAAATCGATATTTTTTCCATACAAAACGATAGAATTTTTTTCGATGAATTTCTCAACTTTTCCGATTGAACCGGAAATCAGTAGAAACGTTCCCTAGGACCATTTTATAGTCGTTTTGGGCTATTTTTTTCATTTTTAAATTTTTCACCAAAATCGACATTTTTTCCATGCAAAACGATAGAAATTTTTTCGATGAATTTCTCAACTTTTTCCGATTGAACCGGAAATCAGTAGAAACGTTCCCTAGGACCATTTATAGTCGTTTTGGGCTATTTTTTTCATTTTTTTATTATTCACTAAAATCGACATTTTTTCCATACAAAAGGACAGAAAATTTTTCGTTGAATTTCTCAACTTTTTCCGATTGAACCGGAAATCAGTAGAAACGTTCCCTAGGACCATTTATAGTCGTTTTAGGCTATTTTTTTAATTTTTAAAATTTTCACCAAAATCGATATTTTTACATACAAAACGATAGAAATTTTTTCGATGAATTTCTCAACTTTTTCCGATTGAACCGGAAATCAGTAGAAACGTTCCCTAGGACCATTTATAGTCGTTTTGGGCTATTTTTTTCATTTTTAAAATTTTCACCAAAATCGACATTTTTTTCCATGCAAAACGATAGAATTTTTTTCGATGAATTTCTCAACTTTTTCCGATTGAACCGGAAATCATTAGAAACGTTCCCCAGGACCATTTATAGTCGTTTTGGGCTATTTTTTTCATTTTTAAATTTTTCACCAAAATCGACATTTTTTCATGCAAAACGTTAGAAATTTTTTCGATGAATTTCTCAACTTTTTCCGATTGAACCGGAAATCAGTAGAAACGTTCCCTAGGACCATTTATAGTCGTTTTGGGCTATTTTTTTCATTTTTAAAATTTTCACCAAAATCGAGATTTTTTCCATCAAAACGATAGAAATTTTTTCGATGAATTTCTCAACTTTTTCCGATTGAACCGGAAATCAGTAGAAACGTTCCCTAGGACCATTTATAGTCGTTTTGGGTTATTTTTTTCATTTTTTTATTATTCACTAAAATCGACATTTTTTCCATACAAAAGGACAGAAAATTTTTCGTTGAATTTCTCAACTTTTTCCGATTGAACCGGAAATCAGTAGAAACGTTCCCTAGGACCATTTATAGTCGTTTTAGGCTATTTTTTTTCATTTTTTTATTATTCACTAAAATCGACATTTTTTCCATACAAAAGGACAGAAATTTTTTCGATGAATTTCTCAACTTTTTCCGATTGAACCGGAAATCAGTAGAAACGTTCCCTAGGACCATTTATAGTCCTTTTGGGCTATTTTTTTCATTTTTAAATTTTTCACCAAAATCGACATTTTTTCCATGCAAAACGATAGAAATTTTTTCGATGAATTTCTCAACTTTTTCCGATTGAACCGGAAATCAGTAGAAACGTTCCCTAGGACCATTTATAGTCGTTTTAGGCTATTTTTTTCATTTTTTAATTATTCACTAAAATCGACATTTTTTCCATACAGAAGGTAGAAAATTTTTCGTTGAATTTCTCAACTTTTTCCGATTGAACCGGAAATCACTAGAAACGTTCCCTAGGACCATTTATAGTCGTTTTATAAACTTTATTATTCTGAATAGTGGCATAAAACTGAGCATAGTGGCTATCATACCGTACCAACCACCAATGCGGTTTGATATGAATCAATAGTACCAGTGCTAATCGAAAACCGGTTTTCACCGAAAAACGGTTTCACCGAAAATCGGTGAACCGAGATTGTCTTGGTTGCCGGTTTTCGACAACAAATAAACCGGTGCACCGGTTTACCGGAACTATTCCTAGCACTAGTAATTAGCAAATCGAATCGCACATTTCTTCTAAAATTTATATTAAATCGCGTATTTTCATTTTTATTGAGGAATGTATGGAAAGCAAATATTTCTACAGACTTTATTTGACCAGAATTAAAAAGAATTTCGACTGCGATACATTTTTTCCAACGCTTGTACCGAATCTTAAAGAAATTAAGTAAGAAGATTCACGAATTTGAACTGTCCGTCATAAAAACTGGCTTCATTTATTTTAGACTCGAACATATTCCAGGAGATATTCAATGCGAAAATGGAATTGAATTCAAGTACGAGATTTATGAAAATACCATTGTTAATTGAATTTTAAAACGAATATATATTTTTATACAACTAAAACACAAAAAAAAGTTAAATCTTGTTTAAACAAAGCTAAATAATGTATACTGTCAATGAAATTACTTTATTGTATTTTATAACAAGTAAAGAATTTTGAAATTGGTTATTCAAATCCTAGAACTTAATTTACGTTGTATAAAAAGATCAAATGGCATTTTTATTCCTGAAAATAAAAAATGTAATCTTTTTTTTATAAAAAGAATGGAAGATGTGGCTAAATTTATTATTATTTACTTAAATTATAAGTATAAACATGTTATATAATTTTTTATAAATAATAATTCATTACGCAATCATGTACGTCACCCCTCTTCACTAAAATCGCTGTCAGTACCCTCCATAGATGTGGCGAGGGGTCAGGGTTGCGTCCCCGATGACGATCCCGCCCCCGAGGCACCGGAGCCACTCTGTCCTTGGCGCCGATTAGTTCGCTGCCTCTGCGCAATAACGTAACGCTGAGGCATTGGTAACGGGTGCGAATATCCCTCGGGGTAACGCCCGTCTTCAAAACGGACCTAAAAACACAAAAACCGTGGATTTATTCACATATTTACTGCAGTCAAACCATCTATTTATGCCCAAGACATGTCAGTGCGTTTGACTTTGGTTGTATTCGTTTTATAGAAATAAAAGTTAATATAGTCTACTAAAACTACTCTAGTGCATTGCGAAAAACAACCGTACGCACGATAAATGTAGGTCACTTCATATATTCGGCTGTACATTAAGTTGACATACTAAACAAAAATCTGTAGATTCTCCGAAATAGATTGCTACAAAAAATATTATTTACCTCGTATTCGTCACTGTGAGTTTGTGGAATTTTGCTAACGACTGCTTTATAGAGGCAGGTTGTTTGTGGATACAAAGCCATCACTGTAAACCATAAAAATAAATCCATTTAGAAGAAAGTTTGTGTAAAATATTCGACAGTAAAATTTACCAAAAGTACCCACAGGATACAAAGCGGACGGATCCGTCTCTGGATTAGCGCGCATTAGAGGGAGAGGCACAAAACGTCGCTTGTTCAAAAGATGCGTGCACTTCTGATTTTGCACCTTCCATATGTCCTCTACTTCGTATTTATTACTAACGTGATTGTAACTAATCACTTCCGCTAAAATCCATTGCTCCACCACTTCGTCGTTTTCCACTAAATCCACTAACGCTGCCACCATATGACCTACCTGATCTCATCATAAAATAGTCAGGAAAAATGCGTTAAATTGTACCTTGGCAATATGATTTGGTTCAGCTGGAATGGCACCGCATAACGGAGGAGGTTTTTCCCCAATCTTTCCCACAAATAAAGGCAAAGTTTGCGCACTATTCAACAACATTTGCATCAAAGGACCACGTCTTGTGGTCTTTTCGTTGCCAGCATGACGTGTCTATAAGAAATGCACACAATTTAAGGATATATTTACTAAATGTATATAATAAAATAAACCTGAATACGTCGTTCATTTTTAATATTACGAATTTCATTTATCTGATGCAAAGCTTTACGTAGTTGTTCTTCTTCTTGTTCAGCATGAGCGATAGCATTTTTATGTAAACATTTCAACTTGGATTTATCATCGGGATTTTCTTGCGCTTTTAGTATAGCGTCCATTCCATTTTCACTTTGTTGACGTTTCTTTTCGATCTCGTGACAAAGTTGGAATAGGCTTTTTAGTCGCTCTTGTATCTGCTGCGCTGCTACAGCATCCTCCGTAAAAGGCATTCTGTTTTACTACTTAATTTGAATTAGATGCTGCCCGGAAAAAGTCGCCGACTTTCAAAACATTATACCAACATACAACAATCAAGAGAAGAAGTATCTGTAATAAGCGTTGTGGATAAAGTTTATGAAATAGTGTTAATAAGTGTACTTGCCGATTTAAACAATAATTTACTAATAAAACTCATTGGAATTAATATTAACAAATTTATTGAGTAATTATAACCTAATTTAATCGCAGGAACACCAATGACATGTCATTGACAATGACAATGTATATATAGACATTGCAAGTCCATATAAC
Source organism: Leptodirus hochenwartii (assembly GCA_947310635.1). Lineage (NCBI taxonomy): Eukaryota > Metazoa > Arthropoda > Insecta > Coleoptera > Leiodidae > Leptodirus > Leptodirus hochenwartii. Next base: position 3,427,488 of record OX371182.1, on the reverse strand, counting down.
AGAGAGAATCAAAGGGGAATCACATTTCAACAAATTTCATATGACAAGAAGTGCTGCACTCTGATGGTGATATATAGAATGTGGCTGTGTTGAAATGTTTGATATCTAGCATGAATTTATCTGAATGCATCTATTATATACAATTACTATAATTAGTTAGTTAAACAGTCCGCAATCCTAAAGATTGGTTGGAAACAGCACGCCATGCCGATCTATCCTGAGCTAATCCCTTCATCTCCCTATAGCTATTCATCTCAACGTCTTCAGCTATCTGACTCACATACTCCAATCTAGGCCTACCTACCCCTCTCTTTCCCTCCACTCTACCTTCTATGATCAATTGCATAATCCCCCCATGCCTAAGAATATGCCCTACTAATCTGTCTCTCCTACGCTGTAACACTCTCCAGATACTTCTCTTCTCCCCTACTAACTCTAGTACAGCTTCATTTGTTACTTTATCTTCCCAACCAATCCTCATCATCCTCCTATAACACCACATTTCTAATGCTTGTAATCTACGCTTCTCTTCCTTTCCTACAGTGCTACACTCCAAACATATACCTTCAGTAATCTTTTTCTAATACCCAAGTCAATATTTGATCTTAAAATCTGTTCTTTTTCTACGAATGCCTTCCTACCCTGTGCTATCCTACACTTTATATCTACTTTGCTTCGATTATCTTTTGTGATTCTACTGCCTAAATAACAAAAATCTGACACTTCTTCGATTCTATTATCTCCTATTGAGATCTTCATTTTTCTACTGCATTCCTTTTTGTCACACCTCATCACTTTAGTTTTACCTATATTTATTTTCATGTTAAAATCCCTAGTCAATACTGCCTGCATACCATTCAATACCCTTTCTAAATTCTTTTCGCTTTCTTCTAATATAGCTATATCGTCGGCGAATCTCATCATATATATTTTCTCTCCCTGTACATTCACACCTACACTATACTCTTCTTTTACTTTGTTTATTGCATCTTCTATATATAGATTAAATAATAACGGTGAGAGTGTACATCCCTGCCTAACTCCCTTCCCTATTTTTGCTACCTCTTCTTCCCCCTCAATTCTAACTAAGGCAGTTTAATTACTATAATTACTACAAGATAATTACTAGAAGAATATTAATATAATGTGTTTATATTTCAAGAAGAAAATTAAGGATAATAATTAAAGAAGAATACTTTGGTATTTTGTCTTGGTAGTAAAATTATGTTAATTGTTATAACAAACAAAACTCAATTTTCATTTATTTTATTCATTTTTACTCGCAGTTCAATTATTTTACAATTTGAGAATAATATTTTGTGTTGTATCGATGATTTTAAATTCGATTATTTAGACCGGGGGGGACTGCGATATAATAATTCTGCGCCTTAATAATATGTAAAAACATACATAGGGTTTTTATTAAAAAAATATATATTTAAATTTTGCTGCGCACATACGAACCATCCTGTATATCTGAAAACAATTTTGGAATGTGCACTTCGTAGCAAGGAATAAAATTTTCCTTTACCGTTTTTTTGTGAACTCATAATTGTAGGAGCTATTCGTAGAAACCGGGAGATTTCGCACCATGTATATGCTATTTGTATATTATTAACTTGTGAATTTATTTTACCAATAAAATTATTTATTATTATTGTTATTATTATTAGTGAAAAAATCTGTTGCACAATTTGAAGCTCACAATTTTCTTTCTTTTTCTTTTCCCGCTTTTTACTTCCGCGCCCCATTTACTTTTAAAATAAATAGATTCTTCCGAACCTTTCAAACTTTTATAAACTAATATAATTGAGTTCAAAAATGTCCCTAAATTTTATTTACCCCTTCGCTTCAATCGCAAAGAGATTAGATGACTTGAAATAAATGGCAAAAAAGCCTGATGGGCATATATTCACCCTTTTACTTCAATCGCAAAGTGGTTCGATGACTTGAAAAAAATTGATAAAAAGGCCTTAAGGCATATGAGATGGCCACCTGAATTACATGGCAAAAAAAACTTTAAGGGCATATAATATTTAAAGTCTTAATTAAAAACGAGGAAAAAAATTCCCAAATTTAATTCTTTAGAAGATTATTCTCAAATTGTAAAATAATTGAACTGCGGGTAAAGACGAGTAAAATAAAATAAAATAAAAATTGAGTTTTGTTTGTTATAACAATTAATATAATAATATTGAGGTACGCATATTTACTTATATAAATATATTGATATATATTTATACAAGCTCCTTTCCTTATCACCGCAATGTTCCAACATCTTTAATGAGAACATCGGAATACATAACACAAATAGATATTTGGATATATATTTTGGACTTACCAAAATATATATCACAAATAAATAGCAAAATTGCATGTGGAAATTAAATTTGACTCAGCGCGCCCCAGCTTAACATGGGGCGTAAAATCTTCTACAGACCATCAAACTTTTCTTGTGTGGTTCTCCTTGTAGATGTTGTTGGATCTCGTTCGCTCCTCGAGTAGCAAGCATTCATCTTCATTCAGTGATAATCAGCTGCACACTGAAACAGAAATTAAAGATTTTTAATCATTCCTGATAATTGAAAATATGCTTGAAAAAACATTGGTACATCGATTACATATTGAGATTATTCTTTCCTTAAAATTTTTTCTTTTAATGTCCTATTTATAATAGAGTTAAAAAATCCATATGATCAGCAATGTCACGAAGAGTTTTTGGCCAAGAGCATTGTTCATCAATTTCATTAATGCCCGCATTGCGGGTTGTTAATTTTTGTAAAATTAACTCCTAAATATATCCCAGCTTTCTCCTTATCCAACTATAACAAAACTATAACGTACCTCTTCAAAATCGGTATCCAGCAGTCTCGAGGTCCGCGGGGTCCACACATCCGATAGCAACCCTTAACCAAGCGTAACTACTCCTGCGGTTATCCTCATCAAAATGGAACGTCTGAAAAAAAAAATACTAAAAGCAAACCCAAATTAATTCAATTCAAAAACAATAAATTCCTAACACAACAAATAAATCAAACAACAATGCTCCCACCTTTACGTTGGCCCCAAATGTCTATTTAGACTCGCAGAGCGTTGTGGCGGAAAGCACTGGCGTCTCATCAACCGGCTGCGCAGACTCCACTAACACGACACCCGCACCGTACCGTACCTGGGACTGATACAGCACGGCCATATGCAAGAGATAAGAGATAACCGAAGAGACGTGGCCCTACCTACGTGTCTGAAGGACTCAATTTCAACTACCCCTAAAGAGGAGTCTGTGCACCAGGATGAAAACAGAGCTGTGAAGAAAAATCTATCTTAAAATTAACTAGTTTCCATCGTTGCGCCAGTGTTTGTAGATTTCATCTTGTGCTGATCCTTTTTAGCCGGCCGTAAACAATCATGATTCCACTACCTATGGTTCGAATTATATAATCTATTCTACCTACGCGTCTGATGGACTTGAGTAGAGTTAATCTATAGAGGAATCATGATTCTGCATTTCAAATTCTTTGATAAGCTCCATTGCTTATCATCGAGATGTTCCAACGTCCAATGAAGATCGTCGGAATACAATTGACACAGATACATATATCAAACAAATAGATATTTGGATATATATTTGGACACAACAAAATATATATCACAAATAAATAAATAGCAAAATTGCATGCGGAAATTAAATTTGACTCACCGCGCCCCAGCTTAACATGGGGCGTAGAATCTTCTACAAACCATCAAACTTTACTTGCGGTTCTCCCTGTAGCTTATATTGATGTTGACTGATCTCGTTCAATCCTCAAGTAATACTCATTCATGTTCTATCAATGACAATCAGCTTCACACTGAAACAGAAATTAAAGATTTTTAATCATTCCTAATAATTGAAAATATGGTTTGAAAAAAATGGTACATTGATTGCATATTGAGATTATTCTTACCTTAAATTTTATTTTATTGTAAACACCATCCAATTTTCTCATTTCACATCATGTGGCGATGTCCGAAAGGCTTGGATTTGTATTCGGGAAGGTCTAAGGCAGAGGTATCATCATGGAGATCGAAGAGATGTTCCAATTGAAGTTGAAAGACGTTGGGCAAATATTGAGCGTTGCTTATTCCATTTTGGAATCTATAAAACACATGTGAAAATAAGTTTTTAACTGAAGAGGAAAAATTGACGTTATGATCAAAATCAATTTACATATTGTAACAGTTTTATCGAATGGTAAATCAATAAAAAATAAATTTCGGAATGTAAATCAGCATCATAAAATCTTCTATTTTGATATTTTTTTAGTTTATTATTTATTACAAATTATTTAAATTATTATGTTGTTTGAATTTGAATTTTTTTTGGCGCGATATTGAAGATAGTTCGGCTTCTAACGAAATACGCTAGAAATTCAAACAGGAAGACTGCTCAAGACGAGAACAATAAGTTTTAACAAATTGATTATATATTAAACCATCAAATAACAAGAACGAGATCATTATTGTTCATCAATTTTAATTAGCGCTTGCATTGTGGGTATATTTTTATTTTTTATTTTTGTAAAATTAACTTCTAAATATATCCCAGCTTTCTCCTTATCCAATTATAACATACTATAACGTACCTCTTCAAAATCGGGTTCCAGCAGTCTCGGGGTCCGCGGGGTCAACACACCCGATAGCTACCCTTCACCAAGCGTAACTACCCCTGCGGCCATCGTCATCACAAGGTACCCATCCAAATGGAACGTCTGAAAAAAAAAAGACTCAAAGCAAACCCAAATTAATTCAATTCAAAAACTATAAATTCCTAACACAAACAAATAAATCAAACAACAATGCTCCCACCTTTACGTTGGCCCCAAATGTCTATTTAGACTCGCAGAGCGTTGTGGTGGAAAGCACTGGCGTCTCATCAACCGGCTGCGCAGACTCCACTAACACGACACCCGCACCGTACCGTACCTGGGACTGATACAGCACGGCCATGTGCAAGAGATAAGAGATAACCGAAGAGACGTGGCCCTACCTACGTGTCTGAAGGACTCAATTTCATCTACCCCTAACGAGGAGTCTGTGCACCAGGACGAAAGCAGAGCTGTGAAGAAAAAACTATCTTAAAATTAACTAGTTTCCATCGTTGCGCCAGTGCCTGTAGATTTCTTCTTGTGTTGATCCTTTGAGCCTGCCGTAAACAATCATGATTCCACTACCTATGGTTCGAATTATATAATCTATTCTACCTACGCGTCTAATGGACTTGAGTAGAGTTAATCTATAGAGGAATCATGATTCTGCATTTCAAATTCTTTGATAAGCTCCATTGCTTATCATCGAGATGTTCCAACGTCCAATGAAGATCGTCGGAATACAATTGACACAGATATATATATCAAACAAATAGATATTTGGATATATATTTGGACACAACAAAATATATATCACAAATAAATAAATAGCAAAATTGCATGCGGAAATTAAATTTGACTCACCGCGCCCCAGCTTAACATGGGGCGTAGAATCTTCTTCAAACCATCAAACTTTACTTGCGGTTCTCCCTGTAGCTTATATTGATGTTTATTGATCACGTTCACTCCTCAAGTAACACTCATTTATGTTCTATCAATGACAATCAGCTTCACACTGAAACAGAAATTAAAGATTTTTAATCATTCCTAATAATTGAAAATATGGTTTGAAAAAAAATGGTACATTGATTGCATATTGAGATTATTCTTACCTTAAATTTTATTTTATTGTAAACACCATCCAATTTTCTTATTTCACATCATGTGGCGATGTCCGAAAGGCCTGGATTTGTATTCGGGAAGGTCTAAGGCATAGGTATCATCATGGAGATCGAAGAGATATTCCAATTGAAGTTGAAAGACGTTGGGCAAATATTGAGCGTTGCTTATTCCATTTTGGAATCTATAAAACACATGTGAAAATAAGTTTTTAACTGAAGAGGAAAAATTGACGTTTTGATTAAAATCAATTTACATATTGTAACAGTTTTATCGAATGGTAAATCAATAAAAAATAAATTTCGGAATGTAAATCAGCACCATAAAATGTTCTATTTTGATATTTTTTTAGTTTATTATTTATTACAAATTATTTAAATTATTATGTCGTTTGAATTTGAATTTTTTTTGGCGCGCTATTGAAGATAGTTTGGCTTCTAACGAAATACGCTAGAAATTCAAACAGGAAGACTGCTCAAGACGAGAACAATAAGTTTTAACAAATTGATTATATATTAAACCATCAAATAACAAGAACGAGATCATTATTGTTCATCAATTTTAATTAGCGCTTGCATTGTGGGTATATTTTTATTTTTTATTTTTGTAAAATTAACTTCTAAATATATCCCAGCTTTCTCCTTATCCAATTATAACATACTATAACGTACCTCTTCAAAATCGGGTTCCAGCAGTCTCGGGGTCCGCGGGGTCAACACACCCGATAGCTACCCTTCACCAAGCGTAACTACCCCTGCGGCCATCGTCATCACAAGGTACCCATCCAAATGGAACGTCTGAAAAAAAAAATACTCAGCAAACCCAAATTAATTCAATTCAAAAACAATAAATTCCTAACACAAGCAAATAAATCAAACAACAATGCTCCCACCTTTACGTTGGCCCCAAATGTCTATTTAGACTCGCAGAGCGTTGTGGTGGAAAGCACTGGCGTCTCATCAACCGGCTGCGCAGACTCCACTAACACGACACCCGCACCGTACCGTACCTGGGACTGATACAGCACGGCCATGTGCAAGAGATAAGAGATAACCGAAGAGACGTGGCCCTACCTACGTGTCTGAAGGACTCAATTTCATCTACCCCTAACGAGGAGTCTGTGCACCAGGACGAAAGCAGAGCTGTGAAGAAAAATCTATCTTAAAATTAACTAGTTTCCATCGTTGCGCCAGTGCCTGTAGATTTCTTCTTGTGTTGATCCTTTGAGCCTGCCGTAAACAATCATGATTCCACTACCTATGGTTCGAATTATATAATCTATTCTACCTACGCGTCTGATGGACTTGAGTAGAGTTAATCTATAGAGGAATCATGATTCTGCATTTCAAATTCTTTGATAAGCTCCATTGCTTATCATCGAGATGTTCCAACGTCCAATGAAGATCGTCGGAATACAATTGACACAGATACATATATCAAACAAATAGATATTTGGATATATATTTGGACACAACAAAATATATATCACAAATAAATAAATAGCAAAACTGCATGCGGAAATTAAATTTGACTCACCGCGCCCCAGCTTAACATGGGGCGTAGAATCTTCTACAAGCCATCAAACTTTACTTGCGGTTCTGCCTGTAGCTTATATTGATGTTGATTGATCTCGTTCACTCCTCAAGTAACACTCAATCATGTTCTATCAATGACAATCAGCTTCACACTGAAACAGAAATTAAAGATTTTTAATCATTCCTGATAATTGAAAATATTTTTGGAAAAACATTAGCACATCGATTACATATTGAGATTATTCTTTGCTTAAATTTTTTTATTTTAATGTCCTATTTATAATAGAGTTCAAATATCCATATGATCAGCCTTGTCACGAAGAGTTTTTGGCCAAGAGCATTTTTCTCCATTAAATTTTGTTGCGTTAATTTCTTTTTTAAATAATTTCTCTTTAAAAATTTTGATTTTCTAGTATTAAAAATTAAATTAAAATTAATTTTTTGAATTGAAATATCTACATATTTGTTTGTCTACGATCAACTTAAAAAAAGAATAGAAATATATATTTTTTTCTGTATAGCTAACTATATAGTGCTTAAAACTAAAATTCTGGAAACGTGTTAGAACAAAACCGTGGTATACGGGGGTTGCCTATATAAAATAAAATAAAAATTGAGTTACATGATAAGAATTGATCTAAATACTCTTCAAACGGATTTTTATTTTGATTAAATCATATGAAATTCTCATATAAAATACCAACATTGAATTCCTTCAGGATAAAAAAATCCACGTGTAAGAATTTTAAAGGAGTTCGAATATTTTTAAAAATAGTTTGTCAAAAAGTACTTTCAAAATAATTAAAATCCGCAAAAATTTCAATAAAAGCACTAATACTGTTGACTAAATTTCGCTTATATTTGACGCAATTTATTTAGACCACTATACTATCACTCAAATGTATTAAGTTCGGATTAAAATTCGTTAAAAAATCGTAAAATGTTACATGTAATTAAAGTATTAATAAAGTTTAAAAAAATATATATATTCCATTAAAAAGATATATAAAACCCACAAATGAATTGTATTCGAATCAAAAGTATAATGACAGAGTCCATATTTGACCATGGCAAGCGCGCGCGCAGTCTCTTATATCAGGCTTTAGTGCCATTCTAGAAACTCACAGTATTCGGAATAAGTCGCGCCGCTTCGGCATGGACACGAGCGCAGCCGCTAGTCGGTACGGATCCGCTACCAAATGGTGGGATCGTGACGTGCAGTTTTCAGCAGATCACTTGAAATTTTTTTTCCAAATGCCTCATCGGTCTCTCCCGTCCAAAGCGCTCGTTTTCCAGGGATGGGACAAACGCCACTCTCTTCCAAATATCGTCCCCCACAATTAGACACTATTCCCACCTGGATATGTTGAGTACTTTTGGCTGTAGTCGGGAATATCTGGGAGCGAAAATGCTTCGACGCATTAACACTGGTTGCTAGAATTGTACTGAATTGTACTGCATCGAGAGCATCAAGGAAGCGATATTGGAACAGGGTTGCCGCTTGTTGCAAATATATAATACAGGATAGTTGCGGGCATACAATAACATTATTTGATATGCAATTGTTTTAAAGTTTTAAAAAATGTGGAGAGTAGTAGTAGATAATTAATTATTGTTTGGTATTGATTAACAATTTCAACTTTGTTGTAAATTCTATATTTATTAATATTATATAGAAAATTTATTTTTTAGATTTTTTAATAAACATCTGGATTCAATCTATTTTAATAGAATTGATTTAAATATAATGCTCAGAGTTTTTAAAAGCATTTTGAAGTCGTACGAAGCAAATTCAAAATGTAAATAATGGAAATTAAGAATGTGAACAAACGTAAAAAACAAAAAACAAAAAAAAATTAATGATGACACAGTTTAGCTAAATCATTGCGTTAATTAAATATTTCAAGTCCTGTTCGGGTAACGGTTAATTAAATTTTTTCTTTGATTTTTTTAGTAAAAATTTATGCAACTATTATTTTATTAATTCTGGAGAAATAATTAAGTCACTGAGACTTAAAAATTTCGTTTACGTTAATTCATACAACTATTATTTTATCAATTCAATTGAAATAACCAAATTATATAAACTTTCAAAATCTACTTACACTTAGATTGGTAAACATACCTTCTACAACTTTCATTTTTTCAATAGCACTAACTTGTTAAACAACAACATAAAACTTTAACAATTTTCTAAACCGTCCATACAACCTCGAATTAATATTCCTCAATTTTTTGTCTAAATTAAACATATCACAAAATATATCACAGCCCACAGAATAGTCCCTGTATACACGCCAGGGTACCTTTGTAGATAACGCACAGTTCACTCGCTCCGCAATCCGACAATGTTGTGCAGAGATTCCGACGAACCAATATCCAGTGGCTTATACTGCAATTTTTATAAACAGGTGAATTTCAGTATACTTGCATACGGTTGGAGCCCAGCACATTCTAATGTACGCCCATGCTCCAGAATGTTTGTTTCGTACGTGCCTTTTAAATAAACAAAAACCCACGCAATTTTTTTTCGTGGAATACAAGTGAAGACTTACAAGTGTATTTTATTGTAACGTAATCATTTGACGATAACATTAAAACTAGATTTTGTTTATCGAAAGATGTAACTATATTGCATAGAATTTTTGTATGTGTTAAATTCTTCTAGAATATTCGATAAAGAAAATAGTTATTTAACTAATATAGTGCATTACTCGAAGCCAAAAATATATTTGTCAGTTCCTTTTTGATCTAATTACGAATACTTATTAAATTACTTTTACCCAAACTAACTATTTAAATGAATAACGGGATAAATTTTTCTAGAACATTTTTTTGGTGCAGAAATAAATTATTATATGATTTAGTTTAATTGATATTAATAGAAAAATACTTGTGATTTTATAATGAAACTTTAGAAATTCAAACATAGAACTATAGGCTTTAAAATGTTAATTAAAATTTTTTTTACACTTCCAAATTTTCTTGGAAATAAATTACAAACTCGATCATTTTTTATTAACACCATATTTCATTTTCAGAAGTTCACCCTGAATTTAAACAAATAAATTTTAACGATTTGACGTTTATTTGGCGTTTATTAGAAAAAACATATACGTAACCTTGTACAAAAAATTAGTTGATTTTATCAAGTACCGACGAAGTTCTACACAAAAACTTAAAAACTCAATTTTACCCATTCCAATTATATTTCTAATTTAATTGAAATTAATAGAAATACTTTTGATTTTTTAATGAAACTTTAGAAATTCAAAGATAAGTATATAGGCTTTAATAAAATGGCTAATTAAAATTTTTACAGCTTCAAAATTTTATTGGAAATAAATAAACAATTTTTTGTATCTGCCAAGTGCTTTTAGAATATTTCATGAAGAAAATTATAATTTAAATAATATAATGCATTTATTCAAAGCCAAAAATATATTTGTAACTTAGTTTTTGATCTAATTTCGTATTTTTATTATATTATTTTTACACAAACTATTTAAATGAATAATGAAATGAATAACGAGATAGATTGTTCTAGAACATTTTTTGGTGCAGAAACAAATATTACATGATTTAGTTTAATTAAAATTAATAGAAAAGTATTTTTAAATTTTTTAATGAAACTTTAGAAATCCAAATATAAATACATAGGCTTTAAAATGGCTATTTCGATTTTTTTTTTATCTTCAAAATTTACTTGAAAATAAATTATTACCTCAATCATATCTTATTACCACTATATTTCGTTCGGAAGTATATTCTTGAGATTTTCGATAACGTAAACATTATTTTGCGATAACGATCAAAATAGTTTTGTTTATTGTAAGATATAACCACATTGAGTAATGTTTTTGTGTCTACTAAATTCTTCTAGAATATTCCATGAAGAAAATTTTTTTTTCGATTTATTACGAATTTGTATTATATTATTAATGCGCAAAGCCATTTTTGGTAATCAAATTAATAATATTTAGTTTAGTAACGATATAGAAATACATAAATATATAATAACATAAATAAATAATTAAAGAATTATTTTTTTAGACATTTTAGACAAAAAAAAATTGATTTTTTTTAAATTACTGCATTTTTATTTTAAATCAAAGATTTATCTACGGATTATATTGTACGGTAAAATGCATTAAAAATCGATTTTTTTTCTAAATCGTTGCAAAACATTTAAAAAATTGAAATAATTAAAAAAATATATATAAGAAATTAATAGTCGAATATCCAAAATTAAATATATATTTCGAAAATCAAATAGGGCGTATGATGTAAACATAAAGCACACTCATTTATCAGCAAAATTAAGTAATAACTAATTAAATAATTAATTAATGCCAACATATACACAAATAAAAGAGCCTACAAAAATTATCCCCTATATTATCCCTATGTAATAAATTATTATATAAATGGCCGATATGATATATAAAGCTTTCTTTTAAATAATTGAAATTTATTCAAAAATATTTTAACGCTCATTATGCTAATGAGTAATGTATATTCTTGCTTTTATTTAAAATTATGATCATATAATTATTAGGATGAAATAATATTTGCATATAAATTAATTAATAGAAATATAATATTAATAAACATAGAATTACATAACTTCTGAAGCATATATATTTCAATCTTATGAAAGTTAAAGGAATTTAACATATTATACTTACATATTAAAGATGTTATCCAGTCTTGTGTTGAGCATTGAAGAATGTTTCGCACGCAGATGGCTCCACAAAACACTTGTGCTACCACTAAATTTAAATAAATTTTTGCACATTTTACAAGTACGTTGTTTCTTGTTTTGGCCTTTTTCGAAAAATTTCCAAGTATCACTCATTTTCAATTTATTTTTCTAACATGTATATTAAAAAAACAGATCCTACAAATGTCCCAATCAATCATTTTTTCACGTTTATTAAAAATTTATAATCTTAGCATGGACAGTCCATATAAAAATGTTTCTAAATGCCGACTTTGAAATTCAACACGCAATTAACATCGCGTATTAATTTACAGTTGCTGATCGTGTTGGTATCGCCATCTACATATTTTAATGTTAGATGTGTGTGCGACAACGACAATAAACACACACACAGATTACACACTAATTATTCTCGACGAACGCGGCGAGGAATTCAATTTAAACATACATTGTTAGGCAAACGCATTCTCTCATCGGCACATGCTATTTTATATGGGCAGTTTCAATGGCACCTTGAACGATAAGTTGAAGTGAAGAATATAAACTCGAAAAAGTTGATTGCGTTGGTTGAAGCGAGACTTTCGCCGTTTTCTGAGAATGTTCTCGCTCTAGTGGAGTATTCATTATCAAGAAACGCGTTTTTATTGTCCGAATTTCATCTATACACTAGTACACCTACTGCCAAGAATATGGCAAATCAGACATAAATGTATAGTTTAAAAACTGAAAAAAGAAAATACAATTATTGACAGATTGTTTGAGGACGCTATTGTGTATTTATTTTGTAATTCATAAATCCAATATAATTTGCTATAAAATATTTGACAAAAATCAAATTAAAATATTAAAAAAATTTAAATATAAGAAATGTATGTAAAAAATAATTATATATATATATATATAGCATCGCCAGGTCTCGCCTAGAATAATTTTAAGTCAGACACTTTAAGCCACAATTATAGACTATTTCTTTGACTCGATTGTACATGACAAATTGCCGCTATGCCTTTGATTATGATATACAAGTCTATATGAATGTAGTGGACAATTAGTCATTCTTAATTTTCAATTTCCGACCAATTTAGCAAATACACTTAAATTTTGAACAAAATGGGCAAAAATAAACATAATCGCTTTAACACAACACCAAAATCATTGAGATCTGTCGAGCCGTTCCGCAGAATTTTTTTTATACGGGTAAATGGTAAACTTTTGTAGTAAGCATGGAAATAATGATTTTTATCTTAAAGCGGGACAAATTACCGAAAATCGGGATTGTCCCGCTAAAAGCGGGACGTATGATCACTTTACTTATTTGTGTTGTTAATTTTATCCCAATAAAATTTTATATAAAATAAAATAAGCAAAAATCTGTTATGTAAGCTGTTCCATCAAAATTATCGAAAAATAGCTAGATGCGCATTTCGAAGGCTATGCCCCCATCTTCAGTAGCACAAGATAAAAACTAAATAAAATACCTGTCACGAATCGTGATTGCTATACAATTAAATAAAGAAGTCAACATGGCAGAAGTATTTCAAAATACGACATATAATATGCCCCATAAATCTTGTAACAAAATAATACACATTAACAATTAACGTAACTAAATATTAAATCGACATTGCTTTGTTGACAAAGCCTAAAATAACAAAAAATTAAATGGACATTACTTATATTGATTAATGATGCTATTCACCAATTCAACAATATTGCCTCTAACGTTATTGTATTAAATTGTTGTTTATACAGAGTGTTTTAACGATGCAATTATCTATTCATATTTATTGGTCAAGAATATTCATTGTAATGAATGTAAAACAATGTAAATTTGTAGGTATGATAAATAAATAAAACATTTTCAAATACCTATAATTCAGTACCATATGTACTAAATTACATTTGATGATATCCTCCTACAGATGCCATTAATGACAATAGAAATGAATATAAAAAAATTTAATAGAACTGCCTAACATTATTATGGCTTTATTTATGCTCTTCCCTTATTTCTGAATACACCACCTTTAATTTCGTTGCAACAGGTTTCACAATCAGAATGCTACTGAATTTCGGGTTTCTATTTTCTTATTGAGAAATTATGTCTTCGATTTTTTTTTTGAAATTCCTTCTTTCAACGATTCTAAATTTTCACATATAACAGACGTACATATATTTGTAAAATATTTCTTGTACAATCGATTTTCAAAGGAAATTGAAAAACATGTGACATGATCTAAAAGATTTCAATTACGTTTGGATCCAAGCAACGGAAAAATTCTCAATACATAAAAAGCGTAAAGAACGTCCCATGATTAATTCAGGATAAAAATTAAAGGTTTTCGTATATTTTTAGATAACTGGTATGATTCGGGGTTATTTTTCTTAAAAAAAAAATGGTATGAAAAGTTTGGATTTAGTGCTTTAACATAGTAAAAATAGGTATTTCATATCTTAGCTTAGACATCATTGGAGAACGCTTATATGAAAAATCATCCTTTAATGTTAGTACAATGTTAGGCTTCTAACATAAGTAAATAATTAAATAATTAAAACCCATATTAAACACAACTACAACGTGTGGCAATGTTTAAATTTATGAATATATAACACATTATAAACTATTCGTTTATTTATCGTCACCTTTCCATTTTTGATTTGCCTCGCGTTTAGCATCGGGCACTAATTGATTTTGCACACCACCGAGAAGATTATTTGTCGCTTCAGAGGCAAGAATAATAGGCTTAACAATCACATTTGGCGGTATTTGGCGAAGAATACCACCTACAACTCCACTTACGCCCTTTTGCTCATGTTCGTGAGAGGCGTCCCGAATAATGTTTGCAGCAGTCTCTTCTATACCCTGTAAGTAATACAATTGTATTATAAGTAATATAAGTATTGGATCATTTTCTGAAATATATATTTTTCTACATGCATCGAAGATATTGTTAAAGATTATTTATAGGAGATTAGAAAATAAAGTAGAGGAAAGGCTAGGAGAAGATCAGTTTGGTTTTAGGAAAAACAGAGGGACGAGAGAGGCGATTCTAGCACTAAGAACGGTAGTAGAAAAAAGAAAGAGGGTAGGAAAGGTAACTTGCATAGCTTTTGTAGATTTAGAAAAGGCATTTGATAATGTAGATTGGGACATAATGTTTAGAATTTTAAAAGAAACTGGTATAGATTATAAGGATAGGAGAATAATTTTTAATTTATATAAACACCAAACTGCCTTAGTTAGAATTGAGGGGGAAGAAGAGGTAGCAAAAATAGGGAAGGGAGTTCGGCAGGGATGTACACTCTCACCGTTATTATTTAATCTATATATAGAAGATGCAATAAACAAAGTAAAAGAAGAGTATAGTGTAGGTGTGAATGTACAGGGAGAGAAAATATATATGCTGAGATTCGCCGACGATATAGCTATATTGGAAGAAAGCGAAAAGAATTTAGAAAGGGTATTGAATGGTATGCAGGCAGTATTGACTAGGGATTTTAACATGAAAATAAATATAGGTAAAACTAAAGTGATGAGGTGTGACAAAAAGGAATGCAGTAGAAAAATGAGGATCACAATAGGAGATAATAGAATCGAAGAAGTGTCAGATTTTTGTTATTTAGCCAGTAGAATCACAAAAGATAATCGAAGCAAGGTAGATATAAAGTGTAGGATAGCACAGGGTAGGAAGGCATTCGTAGAAAAAGAACAGATTTTAAGATCAAATATTGACTTGGGTATTAGAAAAAGATTACTGAAGGTATATGTTTGGAGTGTAGCACTGTACGGGTGTGAGGCGTGGACTATAGGAAAGGAAGAGAAGCGTAGATTAGAAGCACTTGAAATGTGGTGTTATAGGAGGATGATGAGGATTGGTTGGGAAGATAAAGTAACAAATGAAGCTGTACTAGAGTTAGTAGGGGAGAAGAGAAGTATCTGGAGAGTGTTACAGCGTAGGAGAGACAGATTAGTAGGGCATATTCTTAGGCATGGGGGGATTATGCAATTGATCATAGAAGGTAGAGTGGAGGGAAAGAGAGGGGTAGGTAGGCCTAGATTGGAGTATGTGAGTCAGATAGTTAAAGACGTTGAGATGAATAGCTATAGGGAGATGAAGGGATTAGCTCAGGATAGATCGGCATGGCGTGCTGTTTCCAACCAATCTTTAGGATTGCGGACTCTTTAACTAATATTTTTCTACGTAAAAGAATATTTGTTTTTACCCTTTGTAATATCTATCTCTACTAATGTCACGGATATTCAACTGCTTATTATTGTGATTACTATAAATATCATATATCTATCTATACGGATTTAACTAGAAACAAAACTTATTTCTTATGGTAAACTTATGGTATTAATGATGTATTCATTTCACCCGGTATCCTCTTATTGACACGCCATCTAGACTTAATATCCATTTAATCGCAACCAATTTTTAACATTGGAGTATAAAATTGAAGTAGCTATTACCTCTTTAAAGACATTGAAAGCCATAACTGCTCCAGCTCGAATGTCCTCGGGTTGTCTACGTCTTCTGTGTCCTCCATGACGGTTGGCATGTTGGCGTCGCCTACGTACGCTTGGTCCAGGGGACATCATATCGTATGCCGTTTCTGCTGTTATTTGGATGAGATGAATAAGACGAGAGGTAAGTTCTAATGCAGCCATGGCGGTAGATGTCGTAAAACTCGTTGCACCACGTTGCAAACCACGCACGATCCTGCCGTCTTTTTGATATTGTTCAATGGGAAGGCGGACCAAGTCAATAATGCCTTGAGCTGAAGAATTAATTTAGATGGCATGGAGCAATGTGGGTACATGTCTTAACTGCACTTACAGATAATAAAAAATAATACAGACATATTGGTGTTATTCTGTCCCTCAATAACATGTCAAAATGTCTAAGGAAAAATATATTTACCTAACATAATCAGAGAATGCATTGGGCCAACGCCTCCCAATAAACTCGGCAGTTGATGCCTTTTAATTTCCATCAACCATTCTTTTAAACAATAGCTCACTAGCTTCTCTATACCTAACAGCCCATGTCTATAGTTTAGACGCTTTAGTCGTAGCTCAGAACAATTTAGTTGTCCTAATCCCATTAGCAGCCCAGGTAATGACCCGTGAGACATATCAACGCGCTTTCCTGTATAATCGAGTCGAATTGGAACTTCGGGATGGAATATTATGCTCCTAAAAGTATCATTACGTTGAAAATGCAGTTTATGGGTGTACTATGCCAAAGCCGATTGCGGGTATGACATTTTTAGTCTGTCTCACATTAAATTAACAATACATATACCAATTAATAATTTTATACATAAAAATTGAAAACGGTCATACTTTTAAATTGCTGCAAAAAAATATATATAATACCTGAAGTAGATACATGAACCAGCTTCCACTTCATTCACGTACATATTCTTTTCCGAATCATTCGATTTAGTTTTGTCTTCCTCCAATAAAATAAGTAAGTTTTCATCAACGAATTTATGTGCTTGTTTCTTGAGTTCACCTTCATTATCATTTGATACTGTCATTACCGGCGGGTGATGTGTTGGTGTATTTTGCTTCGATGTTGTTTTATCATCTATTTATATCAAGGGAGTCAATTAGATTGTAGATAGAAAACGTATTCCTTGGATTAAATTTTAAGATTTATTAATGCATAAAAAAGATGTGCAATATTTAATTTTAGACAGAATAAAATAGATCATCATGCTACTAATTAATATTATAATACTGCCCGTTAATGCGGGCAGTATTAACATTTCTTAATATTAAATTCAATTTCTATTACAAAAACCGTACTTATTGCTGTTAGTATTAAAAAAAAATATGATAACCATAACTATTAAAATGGGAAGCAGTAAACTTATATTAAGAATTTTTGTTACTTCCATTATGAATACATACTTGTATTTGATACGTTGCCACTAAGTTCACTAAAGAAAGTAACAAGAAACAAGAGAGAATCTTGATCTATATTTAATCTTAGTGGAAGTAGTGAAACCTTTAGCGAACATTCCTGAGTTTTGAGCTTTTGGTCAGGTCTTATATGCGCTGCTTTGATTACAACCTAAAAAAGAATACAATATAGTATAAATTTTAACTCGATTTCACATTTACACTTATTTCATTCTTTAGTTAGTTATAAATTACAATCGTTTTCTTACCATATGGGCATGAGATTGCTTGGGTTTTGCCTCACTTGTATATTGATATAGAAATTTGTTAATTTTACTAGATTTCAGACGATCTCGAATTTCCACGTCATTAATTGCAAGAACCTGCCGAGATGCTTGTACACCATTTTCTGGATACACTTCATGAAGGAATTTTACCTAAGGAGAATATTTAAAAGCAAATGTAGTATGAATGAAATTTTCAACAAATATGTCGTGGTTGTATACTTGAGATTCTAAGATATTGAATTGGAATTACGTTTACGTGGCTAAAGTCGTTGCTTTTATTAAGGGCACAATCGCGTGAACTTTACGACTCGTTGAATAGCACAGAAATAACATAATTAAGACTATATATTGTATTATATATTTAAATATCTACACTGAAATATCTGCGGTATATTGGAAATCATTTTACGAAACACATAAAAAATTATCTGAACATGTTTAGTTAATATTTAATTATTGGCAAGTGTAACGTAATTCCTTACCTTACTTAATTGTACTTCAATTAACACTTCAGTATTTCTGCCTTTGCCACCTCGGATTACATGACCTCTATTAGTAGAACCGTCTTTAGTTGTATCTCCTTCAGTTGCCGCTTCGTGGAAATTTAACTTTGGCAGAGCCACCTCTCCAATTCTAGCATTTGTATAGACTACGTTTCCCACTTCATTCGGCTCGATCTTATTATCTTTAAAGGCAAGTTTTTTGGCAGTTGCCGAA
The DNA here is from genome assembly GCA_947310635.1 of Leptodirus hochenwartii. Taxonomy (NCBI): domain Eukaryota; kingdom Metazoa; phylum Arthropoda; class Insecta; order Coleoptera; family Leiodidae; genus Leptodirus; species Leptodirus hochenwartii. The sequence goes on along the minus strand of OX371182.1, from coordinate 3,408,568 downwards.
GTATCTGAACAACATTTGATTTTATTCAGTTGAATTGTTTAAACAAACGCAAAATATAACATGTATTTAAAAGTTTATTAGGTCCATTAATAATTTGTCATATTAATTTTGTCAAATAAGATTCAAATGAAATATTATAATGAAAGGAATATTTATAATAGATGTAAATTATATTAATTGATCTGCACGTGGTGAACGAATTAGATAAAACCAATAGTGTTAGATGCATCGATGTTTCTCAGTTGTCCTATGTCCTTTCTGCCTTGATTTTCTAATTTTCTAAGAGGACAGTGGTAATTTCTTTTACATACAGGAGTCAGTTGCCTTGAAGCAGCAGAGTTTTTAAATTCAGTGAAGATAAAAATCAACTATTATGTTTTGTCTACTGTCTACGATACGATAAAAAATTCATAGCTTTGATACAGTGTTAGCTTCGTAGCCATTCTTCAATCACATTTATAACTTCCAAATAAAGAAAACATTTGATTCAAACTTGCATTTTTATAGTTTTATTATATTTTTATACTAATCACAATATACATTAGTTCATTATGGCTGAAATTACAATATTCTAAGTTTATAAGGATTAATTTTCATAAATCTTGTCATTATTTCTATTCGTGCACGCTTCCATCAGATGAGATTTCCTTCAAATCACGGAAGTCTGTTTCCCAATCTTTTTTATTTTCTACTAGTTTATCAGTCTCTATCAATACCCTTTGATTGCATACAGAATTCACATTAAAGCATGACATATATGTTTTTTGCAACCTTTGCGCTTCATCGTGTAAAGATTTTCTATGACTTAACTTTCGCATTTGTTTGAAAATGCTGTCCGTCGTCTCTGCAATATACTGAAGTTCTAGTAATGCTTCCAAACTTAATGTCAGTTTTGTGTTCTTAATATTTTGGTAGAATTCCATCTCTTGTTTAAACTCATTATTGCGGACCTCAAGTAATATTTTCTCCTGGATATGCTTCAATCGTCGATTAAATAAAAGGTGATGCTGTTTAACTAAATAGAGCAGGTGGTTGTCAATTGCCGTTGGAATAAACCGAGATAATTCAATATCATTATGCACTTCAAGCCAAGTTTCGCCCACTTTAATTCTCAAATAGTTTTCGCATAAAACCAAAACAATACGATAACTAGCATCTAAATCTTCAGTAAATACTTTATATTCCTCATTAATTATGTTAACTTCTTCAGTATTTTTGAATTTTAGTAAATGCAAAATGGCATATACCTTAGGTAAACAATTGCCGATCATATCAATTATTACAGGGGAAAAGTTTGTGTATTTATTTTTACGGGTTGTCTCTTGCCATTGCCGTTTACTAATAAGTGGCAATTCAATGTCTTGAATAACGCATCTATGATCTATATTGGCAGCAACAGATAGTATATCTTCTTTAAATATTTCCACCAGTACATGCATTAATGTTCTGCCTTTAGATCGCCAAGTTAGTAAATACGGAATTGTATATTCTACTTCACACAGGTCCACAATAACTGTTAAAATACATAATTTCACGGGGTAACAAGTCGTTGATAGCATATCGAGTAATAAATATACACCTCCGCGTTCTACGAAAGGAAGCAATAGTGCAGGATCTATCATTATCGTATTGTGCAATAATTTCATTGCGGCAATAAAACATCTAGGACCACTTATGAAATCGGTATATTCATTTTTTTCGGTACGACTAAGGAAAAGTAACATCATGTCAATCAAATCGTTTGAACACTTTTTGTAGTGCTTGTAAAATCTAGCCATTGTTATGAATACTATAGACAACGCCTTTTTATCCGGAAATGTTACTAACTTTCTCTTCAGATATCCATTAGCTATTGATCTTAATATATCCAATATGTTGCATTGTATCATAGATATAAAGATGTCCTTATGGGCTAATTCTAATATGGCATTAATTGTTCTGCAACATCCAAAAATCATACATGAATCTTTCGGATTATCCATATGAAATGTCAATATTTTTAATAAACTTTGTGTTCCATTACATCTGATAAAGTCTTTTATGCCGATACCGAGAGGAAACATTTTTTCCAAACAGGATAAGGTGATTTTGACCAGCTTGTTGTATTGTTCCGGAAGCCAAACATTCACGTTACCTGGAGTAATAAATTTCAACAAGCATGGCACAATATTGTAGTTCTGAAGTACCGCTGCATAAGTTTTATCATCAATACTTAACCAAATGCTATATAATAGCATTTGTTTAAAACGATAGTCCAGTGGTGCTGAGGTCCACCGCAAACCAGCAGCCCAAGCTTTATTTTCATCTACTCCTAAATCACTGCTACACAATAAATATACATCGTCTGCAAGACCAGAATGAACAAAAAGAAAATTGTCGAAAAGCTCAATCCATATCAAAATAATAACCATTAAATTGTTTCTATACAACACATTTAAATGATTACGTACAAAATATTTCAATGTGTAACGGAAGCACCACATTGCAGTAACTTCCGGTGCCTTCAAGTGCTTCATTTGTTCCTTAGGTAAAGCTCTGACAGCCATTAAAAGTTTCACCAAGAATCCACTGATAAACATTACATTATCAATTAGTACATATGAAAATGTATCTTCTATATTTAAGCTATTATAATTATCCACATTTGGTATCAGTCTCAAAAGAATATAATCCATAATTCCACTTTCTATTAACGGAATACAGATTTCGGCACTTTTATCCAGCATAATATCTGCAAATTCTAGTAATTTTATATAACAGTCATGTCCAACAATAGAAGTTAATTGGCCAATTACGTGCGGTAAATCTGAGTTCATCAGTAAGTTAATGCATATTGGACGCGAAATGCAGCATGGAGGAAACTTAACATCGGTCCGAATCAATAAATTGTATAGTATATCAAAAATAAGGTTGTATAAGTTTTCTTGCGCATAAAGTGACAATAATAAATATCCAAGACAAGATAAGAACTCTTGCACATGATTACGACATTCAAATAAATCAGAAACTTTACGCAATATTGGTGGTACCAGACACTTCTCCAGCAATGCTTCCAATTTGCTATAGTATATAGGTGCAATGGCGATATTGTCCGAGAGATTTTGCAGTATTTTGATAAGAAATGGAAGATCGCAAGCGTAGAAACCAAACGATGTTGCTAATAATAGTTCATCTAATAATATTACGTAATGTTCGATATCATTTTTCCCTACGAGACTATCGAATAATAAAGCAAGCTTGCGGATGATGTATTGCATGTCTCTAGGTTTACACCTTTTTGCTATGGAATCGGATTCCATGACTTGGAGAATTATTTAATAACTCTTCGAAAAAACTGCACAAATTGAATGACAATGAACATTGACAGTATATGTTTAATAACAATGAAATAAAACTCGAAACTACTGGAACAGCCAATAAACATACCTTCGATTAATAGTATTTCATAATTTTTTTCGGAAATTCTACAATATCTTTCATCACAATGTGAAACATATCTCTAGACTCATACAAATTTTATATTTCATGGTAGGTATATTTACCAACACCGTTATAGAATGTATAATGATGTTTCTCCTGTTTTTATCCAATCTCTTGGATTGATGACTAACGAACCGACTGTAATGAGTATATTCGAATTCGGTTCCGTATTTCGTTTAGATTAAAGAAAACCTCTTGATCTGAATATATAGTACAGTAAAACGTTGTGGTTTTGACTTTAAAGTCTTGGTAAAGTGGGTTGTTTATCATTTACCGTTATTTTGACATGATGCGATTTCTGCGAATATCTCTCTAGGTATTTCCACATTATTCTTGCTCTATTGTATTTAATTTAATTTACATTTTACTTGTCACCTGTGAACACATTCTATATTTACCATACCCTCTTAATATAAATTGTTTGCTATCTTGTATCAATAGTATGCTAAAGTCTGTATGTAATCACTTGACACTTTTAAGTGGTTTTTATATTTTTGCGCTAGTCGGGTACTTACCTGCAGCTGTCTCATTTGTTGGGGCAAAACTTGTGAAGTCGTAACCTCCATACATATGCCAAATTATAGTCATTTCACGAAGAGTATACTCCATTATTGGTATAGGATATGAATTTGGCCGTTTTAATACATCAGTTTTACCCATGGGAATAGTAAAATGATTTTCAATAATAACTAATGTTGCTTTCGTCAACCAACGTATTTCTGGAGTACTGGCCTTGGCCTAAAATAATTATGGTATTCAATATTTGTACACGTGACCTAACATGAACAAAAAAATAAATTATTTTGGTTTGGTTATCCCTCATTTAGTCTGCTATCGTATAGTAATCACGTTTAGTGACAGACGGGTATTTTATTTAGTTTTTATCTTATGCTACTGAAGATGGGGACTTAGACTTCAAAATGCGCATTCTATACAATTACATAGAACTATAGCGATTTATACGGACCATTAATCCAAGTGGACCGTCTTCTCCAATAATACAGAACTCATCATCCGTGTCACTACTTTTTTTTCTCCTGAATGTAATATCCCCCAAATCTGTAGTGACATGTTGAGGGAGTTTTAGAACTTCGGGAATTCTTTGTCCCTCGTCTGGAAAGTAGAACATTTGAGCACCATGGCCAATTTCTCCTACTTGATTATCGATAGCTTCAGTAGCAGGTGCGACACAATCCTTCATTGCATCACCTTAATCAATATACAAGCTTGAAGAAACGGCGAATTATTCAGTTTCTATATACGAGAACATCAATATGGAATACATCAATCTTTAACTCTGATTAATTGTAGTTTATACCACATTCTATTTAACTAGGTTTACTTTTTAATATTTTACATTGTAAAAAATTAAAATTAATATAGTTCTTTCAAATATGTTAGCGGTCTTCTTCAAGTTTTTAGTCTTACGATTCGAATTCGGCAATACCAGAATAAATACATAGACCTAGTTTAGAGCATACATACGTGTGCAGAAATACTTTAATGAACTGAGCAAACTTTTATCGATTTTTTTCTGACCTATAGGAGATATGTTCTGCGAATTATAGAATATAAGAACTTCATAACTAAACATGCGTAGTAGCAGTATTTAGCATTCAGGAGTGTGCGAAACTAATTCTAAACATTTTATTCGTGCATTGTCTGAATTCGATTATGGACTTCGAATCCCGTAATATCCTATTTAACTAAATTTATAGTTAGTTCAATTTCTACTAGTTTTTATTTCAATGCTTTATTAGATGTTGCTATAATTTATCGCTAAGATATTTCGAATAAACAACATATTATTTGAATTTTCGCATACCTAGCATATCGTTTACTTGCTGATGCTGACTTGAGGATAGTTTGCTAATATTTTGTGTTTGAAAATCAACAACAATCAATTCTTCCGCAGGGACCATTGGGTTTTTAATATGATTTGAACGAGTAGTTTCTACGTCAGACTGATGTGTTTGTTCGCTAGTGATTCTCGAGCTACATGGCGCTTCTTCAGTTTCTTTATTAGTTGTCAAATCACCATCTTGGGCAAAATATGTCATTAATGCTATCAATGCTTTTCCACTATCGGAGCAGGTATGGACGTTCACAATATTGTTAGATGCTCGAAGATTTATATGTGGATTAATTCCGCTGTTCTGAAAATAGAAATATTTAAAATGCATTAGACTACAGATACGTTTATATATATAAGAGAAAAATCATGCAGATTTGGTCTAATTTATCCATTGTGGACTTAAACTATATTTAATAAAAACATTTTGAGTGCATGATTTTACATACCTTATCGTTAGTACGCAGACTTAACTCGAATAACCTTATTTCCACAGCCGGTATGTAGTCACGAATGAGATGAACAGTTTCTTGTTTGTGTGCTGTTCCCATTATTCCTTTGGGAAGTATGCGGTCGCTTAAATGTATTTGGCATTCTTGTGCGATAAAACGTAAAGTAGACGTATTTGATTTTGGCGATAAATGCGACGACATACTGAACGATTCCATTGTAACAACGGAACGTACATGTAGATGAAGAGGTCTATTACATATGGGAGAAATTATAACTTCAAAGCATTAATTTTAATTTTACATTATAAATTACTACCAAAATCTTAGGCAAACTAATAATTTAGATTCCTTTCAATATACGTTAATTAGAATCATTTTTCAGAATGATCACAAATCAAAAATATTTTTAGTTGAAGTACTTAAATTTAACACATTTTACCTATAATCTATTGCACAGTCCCATAAATGCAAATGCAATTCAGTTAGTACATCCTTGGCCGTGTATCCTGGAATGGCATAGTCCAATACATTGAAGAAGTCTATGAGCTGAGTAATCCACGTATTTGGTTCTAAACACATTCGGTGGCGTAATGTTGCCTTATTTACTCCTAATGCTACCCTCACAGTCTGTCCCAAATAATAAAATATGTATTAAGTATTAAGGAAATTTAACTGGCGTAAATATTATAAATTCACAGCGAAATAATTTCAATATTAATATTATAAATAAAATATTACAAAAATAATACATAATTATGATATTAACGATGTATATATTTATATCATATATTTTTAAAAAGAAAGTAAGTTTAAAGATAAGTTACTATATGTCGGTATATATAATTTATATAAACTGTTTACTAACTTTTACATAATGTGTTTCATGATTGGCTTGAACTTTCACAGCCACAGAAAACATGTCTCTCTGTCGACTATCTTCTTTGAATTCGGGTAAAATACCCGGGTCAGATTTATAAATAGTAGGATGTAATTGAATGTTGCATCTTCCCGAGAATATGTCGAAAGAATCTGCTGGATTGGATAACGAAACCATGTCTAAAATAAACATATATATTTTGCATAAAATGAATACCCGGTAATAAATTCAAATAAATCTAGTGATTTTATAGCTTCGCATCTGTAAAATTTGGCAAACTTTTACTGGGTTTAGATATGATGCACCTTAAAAATTTACTTATTTATTTTTTTAATCGATTCCGAAAAGAAGTTACTGTTCGCATGTTTAATAAAATTAGCTTAAATATTTAGCTGGATATTTTAAAGGTAAACATATAAATAAGTTTGTGTCAAAAAAGTTAAGAAATTTTGGAATTATTTTATTTTATTTATGCTAGAGTATGGTTAGAACAGAATTGCATTATTTTTTTAATATATATTTTTTATTACATCTTTAAACATCAACGGAATTGATGTGAAATTTCAACGGACGTGAAATCGTTTTATCAAATCACAAACAGAAACAATGGATAAATTTTCTGTCGTGGCTTAGATATGAACCGATGCATTGCAAAATTGGTTCTAAACCACTATTAAGAATACAAAGCAACGACATTCCCTTTTTATTATCTAGCCCGGGGAAAATTCATTCCAGTCATTATATATTGTATTAGATATTTATAAAACCGATTAAACAAGACCTTCAAAGGACGTCAAAAATGCAAAACTTAAAATAGATACGAAAATAGATAAAGGTATTATATTACACTTACCGCAGTGGTGTAATTGTACATCAGCAACTTGCACACACACATAAGTTAAACTGCTGTCTGCAGCGTAACCAGCAACACAAAATATACTAGCACCATTTTCAACAAGGAACAATAATTGCCCACTGTGGTTTGGCAAAACGGCCGTTGAAGGACTCGTGTCGCGGGCTGGTGGTGATAAATGCACTTTGCCATTACCTAAAGTAAATATAGTAATGAAATGCTGCCTTCTTTTGTATAACACTATAGCTATAAAAACTAGTCTGCCGAGATATTTTTTTACATACCTACAAATATAAGCAGTGTAAATTCACTTAGTTTCGAGGCAATATTCTTCATGCCAACTCTATTTTCATTAGCATTTAATAATTGTGATTTGGTCTCCAGATTATATCGAAATCTAGATGAACTTGAACGAGAATCGTATTTTGAGCTAAAAATGTTCTCGGATTCTGGACAAATATCATCAGTAGATGAAGTATCCGATTCAGATTCTATGAAAACGCAAAAAAAATGTATTGGAAAACAATCGGTATTTTTAGTAAAACAGTGAAAATTAGTATAGGAAACAGTAACTGAAAGATCTGTATAGTATTGTATAGTAACAAAGAGGACAGGATATTTTATGCATATTGAGTACAGTCGCATGCAATGAATTCTTAAGCAAATTATACACATTTGTCTTAAACGTACCGTATTGTATACCACTCTTACACATTTCGAACCAATCGCTGTCCGATGTCATTCCCTTTCTAACATTTGTATCTGCACCCAATACATTTCCTAAAGGTGTTGTGGTTCGAGGCCAATGCGGTTCAGGAGCGCTGGGCTCCCACAGTAACAGGTCGCTGTTGATACGATTGTACAAGACCTCATATATATGCTTGTTGACAAGATCTATATAGATGGTTGGTAGACTTATGGTAATAGCCATCCGCGATGTGGCGCTAGTTTCCGCAATAAAAGCTTTCATTTCGGCTCTATCGCCAGGGATTATAAGCTGCTCCGAATCATCTGAAAAATACCGATAAAGTTAACTTGGTTCCTTTAGTTAAACTTTCCTACTAAGAGGCCCAAGTAATAAAATAATAACTATTATAATTATATCCGTAACAGCCCTATAAATAGAATAATATGGTAGGAAATAATCACCAGCAATTATAATTACAATAGTACCTGATAAAGAAGACCACTTGTGAATTTAGAATTAATAACCCATTTTTATTATTTCACAATTAAATAATAATTCTACAAAATCTACATAATTTGTATCACACAACCCTGTACTGGATCTGTCCGTTAATAAATAAACAAATAAATAAATAAATAATGAAATTTCTATAAAGAAAATATAGACACAACAGATAATATAGTGTGTAATTGTATATTATGAAAACATAAAGGCACATAGAAACTGAATAATTTGACAAGAAATAAGATAGTAGGAGTGCATAATAAGTTGTTCATCTAAGGAAAAATATGATAGTTAAATAATTCTCAATCGTAGAGATTGGTTGGAAACAGATCGCCATCTGTCAAATCTCTCCTGAGCTAGTTCCTTCATCTGCCTATAGCTATTCATCCCACACGTCCTCCACTATCTGACCCATATACTCTAATCTAATCTAGGTCTACCTACCTCTTTCTTCCTCTACCTTAACTTCTATAACTAAATGCATAATACCCCACTGTCTAAGAATATGACCTACTAGTCTATCTCTCCTACGCTGTAATACTCTACAAATACTTCCCTTCTGCTAGCCTTAGTATGGCTTCATTTGTTACTTTATCTCTTATTGTTATTTTATATTTCCCGTCATATATTTGAAAAATACTAGAAAAGAAAAATCTGAATATGGTACGCCTTAATATCTTAGATATCTCAATGTATCAAAACGGCTCCAATATACGCAGGAAATAGTTCTGGAATAAAGCTAATATATAAAATCGAAACGGTAATTTATGTTTAACCTAAAGACTTTTACATGAATATCTGTACCTTGATGCAATTTCGCATGAGGAGTATCACTTTCATGCATAACACGCGTTGAGCTAAACGGACCAGAGTTATCTTGTTTTAAACCTGGATAAGCAGATTGTAGCATTGGATCTAAATCGTGTAGAACCGTTTCCGGTACACAAATTTCTTCGGGTCGCAGTTCTATATCAAAGCTGAAACAAACACATCGTGTTGAGATTAATATACAAGTAAAAGAAGAATAAAAATGGAAGCGTTTTTAATAAGAGATTTATAATTATGGAAGGTATTCCACCATCTGAAAAATTGCTTTACGTTATGTTTTATACTTAGATTTGGAGTTGTACACAAAGTATATACAATTATAAATATATAACGGGAAAATGAGGACTAACTTAATTATATGGCAGCGAATCTAACAATATTTTAGATTAAGTTTTAATATATAATTTGAGAATAAAAACGGAAAATATTATTATATCGTGGATAATATTAATGTTATACGGGTAGTTTTTTTTTAAACTATTGAATCAACAATATCGATACATAGGTTTTAATTTATCGATGTCAATGCAACCAGTAGAAGAAACGGAAAATAAATTAAATTACCATGGACATTGTTGTTCGAAATTTGAATCCGTGAATGACATAATCTGACCCAATGCTATTGGTATACTACTTTCTGTTTCGTGATAGCTTAGAGCAGCTTGTTTACAACGTACTGTGTATTTTTGCGATAGCAGTGATGTTGAATAACTGGTGTTCGCAGAGGCTTCGTACATGCACATTGTTAGATAGTCGGCGCGTACTTCTCGCTGCCACCACGGGCGTCTATTCATGTCATGTTTTGGACGTAAATCGGGAACTGGAAATCTGTTAAAAAATTACAGAGTAAACAAAAAGTGCGTTATGTTAAAAATCGCGACACAGTGACCGTACGCCTTTTATATACAAAATTAGAACTAAATATTTTCTTTAATAAACATTTGCAATTTCGGTTACGATTTTTACACCAAAGTGCCCAGGTTGATTACTCTAGGTAGAATCGAAGATAATAGCAATGCATGAATATATGAAAGCGCAGCAGCAGTTTTCGCTCTGGGTACCTATTGCTCCTATTGCCATAAACGACACAGAACTCGTATAATGACGCATTACTATTGTGAATTATTATACATAAACTTATAAAAGCATTACAGATAGAAAAAAGAACCAAATTATTACTACGGCAGTAAATATTTAAATAGAATACCATAAATAAACTCGAACTCATTTGTAACCTACATAAACATTTTGAATAGCATAACAATCAGACAGATATATAGCGTACTATCTATTTGAATATATAATTTTGTACTACTGAAGATGGGGACATAGCCTTCGAAATGCGCTATCAAATGCTTTATTTGTGTGATATTCTATACAATTACATTAAAAAATATATATTTTTATTGTTCTACCTGAGGTTTACAGTGATTTCAGATGACTTTACAGTAAAATCGATGCGCGATTCGGTGCTCTTTTCATTTTTAGACGTAATTCGTGTTGCTGACGTGTCTCTGCAAACACAAACTGGCGCACCATTTATTGATGCGCTAATTCTATTAACAATTGTAATATCCAACTCAATACAACAAGTATCCAACGTCACACTAAAAATGTGAAAGTAATATATGAACGCATTACTACGTTAATTCATTATTATTATTTCAGTAATTCTACTAATGTAACAATTATTACGTACACTAGTTCTGTCTTTGGCATATAACAACCCTTTTTGGACCCAATGTTACAAAACTTTTCGTCATGTTTAAATGAAATCTTCACACATGGTTTTATGCGAAAATTATTTGTAGTTTCAGTCGGTGGTGCAGCGCTATTTTCTGCAAAGTATAACAAGCGAATATATGATACCGCTTCGTGTAGAGCGGAAGTTCCTGAATGTCCCATGGATGGTGTTATATTAGTAGTATCATTGTAAAGGCATTCTAATAGTTCAAGTTTGGCTACCGTTAATTTGCCACTAATTGAAAAGTCGGCTAATGTTGTTGATTCACGACCTTCTATTTGTATCGCGGCTGCTATAAGCCTAGAAAAAATTAACATTAACATTTTTTTTATTAAGCATGAGTGAGATTTTTGTATATACGATTAATTAAAAATATTGTTTAAACTTGTATTTCTCTCGAAAGCTTCACACACACACACACATGCGCGCGCATATATATATATGTATATATCGACCAATGGGACGAATAGAATAAAGTTGGATAGAAATCCAACTTTGTCATCTTTATTCGCGTTTTCATTTTCACAATGATTACTTACCTCAAATGATTAAAGTGACACGCCTGTTCAAAAATTGATTTAGTATTGTCAAATTGATAGCCTCCATATGCAGTTATATTATATTCTCCAATAACATTAAAAAAGCTTTCCGCAGTTCTTTTCATTTGTATTATGCTCGAAGGAATTAAGTTATGTGACCGAGAACATTCATCATAAGTCAACGATAATAAGTCATCATGTAGAAGAAGAACGCTCAAAGAAGCAATACGAATTTGGAAATGAGTTATTTCTGCCGATGGATCATTTTCGATATTATCTATAAAATAAGACTCTTGTATTTATAATGAAAAAATAATGAGCCAGTAAGGGAGTGTGACTTATATGCGCAGTGTAGAGTGTAGTGTAGTGCAGAGTAGTACATTAGGTTGGCGATTGTATAATAATTAAAATAATCTTATCAGTACATATCCTGGGTGAATATGTATTATTGCTAATTAATACTCCCGTATTAGCCTAGAGAGCAAGTCGATTTCTTTTAAGACAATTTCTCTGAACTTACTTCTTCTACGAATAGAAGTGACTTCGCTTATTGAACTAACCATACTAGAACTTAAACTGGACTCCATACTACTACTGGCATGACTAACAGCGCTATCATACAAAACACTTGAAGCACTTCGGTCACATGGTTCATTGTTTATCATTGGATGAAACACATCATCAGTATCTATTTAAATGGCGAGTGTTAAAGATAGATAATTTTTCGAATTTATATTTCATATATTAGATAGGCGCTATTGCAGTATTATCATACTTTACTTACCAGTCATTCCCTTTGACCACCCGCATAGTCCCAAAAGTCCTGTAACTTCGATATTTGGGTTTACTTGATCTTGTAGATCCTGCTCAACTCGTTGATAATCCAAAGAAGTCATTAGTTTCTCCACACATTTTTGTTTTGGGGGAACATTACTGAATATAAATACAATAATTTTTTAATGATTTCGAAAAATATATGTAGATTACTTAGCTATTTTTAGAGATTTGCGTTACGGTATTTAGTGGGTGATATTCTATACAATTATTTAACACCATAGTGACAATTTTTTAAATAAACCAATAATTTAAGTCATTTTTTTTTTACATAAAAAGACTATTAGAATGTACAGTACAAGATTTTTAAAAATTCTTTTTAGAACGTAAAATAGAGTCTACACCAGAATCGACCGTTTCTTATAGCATTTTACAACGAACTTGATATTTCGTGTGTTATTTTCACAAGATTAAAAAGAAAGAAATTTATCCTGACAACCCTTAATATTGTAATTACTACTAAAACTATTTTAATTATTATTTTTTATGAGTATTTTTATTAACATTTTGTTCGATAAACATAAGATGTTTGCCACTACTTTATACATACATACACTTACCTGTTATCCTCAATATCAGGACTAGAAATACCATCTATCAGCTCCGATAATACATGTACTTGTCTAGGAGTTAAAAACATGATACAACCTCCCAAATTCACTTCTATGGATACTTTTGAACCCGACACATGCTCCGAATGTTTTAATCGAACACGGATCTGAAACAAACAACATTGAATTAAAATATTATTCATTATTAATAATCAATTGTTAATTTTATGTTTCTATATTCCTTATTATTTACTATTTGAAAAATCGTCATTTAACTGTCATTGTGCATAGCTCTTTCACTGCAAACACAAAACAAATTGTAGCGTTAGTTAAAGAGTCCGCAATCCTAAAGATTGGTTGGAAACAGCACGCCATGCCGATCTATCCTGAGCTAATCCCTTCATCTCCCTATAGCTATTCATCTCAACGTCTTCAACTATCTGACTCACATACTCCAATCTAGGCCTACCTACCCCTCTCTTTCCCTCCACTCTACCTTCTATGATCAATTGCATAATCCCCCCATGCCTAAGAATATGCCCTACTAATCTGTCTCTCCTACGTTGTAACACTCTCCAAATACTTCTCTTCTCCCCTACTAACTCTAGTACAGCTTCATTTGTTACTTTATCTTCCCAACCAATCCTCATCATCCTCCTATAACACCACATTTCAAGTGCTTCTAATCTACGCTTCTCTTCCTTTCCTATAGTCCACGCCTCACACCCGTACAGTGCTACACTCCAAACATATACCTTCAGTAATCTTTTTCTAATACCCAAGTCAATATTTGATCTTAAAATCTGTTCTTTTTCTACGAATGCCTTCCTACCCTGTGCTATCCTACACTTTATATCTACCTTGCTTCGATTATCTTTTGTGATTCTACTGCCTAAATAACAAAAATCTGACACTTCTTCGATTCTATTATTTCCTATTGTGATCCTCATTTTTCTACTGCATTCCTTTTTGTCACACCTCATCACTTTAGTTTTACCTATATTTATTTTCATGTTAAAATCCCTAGTCAATACTGCCTGCATACCATTCAATACCCTTTCTAATTTCTTTTCGCTTTCTTCCAATATAGCTATATCGTCGGCGAATCTCAGCATATATATTTTCTCTCCCTGTACATTCACACCTACACTATACTCTTCTTTTACTTTGTTTATTGCATCTTCTATATATAGATTAAATAATAACGGTGAGAGTGTACATCCCTGCCGAACTCCCTTCCCTATTTTTGCTACCTCTTCTTCCCCCTCAATTCTAACTAAGGCAGTTTGGTGTTTATATAAATTAAAAATTATTCTCCTATCCTTATAATCTATACCCGTTTCTTTTAAAATTCTAAACATTATGTCCCAATCTACATTGTCAAATGCCTTTTCTAAGTCTACAAAAGCTATGCAAGTTACCTTTCCTACCCTATTTCTTTTTTCTACTACCGTTCTTAGTGCTAGAATCGCCTCCCTCGTCCCTCTGTTTTTCCTAAAACCAAACTGATCTTCTCCTAGCCTTTCCTCTACTTTATTTTCTAATCTCCTATAAATAATCTTTAACAATATCTTCGATGCATGTGATAGTAGGCTAATGGTCCTATAGTTCTCACACAAATTAGCTCCTATTTTCTTCGGCATTGTTACTATTCTACTACGCTGAAAATCCTGTGGTACTTCTCCCTTCTCATATATTTTACAAACTAACCTGTATAATCGCTCCTGTATTTTTTCCCCTGCGTGTTTTATTAATTCGGCTGGTATCATATCAATCCCCGCTGCTTTGTTATTCCGTAAATCATTTAATGCTCTATGAAACTCTGACCTAAGTATGCTAGGACCTAAGTCATCCTCATCTATCTGTTCCACATTTTCTAGCTCCTCCATGTCCTGCCTACCTTTATATAAATCTTCAAGATACTCCTTCCATCTTCTAGCTTTTTCCTTATTTTCTGTGAGTTCCTTACCCTGCTTATCACATATAATGTTACCCTTTGGTTTTACTTTAGAAAAATGTGACTTAATTTTCCTGTAGCCCAAATCTACTTTACCTCTTCTCATATCCTCCTCAATATCCTCACAATTTCCTTTTATCCACTCTTCTTTCGCTAGCTTGCATTTCCTATTAATTAAGTTCCTTAGTTCCTTATATTTTTTCTGTCCTGCTTCTGTGTTTCCAATTTTAATTTTCCTTCTTGCTTCTATCATTTTAACTATTTCTTCCGTGATCCATTCCCTCCTACCTGCCCTTTTCTTTGTGCCTAATACTTCATTTGCTGCTGTAGTTAACCCATTTCTGATTTCCCTCCATTCGCAATCTATGTCGTTCCTAGATGTTCCATTAGCCATGATTTCTACTTTCTGCTTGTACTTTTCACATACATCAGCTAATTTTAACCTATCGACATCTACTCTGACCTGTTTAGACTTCTGTAATTTCTTGAATTTGACCTCTGAGTCCAGGACTACTAAATTATGGTCACTATCAATATCTGCTCCAGGGTAACTCTTACAATTCTTAATCTGGTTCCTAAACCTCTCTTTAACCAGTATGTAATCTATCTGATACCTCCCTATATCTCCTGGCATTTTCCACGTATATATCCTGCGCTTGTGATTCTGAAAAAGCGTGTTTGCTACCACTAGCTTATTCCTAATACAAAACTCTACCAATCTATCCCCTCTATCATTACGTGTTCCTATTCCATATTCTCCTACTATTGAAACTTCCTTTCCCTTACCTACTACGGCATTCCAATCTCCGGTTACAATTAGATTATCCTGTCCTTTAACGTTTGCTAACCTAGATTCAATCTCCTCATAAATGGATTCTACCTCCTCATCATCGTGACTTGAAGTTGGCATATATACTTGCACTATAACTGTGTCCGTTGGCTTCGTGTCTAATCTAATAGTTATAATTCTATCACTAACTTGGCAATAACTCTTTACTCTACATCCCAACTTTCTATTCATTATAAAACCTACACCGGTATGCCCATTATCTGATGCTGTGGTTATTAATCTGTATTCTCCTGACCACGTATCTACTTGATCTTTCCTCCTAACTTCACTAATCCCTACAATATCCAGTCTAAGTCTCTCCATTTCTAATTTCAAATTCTCTAACTTTCCTATCCTATTCAAACTGCGTATATTCCACGCTCCGACTCGTAGAATTGTAGCGAACTAGGTAAATGAAATAGGTGTATTATTTGTCCGATTGTTGAACTACTGAAGAAGGTAGTATGGCCTTCGAAATACCACAGGATTTTCAGAACAGTAGAATAGTGACAATGACGACCAAGGCAGGAGCTAAGTTACGTGAGAACTATAGGACCATCAGTCTAATATCGTATGCATCGAAGATTACGGATTATTTATAGGTGGATAGAAAATAAAGTAGAAGAAAGGCTAGGAGAAGACCAGTTTGGATTTAGGAAGAACAGAGGGAAGTTAGAGAGAAGTTATTTTAGCGCTAATAAGGGTAGTAGAAAAAAGAATGATAGTAAAAAAAACCTATTTACATAGGTTTCGTAGATTTGGAAACAGCATTCGATAATTTGACTTAGTTAGAATTGAGGAGGAAGAAGAGATAGCAAGAATGGGAAAGGGAATCAGGCAGAGATGTACACTTTCACTGTTATTATTTAATCTATATACAGAAGATGCAATAAATAAGGTTAAAAGAGTGTATAGTGTAGGTGAGAAAATTCAGACAGGAAATATATATATGGAAGTTCGCCGACGATATAGCTATATTAGAATTAAGGGAGCGGAATTTAGAGCAGGTATTGAGTGGTATGCAGGAGTAATAAATAGGAATATAACATCAAATAAATATAAGCAAAACCGAAGCGAGGCCTCAATAAAAAAAAAACCTGTCTTTATCTATTGATAAAGAATTTAGAGGCATATTGCTTAATAGTATGAATGTATGACAGTACGTACATGTACTCGTAAGCAATGTTAAATATGATCATAATATGAAACGCAGTCGAACTTAATGGTGTTAACATTAATTAAGGTACAAAAACACTAACTTCTTGTTTTCCCGTTAGTTTCCCGAAGATAATCTCGTGCCGGCCGTCACTGTGGTCATTATTCTCCAAGTTCTCAGAATCATTATCTTTTTCATTACCATCTGAATTGATAAGTTTTTCTATCGAGTCCATTTCTGGCTTCCGCAGCATACCGCCTAACTCATTACATTGTTGTTGCTCAATTATTATGGATCGGCTGAACGTACGCGCCGTGCTGGGGAACTCCACAGTATGTAATGTAACATTATCCAAGTGTATACGTTTGGTGGTAAAAGAAGAAATTACATATGCCCTCCCTTGATCCTGTGGAAGGGGTTCATCATCTACAGAAGGATCTGAACTGGCTTCGTCCAAATAATCGATGCTAGAAATAATTAAATAATGGATTTTAATAAAAAGTTGTTCCACTCTTTTGCATTTTATATAATACACATGCGTTTTATAAGCGATAAATAGTATTTGCAAATAAAATCTGCATTGGAGGAGCTTGGAGTTTGCAGAATATGTGACGAGGGAGATAATAAACACAAATAATCAAAATCAACTGGGTGGTTATATGAAGGCTAAACCTTCATTTTCAGTAATCAAAAATTCATTTGATTCACTATATATCACTTATTATCTCAGAAGTAATGAAACTATATTATTTATTGATTTGTGTACTACTAATGTTGAACGAAATGCACTTATAGATCATAAACGGTTTTTAGTTATGCATTTTCAGTGATAAATAATTACTTACCCCCAGTTGTGATCGAAACGTTTGCGTATTTATTATATATTTCCCAAAAGAGTAGGATACAACTATTTATCACCGTATTGGCGATTTTACATCTCTATATTACGTTTAAACTTAATTAAACTTACGTTCCAATATGAATTTGTATAGCGACGCCTGTGAGACAATTTTTCGGAACATGCTCTATTTGTATCGTTGTATCAATAAATTTGATCTTAACTCTTGTTAACACTAAAAATCAAAGTAAGTTATTATCCAACCGATTGAAGAAGTATAAATTAATAATAAATATTTGTAGTTATAATATATATACATATATACTTATATATTTCATTATACATGTACTTATATATTTTATTGTTAATAATATTGCAAAATGGTATTTAATAAGTCAAAGCAGATTTGTAAAATTACCTGAATCAATAGTTTGTGCAAATTTCTCAATGCCTTCAAAAGGTTGCGAATCGTTCACATTTGGTTCCTGTTGGATATAATCTTTAGCTAACTGCATTGAACTTGTCATCGAAGACCACATGGATTCAAAAACTGAAGTTGCTTCAGAAGAAATAAAATTAAATAGTTTTAGCTATATGAGGAATAGAACAATAAACAAATATGTGTTTTGCGATATTCTGTTTAAGTTAGTGTATTAAATAATACAATTCCTACAGAAATTATCTGGTCAGTCAGAATAATCAAAATCTGAATTATATCTTTCTTTATTTAAAATTTTAAAAATGTATTAAAAGCAATAACGATAGTATCAAATGACTGATATTAGTGATAATTATATTTGGTTAGTCAGGCAAAGTTAATCCTTCATAGCAATTAATGATTTGATATTCTCATTGTATATTCAATATGAAATAGTTTAAAAAAATTTAGAGAGCAATACACTAAAGAAAGAAAAAATATTGTAAAGAACCTGTATATTTGCATAAGTTATTAAAGTACCAGATTCATGCCGCTGTTTTGGTTGGACAGTCAGTTTTAATCCTGTCACCTCCAGACTGGTAGAATCACTCAATAACGATGTCCATGGCACGGAAACATGCAATTGTTCCAAATAGCCATCTACGAATTCCATTGGCCAGTTCTGCTTTTCCCCCAAATCGTTGAGAGCCTAGTATAGATACATCGATTATTATTTATTATATTTGTTTGTGTTAAAAGTACTGAAAAAATAGAAAAAATATTACCAAATGTACGCAAGTAATAATAATTCGTGGGTTGCTAAAGGAAACTTAAAGGAAAATTTCGTCGATTAAATAAATCGAATATACAGAAAGAAACCGCGCCCGAATAAATGTATTAAATAAAACTTTGATCCATGAATGTATACTTTCATAAAGCATTCAGAATAATTATGAATACCCTCAAGTAATTTAGTACACTAATTTCAATAGGATGACCTGAATCAAAAATATGCTCGGCTACATAAAATTGTAAATATAAAATTTTAAATATCAATCAAATAGGATTTTTTGGGACAGTGATAAGATAACTGATTTTTTGGCAGATTTCGGCCACATACGCTATATAAATCTAATATTCGCTAAGATACCCTAAATGTGGGTAATTTTAAATTCTGCCGACTCCCTTTTTGTATGAAATTGTCGTATTTATGAATCATAATCTGAGCATACACAACACGGATTAAATGTACACTATGTCTAGAATTATAATCCTTTATATTTAGAGCAGTCCATTGTTTTCGACAACATGTTTTAAAAACCGTATTCATTTTCTGTTGTTACTCTTACCAAGGACCCTATAAAGAATGGAATAGTAGGTACTATTATTTGGTAAAATTATAAATAAATTCAGTATACTCAAGCGCCTATAAATAATAAACCAAAATTGCATTATTAAAACATTATAATCCAACAATAGAAATTTTGTTAGTTATTGAAATCTTACTTGTACGTCAAGGCTGACATTCCGCACAATTCCAGTGCCATTGTATACGTCCAGAGATAGTTGGTCCAAAGTAAGCTTTTCTTCGAAGAATTTCCCGAGATATCTTTGCAGTAGGTATATGCACATTTTCTTTTTCACATACTCGGATATTGGTATAAGACCAGGAATGGGAATATACCACGGCATTTTACTTTCAAATAAAAAAATAATTGTCAAACGAATATATAAACTGGCACTTTTAACACATCCTCGTACATTTGTTTTAAGTCGTAATTTTCTATATATGTTCTTTATTAACCATTTGCTGCTATTCAAACAGCTGTTTTTGTTATTGTGTCAGACCGAATATTCTGTCAAACAAAGAGCGAAGTAAAAACGATCTAGGAAACTGTATAAAGTTGTTCTTCTACCCAATGCTGTACAACGGTAACGAATATTATTCATAGGTAGCGCTGCAACCGTAATGTAGAAGGGATTTAAAATTCAAGGCTAGGAATTATACTGGTTGTTTCAAAAAATCACAACGCAAAGCGTTTATATGCTAGTTGTTCATGTCGAAAGCTAATCCACCATCTTCAGTAGCACAACAATCAGACAAATTATATCTATATACAGCTACAATATCTATAATTGGAAACTAAGATAGAAAATGCATGTTTTATGTTATACTGCATTTGGACCTTTGCATTTTATAATAATATGAAATAGTTTGCTATAAAACAAACCATTACAATCTAATTACAATTGTCGCAAGCATTTTTCAATTTTTGAATTCATATCGATAGAGCCCAATGATTCTCATTGTCTATCCTAAACTTTAAGTGTTAGAATATTGATCAAACTATTTAGATTTAGACAACTACATCCGATGTAAATATTGAGTTTTTAAAGTAAGCCCGAGCTACAAAAATAATATAATCAGCAAGATTTTTTTATAGTAAGTGCAATTTGGTTTATAAACTATAAATTGGTAGTTCTGAAATGATATTGTAAGGTAGTGGGTAGACCTATTTGGCGTTTCGAGACCATTTATTGCAACCCTAATCGATAGTAAATTTATATGTATAAATTAACTGTCTATAGAAGATATATTGCATAAGCCATACGCTGTTGATGACGCATAAGAACTACTGTCTCAACTAATGTTAACTTTAACAAATAGATTTGATTAACTAATACATTTTTACTAAAATATAACGAAATAATATTCGAAACTGATTTAAATTACATTAGATTACCAAAAATAACCACGTAGTAATTAATTTAAAGCTAAATATTAAAAAATACACGACCTGCAACATTAAAATGTACTCATTTTTGACCGCTTTCAGTATAATATGTCCTAATCGGTTATCCGACTATAGTTTTAAGAACAGTGAAGAGTTAAGAACTTATACCTAAATTACTATAAATTACTCATCTTGTTGAAGTATTTAAAAATAAAGTTCGTGTCGATTTATTTTGCTATATATTATCGCATTGGGGTGTCTGCACAGGGTGTTACGTCAGCATGCGCAACATATCAAACTATTATATTGTGTACCTGTTCAAATGTTGGCTTGCTTAATTAATTTTCTGTAAAATAAATATAAAATCTGCCATAAATCTTTGGTGTAATAATTTTGGAGAAAGAAAAAAAACCATTAACGAAATCATCAAATAAACAACATATATCAATGAATGAAACATTTTTGAAATACTTTCAATACAATCTGAACCCTCGCATACTAAAATACTTCAAAAAGACAAAGTAAATGAAGCGCAATCTTATATCCCTATAGGAAACCATGAGTATTGATGCAGAAAAATTTGTATCTTCCGAGAAAGGTGTTCATTTTGAAGAAGGCCGAGAAGAAAACGAATTCGGCGCGGACGAAACTTCTAAAAAGAGTGATGATAAAACGGAAAATACCACAGAAATCGAGAACACAATAGACAGTGGTGATAACGATGAAGTACCAGCTGAAGACCAGACTGATGCTGAGGAACAAAACGAAGAAAATGGAGAAAGTGTAGCGGAGGACGTTGAAGAATTAAAGATATCAATATTCGATATACTGGATAAACCACGTGACTTGCCATCACCTGTGCAAATCACTGAAACTGCCATCAAGCAAAAGGAGCGTGAATTAGGTCTGATACGATTATGTTGGCCAGACAAAGAGGATATAAGTTACGAAAATGTATTTCACAGTGTTCCCGCTAGCTACAGAGTTAACAATTCCAAAGAAAAGTACATTTTACTGCAAGCTGAAAATTTCCGCAGGCAATTTAGACATCGTTATTATAATCGAAAACCATTGCTTCTAATAAGTGACAATGCAGCAGGTCAACAGGTATATACTACGCTAAATTGTCGACATATATGTATTCTATTTTTGTTACAATTATTATATGATCTTTTTATACAAATTATGATTTTTAATTTATATAAACACCAAACTGCCTTAGTTAGAATTGAGGGGGAAGAAGAGGTAGCAAAAATAGGGAAGGGAGTTCGGCAGGGATGTACACTCTCACCGTTATTATTTAATCTATATATAGAAGATGCAATAAACAAAGTAAAAGAAGAGTATAGTGTAGGTGTGAATGTACAGGGAGAGAAAATATATATGCTGAGATTCGCCGACGATATAGCTATATTGGAAGAAAGCGAAAAGAATTTAGAAATGGTATTGAATGGTATGCAGGCAGTATTGACTAGGGATTTTAACATGAAAATAAATATAGGTAAAACTAAAGTGATGAGGTGTGACAAAAAGGAATGCAGTAGAAAAATGAGGATCACAATAGGAGATAATAGAATCGAAGAAGTGTCAGATTTTTGTTATTTAGGCAGTAGAATCACAAAAGATAATCGAAGCAAGGTAGATATAAAGTGTAGGATAGCACAGGGTAGGAAGGCATTCGTAGAAAAAGAACAGATTTTAAGATCAAATATTGACTTGGGTATTAGAAAAAGATTACTGAAGGTATATGTTTGGAGTATAGCACTGTACGGGTGTGAGGCGTGGACTATAGGAAAGGAAGAGAAGCGTAGATTACAAGCATTCGAAATGTGGTGTTATAGGAGGATGATGAGGATTGGTTGGGAAGATAAAGTAACAAATGAAGTTGTACTAGAGTTAGTAGGGGAGAAGAGAAGTATTTGGAGAGTGTTACAGCGTAGGAGAGACAGATTAGTAGGGCATATTCTTAGGCATGGGGGGATTATGCAATTGATCATAGAAGGTAGAGTGGAGGGAAAGAGAGGGGTAGGTAGGCCTAGATTGGAGTATGTGAGTCAGATAGTTGAAGACGTTGAGATGAATAGCTATAGGGAGATGAAGGGATTAGCTCAGGATAGATCGGCATGGCGTGCTGTTTCCAACCAATCTTTAGGATTGCGGACTCTTTAACTAATGATGTGTTAAATAATTGTATAGAATATCACCCAAATACCGTAACTATGCGCATTTCGAAAGCTATGCCCACATCCTCAGTGGCACTAAATAAAATACCTCTGACACTAATCGTGATTGCTATACAATTGTATAGCAATTTTATTTCGTTTTTATCTCTGTTTTCTATACTTGTATAATGTAGAGTTCATAAAACGCGATTATTATATAGTAAACTATATTATCCATTCAAGACGGCGTTAGACATAACATGTATCAATCGTCTGAATCAAGTTGCAATTTTAGAAATAAATTTTCGATTTGCGGCACAGGCGGTTATAAAACATTTTAATTTATAACATTGTCATTTTAATGTTGCAAAGTAACTTTTATTAGAAAATGGTTTGCACTGCAATTCGCCCCACGACTATGCCGCATACGGAAATACAGACATGGGAATCTTGTTCAAGTTTTGTGGCTGATCACCTGGTTTATGAACCTTTAGTCAATCCTACATTAATAGTAAGTTTTTATTGCCCAATTTTTTTGCAAAACTTAAAACCCGTATTGCACTTTTCCTTTAATTTCAAGAACTTCGCTATGATCTTACAAATTGTGCACTTCACGCATTAACTTTAAGTGCAATTAAATAAATTGAAATATTACAATACTTATTTAGAATTAAGAATGAGTAAGAAAAAACAACAATGTTTATAATTTATACCAAACATATATATAAGGAAATATAATTTCGTACGGTTCACCAACACACTTTATCACTAAATAAATGTTAGTACTGTATATGTAATGTATATTATACTGCATCGTTTACGAGCCGTTGTGATTCATGAACGGTTTAGTACACGACGGGTTTAGGACCTAGTACAAGTATACCGTTCATAGTTCACGTACTAGGTTATAGTGACCTATAGGTCGTTGCAAAACATCGTCATCATCATTTGATTGAACCGTTCAGATAGAACGGTTCAGCGAGTGAACTACACATCGCTAGTTGACAAGGCGTAAAAATGTAACAAATTACAAGTGCAACTAAAAGCAGGCTTAAATATTGAAAAATCGACTAGTACGCCAACGTGCATCAACTTACCAATGTGCATTCTGAACTATCAAAGCATGTCAAAGGAGTTATATTTAACACACCTACTGTTGAGGTTCGCATATGCCTCGCCAGTTTATCACATGATACTGACGATTACGTGGCAACATTGGCAGTACTACTCTCAAGTGTGCGAATTGGTTTCAATTTGATTCTACGTTATCACGCACTCTTCTGGTACTATGGAATCAAGCACTATCCTTTAGCTGTGGAACATGAATAGGTATACCAGCGCAATGAAGTCTTAATAGTGTTATAAAAGTTACATACTTACTAGCTGTTGGAAATGTTGGTTCTGCATTTATATTTTTGATGCAGGGTACTCTTTTAAGCCTTGAAAATTCACTATTTCATGACAATATAGATACTAGTATACCAGTCATTTAAAATTATCTTTATAAACGTGTATTGAATATGTGGACTTGTATCCATTCGAAATTAGACAAAAATGTTTTTTATGCAAATATCTTTGTGATAAAATACCTAATATAGTCTAATTATTGCATTTTTGTTTGCTTTAATTTCTTTTATTCGACATTTTGTGTGAAGACGCCCATGGATACATAAGATCCATTTTTTTTATTAAGACACTCGGCATATATATGCGTTTAGGATAAAAGGAACCCAAAAGGAACACACCACGTGATCGTGATGCCATAACTATGCCAATAACTTTCCTACATTCCATATGTCGAGCTAAACTGCTTTGCCACTTGCTTTAACAATTTACTTGCATTTCGGTAATCGTATTTTATTGAATAGATAACGCTTTTGTAGCTTATCATAAAATATCACATGAAAGCAAATCGATCTGTGGTTCGAAATTAATAAATTAGTAAATTAACCATCGAAGTCAGTAGTCAAGGATAGAGTCTACCACTTGACCTCGGTTCCAAACGATGGAGTCTACCACTTGACCTCGGTTCCAAACATTTTATTAGATTATACAAAATCGAAAGGAGATGGTTATAATTGGAATAAATGCAACTAAAGAATGGATGTTATGTCGCCAATTTAGTTCACGCATTCGCTTTAATTTAAGGGTAAGATGGGTGGCTTAGGGAAAAGATGAGAATTGCGGTGGTGAACGTTCGCACGAAGACACTCGGGGGTGGGGGGGTGGAGGGTTATGCGTGTGTACGAAATGCATACCTATTATGTGTCACGTGAAGTTGCTACATAGTATATACCTATAGCCCCTCTTCACCCACCAACCTCGAGGACGACGGGCTGTGTTCGTTCGGTCCGTGCCTTCGTCGCCGGTCGCGAATCCATCATAATCATCGCTGTATGAATGTGACATATGGCTGTGCGTACGCGTATAACACGTAGGTATAGGCGAGCGCAAGAGTGCTGGCGACGGTCTTCGTTGATTCGCACTAGTGATATGATGTAGGCTGCAGCGGGGGAACTATCGGGTCGGTGGGTGCCACGTTGGAACCGTTACGTTCTCTATGTATATTGCATAGTTGGTGGTTTGGGTGTTTGCGAGACCATCGAGGGCGAGGGGGTGAGGGTGGGCTATCTCAAGCGATGTCATCCGCGACTGGAACTCGCGGTCCTCGCCTGCCACGTCACCCCCCTGGTCACCAAAGTAACCCTTATGTGCACTATCCTACTATAGCTAGGGGGCTAGGCAGTAGCAAACCCTGCGAATTCCCAATATACTACGTGTGTGTGTGTACATGTGTGTTGTGTGAGGATGTAGATGTGTATGTAGTATATACATGTATATATGTATATAAGGATGTGTTTGTGACCGTCGCGTCTACAAGTAGCGGGACACTGCCACGATGTTAGAGATGAGTTTAGCTATTAAAAACTATTAAAGACTAATAGTTTCAGTCAATGTTATATCCTAGTACATTCAGATATACGAATCATAACTTTACTCCTTGTAGTAACTTTCTTTGACTTATATATAATAAAGGTCTCGCTCGATGATGCTTGACTTTTCAATTTCATCGCTTCTATACAAGATTTTGTGCAGCACAAAGTTAAAAGAGTGAAATGGGTGGAATTAAATGTGCGATTGTAATTTCGAGATCGGCATTGCCGTTGGGATACAATGTGTATCTATCTTCTACTTAGCTCATTGTGCCATTTCAATTTATTTGAAATTTACGCTCGCCAAAGTTTGAAGCGAAAACGACTTTTTATGTTATATTTATAAGATAAATAATACCAGATTTTCTTCGTATATCGCGCAGTATATTTTACGATGGAGATTGAATAAAAGGTCTCGTTTTATTCGTGGATTTCCAGAAAAAAAAAGGGACTCCATTTAGAAATATGTATAATTAATTAGCTATTTTATGGTCTCACATCGGTGTACCATATCCATATTTTTTAAGAAATCTTAATAACTTTCCAAAACTGACAACTTAGCATGAAAAGTGGAATATGCTATCCTCTATTTTTGTAATTAAATCTGATTGCAAATAATATATATACTTAAGTGAATTGAACAATGCAAGATTTAGCAATATATTTTAGGAGTACTCATTGATTTCCATTTTAGTTACGATTATAATCCAAATTAATAAAAGAACACAACAGAACTTTAAAAGTACAAACTTGAATTGGTCTTGTTATTATTTACCTTCATTGAATCCGTAGGGATAACGACCTATTAAAATATATTATTGTATATATACATTAAGTAATATATAAAATAACTTTTAACATGCATTTGTGTGAATTTTGCGATTTTTGCTGCAACTTGGAAATTCAATTAAATACCTAGTGCTAGACCGTAGCTAGAACAATATCAAAAATGGTAAATTTTCGCCATCCTCTACTTATAATGATATATGTATTATATTATTTGATAGAAAATGTTTCATAAACTTGAAAAAAACGTAGCTGTTAAAAACGATAAAAATGGAATTGTTGCAAAATTACAACCACTGAATGGCAATACCTTAATATTATTACAACAACTACCCTAATCACATATACATAATAAATACAATATATATGATGTTATGAGATAAAGTAAAGAGTTGTTCGCATCTCTAAGCTCCATTATGGCACTACCCGGCTATGGCGAATATACACACGTGGTTCAGTGCGAAGCAGAATTATATAGAGTACTGGCACCAGCGAACAGGCAACCGGCATCAGGGTGCCTCGCATTGCCAAATGTCGTCGAACGCTAAACCGCAGCTCCACTATATCTTCACCGTCCACATGCCTGCCCGTCATCATGTCCTGTCAGCAGTCAGGCAGCATCGTAGACGGTACTTGCAGCTGTTGTGCCATATGTATAAGACTAGGTACCTACAGCGCGTCAGACTGTCCGTCCCGTGACTACCCCGCGTTATCGCCTTTCTCTCATTGCGCCGTGTTCGCACAGGGTAGACAGAATCACAATCTATAACCGCCGGTGTAGTTTTGGCCCCAGTCGCGTTTGTGAGCGTGCATCGTTGCCAGCCATATACCTAACTTGTCCTTTTTAGTTGCCCTGTGCTGTTTTCGTTCTGCGTGTCCGGTCGCCAACCATCCGACCGCTGGCCAACCGTCACCACCTCGCTACTCGGCTGTTCTCCTCCGGACGCTATCGATCCACTGGACAAAGGAACTGACCACCGGCAGGAGTAGAAGCAGCAGTGGACCGAAGACATACCTAGTTCTGGTGCCGTCCGGACTGGATGTATGTAGCTGCGATCGCACTGTACGCGTACGTGTATGCTGAACCGCTCCACCGTTTCAGCGTCGTAATCTATAAATGCAACCCTGTGACGCTAACTAAAAGTAATAACGGGGCATCGAAACAAATCGACATTAGCTCGATTAAGTAATCGAGACGCGCGCATGCGTCTAGCGAAAAACTCACCGCATTCGTCAAAAGTTTTGCGCTGTAGTAGCATGAGTGAA
The DNA here is from genome assembly GCA_947310635.1 of Leptodirus hochenwartii. Taxonomy (NCBI): domain Eukaryota; kingdom Metazoa; phylum Arthropoda; class Insecta; order Coleoptera; family Leiodidae; genus Leptodirus; species Leptodirus hochenwartii. The sequence goes on along the minus strand of OX371182.1, from coordinate 3,380,286 downwards.
TATACCATACAAGTCGTATTGTTAGTCTGCTCTATATAGGGTACATGTGACTGCTAACTTTTTATTACTACGTGCGCGCGTGTTTACTACAAACTCTTTAAAACCACGTGGGCCATTCATGGCAATTATATCACTATAACAATAGGCAACAATCACCTCACTCACCCATCGATAATCAACGTTTTTTTTTCGTAACGTACATAGATTTATAAAAATGTCTTCAAATAAAGCGGGTAAAAGGCCTTTGCGATCGTTAACTGCTCACGAAAAGCTAGATGCAATCCGACGTGTTCATGATGGTGAAAGTAAAGCATCGGTGGCCCGCGACATCGGGGTGCCAGAGTCAACATTACGTGGTTGGTGCAAAAACGAAGATAAAATATCGTACCTATCCAGACAATCCAGTCCAGAAACCGATGAATCTTCACTGCCATCGTACGAACCAAAGGAGAAGAAACCAAAGCTAGAAGAAGCCACTATCAAAATGGCAATTACACCTACCACCGGTGTGATAGCCCCATTTAATTTGAGCGTGAAAAAACCATCGACATTCGCGCCACCAAATGATGATACCATCAAATATCCAATTGAAAAGAATATAGTGGATAGTACCAATATTCCATCGTCTACCTCAACAACCATTCCAATGAATCTGACTACGTCGTCATCCCTCGCGGATACATCTTCAAAATCGAACGTTACCAACGGTTGCACATCAGCGATGAGTGAACGTGAGAAAAATCGAGCGGAGCTAGCTCGATTAAGTGTAGAGCTCGGCTTGAATAGACCGGAAATGTTTTTAACCGGAGGTAGTTCAAGCATTGGAAGTGTCGCAGATTTGTCCGCCAATATAGGTCTATTAGCTCACCAGTGGAACAACATATTAATGCAGCAACATGTTAGCAAATCATCTGCAACTACCGCACCCAACAAGCCTAAGCAATTGAAAGTCGATGCAACTACCAGCGCAACGATAAACCAATTGTTAAATTATACCAAATTATTAGATGGTAGAAAGTTACCTAAGGTAGATCCACCTAAATCTGTAGAGGATAGTGTGTGGTGTTGGCTGAAAACTCAGCAAGCCATGCTCGGTCTTGGTCAGAATATACAATTTGAAGCAGTGAATAGCAACATTACCCCATCATCCTCGATGCCCACCAATGTCAACGCTTCCAATCCAATACAATCGACAACTAAACCGAAAAGTCCACCGCCATCAATGCCACTAAAATCTTCCGTTGGCGGGCTTGACTTGAACAACAGCTCTTGGTTTTGGAAATGGTATAAGCAGTACACGAACCAACTGCAGAATGCACTAATCGCCGCCACTCCCACAAACAAACCGATCCTGTACCAACAACTCACAAAAATGAATAGCGAGAACTTGGAAACGGGCGATGAAGCTGAAAAGGTGATCGCCAATAAAAGTGGGGTGGCCATAGCTACATCCGTGGCAGAAGTGTCTTCGGCAAATAGCAATAGATCCAGATCGGTTTTGGACAATATCTTATTGAATAACAACAACGTTTCCTCGCAGAAACAGAAGGATGGCAAGGAGGACTATCTGAATCAAAGTGAAGCATTGGAACATGGCGAGAAATTCTTAAGATGGCTGGAATGTTGTAGTGAGCCATCGGTGACTGCTATGCAAATAATGCAGTTCCGAAGTTTAATAAATAACATAAAATCGGGTTCCGATCGCAAAAATGGCGAACAGAAAACCAAAGTGCGCAGGAAATGAACATATGGGATGGGACCCGTATCTGGAGTAAATCCTAAAGTGATTGGTGTGTTTAGAATTACGTAATCCTCCCGGTGAATATCGTTTCATTTAATTGTCTCATTTTCACATTATTTCAAGTGCCACTTATCCACGTACAACTTGTTGAATGATGTAGGTATATTTCTCCTTTTAATCGCACGAACTGAACTTATTTCAAATTTCACTATTTGATTCAACGAACCTCAGCATCAATTTACTTTTAAAACGAACGTCAAGACATACGGATTGCTATTTTAATATCTGTATGTAATAATTGATTAATCAAATTTGTAATAATAAAAGAATGAACATTTTTTGAAAATGCTGCATAGGAAGTCGTAGAAAATGTTATTTAGTTGTGGATGTAACATCAAATATATACATGTTTCGACGATCGTAGTATAAAGAGTTTCCATGGACCAATGAAATTAACATTTTCAGTTACCAGTTCATCAAGAACGTGGTTTTAGTATTATCTAATTTCACGGTAAAAGTTATTGTTTCGATATTATTTTTTTTGTATTAAATAAACGTGCAAATTCGACGTATGCAAATACATAAAATACTTTTGGAAATGAGATAACTGTTTAGATGAAAGTTTTATAAATCGTGTGAGGAAATAAGCCCAAATTGTAATATAGATAATTATAGTTAAGATTCTTCCTATATGTAGTTTATGTACAAATTTTATAATACATATTATTCGAATAGGGTGCCATATCGTATATATCTTGTTAGATCGATTAGTTATTATTCATTTCTGTATTACAGGGTCATCCAAAACTATCATGCACTATGATGTTACCATTTTTTATAACACTAGCTTATAATATTAATTTTAAATATGAACATATATGGAGGAAAGGATAATAATTACATGAATTAACTAACACTTAACACAACGGTTTAGATTAATACTAGAATTTGTTTTCAGGACAGGCCGTTTTTTTGCTATCAAAAAAGTTGAGGTTGTGCTAAATAGATTTACATTTTTTGTTTGCGAGTGATTTAAATGATGTTCATTTTACAATTTGGTAATGAAATGATTGTTCTCCTTTTCTCATTATATATTAAAATTTAGACTATTAGCATGGTCGATATTCCATGTTAAACATTAACTGTAAAATAGACTGTCCTGAAATAATATTCAATAAGTGAAAAATTTCGATTGTATAATTTTATTATTTTCAGCGGCAGTCGTACATATACCGAATATTATTTTGTGCCAAACTAATGTGTAGCTTAAAATGCATTTATTTTTTTTTGTGCGAAAGTGCCCAAATACATGTGCATATTTCCAAACGGAAAAAGTTCCTACTATTATTCTCCTTTAATGGTACGTACTGTTAATAAAACTGTCGTGTTTTACAAGATCTTCGAAAGTTCACATTTTGGATTAATCAATTTACCAGTTAAAAACGATTGAAAAATCTAAAACACTCATTCTATATATCAATATTTGTAATAATGTATTTTGGGTAAATTTGAAACGTAAATACTTTTTGACCACCAAGTGGACGTCAAATCACAGATTATTTTGAAGTCTATAAAACAATTGCTTAACAAACAGATTTTAATAACAGTATACTTGATTTATAATATTGACCCATAAGAAATAGTGGATAGGCTGAATTAAAAAAAAAAAAATAGTTCTGGTATGGGAGAATATGATTTTAAATAGCTTATTCACGATAACTGAGTTAATTCAGGTACGGAGATTTTTATGCTCCTGTATATTCTATATAACAAGAAAGGACATCATTTGGCAAGAGGTTTTTTTTTTTGCTTTACTCAGGATTAGTTAGTTAAAGAGTCCGCAATCCTAAAGATTGGTTGGAAACAGCACGCCATGCCGATCTATCCTGAGCTAATCCCTTCATCTCCCTATAGCTATTCATCTCAACGTCTTCAACTATCTGACTCACATACTCCAATCTAGGCCTACCTACCCCTCTCTTTCCCTCCACTCTACCTTCTATGATCAATTGCATAATCCCCCCATGCCTAAGAATATGCCCTACTAATCTGTCTCTCCTACGTTGTAACACTCTCCAAATACTTCTCTTCTCCCCTACTAACTCTAGTACAGCTTCATTTGTTACTTTATCTTCCCAACCAATCCTCATCATCCTCCTATAACACCACATTTCAAGTGCTTCTAATCTACGCTTCTCTTCCTTTCCTATAGTCCACGCCTCACACCCGTACAGTGCTACACTCCAAACATATACCTTCAGTAATCTTTTTCTAATACCCAAGTCAATATTTGATCTTAAAATCTGTTCTTTTTCTACGAATGCCTTCCTACCCTGTGCTATCCTACACTTTATATCTACCTTGCTTCGATTATCTTTTGTGATTCTACTGCCTAAATAACAAAAATCTGACACTTCTTCGATTCTATTATCTCCTATTGTGATCCTCATTTTTCTACTGCATTCCTTTTTGTCACACCTCATCACTTTAGTTTTACCTATATTTATTTTCATGTTAAAATCCCTAGTCAATACTGCCTGCATACCATTCAATACCCTTTCTAAATTCTTTTCGCTTTCTTCCAATATAGCTATATCGTCGGCGAATCTCAGCATATATATTTTCTCTCCCTGTACATTCACACCTACACTATACTCTTCTTTTACTTTGTTTATTGCATCTTCTATATATAGATTAAATAATAACGGTGAGAGTGTACATCCCTGCCGAACTCCCTTCCCTATTTTTGCTACCTCTTCTTCCCCCTCAATTCTAACTAAGGCAGTTTGGTGTTTATATAAATTAAAAATTATTCTCCTATCCTTATAATCTATACCCGTTTCTTTTAAAATTCTAAACATTATGTCCCAATCTACATTATCAAATGCCTTTTCTAAATCTACAAAAGCTATGCAAGTTACCTTTCCTACCCTCTTTCTTTTTTCTACTACCGTTCTTAGTGCTAGAATCGCCTCTCTCGTCCCTCTGTTTTTCCTAAAACCAAACTGATCTTCTCCTAGCCTTTCCTCTACTTTATTTTCTAATCTCCTATAAATAATCTTTAACAATATCTTCGATGCATGCACTCAGGATTAAAGGTATAATATTTTGCATTGAAATCTATGTAACAAATTAAATTTAAATATATAGTACACCCCTGCAATTTGCGATTTACAAAATGATATTTGCCAATTAAATAAATAGAACATTGTTGAAAAGTTCAATTAAAAAATGTTAGGCTATGGAATTGCACGCCGCTGTTCCGTTATGTAAAATTAAACTATTATCGGAAGATGTTTAAATTCAATAATCGTAAAAAGATCCTTAGTTTATATGTCCTATACGTCACGAAACAATAAAATGATTAGGCGAGATGTGAAATTGAAAATACGATATAAACAATTTAATCGATATAATTTGTTATTTTTCTACGATTATTTTCATTTTCATGCCAAACCCCAGTTAAATTGTTATTCTATACAATTATTTCTTAATCACCAATAAACCAAAGTAGGAAAAGTAACCAATATTACACAATATCATCAAATATCAGAAACCAGGTTCCAAAAAGAATAATTACTTTCTTTCCGAGTGTAAAGTGTGAATATTGTATATATTGTGATCTCAACTTTTCCTGAGGAATGCCAAAGTGTTAAGAAGAATATAACAGAAGAAAACATCACACGTCAAATCATTTTAAAATGTCATATTCATAATATATATATATGTGAAAACCATTTATGAATTTAGTGTACTTATTGCATGATTCTATCATTCTTGATATTTTTATAAAAAAAAATGCAACATTTGTTAAAAAGTATGTATTAATAATTAACATCTGCATTAACATAAAATGCGCTTCTTTCGTAAAATTTATAAAATGAAACACTTCCTAAAAATTGGGTAAGTAAAAAAATATAAGCTCTACAGTGAAATGATATCGCTAATTTAATTTAGAGAAATGTTATTAAATTATATTGAAAGAAACTATAAAATATTTTAATTCATATTGGAGATAGCAGAAATTAAACAAAAGCACGGTGTATTTTTTTTTAATTTGGGTTATATAAAAATCCATTAATTTAAAAAGATAGTTTGTCATTGAAAATTTGTATGATTGATAGTCGAATGCAAAAATATACAAATCATTTACAAAAAATGAAATTTACTCTCATTTTATTGAACTTAAACGTAATAAAATTCGATTAAACCGTAACAAAGAATATAAAGTCATTTAAGCAAAAATAAAATTAATTAAATATTAAGAAAAATGAGATTATAACTTTATCAAATTAACTACTGCGATAATAAACAATTGTATAGAAATATATCAAAAAATGTATCAAAAGTTTTATAAACTGGATGCGCATTTCGAAAATTCAGTAGTCAATACCAATAAGCAGACAAAAAATATAGTTTACCAAACTTTGGGACCGTTTTTCTTAAAGCAGCTTATTGTTTAAGAAAAAAAACTAGTTTACAAATTGTTTCGAAACATGAAATTTTAACTGTCAAATTTGAACAAAATATATTTAAATTTCGGAACAATTTGAGCTTTTATACCGGCAAAGTCACGAAAAAATTGAGCAAAAATAGATAAAAATGAATTTCGCTAGTCATTTGAAGGTATAGGCTATTTTTTTTTTTATTGGCGATCCCGCCCCTTCTACTGCGCATTACAAATTAAGACTAGTTTATGCATAACACCAATGATATTATTATACAATTCCAAAAAATTGAAAATATACCGGTCGCTTCAACACCCCGAAACCTTATGCTCGCCACTGCATTTTTGTCCTTTGAGGGTGTCGTCAAAATTACTGCAATGTTGTCATATCGACAGCCAACAAAGACACAGGGTATTATATTGGCATAATTGATCAAAACAAATAATAAATAACTGGAAACTTTTTACTAAATAGTGGACTTTAATCGAAGCCGTATATATTCATACATTAAATATTCCCAATCTGAATTTTGCTATGCAGTGTACAATTTGAGCACGTTGTACTGAAGTTTTTTATTCATATATGGCAACAATGGTACTGGAAGCTTATGCGCAGTAGATGATGAAATAGGTCCGCCAAGATATAAAAAATGACTTATACCTGAATTAAAACTGATTTCCAATATTGTATAGTTATCATAAATGCAAATAAAACGAGAAAAAACGAGGTAGCTCGACTATGATCGATCCTCGACGAATTAATTCTAAAATATAATACCAAATATTATATTTTAATAAAATATTTTTCTACATTATAAAATTATATCACGTATGTAGTATAATATTTAGTATATCAATACAGCTTATTCAAATTATCGAATCGAAGAAATGCAATCAACAACGGTTTGAAAATTCAGGTAAATTTTATGCGAAGACCTACAAGCTACCTGTAAGCAATGATCCGTAACCGATACCGACCGGAATTTGTAATTATTTCCAACCCTTAAAGAACTTTCTTACTGTCTATGCACAGTAACAATATTTATTTGATGTCGGCGATCCTCTGAAAAATTGCTTTGGCTAGCTTGACCATTTTTAACATATCGATAAAAATGATCATATTAATTCAAAAGATTTTTTTTTAAATTAAAGATGATTAAAGATTCGCAGATGATCTGGATTGATAGATTGTTTCTACTACAAAGTGACTTAGTATTTCCTCCGTTTAAATTGAAATCTTTTGCGTACAACAACGGGTAATAAACCAAATTATCTTATATGTTATTTATTGCTGTGATATCAAGAAGCAAGCCCAAAGAAGATGTACTAAGATACAGTACTCTTACAATAGTTTCATTAAAGCAGCTGATCAAATTGAACTATAAAATAAAGTAGAAATTGAAACTAGATTTAAGGAGCATTTCAGATTAAATAGACAAGATAAAAGTGCTGTAGCCGAGCATATTTTTAATCCTAATCAAATTAGTTCACTTAAATGACTTAAAAGTGTTTTAAATTATTCCGAGTTAAATGCTTACGAAGGTGCATAAATCTAAATCAAATTTAATGAATTTAGATTTTATTTAACACCGTAGTGATAATTTCTAAAATATAATATTTTATTTTATACATACATATGACTGTACATCGGAAAAATTTGGCATGTGAAAGTATTAAATTTATTTAGTTTAAACAACAGATTTTTTCTATTCATTCTCCATGGTTTATTAAAAGGTGCATATTTATCAATTTATATCCAAACCGAATATCAATTTCTATACGGTATCAATTTATAGGTAAGCTTTAGTTTTTTAAAGAAATTACCCTTTATCGGTTTATACTTCATTATATTACGTCAAGATTTCAAATTGCCATCAAAAGCTTCAGCTATTTCAATCCAGTTGAATATGAGTAAAATGACTAATATAATCTAGCTTTGAGGCAATACTGAGAAATAAGCAAAATCTTATCCCATGAACATAAAAGGGGCACTATTTCTGCGTATTGTTGCGCGGTTCCAATTGAACGAATCACTACGGTTTTGTCCAAATCTTTAAGCATGTATATATAATAGCAAAGGGGTTATAAAGTTTTTCAACATTTTGGTACACAATCGTTATGTTGGTGCACCAAAGTCAAGATGATTATTATATCATTAATATTTACCAATTTATCTAATTTCTGTAATAAATTGTGATTAGGTACGCAACATATTTTGTTGAATATAAAATGATTGAACAGCGGTTGCAGTAATTTTTTATAAAATTTGAAACGCAGTGCCATATTCTCAGAATCAGAACTATATGTGAAATGAGACGTATTGTACGTCACTATCTCTAACATTCTTTGCGATTCTCATTGCTTTGTATCTGCCAGGTAGAAAGATACGGCCATAATTGGTGCTGGCCAGAAACACGCTAGCATTCGCAGCTTTTAGATTCCGTTCACTATATTCTATAAATATGATGCTTGCGAAAATAAAACGCTCCTATTTTATAACGATATAATCGATATCTTTGAAAATTACCGTTTGTTTTAATTTTCGGGTTTTGGTAGCGAGGCAAATAGGGAAGATAGCTATATTTATGGAAGTTGTTTTTGAAATGTGATGCTATAGTCAGTGGCGACTCGTGACATATTAATCAGGGGGGGCGCACTTCTTAAAAAATAACAATCTTACCTAAAATGGATGCAAAATGATTAAATTCAATCATTTCTTGAATGTGAATTCCACTCTTCTACCTTTCATTGATATAAACTTTTCCAAAACTTTTTCGTTAAAATTGTAAATATCTCGCACTACATTTTTATTAATACACATCTACGCCAACGCGTTTAAACGATCATTACCCATAGCATTTCGCAAAAAAATTTATGATTCTTTTAAGTGTTGAAAAACAACGCTCTGATTCAGCAGTGGTCATTGGGGTTGTTAAATAATTTTGAGTATTTTTATAGTTTCCGGGAAAGTTTCATCACTGAGATTATTTTGTAGCAATAACGAAAGAAAATTTGTGGCTCCAATTATTTAATAAAAATCTGGACGCGAGTAAATGACTTCTAATTCTGTTTTTATTCAAAAATTGATATACATGACACACGGTTTCCAAATGGTCCACTGGAAATTGTTTAGAAAGTGTTGGCATCGATTTCGTGTTAAATGCGGCTTGTAAATGGCCACGATATGAGAATCTGTCCTTCATCTCTGTGTTATATATATTTTTTGTGAATGTCTCTTGTAAAACGCTGCGTAAATGTCTGGTTTTGAGCACTCCTTGCACAAGTTTGCGATAAATTTAAATCAAGCAAGGGCCTACCTAATTCTTTAATTTTTAATTTGTCCACAAGAGAAAGTCTACAAAACTCTATTTTCAATAAAGAACTAACTATTCATTTTTATTCAATTATTTCTATTAAATATATTCTTGGAGAAACACGTGGCAAAATCGTACATTCGTTACTATATCTATATCAATTTTCCTGTATACTGTATACTAGGCTTCTCTGTTGGGACGCTAAAGAATCGTAGGCTAGAATAGCGTAATACAACGATATATTCGTAGCTATAGAAGCAGCGTGACGTCACCACGTTGCCATAGCAACCCGGCCCGCTATTTTGTATGCGGACAAATGAAACAGATGATATACTCCATACGGTCGCTCTCACTATATAGGATATATTTATATAGCGTTTCCAATATAAGATAATATAAGATATAACCTAGATTTAAGTACGCAAGTAAAAATGAAGGAGTTAGAGCCAGCTCGAGATAGCTTGACATTCTAATATTCCGAGATTGAGGTGCTATTATTTTAGCGTCTTACAAAAGGAATATTGTTACATTTTAAAAATTGCAAAGCGATTTAATATGCTGTAACAACATGAAATGTATACAGCGGGTTTATGGTGGTAGAAAGAAGTTGTATGATTTGATGTTGTCATTATAGCAGGTATGTCCAAAAACGATTCGAAGCAATATTCCGTATTTTCTTGCACTTCTTTAGTTTTTTTTTCAATACTTCTTTCATTGCACTCAAATGTCATTTGAGAATGAAGAGACAATGGTCATGGAACATAATTTTTATTTGACCAAGATTTGACCTAAGTCTAAGTCTAACTAAGACTAGGTCCCAACTACAAATATACATCGTTTTTTTGAAAGTGGCGGACCACTACTGCGCATAAGGGCTGCACTTATTATATACACAAGGTACTCAGCCACACCTAGTTTATCTATTGGCAATACACAAGCGTACCCGCAGCACAGATTCAATGTGCCGTACGACTGACGCCATACTGTTTTGAATAGCACTGCTCTGTACTGTATTGGTCAAGCCATTATACAGGTCTTGATTTATGATGCGTGAACTTCTGTCACTTTCAATAAAACGGTGTATATATATATCTTTGCTTGGCACGAAGAATTCCTAAATTTATTCTATAATATTTGAGCTTGGAACTATCAGCGTATGGATTACAAAGCGAAGATTACCAACTTTCAAGGAAATAAATTCCCAACACGAATTCAATCAAATTATAGATGGCGGAGGTGAAAAATGACCAAAAAATATATAAATCTCGTGAAGAAAATTTGAAAATTGTGTGCTATAAAATACAAATAAGTGTACAGCAAATAAGGCACTTCAATATCTTCGGGAACTGCTATTAATTGATACAAATACTAATTTAAAAATTAGTAATTATCCTTGCAAATTCCAAATATCCATCACCAGGACTAAGTCCCAACTACAAGCACATATATTTGCTTGGCACGAAGAATTCCCAAATTTATTTTATAATATTTGAAATTCGAACTGTCAGCGTATGGATTACAAAGCGAGGATTACCAACTTTCAAGGTACTAAATTCGCAACACGAATGCAATCAAATTATGGATGGTGGAGGTGAAAAATGACCAAAAAATATATAAATCTCGTGAAGAAAATTCGAAAATTGTGTGCTATAAAATACAAATAAGTGTACAGCAAGTAAGGTACTTCAATATCTTCGGGAACTGCTATTAATTGATACAAATGCTATCTTAAAAATTAGTAATTATCCTTGCAAATTCCAAATATCCATCACCAGGACTATGTCCCAACTACAAGCACATATCTTTGCTTGGCACGAAGAATTCCCAAATTTATTTTATAATATTTGAAATTCGAACTGTCAGCGTATGGATTACAAAGCGAGGATTACCAACTTTCAAGGAACTAAATTCGCAACACGAATTCAATCAAATTACAGATGGTCGAGGTGAAAAATGACCAAAAAATATATAAATCTCGTGAAGAAAATTCGAAAATTGTGTGCTATAAAATACAAATAAGTGTACAGCAAGTAAGGTACTTCAATATCTTCGGGAACTGCTATTAATTGATACAAATGCTAATTTAAAAATTAGTAATTATCCTTTAAAGCTCGTACGACAATGATAGAATTAATTGGTCAATAATATAAAAATACGACATGACGAATTCTATATAACAATGGAATTATATGGCTAACTATGGTTATATTGAATAACGTTGTTATTATTGATTAAAATATCTCGATAAGGCATAACATTATGACGTCAAGAGTCCCGGGGAAGTTATGAATGAACGAATGAATGAATGAGAACGTAGTAACCGTAGTAAAACTACATAAAACAAATAAAAAGAGACGCCGCATTTCGATCTGTATAGTATAATGTAGTCTGTGTATGATTCATATATCTCTCTCTCACATTTTCGAACTGCCATATAAACTCCATTTTCCGTCTGCGTTGTACTTGGAGAAAGAATATACTTAAGGTTGAATCAAATATATATATAGATGTATTCATAACCAGTTCTCGTATAAGCTGTTTGATTAAATACTGTATAACTGTAGATATTACGTCGCTTCCTTTAATTCGGATGTCCTTAACAGAAAATCGTCCAAAAATCAGTGACGCACAGCATTTACAAACTGAATGCGCATTTCGATGACGCCCCGTTTAAGTACTTCGTAGCTGACAGAAGTATGTTATGTTGTATGTATGTTGCACCATCGACAGGAGCACCTAATTTATAAATATTTAAAATTACGATTTGTGAATGATGATCAATTGAACGCCACCTCAGCTTAGTCTTAATCATGTAGCGTGCAGTATAATTTTGGAATACCTCGATATCTTGTTTCCTTCAATTATTTTTTGATATGTTCTCCCATTTTTTCTATAATTCCCATATGTTCGATGACTCCATATATAGCTCCATTATGCCTTCCAATTTATCACCATTAATTCATTTTGGATATCGTCTGGAAATCTGTTATTGGACCATTGATATTCGATAGTATTTAATTTGTTGTTTTGGTCGCTATTATGGATATGAAGATGTTTTTTACACGTGACAACGATGGTGTTCGTGACATGGATCTTGATATCCAGCTCCTCAGTTAATTAGAAAATGTCCTTGCCTCGTTTTGTAATGTACACAATTCGATTCTGGCTAAGGGGCGCTTTCTAGAAGCTTATTTCCAATTTAGTATTTGGACCCATCAATTCTAGGAATCTTACCATGTTCTTGCATCCCCCTTATACGACAAATTAAATGTTAATTTGGCTACAGGTTTCTTCATTCGACGTTGACACTTTATTTTTACTATTTAGTTAGTTAGTTAAATAGTCCTCAAGAAAATTTAAAAGAATTATCAGAAATATTAGTAGTTTAGAACAAAGTAATAATTCAACTCTAAAATTTGTTAAATTACTATTTGATCCACGTATAATTGCACGTGGTTTAGATAGTATTTGAAATAAATATCATTTTAAAGTAACATATAATAGTCTTGCTAATTTTCCAGGAAATCCCAATTAAAAGATTTGATTGATTTTAATCAAAAATCTGGTATTTATAAAATATCTTGTTCTAGTTGTCCTGAAGTATATATAGAAGACAAACACGTAGACCAATTTAAGCTAGCTCATTTCAGATTAAATAGAAAACATAAAAGTGCTGTAGCCGAGCATATTTTTAACTAACTCAGGTCATCCTATTCAAATTAGTTCACTTATATTACTCAAGTGTTTTGAATTATATCAATCACGATTCGTGACAGAGGTATTTTATTTCGTTTTTATCTTGTGCTACTGAAGATGGGGGCATGGCCATCGAAATGCGCATCTAGCGCATTAATGCTTTAAGTTACGGTAGTTGGGTGATATTCTATACTTATTATATACGTTGTAACAAGGATTCCAAATCACTGACGCAAAATTAATTATACTAAAAAACATATGCAAAATGTATATATATTTTTTATAGTATGCAGTGAATCGAAATTGGTAGTTTTACAAGATTTTTCTTTGTGATCGAATCAATGTGCTTATCAAATTATACTATAGTATGCATAGGAAGGTTTTTGGGACTATTTCCGAATAATGAAAATTTAGATTGTATCCACTAATTATTTGTTAAATATATGATGTGAAACGACTCCAATTGGTGTCGATATGTTTTATGTTTTATTGCGAGCGGGTCTATAAATACAGTCATTGTAAGATGACGGTGGACGTCGCGTACAAACACAATTTGAAAGACGAAGGATAAGCAGCGCTTCACTTGTCACAGTGTTGCTACCAGCGTAGCTAAGTTCTTAAGGTTCATGTTCGCTTGCCGCAGTCGAGTTCAGGTGGCAGTGATCATCCACCAGGACTTGGCTAAGTACAACATCTTCGACCATGCATGTACTGTCCTGGGTGAATATATATGCCCAGCGAAGTATATATAAAGCTTTTTGCATTGCCCCTGCGTACGTGGCATAGACTCGCGAAACGCGGTGAGTCGCGTCTCCCATTTCTATATAACCCTCATATATAACATTTACACCCCACGCTGACCAACTGCTTCTCTGCCGCCACGAACCCTGCAATCCCGTCGTCCTGCCGCGGATTCGGTATACCTCAGACCCCTCGGCGGTACGGTCCCTACCATTTCGACTGTATGTATGTACGTGGTCTACGTGCTCCGGGTGTCTCAGTAATTTGAGAAAGTACAGTCGAGGAATTGGGAAAAACACTTCTAATTGGACACCAATAGTCAACTACACGCTGCAATTAATAAAGACCTCTACTACAGTGATAGGCAATTTGTATATTGCACAAGCTTTCCTGGGCGTTGATCATTTTGGAGAATTCCAAGAGAAATCACTTCTTCTGAGGAGTACTTTTTGGTTATAGAGGATAATTTTGTTGCGTGTGTGGAAGAGTTGCACTTGAATTGCATTCATATTTATCTTATCGTATCAATTAGATACATAAGGAGAGACATGAACATGTTAGCTGAAGAGGCATGGATGTGGCGTGTTGTTTCCAACCAAACCGTCGGATTGAGGACAAATAACTTCTGCGTTAAATTGTCATATTGCAAGTAATGTAGCCACTAATATGATAATTTCAGTTTTGCGCATGTGCAGTAACTAGGACGAGTGTCCGCCCGCATGCGCATTAAGTTATTTCTTGTTTCATTAAACGTACCACTGGGGAGCTTTATAGGAAATATGCGCAGGTTGAATTGTTTGAAGTGTTCTATTAGCGCAATGTTATCCTTCTTCCCTAATCTATTCCATGGTTATCCCTATTCCATTCATTAAAAAATTGGAAAGTACAGCCAAAACGAATGCCATCAAAATAATAAGCTTTGTAAGATATAAGAATACATTATTAACGGAACAGTTTTCATTTATTAATTGCCAAATTCAAATATTTACAAATATCGCGGTTTTAAATTCATATATCGTCGCTTGAGCACGGCACTAGACTATGTCCAATTTTCATGATTTTTAGATTATAATCTTCACTCGTTTTTCGTGCAGAAACATTATATGTCCGAACGCGTTGACAGTATTCTTCGAGCAAGTAATCAAACTAGCTTTCAACAAGCAAATTTGTAAACAAAAAAAAAAAACGCTTCCTGTAAAACGTGCATTTTACGACTTAGATTACTTCTGCTCTGAAGCGACGATATACCATATTCGCGTTTAAAAAATTCTGAAATTTCAACCAATTATTGCTCTTAGCCAAACGGGAATCTGTATTTGCAGTTTTCAAACTTAGATGTCCGATAACTGGGACACCCTCTGTACTTCGTTTCGCGCGTGAACAAGGTCTTCTTGCCTAGCTATATGGCGGCTGATTGTAATGCTATCGCGTATCTACAAATACATGCGTGCGCAAGAAAGACATTTTACAACTCGAATTTGTGATGTATGTATAATCGAAAGATAATAATAAAAATACACCACAGGGAAGAATTTATATAGAAATTCATTAAAAACAATTATAAATTAACTATCACACTTGCTTGGGACGCTAGATATGTATTGCTCGACGAACATCGCAGGCAGTATGCCCGTCAGCACGTACACACGTGGTTATGTGAAATTCTCATAAAATACTGAAAAACATATAATTCTTTTAATATAGAATATCACCCAAGTACCGTAACTTTAAAGCATTGAATAGCTAGATGTACATTTCAAACGCTATGCGCCCATCTTCAGTAGCACATAGCGCTTGAAATGTACATCTAGCTACTTAATGCTTATTACGGTATTTGAGTGATATTCTATACTATAATTTAACACCGTAGTGATAATTTAAAAAATATATATAATTCTTTGCCAATATCTTATAAAGCGAAGGTTGTAACATTTGGAACATGCGCAATGTTGAGTGCCACAATACGATTAATCAAGTCGCAAAGCTTCATCGGAGCATCGAAGAATGGAAATATGTATTTTACGTAATTCAGTCAGAATATATTTGATGTATTTTAGGCAATATATACTTTCTATTTTAACCGGCAATTATTTACACTGCAATTCTCTTTGTCCTATCTATACATTGTGCTTGTCGCTGTCGCTTCCATTTCGACGTCGACGGTTGGTGTCCTTGCTTGCTTGCTTGCCTGCCTGCCTGTGCCACACTCACCCCAAGGGATGCTGATATGGCAATGGTTTTCTCCGTATATATATATATATATATATATATATACACACATATATATATATATATATATGTAGGTAGGAAAATTTAGTTTGACATATTCAAAAATCAAGAAACTGCATTAATTCAATTTTTATATTACATTTTGAATGATAGTGTTAAATAATAGTATAGAATCTCACTCAAATACCGTAATATAAAGTAACGTATTAAGTAGATTAAAGATAAAAGATGTTGCCTACGCTTGCGCGAATGAAATATTTGAATCGAGCAACCATCTGATATACGACGATGTGGCGAAGCGCCCCCCCATTAATAATACTTGCGCTTGCGCAAATTTATATGATAATGTGTATCCTGAAGCATAGTTGAATCTAAAATCCGTATATAAGTTAAGTTATCTGCGTAAAATAGACCAAGACCACAGTGGCGGCTCGTGCCATTTCAATATGGGGGGGCGCATTTCTTAAAAAATAACATAATAGTGAGAAATCTTACCTAAAATGGATGCAAAATGATTAAATTCAATCATTTCTTGAAAGTGAATTCCACTCTTCTATCTTTCATTGATATAAACTTTTCCAAAACTTTTTCGTTAAAATTGTAAATATCTCGCACTACATTTTTATTAATACACATCTACGCCAACGCGTTTAAACGATCATTACCCATAGCATTTCGCAAAAAAGTCTTGATTCTTTTAAGTGTTGAAAAACAACGCTCTGATTCAGCAGTGGTCATCGGGGTTGTTAAAATAATTTTAAGTATTTTTATAGTTTCCGGGAAAGTTTCATCACTGAAATTGTTTTGTAGCAATAACGAAAGAAAATTTGTGGCTCCAATTAATTAATAAAATAAAATTGGACGCGAGTAAATGACTTCTAATTCTGTTTTTATTCAAAAATTGCTATGCATGACACACGGTTTCCAAAAGGTCCACTGGAAATTGTTTAGAAAATGTTGGCATCGATTTCGTGTTAAATAACTCAGCGGCTTGTAGATGGCCACGATATGAGAATCTGTGCTTCATCTGTGGTATAATTTTTTTTGTAAATGTCTCTTGTAAAACGCCGCCTAAATGTCCGGTTTTGAGCACTCCTTGCACAAGTTTGCGATCAATTTAAATCAGGCAATGGCCTACCTAATTCCTTAATTTTTACTTTGTCCACAAGCGAAAGTCTACAAAACTCTATTTTCAATAAAGAACTAACACTATTCATTTTTATTAAATTATTTCTATTAAATATATTCTTGGAGAAACACGTGGCAAAATCGTACATACACAGAACAAATGATACTGTCTAATCTGGCTATTCTATATCAATTTATATACATATATATATACTCTCTGTATATATATATATATATACTACTCTCTCTTCTCTCTGAACTTCTCTAATCCGTTAAAGAAGCGCGACATCCAATAGATCGGTCGCCTGCACTCTATGATACACTCATCTCATTGCATATGTACTGTATATATGTATTTAACTTGTACTGGCAATGGATAGCCGCTGGGAATCTGTGACATATATTAGACAATGAAGCAAGTTTCGAACCGAAGAAATAGAAGATATACGGCCTTACGGTCGCTCTCACCGATTGCTTGCAATAGAGTGAGATGAGTGTATATGCATTTAACCAGTACTGGGTGGCGCTGAACACGCAGCGGCACCAAATTAGCGATATATCTATACCATGCGAACGATATAGATACAGACAGATACAGCATCGGTCGCTGCTGTGACTTGCAACAGATATCACATTATCATTATCATTACATCTTTTCTAAATACATGAGATTTACAAACAACAAAAATCTATTTGATACACGATCTTTTGTGAATTATATTTCTTCTGCATAAACATCTTGTTTATGAAAAAATCGTTGTTTCTTCATTATTTTATTGGATTTTATGATACTGTACACTTACTATTGTTAATTCGATTCTTCCTTATAATCAAGGCGTTTCGTTAATTGTTGATGAAATCTCAGGACTGCATTATTGTCTCGTTATAATAATTATGAAAGTTTTTCGAGCAACTATATATTATATTTCCCGTTTGCAATTGATATTGTAACTGTGGAATAGTTCTTGTGTCTAGTTTAAAGAAAATATGATATTTTGTCCTGCTTTTTCGATCGTTATCAATATATCGTCTTACGACATTCTCGTTGAGTTTCATACAAAATATTGTTGCATAATTTCGAATTATTTCCCTTTTTCGATGTAAGCATAAAAACCATCGCCGATCGCATGAAGCTGCTTGCACGTAGAAGTGTGCACACAAGAAAATAAGTATGGGTTCGTACGTAGCATGTATATGGCATACAAGAGCGACAGCGACATTGGCGACATATAGCGGTAACGGCTCCCATCAGGGCTGCCAGAGAAGGTGGGTTAAAATCGAACCCACCGTACTTCAGCGTGGGATGGGGTCGGTTCAGCCGTTTGACGCCGACGCTGCCGCCACCGGACGCACACGCTAACGACCACCTCGCGCTTGCCAGTAGCGGCAATACAGCAATTCCATCCGACCGACCATAAGCCTCCACCTCCACACTACTACCACAGGACCACTCGCTCATGGCACTTATATACATCTACCTTTATCATTCCACTAAATGCAGTGCATGTGCCATACGATACGTGGACGGTAATCCGCAATGGAACAGTATGTCCCATAAATATCGCGTCACCATTAAACCCCATTGTGCGTGCTCATTAATGATATATTACTTGCGCAAAATCTATCTGATACGCTTAACTAAATCAAGTACTTTTAAACATTCTAAAATGTGCTAGGTTTCATCTTGGTTTCATCTGGTGTTTGTGGAGGACATACTCAAATAATATAGGACACGCTGTATTTCCACACATGCACACACACACACACACACACACACACAAAACACACACACACACGTACGGTATATGTACATTCGCCGTAACAGCGTGGCCGTGTGTTCGGTCCACCGAGTCGCAGCGGTCCCACATAGCCGACGACCCCTGCCGTCAACCCTGAAACAGGCCCGAACATAGAGTGTCGCGGGTTATACGGGGACGTGGAGCAGCAGGGTATATAGTGAAATAGTTACATCCACCGATCACCAACCAACACATCAGGCGAAAATTCCCTTTGTCTGTTCAAACACAACCTCGCAATACCGCAGTATTTGATGCAGTACCAATTGCGATTTCTTAAATTTGTATGCGCTCGGCGAACAGTCGAATATCAATCCGATTTTTTTGGGCAACTTGTCTTTTGGCGCTGCACATTAAGAAATATATATTTCAGTTATATATACCAATGAGGAGCTATCGTTTGCGGCACACCACATCCACGTCACAGTCATAACAATACATCAACAATATGTAATAATCACTTTCGATTTGATTATAAAAATTTCAGCGATACGAATTTTCTTATTAATCGTGGACTTCTCCACGTATATTACAAATATCGATTGCTCGTCGCGTACTTTTTCGTAATATAACACTATTAATTGTAAAAGTTGCACGCCACGATTTTTGTTGTGAACTAAATCGAATTTACGTTTTTATTTGATGATTAACATTTGAACGTATCGAAAGTATATTGTTTATTATACAGAGTGTGCCAGTGATTCACACTCTGAAGGTTTTGGACTTACATTGCGCAATCACAAAAATCGATATACTCTGCAGAGCCTCTCTTTTGCGGTCGTAAAATTTGTGTTACATTCGAACGAAATTTAAATAATTAATAATTATATTGGTAGTGTATAGTTTTAAATTTCTATAAAATAAGGTCACGCTGTAGGTAATTTTAAAATAGAAATAGGACAGAGAGGATACAGGAACTAACGAATATAATTAACAAATACGTAGCAAAAGAAAAATGTATATCAGGTAAATAAGAAAATATTGAAATGAAAGTAAAAGATGGCTAGAAAATAAGATATAAAAAGCCATTATAATAATAGATGAGTGCGGTAGGGAGCCCATAGAAAATTGAGATAGTAGATGGAAGGGTGTATCTTTAAGATTTATATAAGAGAAGATATGATAATGAAGAATTTGTCTAATCTAGGAGAAACAGAAAAATGGAATTCGTTTTTACGTAGATTGAAGAAAAAAGTTGCATTTGAAAGGCATTATAGTGTTGGATAGATAGACTATATATATATCCTCTATAGCACCACATTTCAAATGCTTTTTTTCTACGAACGCCTTCCTACTTTATTTTCTAATCTTCTGTAAATAATGCTTAAGAATATCTTCGATGCATGCAATAGTAGACTAGTGGTCCTCATATAAATTAGTTTCTATCTTCTTCGGCATTGTCCAAGAATATTCTACTGCACTGAAAATCCCGTGGTACCTCTCCCTCGTTATATATGTTACAAACTAACGTTCCTACAACTTTTCCCCTGCGTGTTTTATTAATTCTTCTAATTAAATCATATCTACACCAGCTCCTTAAATCATATAATGCTCTATCTAACTCATCTTGATCTAATTGTTCTACACTTTCTACCTCCCCCTCTATATAATTCTTCGCGATACTACCTCCATCTTTTAGCTTTGCCATTATAATTTCTGTGAGCTTCTTACCTTGCTTATTACATACAACGTTGCCCTTTTATATCAATACGAATGAATATATAGGCGAGAAATAAAATCAAATTTCTATGAAAGAAAATGAGAATTGGAATTTATGAACAACAGTATTTTATGTATATGTTTATATACTACAGTTACTGCCAGAGTTCTATATATCCCCCGCAAATACTCATTTCGCAACAGGGTCAAAGTCAAAGCTGCAAACAAACTGTTGCGTAAGGCTGATTACAATACTTGCAAGCAATTACACACTTTGAATACATAATCATAACCGAAGTTTCTATCAACTCGTCCATATTATATCATATTTCATTTAATTTGATTGAAAATATAATCAATTAGAATGTAAAGTTAATTTTGTCGGTCAAGGGTTCTTCTAGCGGTAGTGTAGGGTAGTGAGCACTAGACATTATTTCATCACAATATAATTGAATGTATGAAAGGTATGTAAGTTGATTTTCCTAATCTCGCTTCTGTTTTCTATTACTCTTCTCTCCATCATTTTATTCTCTAACTCTTATACCGATAAATACAAATTCTCTATATATATACTATACTATAATAATAAGAGGTGTTCCACAAGGATCAATACCGGGCCCTCTACTGTTTCTTATTTTCATAAATGACATGCCAGTGACTCAACGTGTATTCTATATGCGGACGACGCAACTCTACTCACTTCTAACAATTGTCAGGCGAGTGCTATTGATCAATGTAGCGATGTAGCTCTAAATAGAGCCTCGGAATGGTGCATGGCAAAAGAGCTCTGCATGAATCCAACTAAAACTGAAATCTTTATTATTCTCATTACAACAGACTGGTCAATTTCCTAATCCTGAGAGTGTGCGTTTTCTAAGAGTACTTATTCATCCTAAATTGATATTTAATTTTCACACTGATCAGATAGCGGCAAAAGTCAGCAGAGGTATCTTTGTGCTGCGCCGATTAACTGATCAAGTGTCTTTACAAATTTTAATCACCGCCTATTTTTCTTTGTGCCATTGCCACATGTCGTATGCTATTCTTATATGGGCACATTGCTCTACCAGTACTAGAATCTTTGGTCTTCAACGAAAAGCAATTCGAATTAATTCTAAAATGAAGTAACGGGAAAATTGCTGAGGAGAATTCACTAAGCTTAAGATATTAACTGTACCCTGCTTATTTATTCTTGCTTGTGTCCTATTTGCTAAACGTAATATAAGTAAATTCAGAGTGGCAGGGGATTTATATGAGTATAACATTAGATTAAGAAATAACTTCAGACCCGATTTGTCTTCTAATGTTTAATTAGTATAAGTCTTCTAATGTTTAACATCTACTCTTCTAAAGTCAGAGTAGATGTCGATAGGTTAAAATTAGCTGATGTATATGAAAAGTACAAGCAGAAAGTAGAAATCATGGCTAATGGAACATCTAGGAGCGACATAGATTGCGAATGGAGGGAAATCAGAAATGGGTTAACTACAGCAGCAAATGAAGTATTAGGCACAAAGAAAAGGACAGGTAGGAGGGAATGGATCACGGAAGAAATAGTGGAAATGATAGAAGCAAGAAGGAAAATTAAAATAGGAAACACAGAAGCAGGACAGAAAAAATATAAGGAACTAAGGAACTTAATTAATAGGAAATGCAAGCTAGCGAAAGAAGAGTGGATAAAAGGAAACTGTGAGGATATTGAGGAGGATATGAGAAGAGGTAAAGTAGATTTGGGCTACAGGAAAATTAAGTCACATTTTTCTAAAGTAAAACCAAAGGGTAACATTATATGTGATAAGCAGGGTAAGGAACTCACAGAAAATAAGGAAAAAGCTAGAAGATGGAAGGAGTATCTTGAAGATTTATATAAAGGTAGGCAGGACATGGAGGAGCTAGAAAATGTGGAACAGATAGATGAGGATGACTTAGGTCCTAGCATACTTAGGTCAGAGTTTCATAGAGCATTAAATGATTTACGGAATAACAAAGCAGCGGGGATTGATATGATACCAGCCGAATTAATAAAACACGCAGGGGAAAAAATGCAGGAGCGATTATACAGGTTAGTTTGTAAAATATATGAGAAGGGAGAAGTACCACAGGATTTTCAGCGTAGTAGAATAGTAACAATGCCAAAGAAAATAGGAGCTAATTTGTGTGAGAACTATAGGACCATTAGCCTACTATCACATGCATCGAAGATATTGTTAAAGATTATTTATAGGAGATTAGAAAATAAAGTAGAGGAAAGGCTAGGAGAAGATCAGTTTGGTTTTAGGAAAAACAGAGGGACGAGAGAGGCGATTCTAGCACTAAGAACGGTAGTAGAAAAAAGAAAGAGGGTAGGAAAGGTAACTTGCATAGCTTTTGTAGACTTAGAAAAGGCATTTGATAATGTAGATTGGGACATAATGTTTAGAATTTTAAAAGAAACGGGTATAGATTATAAGGATAGGAGAATAATTTTTAATTTATATAAACACCAAACTGCCTTAGTTAGAATTGAGGGGGAAGAAGAGGTAGCAAAAATAGGGAAGGGAGTTCGGCAGGGATGTACACTTTCACCGTTATTATTTAATCTATATATAGAAGATGCAATAAACAAAGTAAAAGAAGAGTATAGTGTAGGTGTGAATGTACAGGGAGAGAAAATATATATGCTGAGATTCGCCGACGATATAGCTATATTGGAAGAAAGCGAAAAGAATTTAGAAAGGGTATTGAATGGTATGCAGGCAGTGTTGACTAGGGATTTTAACATGAAAATAAATATAGGTAAAACTAAAGTGATGAGGTGTGACAAAAAGGAATGCAGTAGAAAAATGAGGATCTCAATAGGAGATAATAGAATCGAAGAAGTGTCAGATTTTTGTTATTTAGGCAGTAGAATCACAAAAGATAATCGAAGCAAGGTAGATATAAAGTGTAGGATAGCACAGGGTAGGAAGGCATTCGTAGAAAAAGAACAGATTTTAAGATCAAATATTGACTTGGGTATTAGAAAAAGATTACTGAAGGTATATGTTTGGAGTGTAGCACTGTACGGGTGTGAGGCGTGGACTATAGGAAAGGAAGAGAAGCGTAGATTAGAAGCACTTGAAATGTGGTGTTATAGGAGGATGATGAGGATTGGTTGGGAAGATAAAGTAACAAATGAAGCTGTACTAGAGTTAGTAGGGGAGAAGAGAAGTATCTGGAGAGTGTTACAGTGTAGGAGAGACAGATTAGTAGGGCATATCCTTAGGCATGGGGGGATTATGCAATTGATCATAGAAGGTAGAGTGGAGGGAAATAGAGGGGTAGGTAGGCCTAGATTGGAGTATGTGAGTCAGATAGTTGAAGACGTTGAGATGAATAGCTATAGGGAGATGAAGGGATTAGCTCAGGATAGATCGGCATGGCGTGCTGTTTCCAACCAATCTTTAGGATTGCGGACTCTTTAACTAACTAATGTTTAACAAATTACCTACACACATTAGAAATTTAGATGTTCTTAAATGAAAAACTTGGCTTAAACTATATTTAATAAATAATGCCTTTTACAACGTTCCGGAATTTATGGAGACTGAAATCCTTTTGTAATCTGTTATTTTATATTATTTATTACTATATTTTATGTAATAATCTGTATATTATTTATGGCCATATACATATGTATATACATCTAACATAAATAAATTATTCTATTCTAATACAGTGCGTATTAGTTATAGTGCATTATATATATGGTGTATATGTTGCACAAGTCTATAGCTACACATCTGGCCAATTGCCGGCACATGTAGCTACTAGAATCAACATCTAATCACTTTATCCTATTAAGAAAACGAAGATAGTAAGTCAGTAAAATACGTCACAACACTGGCTGCCGCAGTTGCAAGTAAAACGTGTAGATTTCTGCCAATCATTAGTTCTTCGTCCGACCCTTACAAGGTCGACGTCGCTTTCAGTCGAAATTTATTTACCGGAAAAATGTACACAGCGTTAGCCTGCTTTTACATAATTCTTAATAATATCTTCGAGCATGTGATAGTAGACTAATGGAACTATAGATTTCGCACAAATTAGTTCCTACTTTCTTCGGTGTTGTCTTTATTATACTGAATCAATCAAAAATATATAATAATAAAAATAAAATTTGAGCATTGTATAATTGATTTTTATTTTAGCCAATACGTTTGCTATCACCGCATACAGTATTTGCGAAACGTCGGGGACATTCTTACGAAATTGCGAATGTCCTTTGCAGTATCTTGCTGGGCCTAAGTTATGATGCTTACATGGTACATGGATATGCAACTAAAGATGTTACGCTCAAAATATTTAGTCGTATAAACTCACCTTATCCAATTAAAGCTGAAGAGGTACTTTTTGCCTAAAAACCCTTAGTGTGATATGTCTTGAGTTAGCTGTATAACATATTTGCCTTTTCCACGACACTACCTTTCATAACTAATTGTAAAATACATAATAAATACACTTAAAAATGCGCTCTTATCCATACTGGATACTTTTCTACCATATACGTTAGCTTAAATTGTTGCAATCAAATTTAGCAATACATTAATCTACTTTGATACTTAGTTCAAAGAAGAAGAAAAACAAATAGAAATGTCAAAGTACGAATTAAAGCCGCCAAGGGATTTACGCAGTAAATTTCTTTTGGAAATGGCACAAAGAGAAATTGACATGGCTAATGAAGAGAAAGTGAAAATAGAGGCTGTTAAACAAAAAGAAGTCGAGGTATTATTTCAAATAAAATTGAAGGAATGGTAAAATGAATTAACATAGTATGTGTATTTATGCTTTGATCTGTCTATTTCAGGAGAGAGAAAAGCCTCCTTTCGATGATTTAGAAGGTCAACGATTCCATGGGTGGGTCCTATTACTCCCTGGTTTAAGAGATGTAAAGGAGCCAATTTTTATCGATGCGGCTACTGGGATGGCTCATCCAATTAATAGTCCCTTATTTTGTGGAATAGAAGCTGTTTGGAATAATCTTAATTATTGGGTATGTCATGGAAATTACGTTATGTTACTTTGCATCTATAAGATTTCTATTGTGATATTTCTTCTCTTTCATAAAGTAGAATTGTAACAAAGAAATGAACGTATTCATGTACAAAACTCCATAATAATTACGACCCCATCCACGTAACCCATTTCTCTTTTTAATCTACCATATTTATTATGACCATATCGCTGTTATGTAGAAAATGAATTCACCTTATATTTTTGCTATTGTTTCTATCTTTAATCTAGCGCTAAAATTGAGACGTATATATTTAGTTAACTGGTTCTTTATATCTCATTTAAATAGTGGCGGCTCTTGACATTTCAACCGAGGGGGACGCATTTCTTAAAAAATAGAATGATAGTAAGAAATTTGATCTAAAATGGATGCAAAAGGATTAAATTCAATCATTGCTTGAAAGTGGTACTCCGCTCTTCTATCTTTA
This sequence comes from Leptodirus hochenwartii, assembly GCA_947310635.1. Taxonomy (NCBI): domain Eukaryota; kingdom Metazoa; phylum Arthropoda; class Insecta; order Coleoptera; family Leiodidae; genus Leptodirus; species Leptodirus hochenwartii. Next base: position 3,354,076 of record OX371182.1, on the reverse strand, counting down.
ATTGATATAAACAATCCTTGCACAAGTTTGTGATAAATTTAAATCAGGCCTACATAATTCTTTAATTTTTACTTTGTCCTCAAGAGAAAATCTACAAAACTCTATTTTCAATGAAGAACTAACACTATTCATTTTTTAAATATATTCTTGGAGAAACACGTGGCAAAATCGTACATACATAACTACACAGAACAATGCAACTGTCTTATCTGGCTATTCTATATCAATTTTCCTGTATACTACACTAGGCTTCTCTGTTGGGACGCTAAAGAATTGCGCGCCGAAATAGCTTAAAACAACGATATATTCTTAGCTGTAGAAGCAGCGTGACGTCACGTTGGCATAGCATCACGGGCCGTTATTTTGTTTGCGGCGCATAGTTGTAGTTTTGCGGGGATTTGTGGTCCGGGTCAGTTGTTGTTTTTCTCTCTAACAGGATGTCAAGACATATATATGGTAAAACCCAATGATGGTTTCTATGAGTTGGTTTGTTCTATTTCGAGGTGGCTTATCGCCTATAGTTCAGACCGATTTTTTCGTCGCTGGACATGAGTCGGAAATTTTCCTCTTGTAGGTGGCTATTTTCAAGGATGCATGAATGTCGACGCGGATTATCGGGAACTATGTTGATCTTTTCTATCGCTGGTTGTTGTCAATGACGTGATATACACATTGGCGTTATCGCTTCTACCCAGTCTGATGTGGGGTAGCGAATTTTAAAGAAGAAGTGCATTGTAAAGTTAATAAATTCATTGAAATTAGGTGAATCTACAAGATTGCTCGATGGGTCTTGACAAACTAAATTTTGAATTAACAAATCTTGATGAGTGGGAACATTTTCTGATCGGCGAACCGGTTCATATGAGAAATAGTAGAATTGATGCAAACGCAATTGAAGATGACGATGAAAAATTGGATGCAGTTTTTGAAGAAAAACATTTGGATATGCCAACGCCTTGGAGTTTAAAAATAGATATACCACACGAAGGTATATCTATTTTTTCTAGAAGCATTTTTAAAAGAATTTTTATTGTCTATTCGTCAAAATAAGTATAGAATATCATGTTCTTGTTAACAGTTTTAAAGAAACGCCACCCCGGAGGTATGAAAAGTACAATCTACAAATACACGCTTATAGAGGAATATGGTAGTTTTGTGCAGGAAGATGGCCTCGTTACAAAAATTTGTCGTTATAATGATATGGAATGCAGTCCCAATGAATTAATTTCTATAGAAGAACGCTATCAAAATAGAATAGATCAGTTAAATAAGAAGGTGGAAATTATAGAATCTGGAAATATAACTGAATATTTCAATAGAGGACGAGAAGATGCAGCCAAAGGTTATAAAAATTATTAGGATTTCTTAACTTATGCGGCGTAATTCCTCAATCAGAAATATCTTACGATTTCCTGTCGAATGGAGAAGTAAATTTCGATTTTTCGCTCGATTTTAACTGAATCAATTTCCTATACAATACAAATTCGATGCATTCAATTGCAACAGTTCTTTTTTTTGGGACCCAGAATCAGTCATCGAGGTTCATATGAACTTATTCTAAGAATGAAAATAACTAAGTTATTAACGTTCCTAAGTGATTTGTATAAAAGTGAACGAATAAAGTCCAAGCAGTCTTTACATAAATATATTTTTTTCAATGGCAATTAAAATTTGTTTTCCAATAACATTAATTTTGGGCCAGGTGCCAACTAGTTGCTTCTTAAACTTTTTCACGCATTTTAAATTGCGAAAAATATGATCTACTAGTAAAATATATGAAAATCTTACCTCTTCAAGTGTTTTTATGTCTCATCTTGTATTAAATGTAAGAACAACAAATAAACAGCCGTATATATATAAAATTCCCTAACCTGTCATTTCGTAGATCCTATATTCATATAGTGCCCAGAAAAAAACAGTTTATTAATGTAAAAATTCGCAATTATTCTGAAGAGAGATTTCTGTGTTTGCGAGTTTTAATTTAGCTTTTTTTCTTCCCTTCTTACCTTGACAAAAATCTTTACTTTGCACTTTTGACACTTGATTTCACTAATAATAAGAATAATAATAATAAATCCATTTATTGGCATATACTAGATTAAAAAAATACAGCCAAAAGGAATGCCATCAAATAATAAGCTTTATAAGATATAAGGTTCATCCTTGCTCTTCCTGGCACCCTAGTTAATTCCTTTTAAGATTTCATTAAGTGAAAATAATTGTGCGTTTAATTAAAAAAAATCTATTATCAATTGTAGTTCATCAATTTAATAAAAATCGCAACGAACTAGAAGCTGAGAGAAATATAGAATTTTATCATAAATCTAGATTTGATAGCTTATCAAAAATTGATCATCATCCCGAACACATTACTGAAGTATACATCGACAGAGAAGATTAGTAAGTTTTCTTCGTAAGTAACATTTGCTACATATTTTATGTATTTATGGTATTTGTTATAGTTTTACCTACAGACACACGGATTATGCTAAACGAGGATTTCCTCCTCCAGGATATCTAGAGGGTCCTAGACGTATCATTACGGTAAAAACTCACGTTTTTTTTCGAATAAATCGCTTTACATTTAAAAAATATATGTTGAAATAACTGATATGAAAATCTAAACCCTAACATAAAGGACAAAATATAAAATCTGAAAAATGTATAAATTTAAAAATATATATCCGTTCTTATTTCAATTAAACTAGGCCCAATGCTACTAATTGGCCAATTAGTTTAGTGTATCGAAATGTAAAGTGTTTTATTTATATTATATTTACTTTACCAGAAAATCATCCAGAAATTTGATCGAGACGCTTCTATACGTGCTTCCGATAATGTTGCCACTCGCGAGTTCGCCCTTGTCGATAGGGAGATTCACATCAAATTCCATTATGACGAAGATCGGGTCACTGCATCCACACGTGATTTTATCAAACCGCCCGTTACAGAAATGGGAGACCGTCTCAGATTTAATCCACAATTGACTACTGGTTACCAAGCGGAGATCGGTGCCAAACCTCCGAAGCAATCCACCTTATTTCGATTACTCGAAAGTCAACTGAAGGAGGAGGAAGAATGTATGGCACAGATCAGAGAAATCGATGATCAGGTAGAGTTAATTTCTATGCAATAAATTGGTTTATTTCGGTAGTGTTGCCGTAATCTGGAAAAGAATGGTCGATTAGGGCAGAAGTTAGTTGGTGAATCAAAAGAATGAACCAAATCATCAACTATATAACAATTAGTAATGTTAGATTTGTTAGCTTTTAATTCAAACTAATCATTTTAAACAGAGTAACATCATATATGTATATTAAGTGGTAGTTACTAAAAAAAAATTCCAATTTTTAGATTAAAGAGTTTGTACGTGTCCGTGATATTGAACGTGCGGTGCCAAAATTAGAAATTCCTTTATTTGACAGAGAACAAAACTTTGAATTTCGGAATGGAATGCTAGCCAGGGTATATTACATATTACGCTAATAAATCGAAAGAATCGTTAATAGAAAGTTAAATTTGAACATGTTTCGCATTAGGAACGAACGGAACGGGAAAGTCGCGCTAAGGAAGTGGAAGAAGATGTGGATTATTTGGATCCATATCTTGCGATGGTGCATAATCCACGCAGGTTACATACGAATGAAGCAATAGCTGTTCGCGATAAATGCTTAAATGAATTCAAACAAATACTGCTGAATCGCGCTATAGATCTACAGAAACAATTTGAAGAGGTATTGTATTGTTGTTGTTGTTTGTGATTGGGATCAGAATGCAAACAGTACGAAGCCAGTGAGTTCTTGGGGAGATATTAGGAACATATGGGAAGGGTGGGAAGACTGTTACTGAAGCGGTTCGCTATTCCGCTAAAGCTTAGTTAATTGTATCCCAACTAAGAATGGTAACCGCGTATAGAGGATAGGTGGCGCTGAGCTACGTATTGAAATTCTTTAAATTTTAATACCTATATAATTATTATCGTATTCTTAGAAAGTCGTGGAGTTGCACAATAAGTCCGTTTGGTATACATCGGCAATTGATACATTAAATTTAAAAGAAGAGGAAGAATATTTTGAGTACATGAATGATGGTAAATTTTTATTAAATACTTTCGAGATTCGACTAACGCGGCATAAAGAATTGTCCGGACCAAGGTAAGAGTAATTTTATCGACCGATTTCATTAAATGTTCACGTCTTTCAATCTCGATAGTTGAGTCAGAGGTATTTTATTTCGTTTTTATGTTGTGCTACTGAAGATGGGGGCATAGCCTTCGAAATGTACATCTAGCTACTTAATGCTTGTTATCATAATTAAAGGCATAGCGGCCATTTGTCATGTACAATCGAGTCAAAGAAATTGTGTATTATATACAATTATTAACAAAAGATCACGAATTTAATATTTTCAATATGTATTTATTTCATGTAGCTTCCCTTATTAGGACTAGTGTCACATATTTAATTATAATCCAATATATTATAGTAGCTTTCTTTGCCACAATAGCGAATTGTAATTTTTTTTTATCACAATTAATGTGAAATGAAACAAAAGTTTATGTATATTTTTTAATGTTTAGTTAGTTAAAGAGTCCGCAATCCTAAAGATTGGTTGGAAACAGCACGCCATGCCGATCTATCCTGAGCTAATCCCTTCATCTCCCTATAGCTATTCATCTCAACGTCTTCAACTATCTGACTCACATACTCCAATCTAGGCCTACCTACCCCTCTCTTTCCCTCCACTCTACCTTCTATGATCAATTGCATAATCCCCCCATGCCTAAGAATATGCCCTACTAATCTGTCTCTCCTACGCTGTAACACTCTCCAGATACTTCTCTTCTCCCCTACTAACTCTAGTACAGCTTCATTTGTTACTTTATCTTCCCAACCAATCCTCATCATCCTCCTATAACACCACATTTCAAGTGCTTCTAATCTACGCTTCTCTTCCTTTCCTATAGTCCACGCCTCACACCCGTACAGTGCTACACTCCAAACATATACCTTCAGTAATCTTTTTCTAATACCCAAGTCAATATTTGATCTTAAAATCTGTTCTTTTTCTACGAATGCCTTCCTACCCTGTGCTATCCTACACTTTATATTTACCTTGCTTCGATTATCTTTTGTGATTCTACTGCCTAAATAACAAAAATCTGACACTTCTTCGATTCTATTATCTCCTATTGTGATCCTCATTTTTCTACTGCATTCCTTTTTGTCACACCTCATCACTTTAGTTTTACCTATATTTATTTTCATGTTAAAATCCCTAGTCAATACTGCCTGCATACCATTCAATACCCTTTCTAAATTCTTTTCGCTTTCTTCCAATATAGCTATATCGTCGGCGAATCTCAGCATATATATTTTCTCTCCCTGTACATTCACACCTACACTATACTCTTCTTTTACTTTGTTTATTGCATCTTCTATATATAGATTAAATAATAACGGTGAGAGTGTACATCCCTGCCGAACTCCCTTCCCTATTTTTGCTACCTCTTCTTCCCCCTCAATTCTAACTAAGGCAGTTTGGTGTTTATATAAATTAAAAATTATTCTCCTATCCTTATAATCTATACCCGTTTCTTTTAAAATTCTAAACATTATGTCCCAATCTACATTATCAAATGCCTTTTCTAAATCTACAAAAGCTATGCAAGTTACCTTTCCTACCCTCTTTCTTTTTTCTACTACCGTTCTTAGTGCTAGAATCGCCTCCCTCGTCCCTCTGTTTTTCCTAAAACCAAACTGATCTTCTCCTAGCCTTTCCTCTACTTTATTTTCTAATCTCCTATAAATAATCTTTAACAATATCTTCGATGCATGTGATAGTAGGCTAATGGTCCTATAGTTCTCACATAAATTAGCTCCTATTTTCTTCGGCATTGTTACTATTCTACTGCGCTGAAAATCCTGTGGTACTTCTCCCTTCTCATATATTTTACAAACTAACCTGTATAATCGCTCCTGCATTTTTTCCCCTGCGTGTTTTATTAATTCGGCTGGTATCATATCAATCCCCGCTGCTTTGTTATTCCGTAAATCATTTAATGCTCTATGAAACTCTGACCTAAGTATGCTAGGACCCAAGTCATCCTCATCTATCTGTTCCACACTTTCTAGCTCCTCCATGTCCTGCCTACCTTTATATAAATCTTCAAGATACTCCTTCCATCTTCTAGCTTTTTCCTTATTTTCCGTGAGTTCCTTACCCTGCTTATCACATATAATGTTACCCTTTGGTTTTACTTTAGAAAAATGTGACTTAATTTTCTTGTAGCCCAAATCTACTTTACCTCTTCTCATATCCTCCTCAATATCCTCACAGTTTCCTTTTATCCACTCTTCTTTCGCTAGCTTGCATTTCCTATTAATTAAGTTCCTTAGTTCCTTATATTTTTTCTGTCCTGTTTCTGTGTTTTCAATTTTAATTTTCCTTCTTGCTTCTATCATTTCAACTATTTCTTCCGTGATCCATTCCCTCCTACCTGCCCTTTTCTTTGTGCCTAATACTTCATTTGCTGCTGTAGTTAACCCATTTCTGATTTCCCTCCATTCGCAATCTATGTCGCTCCTAGATGTTCCATTAGCCATGATTTCTACTTTCTGCTTGTACTTTTCACATACATCAGCTAATTTTAACCTATCGACATCTACTCTGACCTGTTTAGACTTCTGTAATTTCATGTTTAAAAGTATTTTTTTTATATATTGTTTTGTACTTTAATGTATTGATTTTGATAAGTTTCAAACTGCTACTATGATAGTGAAGAGCTTGTGTAAAAATTCTTTAATGAGACATATTTATATTTGATACATTGTCAGTAATTATCGTGTTTATATTCGTTAAGGACCTTTTCTACACGTACGAAAAAATGTAATTAACGAATTAATTTGTATATTTTCTCTTCCTAGATACGAAGCTCTGGTAAATTACTTGAAATATCATCCCAAGCTTATTTTCTTGATGAAACTAAAGAAATAATTTGTACATTCGATTTATTGTATTGCAATAATTATATTAAACACTATTCAATGATCATGTTTGTTAAATTTTTACTGCCAATTCATAAAACTAGTCTATGTGACACAGATTATCCTAGCATTAAAATCATTGAATTATATCCCAATCAGTCTACCTAATTTTTCAAAAAATAACTAGTACAATTGTATAGCAATCACGGTTAGTGATTTTATTAATTTTTTTATCTGGTTCGAAATGCGCATATAGCTACTTAATGCTTTGATTACGGGTTTGGGTGATATTATATACAATTATTTAATGCGGTAGTGATAATTTAAAATATAGAGGGAATATATAAATTTTAGAACAGATTGTGGGATGGTGATAAATGCCTATTTTAAAACAAATTTAAATTTTATATGTCATCCTATATAATATTGCGTATAATATTGAAAATTATTAGAAAATATTAAATTGTCAATACGTATAAAATATATAGTGTAGGTGTGAATGTACAGGGAGAGAAAATATATATGCTGAGATTCGCCGACGATATAGCTATATTGGAAGAAAGCGAAAAGAATTTAGAAAGGGTATTGAATGGTATGCAGGCAGTATTGACTAGGGATTTTAACATGAAAATAAATATAGGTAAAACTAAAGTGATGAGGTGTGACAAAAAGGAATGCAGTAGAAAAATTAGGATCTCAATAGGAGATAATAGAATCGAAGAAGTGTCAGATTTTTGTTATTTAGGCAGTAGAATCACAAAAGATAATCGAAGCAAGGTAGATATAAAGTGTAGGATAGCACAGGGTAGGAAGGCATTCGTAGAAAAAGAACAGATTTTAAGATCAAATATTGACTTGGGTATTAGAAAAAGATTACTGAAGATATATGTTTGGAGTGTAGCACTGTACGGGTGTGAGGCGTGGACTATAGGAAAGGAAGAGAAGCGTAGATTAGAAGCACTTGAAATGTGGTGTTATAGGAGGATGATGAGGATTGGTTGGGAAGATAAAGTAACAAATGAAGCTGTACTAGAGTTAGTAGGGGAGAAGAGAAGTATCTGGAGAGTGTTACAGCGTAGGAGAGACAGATTAGTAGGGCATATTCTTAGGCATGGGGGGATTATGCAATTGATCATAGAAGGTAGAGTGGAGGGAAAGAGAGGGGTAGGTAGGCCTAGATTGGAGTATGTGAGTCAGATAGTTGAAGACGTTGAGATGAATAGCTATAGGGAGTTGAAGGGATTAGCTCAGGATAGATCGGCATGGCGTGCTGTTTCCAACCAATCTTTAGGATTGCGGACTCTTTAACTAACGTATAAAAAATACTTTCAACTTTTACTTTTAAACGTTTACTCGTTAAAAACAAAATGAAACCAAAAATTTAATAAATAAACAATTTAAATATCTAAAACGAACATTATTAGTTTCTGGTAGCCAGAATTTTTTGTCCATAAATTATAAGCAATATCGTGCCATCTATCGGTAAGTATCAGCAACAGTAAGTAAAAATATCTCCGCAAATGAACTATATGGCAGAGTTATAAGGATTTTAAAGGTGTATGCATAATATAGAATATAAAACGTAAACTGCATTTTGCAGCCTACGAGCTCGTAGATAAAAAGGTCATTATCATATAGTTTAAAGTCCGAAGTCCACAGGAAAGTCTATTTCACATATTGTTGATATATGGTTATCATCACTACAGTTGTAAACCATTACAAAATATTGTCACAACATTTTAAACACGTTTATTTGTATACATCCCAACAACAGTATTGTACAATGGCTTTTTACCTAACTAGAAATGTTGGAAGTAATTCCATTTTGTCTGAGGCTCTGCAGAAATTCTGTAAGTAAATTTCGGGCAGGTTCAAAGTTCATGGCACACTCAATAATCGACGTGCTCTTTATTATTTAGCCCTTGTACGTAGTATTTCCACTGGACATATGTTAAACGCTAAGAAGAATCTACCAGATAAAACGGGGAAGAATATTGTATTGGTTGATGGAGTTCGTACACCATTTTTAATTTCGGGAACGCAATATTCGAAGTTAATGCCCCATGATTTGGCAAGACACGCTTTAATGTATGTGAGACTGCAAAAATCGAGAATATATTGCGTGAATAGATATTCTAAGTACTAACAAAAGAAGGACAATAAGTAATGCGCAGGCGTGAAATAGACCTTTCTGTCAAGTTGCTTTTTTTGGTGGCCAATGGTCATAGTTTATCTACTCGATTATATTATTATAATTATATGCTTATGCAACTAATACCGCTGGGATTGTATAAATTGTTGAATACTATCGGGTTCTGTATAGATATTGTGTATATCAATCACGATTAGTGACAGCTATTTTATTTAGTTTTTATATCGCGCTACTGAAGATGGGGGCATAGCCTTCGAAATGCGCATCTACCTATTTAGTGCTTTGAGTTGCGGTCTTTGGGTTATATTCTATACCATATATATGCAATATCAAGAATCATCAAAAATAAAAAATGCCAACTCTCACGCACCTATTATGTACTATAGTACTGAACAACTCGAAAGAAAGAAAAACTACGACTAACAACTACATATGCACCTTTTTACAATTTTGGCACTTGCCCATTTTTACAATTTTGGCACTTGCCCATTTTTACAATTTTGGCACTTGTCCATTTTTACAATTTTGGCACTTGCCCATTTTTATTATTTTATTGGATAATTTGAGTAGGTAGGTAGAAATCGGCACATTACTATGGTCTTTGTACATATTTTCATAAGCGATTAAATCCGAATAGTTTTTGACACATTTAACACAATGTGATGATTTGTATCAAAAATATGTTGAACTACGACACGTATCCGTTTTATTTAATTTAAAATACGCTATGGGTTTCTTCTGTAACTTTTACAAGTCTACTTGTTTGCCCCATAAATAACTCAAGAGATATCAGAATTGTTGGCATCAACTAAATCTCAAGGATATTTCCTAGAAGATTTGTAAAATTGTTAACATGCATTGCATTTGTAAGCATTACAATATTACAGCAGATGATATTTTTCTATTATATCTGCTTCTACATGTGGCCTTTATAAAAATGTAAAATTTTTACATAACATTTAATGAAATATGTGAATTGAATTTTAGTGGTATTGCAACGAAAACGGGAATTCCGAAAGACATTGTTGATTATATCATATATGGGACCGTAATTCAAGAAGTCAAGACCTCCAACATTGCTAGAGAAGCTGCCTTAGCAGCTGGCTACAGTGATAAGACTCCTGGACATACAGTTACTATGGCTTGTATATCATCCAATGTTGCTATCACCTCGGGTAAAATATTTCAATAATATATTGTTGCCCCAATATCGTCTGCTTATTCTATATTGCCTCAATATTGATAATCAAATAAACCTCTCAACGTCTATGTTGCTTTTAACTACGTTCAGTTACGATTCTTTGCGGTGATATTCTATACAATTATTTGCAAGCGTAGCAATTAATGTTACAACCGTAGAAATTATTAAACAGAAATTTCTTTTTAAACAAAAATTCATGAGAAATAATGAATACTCTCCCAAACCGCAGACATTCAATTTAAAAAAATTGTATGTTTGCTGCCTTATATTGACATTTAAGTCTACATATTCACATCAATTTTAGCAATTGGACTGATCGCATCAGGTACTTATGAAGTTATATTAGCCGGAGGCGTTGAATTCATGTCTGACGTACCCATCAGACATAGCCGTAAAATGCGTAGCCTTATGTTAAAAGCGAACAAAGCTAAAACGGTACAACAAAAGCTCGGTCTAATTGCATCGCTCAGACCAGATTACTTTATCCCAGAAGTAAGTACTATCATTGTATTATATTTGTATGGCGACCAATTATTGCTGTAACAAAAATTAAGTTTTATAAAATATTTTACAGTTGCCAGCGGTTGCTGAATTCTCCTCAGGAGAAACAATGGGACACTCAGCTGATCGTTTAGCAGCTGCTTTTGGAGCTACTCGCCAAGAACAAGATGATTATGCTCTACGGTCCCATACTCTTGCTCAAATAGCATTTGATAAAGGATATTTCACCGATTTAATGCCAGTTTCTGTAAGTACATCGCAGATTTTCTATCCAATTTGTTATCGAATATTTTCAAATAAAATATCCGCAAATTTAGATTTCTGGGGTGAGCGGTGCAATTGATCGAGATAATGGCATTCGTGTATCTTCTACTGAGCAATTAGCAAAATTGAAACCGGCGTTTATTAAACCGAATGGAACTGTTACAGCTGCAAATGCATCATTTTTGGTATTTTTTTAAACTCGTAATAGTACTAACTATATAGTTAGTCTTCATTGCCATCCTGTTCATTTTATATTATAGACTGATGGTGCATCAGCTGCTCTGATTATGACTGAAGCTAAAGCTAAGCAATTGGGTTTAAAACCGAAAGCTTATTTGCGCGATTTTATTTACGTTGCACAAGATCCAGTCGATCAATTACTCTTGAGTCCGGCTTACGCTACACCTGTCGTATTGGAACGTGCTGGACTTCAACTAAAAGAGATCGATGTGTGGGAGCTTCATGAAGCATTTGCTGTAAGTTATGAACTAGCCCATTTGCCGCATATAACATATTCACTGCCTCGTAAAACAAGTAATTGTTTTAGGGTCAAATTATAGCCAACATGAAGGCTTTAGATAGCGATTGGTTTGCTAAAAATTATATGAAACGCGACGCTAAAGTAGGCGCCCCGGATTTAAATAAATTCAACCTGTGGGGAGGATCTTTGTCGATCGGTCATCCGTTTGCAGCGACTGGAATTCGGCTGGCCATGCATGCCGCTAATAGATTAGTGCGTGAAGATGGGCAATTTGGATTGATTGCAGCATGCGCTGCTGGTGGTCAGGTCAGCAATATGTATATATTTTTTATAATTGTACCAATTGAATTGCACCGAAGATTAGATTTCTCCGTATATTTTTAATAATTTGGCGACGAAATACATAAATTATTTGTTTTTGTCAAAGTTTCATATATGCGCTCTTTAATACTGCACAAATCGCATAGACATAAATAAACTAAAATACATTGCAGATAATTTTGTTGTTTAACTAGTATTAAACTGTACCTATTTTTCTCTTTTATTTTATAGGGAGTTGCAATGATTTTGGAACGCCATCCTGATGCTACAGCCAATTAAATTTATTAAAAGAAAATTTAAGAAATTGATTCATTTTAAAATGCTGATAATTCATTCTTAGCTAGTAATTATATTTGTGTGTATTGGAACTAAATAATATAAATATGGATTCTGTTTAATATCTATCATGTAAAGTTATAAATAAAGTTATATTTTCTATAGCCAATATTATATTATACAATATTCCATAATCAATCTTGATTGATTGAAAACAGCTGACTATATCGATATGTCTTGATCTAACTCTTAGTTTAGCTATTCATCCTAACTATTTGATTTACGTATTCTAATTTGGGTAACGTAGGTGTATGGCGAACACGTACATTTCCTTTTACTTCCTGTTTAAAAATATGAGTAGGTGAATTCGAAGCATGTATAATTTTTGTTTTGAATTATTTTGATTATATTAGTTGAATATTAATAATTGTTAATTACTCAGCACTTTTTAATCATACCAAAATCTCAATTGTTGCATTTCAATGAAAACTTCTCCGTGACTCTATTTCGTTCTTTGTTTGGTTGATCTCTATTTCTTCCGTATCATAGGTTTCTTCCAATTTCCTTTGCGTTTCTCTTGGGTTCTCATGACGAATGGTAAATGGAGGTGTCAATAAATCACATACTCTACTGCTATCGCCCGAAATTTCTTAAAATATTAATGAAACATAATTACTAATGTATATTTTAATTTAGCTCTGCAATAATATCTTGATCTTGATTATAGTATGCAGCGATGATACCTAAATCATCTGATATTCCGCAAGCTGGCTTTTGTAGAGTAGTGCAATTTTCGCCATTTTGTGATGGCGTAACAAACTCTACTTGAAACTTGTCATCGCTTTTGTGAAACTTCGGGGTGTTGGTACGCTCAAAAAGAAACGGTTGTCGATTCACCCGACCAAACATTATTCGCATGCTTAAGCGGTGCTCTTCGTCGCGCATTCGTTCTTCATCTCGGCGTAGTTGCAGTCGCATTGCCATATCTTCCTCGTGGCTGTACACCAACGCTTTCCAACCAGGTCGTTGCCTAAGAACACGTTCACGCCACCTTGCCTCCTCTCGAAAGCGAGCAGATTCGAGATTCTGAGACATTTCTTCTTCCATGCGCCTTCTAAAATACGGCAAATGTTGGTCAACATGGAGATGTACCTATCATATGAATTTTACTTAGCCGATTGCGTACGAAGAACTGAAGCTAAATTGCAACGATTTAATGAATCTGCAGTAACAATGGAAGTGGGCCGGGTACTGTTACTTCTAGTGGAAGATTTTGTACGCTTTGAAACGAAATGAAAATACAATAATTATTAAGGACACTAATCAATGCTTGTACGATAATAAAGTTAAAGATTTTATAGTTCACAAATGCTGTAAATACCTGCTTCTTATTGGACATTTCATATGGTGATCTACTAATATTACTTAATTGCAACTTTTCAAATTCTCTCACTAGCAACGTTTGTCTACTTTTAATCACATTTCTATTGTTAGCTAGCCTATCTTTAATTGGTTTTCTATACATTTCTCCAAATATTTTGGACATTTGATCTCGATTTGCCATTGATGGTGGTAAAGTAGACGCTTTTAGCATTTCTTCCGCGCGAATTTTTTTTTGTAAGTTTCTAAAAGAAATAAAAATTGTCAAATTTCATAATCTCAATAAATAGATAAAATAAGTTCGCCAGTTCTGGGTTACTATGCAAATTATGTATCTCATACATGTTTCTGGACGAGGGAGGCGATTCTAGCACTAAGAACGGTAGTAGAAAAAAGAAAGAGGGTAGGAAAGGTAACTTGCATAGCTTTTGTAGATTTAGAAAAGGCATTTGATAATGTAGATTGGGACATAATGTTTAGAATTTTAAAAGAAACGGGTATAGATTATAAGGATAGGAGAATAATTTTTAATTTATATAAACACCAAACTGCCTTAGTTAGAATTGAGGGGGAAGAAGAGGTAGCAAAAATAGGGAAGGGAGTTCGGCAGGGATGTACACTTTCACCGTTATTATTTAATCTATATATAGAAGATGCAATAAACAAAGTAAAAGAAGAGTATAGTGTAGGTGTGAATGTACAGGGAGAGAAAATATATATGCTGAGATTCGCCGACGATATAGCTATATTGGAAGAAAGCGAAAAGAATTTAGAAAGGGTATTTAGAATGGTATGCAGGCAGTATTGACTAGGGATTTTAACATGAAAATAAATATAGGTAAAACTAAAGTGATGAGGTGTGACAAAAAGGAATGCAGTAGAAAAATGAGGATCACAATAGGAGATAATAGAATCGAAGAAGTGTCAGATTTTTGTTATTTAGGCAGTAGAATCACAAAAGATAATCGAAGCAAGGTAGATATAAAGTGTAGGATAGCACAGGGTAGGAAGGCATTCGTAGAAAAGGAACAGATTTTAAGATCAAATATTGACTTGGGTATTAGAAAAAGATTACTGAAGGTATATGTTTGGAGTGTAGCACTGTACGGGTGTGAGGCGTGGACTATAGGAAAGGAAGAGAAGCGTAGATTACAAGCATTCGAAATGTGGTGTTATAGGAGGATGATGAGGATTGGTTGGGAAGATAAAGTAACAAATGAAGCTGTACTAGAGTTAGTAGGGGAGAAGAGAAGTATTTGGAGAGTGTTACAGCGTAGGAGAGACAGATTAGTAGGGCATATTCTTAGGCATGGGGGGATTATGCAATTGATCGTAGAAGGTAGAGTGGAGGGAAAGAGAGGGGTAGGTAGGCCTAGATTGGAGTATGTGAGTCAGATAGTTGAAGACGTTGAGATGAATAGCTATAGGGAGATGAAGGGATTAGCTCAGGATAGATCGGCATGGCGTGCTGTTTCCAACCAATCTTTAGGATTACGGACTCTTTAAACTAAAATACATGTTTCAAAAATGAGAGTAGATCACATCAAATGTAATTAATTTCGTTTTTGAAACGTTCAAATGCTAATACAAATCTAATGAACTGCAAGATTGATTTTCCTCAAATCTTGGAATTTTTTTTATATTAATGCAGTGATTTTGAAAGTAATTTTTAATTATGCCCTATTGAAACAAAATGTGAACATTGTAGTAATAAAAAGACTCAATGTTCATTGCCTGCCATTTAGTCAAGATTTCATTTTTTTTTGCCATGTACATAGTGGCGAAATGTCGTAGAAATTTTCTATATAATAATTTGGTCACATTTGAAATGGAAATAAATAAACAAAAATTACTTGAGTGTCTACCTATAAAATTCGTCCTCATACATTTTTTTATAAATGTAATTGCTGAATAAATTTTTTGGTACTGGTTTAGCCCTAAACTTTTTTACTTTCGGTGGTGGAATATCGTTTATAAAAGAACTTGGTAATGGTTTGGGAAGATGTTTTGTGATTTCTTGAATCTCCTCCTCTCGTCTTGTAAATGAAAAGGGTCTCATTTGTGCCTGTAGAGCTGCTTTACGCTTGTTCTTCACTCTTTTACTCCTGGAATATCAATTTAATTAATTTTTATATATTAAAGTTCAACAATTAAAAACGAATCTAAATTATGATCACGATTACGAGCCAAAGATATTTAATCTATTTGAAATGATCTGACAATGAAATTGAAGAGTAAAGGTAAATTTATAATATAAAAAATTAACTAAATGTGATTAACAGAAATGTACATATTTTCCCGCAATATTTCTTATTTAGTGAAGTGGAATCTAAAATCCTAATGAAAGTTGTTTAATGGAATTACAATATCAATTTGATTTATCTTTCTTTTTTAATGGGTATTATTATAAAGCAAATGCCATTTTATTAAGTTTATCATTTCTATTTTTCCATGATATAAAATTTCGTTTTTGAATATATTTAGAATAGGTAAATGTAATGATAATAAAGAAAATATTAATGAAGTCTTAGACAACGTGGCTTCTAATTACGTAATCAATTCTTTAATATAATTACAGTAACTTCGCCGTTTAAAATGTATGTAATTTTACCGCGATTCATTGTTGACTACAATTTTATCGTACAATTGAATTTGAGATGTTATTGGAATTGGATTGGCTCGAAATCCAATATATTTTTCTTCTTGTAGAGGCTTAAAGGTCTTTAACAGTATGTCATCAATAATTTTATTTTCTTCATCTCTGCAAGTAATAAACTATTACCAATGAATACTAACTATATATAGTTAGTATTCATTGCTATTACTATTAACATCGTAGATATTAATCGATATACTTTTAAGCATTGAATAAATAAACTTACTTATTCAATGACTTTGAATTGATTTTATATTTATCTATCAGTTCTGGATTAGATCTGGATCGTTCAGTGCCAGGTGAAATTTTTTAATATAATATTGTGATATATTTCATCATTATTATATGTTCAAGTTTAAAAGACAATTACATCATTTCTTATAATGTACTATATTATATTAGTTAGTTAAAGAGTCCGCAATCCTAAATATTGGTTGGAAACAGCACGCCATGCCGATCTATCCTGAGCTAATCCCTTCATCTCCCTATAGCTATTCATCTCAACGTCTTCAACTATCTGACTCACATACTCCAATCTAGGCCTACCTACCCCTCTCTTTCCCTCCACTCTACCTTCTATGATCAATTGCATAATCTCCCCATGCCTAAGAATATGCCCTACTAATCTGTCTCTCCTACGCTGTAACACTCTCCAAATACTTCTCTTCTCCCCTACTAACTCTAGTACAGCTTCATTTGTTACTTTATCTTCCCAACTAATCCTCATCATCCTCCTATAACACCACATTTCGAATGCTTGTAATCTACGCTTCTCTTCCTTTCCTATAGTCCACGCCTCACACCCGTACAGTGCTACACTCCAAACATATACCTTCAGTAATCTTTTTCTAATACCCAAGTCAATATTTGATCTTAAAATCTGTTCCTTTTCTACGAATGCCTTCCTACCCTGTGCTATCCTACACTTTATATCTACCTTGCTTCGATTATCTTTTGTGATTCTACCTGCCTAAATAACAAAAATCTGACACTTCTTCGATTCTATTATCTCCTATTGTGATCCTCATTTTTCTACTGCATTCCTTTTTGTCACACCTCATCACTTTAGTTTTACCTATATTTATTTTCATGTTAAAATTCCTAGTCAATACTGCCTGCATACCATTCAATACCCTTTCTAAATTCTTTTCGCTTTCTTCCAATATAGCTATATCGTCGGCGAATCTCAACATATATATTTTCTCTCCCTGTACATTCACACCTACACTATACTCTTCTTTTACTTTGTTTATTGCATCTTCTATATATAGATGAAATAATAACGGTGAAAGTGTACATCCCTGCCGAACTCTCTTCCCTATTTTTGCTACCTCTTCTTCCCCCTCAATTCTAACTAAGGCAGTTTGGTGTTTATATAAATTAAAAATTATTCTCCTATCCTTATAATCTATACCCGTTTCTTTTAAAATTCTAAACATTATGTCCCAATCTACATTATCAAATGCCTTTTCTAAATCTACAAAAGCTATGCAAGTTACCTTTCCTACCCTCTTTCTTTTTTCTACTACCGTTCTTAGTGCTAGAATCGCCTCCCTCGTCCCTCTGTTTTTCCTAAAACCAAACTGATCTTCTCCTAGCCTTTCCTCTACTTTATTTTCTAATCTCCTATAAATAATCTTTAACAATATCTTCGATGCATGTGATAGTAGACTAATGGTCCTATAGTTCTCACACAAATTAGCTCCTATTTTCTTCGGCATTGTTACTATTCTACTACGCTGAAAATCCTGTGGTACTTCTCCCTTCTCATATATTTTACAAACTAACCTGTATAATCGCTATTATTTATATTATTATATTATAGACTATATTTATTCTATAGCATTAATATACGATACTATATCATTAATATAATACACCACAAACGAGTAACGGCTATTACTGAAAATGCAAATAATCCGAACAAAGAAATTCTTTTAACCTCACTGTCATAAGAAACGGTTTTGGAATAGTAATACCACCATCTTTCCAATCAACGTTCGGTTTTATCTTCATGGCAGTATTTGGTATACTTCTCGTTGTGAACGTATCAAATTCGCGATCCGGATTTAATATTTTTAAATCTTCGGGACTTAAATCATCCAATATCGAGTCAGTGCAACTTCCTATTGATTTCGATACTAAAGAAAATAAACGAGTTACCAATAAATTGTTAGAAATTGATGTTTTTTAACCAAGTGTAATGTCGTAAGTTTTTGAACATGCTTTGAACGCCATACGAGCACGTTGTCGTTTATCATTTAGATTAATAAATTGCGACAATATTTTATATTAAACGGGCGACTTTTAGATTTGACAAAAATTGATATGCATGACACACGGTTTCCAAAAGGTCCACTGGAAATTGTTTAGGAAGTGTTGGCATCGATTTCGTGTTAAATAACTCAGCGGCTTGTAAATGGCCACGATATGAGAATCTGTCCTTCATCTCTGTGTTATATATATTTTTGTAAATGTCTCTTGTAAAACGCCGCGTAAATGTCCGGTTTTGAGCACTCCTTGCACAAATTTGCGATAAATTTAAATCAGGCAATGGCCTACCTAATTCTTTAATTTTTACTTTGTTCACAAGAGAAAGTCTACAAAACTTTATTTTCAATAAATAACTAACACTATTCATTTTTATTAAATTATTTCTATTAAATATATTCTTGGAGAAACACGTGGCAAAATCATACATACGTAACTACACAGAACAATGCAACTATATCTATATCAATTTTACTATATACTAGGCTTCTCTGTTAGGACGCTAAAGAATCGTAGCCGATAATAGCATAAACAACGATATATAATCTCGCTGTACAAGCAGCGTGACGTCACATTGCTATGACTCATACAAAGCCGCTGGAATATTGCACACTAGTCGTAATATAGTACAAGCGGACCGAAGAAATAGAGAAGACATACTGCATACGGTCGCTCTCACCTATTGCTTGCAATAGAGTGAGATGGGTGCATATGCATTTAACCTGTACTGTGTGGCGCTGGAATTTGTACTACATATTAACAATATAACTATATTGCGAGGTATATGCAGTATAGCTATATTGCATACCGTCGCTCTGACTCTAGCGCTTCCAACAGATAGGGCATGTGCATTTGACTGGTACTTGCTAGCTGCCATATCGTGTGAGTCATGAGTATTAGGTATGTTCGCGGCGCAAGCTTTATCTTTTAGGAAAAATAATGCCGAGATAAGATATCGCAATACAATTATATATCTACAGTGATGCGCTCAATGTTCAGGAGGGGCGCGCGGCCCTGCATAAGGAACCGCCACTGACTGATGGTGACTTTTTTTCATGTGAATAATCCCCTAAGTGGAGCAATGCGTCATTTGACTTTTCTTTGATATTTTTTTAATTAGCCGTTAGATTGTCGGAATATATAAATACTAAATAGTATAAAGCAGGGTACCGTAATATTTAAACCCTCAATATATATACTAAGCGTAATTATTGTACTTACCTATATTAAAGAGCAAATACTATTGAGCTTTACATTGAAGTATAATGTTGTATTTCAATATAGATTTTATATATCCTATTTACCTCTAGACTTTGACCGGAAGTAGTGTATATCCGGTGAATCTTCGCTAAACTCAGAAAATTTTGGACTTTCTATTCGAACGGATCTTCTCGACGGTGGTTGATTAAATTCTTTACTATCTTCATATAAAAATGAATCCACATTAACGGTTGTTTTATTACCTGCACGAGAGCTTTTATTGGGAGTAGTGCAAAATGGCTTCATACTTGATTTTATTTGATTTCTATCGGTGTTCTCATAATCATCACGACAATCCGATGATTTTTTGTTCTTGGTATCGGGAGTAATATGATTGTACAACGCATTGTGTTTTTGTCTTAAATTTTCCAAACTTCTATAAAACTCTTTATTGGATAAATGATTAACATCTCCATAATCTGGAATGCTGTCATAGAATTTTATGAATGACTTCATAGTGTCTTCGTCTTCATTCGGAATATATTTGTCTGATTCGAAACTAAGCTTTCTAGCTGCGTTTTCGGATTCATTTATCATTTTCGTTTCGTACATAGGTAAATATTTTCTACTGTTTGATTTGCGGGGGACTTTAACACATAGATTTTTAAATATCGCGCTATCGTGAGATACCATGATTTTGTATTGTTCCGTTTAGAAAAGTATTTGTATTAAAGATAATTGTTACCATAACGACAGAAATCAATATTCAAATATAAGAACTATATCAAGTAATATTCGAGGTTCCACTAACCAAAACTATATACATTATTTTATTGAAGAAGTCGGAAACTTTCTTCTTCAAATATATATATTCATTTATTCATAAAAACATATTTCACTTTATATAACAGACTTGAAGGATCGAATTTTATATTAGAAAACAGTTGCAAAAGATTATCTCTTAGTGTATATACTTTAATAATCTTTGCCATATAAATAATTTTACTTGTTTTTGATACACATATTTTTCACTTGGTGCAGTTTCTTCAAAAGATTCGGATTATTAAAAAAGTTTTCACAAAACTTGCCGTTTCCGCAAAACGACCGTCGTATTTAAATATATAGATTGGGATTTTTCTGTCGTCCAACATAAGCAAGACGATCGTAGCAACAGATTATCGAATTTTGTGTATACGGGTAAATGGTGAACGTTTATAAATTTTGAAATATTATTTTTCTTTAAAGCGGGACATTTCGAAAATCCCACAGGACAAATTACCGAAAATCGGGACTGTCCCCCTAACAGCGGGACGTATGGTCACTTTGTGGTACGGTAATAAGGCAAATGGAAGGTGTTGTTAAGTATTTTATAATTTGCTCGTTGATTTTATTTTATTGCAAATTCTTGTAACGTAAATATTACTTCGAAGATTTTGTTTAAATTTCTTATTTTGAAAGTTTTACCAAAAGTGCTGTCAGAAAGGACTAAATAAAATACCTCTGTCACGAATCGTGATTGATATACTATCAGATATATATAGAGGTATTTTATTTAGTTTTATCTTGTGCTACTGAAGATGGGCGCATAGCGCTTGAAATGTACATCTAGCTACCTAATGCTTGTTACGGTATTTGGGTGATATTCTATATTATAATTTAACACTGTAGTGATAATTTTTAAAATGTTTTAATATCATTTATTATTTCTATTAATTTAATAATTCATATGAATTCGATATCTTCCTTCTTTAAAACAATTAAAAAATTATTTGCAATTGCAAAATGGAAGTACAGTAACATAGATTATTTCCACATCAATCAAATTAATCGAACATTTCCTATCAATTGCTTTTAGACCTTTTTTCAAGGTAAATATTAACTAATAACTTATTACTACGGTAAACTTATTCATGAAGTTGATGCTCTATGGTCTTAAAAAATGATTTGTCTGAATAACGCGAATTTTTTAGTATCAAGGGAATGCTATTAGCGCATATAGATATTTCTATAAGTATACATATATTTGAATTAGATAAATTGTAATGAAATAACGCAACCACATCTTAATTCAACTAACGTGCGTTTCGCAGAATTAGGTAGTTTTATCATTGTGTGCGATTTATGCCTTACTACTTTCTGCATGAACAGAATTTAATCTTGAATTTGGTTGTGATTCCACAATACCATTTTCATTTAAACGGCCCTTTGATAACCTGTGAGTGAGTTTTGATCCATTTTTAACCCTGTCTCTCTTGTCAGTAATTACTAGTTTATAAATGTTTTGTATCAAATCTTTCGGGATGCGAGACTCACGTGGATCATTTGGTTTAATATACAACGCATAATGATAGTCTGATTTAAGAAGAGATGCTTGTCTGTGTAGCTCGTGCAAACATTTTTGGGGTAACCATTTCAGTAATCTAGAAAATAACATGCTCTCCAAATGTGCCATGAGTTCAACTTGTCGAACTAATCTGTCTAAACCGGCACTTTGGAGTAATCCTTGAATATCACTCACTGCTAAGCCAACCATTAGATTTGTTAAAATTATTGTAACAAGTAAAACAAATACCAAATATATAATATGCGCGGTTACGGGATACATTAATTTATAATCGTCGGCGTAAAACAAATCCTCAAATTCGAGTTCGCCCGACATCATTATAATCGTTTTCATAATTCCCCATTTCAAATCTTGAAATGCTGGGTAATTAGCAAATAATACGCCAAAACTCAAACCAAACGCGATTAACAAGCACGCATAAGCTAAAAAGAACTTGGCAAAATTAATAGCAACAGTTGTAAACATCTGAACATAAAGTCCAAATATTGGAAATCGACCCACTATCATTTCTAATTCTAGCCACGCAAGGAATATTCCTATTGCTGCTACATGATGTTGCCAAGAATCCATATTTTGTCTAATATCATCATTATTTGGATAAACACAACAAAATACACTGATAATATTCATCCATTGTAGCCAATTTTCCCATTGTTTTACATACTTTGAAAATCCATGTGCAATTTGAAATATTTCTTTAAACATTAGCAGAACATTTAGAAGAACTATACCGTATCCTATAATTTTAATTTCTGGAGCCACTGTGCAGTTATCTTGTGGCAGCCTCAGCATCCTCCTACTTGATGGACAATTTCGCAGGAATACTCCGATAACATAAATAGAATACAGCAATACGTATAAACTGTGATAAAATAATGAAAATAGAAAGAACTTTCTAATGCGACGCCATTTTAAGCACAGGAATGTTTCACATAGTGGATGCTTTAGTATGTCACGATGTCCCACCTCAATGAAATTTAGCAATAACTCGGTCTCCCGTTTATGTTTCGTTGGAACCAGCACCCTAAAATCCAATTTCACTTCACAGTCTACATCTCCAGCTTCATGATCTGTCAGTCTTACAGCACCGTCAAATTTCTTTATATATTCTGGTATAACCTCGGGTGTTCGTCTCGTTATGAATGTTAATACAGTAATACCGCCATTCGTTCTGGCGGTAACATCACCCCCATTATTTATTAACAACATGACACATTGCGGGAACTCATTCAATGCGGCCAAATGTAAAGGTGTATATCCAAATATATCAGGTTGATTGACATTGGCTCCCGCTTCTAACAATAACTTAACGCAGTCACTAGACCGTGAAACTTTAACAATTGCGCAATGTAACGCGGTTCTTCCATCATTATCAGGTGTGTTGGGATTGGCACCATGCCGCAATAACAGCTCAAGAGTTTCCGCTGCTTGACTTAGCGCAGCAAGATGAAGTGGAGTCTGACTTTTGCGATTGGTTGCGAATATGTCGGCATTTGCATCCAAGAGGAGTTGGGCGCATGCTGTATTTCCGTCTTCAACGGCTAGGTGCAGAGCAGTAGATCTATTATGGCCACATTGGACCTGAGATTGTTAAATGTTTGTGCTAAACATCAGAGATCTTACACAAATAGTTTCATATTTTCTGTACAATTGAAAAAAACACTATTTTTGTTAATAAAAAAAAAGATATAATATACCTGAACACTTGCTCCGTATTGTAGTAGTAATTGAATAATATCAGGAGAACCTATTTCGGCTGCCACATGTAAGGGAGCTTCAGAAAATACCTTAATGGAGATCCATATTATGATTTCATAAAAAATAATTAACTTGCATGAATGTATAAAACATTAAATTTAGTATAATGCTCGGATTTACCTGTAGTGTGTTTGGATTAGCACCATGTTCCAATAAAGCTTTCACACAATTTATTTCCAATGATTGAACCGCAAAGTGTAATGGACTACGTGCTGTTAAGCCTGCGTTCACTTCAGCTCCATGCTGTAATAGCAACTGAATGCATAATAGATTTCCTCGAGCTGATGCACAGTGCAGTGCAGTGATTTTATGGAAGTTATCTAATTTCGAAACAGTGCAATTGTTTTCCAATAGCAATTTCGTGCATTCACCATTGCCTGCCCATGCAGCTAAATGTAAGGAAGACCTACAAAAATATCAAATTTTAATCATTTCCGTCGTAAATATATTGAATTCGCATTTTGACTAGTAATTCAATGTTTTTTTTTTATAGCCTACTCTCCCCCTTATACTTGCACAAATAATCTTTACATCTATACAGCTGTACCTTCCTTGTGAATCTTCTACATCAATATTTGATCGATAAATATATAATAATTCTTTCAAAATTGACGACTTTCCCATCCAAGATGACAATATAATTCCTAAATCGGAAGAACTGGGATGACGTAGGACATCGTCAGTTCTCTCATTCAATACCGCATCAAATAATGTATCGAATTCATGGAACGCCTAATTAAAAGGATTAGTAATTATTATTGCAAGTTCTTGGGCCTCGATGGTTTCTTATAAATACAAAACAAGATAGTTGCAAATTAAAAAAAATATATCAATAAATCAATCAATAAATTGCATAAACCATTTTTATATGAACAAAATTTTCAAGTTTGTAGATTACCACAATATCGATTCAAATCGATTAAGTATGTGTATTGTTTTATTTATTGCAATTTAAGAAGCGCAATTCATCATTTTTGAATTCATTAAAGATGATAAATAAATATGCACATGCAAAGCAACGTTCCGCTTTGGTTGGATCAACTCCACGTCTTATTCTCTCACGGATAATACTATTTTAGCATATGACGAAAAAAAAAAAGTATATATATATCTATCGAAATCTGTTACTTAAGTTAAGTCTTTCAACATGTGGGGGATTATTTTTTGATACCATAAACAAATCATAAGTAATTATTTTGCTATTTTATCAATTATAATATACGAGAGAATTAAAGATTCGTGTTACAATGCGTTGGCTTTTATAGACACAATTTTACTGTGGATATTTTATTGCATTAATTAATGATTAATAATTTGTATTCTGTTAGAATTGATGTTGCATAAATTTAAGTGGGATTTTCAATTTAAATTATATACAATAAGTCCCTCGTGCGAGATAAAAGAAAATGTTTGTTGGATAGTATACTTCATTACTAATTTTATAAATTCTTAGTTTGAATTTTCTTAGAAATCAGTAGCGATATTCACGATTCAGTACTATATACCAACTGTCTTTAAAATACATACTTGTAACGATTGCAGTATATCTTTGTCCTGCCAAATATTATTTTCTTCAGTCCGATTTTTATCACTCAATTTGGCATCCATTTCTTCAATATCAACATTATCTTTAGTCCTGAATACTTCGTTTTCAAAATTCATCTTTTCATAGTCTTGGCATTGCATGATCGCTATATAACAGGGAATAATTTTTCCACGATAATCTTAATTCCACGAGAGTTCACTTAAAATGAGATTGGGCAATGATGCACGGAAAATGTATAAATTTTTGCTTTATAATGTTTAGTTTAAGAGCGTTCCCGAATTAGACTCTCAGTAAATAAACATATTATGAACATATGCAATAAAACGAGATGGAGATGGTTTGTTTCCAGAATCTATCGACATTCATCGACGTCTCAATTTCAAGGCATAAAACATATATTGTAAACTTAAATATTTATTCCGATAATAAAGTTTAATACCCATTATAAAGATATTAGACTAAATATTACGAAGTAAAATGATGTTTTTTACGTTCAACGACTCATTAAAATTTGATATTAATAATTAAAAATCAATGATATTTCATATTATCTGAATCAATTGAAGTAAGCTGAAGGTTTAGATTTGGAATATAGATATTTTCAATGCATAAAATTGTTAGGTAAAACGGAAATATGTTAAGATAACATATTTTTGAGAATCCTATCCTATTTAAGGAAACATATTATTTTAATGGAAGACTTTGTTAGTAGATAGATTTCGCATTGGAAAAGGAACGTATAGCTATTAATGTATTGGGAACTCAAAAAATATGTTTGCTTAAAAATATGGTAAAAAATATTTCAAAATTGTACGCTAATACTAATTATTAGAAATTAATTATGATGAAACTATAAGGAGAATGGGTAAAATTTACGTATTAATCTTTATTAATCTTAACAATTATGAATATATATTCATATAATATCTATATATATATATATCCCAAAAGGATAAAACTATAAAATACTCGTATGATTGAAACGCAATCAGAGCAGTTGCTACCTATTTTGTTACGTGAATCATCTATTTATAATATTGCTTCAATATTTCGTAAAATATATAACTTTAGAACAATGTAATTCTAGTATTACTACTATCATATCATCTCAACACTTGGATTTAACCATAAATTCGGTGTTTAGATTAATTCTATCTTCCAATTGTATAAAGTGGCAGCCATGCAATACTTCGAATCCGATACCCCTGAACATATTCTGCGAAGGAATATTATGCGCTACCACTGTACCAATGGGACAAAACCCTTCCCCGGCAATATTTTTGGAAAGCGCCCTAGTCACAAGGCTTCCGTAGCCCTTCCTCTTATACGCATCTTGCGTTTGAAGAATTCCCAGTGCACCCATGTGTGTTTTAAGCACCCACGCGACGAGTTGATTAGTTGATTTCAAGAATACTCCACTGCCGCCATTCATAGCCACCAATGTTTTTAAATATCCTTCGGATCCTGGGAAACGATGCGGCCAGATTTCGTTTATTATAGGAATGTGATTATGATTCAAAGCTTGAATGTACACATCATCTGGGCATCTAAAATATTAATGCTTTGTTTAAATTTAATGTTTCGTTCATTTAGAAAAATAATAGTCAAATATCCGCAGTTGTAAAATTATATAATAAATAAATGAACGGAAAAACATACGATAACGCTGTAATAACAAATAAATTATCCGAATTTAAGAAAAAGTAATTAAAATGACGATGGCGAGAGATTAATGAATAAAATTTTAATTCTATTCCAATTAATTTGCTGTTAAGATAAATACCACCTTATATTTAATTTAATTTGTGTTTAAATAATTGAATATATTTGTTACTATATATTTTAAATATATACCATATGATGATATAGCTATCTAGAAGAAAGGGAAAATAATTTAGAACAGGTAATAAAATGGTATGTAGAAATTAATGGCCAGGGAATATAATAAATTGAAAAATTGAAAGCAAAATTTACTTTAAAATTTGTTCCTATCTACGAATAATTAAGTTATTTTTCTTCAAACCCATGTAGTATATATACATATGCTAAAAAGGAAAACAACTAACAAGACAAAGTAAATATCTGGAGTAGATTCTTCAGAAGATCATTCTTGCATATTTCTAATGCTGTTAGAAAGAATACATGTTACATAACAATCAACTTATATCAATTACTTTGATCGCATATACAAAGCATTTATATATGGAAAAAGCAATAAACAATAGTATTTGGCAACTACATATTAATTTCTACGGTTACCTACTCCACATCCAGTTCTAATGCCTGCTTTACGGGCATCCACCAAATATCAATTTTCTCTATATGTTTGATAGGTAACTTTAAATCATAGATAAGCTTCAGTACTGCACCACTGTGTTCATCCAGTAAGGCATAAAATAATACGTTTCGTCTCCAGTCAATGAGCTTTGTTTCCTTGAGGCACTTATATATGCGTCCACAGCTCTTTTCTAACGTAAACACAAACAAATCATAACAAGAAAACTGAAAAGTGACGCACACATTAGTAATTCTGAAAAGAAAAGTTTATAATTATCAATATAATAGTACTTGGTGAAAGATATTTTACATGTTTGGACAATAAGAGAAATATTTTGAAATAGGCACGATGTATAAGGCAATAGGCAATATGTATTATATACCACATGGAATATTTTTTATTGCCAAAGACTAACAGGACCGAAATCCCAATTACAGATGTAATTGGAACTTCCGTCCGTTTTCCACGGCACGCACAGATATTATTTAAAATTTTGATTATGATAGGCAATACGCGATTTTCATTTGTAAGGTGCACTTGCAAAATACTCTATAAGGAAAATTGCGGAAAAGGTAATAAACGGGATACCTTTTGGTTTTTAAGTATATATCCGAAAAAAGAAAAAATATTGTTTTTAGTTTCATTAATTCTTAATTATAAAGGTTTCATATCTGGAATATTTGTAACACGTAGTAAAAATTTAAAATAGTATCAAATTAACTTTAAATTTGATTCATATGCATTGCCATACTTTAACAAAGCTAACACAATTTTATGATCTAAATAGCGTTCCTTACTACGTTTTTACAATTTGACTAAGTTATTATGTAACTGCAAGGTTGGATATATAATTTGTTCAAAAATGATATATAATTACAATTTGGTTCTGAATGGAAAGAAAGGCTATGGATATTTACATAGTGCGCTTTTACACATGTGTTATTATTAAATTTTAAAATACCTGTATTAATACAACTAAAGTTCCATCACTCTTCCAGTCCCCGTTCATAGCTAGGAAAGTCAAGTAGTCCTGATCTGGACATTTCCTCTCCCACATGATAGCTGTGTTCAAAATACTGACCACGTGCGTAGTGTATGGTAAATATTTTCTATAAAATTCTCGCATGTCTGGCAATTCTTCCATTGAAATCTTAACCAAAATATCGTCCACATACTGGGCCGCTTCTCCATTATTTAAGACAATTCCATTGGTCATATCGGGATGTTGCAATCAATCACACACTATCAATATATTACCAATTATACCTGAAACAGTTAACTTTACTTGTGAGAAAAACCGATATATTGTCGAACAGTTATATCAACGTGTGACGGCTTTCGTTGAGTTTGTGTCACAGCATCGAAGCATCTTCGCAAGGATGTGTGCACCAACCATATCGATTAGCGCGCATTCTATTTGGGGTGTAATATACATATGTTAATACGTGGCACTATTGATTTCATTTTTAGATTGTTGAGCGATTATATAATAGCTAAATAATTTGTGTCATCAGTTTAATGGGAAGTGATATATACTTCTAGGGAAGTCATTGTTTTTTTTTTTTTAATTTTCATTAATGCAAACATATACACAGATTTTGAATAAGTTATAATATGCTAATGTTTGAGAATATTTTTTATTATGCTGATTTTAGCATTGCTTGTTTTTTACATAAATATTATCAAGTCAAGTACGCGCCTATACATTCATATATTTAATAGATTATATTAAGAAATGGTATCTTATGGGCCTTGCATTAATTATTGTAACATAATATAATCTGTAATATTCCGCGGTTGGTGTCAATGAATCAACATAATATATTTTTATTTCCAAGTAATTTGCTAAAAAAAATTTTCTAAAAATTAGCTCATTGGCTAACTAGCGAGTGGTTTTATTTGATACATCTTAAAGAATTTAAGATACTTAAAAAAAATAAATAGTGGGATATCCAATAAAAAAATCGATTCAGATTTTTTAAGAAATTTATAATAAAGTCGTATTTGGAATTAAGAGAATTGCTATTGATTAATTTTCTATCATTACTCATATCGCATTGTGTAACAATTGCATTAAAAATTAGTAATTTAGCATATCGAAGCTTTTCAATAATATAAGAGTTTTAATATAGCCGTAAGTCAATAGTTTTTTTTAATAAAAAATCATTCGTTATATGCTACGAGTTCTTTTTTTATGTTAACTGCACAGGTTGACATTAAAAATAGAGTATTTGAGATTTCTTCATTTAAAATATGAAAAATTTTAGAATTAAAATTTTAGAAACTATAGTCCACTATACAAACTATTTGTTGTAATATTCTGTTTTCTTCTGGACAACAAAAAGATTATTCACTTTTGTATAATGTGCAAAAAACTGACAATTGTTTCATATATTTGTTCACCAAATGTATGTAAATTTACATTTACATTTCATTGTAATTTTCGCTAAAAAGTTTTAATGTAAAACGACTCTTAAGGTGTCCGTCGGTCTGTTTGATCCGTGCAGGTATTTAAATTTCGAAGGTTTTTTTAAAACCCCAGTATATTTGAAAACGCATCTAGTCCAGCAACATAATTTATTTAAATACTGAGCGTGACAGTCGCTCCGGTTAATTTGATCGTAATCTTATTGGATTAATACGAAAAATCCAATTAAGTTAATTTATTTTAGCCTTATGCAACTTAGATGTGCGATAATGTTAAAACTAGTGAATAAATTGTCCCAAATCTGGTAACAATTTTATTCATTGTTGTCGTTATGACAATAAATTGTACCGCAGGTCGATATGTTACACAATTTTGCAGAAATGTATAAATTATAGCAAAAATTTCTGAAAACTTAAGATAGATATCGAACAATAAAATTTAACACACAAATTCAAATATTATAAATAAAATAAACATTGATATTGTGTACGAACAAAGTGTATACACAAAGTAACAATTATATGGAAAATAAGGCAATAAAGATATTTGTAGATTTTTCAATTTTTACTATAAATAATTTTTCATTAAAAGTTAGTTAGCAGCATCCATTGTCAATAAAAATATTGCTATGTTAACAGAAATTGCAATAATAGGATATATGATTTTCGAAAAGAAATCATTAAGTTTGGAAATTAAAACCAATTCGCTAGCCTTAAATAATCTTCGATCAATAAACATGTCAAAGATGTATCAGTATACGTCTTTAACATGCATATGTGATAGTTTCCACTGGCGGCCCTTCGAGGGCATGGAAATACATGCGACCGGTCAGTAAATAGTAAAAACCAAATTTACCATATATATATATATATATAATTACGATTTATTAGCTAAACCATGCTTTAAACTTTTAACAGCCATTTCGATCGCCCCCTCTTTAGTAATATTGCCACCAATAAATCCATTTGCGTGACAGAATATACAACCAGGAATATTAGCTACAGAACATAATTCATTATCTCTTAAGCCGCGCCAATCCTCACGCAAAAACATTCTAGAAATCACAATGAACAGTAATGTTAATTGTATAAATGTAACAAAACTAACTTCATAGATAAAGAATTTACTGAGATATGATTAAGATTTAATATTTGTTACATTTACTCGAAAAAATAATGGAACTTTTTCTAAAACTAGAATACATTAAAATAAGAATATCTATCGTGCGCGAATATAAGATGCATAAAAAAATGGCTTTGGGAACATCGAAGTTGTATACTAACCGACAAACAAAATTTTCTGGTTCAACAGGAATAGCGCGCACTCTCCATCCATCAGATGAATCCGGAAACACAAGGAATTTCAGCTCTCCAACAATATCTTCCTCTTCTTCAATGGTGTAAATATGTTTTAGCATGGGACATAATTCCGGAAATACTACTATAGTCCCAGAAATGTGTTCTTGCTGCCGCAATTTGATAGCGCGTTTAACAATATTTTTTCCTGGCCACCATACAGTTGCAGCCTAAAATAAAAATATATATTTAATTGCCACAATATTACCATAAAAAAAAACTTCAATATGCACAATACTAAACACGCAAACTCCCTACTTTTGCTCTCATTTGCAAACGGCCTTTTCATAATAATTTTGCGTAATATTAAATTTAATGAAGCCAACTGTACAATGTCTACATAACTGGCGCAATAATCTGTAAATCTAGTGCTATAGCACATATTGTTTTAACTAATTAATGCGTATATATTTGCCTTTGTAGTGAAACAGATTTGAGTAAACTATAACATAATTGAGATATCGACGTGTGAGAGTAATTGAGGTTCTTCTCGTAAAGAACTTCGTTCCAGGGCATTTAGCGTCGGTTGTACTGGAACATGTTCACGCCTGTTGCCTGGACAAAGACAAAGTCTCATTTTATCACAGAGAATATAAAAGACGAACCTATTTTGAATGTGAGAACACTGTATACTGTATACGTCACAATTTTGAAGGAGTTCGGATGAAACCTCAATGCAGAAACTGTTCATTAAATCTTTAGAGTTATACATTACTCCTGTCCAAGCTTTATGAAATGAACAGAGGAATAAAATTGTATCACTTGAGGAGCGTATCAAGGTACTAGTATGTCAATATAATAGAGTATCGACTAATAATGAAGTAGACTCATTCCTTCATGAACTGGAAAACCGCTCGTTGTGTAAGAAGAATGCCCCAATATATTGATATCAAAATACATTCTTCAAGATTTGTGTTCTATGAAGAGGAGTTAGTGTACCCTTAAATCTTATATTAAGTGTATCCACATCCGTTCTAAATTTTATTTTGTTATATAAATAAGCGGGCTTTTTAAATGTAATTATTTTATGGTGTATATACACATATACAAGAAAAATATACTATTAATGATATCATTAGTGATTAATAATATCATTAGTACACGCTAGGATTTCTATAGCTTACAAATTGCTTACATGAATGACCGCATCTCGGAATTCTTTTCCTGCCAGTTCCATTGCACTTCTGAACAATATATCAGTGTCCTGCCCTGATATTGTATTATTCCAATTTGGATTGAGATTATGAATACGAGCTCCCAAATGGGTATTAATGTGGTAAGCTGGTTTACCATCGTACATGGGAATACCGTTATCCACACCATCTAACTCTTCTATAAAAGTATCGTAAACAGCCAGATAAACACTGTTGAGTGTTTCTTCCTCTAACCGAATAGCCAACGGACGCAAGATAGCATTGATAACTGATCGGCCATAATGAACATAAATCAGACCCGCTGAACTAAGTCTAGACGATTAAATAGCAAAAGAATGAATCTAGCCTATACATATAATATGCAGGGTGGACCATCTAAGGCGCTACAGAATTTCAACTTAAAAACTCAAAAAATTAAGTCATAAAACATTTTCATATGTACAGGGTGTTCCATTTTCATGTGTGCAAAAGTTTCAACTATCTTTATTAGCTTTTGTAGAAGATTCTGCGGCGTTTTAGGTAATCTACCCTGTATAAACAAGCAATTTAATAAGGAATATTAAAAACTGCTTAATCTGTAAAAAAATCGAAACTTTCTAATTGCAAGCGCAGTGACAATACTTCGTATCTTACAAAAATTCTGAAAATGTCAAACTGATTTTTATTGCGCATGTTCAGAACATCAGCAGACATATTTAAAGCCAAAGTAGATACGAGGTATTGTCACATAGCTGACAATAATTAGTCTATTCGAAATATAATCACACGACCAATTTTAGAGAATAAAAATGTCTTATTGTATTATATAATTGCCGCACACTACGTACTTAATCTTCTTATTTTTGCCAATATCCGGTTGGAGTGTAGAAAATGTATGAATAAAACTTCTCTGATGATGGTCAAATCGTTTCGTATTTAAATCGTATACCCCACCCACATCAATTACAATATCACATGTCTTTAGAATCTAAGTAAGGAGCGGCAAACGTGAGCATCAAACAATTTAAAATAATACAATATTCGATACCTCTTCATTGCGGGTACGAACAATCTCGGAATCTTTATATTCGGGTAAGAGTTGCAACATGTAACATCCTAGTACTTCGTCGCAATGAAAAACACCATCGTGAGTGCCGATGCGTTGTAAAATACGCGGTTTTTCAGGCTCAGTACTCATGATAGAAAACCTAAGGCCAACTCACATTTGAAAATCATTATTATATAATATGTTCTACATCAATATGTGCCTACCCGTTCCAGATAGCAGCTACTCCTCGTGTGGCTTTTTGCATGAGATGGGATTGTAAGATATTAGAATAAAATGCCATTAATATTTAGCAAGATATTCCATATGTAAACGTGCATGACAGTATAAAGTAAGGTTAGAATAATTTACACATAACCTTAAAATACGATTGAAAGGGGAAATAGGGCAAATGTGAAATCAGTGACAATGACAAGGTATATTATAATATAGAATATCACCCAAATACCGTAACAAAAGCATTAAGTACTTTTAAGTATTTGGGTGATATTCTATATTATAATTTAACACCGTAGTGATAATTTTTAACAAAGTATATTGTTAGCGATATGACAATACCTCCTATCTTACAAAAATTCGAAAAATGAGATATATGTCGAAATTGGACAAACTGATTCTTAGATTCAAACATTGCGCATGTTCAGAACATCACCAAACTAATTAAAAATTCAAAGCAGATAGGAGGTATTGTCACATCACTGACGATATATATATATTGCAAGCCATCTAAAATTTTTATTATTATTGTGCTACTGAAAATGGGGGCATAGCCTCCGAAATCCGCATCTAGCTAATAAATATATTGAAATATATATTGCTTTAATATAAAGCTAATAAATGCTTTGTGTTACGGTTTTATACAATTATGTAACACCGTAGTGACAATTTTTAAAATCAGAAATCCTGTTCTCGTTAATGAGAAAAACTTTATCATAAATATATAAATTAAAAAATATAAAAATGTAGCAGTAACGTGATTTACAAGAACTTATACCTGCTTTATTGACACTATTATTAATTAAAGGTCAATGAAAAGTTTTAGCTGCAGTTCTTTGATGCGTGTAAATTATTTGCCGAGAGTAATTGGAAATAGCGTCCCTTTTACACTTTTAATTGTATATTCGATTACTTAGAAACTTTTTAAATAATAATTAGTCGAGAAGGAACTGTCCGATTCTTTCCAAATTAAATAATGAAATCATTAAATTCAAACAAAAAATATTTTACACAATATTTTCGAAATTGACCTCAGAAATATAAAATCAAATTTAAATTTAAGTGGTCACGAATGCGTTCATATTGGATATAAAGCGGCTCTTTTCGGAACAATCGTAATTAAGACGTTGTGGGCAGAAATACAACGTTAAAAGAAAAAGGAGACTTAATAATTTAGAAATCAATGATGTTTGTAATGATAATTTCTTACGAGTAACGGTTATATTATGTTATTGTAATCTTGAAATAAAATAATTAACTGCTAATATTTTTTATAAATAATAGTATGATATACAGATACAGAATATATAATCGATGCGTGAATTCTAGCGCAAATTAAAAGTAGTAGTACATTTAATTGTTACTTAAATTCTATAAATACTTTTTTATATTATTTTATTTTTAATTCATATCATACCACATAGAAGTAGTTTTATAAATATATATACTATCATAGTATAGAATATCACCCAATATTATTTATTTATTTGAAAGGATATGGCCATGAATAACGACAATTATTCTTATTATTATTTCGCGGCTATTTGCAAGTTTAAATGGCGTAAGGATTTTTAATTCTTTTTATATATACCGAAGTTTGTTTTTGTTAAACATTATATATAGTGATCGTGCAGAAAGATTATTTACTGTTCGGAGGATGCGTCCCATGTACGTGAAGCAACAATATAACGGAATGTTACCAAAAACTCCAACTCGGGCCATAGAAATAATATTTGTATATGTGTGAAGTGAAGCGCATAACGACCAATCTAATATTGGCGATACAAATATTTATTTCATTTTGGCGATTGCTACTTTCGACTGTTTCCGACTGCCATAAATTGGCGATACACTCCTCAGCAACACCATATAGATGTGAAATTATTATATATGATTACAAGGAGGTATACGCGAATTAATTCACGGGGACGCAGGCTACAAGTAGTAAATGTACACGTTTTTTTAGATTGAAATAAAAACGTTTTCTAAAGTTATTTTTTAACTAGATTGAATCTAATCGGAAATCCTTTTAAATGAGGAATTTTTTTTGGTAAATTTGTCACTATCGTGTTAAATATTTCAATTTATGGGAATTCCAAATGGCTTGTTTACCAAATTTAATGAAAATGTGCATACAATAAAATACGTTCGTTTCCCGAAAATAGTAAATGTTCAACAATTTTTACGACATATTTAAATGTTAAAGTGTTAACCAATATATCAACTTCTTGTTAGTCTCTTTTATCATTTGTAAGCAATATAATATTTACCAAACGTAAGGCTACATATTTTTAAAAAGGGGAAAATGTATTTATAATTATATTATTTATTATGATATTGGAACTGAAATTAATAAATCACGACTATTTGTATTTCTAAAGTTCGTTTTCTGACCAAAAAATAACCCATACACCTGCCTGCAGTTACTTGTAAATACTTGTAGTTATAGGTGTTAAGTTAAAACAATGAAAACAAAAAAATATAAAAACTTTACTAAATTTTTACATTACTAAAACAATAGGAACCGTTATTATTTTAGTGGCGCAAATTTCGTTTTTCGATCTAACATCATTTGCTATGTCACTAGTATTTTTGATATTCATTATTTTTAGTGATAAGGGTTCAGAGTAGCGATGTGTAGTTCACTCGCGAACCGTTCACTCTGAACGGTTCAATCGAATGACGGGTGTATTGTGACGATGTTTTGCAACGACCTATAGGTCACTATGATCTAGTTCGTGAACTATGAACTACATGTACGTATTGATGTACTTGTACTAGGTCGTGAACCCGTCGTGTACTATGAATCACAACGACTCGTAAACGATGTAGTATAGTATACATTACATATACAGTACTAACATTTATTTAGTGATAAAGTGTGTTGGTGAACGGAACGAAATTATATTTCCTTATATATATGTTTGGTATAAATTATAAACATTGTTGTTTTTTCTTACTCATTTTTAATTAAAAATATGTATTGTAATATTTCCATTTCTTTGTTTTTTACTATTTAATATTTTTACATTGAGAAAAAACGGGATTATTACAGTATGTGCATGTATTTGGTCATATAGGTGGTGAACTAGTTTATTTTTAAAAGATGTTAGTAGTTCATGACCTATAGTTCGTGAACGGTACATTGAAATGAACTACGAACTACGAACTAGGTCGTCAAAGTGACCTACAGTTTGCCATCGCTCGTTCAGAGTTTAATTTGGTAAACATTTATAATTATACAATTCTTTAATTTTTTTTATAAAAATACTGTGATTCGAATTATAAATTAAAAACTTGCAATATAAGAAGTATAGGATGACTCTAGGCGTCGATAATAAGAAGAACAAGATAAAGGTAGGTTGGATGCTTTTGAAATGTTTTGTTATAAGAAGATATGAAAATGGAATGGAATTAGGTTGGTAGATAAAGTAGAGGTGTTAGAGTTTGTTGCTTAGGCATAGAGGTATTATACAATTAGATATAGAAGGTCGGGTAGAGCATGTAAGTTAGATAGCGGAGGACTTTATGATGAATAGCTACAGGGAAATGAAGAAGTTGGCTCAGGAGAGATCGACGTGGCGTGCTGATTCGTTCAAAAATCCACAGATTAATTAACGAACTAGAAGATAATGCTAATATCAAGTTTCGTCCGTATTATCTACATTTATTTGGTTTTCTAAGATAAAGTGGACTTTTTCGGTCCGATATAATATCCGAAACAAAAAAAAGTTAAAAAGTTATGTGGAGTTAGTGGTATGGTCAAATGACTAATATTATTAGTCATTATTAAGGCTGTGAGTATGATGATTAACATGTAAGCTTAGATTTATTGGTCACTCCCGAAAATTTTTACACTTTTGCTTGAAGCTCCGTAGAGCGGGTGCAAGTACGACATCACTAGGTAGAGAGTGCCACAGTTCTACAGCTCTATTCGTGAAGAAAAATGTGCGACTATTTGTACAGCTCATTTCAGTTTGTAGCTTCGAGGGATGTCCACGTAAATGCGGATTAGGCGTTAGGGTGAAAGTACGTTTTCGACGTCATGGTGATTTGAATTAGCGATGTGTAGTTCACTCGCGAACCGTCCACTCTGAACGGTTCAATCAAATGACTGTGACGATGTTTTACAACGACCTATAGGTCACTAGGACCTAGTTCGTGTACTATGAACCTACATGGTGTATTTGTACTATATATATACTTGCAGTATACATTACATATACAGTACTAACATTTATTTAGTGATACAGTGTGTTGGTGAACGGAACGAAATAGGAAACTCGTTGCGATATTGCGACAGCAGCATTAGCCGAGCTGAGTCACAATTTATATGTTGGTATCAGGTCGTGAACTAGTTTATTTTTAAAAGATGTTAGTAGTTCACGACCTATAGTTCGTGAACGGTACATTGAACTACGAACTAGGTCCTCAAAGGGACCAACAGTTTGCCAACGCTAATTTGAATGCATCGATTAAAGCTTTCAAATGTATCTTCTCATTCTTATAACAATTTCCGAAATAGGCCTTACATAATGTCAGATTTTTTTACAAGAACAATTAACATGAAGTATAATATCGCTTGCATCGCCCGCATGCATATCTCCCTCAGCCAGTCATAATCGACCAAACGAACGGGGCCGTGAGGCGCCCACGTCGTTTCAGTACCACTGCATCAGGACCCTACAGGTGGTGTAGAAACAAGCGAATAGGACGTGCATGGCCTGTCATGCGTGTGTGGTCCGTGCGCACGGCACTGGGGATATAAAGGGACGAGTACACAGGTCCTGGTCTGCATGTCCTAGTACGGCCTGTCACAACACATCGCAAGTGCTCCTCCGTTCCTCTATCCGTGCAGAAGCGGCGTGTTGGCATAACGACTGCGAACGTGCACTACGCGCTGCTTCCGAAGGAGTTGCTGCTGTCATTACTCCTGTTGCTGTTCTGTTCCGTGCGGTGGGCCGAGTCCTCGGATATCACAATCACAGGTAAGGCACACACTTTTTAATACCGGTTTGTATACGTGCCTTTATTATGTCTTTGAACTAAGTACTCAATCGAAAATGATACTTAATTCATCGCTCAGAAGGCTCGGTGTATTTTCATGAAATTTACAAGGTGATAGAAGAAAGGTACATAAAATAACGTACGAAACGATATTTGGTATTGTGATGTAAAAACGATTATGTATATATATTTAAATTTTTAACATAATCCCCTTAATAAATGGAGGAGGATTTAAAAATGAAACTAGCGTTTTTACTCGTACATTGTTTATATTATGTCTTTCTATCAACATATAAAATTTCATGTTTGTATAAGCGTTTGTTTGGACGTAGTTTATTAAGATATATGAAACGCAACAGAGAAATGTGCGATAAATTCTTCACCTTTAAAGAAAAACTAAAATATGCGATAATTCCCTCATACAATTGCAATGTTACTTTCTTGTACAATAGTTATTTATAAAGGTGGGGCGAGTGGGTCATTTGCTCCGCAATGAAAATAGCGGTTTCAAAATTTGTCTTCAAACTTTGTATTAAAGTCGAATAATACACAAAAGAAGTATACGGGTCAATTTGGAAAACGTTTATTTTCGATCATCGATAATCGGTTCGTTATAGGATCGTGTAATGGTACTGACAGTATCGCTAAAAATTATTGTTGGTATAATTTAAACATCCTTTAGTTTGTATTTTATGTCCTTCCAACTCGGCGTTTCACAAATTGACGTTCATGGATCCCTGAATTTCCACGAGGTAAAATTAAGAGTTCCGTGAAAAAAGAGACACTTTCACTAACGAAAACAATTCAATACCATTGAAGTAAAATAAAAGTAAAATAGATATTATTTAGAAGTAAAATCATGCCATTTCCAAACAAAAACAAGATACATGTGACATTGCATTGTCCTGAAAAATGTTCCCCCTTTTGATTCAAGAATTTTTACGGACGCGGCGAATTTTTCCATATATGGGCAGTGCCAAAAATATTTATATTAGTATTTCCTGATTTATAGCTTAAAATTGTTCTTTTCCCACGAATATTTTTTTACATTGCGCTATCATGTAATTTATAAATGATTTGCTTGTCTTTTGGCGCTAAATGAACAATCTTTCTATTTCAATTGCTTTTTGCTTGTCACCTTTATTTTCATATAATAGATTCCAATCATTATTTGTTGCATACTCCCGCAACATGTTCATCGATTTCTTTTCACTGAATTTTTACATCTGCATTGCACTCTTCAATCTTTATTTACTGCATCTTTCATATACCTTTCTTTAAAAATGGACATGTGCAAGGCTTCGTGGGAAGTGTTATATTTGGTAAATTCAATGTTACCACGAAACTTTTCTATTTCGTCAATAAGATGTGAATTTAAATATGTTGTGCGCTAAAGGTGAAAAAAAATTATTTAAGGATGTTAGTAGAGATGCTGCAAATTATCCAAAATGTAATTGCAAATATTCCATTTTTCAAAATTGCAACACCGTATTTATTATTTACTAAATTTGATTACCTTTCGAAGTATTTGGTAGTTTTCTATAGCAAAAAAATATATATAATAAATAAACGAAGTTCATTTATAATGAGCATAATTCAACAATTATTACGCAATTTTTGTGAAAAACTTAAATATTGAAAATTTTAACAGTTTATGTTTGCCATTTTAATTATATATGGTATCAAAGATAAGAAAATTTGTAGAAGATGGATGAATAATATTATGGTGTTCCATTTAAGAAAATATGTGCAATTATATTTTGAAAAATTAACACTCTGTATAAAATGTTATCAACCTTAGCATTAGAGATAGAAAGTCTTTTTGCCGAAGTAGCAAAGTTTCAATTCGTTATAGAATATAATTTCAGCAGTTTCACTCGAGACTTGCAGATTGATTTCTTGCAAAAAGCTTGCAGAAATCGAAAGGGAAATGATGAGAAATAACTAATTATTTAGATTTATCAAGTTTATAATATGACTTTTAAAGAGTACCCACCATAATTTTTATAAGATCGATTTTTGACCTTATTTTAAATTAAATTTAAGTAGATGCACACGTCATATACGAATTTGAATTTTGGACTAGTCATTAAAATTTCGATCGAATACTCCGAATTCGTAAAAATTACGAACCACCCAGTTTTAATTTCAAAATAATTGTTATATTTTTTTACTGTCTGCTTTCGATTTTTTAATTCCTAAAAAAATTGTAATATACTAAATTGAGAAAACCCTTAATAAAATCGAGCAAATTTTATAGCAATTATACACCAAGCTTTTGCTTTTAAACAGCGAGTGAAATAGGAAATTATATTTAAAATAATCAATAGTAACGAGTTTCACAAATCTACCGAGACTTTGGGTATTTTTAGACGGATTTACAGATTTTTTTAATCTGTGACATTATTAGCACATATATTTTTAAATTTTATAACGTATATAACATATATTTTGAGATATACTTGAGATAAAAATATCGTGCTTCGAACTAGCGATGGCAAACTGTAGGTCACTTTGAGGACCTAGTTCGTAGTTCATTTCAATGTACTGTTCACGAACTATAGGTCGTGAACTATTAACATCTTTTAAAAATGAACTAGTTCACGATCTATATGAACCAATACATGCACATACTGAAAATAATCTCATTTTTTCCTCAATATTAAATGGTAAAAAATAAATAAATTGAAATATTTCAATACATATTTTGAATTATGAAAGAAGCAAGAAAAAACAGCAATGTTTATAATTTATACCAAACAAATATATAAGGAAATATAATTTCGTTCCGTTCACCAACACACTTTATCACATAAATGTTAGTACTGTATATGTAATGTATACTATACTGCATCGTTTACGAGCCGTTGTGATTTAGTACACGACGGGTTCAGGACCTAGTACAAGTACATCAATACGTACACCGTGTAGGTTCATAGTTCACGAACTAGGTTATAATGACCTATAGGTCGTTGCAAAACATCTGTCACAGTCATTTGACTGAATCGTTCAGAGTGAACGGTTCGCGAGTGAACTACACATTTGAACATAGTTAAATATATAGCTACATCAAGCATAGTTAAATATGTACGAGTATATCAAAGAAGCCAATGAAAAATCGTGTTTTTTCCACATGAACTATGCTCAAGATAATATGATATATAAAAAGAGAGTTACCGAATTAATATATCAATTTCGAATTGAATGGTAATAATAATTATATATTTTTTTAATTTTCTTTATTTCTTGTAATTTTTAAAATAACAAAACACTACTTCTGTGATAGTTTGATAATTCTTCCATAAAATATCTGACAAATAGTTACCGCTGATAATGCGTTTTCGTGTACGAAATTAACCAGATAAAATACTCAAGTTGATCGTTAGTTAAAGAGTCCGCAATCCTAAAGATTGGTTGGAAACAGCACGCCATGCCGATCTATCCTGAGCTAATCCCTTCATCTCCCTATAGCTATTCATCTCAACGTCTTCAACTATCTGACTCACATACTCCAATCTAGGCCTACCTACCCCTCTCTTTCCCTCCACTCTACCTTCTATGATCAATTGCATAATCCCCCCATGCCTAAGGATATGCCCTACTAATCTGTCTCTCCTACGCTATAACACTCTCCAAATACTTCTCTTCTCCCCTACTAACTCTAGTACAGCTTCATTTGTTACTTTATCTTCCCAACCAATCCTCATCATCCTCCTATAACACCACATTTCGAATGCTTGTAATCTACGCTTCTCTTCCTTTCCTATAGTCCACGCCTCACACCCGTACAGTGCTACACTCCAAACATATACCTTCAGTAATC
Organism: Leptodirus hochenwartii; assembly: GCA_947310635.1. Lineage (NCBI taxonomy): Eukaryota > Metazoa > Arthropoda > Insecta > Coleoptera > Leiodidae > Leptodirus > Leptodirus hochenwartii. The sequence continues at coordinate 3,311,433 of OX371182.1, read as the reverse complement.
TTTTTCTAATACCCAAGTCAATATTTGATCTTAAAATCTGTTCCTTTTCTACGAATGCCTTCCTACCCTGTGCTATCCTACACTTTATATCTACCTTGCTTCGATTATCTTTTGTGATTCTACTGCCTAAATAACAAAAATCTGACACTTCTTCGATTCTATTATCTCCTATTGTGATCCTCATTTTTCTACTGCATTCCTTTTTGTCACACCTCATCACTTTAGTTTTACCTATATTTATTTTCATGTTAAAATCCCTAGTCAATACTGCCTGCATACCAATCAATACCCTTTCTAATTTCTTTTCGCTTTCTTCCAATATAGCTATATCGTCGGCGAATCTCAACATATATATTTTCTCTCCCTGTACATTCACGCCTACACTATACTCTTCTTTTACTTTGTTTATTGCATCTTCTATATATAGATTAAATAATAACGGTGAAAGTGTACATCCCTGCCGAACTCCCTTCCCTATTTTTGCTACCTCCTCTTCCTCCTCAATTCTTACTAAGGCAGTTTGGTGTTTATATAAATTAAAAATTATTCTCCTATCCTTATAATCTATACCCGTTTCTTTTAAAATTCTAAACATTATGTCCCAATCTACATTATCAAATGCCTTTTCTAAATCTACAAAAGCTATGCAAGTTACCTTTCCTACCCTCTTTCTTTTTTCTACTACCGTTCTTAGTGCTAGAATCGCCTCCCTCGTCCCTCTGTTTTTCCTAAAACCAAACTGATCTTCTCCTAGCCTTTCCTCTACTTTATTTTCTAATCTCCTATAAATAATCTTTAGCAATATCTTCGATGCATGTGATAATAGACTAATGGTCCTATAGTTCTCATACAAATTAGCTCCTATTTTCTTCGGCATTGTTACTATTCTACTACGCTGAAAATCCTTATATAGTTGATTATATATTATATATTATAGTTGATCGTACCGTTATTAATTAATATTTTTATTAAAACATATTTTCTAGTATCATGTTTGAATTAACAACTGCATTGGAGTATAGAAATAACAAGATTTAGGCAAAAATTCGATTGTAATTTGACACGCCGATTACACAGATAATGAAAACATACAATTACGTTACGTAATTGTAATATAAATATAATAATTAATAACTAACGCACGTTTTTTGATATTTTACCATATGATGTTTTATCAAATAAATCACCATTTTTGATGTGAGGCTTGGTTAAGCATGTCTATCTTTGACTATGGTACCTGTGTTAGTTGTTACTCTGATATTGCGTTATTTCGTAAATAGAAAAATTATTTTTTCTATTAACACTGTGCATACAAATAAACATGTAGGAATGTAATTAATGGTATAATAAAATATTTTATTCTTTGGTTATTCGACATGCTTATCGACATCAGAAGAAACAACACACCAATGTGCGAAATTTTACAATTAACTCTTTTTGAAGAGCAAACCAATTCGGATGCACAACAGTTTAATTAATTTCTCATTTTTTAAGAAATATATTTAATATATAAATAATAAAAAGATATAATTTACGCGAGTAAAAGATTTTCTTTATAGCAATTTAAAAATCGAACTATTTAGAAAAAGCTAGTTATACATTGTCGATAATTCGAGGAAGAAGAGAATTGTGTTGAAAGACCAAATTGTGCAATGTGGAAGAGTGGGGGGAAAGGAAAGAGTAGGTAGAACCAGGATTACAAAATGTAAGATATCACAGGAATAATTAATAATTAATTCAATACGACTATTAATCGTTCCAGAACAATTGTAACGAAAATGAAAAAGAAATATTATGCAATTAAAGAGCAGCAAATGTATTTGTATCAAAGATTTGCAAAAATCAATATTTAGGCCTAAATAAAATGTAAATGCAAGTGATATAAATATTCCAAGAACTTACGATTTATATTTTTTAATCGCTATTAGCATGAAAGTAAACATGTTCAATTGCCTGAAGGTAGTTTTCGCAGCTTTTAAATCAAATTTCAAGACAATCTCCAACTTAAGGAACATTGTTCCATTAATGTTTTAAATGTCTTTATTATTAAATGAAAAAGTTATATTCGCTGGAACGTTTTCTAACTACCCGCACAGATTCTTCATCACCGTGACAGATAAGAACAAACATTATGCGTTTGTGCACCCGAGATGATACGAAAAAATACGTTCATTTAAAATTTTGATTTATGTCTTATGTCTTAACACATAATGAATGTCTTAATTTAATCTGCAAATCTATAAATAACGACGCTATTTCTGAAAAGCATAATTAACTGTTCATTAAATATTTTTGAGACAATCCGAATCTGAAATCTATATTGACGATCTCTTCGCATTCATTTTATATGATTATAACGTTGATACGATATGATTATCGTAGGTTCTTGTTTATGTTAATTTGTAGTGCCCTTAGGTGTGTGTGTCCAGTAAACATCTCCATCAAATGTTAAATGAAGTGGTGACTGGAAAATTCCGTATATTTTTACGCAGCGTGTTAGTAGCTGTAAAAGTTAAGCTGTAAAAGTGTAAAAGTTAAGCTGTAAATGTGTAAAAGTGAAGCTGTAAATGTGTAAAAGTTAAGCTGTAAAAGTGTAAAAGTTAAGCTGTAAATGTGTAAAAGTTAAGCTGTAAAAGTGTAAAAGTTAAGTTGTAAAAGTGTTTAGAAAGGAAATTAATCAAAGTACGCCTATGATGTTAAATAATAAAATATCTTAAATTCTTCAAAACAAATACGTAAATAGCTACCAATTTATATTGATGACCTATATAAAAATATATGCACATATTGAAAATAATCTTTTTTTCTCCATATAAAAATATTAAATAGTAAAAAATAAATTAATTCAATACATATTTTGAATTAAGAATGAGCAAGAAAAAACAACAATGTTTATAATTTATACCAAACAAATATATAAGGAAATATAATTACGTTCCGTTCACCAGCACACTTTATCACATAAATGTTAGTACTGTATATGTACTGTATACTATACTACATCGTTTACGATTATGAAATAGAAGAACTATACGATTTAGATGTTTATTTTTGCATTATTGCGAAAATTTGCTATAGCATGACATATTTAATCTTGCGAATATATTAATTATATTATTCCAAATGAAATCTGATACCAACATATAAATTGTGACTCAGCTCGGCAATGTTGCTGTTGCAATATCGCATCGAGTTTCCTATTTCGTTCCGTTCACCAATACACTTTATCACTAAATAAATGTTAGTACTGTATATGTAATGTATACTATACTGCATCGCTTACGAGTCGTTGTGATTCATGGAATGGTTTAGTACATGACGGGTTCAGGACCTAGTACAATTACATCATATATAGTTCATAGTTCGCGAACTAGATCATAGTGACCTATAGGTCGTTGCAAAACATCTGTCACAGTCATTAGATTGAACCGTTCAGAGTGAACGGTTCGCGAGTGAACGACACATCGCTATAGTTATCTCTTTGTAAATTTTGTGGATTTCAACAAACAAATGAAGAATTGATACATTTCTCCGAAATATTTTCTCTACAGCCGCTAGTAGGTTTTAGTAGATGCAAATAATAAGATTTTTTTCTAATGCACTGAGAACATAAAATAAAAATATTATATAAAGAATATAAATATAAAATCTTCGCCATCGCGTCCTGAATGTCAAATCTTTGTTATAATTACACGACGTAAGAGAAGTTATAAGAAAAACTACCGTTTTCTTGTATTTTTTTAATCTTATTTTTATTCAATCCAACACTTATTTATGAGAATTGTGCGGAACGAGTAATATCATAATTCAAATGCACTTGGAAATCTAGAACTTCTTACCTTAATTAATGCACATAAAATTATCAGAAATTCGGATCGATCGTTTCATTTACATAATTTCAATCTTTGATTAATTCGCGTGTCCTTAGCAGATACTAGCCCTTAAAATACTTCGTTAATATTAATCAATCAGGAAAGCTTATATACGTATGAAATAAAAATGCAATAAAAATAATATTCAAAAATGGTCGAGCCTGTGATTTAATTATACACGTTTTAAATAAATGAAAAAATCCTAGTACGCTAATAAGTAATAATAATAATAATTTTCGTTATTAGTTAAAGAGTCCGCAATCCTAAAGATTGGTTGGAAACAGCACGCCATGCCGATCTATCCTGAGCTAATCCCTTCATCTCCCTATAGCTATTCATCTCAACGTCTTCAACTATCTGACTCACATACTCCAATCTAGGCCTACCTACCCCTCTCTTTCCCTCCACTCTACCTTCTATGATCAATTGCATAATCCCCCCATGTCTAAGGATATGCCCTACTAATCTGTCTCTCCTACGCTGTAACACTCTCCAGATACTTCTCTTCTCCCCTACTAACTCTAGTACAGCTTCATTTGTTACTTTATCTTCCCAACCAATCCTCATCATCCTCCTATAACACCACATTTCAAGTGCTTCTAATCTACGCTTCTCTTCCTTTCCTATAGTCCACGCCTCACACCCGTACAGTGCTACACTCCAAACATATACCTTCAGTAATCTTTTTCTAATACCCAAGTCAATATTTGATCTTAAAATCTGTTCTTTTTCTACGAATGCCTTCCTACCCTGTGCTATCCTACACTTTATATCTACCTTGCTTCGATTATCTTTTGTGATTCTACTGCCTAAATAACAAAAATCTGACACTTCTTCGATTCTATTATCTCCTATTGTGATCCTCATTTTTCTACTGCATTCCTTTTTGTCACAACTCATCACTTTAGTTTTACCTATATTTATTTTCATGTTAAAATCCCTAGTCAATACTGCCTGCATACCATTCAATACCCTTTCTAAATTCTTTTCGCTTTCTTCCAATATAGCTATATCGTCGGCGAATCTCAGCATATATATTTTCTCTCCCTGTACATTCACACCTACACTATACTCTTCTTTTACTTTGTTTATTGCATCTTCTATATATAGATTAAATAATAACGGTGAAAGTGTACATCCCTGCCGATTATTATTATATTATATTATTACATCGTTATTACAAATTATAATTAACACTAAATCAATATGTACAATAAATTTCTTTTTTTGATATTAAGTTTACCTTTGAACTGCCTACCAATTTTTGATTAATTAATTTTTTATTATTTTTTGTATATTACCGCAAACAAAAATTCGCGACAAAAATATTTCTAGACTGGCAAGTACCAAACAATTCAAATGTATCGTCGATTGCGTTCCTTCCAGATTTATATAAAACTGAATTATTTCTGTTTCTGAAAATAAACCGTTTTGATAATTTAATTTTCACATTTACCGCAGAAGTGTTATTTCGAAATAAAATTAACTACCACTTCTATGAGACAGCTGTAAAATTTAACGGTACTGAGTTTCAACAACAGCTGCGAAACAAAATATTTTTTTCAATAAATTCTAGATTATTTAATTATTTCATATCAATTTTAGTAAATTAAAGTTACGGATTTTGGATTTATAAAATAATTATTTCCTATTTTTTACAATGCCATCTATTTATTATGGCAAATCTTTTAACTCTCGTTGAAAAGTCGCTAAAATTATTGAAAAAAAATTATAATCGTTTCAATAAGAATTTTTTAAATGCGCATTTATATATGAACGTTTATGTGCAAAAAATAAAAATATTTCCTTAGGGTTCTTCAGTGTAATTGCGAAATACAATTTTATCGGACAAATAAAATTTAATAGAATTTTAAATATTTTTGTGCATCTAAAATGTGACAAAACAAACTGTATTGTTCATTGAACCGTTTTGTTCTATATTGTATAATTTAAACAATGTTCAAACACGTGGATATTTTCGTATGCGTTAATTGTACACTACTTGAATTTTTATTCCAGTCAAAATAATATTCGAAGCGAATAAATGGATTTTTATTATCTCATATCCCAAATGATACAAATAAATTGAAATTTCCATTTGCCAACTCGGCATAATACGTGCTTTTATTTAGTAACGTTTTTATTAATTTAACAGAATGGAATCGCCTTGGGACATGTTCAAATTTTTAAAATAACAATTTATGATTTCAAATGATTCAAATTTATGAAGCGGTAGTGAAAATTGGCCCTATTTCATTTCTCCAGGCTTATGTCGACATTTTCAACAAAGCATTTTTTAAAACTCTTTATTTTAAAACTATTTATAATAAAAAACAATTTAAAACTCTTTATCATATTTATCAATTTAAAACTCTTATATTAAACATAGAACTTTTTCGATATAATAAAATTTTCATTTTATTCCACATTTCATATAAAAATATTAATCAATCAATTTTTGTTCAAAGATATATTTTTATTTTCGTGACATTCAAGAAGTTATATAACAAAATTAAGATGACGATCAATTCATCTTAATATATGAAATATTATACCCGGACCATTTTTTATTATATGAAATGCTTCATATAAAAAAAAAATGATGAAAAACATTTCATTAAATTGTTTTTCTAAGTGCAAAATGGTCCAAATTTTATTAAAAATAAGCCTCGAAAATTCGTCATCTAAAAATAGCCACTAATATTGTTATGCCAAAAGTATCAATATCTCAAAAACCAAAGAATAATCCAATATTTTGATCATCGTAAACTTTTAAAATATACTGGCTACTGTTAATTGCTTAACATTTAATTTTAGATGAATAATATATATCGATAAATTTTCAGGGAAACAAAATATCTTCTTTTAATTTGTAAACGAAACTCTTATTGATTCATATGATCTGTTTTTAGTTATATTTCAAAAATCGCACTATATGAAAATAGTGTTAAATATTGCGATTTCTTTCACGTTCATGTAAAGAGTAATAAAAATCAAAATATCTGCATCGATGGGAAATTACGCGGTATTCTACCCATCCAGAATCGCATACTGTTTAAAGTTTTCAAATGTAAAAAAATCTATATTTTATTGAAATAGATGATTTTGTAACAAAAAGTAGAGATAAAGCTGAAGATTTGAATTAAAACATGCTAATTGGTTTACTGATAATTTAGTTGAAGCTAAACTCCTAAAGAGATAATTTTTAAGTTGATTTAGTGCACAAAAGTTTCTTTCCGCACTAGAAGTATTCGAAAATGATTTTAAACGAGAATGGCACTCTATTACAGAAGACTAAAATTTTATCACAATAAAATCCAGCGAATTCATTTGTATGTGTATATATTTTAATAATATATGTATTTATTTCATTATTTAATGGTATTTTTTACAAAAAAAACGTGCACCCAATTAGCGAATTATTAAAATATTTATTTGTTCTTGTTGAAACAATTTTTTTATCGATCCTGAGAATATTGGGCACATTTTGCGCAGCTCAAATATAAATTCATTTGAAAAATATATATATTTGTATATATATATATTCCATCATTGACGAACATTTGGATATTTGGCAAATGTATTCTTCAGCACTGTGTTATTATACTCGCAAACAAGCAAGGAATGAGCGATGGTGATAATTAGAATAACTAAGCTAAATTCGATTTTCAAAGGAACATCTGTGTAGCTAATCAATATTGTTATTGTATTTGGGTAATTATTATGTTCCTTGTAATTAACTTAGATCTTGAGTACTAGATTTGTGAGTCGGTTATAATAATGTCATTAATACTTTAACGATTATACAAATTGTAATATTATTCTTAATCTATACGCAATTTTACGTCAGCAAATTTGTAAAATTTCAAAGGTATATTCCTTGATAGTAGAAATATAAACATGTCTATTATAATATAATAAAATAAATTAATATTAGCACTGAGAGTGAGTGGCCCATAAAGTACGAAATGCTGAAAGTGTACGACTAAACTACACATTCATTCTGTGCTTTGGCAACATTGTATGCAACAGAAATATATTTTGACGATGGTCAGTCACTGCTTCGAATTTCCCAAACGTGACAGAGATACCACGTCGTCTAGTAGCGTGATAAAAAAAAAAAAGTTCTTATAACGAAGACTTCTACAACAAACAATCTAAAATCGAAACAAAATCAAATCTTCATCATACCATAGCGCAATGGCGGTTTCTTTCGAAGCCGCACGGCCGCGCGTCCCCCCTGAACATTATTTTTCCTAAAAGATTAAGCTTGCGTTCGATAGCACTCAACACGCTGTGTGGCAGTAAGCAAGTATGAGTTAAATGCATATGCACTCATCCTATCTATTTTTCTATTTATTTATTTATATGTTTTTTATTTTTTAAATTTATCTATCTATCTTTTTTAAGCAATAGAGTGAGAGCGACATCTGTTTCTTTGGTTCGCGTATCGCAATATATCGACTAATAAGTCGCACACACAACTAGCGGCATGGGTTGCTATAGCAACGTGACGCCACGCTGCTTCTACAGCTAATAATATATCGTTGTTTTAAGCTATTTCGGCGCGCAATTCTCTAGCGTCCCAACGGAGAAGCCTAGTCTAGTATACACGAATATTGATATAGAATAGCCAGATAAGACAGTTGCATTGTTCTGTGTAGTTACGTGTATGTACGATTTTGCCACGTGTTTCTCCAAGAATATATTTAATAGAAATGAATAGTGTTCGTTCTTTATTGAAAATGGAGTTTTGTAGACTTTCTTTTGAGGACAAAGTAAAAATTAAAGAATTAGGTAGGCCATTGCCTGATTTCAATTTATCACAAACTTGTGCAAGGAGTGTTTATATCAATGAAAGATAGATGAGCGGAATACCACTTTCAAAAAATGATTCAATTTAATCATTTTAAGTCCGATTTCTTACTATTATGTTATTTTTTAAGAAATGCGCCCTCCTTGTTTGAAATGTTCTTCTAAAAAATCTAAGCATTACACATTAGTTGCAATAAATTTCAGGAATTTTTACCTTTACTCCTAATACTACAAACGTTTTGATACACCTTTGATTTGTTTATAATATTATAATACGTTAGTTAAAGAGTCCGCAATCCTAAAGATTGGTTGGAAACAGCACGCTATGCCGATCTATCCTGAGCTAATCCCTTCATCTCCCTATAGCTATTCATCTCAACGTCTTCAACTATCTGACTCACATACTCCAATCTAGGCCTACCTACCCCTCTCTTTCCCTCCACTCTACCTTCTATGATCAATTGCATAATCCCCCCATGTCTAAGGATATGCCCTACTAATCTGTCTCTCCTACGCTGTAACACTCTCCAGATACTTCTCTTCTCCCCTACTAACTCTAGTACAGCTTCATTTGTTACTTTATCTTCCCAACCAATCCTCATCATCCTCCTATAACACCACATTTCAAGTGCTTCTAATCTACGCTTCTCTTCCTTTCCTATAGTCCACGCCTCACACCCGTACAGTGCTACACTCCAAACATATACCTTCAGTAATCTTTTTCTAATACCCAAGTCAATATTTGATCTTAAAATCTGTTCTTTTTCTACGAATGCCTTCCTACCCTGTGCTATCCTACACTTTATATCTACCTTGCTTCGATTATCTTTTGTGATTCTACTGCCTAAATAACAAAAATCTGACACTTCTTCGATTCTATTATCTCCTATTGAGATCCTCATTTTTCTACTGCATTCCTTTTTGTCACACCTCATCACTTTAGTTTTACCTATATTTATTTTCATGTTAAAATCCCTAGTCAATACTGCCTGCATACCATTCAATACCCTTTCTAAATTCTTTTCGCTTTCTTCCAATATAGCTATATCGTCGGCGAATCTCAGCATATATATTTTCTCTCCCTGTACATTCACACCTACACTATACTCTTCTTTTACTTTGTTTATTGCATCTTCTATATATAGATTAAATAATAACGGTGAGAGTGTACATCCCTGCCGAACTCCCTTCCTTATTTTTGCTACCTCTTCTTCCCCCTCAATTCTAACTAAGGCAGTTTGGTGTTTATATAAATTAAAAATTATTCTCCTATCCTTATAATCTATACCCGTTTCTTTTAAAATTCTAAACATTATGTCCCAATCTACATTATCAAATGCCTTTTCTAAGTCTACAAAAGCTATGCAAGTTACCTTTCCTACCCTCTTTCTTTTTTCTACTACCGTTCTTAGTGCTAGAATCGCCTCTCTCGTCCCTCTGTTTTTCCTAAAACCAAACTGATCTTCTCCTAGCCTTTCCTCTACTTTATTTTCTAATCTCCTATAAATAATCTTTAACAATATCTTCGATGCATGTGATAGTAGGCTAATGGTCCTATAGTTCTCACACAAATTAGCTCCTATTTTCTTCGGCATTGTTACTATTCTACTACGCTGAAAATCCTGTGGTACTTCTCCCTTCTCATATATTTTACAAACTAACCTGTATAATCGCTCCTGCATTTTTTCCCCTGCGTGTTTTATTAATTCGGCTGGTATCATATCAATCCCCGCTGCTTTGTTATTCCGTAAATCATTTAATGCTCTATGAAACTCTGACCTAAGTATGCTAGGACCTAAGTCATCCTCATCTATCTGTTCCACTATTATTATATCATTATATAATACGTAATATTTAAAATTAAAATATTCCGAAGTGTCTTATACTACACCGAAAATCAGCAGTTACTTATATATTGTTTATTAAATCGTTTAAATTTGAAATAATCGATGGTTATAAGAAATTGTTGTTCCGGGAAAGTATATTACATAAATATACAATGATTATGTAATTTTGTACTTCAAAAACACGTAGGATTTGAAAATCTTACTTTTCTGCGGGCTATAAAATGCTCCATAAAAGCATTTCAGGCTATGGAGAAAGCATATCCCAGTCAATATTTCATTCAAGAGTATAAGATAATTCGCGCATCTTGCAGAGTTGCCGTATTATAGGGTAGTAATTCAATTTACCTGGCAAATACCTTCACATTATACGTTCAAGATGCTCGGGATGTATACGAGCGGGTAAATTATTATTATATTAATGCAGAAAAAGCATTAACTACATTTTAAATTTAAAACCGCAAAAAAGTATAGTAAAAAATCACTTCTACATATGAGTATATGAACGTATAACGCAAAAGAGATATTATATTTTCAAATTAAATGGGTCCAAAAGTGAATTTTAATTGTTAGTGTGTAACAAAATAATTGCTTGTTTTATCTGAAAATTTCGATAGTTCAAAGTTGTATCTTTGCATTAGATGCCATAAACGGCTTGGAATCGGAAAAATATGATGAAAAATATTCAAATAAGACATTATTCATAATTTATATAAAACAATATTTAATAATTTATATTTGTAGCCTGAGGAAGTCATCGAAATATATGACGAAACGTTGCAAACAAACATGCAGTTAATTCAGCTTTTGTTATTTGTTATAGCAAAGATTATTCAACGTAGAAATTATATAATTAACAAATAGTAAGTTTTATTGGAACGAGAACAATTTTCTTGTGTTTTTAAATAATGAAAACAACAAAATTTCAAGCAGTTGCAATCGACAGGACAAGAAGAAATTACGAATGATGCCCTGTCGAAATAATACACTTAAAATCGCGTCATTCCAAAGAAGTGACAAGTCTTTAATACAGTTGGTCTTTGATATTTGAACTAATGATATTTAACTCTGCGTCTATCTCATTTTAATTAATTATACAAAATTCGATACAAATATACCAAGCAGATATGATGGCTTTTAAGTTTTATATAACATCCACATTCTTCGGATACTTATTTGCGCAGAGATCTCAACAATATAATGTATCGATTGATTCTTTTCTTTTCCTCATTTACTCTAACGAGTAACCTTTAGAAATCGAATACAGTTGTAGTTGCCAGTGGCACTATAAATTGGACACAATTGGAAAGGAACTTATCCGCCTAAAAAGCGAACGTCTTGCGTGACTGTTGAGGACACCCGTTAGTTGCGCAAAAATAAAATAGCGAATCGCATTCTTTCGCAAATAGCTTGCAGAATTTGTGAATGATTCAAATATAACATCTTTGTACTAAGAATATTGCAGACCTTTTCATTTTCTGTTCAATGTGATGCTTCAATTGTACACGATTGACGATAACACTAGAACGATAATTCTTTGTTGTTAACTTTGTTATTCCAACTATGAAAAAAATATTTATAACCTTAAAAAAGTGTACCCTCTAATCCTGCTTTTACTACATTATGTTCTATAATTAACAAAACGTAATTTTCTTTTGTAGATGAATGCTTGGAAGATTATTTTATTGGCTGCATCGTTCTTCGCAGCTATAATGGCAGCTAGAGGAGCCAGGGAGCTTTTCACGGAGGAGAAGCGGCCAAGCAGTACGTTATTCTAAAATGAACGAATGAACAAACTACGATTAACATTCGTACATTTTTTAATTTTGTGAAATTGAACCATTTTTAATTTGCAACAGCACTGTATAATTAAACTGCCATCCATGTAGAGATGGCAAACTGTAGGTCATTTTGAGAACATAGTTCGTAGTTCATTTCAATGTACCGTTCACGAACTATAGGTCGTGAACTACTAACATCTTTTTTAAATGAACTAGTTCACCACCTATATGAAATACATGCGCATACTGAAAATAATCTCGTTTTTCCTCAATATATAAAATATGAAATAGTAAAAAATAAATAAATATTACAATACTTATGTTGAATTAAGAATGAGGAAGAAAAAACAACAATGTTTATAATTTATACAAAACATATATATAAGGAAATATAATTTCGTTCCGTTAACCTACACACTTATCACATAAATGTTAGTACTGCTATTGGTACTGTATATGTAATGTATACTATACTGCATTCATGAACAGATTCATGAACGGTTTAGTACGCGACGGGTTCAGGACCTAGTACAAGTACATCAAAGCGTACACCGTGCACCATGTAGTTCATAGTTCACGAACTAGTTCATAGTGACCTATTATATAACATAGTCATTTGATTGAACCGTTCAGAGTGAACGGTTCGCGAGTGAACTACACATCGCTACATCCATCGCATTGATATTCATAGCGAGTTTTCTAACATTTTTTAAATTATATTTATATAATTTTGAACTGAGTGACACATTTTGTGTGTGTGTGTTTTTGGATCAGTGTAATTTCTTCCTAAGTTACTATTTTAATTAATTAATTAACAGTAATATCAAAATCAATAAAAATCACTTAACTCGGAAATTGAAATATTCCATCTAAATAAAAATAAAATAATACTGAGAAATATAATTATATTTAAGCAGAGCATATTTTATTTTATAATTTAAAAGTATAAATAAATACCACGCCGAGAGAAAATTTATTCAGTCGTGCTTACGCGAAGTATGTGAATTAAAAATTCAAATTGTTAAGCCCGCGAATAAAAAAAAACGAAATCCTTTCATTTGACACGTAATTTATATAATTACACAATTTTTTTTTAACATACAAAGTAAATCCTTGATCCATGTCAGATTATTTTTGCAACTGCGAAATATACGCTAGTCGTATTTAAGTCCACGGTTGTATTAACTTAATATATACATGGTGAAATAATAGTGATTTTCGATCATTTGTGCCGCGAGATTTTTGAAATGTCCCGCTTTAAAGAAGAAAAAAATCAATATTTACCATATTTACTATGATGAAGAGGTACAAGGACGAAGATCCTTGTTTGGGTTCGAAGATGTATCATCAGCAATTATTAGTTCATTATTAATTTTTAATTTATATAAACACCAAACTGCCTTAGTTAGAATTGAGGGGGAAGAAGAGGTAGCAAAATAGGGAAGGGAGTTCGGCAGGGATGTACACTTTCACCGTTATTATTTAATCTATATATATAGAAGATGCAATAAACAAAGTAAAAGAAGAGTATAGTGTAGGTGTGAATGTACAGGGAGAGAAAATATATATGTTGAGATTCGCCGACGATATAGCTATATTGGAAGAAAGCGAAAAGAATTTAGAAAGGGTATTGAATGGTATGCAGGCAGTATTCACTAGGGATTTTAACATGAAAATAAATATAGGTAAAACTAAAGTGATGAGGTGTGACAAAAAGGAATGCAGTAGAAAAATGAGGATCTCAATAGGAGATAATAGAATCGAAGAAGTGTCAGATTTTTGTTATTTAGGCAGTAGAATCACAAAAGATAATCGAAGCAAGGTAGATATAAAGTGTAGGATAGCACAGGGTAGGAAGGCATTCGTAGAAAAAGAACAGATTTTAAGATCAAATATTGACTTGGGTATTAGAAAAAGATTACTGAAGGTATATGTTTGGAGTGTAGCACTGTACGGGTGTGAGGCGTGGACTATAGGAAAGGAAGAGAAGCGTAGATTAGAAGCACTTGAAATGTGGTGTTATAGGAGGATGATGAGGATTGGTTGGGAAGATAAAGTAACAAATGAAGCTGTACTAGAGTTAGTAGGGGAGAAGAGAAGTATTTGGAGAGTGTTACAGCGTAGGAGAGACAGATTAGTAGGGCATATTCTTAGGCATGGGGGGATTATGCAATTGATCATAGAAGGTAGAGTGGAGGGAAAGAGAGGGGTAGGTAGGCCTAGATTGGAGTATGTGAGTCAGATAGTTGAAGACGTTGAGATGAATAGCTATAGGGAGATGAAGGGATTAGCTCAGGATAGATCGGCATGGCGTGCTGTTTCCAACCAATCTTTAGGATTGCGGACTCTTTAACTAAACTATTAATTTTCAATAAAATAAATTTAAATGACACGTAATGCCTTAATTTTGTGTACATACATATAAATCGTATGTCAAATAAAAAAAAATGGAATACGCAAAATTAATGATTTATTTACTAATTTTAAATTCTGATGGGTAACAAATTTAATTTCTAAATAAAACTGAGTCATTTTTTTCCTGATGTCTCTAATATAACATAGAAAAGCATTGAAATATCGCTGAGGATTCTTTTGATAGTTATTTTGAAATAACTGTCGAAAGAAACGGAGTTTTTTGAATTTTCCTGAAAATTTTGAACTTCATATTCCGCAAATACTTTTAACTATACGGAGTGTTCCATTTTTCGTACGCGTGTTTCTAAATGTATTTTATTGGTCGTAGAATTTGATTTCCCACAATATATTAAAACCTTACTTTCAGTAATTAGTTTATTTTGCAAAAAAAAAATGGATATCTACATGAGACTAAATAAAACCATAATTATAACATTTATAAAAATAAATTAAACAAACGCTTTACTTCGTTTTTTATCACAATTTTTTTATTTATTTGATATATTTAACATATAACAGTTATAGTTGTAATTACAGATTACAAGAAAAACTGCATTGTTAAGAAAAATTATCTTTGACATTTTATAATTAAAAAGTTAAACTAGGCAAGCGGAAATGGAACACGGTATATAGAATATAGAAATTGTTTTATTAGATTATATAAAACCTCTTGCTATAGTGAAACGATTACACAAATGTTCTTAATATCAAGTTACTCATAATAAAGAGAATAAATTTCAATCGATTTTCCGATATATATTTATTTGCATATTTTGAGGTCATCCCTTATCCAAGACTTAGTTACCCTCATTTCATATTGTGTAATAATAATATGCTTATTGCTTACACTTCCACCTACCACACACACACAAAGACAAAGACTCCAGAAAATGTTTTTTTTGGAGTACAAACAAGTACAATTTTGATGGGCATGTTAAAAATTCGCACAGATTTTGGGAGTCACGAATTAAGAATTATCACAGTCGAGTTCGCGGAGGAATACAATTTATGTACTGTGACCTCTCAGGAGGAATCTAATTACCCATGCGTTATTTTTCAGTATTATCACTTTTTTATTCTTTTATCATAACTTGTTTTTAAATTTATGGTCCAAGAAGCTAGTATATATTTAAAAGGATCTAATGCTCACTTTAATAGGTTTTTTTTTTTCATATAAAAAATATTAGCGATATTTAAAATTTACATTTTAAAGTGAAAAAAAAATAAAAAAATCATAATTGGCACTTGGATAATTTAGAAGTTCTATCTATCACGTTACTCTTCGCCTATCAACTTGGTTTTTATAAACTATATAATACACCAATTCGCAAGAGAACTGGCGAAATAATTACTATATTGGTCTACAATTTTCATTACTTCAACGCCATTGATATATTATATTCACTCAATGCCCCTAAGAGAATATTATTATATATACACGCATCATTGTGCAGTATCTCTTTTGCTTTTAGCGTTTATGCTTGGTACACGTTATGGTCGAGCGAGGGGCAGCGAAGAGGCAAGGCTACGGATACAAAAATCCTCTTCTGAGAAAATCGTCAAACCTCGCAAAGACTCGTTCTATGTGCCTAGGTAAGAATTCAACATTACCCGCGCCGCAACCATTTTTTTAATACAAACTGATTGCGGATTGCAATCGCAATATATATTGCAATATATTGCAATATATATTGCAATATATTGCAATAATCGAAAGTATAGACCAAGTGTTACGAGGAATTTATTGCACGACGTTGAAAATTGATATACAAGAAACAACTAATACATTTTGACGAAAAATCAAATTATATATATAAAATACTTGAGATTTAAAAGAGGAAGCGTAGCCGAAGTTACCAAGGATTTTGAATGAAGATTTTAGCATATAGTGGTTATACCACTTATATTTAGAAATACTCTTTCTTTTCCGAAAAAAAACCCAAAAAATTCGGTAAATTGAACTTAATGCAGTAATAAGTCCTAGTCAAAGGAAAATAAACTGATTGTACAAGTCATTTTTTATATCTTGACGGACCTAATTCATCCTCTACTGCGCATAAGTGTTGAGTTTCCAGTACCATTGTTGCCATATATGAATAAAAAACTTCAGTACAAAGTGCTCAAATGCTTGTAAACTGCATAGGAAAATTCAGATTGAGAATATTTAATATATGAATATATACGGCTTGGATTAAAGTCCACTATTTAGTAAAAAGTTTGCAGCTATTTATTTTTTGGTTTTGATCAATTATGCTAATATAAAACTCTGTGTATTTGTTGGCTGTCGATATGACAACATTGCAGTAATTTTGACCACACCCTTAAATGACAAAAATGCAGTGGCGAGCATCTCTTCACGAGCATAAGGTTTTGGGGTGTTGAAGCAGTCAGTATGTTTTCAATTTTTTGGAATTATATAGTAATATCATTGGTCTTCTGCATAAACTAGTCTTAATTTGTAATGCGCAGTTAAAAAAAAAACAGCCTATAGAATGTTTTAAAACGCGATGTTGTTATTAACCTCTTAAAATATAAGATTGAGAAGAATTATTAGGATAATCTAATAATTAAAAAATCTTCAAATCAATCTGTTTTGATATTTTCCTTTTCTCGATAGAGGCAGTAAGTCAATAGATAAGAAAAAATCAAGATATTGTCCTAAATTACCTTATGTCGAAAAATATAAAAATAATTCAGCATTTACATCATCCTTTTTTGGATGTTCGAAAAGGATGTGCAAGTTTGACGAGGAAATGAAAATATGAAATAAATAGCTATTTGAAATATATTTTATCATTTCTTAAAAAATGTTTCAAAAATGTACAATTCTTTCATTTTAATAATAAAAGTATTAATTTTGACTAATTTGGCAATCAGAGTAAAAAAGCGAATGCAGCCCACAAAGGCTTTAATATCAAACTAAAAACATTTAAATTTATTTACCGTTTCCTTCACCGTTAATAAAAAATATTGGTCGCTGTATAAATATATAGTTTTGAACAATATATATAGCTGAATTATTATTGAGAAGACTTCAAATAAGAATGGGGTCTTAAGACGAAAAAATTTAACTATTTCTACTACTACAATACATCGAAATATGCCCTGTACCCATTATATATTATATTTGCCATTTCATGAGAAAAATATGTACCGTTTATTTAAAAAAAATATATACGAAATTCAATATTCGTATTTTAGGCGATTTGCATATAAAATGTAAATTTTCCTATGATGACGTACTAAGGATTTAAACGTCTTAAATGCATGATGCGCATATGTCATAGCAATATGACATATGACATATGAAATATGACAGCCGCTTGCACTGTTGCAATGCTGATGTTAAAGGTAATATGCTTTCTTAAATTATTTTAACAAGTTATTGCGCACACGATTATGGTTAATAATTGTTATTTCTTCTTCTTTCGAATAACCCTTTTGGAGGGTACGATAAATCAACTTTGGCTATACTTCTTTGTATTCAATTTTCTTTGCTCCCAGACTTCCTTCATCCTTCGAGAATGTCGTTCCTTTTCTTCTTTGGTCCACTTTCTTCCATTCGTTGATTTCTTTCTTTCCTGAAATCCTGCCTTTTGAGTTACTTCTCTAAAACGTTTTCTGTTATTTATTGTGTCTCTTTTAATTCCAGCACTTTTCATATCTTTATCAATTTCAATGAACCATGTGGGTTTGGATTTGTAACTGTTTAGTAAGTTGAAGATCTGCTTGGTTAGTCTGTTATTATCCATTCGGTATATGTGTCCGTAAAACTGCAGTCTTTTTTTCCTCATTACATCAGTTAGTTTTTCAACTTTCAAATATTGCTCTCTGTTTGATCTTAATTTGTATTCTGCATTACTATTACTTTTAGGTCCCAATATTTTTCTCAAAATTCTTCTTTCTACCTTTTCTAGTTTTTCAAGATCTCCAGTTCTTGTTAGTTTAAGTGTTTCTGCCGCATACAATGTTTCAGGTCTAACCACTGTTTGATAGTGTCTTAGTTTTGTGTTCCAGGATAAAGATTTCTTGTTATATGTGTTTTTTGTCATATGAAACACCCCTTCCATTTTGTGTACTCTAGTTTCTATTGCTGCCTTTTCTTTTGTGTTGCTCGTTATCAACTCTCCTAGATATTTAAAGCAATTTGTTTGAGATATTTTGTTGTCATGAAATTTAAGCTTTTGAGGGGCATCACTGATGTTAGTTATGAACTGTGTTTTTTTAAATGATATTTGTAATCCTACTTTGGCTGCTTGTTTCTGCAATTCTCTGATTTGTTCTTGGGCATTATCCAGTGAGTCAGTAATTAACGCCATGTCATCCGCAAAAGCTAGACAGTCTATGGTGATTTTATTTGGATTTCTTCCTAGTTGAACACCTTTAGTATCTATGGCTTTCCTCCATTCACGAACAACCTTCTCTAATGCGCAATTGAAAAGTAGAGGTGACAAACCGTCTCCTTGTCTTACACCTGTCTTTATTTCAAAAGGTTTTGAAATTTCTCCCATAAATTTTACTTTGGATGTTGTGTTTGTTAAAGTTGCTTTAATTATTTCACTTGTTTTATTATCGAGTCCTAATTCCTTTATAATGTCGATTAGTGCATTTCTGTCAATGGAGTCATAGGCCTTTTTAAAATCTACAAAAGTAACCACATATTTCAAGTTCCTGATTTTCCTCATTTCTAATATGTTCTTTAAATTTAATATTTGTTCTGTGCACGACCTTCCTTTCCTAAACCCTGCCTGATACTCTCCTAGTTGTGGGTCTATTATTCCTTCAGTTCTATTTAAAAGTACTTTGGACAGGATCTTGTAGGTTACTGGCACGAGGGAGATTCCTCTATAGTTAGGATCTGTTTTCTTTCCTTTTTTATGTAGTGGATGTATTAGTGCAGATGTCCATCCTGATGGCAAACTGTTTGTTTTCCAGATTTCATTGAAGATTTCTGTTAAACATAGTATCATGTTGTCACTAGAGTGTTTCCATAATTCAGCAACTATATTGTCTTCTCCAGATGCTTTGTTATTTTTAAGTTGCTTTATGATTTCTTTGATTTCTTCAATTGTTGGTGGTTTTGAGTCTGGTTGAATTGGTATTATGTTATCAAAATTAAATTTTTCTTTTGGTGAATCGCAGTTGTGTAGTTCTTCGAAATATTCTGCAAGTATTCTGCAATTCTCAGTGTTATTATACGCATTTTTCTGTGTTTTGGGATCTGTAACCTGTAATTGTTATTTAATATACGAAGTAATAAAAACACTAAATATTTGTCATAATACTATCTTTTTGGCTTATTTCGCAGTTTACTGATGTTTACTATATATATTTATATAGTCTATTATTTTTTTCTTCTGTCGTCTTCTATTTTTCGTCTACGCTGCAATAAAGATATTAAGAATAATCATTGTCAATTTATTATAAACCGATATTTTGTAAAAGACAAGCCGTCACTTTCATTTGATATAACATCAAAAGCATAGCTGAATATAAGAACATAATTTCAACATTGTTATTGCAATTGACAGATTTGTTTTTATTCCATAATAATGCAGTCTTCCTCAGTAATATATAATTGAGATATTATTGCTGCAATCGTCATGTAGAATCTATTTTTGAAAAAGATTGATATACAATCTTGTTGAGATTTGTGAAGACGATGATATTATAAATGTACGCTATTTATTGATTCGGGATATTTATTAAACATTCGCTAAATTTTGCATGCTACAAAAGATGTTTTCGGTCGAATTACAAACAACAATCGAATGATGAGTATTGGGTATGTATATAAAGGGGCAAAATGAAGCCGTTTTAAAGATAGTTGAGGAAAGAAAAAAAGTTGCGAGGTATTAGAGTACGCTTGGATGGATCTAAAAAATAATCCCGATTAATTGCTCGTGTCATAAACATTGTTGGTATGTTCTTTGGCAATGTTTTTTATGGTATACATTTTTGTTAGCAAATAAATTATAGAAACCTTATAATCGCACAAACAGAATAAATAATCTTGTGTTCTTTAGCGCAATAGAGATTATTTGCACAAAAGAGGTATCGTGTTTTTTTAATTTTCTGTTGGTATTTTGTCGTTTGAAATAGTAAGACCTTTAGGTAAAGTGACCATATTTCGCGAGGGACAAAGTGGGACGCTCGACAATATTAAAAACACAATCCGCAATATATATTTAATTTTAATGTTCTTTCTTAAAGTATTGACGAGATATTAGAAAATGTCGAAGAATATTTATAATTTATAAGTTAAAGAATGGTTGAGCCCTGCAACTATTTCAAAGTTCTACACTTAAAAGAACCTTCAGATGTTTCTATCCATTAAAATGTGCCGATCATTTTGATTACAATTAATCCTTAATAAAATTTATAAGGCCAAATTTATATTAGTCTTAAAATTCGTAATACGATCATTTAAAAAAAAAACGCAAACTTCCGGAGACTTTAATCGCACTACATTATTCAATTAATATTATTTAATTCAAATGATACAATTTTATCTCTAGTAGGGAAATAAATCTTATACTAATTCGTTTGCAATTAGCGATGGCAAACTGTAGGTCACTTTGAGGACCTAGTTCGTAGTTCATTTCAATGAACCGTTCACGAACTATAGGTCGTGAACTACTAACATCTTTTAAAAATGAACTAGTTCACGGCCTATCTGAAATACATGCACATACTGAAAATAATCTCATTTTTTCTCAATATAAAAATATTAAATAGTAAAAAATAAATAAATTGAAATAATTCAATACATATTTTGAATTAAGAATGAGCAAGAAAAAACAACAATGTTTATAATTTATACCAAACAAATATATAAGGAAATATAATTTCGTTCCGTTCACCAACACATTTTATCATTAAATAAATGTTAGTACTGTATATGTACTGTATACTATACTGCATCGTTTACGAGTATGAAATAGAAGAACTATACGATTTAGATGTTTATTTTTGCATTATTGCGAAAATTTGCTATGGCATGACATATTTAATCTTGCGAATATATTACTTATATTATTCCAAATGAAATACGATACCAACATATAAATTGTGATTCAGCTCGGCAATGCTGCTGTTGCAATATCGCATCGAGTTTCCTATTTCGTTCCGTTCACCAACATACTTTATCACTAAATCAATGTTAGTACTGTATATGTAATGTATACTATACTACATCGTTTACGAGTCGTTGTGATTCATGAATGGTTTAGTACATCAATACGTACACCGTGCACCATGTAGTTCATAGTTCACGAACTAGGGCATATTGAAATGATAAAATATTTTTCATTTTTGCTATAAGTAATTAAAAAATAAATTAAAAATCGCTCACTTTAAACATATTTCAATAACTCTTTTACATGTGATTTTATTACAATTTCCTTTTGCAAAATCAATGCAAAAACGTGTTTTCTTAACGTCTACATATAAAAAAAAAAAATTACCGAGTGTCACCGAATTAGAACAGAAGCATAATAAATCGTTGACATTGCCAAAAATTGATATTGCCAACAAATAAGTTCAGCAAAAATTATAGCAAAATCAAAATCAAAATAAGATGATGATATAAATATTCTAGACGCCTTTTTCAAGTCGATTTTTCGAGATAAATTAGTAATAGTTACGAATATGTATATTTAAAGACCGAAAACATTTACAAATGTGCAACATGCAATATATTTTTATTATCACTAAGAGACCGCCCTTTTTTTTGAAACTCTGGTTTTATTAATTTATTAAATCCTGGTTGTCGCTCCCAACTTCTTTTCGTATTGCATCGATTGTAATCTTTCCTTAAAGATGCCTCATTTCGTGTTCATAACATGCTCATATTTATTGATTATTTTCAGTACTACCATAATTTGTCAGTTGACCTAAGTTTTAATTCTGCGCACTTGTCTATAGTCAGCACAATTAATGGTTTCAGGTATGGCAAACGATCAAGCAATTCCCAGGCATATCCCTTGGGCGGTCCAATCCACCCAAGTGACGAATTAACTTGTATCTACTTCGGTGTTGCTGATATATACAGATGTGTACAAAAGTAAGTTGTCAAATTCTTATTACGTAAACAATATTGTTTGATATCATTGCCACGTATTGCACGGAATTCAAATAGTGCCGTTTTGTGATTGCACACTTTAATTTAACCCCCATTATCTAAAAGGACCGAGAGACAAAGCTGCCACGCTCAACATTTTTTTATATATTGGGGGGAATTGTAATTGTAATATATTCGCAATTTATGAAGAAAAAAAAATTGCCATGTAAATCATTTGCCCTGTTTTTGATGCACATATTTTTTACTTGGTGCATTTTCTTCGAAAGATTCCGATTATTAATTAATTAAATTTTCATACACTTTTTGGCACCAATTATTTTACATTCATTATACATTTTATGCTTTTTATATTTAACTATAGTTGCAGATTTAAAATCTTCAGATCATATCCCATTGGGGGGACATTTTTCAATAAATAGCGATCCTCTGCATTTTGGAATCAATTTTTACTTCTATTAATAAATTAAATTATAATGTATAAAATGATAAATGCGAATGATATACCGTTACATAAAATATACATCACCATTATTGCGTTAATTTACAATAAATAGAACAGTATTGTTAATCTGATTCTGTGCCAATCCACAAAGACAAAAGAAATATCACTTTAAATCGGATACTCAAACATTTTCAATGCGGTGTATAACATTTATCATCGCATGGCACAAAAATGACGTCCATTTTTGACGAAGGTGTACATATAAAAAGCGAACATTTTCAGCATTCAAATTGAAATAAATTAAATTAAATTCTACAGGTGCCCTGCAGGCACAGAAACTGGAACATTTCTATGAAAACACACCAGAAGATATAAAATCATGCTATATGCAGATGCTTCAAATGTGTTTGTAACAGTCATTTAGCGGGGGGCCCTTTTGGCTTTCGAATTATTCTTAATGTACGATATATTTTAAATTGTTATGTGTGTGAGTGGGATGGCTGGTTTCTGCAGCACATGTTTGCAATTTGAATGGAATCCCATAATCAAAAACATATTGAGGCTTCAAGCTCTCGTTTCGTAACACACGACGGGAAATGACGATAATAAAATTCTTCTGTATTCTACAGTGTTTTATAAGACGAAATATAAAAACATATAAAAACGAATTCTTTGGAAAATATATATTTGTTTTTATTACAAAGTCAATTTAAAAATTGACCCTTTTTTCTCAGTAAATAATGAAATAACAAAAAATAAGTAAACGATTTAATTTTTCGAAAATAGCATCACAACATTTTTTACACAGATTCTATAAGATTGAATATACTGGGTGTACATATTTTGGTACATAGGCATTTAATATTTTTTTTATATAGATTATTATCTATATATATGTTAATTATTAATTTATATTGTTAAAAAAAAAATTATAGGTCGTATTATATGCCATTTTTGAAATACTTCTGTCATGTTGACTTATTTATTTAATTGTATAGCAATCACGATTCGTGACAGAGGTATTTTATCTTGTGCTAGTGACGATGGGGGCATAGCCATCGAAATGCGCATCTAGCTTTGAGTTATGGTATTTGGGTGATATTCTATACTATTAATCGAAATGTTTATTTTATAGGTATACGTAATAATTTCAAAACACAAAATTGCATTTGAGACGATTTATTACATCTTCTTTGCATCAGTGATAAGAAAACGAATAAAAGTACTGAAATTATATAACATAATGTCAAATTTACGCGTATATACGGATAATGCAATTGTTGAAATCTATTGCTAGAATTTTTAGAGTTAGTTAAAGAGTCCGCAATCCTAAAGATTGGTTGGAAACAGCACGCCATGCCGATCTATCCTGAGCTAATCCCTTCATCTCCCTATAGCTATTCATCTCAACGTCTTCAACTATCTGACTCACATACTCCAATTTAGGCCTACCTACCCCTCTCTTTCCCTCCACTCTACCTTCTATGATCAATTGCATAATCCCCCCATGCCTAAGGATATGCCCTACTAATCTGTCTCTCCTACGCTGTAACACTCTCCAAATACTTCTCTTCTCCCCTACTAACTCTAGTACAGCTTCATTTGTTACTTTATCTTCCCAACCAATCCTCATCATCCTCCTATAACACCACATTTCGAATGCTTGTAATCTACGCTTCTCTTCCTTTCCTATAGTCCACGCCTCACACCCGTACAGTGCTACACTCCAAACATATACCTTCAGTAATCTTTTTCTAATACCCAAGTCAATATTTGATCTTAAAATCTGTTCCTTTTCTACGAATGCCTTCCTACCCTGTGCTATCCTACACTTTATATCTACCTTGCTTCGATTATCTTTTGTGATTCTACTGCCTAAATAACAAAAATCTGACACTTTTTCGATTCTATTATCTCCTATTGTGATCCTCATTTTTCTACTGCATTCCTTTTTGTCACACCTCATCACTTTAGTTTTACCTATATTTATTTTCATGTTAAAATCCCTAGTCAATACTGCCTGCATACCATTCAATACCCTTTCTAAATTCTTTTCGCTTTCTTCCAATATAGCTATATCGTCGGCGAATCTCAACATATATATTTTCTCTCCCTGTACATTCACACCTACACTATACTCTTCTTTTACTTTGTTTATTGCATCTTCTATATATAGATTAAATAATAACGGTGAAAGTGTACATCCCTGCCGAACTCCCTTCCCTATTTTTGCTACCTCTTCTTCCCCCTCAATTCTAACTAAGGCAGTTTGGTTTTAGAGTAGGTTCTGTTAATTTTTGTTCAAAGCTGACGCTAAACAATTGCAATTATGCATGTATTGTTTTTTTCATATGTTTTTGGCATTCGCATTTATAAAATAAAATGAACTAATAATCGCATCCATCAATTTGCACGTATAAAGTGCCTATGTATCAAAATTTAAAAATCTACAGCCTGCACAGTTAAGAGTATTTGGCAACATGTATGTAATGTGGGCCCTTTCGAATTGGTTGTAGTTTAAAATACTGAACAAACTTCAAAGATGCAAAATAACCCACCAACCAATTTATCTTCTAAAAGCAATACTAGGCGACCTGTGTGCTGTTTTTAATAAAACCCTAGGATTGAAGACTAACAGATTGTGTAGAGGAAAGCTTTATAGTTACAATAATCAACGAGTAACTTTTATTATCCTTAACATTTGAATAGTATTCAATAAATATGTCCACATAACAATATATTAGAAAGTAAAAATCCAGCATGGAAATGATATAAAAACAAGAATAATATAATACATTAATCTGATTTTTAATTCTTAGTTATAGAATTATTCATTATAATTTTCATTTCAACCAATTTTTGGATGTATTTATCTCAAGAAACATAATCTTCTCTAAATGTCCAAGATAATCTTTTTTTTATACACTTATACTCACACTGAAGTAATTATTATTGGTCATTTATAAACACATTATTATAGGAAAATTTGAATTACTTTTTACAGAAATCTTCACTTGCCAAAAAAATATATCTTGTAAAATTTGATATATATTGAGTTTTGTTAAAATAACCACCTTCGACGCATAAATGAATTGCTTGTAATGTTAAAGTTAGCAAGTCCAAAATACATCAGCGATTTTTCAACAAAAAAGCATTTTTTTCTTTAATTTATCTACCAAAAAATCAAGATCTTCCTCCATTTACCATCATTTACAATGCCTTTTATTATTCGTGTGCTTATTTTCGTTTCAAACTTCATCACTTTCGTTATAATCACACACATTTTCATAATAACCAGTAATTATTTTCTGCTTATTATTTAACACCCCTTCTGAATTCTGCCTCCCGCTTATTCTAAGATAAATATATCTTCTGCGTAACTTTACCGCATGCAGTAAATATATTCAGCTATTTTTAAAACATGGTACGGTCGTTGTACGTACCCTGAAATTGATTTTCAGTAAAGATTACACTTTTTCCAAGAATAATTCAAAGCATAAATCAAAACACACAGCCACAATTCAGGGAAATTGCGTGTGTCGTTTGAATGTTTTGACCAATAACGCCAATACATATGCGAACATGTAAATCCGAAGGTACAAACGAAATATCCGTACTCTTGCGATCAATCCTCTTATGGTAATGAGGATGTGTAGTATACGCGTATAACATAACTCATATCACATAGCCTGTGGCTTTTATTCAAGCTGCTAGTAGACATCCACAATAACGTCTTTTTTATATCACACACAACCTTGCTGCAAATACGGTTATATTATTTCTGAAGCCATTGACTTTGTATGAGGAGTTTCCTCATAGACAAGAATTTACAAAACGCCAATTATTAAGTATGTATTTGTATCAATATAATAAAACATTTTCAAAGAATAAAACTAGACTCGTTTTGAATTATATAAATAATTCATGTGTGCTTAATGCTGCCCACTGATAGTTGATATTGTCGCGCTGGTCTCTTTATCCAACACCAACACGAGCAATTAAACTGCAGAGGTACTGAACCCTTTTCTATTTCATCAATTACACTAGAATTAACAAGTAATTTACTTACATTAGAAGCATATTGTTGAACTACTAATATTTCTTTCTTATTTCTACTTTTATTAACTAATGTTAATAATATTATTGACTTCGACTGTCTTCTACCAACCTACCCCAAAATCGATCCCTCGGGGTACTTATACATTGTCTCGGACAACGCCCAAGACTACCTCAAGCACCGAGGAACAAAGTTCCAGAACGTTTTATTTTAGCCATATACATAACTTGCCCGTCGTTATCTTCTTACTTGAACAGTCATAAGAAACCTTCCAGTCATAAAAAGCTCAACCTCATTTCTAACAATCTTATTATTCATAATAACTTATCGAGTATGCGGTTTTTCTGAAGTTTTTCCATAGAACAACAAGACATATTACGCACGTATGCCAAAATATTACAATGCAACATTCCTAAATATATTAATATAAAAATAATAACTAATAACTTAAATTTGCTTTAATTCGTCAATTTCGAGATGATCTTAAAATGTCTTCTCGTGACATTATCATTAATAAAACATGTTAAGGGCATTTTTCGTCTGCGCAGAAATTTAGGCCGCCGTACTCTTACTATTATTATTTTAATATATCGCGCATGTGAATTTAGTCACACTACTTTATATGTTATAGCTTATTTGTACCGAAAGTGTCTACACCTCTTATAATATTGTAATTGATGTTTAGGCACATATGCTATTAGATCTTTATCAGTTAGATTCTGGTTATTAATCAGTAAATTAGCAGAGCGAAATGAAGTTAGTTCTACCTTTATTCTATCAAATCCTATTGTTTTCACTGATGTAATATCATTTTTAACAATGGGAAACTTTGCAACATATATCCTATAACGCGTTAGATGTAATTTTGATGCGGCAGAACCGTGTGTCTCAATTTAAATAATAAATGGACCATTATCATTTTGCTTGTATTGGACTCTTAGCCATTTGCTGTTGTGATGGGGGACCTGGTAGGACCTATAAAATGGAGTTTCAAGCGTGGCGCTTCTTTCTCCTGGATTAGTTGTTTCGTTATACAATTTGGCGCGAGTCACAGCTCTTTATTAGCCATTTGCACTCTTAGTCTCCATCACTATTGGCATCTAAACAAACAAAACTCCCTCTTCGGTCATTAAAAGAATAAAAATTCAGTGCACAATGGCCTTTTATATCAACGTTTAAATTTAGCAGGTATCTAAATATAGTTAATTTATTAAAGCACGTGGTTTGGAAAAAGAATACTCGTTACGATCCGCCGGCCACATCGGTACGAAACGAACTGAGTAAACATTACGATTGTTGCAATTTTACCCTGCGTTTTAAAATTGATGGAAGTAGAATAAAGTAACCATATGCTAAAGATATTCAGGTGCGTTGCTAGTTTAGTTAGTTGGCCATCAATCGCCATCAACGAACTCAACTTACATACTGTAATCTGGGCCTACTTAAACCCTTTAGCTTCTATAACAATTTGCATAATGCCCCCATGTCTAAGATTATAATTTCTAGGCTATCAAACTGCCTTAGTTAGAATTGAGGGGGAAGAAGAAGTAGCAAAAATAGGGAAGGGAGTTCGGCAGGGATGTACACTTTCACCGTTATTATTTAATCTATATATAGAAGATGCAATAAACAAAGTAAAAGAAGAGTATAGTGTAGGTGTGAATGTACAGGGAGAGAAAATATATATGCTGAGATTCGCCGACGATATAGCTATATTGGAAGAAAGCGAAAAGAATTTAGAAAGGGTATTGAATGGTATGCAGGCAGTATTGACTAGGGATTTTAACATGAAAATAAATATAGGTAAAACTAAAGTGATGAGGTGTGACAAAAAGGAATGCAGTAGAAAAATGAGGATCACAATAGGAGATAATAGAATCGAAGAAGTGTCAGATTTTTGTTATTTAGGCAGTAGAATCACAAAAGATAATCGAAGCAAGGTAGATATAAAGTGTAGGATAGCACAGGGTAGGAAGGCATTCGTAGAAAAAGAACAGATTTTAAGATCAAATATTGACTTGGGTATTAGAAAAAGATTACTGAAGGTATATGTTTGGAGTGTAGCACTGTACGGGTGTGAGGCGTGGACTATAGGAAAGGAAGAGAAGCGTAGATTAGAAGCACTTGAAATGTGGTGTTATAGGAGGATGATGAGGATTGGTTGGGAAGATAAAGTAACAAATGAAGCTGTACTAGAGTTAGTAGGGGAGAAGAGAAGTATTTGGAGAGTGTTACAGCGTAGGAGAGACAGATTAGTAGGGCATATTCTTAGGCATGGGGGGATTATGCAATTGATCATAGAAGGTAGAGTGGAGGGAAAGAGAGGGGTAGGTAGGCCTAGATTGGAGTATGTGAGTCAGATAGTTGAAGACGTTGAGATGAATAGCTATAGGGAGATGAAGGGATTAGCTCAGGATAGATCGGCATGGCGTGCTGTTTCCAACCAATCTTTAGGATTGCGGACTCTTTAACTAGGCTATCTCTCCTACGCAGTAATACATTCCAAATATTTCTCTTCTCCCCTACTAACTCTAGTACAGCTTTTGCACCTTGTTGGCTATTGGAGAGCCTATATTACAACAAGTTTAATTTTACATTTAATTTAACGCGTCGAGTGGCCTATACGGGTATTGCGCATGGATAACCTGAGTTAAGCCAGGTTAGTGTTTGGATGGTGACCGTAGTTCAACGCCATCTATCCTCTATAATCGGTACCATTCTTAGTTGGGTACAATAAACTAAGCGTTAGCGGATAGCGAACCGCTATAGTAACAGGCTTCCCACATGTTCCTAATATCCTCTACTACACTCTGTAATTAGCATTATATCCTGTCAGGGTAGTTTCCTCAAAAATAAATATAATATAAAACATGTAAGTTGCTTAACTTTGCTTATCGATGCTCAATACATAGGCCACTCGGCGTTAGAAAGCAACAAATTTGCCCACAATTCGGCACGAGGAATAATTATACATATTATTTTATTGTCTATCATGCCACATTAGCATGTTACAAATTGCATCCATTTTCTAATATTGAAATTGATTGTAAAAGTTAGAGAATAGCTTACCTGTAACTTACTTAAAATTGAATGGAAACACGGAACCGAATTATTAAGTGAGAACACAAGTTTGTTTTTGAAATATGCGTGCACTATGATTTGTGAATACTTAAATGAATCTTCGCTTATATCTTCATCAATAATGCTTCAAATATTCTTGGCACGGTTGTTAAAATGGCTGAAAAACGAATCTGCCTTTCCTATCTAGTTGTCAGTTCTTACGTCTGTCACAATGCTGTATTGCTATAGGCTACTTGCTTGTGTTTAACAACGGACACGTATCGTATTAAGGTGTTACAAAAGTTGCATATATTAGAAGTAAAATACGCGTTATAATCACATTTGTTCATGCATGTAGGGTTCAATTCAAAAAAATATAAATTATATACTAGAATATTTCGTGTATTGTAGTAATTCTTTTATTTATAACTCTCGCGTTTAAAGCGTTTCATATTAAGTAGAACAATAAAACACTCGTATGTTTTGTTTCAGCTAACAGTATTACAGCTACAATTTACGTCAATTATATCAAATAAAAATTTTCACTATCATAGACAATTGATTATACACTCACAACCATCTGACTGACAATTGATGAGACACCATATATACTAGTACAAGACGTGCTCTTCCGATTTCAATGCATGACATTCTTCAAAAATATCGATATTCCTGATTTTGCCCTTCATCTCTTTATCGGACATGTTGACAATATCTTTACTTTGACCACCGAACACAATACCGTGTGATTTTTTTATAACTAGCTATTTTCCCCAACATTATATATATATATTTTATAACTAATTACCATATTAATACAATATTCCCTGTCTAAGTAGCTAGATGCGCATTTCGAAGGCTATGCCACTATCTTCAGTAGCATAAGATAAAAACTAATTAAGATACTATATACTATAGTATATTCTTTATATCATATAAGAGCTCCATAACTAAAGTGGCCATATTTCGCGAGAGACAATAAATTGTAAAAGCTAATAAATTAGGAACTAGAAAAAAGTATATTTTATTAATCTTTGCTATATAAATCACTTACCTTGTTGTTAATACATATATTTTTCACTTGGTGGATTTTCTTCAAATTTTCGTTAGTGCCAAACAACTTTTGGCACAAAATTGTTCAATATTATTTTACATTCATTATACATTTTATATATAACTAGTTGCATATTTAGAATCCTCGGATCATTTCCCATTCAACCATATTATCACGTAAAATAAAAATTGAAAATTTTTGCATGGGTAGTTCATAAAAAAAATGTTTCTAAAAGCTAACTTTGAAAATCTGTAACTTTTGAAATTGAAGAGGCAATTAACAGCGCGTGTTAATTTGAAAACGTAATAGTTTACATTGACCGAGAAGGTACGGTGTTTGTCAATCAGTTTTCAAAATCTCCTTAATCTTAGTTGAGTATTCTGTAACATATGTTTCCAAATAATTAATTAACAAACTTTTTGTTACAGCAGGGAGAGGGAAGATGCCGACTAATGATTTCAGACTAATATCATATATACAATACGCCAGTGTTGATTATAAAACTTCCTCTAAATTAAGACTATGACTTTATGTAATATATGCATTTGTTTATAGATTATAGTAGCGTTATTTACAATTTGCATAGCTTTTGTTAGCACGTAATATGTAATTGTAAGGACCGGGGGCTGTACGTCGTTGCTGGCTGGAAATTGTAAACGTCCTACAGCCCTCCTGTTGCCAATTTGGTCAATAACTCTAACATAAATCTGTATTTATTATATGCGCACAACGTGTTACAATATATATCTTGTATTATGCAATAAATTATCTTTATAAAAAATGTTCACTTATTGCCTACTCTAAATTGCAAATAGAAACACTAAAGAGTGAGTCGTTTTTTGATACACGAATAGCAAAAAAGGTGGTAAGTTGGTAGGGAATGGCCCTTTTTGAATAATAGGTACATAATATTAAGGAATACTGAGCTTAAGAAAGAACAATAGTTTGCATGGTGAACATATTATTCAGCGAAGATTGATAGAAATCCGCATGAACTAATCGCTAATGTTGGAAACAGTCAGATATAAAAGAATTAATGTATGCTAAATTTCATATTCCGAGTTTACGAGGAAGTATTTGCAGGACAAACATAATAAGAATTAAAAATTTCAGTTGAAAATACAGTATTTTGCATATTGTATCATAACAATATAATATGATAAACTGATATTCATTAGACTGGACACGGAATATTAATTTTGAATAAATCGTTTCAATAAATGAATTCCCAATATACCATTGCGGAAATGTTAGAATTTTGGATTTTAGTTAGTTAAAGAGTCCGCAATCCTAAAGATTGGTTGGAAACAGCACGCCATGCCGATCTATCCTGAGCTAATCCCTTCATCTCCCTATAGCTATTCATCTCGACGTCTTCAACTATCTGACTCACATACTCCAATCTAGGCCTACCTACCCCTCTCTTTCCCTCCACTCTACCTTCTATGATCAATTGCATAATCCCCCCATGCCTAAGAATATGCCCTACTAATCTGTCTCTCCTACGCTGTAACACTCTCCAGATACTTCTATTCTCCCCTACTAACTCTAGTACAGCTTCATTTGTTACTTTATCTTCCCAACCAATCCTCATCATCCTCCTATAACACCACATTTCAAGTGCTTCTAATCTACGCTTCTCTTCCTTTCCTATAGTCCACGCCTCACACCCGTACAGTGCTACACTCCAAACATATACCTTCAGTAATCTTTTTCTAATACCCAAGTCAATATTTGATCTTAAAATCTGTTCTTTTTCTACGAATGCCTTCCTACCCTGTGCTATCCTACACTTTATATCTACCTTGCTTCGATTATCTTTTGTGATTCTACTGCCTAAATAACAAAAATCTGACACTTCTTCGATTCTATTATCTCCTATTGTGATCCTCATTTTTTTACTGCATTCCTTTTTGTCACACCTCATCACTTTAGTTTTACCTATATTTATTTTCATGTTAAAATCCCTAGTCAATACTGCCTGCATACCATTCAATACCCTTTCTAAATTCTTTTCGCTTTCTTCCAATATAGCTATATCGTCGGCGAATCTCAGCATATATATTTTCTCTCCCTGTACATTCACACCTACACTATACTCTTCTTTTACTTTGTTTATTGCATCTTCTATATATAGATTAAATAATAACGGTGAGAGTGTACATCCCTGCCGAACTCCCTTCCCTATTTTTGCTACCTCTTCTTCCCCCTCAATTCTAACTAAGGCAGTTTGGTGTTTATATAAATTAAAAATTATTCTCCTATCCTTATAATCTATACCCGTTTCTTTTAAAATTCTAAACATTATGTCCCAATCTACATTATCAAATGCCTTTTCTAAGTCTACAAAAGCTATGCAAGTTACCTTTCCTACCCTCTTTCTTTTTTCTACTACCGTTCTTAGTGCTAGAATCGCCTCTCTCGTCCCTCTATTTTTCCTAAAACCAAACTGATCTTCTCCTAGCCTTTCCTCTACTTTATTTTCTAATCTCCTATAAATAATCTTTAACAATATCTTCGATGCATGTGATAGTAGACTAATGGTCCTATAGTTCTCACACAAATTAGCTCCTATTTTCTTCGGCATTGTTACTATTCTACTACGCTGAAAATCCTGTGGTACCTCTCCCCCCTCATATATTTTAGTAGTAAATAAAAATTGATATAAAACGCAATGTTCATTCAGTTTCTCTTTCCAATATAATTATAGTCCATGCGTTTGTTCTTTATGTGCAGCGCACGATTCAAAAATATAATAGTATCAAACTATTGGAATATGAAGGCAAAACCTTCTATAGAAACTATTATTTGAAAAAGTTAAACCAAACTTTATAATTCAATTCAATATACAATACAAGAGATGATTGGTTAAATTAAAATAATATACATAATCTCCCTGGCCTTTATTTATACTTAGGACATAAGAAACAGACTACAGGCAGAGAAAAAAAAACTAATTTTTGGTATAAGTAAAAGCTATTAATTAATATATGAAATTGGAAAATATGGCATTTTCCATTGTGCTAATTTGACCGATTACTCTTTTGCGTGCGATATCTTAAAACAATTACATATTTATTGTATCCGAATAATGATCATTATTATTTTTAAATGGAACGCTCTGTATAATATTTTAATGATTATGCAACACCACTGAGCTACAAACTATCAAATTGCAAATAGATGATATATGAATCTTTAAACGGCAATTGTTAATATATCCATTAATAATTAATATGAGATTGAGATTTCTGTTAAGAGTTAGTTTGTCCTGTCTAGGATAAACGTACTGGTGATTGAACCACACTATAATATGGTCGAGGCACTTAAATTTAATACGATGAGATGTCGTATCGCAATGTAAAGCAAAATACAAATTTATTTAAAAGCAACAATTGCGTAACAACGGGGACTAATTTGTTGATCGGTGATTTTAATCACCTGACAATCTGCGAACCCCATCTCTCGCAGATGATGCACCCTATCAAGCAGCACAACGTTTTCACACAGACCCTGCAGAACGTTTTGTAATACACAAAACATTTCGATAGCTGGCAGGTCCTGTCCGTGACGTGCCTTCCATTGCTCTAACAAGCGATCCTTTATGTTCTGAATACGCACAGGTGAGCTTATATCATCCACGTGACGAAAGGAAAACTTATGTTCGATATTAGCTATGGAATCATGTATGGAAAATGATGACGTGGAACCAGTTTTACGTTTCCTGCGAAATATTTGTAGATGCTCTGAAAGGGAATTTACATTATATAACAAATATTTTTTATGATAATAATACATATTTCGTTAAAGTAACACGGCATTCACATAAAATTGGATATGCCGTAACCTAATACTCTTAGATAGGTCACTTAGCAATATTTTAGTACGTAACATTTTAGATCTATTTTAGATCATTGTTACACCAAATAAGCACAACGCTAATGGGGCCTTAATTTTTTTGATAATTTTCAAACGTTAACATGGAAAATGTCCTTTTTGCTATTCCTTGGTACTCTAAAGCAATTTTAGAATAAAAACTACAATTCTGAAGAATTTTTGTTCTTTCTAAACCAAACACTTTTGGTGAACATTATGTTTCTTATAATACAGAAATAGAAATAGAAATAAATATAAATATATGAGAGAACAAGCAATATAGTAAATAAAATCTTCCGTAACTTTATTTAAAATAATCGTATCTCACCTGCTTCACAGACTTCTTGCAAAATTGATCGAAAGAGACAATTTGCATTTTTAACTTCGCGTTCTTTAACACTTAATTTAGCCCAGGAGGTGTCAGCTTGTTGCGCAGCAAGTCTTAGGAACGTTCTTCTTAAAAATGCGGTAGCATCAAATTCAATAAACAAAACTTTTAGACTATTGGATAAAGGGAAATTTTCGAAAACTTCAATGCTAGTTTCATCTGTTTTCATTGCTATTCTGTGATAGCAACATGGCATTAAAATCAAACAACAAGCTGACGAAATGCTTTCAAACAGTCGCAACATATTCACACCCAGATCTGCACATGCGTGTAAACCAATAATACCGAATGATTCACTTTCGGGATTAAATTCAGGAAAAGATTCCTTTAAATAATTCAGAAGCTGGACAGCAGAATTTTCAGTTACGTAAAAATGCTTATATTTTACAAAGTTCTTAGAACTAGGGTATAATTGCGCTTGTAAAGAAATTGCGGCTTGAATATTTCTCTGCGAACCCTCGATGCCCAGAACTTTGTAGTTGAATTGTTCAAAAAGAAATTGCGGTAAATAGCCCTAAAATAAAATTCAATGTGAAAAATAGGTAAATTAGAACAGTTAAAAAAAAAACTTACTAGTCCAGCACCGATATCGATGAAATATTGTATATTCCTTTTTGTAGAAACACTATTTACAAAATTGCCAAATTCCACAACTTCGTGCAATTTCTTAGGATTAACATTGCGGCGTTTCGCAATAAAAACATTACTTTTAACAACCAGAGGATATTTTGGTTTGAATTCACAAATTTCTCGTAGCAAACACTTTAGACTCTCGGGGCAATCACCCTGAAATCAATGTATAATTAGTAATATGCAATGCACAAAAATATTGTAATTAACAATATTTACACATATAATTCCTGTAGTAAACTTAATAAACTGATCAACACTCAGCTTACGAGAATATTCGATCCAATCTTCCATAATATTGTCTAAGCATTTGTTCATTGTTATATGAGTATTAGGGAAATTGTAAAGCCATCGATGGCATTTTAAAAAATTGAGAATATCTCGAAAATATATTTGCACCAATTTGTAATTTTCCGGAAGCGACATCTACAATTTTTTTTAAATCTATTTATTATTATATTTTGCAGAAATAAATACTAGTTACCATAAGAATAAAAATTATTTGTGTTATGGGGTATGTATGGGCTGAAGTCAGATAGGTATGAGTTTTCAAATGTTTCAAAATATAATATACATAAGTAGTTAATAAATTTGAACGATTGGCGTGGCATCAACAGCTTAATACCATTTAACAAATATATATTATTTGACAATAAAAATGGTTGTTGATATAAAATTCTATTATAGCTGGCCGCCAATAAAACAACAAAAGCAATATCTAATAAATTATATCGGGAAATATTAGGAATATAAGAATTTATGAATTCTATGCGAATGTAGATTACATACATTTATCAAAACGCGTGAAACCTTGACCAAAATATGGCAAATCAGACATAAATGTATGTTTAAAACAAAACAAAAAGCAGAATTATTCACCATTGACTCCTAGTTATTTAAGATAAATGGCCGTTAAGCTTTTAAGATATGCTAAATAACGCTATTGCATATTTATTTTGTAATTTATAAATCCTATATATTTTAAAAATCAAAATATAAGAAATTTATATATATAAATATAAATTATATGCACACACACACACATATATATATATACACAATCGCCAGGTCTCACCAATAATTAAAAGATTTATTTCTAATATTAGAATAAGAACTCTTAATTAAAACTTTAATTCAGCAACTCGAATCTATATAGAAAAATAATTTCGGTTCACAAGTCTGATTGTAAATAAAAGTCGCAGTGATCCCAAATTTTTAATGTAATTTAAAAAGTCAACATTATTTAAGACATATGAAGTAACATAATATAGAACACTAAAGGAACATACAATTTCTAATATCAATCAGCATCCACAACAGTCCAAAGCTCTTTCTTCCTATGTTCTGTTTTCATGTCTTTGGGTCCGAGTATCGCTTTGCCATTAAGAGCTTTCGATTTCGGACTGAGAAACTTCTCGTTCACCGCGCGCAAGTCATCTATCGATACACTCATAAGTTCCGCGCGATGACGCTGCAATACATCTGTCGTTAACCCTGTGAGGAATTCGTCTACGCCCTTGCGGCTGGGTGGTACAGGTGCATCCACCAGCTGGAATACGCCAAGCTTCGCCTCCACCAGTTCCTGGTCAGTAATCTTACCGAGATTAGCAACTGCCCAGCTATGCGTGGCGTCAAATACATCCAATGTGGGAAGGTTGCGAGGATCACGGTAACTGACGAAGCATTGATATTGAAATATTAGGCAATAAACGATGATTTATGAAACAATGAAAAAAGAAATAAATATAAAGCATCTTTTTAACACATAAAAATAATAAAAAAATCATATAAAAAGAATTAGATTTTCTTTGGATTGATTGCAAAAGCTAACCACATCTATTTCCCCCTTCTTCCTCCTCTATTCCAAGTAGAGCGATACTTACATATATTTTAAATAATTTATGTATGTATTCTTATTCCTTTGCGAATTCTAAACATGATGTCTCAATCGACATTATCAAACTTACACCGCTGTTGCTATTTAGTATGTAGAGTTGTAACGAATTATTATGAAAATATTATATTGTTGTCCTTATAAAAATTACATCTGTAATAACTAAAGATTTAGAATAATTGTAGAAAGTACACACACACACACCTGTAGAACATGAGAACACCGGAACGATCCAAGCGTACACCAGCGCCGTAGGCTCCTTGACGCTCCCGCAATTCCGGGTGCAGGTACTTGCTGGTAATGAGACGTGCTAGCACCTGCATCCGACTGTAGTCGCTGTGAGTGTATGGCACGGTAATGACCGCGCGACTGCAGAAGTGCACGGGCACGTTCAGAATATAGTGGTGGCTGTTAACGTCTGCGTCCTTGGGCACCCAAACCACACCACTGCTGTACGTCGTGGCATTCTCAGGACGTTGCAGTACCGGTATTTTCTCCAGGAACGCCTCGAACGCATGCATGTTTTGCGGTCGTCGTGTGTCGGTTACATTCAGACAAGAGCTGTAATAGTATTCGCAACAGACAGGTGCTTTATTTATTAATTACTACAATTTGGGGTGGTAAAAAGCGATCGAAAAACATACACGTAACGCAATTATGACACCGTGAAAATAATTGGAAATAATTTTGGCCGTTCCGAAAATATACTCGAATAAAATGTGACGTAGAAAATAAACTTTGTTTTTGTAATTTACAGCATTTTGTGTAAATAAAAATTGGTAACGTTTCCTCTCGCCGAATTGACAAAACAAATTTGTTATAGAAACTAGTGTCGACAAATCTCAAATTGCAACTCTATTTCAGATATGTACATTTGAAAAAATGGGTGTCACATTTGAAGTAACCA
The DNA here is from genome assembly GCA_947310635.1 of Leptodirus hochenwartii. Classification (NCBI taxonomy): domain Eukaryota; kingdom Metazoa; phylum Arthropoda; class Insecta; order Coleoptera; family Leiodidae; genus Leptodirus; species Leptodirus hochenwartii. The sequence continues at coordinate 3,272,315 of OX371182.1, read as the reverse complement.
TACAAAACCGATGAATAAATGTGACTTACCGCATTACACTTCTGTCGAACAACGCGTTTCCTATCGTAGTTAATTCTGCTAGCATGTGCGCATAGCTTGCGGTTTGCACCAATCGTTTCATGTAGATAATATGCGGTAATCCCGTAAGTAGATCCTTCTGATAAGCCGTACCAGAAACTAAACCGGCTGCAGTGGACATAGCGTACAGATGACCAGAATCAGCGATTCCATGCGTTAGATTCGACATGTATAATTTGACCAGCTTCTCAAATCGTTTAACGTCAGAAATCTTTTTCAAGTTATAAATCTAAAAATATATACAATGTACTGATAAATTTTAAAAATTATCACTGCGGTGTTAAATTATAATATAGAATATCACCCAAATACCGTAACAAGCATTAAGTAGCTAGATGTACATTTCAAGCGCTATGCGCCCATCTTCAGTAGCACAAGTAAAACTAAATAAAATACCTCTGTCACGAATTGTGATTGATATACTTATATATATATATATATGTTTTATTTAGTTTTAACTTGTGCTACTGAAGATGGGCGCATAGCGCTTGAAATGTACATCTAGCTACTTAATGCTTGTTACGGTATTTGGGTGATATATTGGGGCATATATTCTATATTACTGATAAATGATTTGCAAACTGCTTCAATTTGCAAAGGGAAGCTGTCTATATATTTTTTTCTTCTAAAAACACAATTAAGTGTAAGAATAAAATTTCAAATTAATTTAAAACGAAGCTGGGCGAACATAATTGCTCTGGAATAATAAAAAAGAAATACAGGAGTAATAACTATTGATACAAAATGGCCTTTTCGTTTCTTTTATTTTTTAATTGATAGAGCTCCCCTTTGTCGTATGATAGATTAAAAATCGAGATGAAAAAGATAAATGAAATTGCGATGTACAATGATTTTCCTTTAGCAAATATTAATAAAATAATCAACTAATTAAAAAGCGTGGTAACCACTAATTTAGGTTTGTACCACTTTTAACCTTGTATAATGCTGCATAATCGTAAATATTTTCAAGTATCGATTATTTCATTTTCGGTATGCGTATATATAAACTTTTTAATGTGTTCAATTAGTGTCAATGAATTAAGCTATCCAATCATACATTAAAATCGTACAACTTGTATTTTAGAAAATAATTACTTCGCTACAAAATAGACACTATACAAGAATCTATAAATTAACAATGACATGAATCTTTAGAAACTTTGTTTAAAAGTTTACTTACAATATAGCAAGTTTATACAATTTGTCTTTATTTATAAGTATATGATAAAAATATTCTATAAATTTGTGTTTGTGATTTATGTCTAATTTCAATTGTAAGTTAATTTACGCTTACGGAAAACGTTTGCAGTTAGAAAAAGATATTTAGAAATTTACATGTGTATTTGGTTATAAGACAGTTTTCACCGCGTCGGTGCTGAACTTCTCGATACATAAATATTCATTACGTTACCTGTGTCCAGATATTCCACATATCCTCTACATTATCTGGCAGACAGTGGCTGCTAATTAATATTCCTGGTTCATAAGTATTTAGTTGATATAAACTATCGCCAATGTGGTAGTGAAAATGCAAGCCGCCTGTTTTACGATTAATTAAGCTATCGAATTCTTGGTAGCTCAGAGTATTAGTTCCCATTTTTGTTATTACGTCACAGAACAGAGGCAGTAGCATTTGCTGTTCGGGTGTTAAGTGCGAAGTATTTAATAATGCCCTAAAATATGTCAGTCCGTTTGTATTCGCAGTGGTAACTTGGGTATGTACTTTATTAATAGTACTTTTTTCAGACAAGATACGTTCTATACGACTACTTATATCATCAATTTTGAGTGTAGGTAATACATCAGTATCTTGCGATTGTTGTTGCTCTTCCAATAGCTGCAATCCTTGTTTATAAATCTCTTCTTTTTGTCCTTTCTTTAAAGCCTTTATTTTATTCGCAATTAACTTTTTCTCTGCTTCCAGTATCTTCTTTTCATAGTCTTTGTCGGGTTTCATTGTCATTATTAATCTATGTTTGTTTTCTTTGAAATAGCGGGTTACCATTTTATTTAGGTATTCTGTATCATCAGACATATTTTGCCTCAATAGAATAATAAGACTATTAACCTTTAAAGTTTTAATAACATCACCGCCGTGATTCCAGGAAGGAGTTATGCCTAATAGAAGATTTAGTCCGAAATTCGAGGCTTCGTGTTTAATACTCAGCTCATAACGATGAAGAACGGATTCTATATGATCATTTTCGAAGCCATTTTTAATAACATCCTCGATGGTGGAATTGAAAAGGGTCTCCACTTTCTCAAAATCGCAGGTCAGAACCCCTTGTAACCCCAACGTAAAAATACTATCCAATGGTTGCGAATCAAAACCGGTACTTGGAGAGAACCCCCCAGAAAAATTTGGTTCTATCATTGATTTGTAAAATGGAGCATTAGGTCCCTGGATTAATAACTCGGAGATAAACTGTAAGAGGAATGTCTCATAGGTATCCGTGATGTTGGTCATGGCAAGAGAAATTGTAACTGTATTCTGTTTATCAAATGGTTCCTTTATCTTCTCATAACGACACAACAATTGTATTTTCTTCGGATTTGTCCATCGCTTCTGCGAAGGAACCAATGTGTTATCGGGTGATTTGAATGTGGATCCAGATAAATACTCGCCGTTTAAATACTCCAATGTAGGTGCCAATGGGAAGTTTCCGTACGAGTAGAATCGAGCATTACTAGGGTGATAGTGATCTTCGTGGAATTTTTTAAGATTCTCCAAAGTTAACTCTGGAATTTTCTTAGGATCGCCACCAGATATAACACCATATGTATGATCTGGCAATATTTCATTCTGAATTTTTTGTACTAATAATGAGTCGCTTTCGGAAAATGCGCCCTTCATTTCATTATAAACTATGCCCTTGATAATGATATCAGTTTTAACGTCCTTGGGATCTTTATGTTCTAGTCGCCATCCTTCTTGCAAGAAATCATTTTGTTTTAGATTCGGCCGAAATACCGCGTCTAAATAAATTCTTTGCAAATTTTTGTAATCGGTGTAATTTTGCGTGCTAAATGGATACATAGTGTAATCGGAGCCGGTCATGGCATTCATAAATGTCGCCAAAGAGCGATTTAACATCTTAAAAAATGGATCCCGCACCGGAAATAGTTTTGACCCGCATAAGACAGTATGTTCAAGAATATGTGGCAAACCGGTACTGTCCATTGGGGTGGTACGAAAATTAATGGAGAAAACATTATTTTTGTCGTTACGAAATAAATGCAAATATTCGCATTTGCATAAATCGTGTAACAATCTTATTGCGGTAACGTTAAATTCATTTATGTTGTGAACATCTATTATACTGAATCCGTGAACCTTCTTTCCAGGTTGGAAAATATCTACATCGTTGTATTCTTCCGTTAAGTTTTGCCTGGAATTCGATTTTTTAGCAGCTACATGAGAACTGCATCGTAACACACTGTCAATAGGTCGAAGGCGTCGTAGATTTGAAATATGTTGCTGTATTCTAGCAGCAGCCCGCGACAACATTTCTAAAAGAATATATTTAAAATAAGAACTAAATATATTACGTCATGTTATAACAGAATACAAAGATTTTATGCACTTACTGTATGAATACTAAGATATGATAAATACTCCGAACGAACAGAATAAACACCTTGATAAAACAACACGTACAACACCAGGGCAATCTTTGAATACGACTATTCACTTAAAAGTAAGGTTAAGTGTGGCCCCCTCAGGGCGACTATAATTTTCTATCTCTAGGAAATATACCAGGGTGTTCACTGTCACCTCAGATCTGCTCTACATATAAACCATCATTTTTTAAATGATACTAGTAAATTCGAAGAAATGAAATTACCTTTTGCGCTGCTATATTCGAACCGGCCGGCAAGTCGTAACAATCGTAACACTGTAATAATACGGCCGATGAATCTTCGGTTAGTCGTATATTGCATCTATTGCACTGCACTTGCGGTATATCCTTAGAATTCGAGCTGTATATGATTTCTTTTGGCACTGCTGATGCCTGTTCTTTGGGGCACGGTATATGGCCAGTCTGTTGATAATATTTATAAAACCACCATATTTTCAATTTGTTGGGGTGAAGTTTAAAAAAAAATTTTTACCTGACATATGTCATTTCAATAGTATGTGACCATGTACATTGGTAACAGCATGTAGCGTGTTTAAGTTGCATATATTTAAAAATGATGTATGTATGTGACCATGTGCATTGGCAACAGCATGTAGCGTGATTTAAGTTGCATATATATTGCATGAATTTAAAATTGATTAATATTCGAATAGGTATTTTACCTGCGGTTGCATCCCGGTAGCAAGTGTATTGTGTGTGCACTTTTTAAATGATTTAAAATCGTCTTTAGTTTCTTTGCCTTCATTCATGACAGGATTCTCCAAGATATTATTGTTAAGATTCTCGTCACCTAGAGGATGAGTTGCTGTACAAGGCGCATTGTATATTTTATTGCAAGCTGTAAAAAAAATTGTTAAGAGCAAGTTAGCATCTATTAATAAAACAATTTTATACCTTCATTGCTTGTTACATTTGTACGAATTAAGGTGGACAATATCAATGTTATAAGAAATATATAATAAGTTAATGTGAACATGATAGAATTGAGGAAAACGAAAATTTAAAAAATTAATATAAAACACAAAAAATTTGACATGATCTAATTTCATAATTGACAGTTAATGTTATTAATAAACGGATTGATCATTATTTGCAATTATTAATAGATTCTTTTAATCGTGTTGCTATCCTATCTAATTTTCCTAGAATTACCATCTTTTTCTATATAAAATTTTTTCTTTAAGAAATTATGGTAAAAATTTGGTACAACCACATTTGGAATTCTCAATTGTATAAATGAGTTTTAATTACAATTACACCTTTCCCTTTAATTTATACACCAGTATTAAAAAATAAATGAAGCTGAAGATATTATAAATTTTGTAACATTTTGTAAAATTTATCAAATTTAGTTATTATTGTATATCTTACAATATTTTGAAAAGTATTGGTGCTAACTAGAAACTGCATTATTGCATATATTTTTAAATATATAGAAAATAATATTTAATAAATAATATAATACAATACATTTCATGTAAATTCACATATTGTTTAAAATAAGAAGTATTTTTTTACTTCTAATTCTTTTCATTCGTTTCTAAGATAATAAATTGTAGTTATTCATTGAAAATCAATAAATATTTTAATTACCACATTTCACGAGTTTGAATTGATCGAAACGTAGATCCCTCGAGAACGTTGTCTTTCCTTTTGAACTTGTCTATAGTATTAGTTGCCTATATTAAATTCTTTTCCTATATCAACGTTGCGGTTCCTCTCAGCTAAAATTGTATCTTCGTTTACAAAGTTCATAATGAAATTTGATAAAAACTGAGGTTTAAATAGCAAATTTAATACTTCAAAACAATATTTTGCGTGGAAATTGACTTAAAAAGTACTTTAGTTAAATTTTATCATCTTCACAGCCATGTAACATCATTCATACTAATTAAATAATGACCGTCACTACCGCGTTAAATAATTTTATATCTTCAATAGCGTTTTGAAGGCTCTGCCCTCGTCTTCAGTAGCACAAGAAAAAATTAAATAAAATACCGCAGTCACTAACCGTCATTGCTATACATTTATAGAAGTTTGCGTATTTCAGTGATATAACAATAACTAGACTATGAATATTGACGTATTAGTAATTAATTTGCAATTCTAAAAAGTAATTTTGTACAAAAATCAAATGAAAATAGGAGGTGATTGCAAAAAAATTGATACAGTATTGAAGAACTAAAGCAAACCTATTATGAAGAAAATTTTATAGCTGTAGTAACAAAACCAACGCATTATGACATATGACATTGCTTTGAAAATCGTAATGTCAAATGCTATGGTCGGCAGTTGCCTTTTGTATAGTATTTTATTCAATGCGGACAGTGCAATCTTCAATTGTACTGAATCAAGTATTATTTGAAGTATTAGCTTTTTAAATTGATTCCATAAAGCCTTACCAAGTACCCACATACATAAAAATCGGGTTGATAATACGAAAATGTCAATGTCAATGATCGGCCATCCGAGTCAACCAAATCTCCTAGGCAACTGTCAACTTATAAACCATCACAATACAAACAAACGGTTCCATATTACTGCTTGAATACCAAAAGCCAACAAATATTATACAAATTTTGCCATCATGGATAAGAAAAGTACTATAATTATAAATAGCACGAAAAGTGAACTATTTAAAATTCACGAAAACTATAAAAGTCTACAAAGAAAACTGAAAATTTACTGGAAAATTGTGATGTAAGTAGTTAATACATATGGAAATGGTGATTTTTATAATCGATATTAATTTTGACACACAGAAATAAAGAGGAAATATCGAACAAAACTTTTATGAACTGTTCGTTATTTATATTACCCGGTCCCATATTCGAATTTACAGAAAATGAGATTGCCGCAATGAAAAAATATATGGAATCTGGTGGTAAAATATTAGTTCTACTCGCAGAAACAGCGGATGATGATAAGTGTAATATAAATATACTACTAGAAGAATACGGAATTGTTCCAAATATAGGTACGCATTTAAAAAAATGTCACTACGGTGTTAAATAATTATTATCCAAATCGCGTAGCTCGAAGCATTTAATAATCAATATAAAATTTAATAATACAATTCTAATAATTATACAATTATTGTATAGCAGTCACGGTTAGTTATTTTTTGTCCTACTGATGGTGGTGGCATAGCCTTCGAAATGCGCAGCTTTGTGTTACGGTATTTAGGCGATATTCTATACAATACGTGTATTCAATTTTTTTCATAATTAATGCTTAGATAAATAATATAACAGCAATTATTATAAATTTCGATCTACTTTAGAATAGCGTATTTAAAATAATGTTTTTTTTTAATAAGCGGACAATGTAATTTGTTCGTTTTTAAATAATTTATTGTTAGGTGTGAAATTAGTTCGTCTTCACACAGACTAGAATAATTTTTATAGTTTCTTATAGACAAATTTAAATGTTTTGAAAATATTTTACACTCTTGTATAATTGCCGATAAACTATTGAAATTTGATAATTTATAATTCAAATTTAATAAACTATAAATCCACATAATTTGATGTTAAAATATATAGGGTGCACCATTAAAAAAAAAACGGTGTTTCCCTGCAATTTAAATTTTGCATATTTCTGTCGTCGGTATAAAATATTGTAATAATTAAAAAATAAAAACTTGCAACTTTTGCAACATTTTCGAAAAGGTTCGTAGTATTTTTAGATTTATTTCGCATTTACGCCGTCATATATAATCCTGTCTAAATATCACATTTTACGCGATTATAATTATTTTCTAAAAAAAAAATTAGTAACTGGAAGTCACATTTTAATATATCGTTGGACAGGTAATTTTATTAACAAGAAAATATAATATAACATATTTAAAATACGTACAAGAGAAATTGAACATATAAATATGTGTAATTAGATGTAACTGATATATCGATTAAGTTAAAAATAATTGAGTATGGTTCAATTTTGAATCTCTAGCACGAATATGAAAAGATCGGTATGTAAAAATATTATTATCAGTATATACGCTTGTAAAGACTTGAAAACGAAGCAAAATTTTAAATAAAACGGTTTAGTCTTTCTGAATGATTGATAAATACGTCTTCACTCTCTAGTCCTGAAAAAATAGAAAGTTGAGGAACATTTAATCTAAAAGAAGTATATTCGCTTTCACCTGTATATTAATTGGGAATCCGTTCTTGTCGTTGTTTTTAAATAAAATAAATTCAACGAACATAGTGTATAATACCGTTGCCTTTCCACGTTTCTCTCTTTTAATTCCAGATTCTCTAATTCGTACACATTATCACAAATACATGCACCCGAAGGAATGTTACATTTGCGATGGATCGGTGAATGCATGCTTATCTGGTGAAAAACGTAACATTAAGAATACCAACGGTGTTCCGGCGCAGCCGCAGATGCATCTGGTGGTCCCGTATAGTTGCACCTTGAACGTGACACGTCCTGGGGTGGTCGCCCTTACAAGCGGTTCCGCTACATTTCCCGTGAACCGACCGATCGCAGCAGTGTACTATGATTCGAACACGGGTATGAATGAAACACGGTACTTGTCCGCCACTTTGTATTTGCCGACTTTATAGACCTCACTTCGATAATGTACAACGAAAGACAAGAGCAACGTATACTAACTCTATAAAGAAGGCTAACGTAAACGGCCAAATCGTGCCCAAAGCAGGTGTCCTTGTCATACCTTAGATAATAGCATCCATACAATGCCGGCCCATGGTGGTGATGAATAGCCAAACGAATACAGCGTTGCCATATGTACAATATTAACAAATACAATGAAATATGTGCATTTATTTGATTCACGACTCAGAGATGATATCGTCGGCCGCAGCCTCAGAGGTTGCTATTGCACATTACACGTGTATTTCTTGATAGGCATGCAATATTAGGTTGCCTATCGTTAGCCGTAAGTTGTAATAAATTCTAAGTGTGTTTATTTTGTTACAAATATCAAGCGATATTTATGTAATATTTATTATAAATATGATACGCTTTTGCAATGCTATTTTTACAATTAGTAAAAATGTAACAGCAATATTTGAAAAAATAGATGAAGATGCGCACAGAAAATAAGTTTAGTGGAAAATATGTAACACATATTAGGGTGCGATATCAATATGTTTCTTTATAGAGTTAGTATTCGTTGATAATAGTCATGCGTAGATCTAAAGAAGCGCGGTCGGCAATGCGCGAAACACTTCAGCTCCCTTTGACATAAATTGCAAGGAATTGCTATAGCGGCGCATTATTATTGCCTTTGATTGAACATGTGTACTATAATGCTAGTTCTGAGGTGGGCTGTGCAATAAAACAATTTTTTTTACATATTTTTGAGTAATTGCCCCAAATTTAAGAATCGATGTTAAATATTGGTATCCAATATTTGAATTTTTTAAATTTTTTATTGCAATGGTATATTACTATTGTATTTGTGAATATTTGATTTTTATTTTTTCGAAAAATGCCTGCGTCCGTAAAGTTGGTAAAATTGAAATGGTACACATTTTGCTATCATTATTTTGCTGAAAGTAGTTTTTTGGCAAAATGACAATTGTAGCTTAAAATAAAAACTAAATGAAATATTGATCGCTATACAATTGTATAGTGCAATCAATGTTAGTGACTGAAGTATATTATTTAGTATTTAGCACTACTGAAGATGGAGGCATAGACTACGAAATGCGCATCTAGTTATTAAATGCTTTGAGCTTCAGTTCTTCTATATAATTATTTCACAATTTACCACTTTTTAAAATACATTATTTAATTAGAGCGTACAGCGAATGTAATTACTTTCCTGGGATGGTCTTCTTTGAACATTGAATCCATTGAGTAGCTGTCAGAATAACTAAGAACATACTTTTTTGGTTGCAATGATTCCGAGCATGCTCTTGAGCACGAACATGCTCCGAACTTGAGCACGCACAATCTGCAAATGAAATAGAATAACATTTATTTCGCAGATGGTAGAATGGTGGTGGTTGGTTCTGGACACATGTTCGCCGATAAATACATCGATCAGGAAATGAACGAGCGTTTTAGGGAAATGATTTTCGAATTCCTAACGATTGATGGACCGATCACGGTTGTACCATCAGATACAGACGATTACGATGTGCGTATACATAAAGAACTGTCCATATCAGTTCTTTCAATATTTGAAATATGACGATTCACTGCACAAATCTGTATGTACTTAATTTAATATAACTATAATTATTTCGACATTGCCACGTTGCAAAAAATACAGTGCTAGCTTCTCTTTGAGGCCCACGCACAAATAAGTGCATATTCCATAGCCTGAAATGTTTCCTATAGACCGGGATCCATTTTATAGGCACCGCTCTATATGCGACAGTGTCTTGTCGCTATAGGAATCGCATGCAATGTATTGGCACACCATCGGCACTGTAATCAATGTAAAGATAAGAGGAATATTTTACCGATATTATTTCATAATTTATCTCGATGGAGTTATATCAGAAGAGATCGTCTTGGCGTGCTGTTTCGAATCATTCCTTAGGACTGAGAACTAAATAAAAACATATTTATTATTTTCTACACTAGTGACTATATACTATTACCTATAAATTTGAAGAAATGACAAATGAAATGCAAATTATACAAATCCTTCCATATAAAATATATTAATCGTATTGGGTTATATGTTGCGGGGGTGTTTATTGTTTCTGTGCACAGGCAATTGAAGATATAATTACGCATAATGATTAATTGTATACGCACACGCTGCCATAACAATGGCTATATTGAAGTTGCCACACATTTTGGGTTTCCGGTATGGTGCAGGTCTGGGATAGCCACATCATTCCCGATACGGCGGCCCTGGCGGAAAGGACCAAACTTTGTCTAACCGATGCCATTACTCACACCATATCGCTTGATTACAACAAACTGTTCGACCATAAAACATATTCTATGAATACTAATCTGGGTAAGTATTATAATATAGAATATCACCCAAATACCGTAACAAGCATTAAGTAGCTAGATGTACATTTCAAGCGCTATGCGCCCATCTTCAGTTGCATAAGATAAAACTAAATAAAATACATCTGTCACGAATCGTGATTGATATACTATATAGTATATACTATATATATATATAGTATAATAATATAATAATAATAGATATATATAATATAATATATATAGTATATATAATACTATATACTATACTATATATATACTATATAGTATATCAATCACGATTCGTGATAAAGGTATTTTATTTAGTTTTAGCTTGTGTTACTGAAGATGGGCGCATAGCGCTTGAAATGTACATCTAGCTACTTAATGCTTGTTACGGTATTTGGGTGATATTCTATATTATAATTTAACACCGTAGTGATAATTTAAAAAATGGGTAAGTATTGTTTATTGTTTCGTTGCATCCCAACTGGTCAGCGCAAATATACTATTTTGCAATATGCGCAATCGGCGCTCTCTTTATTAGTTTTTAAATATAAAACTAAATTACGAAATAAACCATTAAATCAAACGTAAAGCTCTTTTTTTTTTAATTGGCGGAGAATTTTGGTAGTCGTCTGCGCATAGGGTTGTGCTTATCGGGGTTATACAGTACCAGTGGTGCCAGACAACAAAAAATACTCTAGGTCTAAGAATTTAAATTTGTCACTATTTTATAGCTATCGTACAAATTAATTATGACATAAATATGATAAGTATTTATCAACATTTCTTATATTCTAGTACAACTTTTGTATTAATTTCAAAGAATTCATTCTAATTGCATAAAATGATTGTTAAAACTGTGCGTGGTGATTTGTCAACATTGCATTTCTTAGGACGCACACCTTCTACACTAGACACGCCTACTTATTCTTTGGAGAAGACAGAAGCGTAGCATAATTGGTCAAGTTATTATGCCGGTTTTGATTTATGATTCGTATACTTCCGTCATTCTCCGCCAGTTAAAAAAAAAAAAAACTGTACCTTCCTATAAACTATTGAAACCTCAATAGTTTGAGGTGTACTAAATAAAAAACTAAATATAAAACTAATATATAACTGTCTTTACCAATTTTTTTTTAGTTTTCGAAGCACTTAAACTGTACGAGACAATAGGCGTGAAACATCAGCCTTTAAAAGTGATCAGTCCAAATTTTGAGGCTCCATTACCACCTCTTCAGGCTGCCGTAAGTATAATACATTTATAAAATTCAGCAATGTTTTAAATTCAGCATTGTATCTAAACTATGAATCCGTTCAATAAATATATTGTGAATTCGTCTCTAGGAAATTATAGAACGAAAGATGCAAAAAAAATAAAAATATATATTCATTGATTAGTAGTTATTTAATTTGTAATATTCGCTAATATTAACTTCAGATTCATATAACCGTGAGCGGTTTCTTTTATAAAATACAGAATTCCCATATATAGACTCATCTTCAAGAATTGGCTCATAAAATTGAAGTTCACTTACGTAAAGGATGATATTTGTTGATGATCGTAATCTCATCACAAATTTTAGTGTCGTTATATAAAATATCACTCAACTAGTATATTTGCTAAGTATTTATTTTGAAGCCTAAGCCCCATGTTCAATAATTAAATATAAAATACACTTCTATTCTAAGGAAAATCAGTCAAATATACGAATTAATTATGTAAAATTAGTTAGTTAAAGAGTCCGCAATCCTAAAGATTGGTTGGAAACAGCACGCCATGCCGATCTATCCTGAGCTAATCCCTTCATCTCCCTATAGCTATTCATCTCAACGTCTTCAACTATCTGACTCACATACTCCAATCTAGGCCTACCTACCCCTCTCTTTCCCTCCACTCTACGTTCTATGATCAATTGCATAATCCCCCCATGCCTAAGGATATGCCCTACTAATCTGTCTCTCCTACGCTATAACACTCTCCAAATACTTCTCTTCTCCCCTACTAACTCTAGTACAGCTTCATTTGTTACTTTATCTTCCCAACCAATCCTCATCATCCTCCTATAACACCACATTTCGAATGCTTGTAATCTACGCTTCTCTTCCTTTCCTATAGTCCACGCCTCACACCCGTACAGTGCTACACTCCAAACATATACCTTCAGTAATCTTTTTCTAATACCCAAGTCAATATTTGATCTTAAAATCTGTTCCTTTTCTACGAATGCCTTCCTACCCTGTGCTATCCTACACTTTATATCTACCTTGCTTCGATTATCTTTTGTGATTCTACTGCCTAAATAACAAAAATCTGACACTTTTTCGATTCTATTATCTCCTATTGTGATCCTCATTTTTCTACTGCATTCCCTTTTGTCACACCTCATCACTTTAGTTTTACCTATATTTATTTTCATGTTAAAATCCCTAGTCAATACTGCCTGCATACCATTCAATACCCTTTCTAAATTCTTTTCGCTTTCTTCCAATATAGCTATATCGTCGGCGAATCTCAACATATATATTTTCTCTCCCTGTACATTCACACCTACACTATACTCTTCTTTTACTTTGTTTATTGCATCTTCTATATATAGATTAAATAATAACGGTGAAAGTGTACCTCCCTGCCGAACTCCCTTCCCTATTTTTGCTACCTCCTCTTCCCCCTCAATTCTAACTAAGGCAGTTTGGTGTTTATATAAATTAAAAATTATTCTCCTATCCTTATAATCTATACCCGTTTCTTTTAAAATTCTAAACATTATGTCCCAATCTACATTATCAAATGTAAAATAATTTTTACAAAATCAAAAAAATGGACCCAATTAAATTTATATATATATATATATAACAAAACTAATTAAATATTTTTGATTCAATACCATATACAAATACATTCCACTGAATATGTTTTTTGCTTTATAGTAGATGATTTTCAGTGTCTATATATTTTTTAATTGAATTATATGTTCTTCGTTGATTAAAATATTGCGTTAAAAATGTTTGTACGTTTAAATTTAAACCAAATATATCGTAACTTAAATAAACAAAAACGTTTTTTTTACTTAATTTGCAAACTATAGAGAATTCATTTAACCAAACAACAAAAAAAGTTGACTTGCGTGACGTTTTTATATGTGTGTGATTGTTGCGTTACTGATAATGGGGGCAAAGTCTTCGAAATGCGTATATAGATTATAAATATGTTCTTGGGTGATATTTTATGCAATTGTTTAACATCGTAGGGATTTGCAATAATAGTGCAACAAACACATATTTAAAAAAAAATTTAAACCACGACAGAGCATTGTAAAAGGCACGTTGGTTTGAGTTCCAGACGCGGTAAAAACCTATACCGGTCATCCATGTTTCTCCAAAAGAATGACACACACGTATAATTGGTACTTCGTTCGAATAAATATATTTCGTTGGTTGTTTAGGTATTTCCTCCTTCGTTTCGTGAACTCGCCCCACCGCCATTGGAACTGTTCGATCTGGACGAGGCTTTCAGTTCGGTACATTCGCGGCTAGCGCAATTTACCAACAAATACATGGCCGCTATGACGCAGGTATTAATTATAGACTGGCGAATTATTTCACTCAATCAGTTTTTTTTTTCAATAGCACCTTTTTATGAATGTAAAACTTAAAAATTCAAAACCTCATTTTGACTAATTTCCATTAGTCCGATTTTACTACCAAATATTTGAATAATGCTAATTAATGTTCTTATACGAATTAAATATGAATCCAGGTGGCAACATTTTGTTTTCGAAGAAGCTACCAACGAAATTCACACCTAAGAGGAACTTTCGAATCTCATATCGAATTTTCTTTCCTCCAATTATACATGTATATATAAATTAACAAGATTGAACAAAATGAAGCGCTTAATAATTATGCTGCCATTGTTGTCCCCCCCAAAAAAAACATATATTTAAATTCATCTTTGCTAGTGTCGGCTATGAGAGTGTTATTATCATAGAAGTGTCGGCTTTGCTTGAGTTCGCATTGAGAGTGTGTGGTTTTTGGATTGTAGTTTTTTCAGACTACATGCTTATGGTATATATATATGATTGATCGATATTTCTGGATATTATCAAGGATCCTGGATTATAGAGAGCAGTTGCTATCACTTGGGTAGCACTTCTTTTTTTTTTACAATTGCTGTATATTTTTAGCAGAATGGTTACAATATTTGATAAGAGCTTGAAAGGTCGCAGGCTCGATTTCCGATATTCAAGTTCAGCTTTTTCACAGAAACATAAAACTTGATAGTGATATTGCACACTACCCTTTAGTATACACCGTTTTATTGAAAGTGGCAGGAAAGTGACAGAAGTTCACGCATCATAAATCAAGACCTGTATAATGGCTTGACCAATACAGTACAGAGCAGTGCTATTCGAAACAGTATGGCGTCAGTCGTACGGCACATTGAATAGTGCTGTGAGTACGCTTGTGTATTGTCAATAGAAAAACTAGGTGTGGCTGAGTACCTTGTGTATATAAGTATATAGTGATGTATATAAGTGCAGCTCTTATGCGCAGTAGTGGATGATACCGGTCCACCACTTTAAAAAAATACATTTTCTACAATATATGGATGATTTTCACACTCTAACAATTTAAATTTCAAATTTGTGTTTAAAACAGGTTCAGCAAAGTGATAGTGACCTAGCCGTGTATATCCAAGAGTGCGCGTCCATTCTGCGATTACATTCAAATGTAAATGATTCATCCAGTAGCGCCCATCAGATATTGTATGATTTGGGCGTTCAGTGCGCATTGTTCAAAAGCATTGATAATATTAAGTAGATTTCTATTAACGATCGTTGCAATATATTTCGATATGACTACCTCTAAAACGTTTGTTAATATTTGTTTATGAGTCATTTCAATAATACTGATTGTATGAAACGGCTGTTTTTTTTCTGAGGTCAAATACGAAATATCGAGAAGGGTTTATAATGCATATAAATGTGACGTGATCGATTTTACTGATCTGATAGCAAAACTAGCGATCCTATTTGGATAATAAAATTGGCGGAAAATATTGTAAAGGCTGGCGATAATGTTTATCGGAATATAAATAAACTTAGTTGAGTAAAAGGGAGCATTTTGAAGGAATTACAGCGTGGGCAAGATGAATAATGGACAAAGGAAATGTGATATTCGATCTTCATATTGTTAGATAAATGGATGTTGCGCATTTAGCTAAAAAAACAGAAAAGTTTAGGAAAATATAGATCAGAATGCACAAATCAAATGAATAAAATATTTAATACTTAATAATTAATATTTAATATAATATTTACATGGATATTATTAAATTATTATCTGGTCATGAATATATTACAATTATATGACTAGTATTGTTACAACTAAGAGGTGGAGAGAAATTAAGAATAAATTTGAATCGGTGACTTTACGAATTTCACTCTTATTCTAATTTCTTGTTTTCACTTCGAGGAATATTTTATTTCACAAATATACATACAGATAGAATAAAATATGTTTGTAAACTGTTATGTAAACTGTAATATCCATTATATTTTTAATATTGTGGCTTTTATACTACACCGGTACGAATTTCACCTGTCATTTTAAAACAATAATCAGCACGCAACTATAGTACGTGCGCGCTCAAATGTCGCTTTTCTCATTACCAAAAGTCAACGGTGTGATAAACAGAGAAACGGTCTTTCCTCGTTCAACACATTGCATATGCGGCTGTTCGCTCTCCACGTAAATGCTTTAGTGCGACAGCAATGGATATATGCGCGAGTACAACGCGTTTCAAAGGGCACCGCCTTATATATCCATCGCTGTCGTACTAAGACGTTTCTCTCTTTATAACACCGTTGACTTTTGGTAATGAGCAAAGTGACATTTTAGCGCGAACGTGCTATAGTTGTGAAAACGATGTGATATTATTTTACATCGCATAAAAGTAGCATCACTTGTTGCTAATTGCGAGAAATACGCGAGAATGTTTGTAAAACAAACCGTATACGATGCTATAGAAATTTATATACAATACTTTACATATCCATACTTTGATTACGTGGAAACAGTGAAATAATTCGTTTTTTAAATGAATTTTTATTTTCATTGGATAAGAGCCATGTTAAAATCTTTTTTATTTTTATTAAACCAATTTGATTGACTTCTGGTCTCAATCCGGGGAATATTCCTGGATGGCGACATTCACAACGTCCAGGAATTTTTCCTCTAGAAAATATCACTGACCGGAGAGAAATTCGAACCCACAACCTCCCTGGTGCCAGTCTAATGGCACCATGGTGCCTTTATTCGTATTTCTTTGATGATGACGATTAATTTAGAAAATTTTGCTAAATGAAAGTATGTTGTTATGGTCATTACACACGACTATATCTATAATCTACACCCTGCACTTTACTATATATCAAATTTAATAAAGAAAGAAAACAATGCACCCCACAAGTGACATAAATATATACAGCCCAACCGAAACTTTATATTATACCTTCGATAAAAACCGTTACAACAGTCGCTTGACCACATTGGTGGTCCAGCAAACAGTCTCCCATATAATAATACTTCTCACTCCGTTCTAATCATTGGTATGGACATTAACATTGACCGGTGTGTGCTCATATATGTTCGGCTCCGCTCTTGCCGTTCTCCGCGCAGAATATAACCGAATCAAGAACAAATCTTGATTGTTCCCCGCCTGCCTCATCTATTCCCACGTCATCTGCTAGTACGACTCGCTATAAAGCGGTAGCTAAAACTACTTCTTGTTATTGTCCAGTGGTCCCGGGTCCAGATCTCTCAACCGTTCTCCTCTCAGCACAATGTTGGCGCCATTCTCGGCAGATGGAAAGGGTTGCAACCAGTATCAGGTCATAGGTCAGCAGCACGAGATTTAATATGCACATTATATCGAATGTCCAGTCGAACCAAACTGTACAATTTGATGTGAAATTAAACAATGAAAATGAGTAATAATATCGAGGTATATATATTATATTATCACTTTGAGACCGTTACGTAAATCAAAGCATTAATAAGCTTGATGTGCATTTCGAAAGCTAGCTTCCATCTTCAATAAACAATAATCAACAAATAATTCACTCTCGAACTAATTTATAATTCGGTTATAGATTTTGCGGTTACGTTGTGATATTCCATATTAGGGAAGAGAAATTATTTTTTAATTTCATTCAGGTAAACCAAAGGAATCCTATATTAAGCTTCTTCCACCAATACAAAACTTAAAGGACAACATATTAATCGAGAATGTAAGTAAGTGTATGTTTTCCTACTTATATTATGAATGAAAACTAATTCTTAGAGTTTTAATGCGATACTTCATCGAAATATACCACAAAATGTAGTGCGAATTTTATAATGTTATTGAGAAAATAATCGGAAGCTACTTTTCATTTTATTTTATAGGCTTTAAAACTTGTAAAGTTATATTTAAATAAGATTTTGTCTATACTTAAATAACATTTGTATAAAACATCACCCAAAAACCGTAACATAAAGCATTTATTAGCTAGATGCGCATTTCTATTATTTTGCTACTGAAGTCTCCGAAATGCGCATCTAGCTAATAAATGTTTCGTGTTATGGTTTTTGGGTGATGTTTTATACAATTATTTAACGCCGTAGTGACGATTTTACAACTAAAATAATATGTTAAAAATTGTTTTGTCTTAACCTGGCGTTAACAAAATCCTGGATACTGAATACTTATGCCTACTTTCAAAAATCTTCTATTATTTGAAATATACTAATTATCCAAATACACCTCAAGGTGATCAAGATATAAATATGTACGTAATTTCATCGAAGCACAAAGTTTCACTTACGTTGTGTAAATAATCTTTTTCATCATCGCTTGCGTTTATTTACAAAGTGATATGTATCAAAGAAGTTACATAGAATAGAATTGAATTTTATTGTTAAAAAATCATACAAATTGTCAATATTAGATGTTACAGTGAGATACAACCAGTGTTACAATGAAAATACAAAATTCAATTCAATAATACAAAAGATTTTAAATATCTTCAGTGGTAGTTACATTAATGTACAACACTAACGGG
The DNA here is from genome assembly GCA_947310635.1 of Leptodirus hochenwartii. Taxonomy (NCBI): domain Eukaryota; kingdom Metazoa; phylum Arthropoda; class Insecta; order Coleoptera; family Leiodidae; genus Leptodirus; species Leptodirus hochenwartii. The sequence goes on along the minus strand of OX371182.1, from coordinate 3,253,546 downwards.
TTAACGTATATGTTAAAGTTTATATTGTAGAAACTTTCTTTTTCATATAGTTCTTCTTTAATAAGAATTCGTTTTAGGGTTTGTCTAATCCAAGTTGTAGTAAAATATATTTTATGCTAAGAGTAAAAACAACGACTTTGACATCTTGTACAAAAGAGTATCTCAGGGAAATCTCAGCAAGTGTGAGAAATATTCATAAATACAAGAAATATCAATAAATACAAGAAAAAGGAGTAAATATTAGTAATTACGAGAAATATCAGTAAACAATAATAATAATAAATCCATATATTGGCATATGCTAGATTAGGATATTACAGCCAAAAGGAATGCCATCAAATAATATAATAAATAATAATAATAAAATTTATTTATTGGTGCTTCTTTACATAGATATAATATTACAAGGAGTATAATCACTGTAATTATAAGAACACCAAAAGGATTGTAATCAATTATAATATGGTTATTCCAACTTAATTGCTCTTTCCAACACAACCCATACTCATTTCATACAATATCAACAACATTTTACATATTCTCAACAACCTTATACCTAAATTGAAGCAGAAATCTACAAAATTCAATCTTCTCAACAAACTTATACCTAAATTAAAAAGCAGACATTTGTAAAATTTCATAATCAACACAATTCAATAGGTTACATCACACATCAATTAGATGATAAACATTATTCCATATATTAGATGATAATGCTTTACAATTTCTCAACAAACTTATATCTAAATTAAAAGCAGGCATTTATAAAATTTTAAAAATGTACCAATTTCAATAAGTTACATCATATCATAAATATTATGCAGTACACGTTTAGTAGACATTTTTCAACATTTTATAATTTACAAAATTCAACAAATTACATCAAGTTACATCCCATATCAATCAGATCATAAATATTTTTCAGCAGAAGTACACATACATACCTACATATACATGAGTAACTTAGTTTTGCGATATTTTTAGTTTCTCAATATATTTCTTTTTAAATCCTTCAATAGATAACTCTGACGAGGGAGGCGATTTTAGCACTAAGAACGGTAGTAGAAAAAAGAATGAGGGTAGGAAAGGTAACTTGCATAGCTTTTGTAGATTTAGAAAAGGCATTTGATAATGTAGATTGGGACATAATGTTTAGAATTTTAAAAGAATCGGGTATAGATTATAAGGATAGGAGAATAATTTTTAATTTATATAAACACCAAACTGCCTTAGTTAGAATTGAGGGGGAAGAAGAGGTAGCAAAAATACGGAAGGGAGTTCGGCAGGGATGTACACTTTCACCGTTATTATTTAATCTATATATAGAAGATGCAATAAACAAAGTAAAAGAAGAGTATAGTGTAGGTGTGAATGTACAGGGAGAGAAAATATATATGTTGAGATTCGCCGACGATATAGCTATATTGGAAGAAAGCGAAAAGAATTTAGAAAGGGTATTGAATGGTATGCAGGCAGTATTGACTAGGGATTTTAACATGAAAATGAATATAGGTAAAACTAAAGTGATGAGGTGTGACAAAAAGGAATGCAGTAGAAAAATGAGGATCACAATAGGAGATAATAGAATCGAAGAAGTATCAGATTTTTGTTATTTAGGCAGTAGAATCACAAAAGATAATCGAAGCAAGGTAGATATAAAGTGTAGGATAGCACAGGGTAGGAAGGCATTCGTAGAAAAAGAACAGATTTTAAGATCAAATATTGACTTGGGTATTAGAAAAAGATTACTGAAGGTATATGTTTGGAGTGTAGCACTGTACGGGTGCGAGGCGTGGACTATAGGAAAGGAAGAGAAGCGTAGATTACAAGCATTCGAAATGTGGTGTTATAGGAGGATGATGAGGATTGGTTGGGAAGATAAAGTAACAAATGAAGCTGTACTAGAGTTAGTAGGGGAGAAGAGAAGTATTTGGAGAGTGTTACAGCGTAGGAGAGACAGATTAGTAGGGCATATTCTTAGGCATGGGGGGATTATGCAATTGATCATAGAAGGTAGAGTGGAGGGAAAGAGAGGGGTAGGTAGGCCTAGATTGGAGTATGTGAGTCAGATTGTTGAAGACGTTGAGATGAATAGCTATAGGGAGATGAAGGGATTAGCTCAGGATAGATCGGCACGGCGTGCTGTTTCCAACCAATCTTTAGGATTGCGAACTCTTTAACTAACTTAATAGATAACTCACGATGAAGAACCGCAACCGAATTAACTGTATTAACGAGGGTGTATGCAAATGACTTTTTGAAAGTCTCACTTCTATGAGGTGGTATTGATATTGATATTCCTTATGTTAATGTTATGTATAAAGATAAAGATATGTTTTATAAGATATAAGGTTCATCTTTGCTCTTCCTGGTGCAAAAATATTTACAAAAAATGAAGAAATATTAGTGAAAACATCGAAATATTGGAAATTTCGAGAAAAACTCGCATAGTATATAATTTGTGGTGCACAAAAATAATGGTAAAGGCAAAAGTCTGATGATGCCACAATAGAATTCGATATTTTAAGATACAAGCAATAATGCTTGTATCTTATATTCTTTTAATACTGAATCATTTCATTGCAAAATATATTTTATTAATCATTGAATAATATATAGATATTAGGGGTGTAGTTGTGGCGTGCGGATGTGTGAATGGTGGCCAGCAAAATCGTACAATTTCGCGGTTAAAAAAATGAAAATATTAAATCAAAAAAGTCGTTATAACCGGTTAAAAAAATATTACATCAAAAAAGTCGTCCATAGCTAACCGTTTCATATTCCCAGAAGGAACAACCGCACCAGATAGCATGTCCGGTATAATAGGTGAGAGTCCTCGGACGGGACCACTGTATTGGCGGCATACCGCTATCATATCGTCTTGTTAGCAGCGGAACAGTGGCGCTTTGGTAAACCGTCGCGGCTCGTCAGTATCGTCCGTATACACGATATCCCACCGGGTACATATAGCGGCTGCTGACCCGCCCGCTGCAGATTCGCCGAAGCAGCGCCAACGTGGTTTGTCTGTACATCGGTACAGTTACGGGACGACCCGCGTGCCGTTCATACGTGTCTGCCTGTTCAGCCTGCCGTCGCGACGACGACGGTGTGCTTTACGTGTTCCGGTCGCTTCAAGCGCCACTCGTGTACGTATAATAACAAACAGTTCGCCTTTCCAAAAAATAAAAGGGATATCGTTACCGTTTTTATCGTTTAATAAGACCCACAGCAAATAATAACAAACACTAGATACACGCACCTATCCAATTACCGTCTATACATGTAAAATAACACCTGTTGTGTACAATATACAATAGTACTTTGCCGCAGGTATACTCTTATGGTCGTGTCGGTTTGAATTGTTTCATTCACAATTCGGTTGTGTTAATTACTGATGAGTGAATTGGTTTTGGTGTGTCTTATGGGCCCGCGCCGCTGATTGATCATATAATTTAATGAGCGACAGTTTATACGTAATTAATTACAGATCACAGATAGACAATGCGTTTTGAGTTAATGCGTAATGGTAATTAGTATATGGACAACACGTGCATCGTTGTATCGATTTACAATTATCATCCATTCGCACATGTGTACAAGAGTGTGATATGATTAATGTTGTGCTAAAACTTGGTGGCTAATCGCGGGCTGTTTAGCAATAAAGAATATTATAAAATAGAAACATAGCCGCGTCTGTAATTAGTCAATTACGTGGCGCGAAACGGAAGAAGTGGCATTGCAAACATCTAACATGATTTGCGCAATACACACCGAGCGCATACAACTAATTTAAAATCCAACAGGTGTGCGGTATAATATATATATATACGTAGTGTGATTTTATATAATTGATAAACGGAAAATATAATGGCTACGGCAATGTTAACAGAGCGGGGATTGAGGCGGAAAATTGTCGCGGAAGAAAAAAAGACTGCGGCCGCAGCGGCCGCCGCCGCAGCAGCAGCTGATACAGCCTCGACCATAACTTCTGCACCGGTAACAACAAGAAAGGCGACAAAACGTAAAAGTACCGCGAAAGTAGCGAAAGCACCTGCCCCGGCTAGTACAACAACACCGGCAGCAGCGGAGCAAAACAATAATGTGAAACGTTTACGTCTGTCCCCGCGGGACACCCAAGATGAAATGCTATCAGTTTATCAGCCGTGGGTTATACAGACGTACGGGGACCTCGCGAAAACGAAAACGATAACGGTGAAGAAGTACGCGCGCATCCTACGCACGTTACGTGGCGAAGAAATGATTAGTGCGGATAATAGTAAGTTTCGGTTTTGGGTAAAGGCCAAAGGTTTCCATATGGGCGCTCCGCCCGGCTATGATGCGAAACCAGCGGACAGTATTGTCGGCAGACACAGCGTGTGCGATATGGACGGGGGAATACCACCGCTAGATGAGAAACTGTTGGGATCAGCTAAAGATCCGCCACTCTACGTACCCAACGCACCCTTTAAGGTCAGTATGCCACTAGACTTACGTCACTATTAACACTACAATTTATATATGATGATTATTTTTTAAATATATTTCCTTTCGAATTGTTTACTTCGCAATAATCAGACAGTTTTTGCGGATATTATTGTAATATACTGTGTCTGCGCTTTATTATTTGGTGTATTAGAGATCAAAGGCGGTTCCTTATGCAGGCCGCAAGGCCGCGCGCCCCTCTTGAACATTGAGCGCATCACCGTAGATATATAATTGTATTGCGATATTTTTGCGGTATTATTTTACCTAAAAGGTAAAGCTTGCGCCGCGATAACAATTTAACACAACGTTCGTTGTGGTATCCATTGCAAGTCACAGTATCGATGTTGTATCTGTCTGTATCTATCGTTCGCATGGTATAGATATATCGCTAATTTGATGCCGCTGCGTGATCAGCGTCACCCAGTACAGGTTAAATGCATATACACTCATCTCACTCTATTGCAAGCAATCGGTGAGAGCGACTGTATGGCCGTATATCTTCTATTTCTCCTATTCGAACCTTGTTTCATTGTCTAATATATGTCACAGATTCCCAACGGTTACCATTGCCAGTACAAGTTAAATACATATATACAGTACATATGCAATGAGATGAGTGTATCATAGAGTGCAGGCGACCGATCTATTGGATGTCGCGCTTCTTTAACGGCTTAGAGAAGTTCAGAGAGAAGAGAAAGTTGTATATATATATACAGAGAGTATATATATATGTATATAAATTGATATAGAATAGCCAGATTAGACAGTATCATTTGTTCTGTTTATGTACGATTTTGCCACGTGTTTCTCCAAGAATATATTTAATAGAAATAATTTAATAAAAATGAATAGTGTTAGTTCTTTATTGAAAATAGAGTTTTGTGGACAAAGTAAAAATTAAAGAATTAGGTAGGCCATTGCCCGATTTAAATTTATCGCAAACTGCTCAACACCGGGCATTTACGCGGCGTTTTACAAGAGACATTTCCAAAAAAAATTATAACACAGATGAAGAACAGATTCTCATATCGTGGCCATCTACAAGCCGTTGAGTTATTTAACACGAAATCGATGCCAACATTTTCTAAACAATTTCCGGCAGACGTTTTCGAAACCGTGTGTCATGCATATCCATTTTTGAATAAAAACAGAATTAGAAGTCATTTACTCGCGTCCGGATTTTTATCAAATAATTGGAGCCACAAATTTTCTTTCGTTATTGCTACAAAATAATCTCAGTGAAACTTTCCCGGAAACTATAAAATTATTTTAACAACCCCGATGACCACTGCTGAATCAGAACGTTGTTTTTCAACACTTAAAAGAATTGAGACTTTTTTGCGAAATGCTATGGGTAATGATCGTTTAAACGCGTTGACGATGATGTGTATTAATAAAAATGTGGTGCGAGATATTTACAATTTTAACGAAAAAGTTTTGGAAAAGTTTATATCAATGAACGATAAAAGAGTGGAATTCACTTTCAAGAAATGATTCAATTTGATCATTTTGCATCCATTTTAGGTAAGATTTCTCACTATTATGTTATTTATTAAGAAATGCGGCCCCCCCCCCAGATTTAAATGGCACGAGCCGCCACTGTTAGAGATACCTCGAGAGATGGTACTACATATACTTGTACATTGGTACATTGAAGCAATGCTCCAAGGGTTTATAAAATTTGCATTTGATTCATTCAGATATATATATATATACATACATTTCCAAAAGCTATTACATATACTTCGCATGTATTTAAATGGATATGATATCTTTTTTAAGCATTTCGCCAAAAGGCATGCGAACTCATCAGTTGTCATATTTGAAACAGATTATTCATATTCAATCGGCGCATTTGATGCGTAACGTGATTGTGAATTTTCCGATTATAGGCTGGATTTTGAACCGGAGAATTTAAATCGTAGCTTTAGAGTTGTAATAGCAACTAATACCTTATAGGAAAATAACATACTTCTCAATTATTTAATGATTTGACTACATGATATGGCCTTTCATTCTTTTGTGTATGCATTCAAATATATACGACAATATACAATTTTCGCAACTATTTATTTATCGCGCAAATAATTAATGTATATATAATACAGGGCATTAAGCGATTGTAGTGGCATTTTTTTTTATGAGATATATCTATCTAACGTATGCAAATTGCACGTTACTACCGCATTCTAGAACTTAACTAATGTCAGTTATATGAGTCAGGATTGACCGACTAAAATATAACGAAATGATTTTTTTGACGTTCCGACATTCCCACAATTCGAAGGTAATATAAAATATAAAAATTTGAGGGCAAATTGGTTGCCGTGTTTTATGCGGGCTTCGAATTGGAAATATTAAACATTCAATTTAATAAAATAGTATCGAAATGTTACAAACGAACCATCGTTATCTGTGCTTTTTACCTCTCAAGATAGGATCCTGATATTTACAAGATAGCTACCATATAAAGAAAAATTATCGCATTCGTTGTAATAAATTGCATTTTTTTGTTAGAAATTATTTGGTAGTAGAAATACCAATAACAAAGATACAGGACTTTTTCAATCCGGGTACCACCATCAATCTATTTCTTAATTTACTAATTAATTACTCAATAATCTTTTTATTATTATATATTTTTCAAATTTGTATTATAATTTTTATTTAATTATTTACTAATCTTATTTCTAAAAAAAAAGACAGGGACACAGGGAAAACAAAATAAAAAATAAAACACATGATACACAACAAATGACACGTGGTTTATTCTTCTTATTCGGTTTTGCGCTAAAACTTACGACTCTGTTTCTAAACAATCGTCAGTAAAGGGAGTGAAAGATTTTGGGAAACACCGATATAGAATACGCTATATATGCATTTTCACCCGATATCTGCAGCCCCCTCGTTCGCAGAGACAATGACGGCGGTGACGGTGGTGGTACTTAATGACAGACATGACAGAGATGAAATGCTACGTATCATATGTCCCATACCAGGCCGGCATTGTCGTGGACTTCTCTTATGTTGAGATTCGCGACAAGGCGAGTATGGAATACATATATCTACCTTAATTAATGATATTCCGTTTGTCGATGACGTGTCACAATCGCAAGAGTTCTGCACTATTGTCAGTAAAGCGTGAAAATAGTTCCGTATAATTCAACTGAATAGTATGCCAATAAAACAATGGAAATTCAATTCCCATATACAGATAAAAAAAACTGCCTTAGTTAGAATTGAGGGGGAAGAAGAGGTAGCAAAAATAGGGAAGGGAGTTCGGCAGGGATGTACACTTTCACCGTTATTATTTAATCTATATATAGAAGATGCAATAAACAAAGTAAAAGAAGAGTATAGTGTAGGTGTGAATGTACAGGGAGAGAAAATATATATGTTGAGATTCGCCGACGATATAGCTATATTGGAAGAAAGCGAAAAGAATTTAGAAAGGGTATTGAATGGTATGCAGGCAGTATTGACTAGGGATTCTAACATGAAAATAAATATAGGTAAAACTAAAGTGATGAGGTGTGACAAAAAGGAATGCAGTAGAAAAATGAGGATCACAATAGGAGATAATAGAATCGAAGAAGTGTCAGATTTTTGTTATTTAGGCAGTAGAATCACAAAAGATAATCGAAGCAAGGTAGATATAAAGTGTAGGATAGCACAGGGTAGGAAGGCATTCGTAGAAAAGGAACAGATTTTAAGATCAAATATTGACTTGGGTATTAGAAAAAGATTACTGAAGGTATATGTTTGGAGTGTAGCACTGTACGGGTGTGAGGCGTGGACTATAGGAAAAGAAGAGAAGCGTAGATTACAAGCATTCGAAATGTGGTGTTATAGGAGGATGATGAGGATTGGTTGGGAAGATAAAGTAACAAATGAAGCTGTACTAGAGTTAGTAGGGGAGAAGAGAAGTATTTGGAGAGTGTTACAGCGTAGGAGAGACAGATTAGTAGGGCATATTCTTAGGCATGGGGGGATTATGCAATTGATCATAGAAGGTAGAGTGGAGGGAAAGAGAGGGGTAGGTAGGCCTAGATTGGAGTATGTGAGTCAGATAGTTGAAGACGTTGAGATGAATAGCTATAGGGAGATGAAGGGATTAGCTCAGGATAGATCGGCATGGCGTGCTGTTTCCAACCAATCTTTAGGATTGCGGACTCTTTAACTAAATACAGATAAAATAAGATGCGAAGTAAAAATCATTAAATTAAGGACTACATTAAATCTAAAAATTAGCTGTAAAATGAAGGGATGGATAACTGTAAAAAAAAAACGCACACCGTCTTTTAATTTTGTAAATAAATCGGGTTTTTTCAAATAATAATTACTAATATTTCTCGTTAAACATACAACATTAGAAAATAATGAATTGTAAAAGCAACATCAACGCTAATTCTATGGAAAATGAAAGAATATCAATTCGCAAGCAATTTCGCTATGCGTAAAATAATTCAAGGGACTTTATTATGACCGTACGTCATTAAAAATCTAAATCTCAATTGATATTAAGCGGAACATTAATTATAATTGAAAACTGTCTTTGCCGCTTTTTCTTAGAGAAATCATTTTTCTGCAAATGTACATTGTAATATCGCACCAAACACAATAGTAATGAAGTAAAATTGGTGTTGCACCACATGCGTTGTAACACTTGATTTAAATTTCTTTAAAATCCTGTACAATCATGCTTCATAGAAACCATAATTACTTGTAACGAAATGCGTTTTTAGGAAATTGTTTTGAAAACTCGAGCTATTAAAATTACAACCTCTAGTTTTATATTTTATTTAGAAGCTGTTATATAAATATATGTTGTAGCATAAGAGCTCTAATTTATATTGTTTGGGTGTACAGTTTCTTATAGTATATTCTGCATATAATTTTTTTTTTTTTTTTTAATATGGACGCTGTTGGCGTTCCATCTCTAGACCTTTCATTTTAATTACGGTGCGTGTGTTTGATTATTTAAGCGTACGCTTAAAAAGTTATATATTGGAAGATAGAATTTTCTAATAAGGTCCTTCCATGGCATCACTTCGTGATTGGATTAAGACCTCGTAACAATGTTCGCGTGGGTTTTGGTCAGATATTCCCATTGATTGTTACGCAATGTTTTAAGAGCTATTGATATAATTGAACGATTTTCCTGTTGAAGAAACGTGACATTGTTGTTTAGTGGGCCGAGTACAGTTAATATCATTCGAGTCGGAGCGGCCCTAAACAAACACGAAATCTTTTATGTTTTATTCAGATGGTGCGACATGTAGGGGGTAATCTTCTTTCTACGCCATTTACCATACGCCTTATGCAGCGTGTATTGTATGTGCCATGGCACAGGAAACGGCTATCCAATATACTCGCCGTAATCTGTTGATCCAATGGAGAATGACGCTACACATTCTACAATACGCATTCAAGTGCTGAATACAGACATTTGTTTGACTTATCTAGGGCCATTTACCTCGCCAAGTGCCGTTAGAAAGACAAAATTCCGAATTGATACAACCACTATGATGCTAGTAGGATCATATGTTATAGAATTATCGTTTCGAGGTATCGCAGTCGTGTGTGTACTTGGTTCTAAATAATTGTTTCATCAAATTAAGACGTTGCAACAACGTGTTTGTAATGGACAGGAGGAAGCGATAGTAAAGCGTCAGTGTGAAGAAACCGTACGTGTAAAGAAGATGGTAAGCGCTAAATTATAGCTTACTCACAATAGAATACCGTATGGTATTATAAGCAGCTATTCATTAGTTTAAAAATAATAATCAACACATTTTTATTTTTTATTTGATCGATTTAATATTAGCTAATGTTTCGCTTTTCGTTTTGATAGTTTAAGATGATTATTTTATTATATACAACGAAGTGTATAACAAATTTAATTGTGACTACGAATTTATTCTGGAAGACTAACAAAAAAAAAAGATTTAGTATAATAAACCTTCGAGTGAACTGAAATGAATTCGTCAAAAGAAATCGACGTTTTTGGGCTTTAATTAGTATCACAATAAATATGCCGATGGTTCAGATTTGGAGGACATTTGGTGGATTCCTATATACGAGATGCGGGACGATATCCATAAAAAGGATAATTAAAACGGACATATGGTTGTATTACATGAATATTCGATTATCAACTCTATCCGAATTATTATTATCGATTTATACACACAGACGTACGTCCCTTGCGCGAATATTTCTCGTTCGGTGGGAAAAAAAAATCACGAGCACAATATGGGCAAACGGTGTGACGACATCGTGTCGGTAAATCCGCAGATTAAATACAAGCCGCTTGGGCGGCATAAACCAAAAATCTGCGCGGATATATTTTGAGAGTGCCGTTCCTAAATCGCCGTACAATATTGGCCTAACACATACGCAAGTCGACATCCATGTTCTTCGCTCGCTAGCCATGTTTCGTATTCGTAAAGTCGCGTTTGCCGTCTTTACATTAGAGGATAAACGCTAGCAAAGGGTGCCAGGCTACATTGGACGTCGTATGAATGACGGAGAATACAACGACATCGGTGGCGGCAACGGCACCACAAGTCACCCTTTGCCACCCCGGCATATAACATTCAATCCAGCCACGGATTTAGAGAAATGTGCAGTGTAACGTAGCCGGCGATTAGAGTATGAGGCGTATAAATATGGCCTCTAGTTTCAAGTGTAAGGCATTCATCAACTGTTGAATTAACTTATTGCTGTTCGAATTTTTGCGGGGCGATTGTCAGATCACCGCTCATATGTTCTTCGTGCCGCGGCAGAAACGATAGTGGCCAGAGCCGTGTGTCAGATTCACATCAGAGGACTTCTCTACGGCCGTTATAAATTCATGACACGTGCTATTACATACATACATATGTATATTATACACACACACACACTAACCGACGTGGCGGTCCTCTAAGTATAAGGCTGTTCCTCTACATTCCTCCAATCCATTGTAATTTGTTACTTCGGCGTTAAATAATTGTATAGAATATCACCCAAATAACGCAAATCAAGTTATTTAATACCTAGATGCACCCATCTTCAGTAGCACCAGATAAAAACTAAATCAAATACCTCTTGCTATACAATTGAATAATAAAGTGAACATAACAAAAGTGTTTCAATCTATGTTATATCATGCAATTATATTTCGCGAGGCTTGTTATCATCAAATAAAAAGTACAGTAAGAAATGTACCATCACATAAAATAATCAGAAATACAACTTAGTTAATCGTATTAATTAGGATAGCTATCGGGTCTCATTCAAAAGGAATATGTTTTTTGAAGTGTAACTTCTACAGGCGCGGTAGGGCAAATTGGCCTGAACGTCACGAAAAGTGAAACACGCTACGCGCATGCGCCACGTGTACTGAGTGTGTACGTAGCATAAGGCAACCAGTAGACGCTTGCGTATTTTATTATATATTACACAACCACAGCTTAATATTTTAGCTAACAATTACCATTGTGTGAAAACTGAAATGGAGAAAGAGACAAGTACAGACAGAGTGCGAGCCTTTAGAGAACGGAAGAAAGCGAATAAATCGCCAAGAAAAGTGCCAACAAGTACCTTGGAAAGAAGTAGAGAGTATTGAGCCAAGCAAAGGGCGTTAAAGAAACACGGTGGACAATATAACCTTCCAACGACCTGGATAAATACACTGGATGAATCGATACCGTCGTTAAGTGAGGACACAGTGAGTGGTATAGAGAATTTGAATGCCATTGATTCAGGCACGTGAAGATACACGCGGTGTGAGAGATCAACGAAATGAATCTGATACAGCTGAGCCATCGACAAATAGAAATGCACCCACTAGTGCATCATACACAAAATTTAATCCAAACTCCTCTTTATAGACGGTACGACATTACAGTTAATAATGCTTTCTTTGATGATCAGAGTGTCAATCAAAATCAATCAAAATCAAATCGTTTACAAATGGAAAAAAAGCAATACATAAAATCAACTGTTCCTAGGAGCTAAGAAGTTTCACTTCTACCGCGCGAGAGTCTCACGCATGTATTTTTTTAACACAATTCTTTTATATATTTCTTATATATACTCGTATTGTTCTCCTTTTTAATTTCGTCAACTTATAATTCTGTTGCATTAAAAGTATATTTTTCATAACTCGCCAGCACTTATTTTAAAGTTTAATTTTGATGATCATTTCATCAAAGCTTATTTATAATTTGGAACGAATGGTCGCAATAATAAATTCATTAGAAACTACATTGAATCATAGGTATAAGAATATTTTTCTTCCATTTAAAGGGAAATCTATTTTGACAGTAAATAATGAAATTGGATTGCCAAATAATTTAAATTAAAATTGCACGATTCGCTATAAATTTTTTTAACAGGGTTCAAACATGCGAGGGATTTGATAATTCCATAGTATTTTTTGTCTTCCAAAATGTTCATGGGTAATGTCAAGATGTTTTGATCCATTTTACAATTTACTGTAGAAAATTATAAAAATATGATTTCCCGTACCAAATGCTTAAAATACTTCGAAACATATACTATCGAGCTTTATTCATAATTGTTAAATATTTGCCAATTTTTGGCAATAACTTGACTATTATTCCAGTATCGAAGAAAATATTTTATACATTCAATAAACAGTGGACCAACAGAAAAGTACGTGGAAAATTTCTAGTTTTTTAGCGTAGTACACGAGTATAGTTGTTTTTCTCCAAATGTTCTATTTTTTACGCTAAATACCCGCTTAAAAAGCTACGCGAAGAAATTAACAAATTTCCATCCGGTTACTTATCAAATTATTCAACACAAGTCTACACACACCTCAAATATTAGCAGATTATTACTTTAAAGAATTGATTTTTCTCGCTTTATCTCAAATTAATTAATACCTGTGATGATAAAAATCGTCAATTTTAGAATCTATTTTCAAAACGTCTTCTTGAAGAAGATGTATAGCATATTTGAATAGATAATCTCAAAGAGTTGTTATTTTATTATGACAATGATAACTTACGTAAAAAATACGCGAAATATGTGGCAGCCGGCTTTAATATAATTAATAATAAATTAGGGTATTGAAAAAACTAAAATAATTCTACAGCGCAGTCGTTAAATTAAACTTGCTCGTCATAAGTTGACGAGCAAAATTTACTTTCTATTTCAATCTTGAAAAATGAACCGTACTTTATTAGCGAAACGCGGTTATCGATTTTTACAAAGTTCCAGCGACATGTGTAAAAATCAGCGATATTTTATCATGACAATGGTAAGTAGAGGAACGGCCTTACGTGTAGAGATCCTTGTTGTTGCAACGTCAACGGAAACCTGATACGATAAGGACAGAGCGTGTATATACGCTTTCCTCTAGTAGTCGGCCAACTCAACTACTAGTACAGCTCGATGACTCTCTGTGGACGATATGAAATACTGCAGGGACACACGCTGCTCCTGTATCCTTATCGTACCACGATGAAGACGAAGCACGCTACATGATATTGTTGCAGAACTTCTACAAGCACTGAGAATTGAGATAATGTGCGTGTACTGAACCGAGTAAAAAAATGGAATCTGACACTATATGAACGTTGTGACGATATACATACACTATATATCCTAGCATGACCATCTATGCCGCGAATGCACATGTGCGTTTCGCAGAAATGCAAAGTCATTTCTTCAATCAGCACAAAGCCAACATCCCGCTATGAGAGTGCGCGAGTTTATAGAAGCTTCTTTAGGATTAAAATTTTCATAGAAAATTGTTTATTTATATTATATCTGTATTGGCAAATAATTATATACAATCCTTCATCTTAAGCCTTTCACACATATGAACGGATTCGTTTTTTTTTTTTACGATTTTCGCGTTGTTTCAGCCTGTTCTTCATCATAATAAATTATAGTGATATTGCTTTTTAGCACATATTTTATTGTTAATTTCTTTTTATAGTTGTCGTTGCTTTTTTAAATAAAATCGCTTTCAATTTCCCCACCCACAATATCTTAACCATATTCTCGATTAACATTCTCAAAAAAACAATTAAGGCCACTGTAGTCACTATACTAGCGATGGCAACTTTGAGGACCTAGTTCGTAGTTCGTAGTTCATTCCAATTATTCCAATTATTCCAAAATCTGATACCAACATATAAATTGTGGACTCAGCTCGGCAATGCTGTTGTTGCAATATCGCATCGAGTTTCCTATTTCGTTCCGTTCACCAAACACACTTTATCACTAAATAAATGTTAGTACTGTATATGTAATGTATACTATACTGCATCGTTTACGACGACGACGGGTTCAGGACCTAGTACAAGTACATCAATGCGTACATGTAGTTGATAGTTCACGAACTAGGTTATAATGACCTATAGGTCGTTGCAAAACATCGTCACAATCATTTGATTGAACCGTTCAGAGTGAACGGTTCGCGAGTGAACTACACATCGCTACACTATACGACTTGTACTTACAGCACATCGAAATTTTTTTATTGAGCCATATTTGAGGTACCTGCCACTTTGAAAGTTTTGACTGTTGGTGTATATATTCGCAGGGACAAATGTATTTAGAGAATAGTAAAGGATATGTCAAAGCACGTCAAATTAAATTTTAGAAAATAAACTAGACAATATTTTTAACATATTGTATGGTCACGTAAATTGATTACACTTCCCTTTTTGGTCGACACTAGAATCCTATCCTAAGTTAGTTTAAAATTAGTTAATTCGTGTAAATGCTAAAGTAACTAGATAGACTTGACAAGTCATCTTCGCAAAAATCATTTTTGAATTTGATGATTTTTGGGATCCATGTCAATAGGGTCATTTACATATTACATAAAAGTAAGCAAAGGGCAAATACATTTTGAACCCGCACGCTATTCAATTGGTTCATTTAAAGACTCTTAACGAAAATGGTATATAAATACAAATTATAAATGTTACACATCTAAAATAGAAAACACTGTTTTCTCAATGAAACTGCCTAATTAAAAAGACACCGCAATTTGAATATATAGATAATCAATCATGAAGCGTTTTGATTATAGGTTTTTAAATTTTAACTGCTGAAGTTTTTATGAATATGTTAAAAGGCACGCCAAACTAAAATTAGACTACGGTTTAGTTTTTTTATTGCGATCGCAATCATGTATTAATTTGCGGCTACTTAATAAAATAACGAAGGTGCTACTGCTTGAGAAGAATATACAAATATGTTCAAAAATCGTTTATTAGTCTATTAGTTAAAGAGTCCGCAATCCTAAAGATTGGTTGGAAACAGCACGCCATGCCGATCTATCCTGAGCTAATCCCTTCATCTCCCTATAGCTATTCATCTCAACGTCTTCAACTATCTGACTCACATACTCCAATCTAGGCCTACCTACCCCTCTCTTTCCCTCCACTCTACCTTCTATGATCAATTGCATAATCCCCCCATGCCTAAGAATATGCCCTACTAATCTGTCTCTCCTACGCTGTAACACTCTCCAAATACTTCTCTTCTCCCCTACTAACTCTAGTACAGCTTCATTTGTTACTTTATCTTCCCAACCAATCCTCATCATCCTCCTATAACACCACATTTCAAGTGCTTCTAATCTACGCTTCGCTTCCTTTCCTATAGTCCACGCCTCACACCCGTACAGTGCTACACTCCAAACATATACCTTCAGTAATCTTTTTCTAATACCCAAGTCAATATTTGATCTTAAAATCTGTTCTTTTTCTACGAATGCCTTCCTACCCTGTGCTATCCTACACTTTATATCTACCTTGCTTCGATTATCTTTTGTGATTCTACTGCCTAAATAACAAAAATCTGACACTTCTTCGATTCTATTATCTCCTATTGTGATCCTCATTTTTCTACTGCATTCCTTTTTGTCACACCTCATCACTTTAGTTTTACCTATATTTATTTTCATGTTAAAATCCCTAGTCAATACTGCCTGCATACCATTCAATACCCTTTCTAAATTCTTTTCGCTTTCTTCCAATATAGCTATATCGTCGGCGAATCTCAGCATATATATTTTCCCTCCCTGTACATTCACACCTACACTATACTCTTCTTTTACTTTGTTTATTGCATCTTCTATATATAGATTAAATAATAACGGTGAGAGTGTACATCCCTGCCGAACTCCCTTCCCTATTTTTGCTACCTCTTCTTCCCCCTCAATTCTAACTAAGGCAGTTTGGTGTTTATATAAATTAAAAATTATTCTCCTATCCTTATAATCTATACCCGTTTCTTTTAAAATTCTAAACATTATGTCCCAATCTACATTGTCAAATGCCTTTTCTAAGTCTACAAAAGCTATGCAAGTTACCTTTCCTACCCTCTTTCTTTTTTCTACTACCGTTCTTAGTGCTAGAATCGCCTCTCTCGTCCCTCTGTTTTTCCTAAAACCAAACTGATCTTCTCCTAGCCTTTCCTCTACTTTATTTTCTAATCTCCTATAAATAATCTTTAACAATATCTTCGATGCATGTGATAGTAGGCTAATGGTCCTATAGTTCTCACACAAATTAGCTCCTATTTTCTTCGGCATTGTTACTATTCTACTACGCTGAAAATCCTGTGGTACTTCTCCCTTCTCATATATTTTACAAACTAGCCTGTATAATCGCTCCTGCATTTTTTCCCCTGCGTGTTTTATTAATTCGGCTGGTATCATATCAATCCCCGCTGCTTTGTTATTCCGTAAATCATTTAATGCTCTATGAAACTCAGACCTAAGTATGCTAGGACCTAAGTCATCCTCATCTATCTGTTCCACATTTTCTAGCTCCTCCATGTCCTGCCTACCTTTATATAAATCTTCAAGATACTCCTTCCATCTTCTAGCTTTTTCCTTATTTTCTGTGAGTTCCTTACCCTGCTTATCACATATAATGTTACCCTTTGGTTTTACTTTAGAAAAATGTGACTTAATTTTCCTGTAGCCCAAATCTACTTTACCTCTTCTCATATCCTCCTCAATATCCTCACAATTTCCTTTTATCCACTCTTCTTTCGCTAGCTTGCATTTCCTATTAATTAAGTTCCTTAGTTCCTTATATTTTTTCTGTCCTGCTTCTGTGTTTCCAATTTTAATTTTCCTTCTTGCTTCTATCATTTTAACTATTTCTTCCGTGATCCATTCCCTCCTACCTGCCCTTTTCTTTGTGCCTAATACTTCATTTGCTGCTGTAGTCTATACAAAATATTAATTAACGTGCGGCATATAACTAGCGTACAAATGACAATTGCATTATCTACTTTCGGGACAGGCCGCATTCATTTGTGAGTAACTTCTTTACTTGGGCACGTGTGTTCGTATCTATTTTTTGCGGCTACAAAAAACTCTTGCATATACATGTAGCACGACAGCATTGTGATTGTGTTATTGTTCGGAACGCGCTACTCCAGAATATTATTGAGGTGACAAGTGTCCATTGTTAGCTCAAACCATTATATACATGCAAGACACGTTGGTGCACAGGTATTTGTGTTATAACACGCAAACAAATCACATTACGGATATGTTAAGATATCATTGTGAGGTAAAAAATATATCGCTACTTTCATATTTCTTATTCGAAAAATGGATCTGCATTTTATAGTTTCGAAACATAATCTTCCATAAAGTACAATCTGGGTTAAAAATATATTGCGACAAATGTATTTTCGGATGTGTCAAAATGAAATAATGATAATAAAGTAATAATTTTTTTCTACTTATATATACCGGGGATTGATATGATACCAGCCGAATTAATAAAACACGCAGGGGAAAAAATGCAGGAGCGATTATACAGGTTAGTTTGTAAAATATATGAGAAGGGAGAAGTACCACAGGATTTTCAGCGTAGTAGAATAGTAACAATGCCGAAGAAAATTGGAGCTAATTTGTGTGAGAACTATAGGACCATTAGCCTACTATCACATGCATCGAAGATATTGTTAAAGATTATTTATAGGAGATTAGAAAATAAAGTAGAGGAAAGGATAGGAGAAGATCAGTTTGGTTTTAGGAAAAACAGAGGGACGAGAGAGGCGATTCTAGCACTAAGAACGGTAGTAGAAAAAAGAAAGAGGGTAGGAAAGGTAACTTGCATAGCTTTTGTAGACTTAGAAAAGGCATTTGACAATGTAGATTGGGACATAATGTTTAGAATTTTAAAAGAAACGGGTATAGATTATAAGGATAGGAGAATAATTTTTAATTTATATAAACACCAAACTGCCTTAGTTAGAATTGAGGGGGAAGAAGAGGTAGCAAAAATAGGGAAGGGAGTTCGGCAGGGATGTACACTTTCACCGTTATTATTTAATCTATATATAGAAGATGCAATAAACAAAGTAAAAGAAGAGTATAGTGTAGGTGTGAATGTACAGGGAGAGAAAATATATATGCTGAGATTCGCCGACGATATAGCTATATTGGAAGAAAGCGAAAAGAATTTAGAAAGGGTATTGAATGGTATGCAGGCAGTATTGACTAGGGATTTTAACATGAAAATAAATATAGGTAAAACTAAAGTGATGAGGTGTGACAAAAAGGAATGCAGTAGAAAAATGAGGATCACAATAGGAGATAATAGAATCGAAGAAGTGTCAGATTTTTGTTATTTAGGCAGTAGAATCACAAAAGATAATCGAAGCAAGGTAGATATAAAGTGTAGGATAGCACAGGGTAGGAAGGCATTCGTAGAAAAAGAACAGATTTTAAGATCAAATATTGACTTGGGTATTAGAAAAAGATTACTGAAGGTATATGTTTGGAGTGTAGCACTGTACGGGTGTGAGGCGTGGACTATAGGAAAGGAAGAGAAGCGTAGATTAGAAGCACTTGAAATGTGGTGTTATAGGAGGATGATGAGGATTGGTTGGGAAGATAAAGTAACAAATGAAGCTGTACTAGAGTTAGTAGGGGAGAAGAGAAGTATTTGGAGAGTGCTACAGCGTAGGAGAGACAGATTAGTAGGGCATATTCTTAGGCATGGGGGGATTATGCAATTGATCATAGAAGGTAGAGTGGAGGGAAAGAGAGGGGTAGGTAGGCCTAGATTGGAGTATGTGAGTCAGATAGTTGAAGACGTTGAGATGAATAGCTATAGGGAGATGAAGGGATTAGCTCAGGATAGATCGGCATGGCGTGCTGTTTCCAACCAATCTTTAGGATTGCGGACTCTTTAACTTAATACCGGGTTTACTAAAAAATCTAAAGCATCCGAAAGTTGACCTCAAACATTTTTCGCAACTCTTTCAGCATTTATAGAACAGAATTGTTGTTAGCTATATATTTTAACATGAATACATACAAGAATAGTAATATATATTATATATACACATGTTTCTCATATTGCTTCCATGTCGTTTCTCTTGCATCTAAGTTTTTATCTAAGTTCCGAAGATAAATGTGCCGAGATAGTTATGTTACACGATTGCATATATAATAGCATACAATTTTTTCATCACTGCATTACTTCAAGTAGATTTTCGCGGCGCACAATTAGTTAACTCGTAGTCGTTACTTGTTACTTTAGATATGTAGCGAGTTGCTCTTCGGGTATTAAATTTTTTGGAGAACGAGTCTATATCGTGGTCGTAACACCAAACCACTCTCAAATACGCTTCATTGTGCAGCCGCACCAATGCACCAAGTCGTAAATCGTACGGTGTATTGTATATAACATTGTATTTTACCATAATATAAAACCCGAACTATACGGCGGCTCGGTTACGGCATCGCAGTTGGTGCGTATTTGCAGTAATACGTGCTTGGAGTTCGTGCGTTCTGCATACCGTAGCAATGTGGGTAGATGTCTTCTGGGCTAGTCTGTTGTGGTGTTCTTCAACTGTTCAGCCGTGAGGCGCTGGAAATACAGATATAGATATTTGGATATTAGTTATAGTTGATTTCATATTTAAGGAATAGTGTGGGACTATAGATTAATATGGTCGTAATAATTACGACCATAAAGATACTAAAGTAATACAAAAGTCTTTATTTATACCTGTTCGAAGTGGATGCTTAATGTTGGTGCACTTTATAACTCAAACCAATTCTTTATAAGTCAAATATTTAAGTGCGAAACTATTTGCGCAAAATTACAGGTGTACCATTGCCACGTTTTGTCACAACTGTTGCTCAATTTTGTTTTACAACAAAAGTGCGATATCTTAGTTAAACGCTGTGCGTGGTTTTCAACCGTTTTGTAATAAAGACAACTGGGCTACTACTGTAGCGATGTGTAGTTCACTCGCGAACCGTTCACTCTGAACGGTTCAATCAATGACTGCGTACTGTGACGATGTTTTGCAACGACCTATAGGTCGCTGTGTACTTGTATTAGGTCCTAATGCAGTATAGTATACATTACATATACAGTACCAATAGCAGTACTAACATTTATGTGATAAAGTGTGTTTGTGAACGGAACGAAATGGTCGTGAACTAGTTCATTTTAAAAAGATGTTAGTAGTTCACGACCTATAGTTCGTGAACGGTACATTGAAATGAACTGCGAACTATGAACCAGGTCCTCAAAGTGACCTACAGTTTGCCATCGCTATACTACTGATAGAAGTTCTTATCTTGTCCATAACGTCATCCTTTATAATGGTATATACTTCACAGTAGCACACTCTGCAGTGTATCGCTTGTTTAGTTGTCTTTATCGTGTTAGATTTTGTTATAGAACATTGGCTAAATATTCGGTGCTCCGTTGCATAGGAATAGAAGCAATTATTACCCGCGAGTGGCATAAGACTATGAGAATTTAATTTCATAGTTTACGCATATGCGACGATGCAATCAGCTATATTAGTGATCACTTTGAATATTTATAAATGTCTGCTGAATCCGGAATTTGTTCATTCAACACACGCACAATCATTTTCACGCGCATTGTAATTTCTATTCCGCTCAAGAATGTCGCTTACGATGCGTAGTAAGCGGAACCTTCCATCGCATTCATCACACAAGTCCGGGGCGTGAATATTGATTGAGGGTGATAGTTAAATAGCGAAAATATTACGGTATTTACACGTGGTGTTTAGGTGTTCGGCCGACTCGTATACCCTACATCTATATTTAGAAGCGGAGTTGGAAATCTTGATTATGGCGAACGAATGTCAAGCATTAGCGGCAGCAAAGAGGGTGGCTTCGAATGCGCGCCAGCGTCTCCAATGTCGCCATATAGTCGTGGCCGCGTTTCCAACATTCAACGATTGCAATTTACTATTTACCGCCTCGCTCTCGGATACTGTCTCTCCAGTTTACGTGCATACAAGAGATCTGAAGATTGCGTGCACGTTTCTGTCTCGTTTCTGCACGTATATTGGTACGGGCTGTGACACATCATCAAAGCGATACTCGCGTGCCCGCTCCTCTCTGCCTATGCACTCGGGTACTCGCTGCCATTCCGTCGTTCGTGAGTTTGCCCATTGCGGGAATTATATTTGAATGTGGGACATACACGGTGGAATTCTAAATTAACACTGCGGACGTGATTATACTTTAACAATAATATTCGAGTATCACATAAACTATTGACTTAGGTAGACGAACAATAACTTCAATTTTAAATTGAAAACTGCACATTCATGTGCTATTTTCGTGCCATGAATGATAATGACAGTGTATAACTGGACGTGACAAATATTTTTACACCATGGATCGGCACCAGCACCATATATATGATCTGTGCTATTTGTTGCGTTAACGGAAATCTGGCACGCGAGATGTAGGCGATGGAAGACGCTGCGGCCGTTCTAAGTTGACACATACAGGGCTGCATTTGCGGAACAGAACGGAACAAAGATGTCATTCGCATAGCATATATTCGAGACGTGGCAGGCGTCGGTGATGACTACCAATTGCTTATATATAGGCTCCCATGCCCGCCTGATGACGAAGGAAGACGAGCAAATAAGAGATCTCATTCCATCCGTATGTAGGGCCCCGCTCGCTGGTGCTGCTGTCGCCTGCCTTTGCAGAATACCCGTATATGCCATATAAATGCCTACACGCACGGCCTCACTCTTCGTGCGATAACCTAATTCACGTATAGCGCTCCAACAGTGGCACAGATATCGTCCTTGTTGCGTGTATTCTACATAAAAGCTGTTGTCCCCGCATGGCGCGATCGATATTACCATAATTTATTATATTTACGCATATTGTGCCCGATATTATTCCGAATCTATACGTTTGTAAGTGTAATGAAATTTGTTCATGAAACGTATCCATACGGGAACATGCGCAACGTCCATGGGCCAGAAGGGATTTTTCCTCCAGAAAATATCCCTGTCCGGAGTGCGATTCGAACACGTAACCTCCGTGGTGCCAATCTGACGACTATACCACGGTGCCCCCCAAAAGGAATAATAAGTTTTATGGGACGGAAAAAGAGCTACGGTTTAATATTGTTATTTTACGTTGTGGTATCCTTTTAATCAGTGGCGGTTCCTCATGCAGGCCGTAGGGCCGCGCACCCCTCCTGAACATTGAGCGCATCACCGTAGATATATAATTGTATTGCGATATTTTATCTCGGCATTATTTTTCCTACAATATAAAGCTTGCGCCGCGATAGCAATCAACACAACGTTCGTTCGGTGTGGCGTTCGTTGTGGTATCTGTTGCAAGTCACAGCAACGACCGATGCTGTATCTATTGTTCGCATGGTATAGATATAACGCTAATTTGGTGCCGCTGCATGATCAGTGCCACCTAGTACAGGTTAAATGAATATACATTCATCCCACTCTATTGCAAGCAAACGGTGAGAGCGACCGTATGGCCGTATATCTTCTATTTCTTCGGTTCGAAACTTGTTTCATTGTCTAATATATGTCACAGATTCCCAGCGGCTATCCATTGCCAGTACAAGTTAAATACATATATACAGTACATATGCAATGAGATAAATGTATCATAGAGTGCAGGCGACCGATCTATTGGATGTCGCGTTTCTTTAACGGCTTAGAAAAGTTCAGAGAGAACAGAGTATATATATATATAAATTGATATAGAATAGCCAGATTAGACAGTAACATTTGTTCTGTGTATGTACGATTGTGCCACGTGTTTCTCCAAGAATATATTTAATAGAAATAATTGAATAAAAATGAATAGTGTTAGTTCTTTATTGAAAATAGAGTTTTGTAGACTTTCTCTTGTGGACAAAGTAAAAATTAAAAATTAAATGCGCCCCCCCCCAGATTGAAATGGCATTGCTTTTAATCCATTCTTTTAATGTTTATCTGCAAAGCTTTTTAGTTGACTAGTTTTGTACAGGCCCGGTGTATTTTTCTAATCGTTTAAGTAGGGTTGCTTGCTAGTAAACATATCTTCAAATAATAATTACTCCTCCAATTGTTTTACGAAATTTCATTCGCAAGTTCTTCGAGATTCGTGCATTCTCTACGTTAATGTCTATATATTCGCATTAATAATTTATTGAATTATATATCAGTAACTGTCGTGCAACTTTGTTTTAACAAACGAAAGTCGTAACCAGGGGTGTAACTATATATGTTTTATCAATTCTGCCTTTATTAGTGAATGATACAAACAATTTTAGACTATTATTTTTTAAAAATAATTCTCCTTGTATCTTCAATAAACACAATGTTGGCATTTGTACTTTATACACCATATACATTGGCGGAGTTACATAGAGCATATGGATGGTGTTGTCACGTTACTGAACCGAAACCGTTCTGTGCAGACTACGCATATAGGAGTGGCGTGGGTGATTGTTGGACTGTCGACAATACTTTCGCGAGTGTGCATGCTTGTTGTAACTCCCGGGCGATAAATGATGTTGATGATATGATAATAAAACGTTGTCCAAACCAGCAATTTTCATCCGCCACAAACGCACAACAACATACAATGCGTCCACATAATTGAATCATGTCTCTTGAGCAAATGTTAACAACGAATAAAGTCAATTTCAATAGGCTCGTAAGTCATATTTGCATACGTTCATGTTGCGGATGTTATTTTATTCATTTGTAGATTTATATAATTATCGAATGCGATAATTTTGAACATACAGTTCAAATTGTATAATTTTACAAAATTAAGATTTTTCAACACTACGTATTTTCATCACCTCACAAATTTTATTATTATAAATTCTGCGAATTATATCCGACTAATAAAAAGAATGATCGTATTACGAGCGTATATTTAAATTGTGATCCCATTTCTTTCGACAACTGTTGATCATATAACTGATTTTAATTTTTAATTACTATCGTGCTTAAATAAAACTAACGTAGTCTATATTTGCCAGTTACTTAAAAAAAATTAAAGCATATTTTAGCAAAATTAAGCATAAGCTTAGACCGCGTTAAAACGATTTTGCACAATAAAAATGCAATTTTTAAATTTCATTGAAAAAATCTCGTTTTACTGTAAGATCATTTACCAATTACAAATTTCCATCTTCACATATAGTTCGCGTAACCTACAATAAAAAATATTTTCCAAAATGTGAAGATTCATCTTCAGCAGATTCTCATCTTTTACGATCTCATCTTTACAATGCTGAATAATGGAAATTTTTATAGGCATAGCATTTTTATAGGCATTCTACATAATTATTCAACACCTATTAATTTAATTTCTCGAAGAAAGTGAATTTTGGAGCACGTATAGATTTGAAATTATTACATCAAATTCCTTCCATATAACGGCTGGCTTTCTGTCATACATACAAAGGAAAAAATCCTACCCCTTATTGGGTATCGTAAATATCATATATCAATGTAAAGTTACTTTTTTTTACCATAGGCATTAGTTTAAGTTTAGTGCTGTAGAAAATGTAAACTAATTGCCAGATTTTTAACAGGTTAAAAAAACAATTATAGTTCACAATAATGATGGTTAAAAATTGCCAGGTTATATCGTTCGGATATATAATTTTTTTTATAAATAGTTTATACTTTACATATATATTGAAAAGTTGAAATCTTTTATATATTTTTCCTGACTATAAATTTATTTAAATGTTTCGCATGTCAAAATATCGTATGAAAAATTATTTTAGTAACAACAAGAGAAAATTTGTTTAAAGTTTAGAAATTTCGACGAATCAACCAGATATAAAATGATGTTCGCATATATATTTTCCCCTTGTCAATCGATTAACACATTACATTCTTTTAGTATCAACAAAAGCACTCGTATATGTGGAAAAATCGCTGTTTTTAAATTCGTATTTTTTTTTGCGAGTATTATGTTCAACTCGTGCTAACTCTCCATCACCATATCGTATTTCCCGATCGATTCAAATTTATTGTCACGTTCGTTTTGTTCACTCACAATTTGCTTTAACATAATTCAATATCACCTCATTTTCCAATGTTCCATGTCTCAATTAATAGTATTTTATAAAGACCGTTAATATAAATAACGCAAACACAAAAATCGCACTTGTTTGATATATTTAGAAATTCGGTAAATTTGAATGTCGTCAAAAAAAAATGCGACACGAAGCATTCATTTGCTTGGAAAATCTTTGAGATTTGGATTTTTTAAATTTTTAAAACAACCGCGCTGAATAAAATGTCTAATTACTGAAAATGAGAGCTGAGCTTGCGGAATGCGTAACGATATGCCATAATTTGATTATTTAGATGATTTTCTATAAAGACACATTTTATCATTTATTCTAAATAGTACCTTCGTTAATTTAATTTGTTACTGTCGTATTTTTCGCACATTAATTAAAAAAACTAAGAAACGAATGTACGTAAATTGCTGAGGTTCTATATCTGTGTTAAGCTAAATTTAATCAGAACAAAATAAGGTGAGAAAAAAACGATGTCATTCTATTTGAAATAAACGGTATACAAATCCAAAATTTCACCTTTATGTCTTTATTCGTTTTTGAAGAAACGACTAATTTAGAGAATTTGTTTGAGCACATTCTGTTCACGCTATTGCTTTAAATCCTTCAGCGTAAATTTAACGCATTTTCGTTTGTTGTCTTAACATCTAAAAAAAAATTCTGTTCAGTTGGTGATTTTTGATTAAATATAGTTGGCGAAAGTATTGTTATTTTACTCTCTTTATTACCCTTCTGGATTATAATATCTAGGGCATTAGAAGGGGGTTTAATGTCATTCGGAGGCTTCCAAACGACATTACGCACCGACCATATAATTTCCGTATATTCGACCATGATATGTGGGATAGGCTGTGGGAGCGGTAATTCTCGTAGCAGTAGCGATATGCCATCGGGCAGCATTTCCGCGATAATTAATCCAAACGCACGAATCCAGTTAACTGGATGTGTGCTGGAGCGAAGTGGCAGTGGCAGTTGTGGATCACTATATACACATTTTCTGTATACTATACGGGGTTGCCCTAACTATCGACATATTGCATTCACAGCTCATTTACTATATATTTTTAACTGGTGAAGAAATACGAGCATTTCGTGTCGAGTCTCTGAGCGCAGCGAATTTTGATGTTCCACGTGAAAGATTATGGTTGAGATTTGCCGAGGTCCACAATACCATCAAGGTAGCGATGGTAAACTGTAGGTCACTTTGAGGACCTAGTTCGCAGTTCATTTCAATGTACCGTTCACGAACTATAGGTCGTGAACTACTAACATCTTTTTTAAATGAACTAGTTCACCACCTATATGACCAAATACATGCACATACTGAAAATAATCTCAATATAAAAATATTAAATGGTAAAAAATAAACAAATTGTAATATTACAATGCTTATTTTGAATTATGAATGAGGCAGAAAAGACAATAATGTTTATAATTTATATAAAACATATAGTTAGTTAGAGAGTCCGCAATCCTAAAGATTGGTTGGAAACAGCACGCCATGCCGATCTATCCTGAGCTAATCCCTTCATCTCCCTATAGCTATTCATCTCAACGTCTTCAACTATCTGAGTCACATACTCCAATCTAGGTCTACCTACCCCTCTCTTTCCCAACACTCTACCTTCTATGATCAATTGCATAATCCCCCCATGCCTAAGAATATGCCCTACTAATCTGTCTCTCCTACGCTGTAACACTCTCCAAATACTTCTCTTCTCCCCTACTAACTCTAGTACAGCTTCATTTGTTACTTTATCTTCCCAACCAATCCTCATCATCCTCCTATAACACCACATTTCGAATGCTTGTAATCTACGCTTCTCTTCCTTTCCTATAGTCCACGCCTCACACCCGTACAGTGCTACACTCCAAACATATACCTTCAGTAATCTTTTTCTAATACCCAAGTCAATATTTGATCTTAAAATCTGTTCTTTTTCTACGAATGCCTTCCTACCCTGTGCTATCCTACACTTTATATCTACCTTGCTTCGATTATCTTTTGTGATTCTACTGCCTAAATAACAAAAATCTGACACTTCTTCGATTCTATTATCTCCTATTGTGATCCTCATTTTTCTACTGCATTCCTTTTTGTCACACCTCATCACTTTAGTTTTACCTATATTTATTTTCATGTTAAAATCCCTAGTCAATACTGCCTGCATACCATTCAATACCCTTTCTAATTTCTTTTCGCTTTCTTCCAATATAGCTATATCGTCGGCGAATCTCAGCATATATATTTTCTCTCCCTGTACATTCACACCTACACTATACTCTTCTTTTACTTTGTTTATTGCATCTTCTATATATAGATTAAATAATAACGGTGAGAGTGTACATCCCTGCCGAACTCCCTTCCTTATTTTTGCTACCTCTTCTTCCCCCTCAATTCTAACTAAGGCAGTTTGGTGTTTATATAAATTAAAAATTATTCTCCTATCTTTATAATCTATACCCGCTTCTTTTAAAATTCTAAACATTATGTCCCAATCTACATTATCAAATGCCTTTTCTAAGTCTACAAAAGCTATGCAAGTTACCTTTCCTACCCTCTTTCTTTTTTCTACTACCGTTCTTAGTGCTAGAATCGCCTCTCTCGTCCCTCTGTTTTTCCTAAAACCAAACTGATCTTCTCCTAGCCTTTCCTCTACTTTATTTTCTAATCTCCTATAAATAATCTTTAACAATATCTTCGATGCATGTGATAGTAGACTAATGGTCCTATAGTTCTCACACAAATTAGCTCCTATTTTCTTCGGCATTGTTACTATTCTACTACGCTGAAAATCCTGTGGTACTTCTCCCTTCTCATATATTTTACAAACTAACCTGTATAATCGCTCCTGCATTTTTTCCCCTGCGTGTTTTATTAATTCGGCTGGTATCATATCAATCCCCGCTGCTTTGTTATTCCGTAAATCATTTAATGCTCTATGAAACTCTGACCTAAGTATGCTAGGACCTAAGTCATCCTCATCTATCTGTTCCACACTTTCTAGCTCCTCCATGTCCTGCCTACCTTTATATAAATCTTCAAGATACTCCTTCCATCTTCTAGCTTTTTCCTTATTTTCTGTGAGTTCCTTACCCTGCTTATCACATATAATGTTACCCTTTAAAACATATATATAAACATATATAATTTCGTTCCGTTTATCACATAAATGTTAGTACTGCTATTGGTAATGTATATGTAATGTATACTATACTGCATCGTTTACGAGCCGTTGTGATTCATAAACGGTTTAGCAGACGACGGGTTCAGGACCTAGTACAAGTACATTAATACCGTACATGTCGTTCATAGTTCACGAACTAGGTCCTAGTGACCTATAGGTCGTTGCAAAACATCGTCACAGTCATTTGATTGAACGGTTCGCGAGTGAACTACACATCGCTACTTTGCTATCTAGAAATTCCCTGGATGACCTTTGAAACAGAATTCAACAAAAATTGGTTTATTCCAAAAATATTGACAGAAATTATTATCAAAAGATTATGTTATATGGTAGTAATTTAATCAACGCATATCCAATAAAAAAATAAAAAATTATTTGTCACGTTTACATTAGTATTGTTATAACCTTATAAGAATAATATATATTTTGTTTATAATTTTGACAACAATGTTTATAATTTATACAAAACATATATATAAAAATATATAATTTTCTCTAGGTACTCACGATTATTTATATGAAGTTCTAAAATACTTATTGGTTAAAATACTGATGAAAATATTTACTACATTACTAACACTTGAAAATTAAATATACAAACTATAATAAAATGAACTAGATAGAATCGTTTTGTTTGGCGTTATAATTTATATTTTCCATTCCGAATCTTCTTTGTCCAAACTTCAAAGCTTTGATTTAATATTAAGTGATTGCATTGCACTCTGTATGAAATAGAAGAACTATTAAGATTTAGATGTTTATTTTTGCATTATAGCAAAAATTTGCTATGTCATGACATATTTAAGAACATATTTAATCTTGCGAATATATTAATTATATTGTTCCAAATGAAATCTGATACCAACATATAAATATTGCATCGAGTTTCCTATTTCGTTCCATTTACCAACACACTTCATCACTAAATAAATGTTAGTACTGTATATGTAATGTATACTATACTGCATCGTTTACGAGCCGTTGTGATTCATGAACGGTTTAGTTCACGACCTAGTACAAGTACATCAATACGTACATGTAGTTGATAGTTCACGAACTAGATCATAGTGACCTATAGGTCGTTGCAAAACATCTGTCACCGTCATTTGATTGAACCGTTCAGAGTGAACGGTTCGCGAGTGTACTACACATCAAGGGTATAAATGAACTTAAATGAAAACTAAGATATATAGTGCAATATGGAAATTGAAGATAGTGCTCAAGTTAGGTCAAGTTAATGAAGAAGAAATGAACGGTTTGAAGTGCGGATGCAGTAGTGACTGTTTGAAAATGTAGTGTGTTTTCAAAAGAGAATTAAGAATCGTTGAAAAGGAGGTTTATTTTAAAATTTCCCAACTAGTAGGCGCAGTGAATATTCATGCTGCATTTAAATTAATCGATTATCCAATTTCTTTGTTAGTCTCATCCAATAAGGCATTTTCGTTATCTTCTATATACGCAACTAACGTACCGCGAAATTTGGCGAAGGTTTTATTTGTTATTTATAAATTGATTTAAGTTTAATTTAATTTAAGAAAAAGATTGCGCTAGCCAACCATATTTTTGATTTTTAATGCTTTTAAATGCTTAACATTTTAAATCAAATTGATTGATTTCTGATTTAGGCCCAATTTCATCTCGTCTATTTAATTGATTTAATAAAGACTGACGTTTCCT
Source organism: Leptodirus hochenwartii (assembly GCA_947310635.1). NCBI lineage: Eukaryota > Metazoa > Arthropoda > Insecta > Coleoptera > Leiodidae > Leptodirus > Leptodirus hochenwartii. The sequence goes on along the minus strand of OX371182.1, from coordinate 3,222,822 downwards.
GTTTTTTTTTTTATAGTTTGGCCACAGCTGAATTATTTTAATCACGCGATTTTTTTATCTAGCTTTCATTATTCAACAACATCTAGTTCAAATTATGCAGAGTAAGAAGAAAGCGGCTTATATCGATTTGTTTTTCGATATTTTATTAATTTTTTTCTTGTGCTACTCAAGACAGGGGGCATAGCCTTCGAAATGCGCATCTAGGTAATTAAATGCTTTGTATTGTGATATTTTTATACAATAATTTAACACCGTAATGATCTATAAAAAAAAACGTATAAATTAAACCTCAAATAACATTTCAGACTATTTTAATCGTACAATTATTAATCACATATTTAAAATTACACATATATTTAGAATCAGTTAATTGTATGATAGTAATTTCGAATTACAGCATATTAATTATGCGGCAAATATTCTTTATCTGTCCTTTGAGGCGCCTGGTTAAAAATCTTTTCAATTTTTACTAAGTGGTAAGGAAAGAATTTTAATATTCTAGAATCCTGTTTACGTACAAAATTCAACACATCGGTAATGGAAAAAAAAACTTATTTATATTAGAGGTCCCCAATAATATTAAGAAATATGTATAGTATAAGCAATTGGAAATGAAAAATTATTGATCGGGACAGAGCGAGTTGAATTGACACAAAGCAGACTTCTTGTACACACAATTCCTCGCGAATGAAATGGTGCAAGTATATCATGGATGGCATTTTTTTTTTAGAAAAAATTGAGTCACCATGTAGGATCTCCAAGTCTGATATACATCACGTCTGTTCCTATAGTTTGTCTGTTCTTTGACATGGTGCGTGCGTGTGGGCCGAAGGTGCCGCCGCCACCGACGTCGCCGCCTGTTTATATGCATGCATACCTCCAGACAAGCGCCGCTAGTTGATCTTCGTCGTTAGCACAACTTTGCCAACAATTCCAAGCGCAAAGAGCGTATCACGAATAAACATAAACGCTGTAGCCATATCGGACATTTTCTATTTTTAAACTCAATTTAAATTTGATCAATCGCGAGCGAGGCGAATCATAAAATGTCGTTTGACATTTGAGATTAAATTATTATTACGTTTTTTTTTTAAACAAGCGCAAGATTTTAAACTATAATTTGATTATGTCGCGTAGAATCAAAATTAAATGTTAAAAATATAGCATTTTAAAATTTAATTTTACTATATATTCGGGATATATATCTCCAAAGTATATATATATACATATAGTTTTCAACGATTTTTGAAATTAAGGATGATGCATTTGTAAATGCCAGAATTTTTTTTAAATTGTGTAATTAGTTAGTTAAAGAGTCCGCAATCCTAAAGATTGGTTGGAAACAGCACGCCATGCCGATCTATCCTGAGCTAATCCCTTCATCTCCCTATAGCTATTCATCTCAACGTCTTCAACTATCTGACTCACATACTCCAATTTAGGCCTACCTACCCCTCTCTTTCCCTCCACTCTACCTTCTATGATCAATTGCATAATCCCCCCATGCCTAAGAATATGCCCTACTAATCTGTCTCTCCTACGCTGTAACACTCTCCAAATACTTCTCTTCTCCCCTACTAACTCTAGTACAGCTTCATTTGTTACTTTATCTTCCCAACCAATCCTCATCATCCTCCTATAACACCACATTTCGAATGCTTGTAATCTACGCTTCTCTTCCTTTCCTATAGTCCACGCCTCACACCCGTACAGTGCTACACTCCAAACATATACCTTCAGTAATCTTTTTCTAATACCCAAGTCAATATTTGATCTTAAAATCTGTTCTTTTTCTACGAATGCCTTCCTACCCTGTGCTATCCTACACTTTATATCTACCTTGCTTCGATTATCTTTTGTGATTCTACTGCCTAAATAACAAAAATCTGACACTTCTTCGATTCTATTATCTCCTATTGAGATCCTCATTTTTCTACTGCATTCCTTTTTGTCACACCTCATCACTTTAGTTTTACCTATATTTATTTTCATGTTAAAATCCCTAGTCAATACTGCCTGCATACCATTCAATACCCTTTCTAAATTCTTTTCGCTTTCTTCCAATATAGCTATATCGTCGGCGAATCTCAACATATATATTTTCTCTCCCTGTACATTCACACCTACACTATACTCTTCTTTTACTTTGTTTATTGCATCTTCTATATATAGATTAAATAATAACGGTGAAAGTGTACATCCCTGCCGAACTCCCTTCCCTATTTTTGCTACCTCTTCTTCCCCCTCAATTCTAACTAAGGCAGTTTGGTGTTTATATAAATTAAAAATTATTCTCCTATCCTTATAATCTATACCCGTTTCTTTTAAAATTCTAAACATTATGTCCCAATCTACATTATCAAATGCCTTTTCTAAGTCTACAAAAGCTATGCAAGTTACCTTTCCTACCCTCTGTCTTTTTTCTACTACCGTTCTTAGTGCTAGAATCGCCTCTCTCGTCCCTCTGTTTTTCTTAAAACCAAACTGATCTTCTCCTAGCCTTTCCTCTACTTTATTTTCTAATCTCCTATAAATAATCTTTAATAATATCTTCGATGCATGTGATAGTAGGCTAATGGTCCTATAGTTCTCACACAAATTAGCTCCTATTTTCTTCGGCATTGTTACTATTCTACTACGCTGAAAATCCTGTGGTACTTCTCCCTTCTCATATATTTTACAAACTAACCTGTATAATCGCTCCTGCATTTTTTCCCCTGCGTGTTTTATTAATTCGGCTGGTATCATATCAATCCCCGCTGCTTTGTGTAATTATTATATATATTTTTAATTATCACTACGGTGTTAAATATTAGTATAGAATATCACCCAAATACCGTAACTTAAAGTAGCTACATGCGCATTTCGAAGGCTATACCCCAATCTTCAGTAGCACAAGATAAAAAAAGGCTATTCTTATAAAATTATAAATAACATATTAAGAAACTTTAAAAGAACAAGAGATATCAGAAATATTAGTGACATAGAATATGACAGAAACATTTCAAAAATGGCATATAATATGATATATAAATCTTTTAAAACAATACAAATTAATAATTAACGAAACTGACAAGTTTCGGTTTGGCAAACCTAAAATAACTAAAAATAAATTTCAAAATAGTTCTTATTAAATCAATTAAATAGACAAGATGAAATTTGGCCTGAATTTAAATTCGTTATTTAGATTTATGCATTTTCATAACTTGGAATAATTCAAAACACTTGAGTAATTTAAGTGTCAATATTTTCTATATATATTTTCAAATAATTTTTTTATAGAAGCTACAAATAATGCGCTATTGTGTATATGTTACAAAACCCGAAATTTTAGCCGATAGCCGAAATAATACGTTTTATAACAATTTTTATTATAGATATTGCAATATTACATGTCAAGTCTCGCAAAACAATCATTTTCTCATTTAAACGTTTAGTTGAGTATTTTGTATGCTGTGTGCATTATTCCCAAACCAACATTATATTGGTATACATTATATCAATTGAGTATTATAGCAATTATGCGCATCTCTAAAGGACGTGTTAGTTAGCACCCCATCCCAATTAGCGCATAAGCTTATACACACACACACACTAGAGTTATCCACGTGGCACGCATCCGACCAATGTACCAAGCGAAGCGAACGTTCCCGGGAATGGCACCCGCACTCCCGCCTTTATATATATATATATCGAACATCCGTGCCCGCGTGCACGAGATGGGATCACCCTATATACCTGTACCAGCTACGCAACGGGGTTAAAATGAGAATTAATGCGAATAAGGGCGATCCTTTACCGACACGCTATCTTCCGTGTGTTAACCCTCAACGAGCGTGTAAAATAATTCTGCAAAAAAAGGGAAATGTAAGGATATTCTTGGAAATCATTGTGCGCAACTGTAGTCGGTAATAAATGAAACGTAAACATATATGTTGTTTACGTACAAGAATATATATAAAAAAAAATTATCACTATGGTGTTAAATAGAATATTACCCGAATATCAATCACGATTCGTGACAGAGGTATTTTATTTCGTTGTTAGTGGAGATGGGGGAATAGCCTTCGAAATGCGCATCTAGCTAATTAATGCTTTGAGTTATGGTTTTGGGTGATGTTTTATACTACAAGGTTTTTGCAATCAGTCAAACAAACTGCTAATTTAAGGAGGATTGTAGATATATTTAAGAGATATTTAAAATGAAATTAACTAGACTCGAGTTCCTTAGGAATACGCTAAAATATTAACAACACGTCATCTTTATAAAATTAACTTCTTACATTGATTCGGTAGTTAACAAATTTAATAAGAAAATATATATTTCTTATATATGTCATGTTAGTTAGTTAGTTAAAGAGTCCGCAATCCTAAAGATTGGTTGGAAACAGCACGCCATGCCGATCTATCCTGAGCTAATCCCTTCATCTCCCTATAGCTATTCATCTCAACGTCTTCAACTATCTGACTCACATACTCCAATCTAGGCCTACCTACCCCTCTCTTTCCCTCCACTCTACCTTCTATGATCAATTGCATAATCCCCTCATGCCTAAGAATATGCCCTACTAATCTGTCTCTCCTACGCTGTAACACTCTCCAAATACTTCTCTTCTCCCCTACTAACTCTAGTACAGCTTCATTTGTTACTTTATCTTCCCAACCAATCCTCATCATCCTCCTATAGCACCACATATCGAATGCTTGTAATCTACGCTTCTCTTCCTTTCCTATAGTCCACGCCTCGCACCCGTACAGTGCTACACTCTAAACATATACCTTCAGTAATCTTTTTCTAATACCCAAGTCAATATTTGATCTTAAAATCTGTTCCTTTTCTACGAATGCCTTCCTACCCTGTGCTATCCTACACTTTATATCTACCTTGCTTCGATTATCTTTTGTGATTCTACTGCCTAAATAACAAAAATCTGACACTTCTTCGATTCTATTATCTCCTATTGTGATCCTCATTTTTCTACTGCATTCCTTTTTGTCACACCTCATCACTTTAGTTTTACCTATATTTATTTTCATGTTAAAATCCCTAGTCAATACTGCCTGCATACCATTCAATACCCTTTCTAAATTCTTTTCGCTTTCTTCCAATATAGCTATATCGTCGGCGAATCTCAACATATATATTTTCTCTCCCTGTACATTCACACCTACACTATACTCTTCTTTTACTTTGTTTATTGCATCTTCTATATATAGATTAAATAATAACGGTGAAAGTGTACATCCCTGCCGAACTCCCTTCCCTATTTTTGCTACCTCTTCTTCCCCCTCAATTCTAACTAAGGCAGTTTGGTGTTTATATAAATTAAAAATTATTCTCCTATCCTTATAATCTATACCCGTTTCTTTTAAAATTCTAAACATTATGTCGCAATCTACATTATCAAATGCCTTTTCTAAATCTACAAAAGCTATGCAAGTTACCTTTCCTACCCTCTTTCTTTTTTCTACTACTGTTCTTAGTACTAAAATCGCCTCCCTCGTCCCTCTGTTTTTCCTAAAACCAAACTGATCTTCTCCTAGCCTTTCCTCTACTTTATTTTCTAATCTCCTATAAATAATCTTTAGCAATATCTTCGATGCATGTGATAGTAGACTAATGGTCCTATAGTTCTCACACAAATTAGCTCTTATTTTCTTCGGCATTGTTACTATTCTACTACGCTGAAAATCCTGTGGTACTTCTCCCTTCTCATATATTTTACAAACTAACCTGTATAATCGCTCCTGCATTTTTTCCCCTGCGTGTTTTATTAATTCGGCTGGTATCATATCAATCCCCGCTGCTTTGTTATTCCGTAAATCATTTAATGCTCTATGAAACTCTGACCTAAGTATGCTAGGACCTAAGTCATCCTCATCTATCAATTCCACACTTTCTAGCTCCTCCATGTCCTGCCTACCTTTATATAAATCTTCAAGATACTCCTTCCATCTTCTAGCTTTTTCCTTATTTTCTGTGAGTTCCTTACCCTGCTTATCACATATAATGTTACCCTTTGGTTTTACTTTAGAAAAATGTGACTTAATTTTCCTGTAGCCCAAATCTACTTTACCTCTTCTCATATCCTCCTCAATATCCTCACAATTTCCTTTTATCCACTCTTCTTTCGCTAGCTTGCATTTCCTATTAATTAAGTTCCTTAGTTCTTTATATTTTTTCTGTCCTGCTTCTGTGTTTCCAATTTTAATTTTCCTTCTTGCTTCTATCATTTTAACTATTTCTTCCGTGATCCATTCCCTCCTACCTGCCCTTTTCTTTGTGCCTAATACTTCATTTGCTGCTGTAGTTAACCATGTATATATATATATATATATATATATATATGTCATGTATATCTGATATATAAAATGCTTACCATTCCGACGAAGGCGACATCATCAACTAGTAAATAATCTACTTGAATTATTTTTAACATTTCGGTTAAGGACATATGTATATATATAGCTGCAATATTCCCCTAGTGCATTTTTTAACCAGCTTGGTTTTCTAAAGAATAAAGTAATTCCAGAATATTTATGGTCTTTAACAACACATATAAGCAATTAGAAACCATTACACGTAAGAAAGCAATTAAAGCAATTCTGAAATTCTGTTATTTTACTTTAGGAAATACTTTTTTCCAAAGTTTTTTTTCTGCACATGTTTTTATCAGAGGTTTATACAAATTGTAGATGAAATATGAAAATGGGAAAAAAAAAGCTCAAGAAAAAATAAAGATATTAATGATATTAACTATATGCATTTTTAATGCATTTATTGTGGATATACTCTTATGGTTACAATTCGGGTGGAAAGTATCGTTTCCATCCTATTGTGGAATTAACATTGATTCATCATTTGGCAATTAATAATAATCGTGAATCTTTAGAAAGGAAGTTGTCGAAAGAAATAAAGTTATGACAAAATTTAATTTTCGCTATTTATGATGATGTAGAATTGCGTAGAAGCGCATTTATCGCAAGTGGGCAAATTTGAAGTCTAATTAAGAAGGTAACATTATACGGGTGCGAGGCGTGGACCGTAAGAAAAGAAGAGAAACGTAGAATAGAAGCATTCAAAATGTGGTGCTAGTAGTAGGAGGATGATGAGGATTGGGTGGGCAGGCAGAGTGACAATTGACGTCGTGCTAGAGTCAGTAGAGGAGAAGGTTAGTATAGTATAACCTAATCGGTCATATTCTTAGACATGGGGTTTTTGTCAAATTAGAAGACAGAGTGGACAAATTAGAATATGTAAACCAGGTAGTCTTTTTTTTTTAATTTCGCATAAATAGCTATAGCGAAATGAAGAAGCTGGCTGAGGAAAGATCAGCGTGACGAACGGTTTCTAACCAAACCGTGGAATTGATGACGTAACTAATTAACTGCTTATGCACTTAAACACCGATTTAGTGCACATTGGAAACAAATCCGTATTAATACTATACAAATATTCCCAGCGTAACGTATTCAAGTATTTGAAATACTCAAGTATTCCCAGCGTAATCCCCCCCCCCCCCCCCATACATACGACATCAATCGCGCCTCACTAAGAAATTTTGAAACGAATTCATTTGGCAAACACTCCTGCTGATTGCATCGCTTTCAAACGCATTTTATTTGGTGTGAGGCGCCGTGTGTACATCCCCTAAATTCATTATGCCCTACGTGCATACATATATAATTGGCAACAGTGGTTGGAGCAGCGCTTACCGCACATCACGGCCCCGACGCGGTCTCTTCAAGTCTGCATCGTGGGTTTACTTCAACCGTATGTATGTATAACTCGCGAATGTTGTATACTGTTTCTTCGTACTTCAATGGCGTGTGTGTCCATTGGCGGCTCTGGACATTTCAATCGAGGGGGGGGGGGGGGCGCATTTCTTAAAAAATAACATAATAGTAAGAAATCTGACCTAAAATGGATGCAAAATGATTACATTCAATCATTTCTTTAAAGTGGTATCTTTCATTGATATAAACACTCCTTGCACAAGTTTGTGATCAATTTAAATCAGACAATGGCCTACCTAATTCTTTAATTTTTACTTTGTCCACAAGAGAAAGTCTACAAATCTCTATTTTCAATAAAAAGTAACACGTGGCAAAATCGTACATACGTAACTACAGAACAAATGCTACTGTCTTATCTGGCTATTTTATACCAATTTATATATATATATATATTAGACTACTCTGTTCTCTGAACTCTGAACTGTTCTCTGTTCGGCGCTAAAGAAGCGCGACATCCAATAGATCGGTCGCCTGCACTCTATGATACACTGCATATGTATTGTATATATGTATTTAACTCGTACTGGCAATGGATAGCCGCTGGAATGTGTGAAACATTTTAGACGATATATGCCACAAGCAAACCGAAGAAACAGAAGATATACTGCATACGGTCGCTCTCACCGATTGCTTGCAATAGAGTGAGATGAGTGCATATGTATTTAACCCGTATTGGGTGGTTTGGCTTAGCGCTGGAATGTCGGCGTCATATTAGCGATATATGTATTACACCACGCGAACGATAGATACAGCATCGGTCGCTGCTGTGACTTACCACGGATACCACAACGAACGCCACACCGTGTTGTGTTGATTATTATCGCGGCGCAAGCTTTATCTTTTAGGAAAAATAATGCCGAGTTAAAATATCGCAATACAATTATATATCTACGGTGATGCGCTCAATGTTCAGGGGGGGCGCGCGGCCCTGCGGCCTAGAAAGAAACCGCCACTGGTAGTGTCACATGTCTGAAACTTTCAACTATTGCCAAGCATTTTCGAATCGTTATTGTTATTTGACGACGCATAAGCATCGCGTTTTAAAACGATTTTAATGAAATGATTGAAACAAAATGATCCTGCGTATTTACGCAGAAATACCGATTCATATAGCAACGCACTGTATGAGTGTCAATTTGTGTATGTATGGCTGATTCTTCACCATTTAGTTAGACGTAATAGTAAATTCCAAAAATTCAGTTGTATTCATAATTTTTTGTTTTTTCAGTATATATAAACTCCTTCAGTATATAGTCCTGCTTTTGCTTAGTTGACTTTAAAATCAAGAAATCTCTACTAAAGTATATTGTCCACGCCGTAACTAAGAAAAATTAATTCGATACTTCATTTATTTTCTCATATTCTATTTGTACGTTTTTATTTCGTCTTCTTCCTTTTCATTCGCATTATTTTCGTATTTACAATTCTTTAATCGGTCATAATTCCTTGTGTACCATTTTAAGTGATCCGCTATATCTGAATACTTTATTGCTCTTACTGTTTATTACGCAAGGTGCGATTTAAGTATGTTGAGGTAAAAAGCAAAAGTACTCTTAGGCACTCCGTTTTCAATTAAATACAAATACAAATAGTTCAAACGCATCAAATCGCGACATTTTTCAAATGGATATATTTTTGAATTTCCAAAGTATTTAATACAAAAACATTCATGTATTTCGTATAGAATATCACCCAAATACCGTAACACAAAGCATTAAGTAGCTACATGTACATTTCGAAGGCTATGCCCCCATCTTCAGTAGCATTTTTTTTAAATGTATGTACTTGATTTGATAGATTGCTCTCCGCCTGTGTGGCCTTCTACTGTTGCCTGGTGCAATGGCACACTGCACAGGAATATAGGGATATCGGTGCGAAGGCGACGGTCGGGTTTTGCACGGCGCCGCTCTGATATAAGCTGTTATTCAAGTTGGCGGCGGTGACGGTAACGGCGGCAATGAAGAGGCTACAAAGCCGACTTGCCTTGCGTGCTACTCTTCCACTGCCACTGCCTGTTCTGCCGCCGCCGCCGGCACTTTACTTTGATGTAGAGAACCAAAGTCGTTATATCGTATACAGGGTATAACAAAAAATTCCCCTCACGAACTTTCGAATGTATTCCTTTATTTCGAATCCGTCAGTTGTTCTTCATTTTCAATATACAAGGTTTTATTCAGCAGCAAGACGACAATACAAATTCGTGAGGTTAAACAGCTGTTGTCAGTACCATTCGTTGACGGTAAAATTGTAAGAAATCTTCTAGAGCGATTTGTTTGAGGATTTCCCTTGACTCAAGTATAGCTGGTTTGGGTATTAGACCAAGTGAAAAATAAGGCTCCTACAGACATTTGTGGAAGAAAATCATGTCCTCGTAGATTCATCAAAAGATGATAGAAGCGCATGAGTAGGTGTCGCAAACTTAATATATGTGATGCGCATGTACAATTTTTGCAATATGTCGGGGACTTATCAATCGATTTTATCCATTAACGGCAAAGAAACCTCTTCTGCATATTATTATGTGAAATTGAATTATTTTCTAAATAACAAAAGATATAAAAGCTGCTCTTGCCGTTTTACTAAAATGACAAGGACCTATGTATAGATAAAAAAATATTTTATTACATGGAAGATCAGTTTGGTTTTAGGAAAAACAGAGGGACGAGGGAGGCGATTTTAGCACTAAGAACAGTAGTAGAAAAAAGAATGAGGGTAGGAAAGGTAACTTGCATAGCTTTTGTAGATTTAGAAAAGGCATTTGATAATGTAGATTGGGACATAATGTTTAGAATTTTAAAAGAAACGGGTATAGATTATAAGGATAGGAGAATAATTTTTAATTTATATAAACACCAAACTGCCTTAGTTAGAATTGAGGGGGAAGAAGAGGTAGCAAAAATAGGGAAGGGAGTTCGGCAGGGATGTACACTTTCACCGTTATTATTTAATCTATATATAGAAGATGCAATAAACAAAGTAAAAGAAGAGTATATTGTAGGTGTGAATGTACAGGGAGAGAAAATATATATGTTGAGATTCGCCGACGATATAGCTATATTGGAAGAAAGCGAAAAGAATTTAGAAAGGGTATTGAATGGTATGCAGGCAGTATTGACTAGGGATTTTAACATGAAAATAAATATAGGTAAAACTAAAGTGATGAGGTGTGACAAAAAGGAATGCAGTAGAAAAATGAGGATCACAATAGGAGATAATAGAATCGAAAAAGTGTCAGATTTTTGTTATTTAGGCAGTAGAATCACAAAAGATAATCGAAGCAAGGTAGATATAAAGTGTAGGATAGCACAGGGTAGGAAGGCATTCGTAGAAAAGGAACAGATTTTAAGATCAAATATTGACTTAGGTATTAGAAAAACATTACTGAAGGTATATGTTTGGAGTGTAGCACTGTACGGGTGTGAGGCGTGGACTATAGGAAAGGAAGAGAAGCGTAGATTACAAGCATTCGAAATGTGGTGTTATAGGAGGATGATGAGCATTGGTTGGGAAGATAAAGTAACAAATGAAGCTGTACTAGAGTTAGTAGGAGAGAAGAGAAGTATTTGGAGAGTGTTACAGCGTAGGAGAGACAGATTAGTAGGGCATATCCTTAGGCATGGAGGGATTATGCAATTGATCATAGAAGGTAGAGTGGAGGGAAAGAGAGGGGTAGGTAGGCCTAAATTGGAGTATGTGAGTCAGATAGTTGAAGACGTTGAGATGAATAGCTATAGGGAGATGAAGGGATTAGCTCAGGATAGATCGGCATGGCGTGCTGTTTCCAACCAATCTTTAGGATTGCGGACTTTTTAACTAACATGGAAAACATTTTCGAAGTTTCTTACGAGTGTTTCGTTCTATTCTGTATATTGGTTGGTTAAACAGCACAGACGTACAATATGTAATATGGCCCTTGGTAGACGCTATATATATATAATATTTTTCTATATGTATTTGTATGTACTATAAGTATGGGTATAGGAGTGCTTAAATGAAATTGAAGAGATACGATGACGTATAACGAGCAGGCAGTAGTATAGATTATAAAAATACTAAATATACGCATATATCTTTTGATTGCGTACCCATTCAATTAATGAACTGATTATATAGGAACAATCCGCGTGAGGAATCGATTTAATCGTTTATAATATTTCGTAACTATTGCTATCGTTTCAATATCATCCCACCTAATATTTACACCAAAAGTTTCGAATGTTTTAAGCTCGTTTAAAATGCACAAGGCAGGTTAATTTGCAGACGCCCGAAAACGTATCGGCCCCTGCAAATTCTAATATTTGGTACGTGCGTCAACGATGCTGGACATACACACAGATTACACACTTTCTCATATTCGCTTCGATCGAATTTCGCGATCATCAAACGCACAGAGCGCTACCATACATCGTTACGTGAACGTAATCTCTTATCTGCACGTGCCATTTTATATGAACAATTTCAATGGTACCTTATCTAACAGTTTCAATGGTACCTTATCTAATAGTTGAAGCGTGATTACCTTCGCTACGACAGCACTCAAGAACACCTGCAGCAACTGCTCGAGTATTTGTTATCAACAAATTCCTATACGTGTTTATGTAAACACGAATAAATCAAAATACGGCAAATCAGACATTAATGTTTTGTTTAAAAACAAAAACGCAATTATTGACAATTTGTTTGATCCAATTGTTTATGATAAATAGCGGCCAAGTCTGTAATTAAGATATATTAGCTTAGATGATGCAATTGTATTTTTATTTTGTAATTTCGAAGTCCTACATATTTTGTTTGAGCATATAAAAATAAAAATCAAAATATAAGAAATTTATTTAGGTAAATATAAATTATATATATATAGCATCGCCTGGCTACTTAAATCCTTGTGTAAGACAACTAGAAAATGAACGCCTATATGAATGTAGAGCAGAATTAGTCATTTTAAAAATTTCCAACCAATTTACCAATTATATTAAAATTTTGAACAAAATGGGCAAATATAGACGATAATCGCTTTCATACAGCACAAAGATCATTGAAATCGGTGGACCGTTTCCACAAAACGACTGTCGAAAGAAAGGCCGTCGCGATTTAACAATATAGATTAGCCTACAGAGGCCCCGATATGTTTTGCTCATACCCATTACCGAGGCGGAGATGTGTAATCTTTTCGTAAACATTAAGAACGTTGGCAGATATGCCGTTGTGGAAGAAGCAACCACATTCACCACTCTGAGGCGGTGTTAGGACGATGCCATCACCGCGGTAGCTACGGGATGATGCTGTGGCATGTCTTTCGTTTGTAGATAAAATACTCTCTTATATACTACGGATGCTGTCTGATTTTTAGAAGTCGTGCAAAATGTTTTACTGTGACTTTTTCTCTGAAATAACTGATCAAGGACCAACGAAATACTTTGTTTAATTAATATGCGTATATTTATCAATTTCGCTATTACCAGTATAAAAGGTGTTTTATTTTATTTCATTATTTTATGAATACATTTCTTTGCGTTTTATTATATCATATAGCTATAGGGAAGTGAAGCTATTAAAATGACCTGATTGATCAAAAATATGCTCGGTTACAGCACTTTTATCTTTTCTATTTATTAATCTGAATGGCTCCTTAATAAATCTAGTTTCAATTGGTCTACGTGTTTGTCTTCTATATATACTTTAGGACAACTACAAACAAGATAAGATAAGATTGGAAATAAATTACTCTAACTAATCGAAGACATGAATAAATAAAGAAATCATAATAATTTTATTATTTGAACTTTTGAGTACGTCCTATAAATGATAACACAATTTACTTTCAAACATAATATTGCCATGTAATAATTTCATTATGATGTGCTGCTAATATAATATATAATTCTTTATTAACGCCATCGCCATTTTTACAATATGTTTAAAAATTACAAAGTTACAAATATAGAAATGCAATAGTCTGAAAAATCGACTTGAAAACGTACAAAACACGTATTCTACAATCGTGTCTTTTCATTAGGAGTTTTTTTTTGTCGTATTAGCTCAATTATTGAAATTAAAAATCAATCAATTCCATTTTAGTTAGTTAAAGAGTCCGCAATCCTAAAGATTGGTTGGAAACAGCACGCCATGCCGATCTATCCTGAGCTAATCCCTTCATCTCCCTATAGCTATTCATCTCAACGTCTTCAACTATCTGACTCACATACTCCAATTTAGGCCTACCTACCCCTCTCTTTCCCTCCACTCTACCTTCTATGATCAATTGCATAATCCCCCCATGCCTAAGAATATGCCCTACTAATCTGTCTCTCCTACGCTGTAACACTCTCCAGATACTTCTCTTCTCCCCTACTAACTCTAGTACAGCTTCATTTGTTACTTTATCTTCCCAACCAATCCTCATCATCCTCCTATAACACCACATTTCAAGTGCTTCTAATCTACGCTTCTCTTCCTTTCCTATAGTCCACGCCTCACACCCGTACAGTGCTACACTCCAAACATATACCTTCAGTAATCTTTTTCTAATACCCAAGTCAATATTTGATCTTAAAATCTGTTCTTTTTCTACGAATGCCTTCCTACCCTGTGCTATCCTACACTTTATATCTACCTTGCTTCGATTATCTTTTGTGATTCTACTGCCTAAATAACAAAAATCTGACACTTCTTCGATTCTATTATCTCCTATTGAGATCCTCATTTTTCTACTGCATTCCTTTTTGTCACACCTCATCACTTTAGTTTTACCTATATTTATTTTCATGTTAAAATCCCTAGTCAATACTGCCTGCATACCATTCAATACTCTTTCTAAATTCTTTTCGCTTTCTTCCAATATAGCTATATCGTCGGCGAATCTCAACATATATATTTTCTCTCCCTGTACATTCACACCTACACTATACTCTTCTTTTACTTTGTTTATTGCATCTTCTATATATAGATTAAATAATAACGGTGAGAGTGTACATCCCTGCCGAACTCCCTTCCCTATTTTTGCTACCTCTTCTTCCCCCTCAATTCTAACTAAGGCAGTTTGGTGTTTATATAAATTAAAAATTATTCTCCTATCCTTATAATCTATACCCGTTTCTTTTAAAATTCTAAACATTATGTCCCAATTTACATTATCAAATGCCTTTTCTAAATCTACAAAAGCTATGCAAGTTACCTTTCCTACCCTCTTTCTTTTTTCTACTACCGTTCTTAGTGCTAGAATCGCCTCTCTCGTCCCTCTGTTTTTCCTAAAACCAAACTGATCTTCTCCTAGCCTTTCCTCTACTTTATTTTCTAATCTCCTATAAATAATCTTTAACAATATCTTCGATGCATGTGATAGTAGGCTAATGGTCCTATAGTTCTCACACAGATTAGCTCCTATTTTCTTCGGCATTGTTACTATTCTACTACGCTGAAAATCCTGTGGTACTTCTCCCTTCTCATATATTTTACAAACTAACCTGTATAATCGCTCCTGCATTTTTTCCCCTGCGTGTTTTATTAATTCGGCTGGTATCATATCAATCCCCGCTGCTTTGTTATTCCGTAAATCATTTAATGCTCTATGAAACTCTGACCTAAGTATGCTAGGACCTAAGTCATCCTCATCTATCTGTTCCACACTTTCTAGCTCCTCCATGTCCTGCCTACCTTTATATAAATCTTCAAGATACTCCTTCCATCTTCTAGCTTTTTCCTTATTTTCTGTGAGTTCCTTACCCTGCTTATCACATATAATGCTACCCTTTGGTTTTACTTTAGAAAAATGTGACTTAATTTTCCTGTAGCCAAAATCTACTTTACCTCTTCTCATATCCTCCTCAATATCCTCACAGTTTCCTTTTATCCACTCTTCTTTCGCTAGCTTGCATTTCCTATTAATTAAGTTCCTTAGTTCTTTATATTTTTTCTGTCCTGCTTCTGTGTTTCCAATTTTAATTTTCCTTCTTGCTTCTATCATTTCAACTATTTCTTCCGTGATCCATTCCCTCCTACCTGCCCTTTTCTTTGTGCCTAATACTTCATTTGCTGCTGTAGTTAACCCATTTCTGATTTCCCTCCATTCGCAATCTATGTCGTTCCTAGATGTTCCATTAGCCATGATTTCTACTTTCTGCTTGTACTTTTCACATACATCAGCTAATTTTAACCTATCGACATCTACTCTGACCTGTATAGGCCATATGGTACAAATAATAAGCTCTGACTAGATTCACGGGTGCCAATATAAAAATATTTTGTGAAAAATATATATACATTTCGATTAACCGCTAGGCGTACATGTAGGTATATAGCCACTTAGGCCAGCGATTCAGGCGCTTTTTTCCCCAAGATGCGACTAGCAGGCGGGCAATTAGTCGGCACTCTTCTTGCTGTCTATAGCGAGCCGTGTGGTAACTAGCAACCGTGGAGCAGCGGCATGCTCAACACACTCACACACTATAGCAGGCCTTCGCCAGGCCACGGTAGGCCCGGCTCCACTCCACTCCACTCCACTCATCCCAGTGTCGGCCGTCCCGCAGTTAGCAGTCATTAACGAATGGCGCAATTAAGCAAACAGACATAACGCGCCAGCCGACCGTTCCGAACATCGCTCCCGCACAGACCCGACAGCATCGAGAGTTTCCTGCAGTTCTGCACGTTCACTCTCCCAACAGCCGTTGCATATTAGCTGTCGCGTCATTCTCTTCGTTCATTATCCGCCTTGCCTCTTCTGTGTGTACATTTCGTATACACTCGTTCACTGCTCATGTCCACAGTTTGGGATTGAATAGAAGCTCCTACGAGAAGATATTTCTATATAAGTCACCTGTAGCTATTCGTGCTGTTGATGAAACGTAAATTATAACTTCCTCATGGTAAGGATGCGATATCTGCAAATTTACTGCCAACAATTTCTATACGAAAGCAGTAGTTTTTATAATCACCTTGTTCTAAACATTTAGCTTCTTTAAGTAACTATTTAAGTGAATAGGATGACCTGAGTTAGTCAATAATATGCTCGGCTACAGCACTTTTATCGTTTCTATTTTATCTGATGCTCCCCTTAAATCTAGTTTCAATGAATACGTCTTTGTCCTTTAGGACAACTAGAACAAGGTATTTGATAAATACCACATTTTTTTATTGAAATCAATGAAATCTTTGGGATTTCCTAGAAAATTAGCAAAACTATTAGAAGTATTTATATGTTACTTTAACAGTAACATATAATATAACATATTATTAAGAGTAGTATCGTATCAAATAAATAGAACAGAGAGTGACCAACGTATCTAATAAGATAATCAAAGATAAAAGTTATATTAAAATTAATATATATATAAATGTGTAAATATGTTTTGTATAAATTATAAACATTATTGTCTTTTCTTCCTCATTCATAATTCAAAATAAGTATTGTAATATTTCAATTTATTTATTTTTTTACCATTTAATATTTTTATATTGAACAAAAAAAGAGATTATTTTGAGTATATGCATGTATTGGTTCATATAGGTCGTGTTCATCTAGTTCATTTTTAAAAGATGTGGTAGTTCACGACCTATAGTTCGTGAACGGTTCATTGAAATGAACTAGGTCCGCAAAGTGACCTACAGTTTGCCATCGCTAATTTGAATGGAATAATTCCACTTGTCAGGACCGTATTAGTACGTTGTTAGCCCACCGTTAATGAAATAGGAACGAACAAAAATAGTTCTTATGGATAACTGAACTAGATTTGATTCTTGATTCTGATCAAGTTTATAATTAAATAAGATGCGGCGATTCGAAAAGTAAATATGACATTTAAATTGAACTATTTAATAAACAACACAATAAGATTATATAATTATTATGAAAAATCATTGAATATTTGAAGAGCAAATAGACATATGACAAATAATAGCAATAACAGCTACGAGTATTAATTCAAAGAATATTATATTTGAAAATAAATTTCGCTTTAAACGTATCCAGGCTTTAATTGAAAGTAATTATATGCACTTAGCTTTCAATAACCCATCATCTTTTGAAATACGTCCAAAACTAGGCTAGTTCGTTTTGTAGCAATAATTTCACTACGAAGCAAATATTTAATTTTTTTTTAACTCACACGTAAAATAAATTTTCTAAAGTCATGCAAATTATAATTAATATTAACACACTCGCGTTAATTTACATTTAAAATACATTTTGAGTATGCAGCTAGACTAGATACTAAAACTGTTAATACCACCGATTGTTTTACAATTATTTTATGCTTGAGTATCATTTGGCAAGAGATACAATTTACAATAGTGAATGCGAATAATTCATTTGAGAATATATAAGTGAATAGAAGAATATGGAATACTGCATACGAATCGTTCACTGTGATGAATCGTTCAAATTGAACGATTCATAAGTGAATTACTCAAGGCCTAGTTCGTAGTATGCGTGCACTGGCTGGCCATGGCCGTAAAATACACACTGAGGCCGATGTGTGTACGGTAAATAGCGGCCTTTTTTCCTCCAGGGTGATTAATGATATTTAAATGACTGCGAAGCGTGCATAACTCGCGCAGTCATGCAACGATTATATTCACAAATTTAGACGCATATAATATATATTCCGAATTATAATGTTTTTTTTTTACAGAATGAACGCCCCGAATATCAATGTAATATAATTTTATTGTATATCGTGGAATTCTTTGCAAAACAACTAATTTTTACTGTAATCAAAGTATTAAGTAGCTAGATGTACATTTCGAAGGCTATGCCCCCATCTTCAGTAGCACATAGAGGCATAGCCTTCGAAATGTACATCTAGCTACAGTTTGTCCGCTATAAGTTTGCCTCGGATAAAATTTCAGACAATTTTTTACAAAACAAATATTAACGACATAATAATTGTGGAAAGAATTTCGAACATTTATATTGGTTTATTATAACGAGTTGGAAAATTTGCAATTTCAGATTTTTCATACATAAACTAAAGGATTTAAGAATAGTCTGTACTAAGTAGAATGCATCTTAATACATATAAGCATATAAGTAAAATCAGACTAATACCAAACAAGTACACGATTACTATATTACAGAAGAAGGAAAAATTAGAAATATATCCGCATATGCAATAGACACAGATAAAAAAATGTACAACAATAGAGAACAGAAAACAACGTTTTTCAAGATGGTGATTCATCAACATTAACAGCAACAGTAGTCTAAGTTAACATCATATTACATACTTTAGATTAGTACAGTACACATATACAGGGAGAAGATTTAAATTGATCTATATTTCGTTACAAGAATGAACGATATCTTGTTAAAAATATTGTCATTTATTTTCGTTCATTATTCGAACTATTCTTCATAACCGAATACTATCAATTTAGCCATTTTTGTATCCTCATGTATATATATTGTCATTATTACTATTTTGTAGATTATAATTATAAAATTTTATATTTATAGAAATTGAAAATTGAAACTATCTCAATCAAATCTCACGTTTGGTTAGTTAAAGAGTCCGCAATCCTAAAGATTGGTTGGAAACAGCACGCCATGCCGATCTATCCTGAGCTAATCCCTTCATCTCCCTATAGCTATTCATCTCAACGTCTTCAACTATCTGACTCACATACTCCAATCTAGGCCTACCTACCCCTCTCTTTCCCTCCACTCTACCTTCTATGATCAATTGCATAATCCCCCCATGCCTAAGAATATGCCCTACTAATCTGTCTCTCCTACGCTGTAACACTCTCCAGATACTTCTCTTCTCCCCTACTAACTCTAGTACAGCTTCATTTGTTACTTTATCTTCCCAACCAATCCTCATCATCCTCCTATAACACCACATTTCGAATGCTTGTAATCTACGCTTCTCTTCCTTTCCTATAGTCCACGCCTCACACCCGTACAGTGCTACACTCCAAACATATACCTTCAGTAATCTTTTTCTAATACCCAAGTCAATATTTGATCTTAAAATCTGTTCTTTTTCTACGAATGCCTTCCTACCCTGTGCTATCCTACACTTTATATCTACCTTGCTTCGATTATCTTTTGTGATTCTACTGCCTAAATAACAAAAATCTGACACTTCTTCGATTCTATTATCTCCTATTGAGATCCTCATTTTTCTACTGCATTCCTTTTTGTCACACCTCATCACTTTAGTTTTACCTATATTTATTTTCATGTTAAAATCCCTAGTCAATACTGCCTGCACACCATTCAATACCCTTTCTAAATTCTTTTCGCTTTCTTCCAATATAGCTATATCGTCGGCGAATCTCAACATATATATTTTCTCACCCTGTACACTCACACCTACACTATACTCTTCTTTTACTTTGTTTATTGCATCTTCTATATATAGATTAAATAATAACGGTGAGAGTGTACATCCCTGCCGAACTCCCTTCCCTATTTTTGCTACCTCTTCTTCCCCCTCAATTCTAACTAAGGCAGTTTGGTGTTTATATAAATTAGAAATTATTCTCCTATCCTTATAATCTATACCCGTTTCTTTTAAAATTCTAAACATTATGTCCCAATCTACATTATCAAATGCCTTTTCTAAGTCTACAAAAGCTATGCAAGTTACCTTTCCTACCCTCATTCTTTTTTCTACTACCGTTCTTAGTGCTAGAATCGCCTCTCTCGTCCCTCTGTTTTTCCTAAAACCAAACTGATCTTCTCCTAGCCTTTCCTCTACTTTATTTTCTAATCGCCTATAAATAATCTTTAATAATATCTTCGATGCATGTGATAGTAGGCTAATGGTCCTATAGTTCTCACACAAATTAGCTCCTATTTTCTTCGGCATTGTTACTATTCTACTACGCTGAAAATCCTGTGGTACTTCTCCCTTCTCATATATTTTACAAACTAACCTGTATAATCGCTCCTGCATTTTTTCCCCTGCGTGTTTTATTAATTCGGCTGGTATCATATCAATCCCCGCTGCTTTGTTATTCCGTAAATCATTTAATGCTCTATGAAACTCTGACCTAAGTATGCTAGGACCTAAGTCATCCTCATCTATCTGTTCCACACTTTCTAGCTCCTCCATGTCCACGTTTGGTAAATGTTCTGAATATCTTCGGTCACCTTTCTCAATATCAAATAATTACTAATCAAATTAATTCTATAACAAAAAAAAATGCTATATTTCTAATGAATAAATCAATAATATTAAAAAGTTTATTAAAAATTCAACACAAGGACTAATTCACACATTATGTTTAGAATCGTAATAAAAACATCCCTTCACAAATCTAGCGAAAACAAAAGTAAGAAAAATTGACTGAATTTTAAGAATAAAATTCATATGAGAATAAATCATATTGCAATATCGTATTTATCAATCGCAATTATGGGCAGCCCAAAGGGAAATTTCCCGATCATGTCCCTCCAGCCCAGTTCCCTACTAACATTGTTTATGTCCATATGTACGAAATTAATTATCCATCCTGGTATATGGGAAACCCAATCAGTATTTATTTATCTCCGTATTGCTAGCTGTTGAAGCTATCTATGGCTCATCAACCAAATTTAATTGATAATTTTCAATGTATGACTTGTCGCGATATGGACAAAGTAATATATATTTGTTTTACAGACTTTATATGTATATATATATATATATATATATATATCAGTTGTTGACAGTTCCGTCGTCAAAAACTTAGCTTAATCAAGTATACTCTAAGTTCCATTGAATAGTAGCTTTATATAAATGCTTTTATTAAAGCGTCTGCATGCATAATGACATAGAGACATAAAGACATGAAATGGGAATTAACTTTTGGTGAGAGAAGCCTAGCCTTAGTGAGTTCTTATCTCTCAAGCCGGAAACAAATCGTAACGTGCAAAGGTAAATCTTCAAGTGCTCTTTCAGTGTCTGGAGGGGTACCCCAAGGGTCTATTCTGGGCCCGCTTCTTTTTTAAATGTTTATTAATGACCTCCCGCGATATGTTGGTGAATTTGCGCAGTGTCTCCTTTATGCCGATGATATTTGTATCAAATAAAAACTTGAACGACTTAACTTGCGAAAGCAGAGAGAGCGCAGTTGAAGGCAATCGGACTGGCGTGTTACAAATCGAATTATGTCTAAATGAACTAAAGACTGTGAATATGTTACTATCGCCCAAACATTTGAATTATGTGAATAAGGAGGAATGTAATTTCTTTGGTGTAACTATGGACCCGTCTATAAAATTTGATAAACACACAGTAAAAGTAGCGGCAAAAATAAGTCGAAATATATTTGTTTTGCATCAATCTGTTCTAAATTGCGCATATATCGCTTTGGTACACAGTCACGTAAATTATGGTAACATAGTTTGGGGACATTGTGCTTCAGCTAAGAGATTATTTGGGCGCCAGCGCAGAGCAATCAGAATTGTTGGTAATATTGGTTACAGAGAGGATTGTCACCATCTGTTCAAACAACTGGATATATTAACATTACCTTCTATATATATTTTAAATTGTATACTTATAAGAAAATAGGAGCTAATTTGTGTGAGAACTATAGGACCATTAGCCTACTATCACATGCATCGAAGATATTGTTAAAGATTATTTATAGGAGATTAGAAAATAAAGTAGAGGAAAGGCTAGGAGAAGATCAGTTTGGTTTTAGGAAAAACAGAGGGACGAGGGAGGCGATTCTAGCACTAAGAACGGTAGTAGAAAAAAGAAATAGGGTAGGAAAGGTAACTTGCATAGCTTTTGTAGATTTAGAAAAGGCATTTGATAATGTAGATTGGGACATAATGTTTAGAATTTTAAAAGAAACGGGTATAGATTATAAGGATAGGAGAATAATTTTTAATTTATATAAACACCAAACTGCCTTAGTTAGAATTGAGGGGGAAGAAGAGGTAGCAAAAATAGGGAAGGGAGTTCGGCAGGGATGTACACTTTCACCGTTATTATTTAATCTATATATAGAAGATGCAATAAACAAAGTAAAAGAAGAGTATAGTGTAGGTGTGAATGTACAGGGAGAGAAAATATATATGCTGAGATTCGCCGACGATATAGCTATATTGGAAGAAAGCGAAAAGAATTTAGAAAGGGTATTGAATGGTATGCAGGCAGTATTGACTAGGGATTTTAACATGAAAATAAATATAGGTAAAACTAAAGTGATGAGGTGTGACAAAAAGGAATGCAGTAGAAAAATGAGGATCACAATAGGAGATAATAGAATCGAAGAAGTGTCAGATTTTTGTTATTTAGGCAGTAGAATCACAAAAGATAATCGAAGCAAGGTAGATATAAAGTGTAGGATAGCACAGGGTAGGAAGGCATTCGTAGAAAAAGAACAGATTTTAAGATCAAATATTGACTTGGGTATTAGAAAAAGATTACTGAAGGTATATGTTTGGAGTGTGGCACTGTACGGGTGTGAGGCGTTGACTATAGGAAAGGAAGAGAAGCGTAGATTAGAAGCACTTGAAATGTGGTGTTATAGGAGGATGATGAGGATTGGTTGGGAAGATAAAGTAACAAATGAAGCTGTACTAGAGTTAGTAGGGGAGAAGGAAGTATCTGGAGAGTGTTACAGCGTAGGAGAGACAGATTAGTAGGGCATATTCTTAGGCATGGGGGGATTATGCAATTGATCATAGAAGGTAGAGTGGAGGGAAAGAGAGGGCTAGGTAGGCCTAGATTGGAGTATGTGAGTCAGATAGTTGAAGACGTTGAGATGAATAGCTATAGGGAGATGAAGGGATTAGCTCAGGATAGATCGGCATGGCGTGCTGTTTCCAACCAATCTTTAGGATTGCGGACTCTTTAACTAACTATACCAAAGAAAATATTGATAACTATCAGTGTAATGATGACTTCCATGACCACCTGACCAGGCAAAGACATGATATTCATATACCTAACTGTCGCGTCTAACTATATTACAAAAAAGTATAGAATACCAAAGTAAAATACGCTACCGATAAATGTAAAAAAATTGTAAAGAAATTTCTTTTATCTAAATCGTTTTATAATATTAATGACTACATGAATTCAATATCAAATAATCCATGTTCTTAATCTCTTTTAACGTGTATAAATGATGTGTATTTTACCTATTATAATTGTGACGTTTGTAAATGAACTGCAATAAAAAATAAATAAAGATGCTGGAGGCAGCGTTTATGGAAAATTTCGATATAAGCGTATAACTCTTCACACAATAATAAGGATGTATTTCACTACCACAAGTACATATTCTTTGATCTACTACCAACAATTGGATAAACATATACGACGCGCGAATATATCGCGAGGTAAACCAAATGGTAGGCCATATACGTTACATCGTATGCAGACCTCCCATCAGTTGCCTATATGCTCATTTCAGAAGAGATATTTCCGGGAACATCGACGAGAATCGACCGGCGGCATTGGTGACGTACGCAAAAATTGGTTACGCTATGTGTCTTCACCGTGCCGCAATTTTTACGCAACCTTCGCCTCGTCACCATTTACCTTTTGTTTCAGCACGTGCATGTGCTTTAATATATTGTATATAGCCGATGTCTGAGTGCATGCTGGCTGATTATTTAATTAATTAGTGATTTGCTCGTTTCTCTGTGCAACCGATGTATTGTGTATTGAGGCGATTCGTCAGAATTTCAGTGGCTGGTAAGGCGAAAATAAATCCAACACATTCCGCAGGCCATTCGAAGTGATTTACATAAACAATAAATACTCCGAACGATTGGATAGGTATACCTATTCTGCTATCCTGGTAGAGTATCTGCCCATTCGAGTTTATTGCGGACTTCTAGAAAAAAAAGGTTAATTTTCCAAAATCACAAAACCTATTATACGTGTCACGCAATGGGGAATCTCCGATCACTTACTTAACATATAAATGAAGCAATTTATATTGTACATTATATAAAAAAAAAAAGGAAAATCCTTGCAAGCATATTTGTGTTATAAAACCTCGCGAAATAACATTTTAAAAACTTTAAATAAGCCAAAAAAACAGGCTTTAACAATAAAGGTATAATACCCGCGTACCCCCAGAAAAAATATATGAATGCAACTTTACTACCGGACAAATATTATTTATAGAAAATAACGCTCTTCTATAATATAGAATATCACCCAAATACCGTAACAAGTATTAAGTAGCTAGATGTACATTTCAAGAGCTATGCCCCCATCTTCAGTAGCACAAGATAAAACTAAATAAAATACTTATAGCGCTTGAAATGTACATCCAGCTACTTAATGCTTGTTACGGTATTTAGGTGATATTCTATATTATAATTTAACACCGTAGTGATAATTTTTAAAACGCTCTTCTACTTTTATTTCATATTGTAGTTTGGAAAATATTTTAAATTTTTCGGATGCAACATTAAAAACGACACAATCTTATATAGTATATTCGAAAAAGTTTGGTTTTAATTTAACGGCTTTGTTATAATGATTTGATATAATGATTGTTATAATGATTTAGTAATATTTTTTCACTCTCGCCGAACCAACTGTAAATATATTTGTTGGAATATCCTTATTATAAGTTAATATTTGCGATAGGGTAGAAAGAAATAAGTCCTTATAAGATTTTTTGATTTATATTGGTTACCGGTTTCGAGAGGTATATCTCATCTTCAGACCAAAATTGTAAATATATTGTTACTTTTGTTGGTGTTACGAATGCCGTAACCACGGACGAGTTTTTGAACTTGCACTTTTCATTAAGTCATCGCAAATATTTATAACTTCATTGCTCTGATATAGCGATGTGTTGTTCACTCGTGAACCGTTCACTCTGAACGGTTCAATCAAATGACTGTGACGATGTTTTGCAACGACCTATAGGTCACTATGAACTAGTTCGTGAACTATCAACTACATGTACGCATTGATGTACTTGTACTAGGTCCTGAACGCGTCGTCGTCATGAACGATGCAGTTTAGTATACATTACATATACAGTACTAACATTTATTTAGTGATAAAGTGTGTTGGTGAACGCAACGAAATAGGAAACTCGATGCGATATTGCAACAGCAGCATTGCCGAGCTGAGTTACAATTTATATGTTGGTATCAGATTTTATTTGGAACAATATTATTCGCAAGATTAAATATGTCATGCTATAGCATATTTTTGCAATAATGCAAAAATAAACATCTAAATCGTATAGTTCTTCTATTTCATACTCGTAAACGATGCAGTATAGTATACATTACATATACAGTACTAACATTTATGTGATAAAGTGTGTTGGTGAACGGAACGAAATTATATTTCCTTATATATATGTTTGGTATAAATTATAAACATTGTTGTTTTTTCTTGCTCATTCTTAATTCAAATTGAAATATTTCAATTTATTATTACCATTTAATATTTTTATATTGAGAAAAAACGAGATTATTTTCAGTAAGTGCATGTATTGGTTCATATAGGTCGTGAACTAGTTCATTAAAAAAATATGTTAGTAGTTCACGACCTATAGTTCGTGAACGGTTCATTGAAATGAACTACGAACTAGGTCCTCAAACTAATTTGCCATCGCTAGTACCGAGATAGAAATGTGATCCATTCACGTACGAAACTTTTCTATAAATAATTATTCTATGTAATAGAAAAGGCATTTGACAATGTAGATTGGGACATAATGTTTAGAATTTTAAAAGAAACGGGTATAGATTATAAGGATAGGAGAATAATTTTTAATTTATATAAACACCAAACTGCCTTAGTTAGAATTGAGGGGGAAGAAGAGGTAGCAAAAATAGGGAAGGGAGTTCGGCAGGGATGTACACTTTCACCGTTATTATTTAATCTATATATAGAAGATGCAATAAACAAAGTAAAAGAAGAGTATAGTGTAGGTGTGAATGTACAGGGAGAGAAAATATATATGCTGAGATTCGCCGACGATATAGCTATATTGGAAGAAAGCGAAAAGAATTTAGAAAGGGTATTGAATGGTATGCAGGCAGTATTGACTAGGGATTTTAACATGAAAATAAATATAGGTAAAACTAAAGTGATGAGGTGTGACAAAAAGGAATGCAGTAGAAAAATGAGGATCACAATAGGAGATAATAGAATCGAAGAAGTGTCAGATTTTTGTTATTTAGGCAGTAGAATCACAAAAGATAATCGAAGCAAGGTAGATATAAAGTGTAGGATAGCACAGGGTAGGAAGGCATTCGTAGAAAAAGAACAGATTTTAAGATCAAATATTGACTTGGGTATTAGAAAAAGATTACTGAAGGTATATGTTTGGAGTGTAGCACTGTACGGGTGTGAGGCGTGGACTATAGGAAAGGAAGAGAAGCGTAGATTAGAAGCACTTGAAATGTGGTGTTATAGGAGGATGATGAGGATTGGTTGGGAAGATAAAGTAACAAATGAAGCTGTACTAGAGTTAGTAGGGGAGAAGAGAAGTATTTGGAGAGTGTTACAGCGTAGGAGAGACAGATTAGTAGGGCATATTCTTAGGCATGGGGGGATTATGCAATTGATCATAGAAGGTAGAGTGGAGGGAAAGAGAGGGGTAGGTAGGCCTAGATTGGAGTATGTGAGTCAGATAGTTGAAGACGTTGAGATGAATAGCTATAGGGAGATGAAGGGATTAGCTCAGGATAGATCGGCATGGCGTGCTGTTTCCAACCAATCTTTAGGATTGCGGACTCTTTAACTAACTAGTACGTATTACATATTCAAAAATATTTGTTACATTTTTTTGGTAATATCGTATTCCCGTGATAGCATTATATTAAAAATAGAATAGGGAATTGCTGTTAAATCGCATTATATTATACGATACACGAGACCACCCTGCAAGAATGTGGTCGTATATGGTGCGCCTGTTCATTGTTGATGGAATAGTTTATCGCCAGACGTTCGAGCTCGCTCTGGCGCGCGGAACCCGAACCGGGAATTCGAGGTCTGGATATCCCGGTATGGTCCTGAACCATGTTATGTTACATAGCTATAAGTACGGCAAATATATAGTTCCTGTGGCTGCTTTACTGCTGCATGTAGAGCGTGGCGCGCTGGCGATAATGCCCCGATCGTCCCATCGTGTCCTATCCACGCCACCTTTGGTCGCCACTCCACAACTCTATTCACTCTTCGCCGCTCGTTGCATGCTACGAGCAGAGTAATAGGTCTTGTTGCCATCCCGTTCCCATCCCATCTGTATACAGGCTCGAGCGTGTGCATATATCAGAAATTTGAAACTATTATTTTACTACATCTTTTGTCGGCCGCACAATTTTCAATATTTCGTCGCATTTGTGCACAATCTAATTATGCGCCAAATACTAATTAACTATCATTAAAACTGTTTCAGGCGTATGAAATATTATATTTATTATATTTATTAGCTTTTGTAGATTTAGAAAAGGCATTTGATAATATAGATTGATACATAATGTTTAGAATTTTAAAAGAAACGGGTATAGATTATAAGGATAGGAGAATAATTTTTAATTTATATAAACACCAAACTGCCTTAGTTAGAATTGAGGGGGAAGAAGAGGTAGCAAAAATAGGGAAGGGAGTTCGGCAGGGATGTACACTTTCACCGTTATTATTTAATCTATATATAGAAGATGCAATAAACAAAGTAAAAGAAGAGTATAGTGTAGGTGTGAATGTACAGGGAGAGAAAATATATATGCTGAGATTCGCCGACGATATAGCTATATTGGAAGAAAGCGAAAAGAATTTAGAAAGGGTATAGAATGGTATGCAGGCAGTATTGACTAGGGATTTTAACATGAAAATAAATATAGGTAAAACTAAAGTGATGAGGTGTGACAAAAAGGAATGCAGTAGAAAAATGAGGATCACAATAGGAGATAATAGAATCGAAGAAGTGTCAGATTTTTGTTATTTAGGCAGTAGAATCACAAAAGATAATCGAAGCAAGGTAGATATAAAGTGTAGGATAGCACAGGGTAGGAAGGCATTCGTAGAAAAAGAACAGATTTTAAGATCAAATATTGACTTGGGTATTAGAAAAAGATTACTGAAGGTATATGTTTGGAGTGTAGCACTGTACGGGTGTGAGGCGTGGACTATAGGAAAGGAAGAGAAGCGTAGATTAGAAGCACTTGAAATGTGGTGTTATAGGAGGATGATGAGGATTGGTTGGGAAGATAAAGTAACAAATGAAGCTGTACTAGAGTTAGTAGGGGAGAAGAGAAGTATTTGGAGAGTGTTACAGCGTAGGAGAGACAGATTAGTAGGGCATATTCTTAGGCATGGGGGGATTATGCAATTGATCATAGAAGGTAGAGTGGAGGGAAAGAGGGGGGTAGGTAGGCCTAGATTTGAGTATGTGAGTCAGATAGTTGAAGACGTTGAGATGAATAGCTATAGGGAGATGAAGGGATTAGCTCAGGATAGATCGGCATGGCGTGCTGTTTCCAACCAATCTTTAGGATTGCGGACTCTTTAACTAAACTAACTAACTATATTGATTGATTTAGTTAAATGATCTGGAGACTTATTTGACAAGAGATAAACAACTTTAATTATTTCCTGGAGTACATCAATGGATATCATTGATAGTGTCTTTGTATCGTACAGACGACAATATTACTTTGCTAATAAATATTTATAATTATTTAATTTTTCATTTGCGGTGGTCACACTACAACATTTTTTCTATGTTCGCAGATACGAGCAATTTTTCAATTGCGACTACGTTTCTTGCAACAGTCGTTTGTGTGGAAACAGCTGGACCAATTTTAAGGATTTTTGTGTTATAATAATGCGACTATTGTCTATATTTGCCCATTTTGTTCAATTTGTTTTAATATATTGCGTAAATTGGTCAGAAATTGAAAAACAATGATGATAATTTTCCTCGATATTCATTTATTTCATACTTGTCTAACTGATGGCTGTATATATATAATATTATGTATTTACGCATATAATATTTGCATTTTTTCACATATTTTATAATAGAATTTGCATACCTTGAAGGTTTATCAGCCATTTAGTATAAACAAACGGAATCGAACAAATGGTGAATAATTGTGTTTTGTTTTTAAACCATACATTTATGTCTTGATTTGTCACATATTGATGAAGGGTGTACGCGTATTGATAAAAGTATGTAATCCACATTGGCAAGGAATTCATAAATTCTTACGTTTCTAATATTTCTCGATATATTTTATTTCGATATTGCTTTTGTTGTTTTATTGGCGGCCAGGATTGCTCCCAGTTTTCCGGTTGATATTGGCGCCGCCAATTGTAATTGCTTTTGCCTTTTCCACTAAATGTTTCCCAACTGTTCAACGATCCTGTCGTATCGCTCAGCAAACTGCGAAGGTTATTACATCGAGATGTCCTGTTCGCCTTCGCGCAAATGTTTCTGTTCTGGCCACATTTTCCAGTAGAATACAACGTTACAAAAATATTTGTTCAATTTTACTCGATTTCCTCAAATCCCCTTCTAATAAAATGGTTTTTTTTTTTGTTTTTTTTTCTAAACATCGCTGTGATACAAACAATTATTCGTCTTTTGTATTTTCAATGAGAAATGAGATTTATTGACATTTCTTGCAAATAAAATAAAAATACGTTTTAGAAAATGATATCAAAACAATCGATGGGAATTATAATGGTGACTTTACACTTCATATCATGGCAACAAAAAAATAAAACAATTAGTAACTAGGACAAAAGTCTTAACTTATTTAAAAACAACAAAAACTTGTTTTAATCGAAAATCGGAATTTTAACTTTTTACTACCTACACTCTGAAAAGACTCTAATATTATTAATATAAATATTTACAAATATACTGAAAATATACCTTTATTTTATTTTGTTAGTATTGGTTGTATTTTTATTACATTTTTTTATATATCTATTATTAGGTCCATATTGATTTTTCTTTTTGTTTCAGGTATGTGACTAACTATTGGCCATTATATATATATATACACACACGAATCAACAGGTATGTTTTTCCTTATAAATTTGTTCTTTCTAAATATTCCCATTAATTGAATTATGTTAAAATTAGGGAAAATTGTTTTCTTGAGTCCTAAATAGCGCAACGTATAATTTTACAATACGTATATAATCGCATAAACTATACAAAATTGATAACATGAATTAAAATATAATAAAAAAATCATATAAGTTTCGTTGTAAAAACAAAAATTATATTGATCTGAAAAGGCACATTGGGAACTAAAAAGGCAAGTTAATCTTTGACCTATTATATATTTTTCTCTTAACCAGGATTCTTTCGTGACTATTTCCTTTGATACAAATAAAAACCAATAGTTTTGCGATTGTTGGAATGTTTCAGCAGTTCCAGGTGGTTTTAATTCCGCGCGAATTGAAGCATTGTTTCATATTATTTACTTTATATCGAAACTGGTAAAGAGCGAGCACTGAAATTGAAAGTTGTTTTGTCGATGTTTAATGCGATTTCTCGTCAACAGTATAGGCATTTTAAATGCGTGTATTAGCACCTATTCGTCGCACAAATTAATATTTGCGAAACGAAGTACATTGTGACTAGTTTTTGCAACGAACGTGAATTTATACTAACTACTCTAGTTTTTTAATTTATATAAACACCAAACTGCCTTAGTTAGAATTGAGGGGGAAGAAGAGGTAGCAAAAATAGGGAAGGGAGTTCAGCAGGGATGTACACTTTCACCGTTATTATTTAATCTATATAAAGAAGATGCAATAAACAAAGTAAAAGAAGAGTATAGTGTAGGTGTGAATGTACAGGGAGAAAAAAAATATATGTTGAGATTCGCCGACGATATAGCTATATTGGAAGAAAGCGAAAAGAATTTAGAAAGGGTATTGAATGGTATGCAGGCAGTATTGACTAGGGATTTTAACATGAAAATAAATATAGGTAAAACTAAAGTGATGAGGTGTGACAAAAAGGAATGCAGTAAAAAAATGAGGATCACAATAGGAGATAATAGAATCGAAGAAGTGTCAGATTTTTGTTATTTAGGCAGTAGAATCACAAAAGATAATCGAAGCAAGGTAGATATAAAGTGTAGGATAGCACAGGGTAGGAAGGCATTCGTAGAAAAAGAACAGATTTTAAGATCAAATATTGACTTGGGTATTAGAAAAAGATTACTGAAGGTATATGTTTGGAGTGTAGCACTGTACGGGTGTGAGGCGTGGACTATAGGAAAGGAAGAGAAGCGTAGATTAGAAGCATTCGAAATGTGGTGTTATAGGAGGATGATGAGGATTGGTTGGGAAGATAAAGTAACAAATGAAGCTGTACTAGAGTTAGTAGGGGAGAAGAGAAGTATCTGGAGAGTGTTACAGCGTAGGAGAGACAGATTAGTAGGGCATATTCTTAGGCATGGGGGGATTATGCAATCGATCATAGAAGGTAGAGTGGAGGGAAAGAGAGGGGTAGGTAGGCCTAGATTGGAGTATGTGAGTCAGATAGTTGAAGACGTTGAGATGAATAGCTATAGGGAGATGAAGGGATTAACTCAGGATCGATCGGCATGGCGTGCTGTTTCCAACCAATCTTTAGGATTGCGGACTCTTTAACTAACTCTAGTTTGATTTTTGCTTTAATTTTACATTTTCAAAATAATGCGATTTTTGCGCATACGGAATTTTTACAATTATGACACAGATAGTTTTATAATTATTACGTTGTATTGCATCAACACAACTTAAAATATTTTTATAATCTAGTTTTAAATTGGCTTTGCATATTGCCAGATTATCTATCATACAATTTAACATCAGGAACAAAAAAAGACCGTTTGCGTTTATATTAAACGAAATAACAAAAGGAAAAATAAAATCTTCACTCCAACGGGTCTTTCATGAAGACTTATCTACGACACAGGTTAATAAAAGACCTCGGTTAAAAGGAGCAGATAATAGGAATTATCTTATATCGAACACAACGTATCTACAATATATCCTAAGAACAACTAAAACTTTAGTTTTAAAATGAACGCATACAGGATTTTATAAACTTCTATGCAGACAAAATAGTATTCAAGTTGAAACTGTTTGTGCATCTTCGTTAGTAAATTAAAACTGAAACTTTAAAATCAATGGCAATGTCACGGAAATCAACCAATTTGCATAAACTATCTTAACCGGAAGGCCAGAGGTCAAAAGAGACGGATATTTCATGAGGATATTTCCTACTTCCGTGCTAAATTTAAAATTTTGTATATAGCGACCTTAAAATTGTCAAATACGCGCGCATAATATTGCATAATAATACATTGTTCTTCTAAGAGTAAAAGTACGTTTGCGTCGTTCACGAATAAAATATGTAAGAGCTACCTCATAACGAGGTAAATAAATTAGTAAATCAATTTTGATTGATATTTGATGCTTATCATTTGCAATATGTTTGTGTATGATGCATTAGTGGGTGCATTTCTATTTGTCGATTAATAATTTGCCCATAAATCTCATGTTGACCATGTACATGTCGTAAACGTCGAATTTGCATAAATGGAATTCTTGGTGAAATTAACCTCTCTTGACAATAAATCGAATTTTGGTAGATAACCAAGTAATTCTGGGTAGACAAAACCATTTGACTTCGATAACATTGGAATGGTATTCCGAGTGAGAGCATTTCTGTATGAATTACACGCTATCACATCTTCAATGATAATGGCTGGAAACGCAGTATGTAAAAGTTGCGTGTGCTTAGGATCAACAGGTTTCACATCGTTCTTAAACCATATTCGATCACATATGGAACACACTGTAGTACCTAGCGGATTATTGAAAAATTGTTTATCAAATTCGCGATGAAAGAATGTAAATTTTGTGTATGATGCACTAGTGGGTGCATTTCTATTTGTCGATGGCTCGCTCAGCCGTATCAGATTCATTTCGTTGATCTCTCACACCGCGTGTTGTATCTTCACGTGCCTGAATCAGTGGCATTCAAATTCTCTATACCACTCACTGTGTCCTCACTTAACAACGGTATCGATTCATCCAGTGTATTTGAGGTCGTTGGAAGGTTATGTTGTCCATCGTGTTCCTTTAACGCCCTTTGCCTGACTCGATACTCTCTACTTCTTGGCACAAGGTACTTGTTGGCACTTTTCTTGGCGGTTTATTCGCTTTCTTCCGTTCTGTAAAGGCTCGCACTCTGTCTGTACTTTCGCGGTATACCAGCAATGTAGTGAAATAAAACTATAGTTCTAGTTTGCTTATTTTAGTGCGTAGTTTTCTTTTCTTTTTCAAAATGCACGTTGCGTTTGTTCTCCAAGGACTACATTGAACCATCCATTTTATAACAAGTTCCTTAATTACACCCAGTTATTCGCTGGAATTGTTTGAAACGCGACAACGCTGTTCTATAGTCAGTCTTAAGCGTTCGAAGCATTGCGCGATTGATAAATTCTCATGAGTCACTGCCGTAACAATTGTACGGGGAAATATGATCGGGGCGTCTGCTCCTGCTGCAGACATCGGACTTGTGTGTTATTGCTCCGCTGGTAGCTCTTCTCGCATGTATAGTCTAATTTTTGGCAATGTGACGGATAAATCCGTCTCTTCACATCTACTGCAAGATGGGAGCGAACGATCGAAATGGCTTGGACATTATATGTTCGAATTTTTATATATTCTCCATTTATGTGAGGATAAGATACCCACCACTACTTCATTTTCGCTATGCCATTAGCTTTTTGAGATTAGTGTCCAAAAAATGTTTGATATAAAACTCGTATTTGATCAAATTTTGAAAAATAAAATGTGTACACTCGGTTTCTATTAAAAATATTTTCTATAAGACTTTATTAGATAGAAATGTGCAGAGGTTTTAAATCAAGATTGACGTTAGGCCGAACATTTAATAATCGGAATACCTGAACGTATATAAATAGCGATTCTTTTAATAATTCACATACTATACATCATCGCTTTCCATTCTCATTTACCGCTCACCATAATCATCATCGGTCGTCCCACAGTAGAAGAAGAACTGCGCAGATACCTTTGTTCAATACTCCTCTTATTACGTTCGCATTTACACCGGAATATAATGTTAGAATAAAAGCGTTGGCTGTTGATGTACATTTTTAAATGGCGTTAAATGTCTGCACGAAGAACAAGCGCTACACAGATCACTTTTAGTAGAATATATCTGAAGCTTTCAAAGGCAGTAGTTTGTATAGATTATATTATAGCAATCGTTATGAGTTTAAATGGTAAGGTTGCCTAATTTAAGCAAATATGGATGCTATAATGTCGGATAAAATCTGATAACGTATACCTTCAGGTCTGACCTTAATGCAATAAGGAAGTAAGTGGCCTTCCTCTAAGGGGGACATAGAATCTGTTAGAGGGATCAAATGATGGGGCGGTTTCTACATTCCGTGTACCTTGTCATATAGGCAATCCTGTCACCATCTTGCGTATCATCCCTAGGTAAATTATGTAATAAATTATTTAATACAGTACTTACCCTTGCGAGAGATGCTATGCATAGAATTATAGATGACAACACAATTTGTTTTGTTGTTGTAAATTTGTTGTAACAAATTATTTTAGTATTTTTTTTTTTCAAAACCGTTGCATATATTTTGTATGATTTTGCAATTTTGCAATATTTTGATCGTACTTTATAGAATTCCTAATAAAACAAAGCCACTGAATTTCATTCGAATTATTTTATTGCATTTTTCTTTTCTCTATATTTGGAGCTCTTGTAATCATTTTTTTTTTCAAATATTTCTAGAAGTTAGTAATTTCAAATTTATTCTTAACAACAAAATATTATATATAGAAATCACGGTTAGTAACAGACAGGTATTTTATTTCGTTTTTATCTTGTGCTACTGAAGATGGGGGCATAGCCATCGAAATGCGCTTTTAATACTTTAAGCTACGGTATTTGGGTGATATTCTATACTATTATCTAACACCGTTGATAATTCTGATAATTTTTAAAACACATGTGTTAAATATGTATTATAAACACTTCTGAACTATATAAAAATGACGGCCCTCTTCATTTTAGTATCCAAAATGTTCGTGTAGTTTCTCAAATTAAATGAAATGTGTTTTCCCGAAGAAAGTGTTCCTCCACAGCACGTTTTAGATCGACAATTTTTACCGAAAGTTAAATTACTCCAAATGTAATTTTCCTCACAGGTCATCAAGGCTCAAAACGTCGATACGCCGCTGTCTTAATATATATGCACCTGTACCAGAAGCCATTCTGAATCCTTCCACATCTCACTGCATATAGGTTATCTTGTAATTAATGTTAACTGGACGTATATTTGAATGGGTATTGTCACTGCATCTTGTGTCTGAATGGAGTGCAGTTGTCCGACAGTATATCGGAATAGACAATCTGGTCAATGCTTTGTGATAACTGATAATGGCGGAAGTTCCTTACCGGAACATTGCGGCTTACCAGAGACCGCTTTAGCGTAATACAAGATGCGCAAACGGGGACTCAATTTCCCTATGCCAATACTTCGTAATTATTAATAACGTCCCCCGCCTTGCCTCAAGATATTCAATAAATTGCGGGGACACGAAATACCTAAGGATCCATGAGGATATATGCTGTAGCCGAATACGCATTGATTTAGTGAATGTAAAATGAAATTTCTTCTAGACAAATGAGAACTGTAAAAGTCAAAATCTTGCGGTATTCCTACTGTCTTCATTTAATTATTGATGATATCTGATAAAAGATATAGAATATCACCAAAATACCGCAACTTTAAGCATTAGGTAGCTATATGCGCATTTCGAAGGCTATGCCCCCATCTTCAGTAGTATCTTTTTAGTTACGGCATTTGGGTGTTATTCTATACTATTATTTAACACCGTCGTGATAATTTTTAAAAAGATATTATTCTTTGAAATTAAGTTAGTTTCATTTCTATTTGGCATGTTTAGAATTCTTTTGTAAAATGTTCCGCATTGTAAAATAGAGTAACAACTTTTGATCATGTAACTTTCTACTCATTATACATCAGCTGAAGCTGTAGTGGAAGATTGCGCGGAGTTTGCTTGAATCAAGTTCAAAATTGCCGTATTTCGTTATCATATTTACTATTATTTTCCTATATGCAATTTCTATATCAGCTACTGCAAAATCAATATTAACCACTTTCGCCTCCGCATTACAGCTAAACATTTGTTTTAATTAAATGCGAAAAGTAAATTCCCACAATTAAAATCTTCGAAAGGGTTTGTTTCATACGTATAAATTGGTACAATACCTCTGTTTGTATTATGCAAATAGCATAAAAGCAAAGAAAAAGCATACACGCTGTGAATTTCACTTTAACTTCAGTCAACCTGATTAAATCTTACTTAGAATATAGAAAACAATTTCTAATTCACGAGGGAGTCGCATCAGCGAAAACTACATTGAGTCGTGGAGTTCCCCAGGGTTCAGTTGTGAGCCCGCTGCTATTCTTGTTATATGTTAATGACTTTCCCTCACAAATCGATGATGTAACTATCATACTATATGCAGACGACACTAAAGGTCTCTTTAAAGCGTGATACTGTAAATGACCTAGAAGAAGTTGTGACCCTGGATCCAAAACTGATTGGGAAAATCATATAGATAAATTAGCACGTTCGGTAAACAAAAATATATACGCACTTAGAAATATTGTGTCTCAAGATGTAGCTAAGCTTCATATGCGATTTTGATATGGGATTGCTCGAGCCATCTAAAGGGGTACAAAGAAGAATCGTGGGTCAAGTGTCGTATAGAGCGAACTGTAGTAAACTGTCAAATGTTTAACGGTACCCTGTATGTTTATTTACGACAGTATAATGTATGTTCACAAACACATGGACACTTATGGAATAAATAAGGATGTTCATGTTCATAATACTGCGCATAAATAGTAACATACGAATTAAAAGATACAGAATATTTAGGAATAGGAGTAGCATTGGATACTACGGTCCTGTAATGTTTAATGCACTTCCTTAAACTTGTAGAAACTTAGTTACTAACGTATTCGCGATAAGATTAAAAAAGTACTGAACGAGAAATGCTTTTTACTCCATAGATGAATTTTTATCAAATAAGTGTGATCCAATATGAAGAATTTTAGCTATGTGTGACTTGTGTAATTTACTTTTATATAAACTAAGCTATAGTTTAGCAAGTGCGTTTATTTCAATGAGTACATATCATTAAGAAATTTTTTTATTGCGTTCCCAATAATTAGTGTGCCAGGATTCATTTTTCCTAATCTTCAATACATCTACCATGCAGAATGCTATTCGGCAGAGCAGGAGGCTATGAACAGCGAAAACCGGAGCTGTGGCCCCGCCGGCAGGCGCTCCAGTAACTAATCTAATAACTTTATATATTTAATTCCGGCATCAATCTTCCCGCGCCGTAGCGCCGACGCCGCCGCGAACGTTGCTGTCGTTGTTGCCGCCACCGCAGCCGCTTCCGATTCTGCCACACCATGTTCAATGGTAATTTTCTGTGTGCTAGATGCGTAGAATATCTATATATGTGTGTGTGTGTGTGTGTGTGTGGAAAACTGGCGGTTATAAAGTCACTACCGCACAAACCAGCTCAAGTCTGCAGACACTGCAGACATACTACGTATATACGAAGTGTGGCCCATTCGCATTGCGCGGAGGAATTGTAGAGGAGCCCATTCTGTTTGGATTGTGTAATGGGTGTGTGGTGTAGCGAGCAAGAACTCCCAATTTATACATGTAAGATCTTAGCGGCGGTAAAGTAAGCTGCAAGATGTAGCGTATACGAAGAATACTTGATGCGGGAACCGTGCTCGTTCTTATGCTCGCTCACATTTTAGTTGGGATTTCTACGTGATTACAATCATCTAAATCAGCTTACCAGTTCTTGCTGTATATGTATATAAAATAACACTACGTTATACAACGTTGGACGGACGCATTTTCTAACAAAGCAATCGAGTTGACATTATATACTACTGACCATTGGACATATAAAAGATTTCAAAGCAACTTCAAATTCTTTTTTTATACATCGCATAGTTAATCACTTGGATGGTAATAAAACTCGCAAACTAGATGTACATTTTGAACGTTTAGTAGCCTTCTTCGTTGGCGCAATCCTCGGAATTTGTCTACCGTTGGAACAATTAACGAATCCAATAATCCGATCGAAACAAAAATCTAATATAGTTAGTATTTATTGGTCGTAAAAAGCATTGAAATTGTTTTCGCTCATTTAAAATTTATTAAAAATGTTCAGGTTTATGACAAATGTTTGGTTGGAGTTAAGAGCATATGATTGTGGTAACACTCTTCTCAGTCCATATAATATAAAAAATATTCGTGAGACTCTCGCGTCGTAGAAGTGTAACTTCTTAGCTCCTAGGAAAAGTTGATTTTATGCATTGCTTTTTTTCCATTTGTTAACGATTTGATTTCGATTGATTTTGATTGACACTCTGATCATCAAATGAAAAGCATTATTAACTGTAATGTCGTACAGTCTATAAAGAGGAGTTTGGATTAAATTTTGTGTATGATGCACTAGTGGGTGCATTTCTATTTGTCGATGGCTCGCTCAGCTGTATCAGATTCATTTCGTTGATCTCTCACAGCGCGTGTATCTTCACGTGCCTGAATCAGTGGCATTCAAATTCTCTATACCACTCACTGTGTCCTCACTTAACAACGGTATCGATTCATCCAGTGTATTTGAGGTCGTTGGAAGGTTATGTTGTCCACCGCGTTTCTTTAACACCCTTTGCCTGGCTCGATACTCTCTACTTCTTGGCACAAGGTACTTGTTGGCACTTTTCTTGGCGATTTATTCGCTTTCTTCCGTTCTCTAAAGGCTCGCACTCTGTCTGCACTTGTCTTTTTCTCCATTTCACTTTTCACACAATGGAAATTGTTAGCTAAAAGATTAAGCTGTGTTTGTGTAATATATAATAAAATACGCAAGCGTCTACTGGCTGCCTTATGCTACGTACACGCGGCGCATGCGCATAGCGAGTTTCACTTTTCGTGACGTTCAGGCCAATAGAAGTTTCACTTCAAAAAAAAACTTCATCTATGGGTATTCCTTAGCTCAACGTATTAAAGTAAAGCCAAATGTGTTTTAGTAAAAAATTCACGAAAGTTCACGAGATTCTCGTTGATATTATTTTTTTTAGCCAAATTATTCACTCGATCAAAGTTTTAACAGATAACAAATAGGGTCTTTGATTAATCAGTTACTATATATTTCATGCTTAATGACTCACCCTACGCAATATACAGATTACAGATGTGCTAAGAACTAAGAAGCTATTCAATGAAAATGAGTGAAGTGGAGGAAGTTTTAATAAATTCTCTTCAATATAAATTAAAATACGTCTTATCACTATTTCACTTGTATCTTTAGATTGAGTATATATTTTGTTACATGACCTGAAATTAGAAGAAGTGCATAAATTGCATGCAGTGATTATGAAAATGTATAATGAATTTGAGAATGAATGAATACATATTCGCAAATTGAAGATTCGACAATGTTCCACAGCACGCATAAAAATAATGGTAATACTGTTAATTTAGTTAAAGAGTCCGCAATCCTAAAGATTGGTTGGAAACAGCACGCCATGCCGATCTATCCTGAGCTAATCCCTTCATCTCCCTATAGCTATTCATCTCAACGTCTTCAACTATCTGACTCACATACTCCAATCTAGGCCTACCAACCCCTCTCTTTCCCTCCACTCTACCTTCTATGATCAATTGCATAATCCCCCCATGCCTAAGAATATGCCCTACTAATCTGTCTCTCCTACGCTGTAACACTCTCCAGATACTTCTCTTCTCCCCTACTAACTCTAGTACAGCTTCATTTGTTACTTTATCTTCCCAACCAATCCTCATCATCCTCCTATAACACCACATTTCGAATGCTTGTAATCTACGCTTCTCTTCCTTTCCTATAGTCCACGCCTCACACCCGTACAGTGCTACACTCCAAACATATACCTTCAGTAATCTTTTTCTAATACCCAAGTCAATATTTGATCTTAAAATCTGTTCCTTTTCTACGAATGCCTTCCTACCCTGTGCTATCCTACACTTTATATCTACCTTGCTTCGATTATCTTTTGTGATTCTACTGCCTAAATAACAAAAATCTGACACTTCTTCGATTCTATTATCTCCTATTGTGATCCTCATTTTTCTACTGCATTCCTTTTTGTCACACCTCATCACTTTAGTTTTACCTATATTTATTTTCATGTTAAAATCCCTAGTCAATACTGCCTGCATACCATTCAATACCCTTTCTAAATTCTTTTCGCTTTCTTCCAATATAGCTATATCGTCGGCGAATCTCAACATATATATTTTCTCTCCCTGTACATTCACACCTACACTATACTCTTCTTTTACTTTGTTTATATATATATAGATCTTCTATATATAGATTAAATAATAACGGTGAAAGTGTACATCCCTGCCGAACTCCCTTCCCTATTTTTGCTACCTCTTCTTCCCCCTCAATTCTAACTAAGGCAGTTTGGTGTTTATATAAATTAAAAATTATTCTCCTATCCTTATAATCTATACCCGTTTCTTTTAAAATTCTAAACATTATGTCCCAATCTACATTATCAAATGCCTTTTCTAAATCTACAAAAGCTATGCAAGTTACCTTTCCTACCCTCATTCTTTTTTCTACTACTGTTCTTAGTGCTAAAATCG
Organism: Leptodirus hochenwartii; assembly: GCA_947310635.1. Classification (NCBI taxonomy): domain Eukaryota; kingdom Metazoa; phylum Arthropoda; class Insecta; order Coleoptera; family Leiodidae; genus Leptodirus; species Leptodirus hochenwartii. The sequence continues at coordinate 3,181,324 of OX371182.1, read as the reverse complement.
CCTCCCTCGTCCCTCTGTTTTTCCTAAAACCAAACTAATCTTCTCCTAGCCTTTCCTCTACTTTATTTTCTAATCTCCTATAAATAATCTTTAACAATATCTTCGATGCATGTGATAGTAGACTAATGGTCCTATAGTTCTCACACAAATTAGCTCCTATTTTCTTCGGCATTGTTACTATTCTACTACGCTGAAAATCCTGTGGTACTTCTCCCTTCTCATATATTTTACAAACTAACCTGTATAATCGCTCCTGCATTTTTTCCCCTGCCTGTTTTATTAATTCGGCTGGTATCATATCAATCCCCGCTGCTTTGTTATTCCGTAAATCATTTAATGCTCTATGAAACTCTGACCTAAGTATGCTAGGACCTAATTATTAATAATAATAACTGTTAATAATAATACATAATCTCTAATCTACTTAATGCTTTAAATTACGGTATTTGGGTGATATTCTATACAATACAAATTATGATTTGTTGAAAAATTCGTTGAAACAAATTTTTGCACACAATCTTGTGCTGATATTCTCAACAATTTGCTCTTGTCTCTTGATGATCCAAAATATTAAAAAATACCTTTTTTCACTATAAATTTATAACTGCCTATAAATATATTTTTTTCCCGTGTATATTGCTACTGCTCCGTGTATATATAGCATACATCCAGCAATATTGTCTGAATTGGGGTTTACATTCGATTTAGCCCTATATTATTGATTTTGAAAATAAATGCATGTTCGGACGTGAGTACATCCACATGGCATATACAGCGATCGCGTTTATTAATTGGAACACGAAGCGCACTATTATGTGCCTGAATTGCGAGCAAGCACACTCTTCGGGACACTCCGCAATTTTTACGCTTGGTCCATATATTATACCTCCCATTAGATAGGTGGCAGATTCACCATACTCTATATTCTACTTGCAAATTGCAAATATTGAATGTTGTTCGATGGTCCGTTGCGTGTAATTTATGCTACTGTACAATCAACACATTCGTCAACATATAATATTGCCGCTAATTCTACGTCGCAAATATTATAAAAGAAAATAAATTGCTTTCGCCGATAATAATATCTGAAATCACAATTTTGTTAGGGTTAAGTGGAAGAGCAGCTGTACTAATGTGTTTTTTTTCCGGTGTATTATTATTTGTATTAACTAGAGCTGAACTTGGTTTAAAATTGTTGTTTTAATTCTTGCATTATATATTTTTTTATGTATTATTTTTTAAACTAATAACGAGCATTTATTATTATTATTATTTATTAATTTGACCATTTTCTTATAATTAAATGGAAATCCATTAATTTAACACTTATACAATGTCGCATCTTATGTGCAACAAAGGATTAGGAGCTATGATCCTTGTCTTACGCAACTACATATTCGTAATATTTTATACTATTTATTCTTACTGTCATAAATCCTAGTCGCACTGACAACGTATTAGTTGATTTGATAGCGATTAGAATATTGGAGCGTTAGGAAATTTGACAATAGAACAAATAGCGAATAGGCTGAATTAGCGTTAGGTAACGTGATTGTATCGTATCTCGTACGGTCCTGGATAGATATTGATGCCGTTTGTTTGAAACGCAGTATGTTTGAAACCTGCTCACGTCAATACATTTAATATCGTCACGTGGGCATGTGTATCCACGCCACAGGCCAATTAATTGGGGAAAAATTTATAGCGGCAATGAAAATCTGAACTGTTCGTGCGCGAATTAAATTCGACGTCAATTTATGTGGTGTTACTTAAAGTATTCTATTATATTATACCTATTTATAAATATTATAGTATACTCATTATCAGCTAATAAATTAATTAATACATATTGATCCATTTTCTTATAAAATTCATTCGTGACAGTAACTTTGAAAATTTTGTATTTTTGGAAAAGTGATTTTTTTTGTTATTATCGAAGTGATACTTTTTTTTGCATATTATTTTCATATTCTTTTTTAGTGTTTTTTTTGCATCTAAAGTCTTTTAAAATTTCTTTTGTACTTTAGTATCCTAACATTTTTTTAAATATAACTTTAATATACCATTTCTTTACATTTAAATCTCAAAGTTTCTTTTATATGGGATTATAAGAATATATATTTACTTGATTATATAAACATAGAGAGATTGTATATTTGCATATCTCATAATAATATTAATTTTTAATTATTTTGAGAATATGTGCCACACTAAAATTTTGTGAATAAATGCCACAATAAAGCCAATTTTGCGAATAAATTGCGTACCTATAAGTTGAAATTTTAAGTAAAGTAATTTTCTAGATTTGTCGAAAAAAAAACATTTCATTTCCATAACGATAACTTCTAAAGGTAGGCAACTGCAAAATTTTGGAACTAATTTTTTATTATGGAAATACTTTTTATCTCTCCCCTCAATATTTTTAATATTATTTTTATGTGCTAATATTTTTTTTATGCAATTGAAATTGCCCATATTTACAAAATGTTTATTTCTTGTATTTGCGGATATTGCCTGGCATTTATACGCTTTTGTACAACATATTTTTTATTTGATCCGCCCTCGGTTAATTTTAAACATTTAGTCGATACTTGATAAAATGTTGCACGTAGTCATTAGCCTATGGATCAATATTTTCAATAATTACCTTCAGTGGTAAAATATTTGTAGGTGAACAAAAATATATATTTTTGTTGGTTCTTCAATAGGCTTCTCAGAATTACGTTAATCTGATGCTTAAAGGCATTTGCAGAAAAGCTGTGATATATTTCCCACCCTTCCCATATGTTCCTAATATCCTCTATAACTACACTCTGCAATTAAGATATTATCCTGGGTAGTTTCCACAAAATAAAATAAAATAAAATTTTTTTTTTTGTACATTCGTATTAGATGAGATGTACAATCCGCGCGCTCTAATTTTTAATACATTACTGTAAAAAAAAAAACATGCGTGAGACTCTCGCGCGGTAGAAGTGAATCTTCTTAAAGAAAAGTTGATTTTATGCATTGCTTTTTTCCATTTGTTATCGATTTGATTTTGATTGATTTTGATTGACACTCTGATTATCAAAGAAATCATTATTAACATGTAATGTCGTACAGTCTATAAAGAGGAGTTTGGATTAAATATTGTCTATGATGCACTAGTGGGTGCATTTCTATTTGTAGATGGCTCGCTCAGCTGTATCAGATTCATTTCGTTGATCTCTCACACCGCGTGTATCTTCAGGTCAATTTGCCCTACCGCGCCTATAGAAATTTCACTTCAAAAAATTGCACATTGATCAGCAACAGTCTATATGTATGACCTAATTGAACCTAGTCAATCGTCTTATTCTACCGAACATCGCCAAGACATTTTAACTAACAAATAATACTTTTATTACACAATCAATCTTCACGGAATTAAAGAAGTTTTATTCAGATATTGACATTCTATAATAATCACGAATAATTCCTTTATGCCTAAATGCGCATGCAGTATGCACCCTTTTTTACATCTTCGGGTCAATATAGTAGATTCCAGGATCAATTTTAGTGCAGCAGTTAAATTCTATATTAAGAACGGCGTCGCCTGTGGAGGTCGCCGTCGCCAGACGCCGCACATCACCATCACAGATTCAATTTGGTTTTTAATTAACTCTTTGCGAGGGGCTAACCCTTTCTCGATCATAATTTTTTTTCTCGTCCGGATATACCAAAATTTATTCAATAAGTTTCCACGTTGCGAACCAAATCTGCCGCTAAGATTAGAAAACTTTAAAAAGTTGGCATAACAATTAATTTATTTAAAATAAATAAATGGATCACGGAAGAAATAGTTGAAATGATAGAAGCAAGAAGGAAAATTAAAATAGGAAACACAGAAGCAGGACAGAAAAAATATAAGGAGCTAAGGAACTTAATTAATAGGAAATGCAAGCTAGCGAAAGAAGAGTGGATAAAAGGAAACTGTGAGGATATTGAGGAGGATATGAGAAGAGGTAAAGTAGATTTGGGCTACAGGAAAATTAAGTCACATTTTTCTAAAGTAAAACCAAAGGGTAACATAATATGTGATAACGGAAAAGACACAAAAGATAATCGAAGCAAGGTAGATATAAAGTGTAGGATAGCACAGGGTAGGAAGGCATTCGTAGAAAAAGAACAGATTTTAAGATCAAATATTGACTTGGGTATTAGAAAAAGATTACTGAAGGTATATGTTTGGAGTGTAGCACTGTACGGGTGTGAGGCGTGGACTATAGGAAAGGAAGAGAAGCGTAGATTAGAAGCACTTGAAATGTGGTGTTATAAGAGGATGATGAGGATTGGTTGGGAAGATAAAGTAACAAATGAAGCTGTACTAGAGTTAGTAGAGGAGAAGAGAAGTATCTGGAGAGTGTTACAGCGTAGGAGAGATAGATTAGTAGGGCATATTCTTAGGCATGGGGGCATTATGCAATTGATCATAGAAGGTAGAGTGGAGGGAAAGAGAGGGGTAGGTAGGCCTAGATTGGAGTATGTGAGTCAGATAGTTGAAGACGTTGAGATGAATAGCTATAGGGAGATGAAGGGATTAGCTCAGGATAGATCGGCATGGCGTGCTGTTTCCAACCAATCTTTAGGATTGCGGACTCTTTAACTAACTAAAGAAATTTAAGTAATGTTGTAATATATTTTTCATATGCCAATGGTATTAGTAATCCGCCGCTGTTCAAACATAATCGCGTAATTTTGTAAACGGAAAGTACGGTCAGGGTACTTAACTTTCACATGGTTTGATATTTCTACTTCTTGTGTATGCATTCTTAGCTTACTGTGAATCGTGCGGTAACACTTTTCATACACGGAATGAATTACGAGTATGTTCCTCCGCAACGTCCAGTTATAATCTCGAGTGTTGTATGTGAAGAAAAACGTTTCACCGATATATATTAACAATGTGTAACATTATACAAATAGCCTACGAGAATAATATACAAAAACGATACAATAACAATCAAAAGTGACAACTATTCTGGTTAGTTTAGGTTTTACAAAATCTAAAACCCAATTGCTTGTAAATTGGAAACTGTTAATTGTAATGACTTTCCACGGAATATCGAGTAGTGATAATTATGCCAAATAATGAATTGAAACGAAATGAAAATAAGAGAAAGCATTTACTCGCAACATTCGTTTTAATAATTTAAAATCACATTTATATAGGTGCGCATTATTTTAAGCGATATTTCGAGCTCTACGTTCGTTCTTTGTAGAAAATTTTGTGCTGGCAAATATGCATGCATGATCTCATAATATATGGTTAAATATATTTGTCAATTAGAGATCGATAATTATAACAAAATAATGAAAGAAACTTTGGTATTTTAAGCCAATCTTTTTCATAAAAACTTAGTGCTTTTATTATGATGATATTGATGACAAAGAATCGTCAATTTTTTTTACTATACTTCAGTCTCATTGTAAATTTATTTTACTTTATTAATTGTCCGAAATTCGAGAGGACCAAGAGCCCAGCTACAGATACCGTCACTTTCCATCCGACTTCTTTCCTTTCCATACAGTTTCCAATCAGATATTCCATAGAGGATGTTTACATGTTTACTCTAGGGCTGTAAGACGAGTGCGCATACCCTCGCAGCCGCGAACGTTCGCCAGTTTAGAAAAATTTACCAATAGCAGCTTTTCCACAATCGCTGAAGTACACAAACACGCTGTACTTGCTGAACAATCTACAATATATTATTCCATCAAGAACAACATTTCGTGTTTTATTATGATTTCAAAATGTAAGGGGGGAAGGGTGGCGCAACATGTGCGGCATTTGTCAGTACTGTTCGATGGCAAATCTGCGATCATTTATCACGCTACATTATGCCGAATTGACGGAGGGATTTTAGTGGCACCGACAACGGATGGGGTAGCGGTGCCGAGACGATCCAGTGAACGGTACTCTTCATACTCCGATCCCCGCAGCCGAATGCGTTGATCGCACCGATAAAAACGCATTAATATTCATACGCGCACATTTGCAGACACAATGCATTATGTAACCTCAATGCGAAATAATGATCGGTGATTCTTCGCCTGGAGGAGCGGAGGATAATGGCGGTATTGCTTCGTGCACATACACATACCGTATTCCTATGCCGCATTACGATATATCTATTCCAGGGGTGGCCAACTTGTTTGTTCTTGAATTTAAAGAGTGATCGCGATCTACTTGTATAATTATTAATATTTCACACAATGACATAATTATGTGCCTTAAAAATCGATATCTAGTAGCGATGTGTAGTTCACTCGCGAACCGTTCACTCTGAACGGTTCAATCAAATGACTGTGACGATGTTTTGCAACGACGTATAGGTCACTATGACCTAGTTCGTGAACGATGAACTATATATGATGTACTTGTACTAGGTCCTGAACCCGTCGTGTACTAAACGATGCAGTATAGTATACATTACATATACAGTACTAACATTTATTTAGTGATAAAGTGTGTTTAGTGAACGGAACGAAATAGGAAACTCGATGCGATATTGCAACAGCAGCATTGCCGAGCTGAGTCACAATTTATATGTTGGTATCAGATTTCATTTGGAATAATATAATTAATATATTCGCAAGATTAGATATGTTCTTAAATATGTTATGCCGTAGCAAATTTTTGCAATAATGCAAAAATAAACATCTAAATCGTATAGTTCTTCTATTTCATATTCGTAAACCATGCAGTATAGTATACATTACATATACAGTACCAATAGCAGTACTAACATTTATGTGATAAAGTGTGTTGGTGAACGGGACGAAATGGTCGTGAACTAGTTCATTTTAAAAAGATGTTAGTAGTTCACGACCTATAGTTCGTGAACGGTACATTGAAATGAACTACGAACTAGGTCCTCAAAGTGACCTACAGTTTGCCATCGCTAATATCTAGTGAAAGGTAGATACGAAACGATATCACGATAATAATATCTATTGAACAAATAAAAAAAAATACAAATGCATAATAAGATTTATTAATGCGAGGTTTGTGGTTTGTGATATCTCCTATCATAGTGAGTCGATAAAGAATCGTTAAGTAAAGAACGATGCTAACATGTCTTTGTTCACTTCAAATATGAAAATGGCGATTTACACACACAAATACGTTTATCCAAAACAAGAATATTCACTACATTTGTAAAATACTTCTCAGAACTAACATATTTCCAAAAGTCTTCTTCAAGATCCCTAGTTTTTAAAATTAAATCAGATTGTCGAGTTATACTTTCATTCTCTAATTTCGTTTTTTCTCCAAGTCGAAAATATCAGAAATTTTTGCAAGCAATATATTTCACATTATAAAATTGAACAATATCTTCAATTTTTTTTTAAATCACCAAATCTTGCATCAAAATCCCCAATGACTTTTTCATTTCTACAACGTATTTCTCAAAGTTATAATTAAAATTGGCGTGTTTTTGTAAATGGTCATTCGTATTTGGAAGATGATCAAAATTTTTTTATTGGAGATCGTCAATCAACATTACGCACTGACTTTTATTAATGCAACTAATCACGTGCCTTCTTTTTTCTTTGTAACTTTAAATTCAAATCGCTCAACTTGAATGTAAAATCTACCACAAACTGAACCAACTTATCTTCGCCATTATTTCGTGTATTTTACATTCGAAATAATCGGTTTTTGTGACCAACTATTCGCGATCGACTTGTTGGCCAACCCTGATCTATTCTATTGATATTAATGATCCAAGCAAAATTGTAGTTATAACGGTACCTGAGTATTACCTCTACGCTTTTTTGTTTATTAGTTTAGAAATAATTTGAAATATTACAGAGACTGTTATATATATACCAATAATAATCATACACAAAATTTGGTATATTAATGGCACGCGAAATGTATATTTTGATTTTTGATTTTGTAATGTAATCCATGTTTCTCAAAAACTTCAAAAGATCTTTTATTTGCAATCTCAAGATATTTTTTACTATTTTGTAAAATGTATTTTTTATTTTGTCGATAGATCATCCATGCCTTATCCATTTATGAGCGTTGAGTAACAATTTAGTTAGTTAATTAATCATTATTTTATTTGACCTGTCTGGTTTCGTTTCTCATTTCCTCACGCGTCTTCAATCTTCATTTGAAATTTCCACATCAAAAAATTATTGATTACCTTTAATTTTCCTTTCCTATTTTTAATTTACCACCGTCATTTCCCTATGAAGACATCCCATTACTATCGTGAATAAAATAAAATAACGTAAGCACGTGCGTACCCCTTTCTGTGGTACGTGTTTAATGCTTCTCTTCTCATCTGTTGACTGCATTATTTCTCTCTATCACCACCCAATCTTCATCATCCTCTTATAGCACCATGTATAATTATTATATTTGCTTTTATTGAATGGATATAGTAGTTTGTTCTCGCAAAAATGTAGAAACTAGGGGTCATCTATTGGTGGAGAATTTTTAGAAACTAAATATTTTACTTGGCAAGAATTTATTATGGCAGTTTAACTCAAATTTTCGACATGCTTTCAATTGAACAGTAATGTGAAATCGCGAGAATATGAAATTTTGTTATTTCACTTTTGTTTTTGAATGTTAAAATACGAACAATTTTTGGTCACTGACTATATAATAATGACTGTATCTATTATTATTTCTTGCATTGGATTCCTCTAAGGGCGCGTTCATATATCCGCTACTGATTTATTAACTACTTGTTGCCAGATGTTTAATCACCTAGACTTCTCTTATAGTCAAGCAAAGCTACGTTGCCGTTATCTCTATCTCTGCCATTGTTCTAAACTGCCGCACTTAGACCCTATCCACAGCGTTCTGTTCCATAAACCCTTGCGCTCACCCGATCCTCTTTATCCGCTCAGGTTCCCCGAAAAGGACTTTAGCGAGTTTCGTACATATAGTCCGTTTGGTTACCGTGAATGTACATGGACAGTTTTCATTCCAGGTATCGATGATATTGAAAATATCATGTTTATTTTCATCCCTACATGTGCTTATATCAATGTGTTAAGCGAACAATTTTACAAAAAGGACGTAACATACGTTAAAGTTAGTTAATAACAAATTCGGACAATATTCGTTGTGTAAGTTACGCACTTTACTTTGAAAAATCGCAAGACTTTATTTGTCGCAATTTTTTGAAGTGGAACTTCTATAGGCGCAAATTGGCCTGAATGTCACGAAAAGTAAAACACACTGTAGTACCTAGCGGATTATTGAAAAATTGTTTATCAAATTCGCGATTAGCAGGTTGAAAGAATGTAAATTTTGTGTATGATGCACTAGTGGGTGCATTTCTATTTGTCGATGGCTCGCTCAGCTGTATCAGATTCATTTCGTTGATCTCTCACACCGCGTGTATCTTCACGTGCCTGAATCAGTGCCATTCAAATTCTCTATACCACTCACTGTGTCCTCACTTAACAACGGTATCGATTCATCCAGTGTATTTGAGGTCGTTGGAAGGTTATGTTGTCCACCGTATTTCTTTAACGCCTTTTGCCTGGCTCGATACTCTCTACTTCTTTCCAAAGTACTTGTTGGCCCTTTTCTTGGCGGTTAATTCGCTTTCTTCCACTCTCTAAAGGCTCGCACTCTGTCTGTACTTGTCTTTTTCTTCATTTCACTTTTCACACAATAGAAATTGTGTGAAAAAATATATGAAAAAAATAAAAAATCGTTACCATGTCAATCTTCATAACATGTATCTTGACCTCCCTTTTAAAAATGTCCTAGCTTCAAGCGTTCTTAATTTCTTTGGGAAGTCCGTTGAAATATTTTCTAGCCATGAAGGTGATGTTACACCTCCACCTCTTTTATCCTGTCTACAATTATGTATGTTAATAACCAATTTTTCGGTATTATGTAGCCAAGTTTCTGTTAGTACCAACTGTTGTTTTTTTTTGCAAGATTTCTACATTATCCAATTTATTTCTTAGGCTTATATTTATATAGGTAATTTTACGTTGGCTTTGTTCCATGAAATTTGGTTTGTTAAACTTTGTATTTGTACTAGCCATCATTCGTCTGTTGATATTATTTTCTAAAAAGAATTAAATAAAATATATCACAGACGAAATTAGAATGTTATAAAAGACTTTAGCTCGTATGTAGCATTTATGATAGCACACAAAATATATCTTTTTAAAAATATCTTTCAACGTCGTTAAAAATTCACCAAGCTCCATTTGCTTAAGTAAAAGTATAGTTTAACCTAAACACTTGCCAAAAGATTTTATAGTTGCCTGCATATTGCGTATTTATACATTTTGCCAAATTCATCATTCATCATTCGACAGATGTACCTTCCCGCACAAAAGATACTCACGCACACATTGGGCCGTCCCGTTCTCTTCTCTCTCATCAAATTTGCACTGGCACTCGACGAAAACTAGTTTTTCATCCCCGTCCCGGCATCCGAAAGCGGTGCCCGTTTGCCGACGTCGTCACCTCATCGCAAATGACATTCACGTAGCGCGTACAGTTTACTCACTCAGCAAGTTTCTGCGCCAGATGTCGCCCTCATCACCCGGCAACCGTGTGCAATAGGGTCGTAGGGGGCGAGTGGGCCCACTCCAGAGTTTAGCTCCCGGGCCTTTCGTCCGTATACGGATTGCGTGCAGACAATTCCACGCGATATAGCGCGCTAATCCGCTGAACGATCTATTTGAATGTTCCGATATAACGCTGCTGGCTGTTTCTTTCACATATAGTAGGATTAGACGGGATCAAAAGTCAGGGATAGTATGTTTCCCCATGTTCCATACTTGACACGGCTCCTCGAAGGATACTTGTACATATGATCGAACTGGAGGGATGCTTGAATATTAAGTTATGCGTGTTAAGAACGATTTGCGCTCGGTCTATATGTTTGGTATCAAATTTTGATATTGAACTTTGTAATCTGATCGACTGTTTACATGAAATCACTTTTTGCAAGCATCTATACGTTCGAATAGGTTTTTAAGAACAATAGGCTGCTCCATCTCTTCGAGGAGTAGATAGATTTTTGTTGAGGTTCCCTAATTTAATGTCGCAGATGAATATATAATATACATATAAGACAATTTACAGTAAAATGTACAAATTTTAGTAGCGATGGCAAACTGTAAGTCACTTTGAGGACCTAGTTCGTAGTTCGTAGTTCATTTCAATGTACCGTTCACGAACTGTTGGTCCTGAACTAGTAACATCTTTTTAAAATGAACTAATTCTCGACCTATTTGAAATACATGCGCATACTGAAAATAATCTCTTTTTAATTAATAAATTGAAATATTATAATACTTATTTTGAATTAAGAATGAGAAACAAAAAAGAATAATGTTTATAATTTATACAAAACATATATAAGGAAATATAATTTCGTTCCGTTCACCAACACACTTTATCATTAAATAAATGTTAGTACTGCTATAGGTACTGTATATGTAATGTATACTATACTGCATCGTTTACGAGTCGTTGTGATTCATAGTAGACGACGGGTTCACGACCTAGTACAAGTACATCAATACGTACATGCAGTTAATAGTTCACAAACTAGGTCCTAGTGACCTATAGGTCGTTGCAAAACATCTGTCACAGTCATTTGATTGAACCGTTCAGAGTGTGAACGGTCGCGAGTGAACTACACATCGTTAGTTTATAGAAGTACTAGTACAGTACTGTATCTATGCAAGAGGAGGAGACGCAAGCAATGATGACTGATCTTCCTTACCGTCTTCAATATCTATAGGCAAAAAGCCTCGTATATTCGAAGGCGATGCCAACGCAGAATTTTATATGAAAAAAGAACATCATGAATATTTAAGTCCCGTCATCCGCAAGATCTCACTTCAGCAATCAGCCCGCGGAGTATCTTCCCACTTCTACTGCAGATTCTTCCATATACTGTGTCCTCCTGTCGTAATTTCACGAAATTATTGTTGAATTTGTAACGTTTGAGCTCCCATATAACATTGTTTTTTGTTTATTTAACGTTTTAATAGCGATTTTAAGATATAGTTGTCAAAATCGGATAAAAATGGTGATTAAAAAGACGAAAATTATTTTTAAATACGTATCAGTTGGTAGGAATTTGATGAGATGAAATCTTTTGGTCTTTGTATTTGTAGAATGAGAACATTTGTACATTTTCTAGTTTAAAGAAGTAACTGCGACAGAGCAAACTTATTAATTTATGTAATGGGACTAGCCAGGATCTAAGGAACTTTTTCTAAGTTTCCTAATTGCGCATCTATCGTGTACATGCTTTCAGTAACATTCTTTTATTAGTCGATTCACATCAATGCTAGGAATTGGATGGAAATAGCTCACAATATCAATCTGCCTTGAACTAGTCCTCTATCCATCCTAACATCTTGCATTATCTAACTTATATATACCTTCTTGCCCCTTCCTTTCCTTCTACTCTACCTGCCATAGAGTTTAACTGCACGATCTTTTCCTCTAACGCTTCACTTTTCATTCTATCTGATCTATTCACTGAATCCTCATATCCTCTTTTTATAACACCACATTTCAAAAAGCTTCCATCCTACGTGTATTTTAGTTCTTCGTATTTTATTCCACACCGTGCCGAATAATTTTTTAATGCTAGAATACCTTCATTAATATAGTATGCAGACGGTCTTTGTTGTCTTTCCTATCATTAACAAATATACAATATTATCGTTTACTTTGTGTAAAAGGCAGTCTCAAGTTCTTACTCCCCACTGTATGTGTTACTAACGAGCCGTGCAGAGTACGGACGACGAAGACAGCAACCAGCGACAAGGATCTTGCGATCTCTTAACATAGCCGATACTCCGTCTCCGTGGTGAATAGTGCACGGGTGCGGATATAAAATATATATGATACAGGCATCCGCGTCCTTCTGTAAAAGTTGTTAACTTGAAAGTGGAGACCGAGTGCCAGTATTCTAATTGTACAGGATGCAGTGATTCGTACTGAATTTGCAACTCAATGCAGTGATTCTCAATTTTGAACACAATTGCATTGGTACTTGGTACCGAGGATGGTAAATTCCTATAAACATGGGGTCAGGTAGAAGAAACCGAAAATCTGTATGGTCTAATTCCTACAAACGCCTGTTGTCCTCATCGCCTTCCTCTTGCACGAAGCACTTATTTCTTGCACATGCAACTTTGTTTGCTCGTGGTGATCATGTACTTTCACCAACTGGGTCATCTGGGTCATTGTTAATTGGGTAATTGTCACGATCGTTAAATATATGGGAACCTATATCTATGTCTTCTTCTTCAATGTTTGATTTCAATTGGAACTGTTATAGGAATTTACATGTACCTTTGTAGGAATTTGAACATCATTAACTCTACTACCTGAAAATTATAGGAATTTGTATACATCCCTTGGTACCATTGCAACGTTTATAAATATATAAAGAGATTATCGGATTTTGTTGGGTCATCCATGTATAAGATAAGTTGTAATTCATGTTGGCTTCACTCTTCATGGTGTACATGTTCCTTTTAATATTGGTTTTTTCTTTCAATGAAAGATTGATTTATATAGTGTTATATATATATTTTTATATAATTTTATTTTGTATATATGCCATGCTTGTTAATCTATAATTTACTATTGCTATCTAAGACATAATTGTTAATTGTAGCTCTTGAAGCTCTATAACGAAACTAGTAGAGTAGATCATAAAAACTATATTAAAAATTTCATTGAATGTTAATTTATAATAGTAAATATTTGGACTTGGCTTTGCTTAGAAATCAGACCTGTCTTTGACAAGAAATTAAACCATGGCATTGGGGGTGTGCGAAATAATTTTAAATTCAAAAGAAGTCGACGGCCGAATCGTTTAAGCAACGCCGCAGTATGTTGTAAAACTGTAGGATCATCTCCAAGAAAAATTTTTAAGATTCATCAGATACAACTTCCTCATTTAAACATAACTTTTCTAAGCTAACTATCATATTTCCAACACTCTGTATATGTGCGTATATTGTATTGTATATTGGCATATCTTTGTGTGGGGCGGGCCACGGGTATCCAGGGTCCTTCTGGCAGTACAAATCCCCTGTAGGAGCGTGTCGCTGTCCTTGTTACCCAACGTCGCCTTCAACGGTCGGCTAGCATTTGCATGCCAAATGTCCTCCATCTCGTGCCCGTCCTCTCGTTATATATACATACATTGTGTGTTTGTGCGCAGACCTCTTGGCCTACCCCTTTACGCTACCCGTTACTATAATATTCTGTCTACGAATTCGGAAAATTGAACTAAACAAATTGCTCAAAGAATAATAGAACTTTTCCAAAATTTTTGATTCTATTTTTATGAATTAGGAAAACGAATATTTGAAACGATGTGTTTATGTCATATTGTATGGATGTGAGCCGTGGACTATATAGAAAGAAAGAGAAGTGTATAATTGAAGCATTCGAAATTTTGTGCTGTAAGAGGATTAATTAGGTAGTGACAAATGACATGAGTTAATAGGGGAGAATAGAAGTATTTTGAGGATATTTATTACAGTATGGGAGAGGTAGACTAGTAGGTTATATTCTTAGACATGGAGGCATTATGCAATTAATTAGAGAAGGTAATGTTAAGGGGAAACGAAGAAGTATGTTGTTTCCAACCAATCCATCGGATTAATGGCTATCCAACAACAATAATCCAAAAAAAATATGCGTGAGACTCTCGCGCGGTAGAAGTGAAACTTCTTAGCTGCTAGGAAAAGTTGATTTTATGCATTGCTTTTTTTCAATTTGTTAACTATTTGATTTTGATTTTGATTGATTTTGTTTGACACTCTGGTCATCAAAGAAAGCATTATTAACTGTAATGTCGTGCAGTCTATAAAGAGGAGTTTCGATTAAATTTTGTGTATGATGCACTAGTGGGTGCATTTCTATTTGTCGATGGCTCGCTCAGCTTTATCAGATTCATTTCGTTGATCTCTCACACCACGTGTATCTTCAGGCCAATTTGCCCTATCGCGCCTATAGAAGTTTCACTTAAAACATCTAGACTCATATAATTCGATTAGAAATAATCGTCCTCTATTCTAACCTGATATTAAATCTATTTTCGAAGTGATGTATGTTCCAACACGTTATAAGTAAATACCTGATTTATGTATCCTATTTCAAATGCAGGGAGTGTACAAAATAATAATTAAGACTGGAATTTGGTTACAAGTTAAAATAAGTCTCAATATAAGTTAAAAAAAGAAATTATGTAGTGGCTTTCGTTTCGGTTTTTTTCTATTTATGTACTAAATGAAGTATATAAAATTGATTAGTTAAAGAGTCCGCAATCCTAAAGATTGGTTGGAAACAGCACGCCATGCCGATCTATCCTGAGCTAATCCCTTCATCTCCCTATAGCTATTCATCTCAACGTCTTCAACTATCTGACTCACATACTCCAATCTAGGCCTACCTACCCCTCTCTTTCCCTCCACTCTACCTTCTATGATCAATTGCATAATCCCCCCATGCCTAAGAATATGCCCTACTAATCTGTCTCTCCTACGCTGTAACACTCTCCAGATACTTCTCTTCTCCCCTACTAACTCTAGTACAGCTTCATTTGTTACTTTATCTTCCCAACCAATCCTCATCATCCTCCTATAACACCATATTTCAAGTGCTTCTAATCTACGCTTCTCTTCCTTTCCTATAGTCCACGCCTCACACCCGTACAGTGCTACACTCCAAACATATACCTTCAGTAATCTTTTTCTAATACCCAAGTCAATATTTGATCTTAAAATCTGTTCTTTTTCTACGAATGCCTTCCTACCCTGTGCTATCCTACACTTTATATCTACCTTGCTTCGATTATCTTTTGTGATTCTACTGCCTAAATAACAAAAATCGGACACTTCTTCGATTCTATTATCTCCTATTGTGATCCTCATTTTTCTACTGCATTCCTTTTTGTCACACCTCATCACTTTAGTTTTACCTATATTTATTTTCATGTTAAAATCCCTAGTCAATACTGCCTGCATACCATTCAATACCCTTTCTAAATTCTTTTCGCTTTCTTCCAATATAGCTATATCGTCGGCGAATCTCAGCATATATATTTTCTCTCCCTGTACATTCACACCTACACTATACTCTTCTTTTACTTTGTTTATTGCATCTTCTATATATAGATTAAATAATAACGGTGAGAGTGTACATCCCTGCCGAACTCCCTTCCCTATTTTTGCTACCTCTTCTTCCCCCTCAATTCTAACTAAGGCAGTTTGGTGTTTATATAAATTAAAAATTATTCTCCTATCCTTATAATATATACCCGTTTCTTTTAAAAAATTGATTACCATATATTTACTTGAACTTAATAGGAGTATTAAATATCAGCAGATTTACTTATTAGAATCGATATAAAATAAATTATAATACTACAATTATCTGTCGGGGTTAAAGAAATTTAGTTTTTACATTTTTCGAAATTAATCGACAGTTTTTCGGTTCGCTGGTAGTTCGCAAGTTGTGAAAAACATTAAATAACCAAGCTCAAACGACACAGCTTTCATATTTATAGATTCATTGTTTATATTTCATTGTTTAAAGTCATATTGACTTATTTATTTATATTAATAGTATATCAATCACGATTCGTGACAGGACTTAGTTTTTATCTTGTGCTACTGAAGATGGGGGCATAGCCTTCGAAATGCGCATCTAGCTACTTAATGCTTTAAGTTACGGTATTCGGGAGATATTCTACACTTTAATAAAAATAAAGTTGACTTTATAAATCGTTGCATACATGCATTGTGCTTTAAAAGCTGCTACTCTATTACAATTTACGTTACATGCCATGTCGTTACAATGTCGTAAAAAAATTTTATATAGCCAAGCTTCATGTCCTATATGCCCTTTATATATGATCCGTTGAAAATCAGATTGGTCTAAGTCAAAGAATGATGTTAGTGTGATTTGTTTTTCTAAATGACCACAAGAAAGGTTATATCAAACATGAGATAATATACCACTACCCCCCTAAACCAAGTATATTAATACCAAGAGGATTTTTAGTAGAATCTAAATATATTTTAGACTCTAAAATATAATTTCAGCCAATGCGAAATTATAAAAATCAAATTGAAATACTATAATGGGGGGCACGTTACAAAAGCCACGTTTGCATATGAACTTTTTAAATATTTTATATGTCCATTTCGGAGACAAATATGACAATACCTCTAGATTTTCAAAAATTGCCTATTTATATTGCCAAAATATATTGATATATTGCCAAAAAGAATGTTTCTACAATATAATAATCGCGGAGGATTCTGCATAAAAACGTAAAAGACGCGAACCTATGACTTAGACCATTTTGGATTTAACGATTCATATATGTGTGTGTACATATATCTCGTATATACCTCGTAAAAATTCGACTCACTTCATAATGAAGTTAGCCGCATGGATTTTTAATTTTCTTCAGAGTGAAAGCATATAAAAGTGCATTAGCAGCTTTAACACCACTCCCACATTAATCTACTCGATGCATACTTTAAATAAAGTATAGTTTGTGGGATTATATCCGTATTTAGTCAGCGTAGACTTTGTGTTTCATTTGGCATCTTGTCTAGACTGTTTGTTAAATGCTCTTCAGTCAGTCTCCATCCGATGTTGATAACGCTTTGAATATCTGCTAAAAATTGATTATTGATTGTCATAATATGTAAGGTTTTTTTTTTTTTATATCTGCATATTTCTGCATGTCAAATCAAATATCAAATCAGAAGTTAATTTCTTGCTGAAGAAATATTGTAAATACTATGTTAGTTAGTTAAAGAGTCCGCAATCCTAAAGATTGGTTGGAAACAGCACGCCATGCCGATCTATCCTGAGCTAATCCCTTCATCTCCCTATAGCTATTCATCTCAACGTCTTCAACTATCTGACTCACATACTTCAATCTAGGCCTACCTACCCCTCTCTTTCCCTCCACTCTACCTTCTATGATCAATTTGCATAATCCCCCCATGCCTAAGGATATGCCCTACTAATCTGTCTCTCCTACGCTGTAACACTCTCCAAATACTTCTCTTCTCCCCTACTAACTCTAGTACAGCTTCATTTGTTACTTTATCTTCCCAACCAATCCTCATCATCCTCCTATAACACCACATTTCGAATGCTTGTAATCTACGCTTCTCTTCCTTTCCTATAGTCCACGCCTCACACCCGTACAGTGCTACACTCCAAACATATACCTTCAGTAATCTTTTTCTAATACCCAAGTCAATATTTGATCTTAAAATCTGTTCCTTTTCTACGAATGCCTTCCTACCCTGTGCTATCCTACACTTTATATCTACCTTGCTTCGATTATCTTTTGTGATTCTACTGCCTAAATAACAAAAATCTGACACTTCTTCGATTCTATTATCTCCTATTGTGATCCTCATTTTTCTACTGCATTCCTTTTTGTCACACCTCATCACTTTAGTTTTACCTATATTTATTTTCATGTTAAAATCCCTAGTCAATACTGCCTGCATACCATTCAATACCCTTTCTAAATTCTTTTCGCTTTCTTCCAATATAGCTATATCGTCGGCGAATCTCAGCATATATATTTTCTCTCCCTGTACATTCACACCTACACTATACTCTTCTTTTACTTTGTTTATTGCATCTTCTATATATAGATTAAATAATAACGGTGAAAGTGTACATCCCTGCCGAACTCCCTTCCCTATTTTTGCCACCTCTTCTTCCCCCTCAATTCTAACTAAGGCATATAAAAGTGCATTAGCAGCTTTAACACCACTCCCACATTAATAAATACTATGTATGAAAATTGTATTTTTATTGAATGTTTATTATATAAATAGTCTGATCAAAATTGCGACACAGTTTTGGTTAAAAAATACACATTTTTAATCAATCAATCGTTTATTTTCAAAATTATTTGCAGGTGTACAATACAACAAAATTGTTCACTACAGCTGATTCACAAAAAGAAAACAGGTCCAAAGTTTAACATATTTACTTAAAATAGTGATGCGTTAATTTTACATATATTCGTGGTGGAAACGAGGTAGTTTGATAATATTTATACTAATCAACTGAATAATTTTATAGTTTTGTATAGTACAATTAACAGTGTAATAATATTCTATTTGGAATATTAAAAAAACCCATTCATTTAAAATTGATTGCTTCGTTACTTGACTTCACAATTTTCGACGCTTTTATATGATTATATCCTTTCGTTCGATTGTATGAAATCTTATGTGGCTTAGTTTATTTCAAGTTATTGATTTCGAGATAAATTTCCCCTCGGACGTGACTATCTATTTAACAACGGACGCCATCATTTATCAAGATTATATTGGCCCTGTTCTCCAATTGCACTTTGATGAAGTACATTTATATCTACGGAGCTATTTCCTTCCTCGGGCGATTTTCAATCACTTTGGAATCCAAGACCCAGACCGAGGACAAGGGGACCATTTGACAACCGCCAGATAGGTACCAATGCTCGATGTTCCTCCGTTGCGTCATTTAGAGAAAATGTTGAATCGATTCTTCGTTTAATTTTCAAATATTAATATCTAATTCAATTCCAATGGGATAAATATGACTACAATTATTTTCGTAATTGTTTTAAAAAGTTATATAACAGGTGAGATCGTTTTTCGTTAGGATGTATCAAATACATGTAGTGTATTCAAACAGTTTTCCCTTCGTATAAGGCGAAGGAATATAGTTTACCAGTTCGAGGAGATGTGTTAACTATAAAAGTGTCTAGGGTATGTGATAATTGGACTGCAACGGAAATGTCCACCCCTCAAGATAACGGCTATTATTTCGCCGACAATGTTGGCTTCCGATAGTTCAACACCCTCCATCTACATCAATATGGTTCTTAAAAGTGTTATAATATTTTGGGAATATTACTACACTTCTTCGAAAAAGTAATTTTTGATTTTCTTTATAATATACCATATGTACTAATTGTCAAAATTGTTTAATCGAAAAGGATTTTTTCATTTAATGATACTGTCTAATCTGGCTATTCTATATCAATTTATATACATATATACTCCCTGTATATATATAACACTACTCTCTCTTCTCTCTGAACTTCTCTAAGCCGTTAAAGAAGCGCGACATCCAATAGATCGGTTGCCTGCACTCTATGATACACTCATCTCATTGTATATGTACTGTATATATGTATTTAGCTTGTACTGGCAATGAATAGCCGCTGGGAATCTGTGCCATATATTAGACAATGAGGCAAGGATCGAACCGAAGAAATAGAAGATATACGACATATGGTCGCTCTCACCGATTGCTTGCAATAGAGTGAGATGAATGTATATTCATTTAACCTGTACTGGGTGGCGCTGAACACGCAGCGGCACCAAATTAGCGTTATATCTATACCATGCGAATGATAGATACAGACAGATACAGCATCAGACGCTGCTGTGACTTGCAACGAATGCAACACCATGTTGTGTTGATTGTTATCGCGGCGCAAGCTTCATGTTTTAGGAAAAATAATGCCGAGATAAAATATCGCAATACAATTATATATCTATGGTGATGCGCCGCTCAATGTTCAGGAGGGGCGCGCGGCCCTACGGCCTGCATAAGGAACCGCCACTGTGTTAATAATATCATTGTATTTTGGAAGAAGCGTGTACATATACAATTCAATTCAATTTCAATTTTATAGTTCTTTATTTGTTCTAATTTATTTATTTTATGATACAGTGTTATATTGATGAAGAAGTTTCGGGGTTAAATGTCCTGTTCAACCTCGTCGTGGTTATATTTGGTATTAATTTACAATTGGTTTGGTGATGTGATGTTGTTCGTATTCGAATAATATTTACATTTATGTTATATTTACAGTATAATGATATTTGCATTGGGATATGGTCCTTTGTCATTTGTGTATGAAATATGTAAGATATTTGTTAGTTGGCGTTCGTATTTGGTTAGTTTACCGTATGGTGCGTTATCTAGTAGTTCCTTCGGATAGTTCTGCTTCGTTCAATG
Organism: Leptodirus hochenwartii; assembly: GCA_947310635.1. NCBI lineage: Eukaryota > Metazoa > Arthropoda > Insecta > Coleoptera > Leiodidae > Leptodirus > Leptodirus hochenwartii. The sequence continues at coordinate 3,160,254 of OX371182.1, read as the reverse complement.
AGTTGTCCAGATACATATAAGTAATTTTTTTCCAACTGGCGAACGTCCGCGACTGCAAGGGTATGCGCACTCGTCTTACAGCCGTGGAGTCTAAATCGTTCACATGTAAACATCCTCTATGGCATATCTTATTGGTTGTTGCTGTCTGTGCAGCCGTGTACATATGTGCGCTTATGGTGCAATTTGTCGTTCGTGTACTCTGCACGAAGAGATAAAAAGCGTGGTGGGTCTCGCACCGACATCGAGCAAACGGTGAGCGGACACACCGCAGACATTATCCACGGTTGGCGGCATACAACGTACAAGCCGCCGCTGTATGCGGTGGTCGTTCATGCACGGTCAAATGAATGCGCGTCTGGTCCTACCTAATATTTGAAAAGGGACACGTCGTCGGGCTTTCGTGTGTAGAATCCTCTACGGTGCGCGCTCTACGCTGAACCTTCTCTGCCGCCTATCTCTATGTCTGTGGCGGCCGTAGCGACTGGGGAAATTAAGAAATTATTTGTGCGCGTACCGGCGCAAATTATGGATGAGTGACGCTTTGAAATGAGGGGAGTCTAACGGAATTACGCTTTACCAGATTATTGGATATGAAGAGGTCTATTAAAATGCACGACAAAATAATCGGTATTATTATGAAAACAACAGCGACTTATATTGACGACTGTAAAAACGCTGTGAGTGGTATTTTTCAACCATAAGTACTGCACCTTTCCAGTCGTGTAAAAATACGCATCTTGTAAAAATATCAGTCACGTATACTCAATTTTTATACAACTCTTCTTGTTATCAAATTATGAAGCTAACAAATGTCAACGAAACATCGAACATATTGATCATTCTCTTCTAGAATCAAACTATTGCGATTGGTACTTTCGCTTCTGTTGCAATACATGTGCTGAATTTATATTTACAATTACTTGATATATGTACAATCAAAAAATCTTAAGAGGTCAACAGTGGATTTATTTTCATATAGCGCAATTACAACTTCTTTGGTAGAATACCAAACTTAATACATATATTAACCAATCGTATTTCACATTTCGCATTTCATTTATATTATTCGTAATTTTATTTTACGTAAGCGCAGCACAACGTTTCCATATACACGATGTGGGAATGTATCCCAAAGAAAACGTTAACTTATCTTCAGCACATGGTGCGTAGGCAGCTTCAGATTACTCTAATACAAGTATATCGTAGGAAAATAGAAAATGATATTATTGTAATATGGTGTATGAATTGTAATATGAATGAATCGATGTTTAGGGCAGTACGAAATGGGAATTTTAGTATCAATTGATGTTAATACTACGTATATATTTATAAATGGTATACTACAAGCGCAGACATAGATCGGCCTTCTATCGGTTGGCCGGTCTCGACACGGATATCCCATCATGCTCGCCTACGCGCGTTTCTCTCTTGTGTGGCTGCCGACGTTCCCCATACCAAACGCAAACAATGGCACACGGACAAGAAGCGCAGCATCGCACCACACCGCATCCTGCCTCGAAGCGTTGAACGTAACACAACGTGCGGCCTCTACTCTTCTCTTCACCAAACCTAACACTCATGCGGACTATCTGCGTTCTGTTGGCCCTGGCCGGTGTGGGGCGCACGCAGTGGCGGTTTGTGCCATTTCAATCTGGGAAGGCGCATTTCTTAAAAAATAACAGAATAGTGAGAAATCTTACCTAAACCGGATGCAAAATGATTAAATTCAATCATTTCTTCATGCACTCTTCTATCTTTCATTGATAAAAACTTTTTCGTTAAAATTGTAAATATCTCGCACCATATTTTTATTAATACACATCATCGCCAACGCGTTTAAACGATCATTACCCATAGCATTTCGCAAAAAAAATTTGATTCTTTTAAGTGTTGGAAAACAACGCTCTGAATCAGCAGTCGTCACCGGGGTTGTTAAAATAATTTTAAATATTTTTATAGTTTCCGGGAAAGTTTCACTCAGATTATTTTGTAGCAATAACGAAAGAAAATTTGTGGCTCCAATTATTTGATAAAAATCTGGACGCGAGTAAATCACTTCCAATTCTGTTTTTATTCAAAAATGGATATGCATGACACACGGTTTCCAAAAGGTCCACTGGAAATTGTTTAGAAAATATCGTCATCGATTTCGTGTTAAATAACTCAGCGGCTTGTAGATGGCCACGATATGAGAATCTGTCCTTCATCTGTGTTATAATTTTTTTTGTAAATGTCTCTTATAAAACGTCGCGTAAATGTTCGGCTTTGAGTACTCCTTGTACAAGTTTGTGATCAATTTAAATCAGGCAATGGCCTACATAATTCTTTTTAATTTTTACTTTGTCCACAAGAAAAAGTTTACAAAACTTCTATTTTCAATAAACGCTATTCATTTTTATTAAATTATTTCTATTAAATATATTCTTGGAGAAACACGTGGCAAAATCATACACAGAACAAATGATACTGTCTAATCTGGCTATTTAATATGAATTTATATACATATATATATATACTCACCATATGTATATATATATATATATATATATATATATATATATATATATATATATATATATATATATATATATATATATATATATACTACTCTCTGTTCTCTCTGAACTTCTCTAAGCCGTTAAAGAAGCGCGACGTCCAATAGATCGGTCGCCTGCACTCTATGATACACTCATCTCATTGTATATGTACTGTATATATGTATTTAACTTGTACTGGCAATGGATAGCCGCTGGGAATCGGTGCCATATATTAGACAATGAAGCAAGGATCGAACCGAAGAAATAGAAAATTATTGTTATATCTATATCATGCGAACGATAGATACAGACAGATACAGCATCAGTCGCTGGTGTGACTTGCAACGGATACCACAACGAACGTTGTGTTGATTGTTATCGCGGCGCAAGCTTCATCTTTTACGAAAAATAATGCCGAGATAAAATATCGCAATACAATTATATATCTACGGTGATGCGCTCAATGTTCAAGAGGGGCGCGCGGCCCTACGGCCTGCATAAGGAACCGCCACTGATATTAAATTCCGTTGCCGTCGTTGTCGCTGCCGCCTATAAATACATCCGCTGGAAACTTTGCGTGAGGGCGCACACCCAAAACCCGTGATATTATATTAGTGTAGCCCTATAATTAGCTGGAATATATGAACGTGTATGAATACAAAAGATTCTTACTGCTCGAACGATTTCCCATTGTGCGTTAGTAAATATTATTAAACTTATTGTTTTTGGTTTTTATCTGCCGTGTTTATATTTTGCAAAAATGACATTATTTATTTTATATTATTGCAAATAAAAAAATTGGCGAGAATTTAATACGCGGTTAATTAAAACGATATGACGTATTATAAATATTATAAATACACTTACAAAATACAGAATTATATAAAAACGAAATTAATGGTATATCGATATGGTACTTTCATTTATATATTCTACTCGATTTTGCATCAAAATACAATTTCAGAATAATTTTACCGTTTCAAATAATGCATATAATGAAGGATTGTATGAATGTAAAGGAAGAGGTGGATATATTTCAAGAAAGTGTGCACAGGAATATTTAGGACCTTTCCGATAGAACACCGTTGTTTACCTCACATGAAAAGTTACAAAAATTGATGATAGTTTTTTTTTTTTTTTCATAAATAAGAAATATAAAATTTAAGACTTAATTAAAAACTTAAGTAAGAGTTACAATAAATACGGAAAGTTACAAACAGGCCTAGCCTGGTATAAAGTAAACAATCCTGAAAACATAATATATATACATGATATTTATATATTCACAATAAATAAGAATACTCTATTAAGTCAAGTAAGTACTAATTTCAGGTAAGGAAGGTCGCTAAAACTGGAACTGGAGTATATATACATTTTTTACATGCTGTATTAGTCGCTTTTTAAATAGTTCGATGTTTACTGCATTTACCACTGACTCTGGTAACTTATTGTAGTCTTTCACGGCCTCAAAACTAATATTTCTATGGCCCTTGTTGCTGGTCACGGTGTCCAAATGCAACTTGTAATGCAAATTCCTCGTATTTTTATCATGTATGTCGTTGTTGTAAGTGAGGCAGAGATTGTGTTTTATTAGGTTGTGCGTAATTTTGTAGATTAGTTTACAATTTTCTATGTAGCTGATTTGCATGATGGTGTGGATGTCCAAAATGCGATAAAGGTCCTCTGTATGTGTTCTAGGAGGCAACTTAAATAGCACTTTCACTGCTTTGTTTTGGATGACGCTGATGCGTTATAGTACGGTTTTTGAGCACTGCGATGTTTCCATCCAATTCGCTAGCCGTTTTTGCTGCATGTAGTAGCACCATATCGTACGTACAGTAGGTATAGGATGGGGCCAAGTACCGAGCCTTGTGGTACTCCCATGGTTATGTTCCGAGTGTCGCTTATAGTTATATTTATGTGTGTCTGTGAAAGTCGGTTTTGTAGATAAGATTTGATTAAATTAGAGGCCGTTCCTTGATTCCTAGATTTTTTTATCTTGTCTATTAGAATTGCGTGGTCCGCAGTGTCAAAAGCTTTTTTTAAGTGAATGAAAGTGGATATTACATAATCTCCTTTATCCAACCTGCGGTTTATATAGTCTATGACTTGTATTGTGGCAATCTACGTGTTACTATTGCTTTGAAAGCCGTGTTGTTTTTTGTTTGAAAATGATAATGGAATTGTGCCACTTTTTAATAACGCCTTTAGGGTAAAGTTTTGAAATGACCAGGTGAATATTACAGTACGATGTGGAGATAATACTGATGGTGATGCACTTGCACGTTGGATCCCAAAGTGGCATGAGTCTCATTTCAGACCCAAACACGATTCATATATACATATAAGAAAGTACCATTCGCTTTGGAATGTGGCATACGTGGCCCAGTCAAATTGTTAGATCACACTCACTCATCTCTGTGCGTAAATCTAGCGAACAAGGTCGCACAGAAAGGACATATCAATTAATTTTTTCTCATCATTCGAGGAAATCAGCATCGACTACGTCACACGTTCTTCGCATGGATACATCCATCGCTAAACGTTATGTGGCTATGAGGCAGAATTACTTGGTACTTATACAACCAGTCGTTATATTGACAGTAATCACGTGCTACTGATTCGATAGTAATGGGATGCGGGGGATTCGGATCGGCGATGACGTCATCGGAGATTCGCCGGTCGTGTAACAGTCGGTGCAGTTGGTGTTTGCAATGGCAATTTATTTCGATGGATCTATATACTATCCGAATCTATCTATATATTATACGGAAATCTAGTCGAGTATATATTACGCGGACAGGAAGTGAAGCGACCGAGTGCAAGTGAAGCGCAACGCAAAGCAGTCCCTAGGGATGGGGAAAAAAATCAATCGACCGATCCCAGTATTATCGATTATATTATCCATTGATTATGCGTGTTATCACATTTCTCACAGAAAATACTATGTGCGACCGTGCTTTTAAAATATAATGTTAACCATAAGAAGAGATTCAATAAATACAAACGCTCTAAATACATTAGGAACGAGCCTCGGCCCAAAAACAGGTTTAATCAGATAAATACAATATAAAGCAAAATTGGAATAATATATGTTAGTAAAAGAATTGGATATGACTTTACCGCATATATCTTTTTTAAAGAGTTTATTCCTGAATTGACCTCTTTAAATATACAATTCATTATGAGATTGAAGCAGATTTCAATTTTGTACAAATAAGGGCCCGATTATTTTCTACACTTCCTTCTATTGTATATCTGAAAGCGGTACAGAATTTTTATAAAGGTAGCTTTGTGTACATGCAAAACTGTTTTGCATCAGCGATAACGGTCGCCTCGAAAGTTAACTTTTTCTTCGTTTCTGGTTATGGACAGAATTCAGCCTTTACGATTGATGCAACTTGATTGGAAAGTGGATAATCTTATAATCAGTGGCGGCTTGTGCCAGGGGGGGGGGGGGCATTTTGACAAAACTCTATTTTCAATAAAGAACTAACACTATTCATTTTTATTAAATATATTCTTGGAGAAACACGTGGCAAAATCGTACATACGTAACTACAGAACAAATGCTACTGTCTTATCTGTATCATATCTGTATCTATTTCAATTGTTATATATATATATATATACTCTATGATATACTCATTTCATTGCATATAACTTGTACTGGCCTCGAATAGCCGCTGGAATGTGTGAAACATATTAGACGATGGAACGATTAAACATTAGCGAGGAGCGAACCGAAGAAACAGATGATATACTGCATACGGTCCCTCTCACTCTAGCGCTTCCAACAGATAGGATGAGATTTGACTCGTACTTGCTTGCTGCCATATCGTGTTGAGTGTTAGGTATGTTCGCGGCGCAAGCTTTATCTTTTATAAAAAAGAATGCCGAGATAAAACATCGCAATACAATTATATATCTACGGTGATGCGCTGCTCAATGTTCAGGAGGGGCGCGCGGCCCTGCGGCCTGCATAAGGAACCACAACTGCTTTTAATATGTATATTCCACCGTGCCTTTACAATCGATATTTAGAAACAACAAAACAAACAATTTTATGGGATATTCGATGAATCGCTATCATCTCTAGTTGCCTCTATGTATGAATGCATGTATATAGTAAAGTAAACCATCGCCGCAAATACCCTTCCACCCATTAGAATATTCATGCCGGGATATTTGCCTTCCGACAGCCACTTCCATCCTTCCTAAACTACACCGAAAAACCAGCGGAAGGATCGTTTCGCGCACACACACACACCGTATACACATGTGCCTTTACACGGTACGTGCACACCACAGTTTTGTTTTAATATTTGAATGTTCCTGTTCGGTGCAGGTACGTGCCACCTAAATAACGAATCAACCGTGTACAGTGCAGTCACTGGGTATAATCGTTCTGGTCGAAATATACGGCGGTTCAATAAATCGCAGTTTATCTTGTGCGAATATCTATTAAGCGGACCCATATTGCAAGTGTTACAACGGACTAATGCATTGTGTAATCTAGATATTTTTATCGCGCAATTATGAGAGGAATAAATGATAAACTATGCAATATATAGCGGATCATTTGTAGTTATAAATATCGTTGGCCATTGCGATGAAATGTGGAATTGTTAGAACACGAGTTGTACACACAAAAAACTCTTCACTTCGTTTGATGTATTAGTTAGTAGGTAATGTTGGGGACATCTGTGCTGTGTCCTCAATGTAATTTCTTATGGACTTCCGGTGTGGATGTCAGCAAGTGAATGTTTACTGGAAATAAGAAATATAAGGATTTCTCACTTTAAATGAATACTAATCTCAAGTTGAGATATTACATTTTTTCCGTTTAAGATGGTAGAATAATCAATCTTACCCATTGGTTTTATCAAAGTAATATAACAAAATGATGTTCTAGTTCTTGATGCAAAGAAACGACGTGGTTGTTTTAAATGAATATCATATTCCTTTTGATCTAAATCTGATCATCTGAAATATTATAAGAAAAGTTCAATGAAGCTGTTATTACAAGTAAACCACTTTTTAAATTTATATATACATAAGGTAACTTGCATAGCTTTTGTAGATTTAGAAAAGGCATTTGATAATGTAGATTGGGACATAATGTTTAGAATTTTAAAAGAAACGGGTATAGATTATAAGGATAGGAGAATAATTTTTAATTTATATAAACACCAAACTGCCTTAGTTAGAATTGAGGGGGAAGAAGAGGTAGCAAAAATAGGGAAGGGAGTTCGGCAGGGATGTACACTTTCACCGTTATTATTTAATCTATATATAGAAGATGCAATAAACAAAGTAAAAGAAGAGTATAGTGTAGGTGTGAATGTACAGGGAGAGAAAATATATATGTTGAGATTCGCCGACGATATAGCTATATTGGAAGAAAGCGAAAAGAATTTAGAAAGGGTATTGAATGGTATGCAGGCAGTATTGACTAGGGATTTTAACATGAAAATAAATATAGGTAAAACCAAAGTGATGAGGTGTGACAAAAAGGAATGCAGTAGAAAAATGAGGATCACAATAGGAGATAATAGAATCGAAGAAGTGTCAGATTTTTGTTATTTAGGCAGTAGAATCACAAAAGATAATCGAAGCAAGGTAGATATAAAGTGTAGGATAGCACAGGGTAGGAAGGCATTCGTAGAAAAGGAACAGATTTTAAGATCAAATATTGACTTGGGTATTAGAAAAAGATTACTGAAGGTATATGTTTGGAGTGTCGCACTGTACGGGTGTGAGGCGTGGACTATAGGAAAGGAAGAGAAGCGTAGATTACAAGCATTCGAAATATGGTGTTATAGGAGGATGATGAGGATTGGTTGGGAAGATAAAGTAACAAATGAAGCTGTACTAGAGTTAGTAGGGGAGAAGAGAAGTATTTGGAGAGTGTTACAGCGTAGGAGAGACAGATTAGTAGGGCATATTCTTAGGCATGGGGGGATTATGCAATTGATCATAGAAGGTAGAGTGGAGGGAAAGAGAGGGGTAGGTAGGCCTAGATTGGAGTATGTGAGTCAGATAGTTGAAGACGTTGAGATGAATAGCTATAGGGAGATGAAGGGATTAGCTCAGGATAGATCGGCATGGCGTGCTGTTTCCAACCAATCTTTAGGATTGCGGACTCTTTAACTAATTGTATATAAACTTAAACAACTATATTTTTAAAGTAAAAATGAAAAAACAAATGTGAATACAAAACATTTTTTTTTTACCAAAATATTGTGTCCTGTTGTTACCCAATATTTGAATAAGCATAATAACATACCATATGTTCATTCTTCCACAAAAACACTTAAATAAAATTCTGCACGACTTTAGATTTACACATAGAATGTGTAGATCGATGTAGAAGCGCATAATATTTTTCATATCGTTTGTTATCGTCATATTTCTCCAAGTGAAAAAACAGGAGTCGTTTTGATCATTTACTTGTATCAATTTAAAATATTATCTTTCATAGAAGTAATCACTATCTCAACTAAAGTAATTCGCTCATTACTCAATACAAACAAAACTTCCTTGATGCAAGGGTATTTATTGACTTTCTTGCATTGACCTATTTGCTTTGCTTAAATCAGTCTTTTAGTTTTGAGATAAGTACGTGGTATTAAACTGAAGTAAACAATTTCATCAAATCTAATCGTAATGTTTCATTGAGGCAAACATTGAAGTAAAAATATTGAGTCTATCTAAATCTAAATACGCTCATTTCTACCTTTTTCATATTCAAAATGAATCGGTGAACAATTTTTCTTGAATTGAGTAACAATTTTTTTGTGTGTACGAAACCGCTGAACAATGGAAGAGATGACGGACGTACGCGAAGCGTGCTATAATTGTATTTCCGCTTGGACAACAATATGCACCCTCAGTTTCGGACTGCGCCCCATTCCACCCATTGCGGCCCGCAGCTGGGCCCCGAAACATAAGAGTGCGCTCGCAAACGAACAACCGCATTTATATTGCGTTTGTTGCCGCGATGAGTACGCCGATTTGTCTGTATTATAAATGGCTCATAGATATTTCTTTGTCTCTGCAGTTTACCTCAACATATGAACCGCGACTTTGTCGAGTTCTGCTGTTACAATAATTATCTACCGAATATACGTAATTAAAGCAAAACATATTTTTTTGTGCAAAAATATCATGACAACCGAAACTAGCAATCGATTGGTTAAAATGAATGTCGTTATCTTACATATTATTGAACATATGTATTCCAATCTGGACCTACACCAACTTTTATTACTAGATGTTAAATTCCCTTTATTATATGGCAATAATAACATTGTGATGCAATTCGACATCTTTCTTCCTGTATCTGATACATACAATTATAAATTTCTATTGAAAATCACATCATAGAAGAATTATCAAAACCGATGGATAAAGCTACCACGATTCACTGGACGGCAATCTCATCGAACTAACATTCCTGCAAAATCAGCTGAAGAGTATTTTAGAAGAGCTACGTTTAACCCATACTTGGATTCCTTAATTACATCACTTCAAGCTAGATTTTCGTAGAAGAATTATGAAAACCAATGGATAAAGCTACCATGATTCACTGGACAGCAATCTCATCGAACTAACATTCCTGCAAAATCAGCTGAAGAGTATTTTAGCAGAGCTACGTCTAACCCATACTTGGATTCCTTAATTACATTACTTCCAACCAGATTTTCGTAGAAGAATTATCAAAACCAATGGATAAAGCTACCACGATTCACTGGACGGCAATCTCATCGAACTAACATTCCTGCAAAATCAGCTGAAGAGTATTTTAGAAGAGCTGCGTTTAACCCATACTTGGATTCCTTAATTACATCACTTCAAGCTAGATTTTCGTAGAAGAATTTTGAAAAGCGATGGATAAAGCTACCACGATTCACTGGACGGCAATCTCATAGAACTAACATTCCTGCAAAATCAGCTGAAGAGTATTTTAGAACAGCTACGTTTAACCCATACTTGGATTCCTTAATTACATTACTTCCAACCAGATTTTCGTAGAAGAATGATCAAAACTGATGGATAAAGCTACCACGATTCACTGAACGGCAATCTCATCGAACTAACATTCCTGCAAAATCAGCTGAAGAGTATTTTAGAAGAGCTACGTTTAACCCATACTTGGATTCCTTAATTACATCACTTCAAGCTATATTTTCGTAGAAGAAATTTGAAAAGCGATGGATAAAGCTACCACGATTCACTGGACGGCAATCTCATCGAACTAACATTCCTGCAAAATCAGCTGAAGAGTATTTTAGAATAGCTACGTTTAACCCATACTTGGATTCCTTAATTACATTACTTCCAACCAGATTTTCGTAGAAGAATGATCAAAACTGATGGATAAAGCTACCACGATTCACTGAACGGCAATCTCATCGAACTAACATTCCTGCAAAATCAGCTGAAGAGTATTTTAGAACAGCTACGTTTAACCCATACTTGGATTCCTTAATTACATCACTTCAAGCTAGATTTTCGTAGAAGAATTTTGAAAAGCGATGGATAAAGCTACCACGATTCACTGGACGGCAATCTCATCGAACTAACATTCCTGCAAAATCAGCTGAAGAGTATTTTAGAACAGCTACGTTTAACCCATACTTGGATTCCTTAATTACATTACTTCCAACCAGATTTTCGTAGAAGAATGATCAAAACTGATGGATAAGGCTACCATGATTCACTAGACAGCAATCTCATCGAACTAACATTCCTGCAAAATCAGCTGAAGAGTATTTTAGAAGAGCTACGTTTGACCCATACTTGGATTCCTTAATTACATCACTTTAAGCTAGATTTTCGTAGAAGAATTATGAAAACCGATGGATAAAGCTACCACGATTCACTGGACGGCAATCTCATCGAACTAACATTCCTGCAAAATCAGCTGAAGAGTATTTTAGAAGAGCTACGTTTAACCCATACTTGGATTCCTTAATTACATCACTTCAAGCTAGATTTTCGTAGAAGAATTATGAAAACCGATGGATAAAGCTACCACGATTCACTGGACGGCAATCTCATCGAACTAACATTCCTGCAAAATCAGCTGAAGAGTATTTTAGAACAGCTACGTTTAACCCATACTTGGATTCCTTACTTACATCACTTCAAACTAGATTTTCGAAAGATACTAGTGTTGCATTTTCGTTGAGTTTAGTGCATCCAATAAAAGTTCGAAAAAACAATGATCTGCTGAAATCAGATGATATTAAAATAGAACAAAGAAATATGGAATAGACAAAAGCAAGTGGCAAAAGACTTAGACTTCGTAGAGCTGTTTAACCAAGAGTGTGAGTTTTTTCCCGCTATAAAAAGAGCTATAATAATCTTCTTAGCTTTGCCACCAACAACTTGTACTATTGAGCGATCCTTCAGCACATTAAGACGGATAAAAACATGGCTTAGGTCTACAATGAGTGAAGGCAGATTGTTGGGTCTTTGTATGGTCAGTGTGCATAGAAAGTTGGACAAACATGACATAATTGTTGCTGTTATTGATGTTCATTTCATAAAATAAAATTTGAAAAATAATAGTGATAATAAAACAATCACATTTAAAAGGTAAATAACACGGAAATATTTAAAAAAAATTACGAATATAAAATATCAATATGCAAATATATGAAATTTCTGCTCAAATTTAGCTTGACCTTCTTGCCTAGTCTGATTGATATCCATTCTTCAGATATTATCGAAAGTTTTCAGCACGTTTTGTGGGATCGCAGTTACAATTACAAACTAGATGCTTCTTTCTTTTAAATAAGGATTTTTGTTATATACGAAACTGTAGTTTTTATATAAGACTATGCCATGTCGTGGCCAAATGCGAGTGCCTGATCATTAGCGACGGCAGATGATGATGATGATGATGATGATGATGATGGTGATGATGATGAAGAGTCGCAAGCGGAACGCTCGAACTAGATTTTATAAATGAAAGGGATGGCATACGAATAGAAGTGGTGTGAGGAATAAGAAAGAACACGCGGAGTTGACTGACTATAATCTAGAAAGAACGTTAGATTATTATTATTTAATGGGTGTAGCTTTAACTGCTTACCAATTCTTCATTGTAAATAAATCTTACTTCTCTTTCGATATTATAATATCAATCAGCGTAGATGTAGAGTCTAATAAATACCATCTTCACTATCGATGAATAGTAAAATGGTCTATTAGTGAAATCATTTAAAAATTTTAATTTAGATTTTCTGTTTTTAAAAATATATTTTATGCTTCATTCGCCAGTTTCCCGTTAGTATAAGAAATAAAGTAAAACCAGTTTTCTTGACATTTTAATCTGCATCATAGTTCCTAATCTACCAGCTTCTTCCTCGCTTCATCTCATGTCGGTTCCGCTTACAATCCCTCGAATACATTATTCTTGTTCTATTCTATCCTGTGTAAAATCTAAAATTCCCGTCCGCGTACATATCAGTGGCATCGGTATTAATGATGTGCTCTCACCTCGAGCGAAACTCTCGAGCGTACCGAACATGAAGTCGCCAGCGACGACTGTAACATCTGAAGAACGCACTGTGGAAGAATTGCATTTCCCGTACGGAGCCACGCTATTCTATCCAATGTTGTCTCCATCTATTGCGTGTCGTGTCGTACGGGTGTTCCGAAGACTCAGACTGATTAAGCACTCGGTACTCAACCAGGCGCATCTCTTCGGGGAATTTGATTTCCTATATGGAACAAGCACCGCTTAAGTTGCGGCGCTATTCTCAATCATCTACATCAACACATATTTCGTTACTTATAAATATACGATTTGCTTAGTACATAAATTTACAATGTAATAAAATGTTTCCTTTCGTGTCTATTAGTCTCTTGAAAATACTCAGAATTATTGCTCAGAATAAAAAAACAAAGGCGAAACGTTAGGCCCTTGTTTTCAATCTGAACGAATTCTTCAATGGAATCTAGAGATTTGTGTTTTGCCAGCACTCATACAAATGATGTTAAGCCACAATTTTCTATGTTTTAGATTGAACATCTCTATAAATGGCGTTTTAATTGCACACTTAGTCAGCAGTTTGTACTATCCACGGGACATTGTATAAAGATACGATGATCTTCAGTAAGAACTGTTAGAAGAGTATTAACCTTATCATCGCGTAAACATATATATTTATTGAGTTTTTAAAATCTGCATATACATACAAAAAAGTGTATGCTAAGATAATTATGTCACATATGACAATAAGGCAGGCATCATTTGTTTAGAATCAACTAGTTTTGTTCGGTTTTATTTTTGTTTTCGGAAGATCGGTCTAAAGCGATGCAATTTTTTTCTTGGTATGCTATTATTCAATTTTTGAATAATTTTCTCACATCGTTTAATACGATTAGTTTAAAATATATATTTTTAATTTTAATAAAATGTTAATACATTTCGCCATACGAAATTCGAATATTAATTTTAGAATTAGTGTCATTACGGAGGTCTAAGCATGAGAACTTTGTTGGCATCTGCCAGATCGAGACTCATTCTTCGCTCAGTTAATTATCACGTAATTTTCTATCTTAATTTATTTCCACGGTCGATTCGCACCAGGCTCGGTTCAACCCAACCCATTCTTGTCACGCCACTCATCTACTCTACTGCTGTGCACCAAATAGAAAAGCGAGGCGAGAACACGAGAGTGTGCCCCCAACAGTGTACATCTTACATACAGAGACGGACCACTCTGCACACAAGTAAACGCGCGCGTCGCCACGTCTCTGAGGAGTTCCACTCTGGGCGACGAAACTCCCGTGGCTTTTCCAGCAGTATGATGCTTGTTTATACCGTATATATACACTCTCGTCGCTTCTAATTATGGGCCGCTCTCGGTGGTAAGGCGAACGCTCTTTCCTCCGACTTCTGCACCGCTCGTTCGTGCCTTTGGCCGCCCCACACCACATGGCACATACAACGCAAGAGTTCTCTTATATATGGTATAGTAGCTGGAATTTTCGAGATGCCATTCGTAAATACGCGTAATATTATACCAGTCTTCTCTTCCTCAACTGGAATGATGCATACACACCGATTATGTGAACGAATGACGTATATTTTTGATACATCATTTTCTCTTTGCGTATATTTGTGAGAATTCTTTGCCAACACTTTTTTTTGTTGCTATGTATACGTAATTATCCTTTCGATGGGATATAACCTCCATTTCATATACTATTTTGAATTTATAAATTTATAAAAATTAAAAACTACCTAATTCAAACTACGAAATTAGATTGTTAATCAAAAATCTTAGGAATTGGTGTATGTCAATTTGTGTATGTCAACTTCTTCATTTCCCTATTTCTTCTAACGTTTTTCATCATTAGCTGACCGATTAAATCGAAATCCAAATATTTCTCAGTTTCTTAAGTAACTCTAAAATATCATAATTTGTCATTTTGTCAATCCACCAGATATTCCACGTCCCCAAGTTATTAAAATCTTCTACGCAACGAATTATCCATGTCTATTGTCATGGCCATATATCTGTTTGTATGTTAGATCTTAAAATTTGTCAAATGTACGTTATCATCAAACATTATTATCATTTCTATAAAGAAACTGACAAATCTAAAATTCACCTTTTCTGTTTTCTAATTTAGCCATTACTTCCTGCATACTATTGAAAACCAGTTCTAAATTTTGCCTAATATTTAAGACCAATATACAATTTGAACAAATCACCCTTTGTGATTTTACGAATGAGCATTTTGACTTTTGAACCGTTCGGCAATTTGTATATTTATTTGCATCCTGTGGAACATGGTCTCGAGTCTAGACTCGTGATATCCTGGTGACGGTATTCAGTAGATTTGAAATCGTACTAACAGGATTATCTGCCAGATTATCTGCTGCTGCGACGTAGCAACGTGTTGTTGTCAAGTTGCCGCTTCCGTCTTCGCCGCCCCGTCATAGCTCGCTATTCCGGCTTATATACCTTATATAGTGGAATCCTCCTTAACCCATTTCTTGCGCCGCGTATATATATATATATATATATAAATATGTATGGTAGGTACATATAAAACGGCACACTTAAAATTAAAAATTGTAGGTATTAAGGTTTCGTCGAATTTCTTCGTACCAGATATTTTGGCAATCTCAAAGTGCAATTTAAACGATGGCAAAACACCAACTCACTTTTAATATTCTTTAAAGTTACCTAATATAAATGGATAATACCTACTGAAACTGTCATTACCGAATCTGAACATTTCTTATTGTTTGTTTAAAATATTATAAGTTAACTGGGACATTTTTTTCTGCATTTCGATGGAAAATTAACACATCTAAAGTATTTGCATCGTCATAACAAATGTTATTAAAAAAATTATTACAACTTATACATTAATACACAATATAACAAAAGGATAATTTGATACATAAGTACTAAGACCGCGTTATAAAATTTCATATTTCGTAATATTGACTAAAATCGAATTGTAATTTGTCACTTTATCGTTAAATAATTGTATAGAATATGTCCCAAATGCGCGCATTTCGAAGGCAATGTCCCCCATCATCAGTAGCATAAAATAATAACTAAATAAAATATGTCTGCCACGAATGGTGATTGATAATACAATGTCACCACAAATAAAAATGTGTAATAATCATTGCGCGAAATTCAATTTAAATTAAAATGTGAACATCTTTTGAATACTCAAAACAAATGTGATAATTGAGAAAAGTGCTACCTACAGAAAAAGCCCAACAAATTTTAAAGTAGCATAATAAATGTGCCTTGAAATGCACGTAGAAATTCTGGTATACCTGGTATAGGACATCGTTAAACGAAAAGTCTTCATTCAGTTTATATCTACAATAAATGATAATGTTTAGGATAAATGACGAATAGGATACTTGATTTTTAGGAGCAATGGCGGTAGGATGAATGACGAGTAGGATGAATGGTTGGTAGGATAAATGGTGTGCTTCTGCGAGTACATATCCCTCCGATGAAGAAATCTCTGATTTCAATTACAACGCAATTTGCGGTCGACTACATACACTAATATCTTCCTTCACTTCTCACCACACCAGCAAACATTAAATATCACTCTTCAACTTACGGTCACTATATATGTACGAACGTTCTATGAGCTGCTCTCAAATTTGAACGCTACCAACTGTTTCCAGTCTGATGTTAAATTGCTGATGTGATTTTAATAAGGTCGCTATACAGGCGACCATTAGGGTTGCCAGATCTTCAGCTATCCATCGCGACGAAGCGTCCAGTTTTCGAATAACTTTCTTACGACGCCAGTAAACAATCTGAAATATGCGACACTAAAGGTACATACAAAGAACTATGTAGTGCCCAAAAGTGATTCTCTTTCTAGGTTCGAACCGAAGATGAATACGTCCATTTAAATTGTTAACTTATACAGTAGCATAGTACTTCGCAACATGGTAATATCTTCTAGATAAGATGTAATTTTTAAAAGCGTATGATACACTCAATTCTAATTTATATTATGGCCAGAAAAATGCACAAAAAATGTCGGTTTTGGGCTTTTTTTTTCTCTCGATATCGAGGTTCAGAAATAGGCGTTTGTTCGTGTTATTTTGAAGAAAAAATCAGAAAAAATGATTTGTTTACAATTTCGATGATCTTCTGAGATCTGGAACTAACTTTTATGAAATGTACAGCAAAATCGCTATTGCTTCTTCTATTGTGTCTCTTCTCCAGTTGTGCCAAATGTGATTAATCTCATCCTACGATGTGCAGTATATATTGAGAATGTAATATACTTCGTAAAGTTAAAAAAAAAATAAACGCGAAAGATTAATAGCACATGTTGTGGGCGGTAAAGTGGATTTTTGCTAATCTTAGCAGATTTAAAGATAATTCGCCAAAATAAAAATTTTACGCAATAAAATATTCTTCATGTGTTGAGTAGAGTTATATTTGTTTCGACTTGATAGTTGCAAAAAATCTATTATGTGCAAAATTTACCACAACGTCGTTGTTATTATTTATTCTTTCTGGATGATTTTCAAAATGATTTTAATTCTGGATGGATTAGTTTTGGTCGATTATAGAAAGTTAGGGATTCGTAAACCTTGTTCTTGTTGTTGTTCTCCCTAAGAAGAAAGATTTATCTGTCAATGACCACGTTATGGCATATACAGAGCGATACAAACGAAATTCATAAAATACAATTTTTTTTTTACTTACATACATAGCATTTTTTTTTTTAAGTAAAAATTCACTGTATTCCTATAACCTCCTTCCATTAAAAAAAAATCTTATAAGTGACATGTTTAAAATAGTTTGTAAAAAGATAGTACGCATATCCAAATTGCATATATAGCAATTTTTATACATGCTACAATTTTACAATAATTTTGAAATTATTTTTTAGGAACATTGTGGTTGCATTAGGGAAGGTGTAAAACGTACTTTAATGTAATCAATTATTCTAACATTGGTTTTTTCGCTTTCAGGTAAGATCTGCAATTACACGTCAACGTTTTGAGGAACCTGCTTCAATTTTGCGTAAGTTATTTTGATCAAAATATCGTTACTGAAACAGCAAATAAAATTCGTTTAATTTTGAAATTTCAACCATCGATAGGCACTTTTGCTTCCAAATGTTTAACATTATAAATTTAGTTAGTTAAAGAGTCCGCAATCCTAAAGATTGGTTGGAAACAGCACGCCATGCCGATCTATCCTGAGCTAATCCCTTCATCTCCCTATAGCTATTCATCTCAACGTCTTCAACTATCTGACTCACATACTCCAATCTAGGCCTACCTACCCCTATCTTTCCCTCCACTCTACCTTCTATGATCAATTGCATAATCCCCCCATGCCTAAGAATATGACCTACTAATCTGTCTCTCCTACGCTGTAACACTCTCCAAATACTTCTCTTCTCCCCTACTATCTCTAGTACAGCTTCATTTGTTACTTTATCTTTCCAACCAATCTTCATCATCCTCCTATAACACCACATTTCGAATGCTTGTAATCTACGCTTCTCTTCCATTCCTATAGTCCACGCCTCACACCCGTACAGTGCTACACTCCAAACATATACCTTCAGTAATCTTTTTCTAATACCCAAGTCAATATTTGATCTTAAAATCTGTTCCTTTTCTACGAATGCCTTCCTACCCTGTGCTATCCTACACTTTATATCTACCTTGCTTCGATTCTATTATCTCTTATTGTGATCCTCATTTTTCTACTGCATTCCTTTTTGTCACACCTCATCACTTTAGTTTTACCTATATTTATTTTCATGTTAAAATCCCTAGTCAATACTGCCTGCATACCATTCAATACCCTTTCTAAATTCTTTTCGCTTTCTTCCAATATAGCTATATCGTCGGCGAATCTCAACATATATATTTTCTCTCCCTGTACATTCACACCTACACTATACTCTTCTTTTACTTTGTTTATTGCATCTTCTATATATAGATTAAATAATAACGGTGAAAGTGTACATCCCTGCCGAACTCCCTTCCCTATTTTTGCTACCTCTTCTTCCCCCTCAATTCTAACTAAGGCAGTTTGGTGTTTATATAAATTAAAAATTATTCTCCTATCCTTATAATCTATACCCGTTCCTTTAAAATTCTAAACATTATGTCCCAATCTACATTATCAAATGCCTTTTCTAAATCTACAAAAGCTATGCAAGTTACCTTTCCTACCCTCTTTCTTTTTTCTACTACCGTTCTTAGTGCTAGAATCGCCTCCCTCGTCCCTCTGTTTTTCCTAAAACCAAACTGATCTTCTCCTAGCCTTTCCTCTACTTTATTTTCTAATCTCCTATAAATAATCTTTAACAATATCTTCGATGCATGTGATAGTAGACTAATGGTCCTATAGTTCTCACACAAATTAGCTCCTATTTTCTTCGGCATTGTTACTATTCTACTACGCTGAAAATCCTGTGGTACTTCTCCCTTCTCATATATTTTACAAACTAACCTGTATAATCGCTCCTGCATTTTTTCCCCTGCGTGTTTTATTAATTCGGCTGGTATCATATCAATCCCCGCTTTTTTGTTATTCCGTAAATCATTTAATGCTCTATGAAACTCTGACCTAAGTATGCTAGGACCTAAGTCATCCTCATCTATCTGTTCCACATTTTCTAGCTCCTCCATGTCCTGCCTACCTTTATATAAATCTTCAAGATACTCCTTCCATACTTTTTCCTTTTTCCTTATTTTCTGTGAGTTCCTTACCCTGCTTATCACATATAATGTTACCCTTTGGTTTTACTTTAGAAAAATGTGACTTAATTTTCCTGTAGCCCAAATCTACTTTACCTCTTCTCATATCCTCCTCAATATCCTCACAATTTCCTTTTACCACTCTTCTTTCGCTAGCTTGCATTTCCTATTAATTAAGTTCCTTAGTTCCTTATATTTTTTCTGTCCTGCTTCTGTGTTTCCAATTTTAATTTTCCTTCTTGCTTCTATCATTTCAACTATTTCTTCCGTGATCCATTCCCTCCTACCTGCCCTTTTCTTTGTGCCTAATACTTCATTTGCTGCTGTAGTTAACCCATTTCTGATTTCCCTCCATTCGCAATCTATGTCGCTCCTAGATGTTCCATTAGCCATGATTTCTACTTTCTGCTTGTACTTTTCACATACATCAGCTAATTTTAACCTATCGACATCTACTCTGACCTGTTTAGACTTCTGTAATTTCTTGAATTTGACCTCTGAGTCCAGGACTACTAAATTATGGTCACTATCAATATCTGCTCCAGGGTAACTCTTACAATTCTTAATCTGGTTCCTAAACCTCTCTTTAACCAGTATGTAATCTATCTGATACCTCCCTATATCTCCTGGCATTTTCCACGTATATATCCTGCGCTTGTGATTCTGAAAAAGCGTGTTTGCTACCACTAGCTTATTCCTAATACAAAACTCTACCAATCTATCCCCTCTATCATTACGTAAATTATTATTATAAATTAGTAAAATAAAATCGATTAATCGACCCTGCTTCAAAGTACAAATTTGACTTTTGAAATTTTTGTAATTGGAATTTATTTCTATAAAATTTACAGTTTACCAATTAAATAATAATAATAATAAACAATGAATAGTAGAGATAATATTATTAGCTAGTTTAATATATATACATAAAATTTATTTTTGAGGCTCTTCAGTTATAGAAATTTGAGGTGCTAGGATATGAAATCCCATTTGCGCCTCAACGGACTGTAATAGGTAAATAATTATATATAGTTTGAAATTTTTGAAAGTCTGCCAAAGTCTCAAAGAAAAAGAGAAATATATTTGTTGTTTAGAAAATGTACTTTGTGCATTTGAGTTTGTAATATTATTAAGCAAAAATTTTTTTTTACATATATATAATGTTAGAGTATTGACAATTTAAAAGTACAAATCTTGGCGTTTAACAATATTTGTTGTAATATATATTTTTTTTTGTGTTTTCTAGTCGCATGTCTAAAGTTATTTCATTATACAGTTTTGTTGCTGCATAGTAGTGAAACGAGCATTGAGTCTTTTTCTCTTCTAAAACACATGTTTTGATTCGCTGATTTGTTACGTATGTATTTTCTTTAATTTCGATGGAGGTATGTGCATAATTTAGTGCTTTTAACATATACTCGTATGTAAAAATAGTAGAAAGATGCTTCACGTATCGTGGCGGTATATTTAAATAATGCCGCAAAGGCATTTGAATCGCGATGATGCAGTAAACGGACATGGCGTAAATAACCCATCATCTAATATAAACACAGTATTTAGTTGTTCGTATATTCCGGTAGAGGCGGTAAGCCGGCATCGGACAACGGAACTTTCTGTATTAACTATCACGGTGGAAATGGGAACAGTGACAGGACCAGGGTTTATACCCCGCATGCTCTGTCCCACTCAATTCTACAGGAGCACGTCCTTATCTAGCAGGATTGCAGAATGACGTCCCGTGCCTGCCACCAACGCCACCTCGCCGCCAGTGTGTTACTAATCGCAACATAACTATTCACCGCGCTAGCAGTAATTAGCAATTAGCATACCAGCGTGTGGATTGGCACGGTGCCACTGGGCACACAACCCGCCCGCCCGAACACAGCCACCCCTTTCGTCCTCGTAATCCACGCAACTAGACGCTAACAAATGGCACGCTCACGTTTATATTATACGCGCTCTTGCGTCGCATCTGTTCGGCCGTGTACATATTTTACAACTTTATTTATCTAAATGCACTTCAATGGGGCCATTGTTTAATCTCGCAGAAATTATGTATTTTTTTATTAAGTGCATATCAAGCGTAATTATAAAAGCGGCCTAATTTGCTTTCGGGGCGAAACCTGAAACTTCGAAAATTCGAAGGCCATGCTAGCGATAGGCCAAGTTAGTTAAAGAGTCCGCAATCCTAAAGATTGGTTGGAAACAGCACGCCATGCCGATCTATCCTGAGCTAATCCCTTCATCTCCCTATAGCTATTCATCTCAACGTCTTCAACTATCTGACTCACATACTCCAATTTAGGCCTACCTACCCCTCTCTTCCCTCCACTCTACCTTCTATGATCAATTGCATAATCCCCCCATGCCTAAGGATATGCCCTACTAATCTGTCTCTCCTACGCTGTAACACTCTCCAAATACTTCTCTTCTCCCCTACTAACTCTAGTACAGCTTCATTTGTTACTTTATCTTCCCAACCAATCCTCATCATCCTCCTATAACACCACATTTCGAATGCTTGTAATCTACGCTTCTCTTCCTTTCCTATAGTCCACGCCTCACACCCGTACAGTGCTACACTCCAAACATATACCTTCAGTAATCTTTTTCTAATACCCAAGTCAATATTTGATCTTAAAATCTGTTCCTTTTCTACGAATGCCTTCCTACCCTGTGCTATCCTACACTTTATATCTACCTTGCTTCGATTATCTTTTGTGATTCTACTGCCTAAATAACAAAAATCTGACACTTCTTCGATTCTATTATCTCCTATTGTGATCCTCATTTTTCTACTGCATTCCTTTTTGTCACACCTCATCACTTTAGTTTTACCTATATTTATTTTCATGTTAAAATCCCTAGTCAATACTGCCTGCATACCATTCAATACCCTTTCTAATTTCTTTTCGCTTTCTTCCAATATAGCTATATCGTCGGCGAATCTCAGCATATATATTTTCTCTCCCTGTACATTCACACCTACACTATACTCTTCTTTTACTTTGTTTATTGCATCTTCTATATATAGATTAAATAATAACGGTGAATGTGTACATCCCTGCCGAACTCCCTTCCCTATTTTTGCTACCTCTTCTTCCCCCTCAATTCTAACTAAGGCAGTTTGGTGTTTATATAAATTAAAAATTATTCTCCTATCCTTATAATCTATACCCGTTTCTTTTAAAATTCTAAACATTATGTCCCAATCTACATTATCAAATGCCTTTTCTAAATCTACAAAAGCTATGCAAGTTACCTTTCCTACCCTCATTCTTTTTTCTACTACTGTTCTTAGTGCTAAAATCGCCTCCCTCGTCCCTCTGTTTTTCCTAAAACCAAACAATATTCGAAAGAGAAAGGAATATTTTTAAATGAACATTTGATTTTTATAGATTAATGTCTACATAGCAAAAATACCAAGATATTTAATCGCATGGACACTGCGGATAAATAAAAGTTGTATTTAAACTCGCTAAGACCAATAATGTTAACTTAACGCTTATTTGATTCAATTTTCGGTCGGGTCAGAAAAGGAGCTGTACAAAATTATCGCTTATAGCCATATAGCCATTCCTTTCATTAAGAGTCCCTTTAATGTTGAGAATATGCGTGACAAAAGAAGATACAAGCAAATGAATTTGTTCTTGTCATGCAAATTTAGTTGCATATTGTGAACAATGAAAAAATGGTTATCTTCGATCTATGTACTAAAGCTGTGGAAAAAGAGCATTTTGTTTCGTGAGGATGCTTTTGTTCGTATTTATTGAATAAAAAAGTACCGTTTGTGCGCAAAAATCAGGACTTCATAAATATATATCGCATAGATAGTGAGTATTTTTTTTAGGTCTTTGAATGCTGTCTTACAAGTATGGTAGTTTATAATTTGTGTGAGTCGCGACAATGTGGATATGGTCGGTTTGTATCTTGCGCTGTACCATCCGGACAGCGATGGGGACTCGGACAACACAATCCAGGGGGCAATGCATCACGGGAATCGTTAGGCTGACGAGGATCACATAGCGGGGTAACCGACATGACGGCGGGCGGCGGTCAGGGCGGCGGTGCACTAGACTATAGAAAGCCGCAGCTACTCGTACACCAGCGACGACACGAGGTCATGATTGATTGCTCGCCGCATCGAGCAATCGACCATCCGCTCATATAACGGGGTGCACACATTTACACACATGCCACTAGAATGTTCCTACCAGTGATTCCCAACCTTCCTGTTGCCTGCCAGAGAACCCCGTGTACAAGTCTTGTAGGATCGCCCCGTGGCCATATTGGGTTCCGAAATTCATTTCGGAGCGCGGAATTGACGAGGCGCAGGTGGGGTCGACAAGAAAAACGTTCGATCCGTATATTCTGCAATCAATTTGAATGCTTTTCATTAATCGGCAGGTCAACGGTCGAAACGCTAAGAATTTTCGACAATTTTTTAAAAATTATCGCTCTTGCGAGGCTATTAATGTTGCCATAATTCACGAGTGATGCGTAGTTAATATGTTAAGTCTAAATACTATCGTAAAATGAAGAAGAGGAAGCTAATGACACGGACTCGTTGTGTCCTAGCCGTCCGCGGAATTATAGTTGGGCATCACTGGTTTAGTATGTAACTTGTTAGCGGATGTAGCCCGTAACTTAATGGCACCTTAGTGGCATCCTTTCTTGGCTATCAAAAATGGTTGGGTCAGTGTTAGATTGGGATATCTTCGGCTTTCTAATTGGAAATATCCTCTCTAGCATAAAATCTTGAAGTCGATTCTAGACTTTACTCGACGAGAAGTGAATGAAATATAATGCGACCCAATGAAGAAAAGTAACGTATTTAACAACCTCGAATAATGCCCGAACTGTTTTTTTTTTAACTATAAGGAGGTAATAAAAAAGAAGTGTTTTTGCACTTCGGCACGTATAATTACTTTATTGATAATTAACTAGTTGCGGCTGTTAGCCATCATCAGTTAAATACTTCATTTTAAGCTTTATTTAAATAATAAATGAATACAATTTATAAACATTTGTCTAGTTATAGATTATAATATAAAATATCACCCAAGTACCATTTCCATTTCGAGCGCTATGCGCCCATCTTCAGTAGCACAAGATTAATAGATTATTTTAAAAAATTATTTAAAACTAGTTATAGATTAATTATTCAAAAAATTATGACTACGGTGTTAAATAATAGTATGGATAATCACCCAAATACCGTAACTTAAAGCATTAAATAGCTAGATGCGCATTTCGAAGGCTATACCCCTATCTTCAGTAGCGAAAAATCTTCAAATCGATTGCGAAAAATATAAATACAGAACATCACCGATAAGCTAATAACATTGCTATCTTATCATTTTAACAATCCACGGGTCTTAGAAACATTGCGAAGTTCTATATCATCTAATTTTTGAATGTACCTTAAGATGATGCATAAATTTCACATTCTCACGATTTTTACAGTTTGACAGTTTTCTGTATTATCCATGCAAAAAAAAAACCTATGTGCACATTAAAGATGTCTTCGTTGGTCTTTGTAAAATCGTCACTATGGCGTTAAATAATTGTATAAAACATCATCAAAAAACTGAAACACAAAGCATTTATTAGCTTATTAAATTCGTATCAAGTTTTGAGGTGAGTTTGAAGCACATAAATAGACTGCAGACAAAACAATAAGTTAATAATTTTGAGAAATGGAGCATGAAATACTTTAGACCTATAAGTCAGTGTATGAATGATACATTAATACAGAAGCAGTCGAGTCTTTAAATTGATTGTGTCCAAAACTCATGTCTATACTATGACAACTTACATATACCGAGAAAATTACCCTTCGTACCGCGAGCTTGGCACCCTTGTTGTAAAGGATAATAATTCAAACGGATGGTGATGATTTAAAGCTTAAAATTGGAGGCGCACAATTTGCTGTTCTTCGACAATAAAATATTGCGCATCCGTATTTATTTTTAATTTCTTAGAATTGACGTGGCTAATAATTTCACTTTACGCTGCATTCTTGTATAAGGCCCTTTTTTGCGGCGCGATCATTTATAAACCTCTCTCGCACTTCGCACTTCGCACATACATTACCATTGGTAACGTCTGCGCCGAGTAAATATACTTGGCACGTATATTTTATTAGTAACCTCTGCTCGCTCCATCAGTGGCATGGAACCGGGGACGATGTTGAGTCTCCTCGAGCATTTACCGCGTACCGACACCGTAACGATTTCAGTACCGTACACCACATAACATTCTTCTACTGATTCTACGTAGTGGATCCATAAACTATACGGGAATGTTGGTTTATCATATACACATTCTCTTGAGGAGAAGTTGAGGACGTAGGTTGCCAATATTGCAGCGAAATTGGATGTAGCTACCCAATTTTTAAGGTTGCTGGTTGCTTACAATTGACAAAGATTTCTGAACTTTTAAATTGATGTCCCCGATTATTTGGAAATCTGATTCTTGATCGTCTAATTTTCACATCCAGTTCTGAAAATAGCAAGAATAGTCTTGCCCCATATCCTCTGTTCCATATTGGCACGAACGAGCGCGCTGTAAATATTAGTTTATTATTATTAGAAAATCAGCTGATCGCAATAGTTGTTGTATGTTAATAAGGCACGTGAAAAAACGCAACAAGGAATTGGTCAAAGTGGCCCAAGGTAAACCAACGAAAACCTCAAAACAACTCCTTCATTTAAACTTTAAAGAATTGTCCGATTAAACAATTTTGATGGGATTAATTTGCGTTGTGTTGCAAAAGATTTAAAGTTTGATTTATATTACCAAGTATTTAAATGAATAGTTCGAGATCTATCAGATTTTAAAATCAGCAATATTATCTAAAATCAAATCGGTTCATCTTTCTTACAAAACAAATTTGATTATTGCCAAATGCTGTAAGAACGTAGAAAAATATATAATTTGTACACATCAATTTAAAGTGTGAAATATTTCGTGCTCAAGAGATAATGCTGCCTCAAGGAAGTTCCATAAATGTAATATTTACAATTCACGATGAAAATTGTATAATAAAAATCATTTTTTCAGATTTCATGACAATTCGGATATCGCTAGGTTGTTTTGTGAATTTTTAGTTAGCGCAATCATTGTTACTTTTCTTTTTACTGTCAACGTTGCAATCATCCTACGACGTGACATTGGCTAAAACTCGTGGATTTTTGATGAGAAATGATTTTGCTCCATTTCACCGCATTTCATATATTTGAAGAACTTAAATGCTCTACTCTACGATATATAAAAGATATCTATACAAGAGCAGAAATAATTTATTTTCGATCAAGCTAGTTATTGAACGTGCACTATCTAATAAGATCATTTGCAATCGTAAAGATTGCATAAATGAAGCAGCGTACTTGAACGTGTCTATTTCTTCCCCCTGAATTTGTCCTGTCGACATATTTTCACAATATTAAAGTGTAATAATAAATCATCGAGCGAAACACCTGCTTAGAAATGATATTGATTTTACGACAAATGGTTAAGTGGTCGCAAGATGACAACACATAAAAGTAATGGACGCATCCCTCCAGTGGGTGTTGATAAACCTTCCAACTCGGATACTTGGCGGTAGTTTGGATGCTCATCATTTAATTACATGATACTAGAAGTTTCCGAGGGCTCGACTGAATCTATGCCGCAGCCTATCGTCCTTTCGCTTCAATATCCGGTTTACTATCTTACGCCTGGTGTGTAACTGAACACTCGGCCCGGTGCCCGACCGTAACCTCGCCGGCGGTGGGGCACAAGACCGCAGCGGCGGCGGCAACGGGGACGGCCCTCGTACACACTTATGTGGGGCCGCATCTGTCTTCTAGCTTACCGCGCCTGTATATACATGCTATCTACTGTAACAGGCACTGCGAACGTATGACACGCGTGCCAGAGGTGGCACATTCAAAAATGTTTGTTGGCATATGAACGATTTATAGTTGATGTCATTTCATCAGTGGTGGTTCCTTTCGAGGCCGCGCGTCCCTCCTCAACATTGAGCGCATCACCGCAGATATATAATTGTATTGCGATATTTTATCTCGGCATTATTTTTCCGAAAAGATAAAGCTTGCGCCGCGAACATACCTAACACTCAACACGATATGGCAGCTAGCAAGTACCAGACAAATGCATGTGCCCTATATCTATTGCAAGCGGTAGAGTGAGAGCGACCGTATGCAGTATAGCATCTGTGTCTTCGGTTCGCTTGTCGCATATATCGACTAATATGTTGCACACAATCCAGCGGACTGGGATGAACAGAGAGTATAAGTAATATTACATGCGCCTATTCATATTTCTAATGTTAAAATTTCACTACGGCGTTAAATTATTGTATAAAACATCAACAAAATACCGTAACATTAAATAGCGCATTTCGCAGGCTATGCCCCCATTTTCAATAACGCAAGATAGAGACTAAATAAAATACCTTTATTAGGAATCGTCATTGATATACTATTAAATAAATAAGTCGATAATATAACTGATGTATTTCAAACTATGGCATATAATATATTTTTAATTCTTTATTGGTCACTATAAATACTTATAACACTCATTTCTACCTATTTATGTACATACTAAAGATCCTAGTCCATCCCTCAGGCAGTTTTTACACTGGTATAAGACGGTGTGGTATTAAGATTATAATAATTATATTATATTATATTATAATTATGATCTATAATTCTTTGAAACAATATAAATTAACAATTAACGACACTAAATACTAAATAGACGTATACAAAGTAACATATCGTCAGTGATGTGACACATACCACCTATCTGCTTTGAACTGTTAATGCGTTGAGAGATGTTCTGAATATTTAATAAACGTAAGAATCTGTTTTACATCATATCTTATTTTTCGAATTTTTGTAAGATAGGAGACATTGTCACATCGCTGATGATATAACACCTGTAAAATAGTCTTGCTAATTTTCTAGGAAATCCCAAAGGTTTGATTGATTTCAATAAAAAAATCTGCTATTTATGATATATCTTGTATAAGATAAACACGAAGACCTATTGAAACTAAATTTAAGGAGCATTCAGAATATATAGAAGGGATAAAAGTGCTGTAGCCGAGCATATATTTGATCAGTCAGGTCATCCTACTTAAATTGCTTGAATTAATCCGCGTTAAAAGCTTATGAAAATATATACATGAATAATTCTAAATCAAATTTAATTAATTTAGATTCAGGCCCAATTTCATTTTGCCTATTTAGTTGATTTAATAAGAACTATTTTTAAATTTATTTTTAGTTATTTTAGGTTTGACAAATAAATGTATATTTAGTATTTAGTTCCGTTAATTGTAATCAACAATACAATTTTAAACAAAAAGATTTATTGGTCATAGTTTGAAATACTTCTGTCATGGTGTTATATCAATCACGATTAGTGACACAGGTATTTGATTTAGTTTTTATGTTGCGCTACTGAAGATGGAGGCATAGCCTTCGAAATGGGCTATTTAATGCTTTTAGTTACGGTATTTGGGTGATATTCTATACTAATATTTATAATTGCTGTGATATATCATATTTATTTATCAAAAATTAGTTTCGCATGAAATAAACAAACCAAAATACATGATTTTTCCTTTTCGCGTCTACGAGATATTGTGGACACACAACGAATTAATATCAAACATAAAAAATAAATATAAAAAACGAATTAATATAATTAAAATAATATATAAAAAATGCAGGAGCGATTATACAGGTTAGTTTGTAAAATATATGAGAAGGGAGAAGTACCACAGGATTTTCAGCGTAGTAGAATAGTAACAATGCCGAAGAAAATAGGAGCTAATTTGTGTGAGAACTATAGGACCATTAGTCTACTATCACATGCATCGAAGATATTGTTAAAGATTATTTATAGGAGATTAGAAAATAAAGTAGAGGAAAGGCTAGGAGAAGATCAGTTTGGTTTTAGGAAAAACAGAGGGACGAGGGAGGCGATTTTAGCACTAAGAACAGTAGTAGAAAAAAGAAAGAGGGTAGGAAAGGTAACTTGCATAGCTTTTGTAGATTTAGAAAAGGCATTTGATAATGTAGATTGGGACATAATGTTTAGAATTTTAAAAGAAACGGGTATAGATTATAAGGATAGGAGAATAATTTTTAATTTATATAAACACCAAACTGCCTTAGTTAGAATTGAGGGGGAAGAAGAGGTAGCAAAAATAGGGAAGGGAGTTCGGCAGGGATGTACACTTCCACCGTTATTATTTAATCTATATATAGAAGATGCAATAAACAAAGTAAAAGAAGAGTATAGTGTAGGTGTGAATGTACAGGGAGAGAAAATATATATGCTGAGATTCGCCGACGATATAGCTATATTGGAAGAAAGCGAAAAGAATTTAGAAAGGGTATTGAATGGTATGCAGGCAGTATTGACTAGGGATTTTAACATGAAAATAAATATAGGTAAAACTAAAGTGATGAGGTGTGACAAAAAGGAATGCAGTAAAAAAATGAGGATCACAATAGGAGATAATAGAATCGAAGAAGTGTCAGATTTTTGTTATTTAGGCAGTAGAATCACAAAAGATAATCGAAGCAAGGTAGATATAAAGTGTAGGATAGCACAGGGTAGGAAGGCATTCGTAGAAAAAGAACAGATTTTAAGATCAAATATTGACTTGGGTATTAGAATAAGATTACTGAAGGTATATGTTTGGAGTGTAGCACTGTACGGGTGTGAGGCGTGGACTATAGGAAAGGAAGAGAAGCGTAGATTACAATCACTTGAAATGTGGTGTTATAGGAGGATGATGAGGATTGGTTGGGAAGATAAAGTAACAAATGAAGCTGTACTAGAGTTAGTAGGGGAGAAGAGAAGTATCTGGAGAGTGTTACAGCGTAGGAGAGACAGATTAGTAGGGCATATTCTTAGGCATGGGGGGATTATGCAATTGATCATAGAAGGTAGAGTGGAGGGAAAGAGAGGGGTAGGTAGGCCTAGATTGGAGTATGTGAGTCAGATAGTTGAAGACGTTGAGAAGAATAGCTATAGGGAGATGAAGGAATTAGCTCAGGATAGATCGGCATGGCGTGCTGTTTCCAACCAATCTTTAGGATTGCGGACTCTTTAACTAATAATCTTGAACACGAATCAAGACAAAGACAATGAAGACAAATTATGAATCCTTTATTTCACGTTTACTCTTAAATAAAACGTCTCAATAAAATGCTACAATAATTATTTTGCCGCTAATATAAAAATTATCCGGCACGACGGATCATAGAAAGGTTCGCCTCGCCACCACTGTTCTATAATATCCTCAATTCAAAACGGTACGACTGACGGGGTACGGCGGCCT
The DNA here is from genome assembly GCA_947310635.1 of Leptodirus hochenwartii. Taxonomy (NCBI): domain Eukaryota; kingdom Metazoa; phylum Arthropoda; class Insecta; order Coleoptera; family Leiodidae; genus Leptodirus; species Leptodirus hochenwartii. Next base: position 3,129,092 of record OX371182.1, on the reverse strand, counting down.
CGCTCGTTAGACAATCAGGAGCGCGTCGTTTGCAATATTAATGTGCCGGGACGAGTCAACTGCCGCCACAGCCGTTGCCGCCTCCGCCACCGCCACCGCCGCCGCCACGGTGTGGATGTCGAGATACAGTTGCCATCACCGTCGATTCCAACTTCCTGCACTCGCGTATTCACACACGCTCACGCATACACGCTCCAGGCCATAGATCCACCGTAAATACATTCCGCCGCTATACAGGGTGCTAACGTTCGATTTCAACTTGCCCATTTCAAAGTTATATATACACGTTTTATATATTTCTATATATAAAATTATTTCAATGAGAGGTGGGTGTACTTATTTCTTTATTTCCAAAATTATTTTCAAGTTCGCAATACAACCATATTTTACAACAACTGATTCATAAAAATAATACTTTTTTTTTTGATTAGAATTTCGTTATTCGTTCACCGGACCATAAAATATTACATGTAATAAGAACTTGTATTATGTTTGGTGTCAAATAATTGTAATATACAAAATATTTTGGAATTTCTTATATCAATATTATATTACTTTCTCGTTTCTAGTAATTACAAAATCGTGATGCACACAAATATAACGAATTTACAACACTAAGTAGTATATACTTGGGAGTTAGGTGTCTATAACAACAAAAATTGATAACAATTTATCAATATTTATCTTTACAAACAAATGAATTAAAAAAATTATCACTACATTAAATAATAGTATAGAATATCACCAAACTTAAAGCATTAAGTAGCTAGATGCGCATTTCGAGGGCTATGCCCCCATCTTCAGTGTATAGCACATGTATACTAACACATTTTATATTAAAAGTGCGTTAAAAATCTTAATACATACATAAGGGACATTGTTTTTTGTTAAGAGTACATGAATAGCCACAAATCGAATGTTTGTGTATGCTTATGGCGAGGTTTCTGGATTTTTTCAAAGAGATGTTTATTTTTGTAAACAAAAAGCATAGAATTGATTATAAATATACCCGTTGCGGTTAGAATGCTGTTCGGTTTCAAATATCCTCTATACAAGAAGTTCTAGTTGATAATTTAGATAAAATTCTTACAGCCTTACATTCTTAAAATTCTTTATATTACTGTAATGAGTAATGAATTATTACAGGAGATCATTGAATGATGTTTCTACACTACATAAAGTTATTCGCAATCATTTAATCCAGTGGCGGTTCCTTATGCAGGCCGCAGGGCCGCGCGCCCCTCCTGAACATTGAGCGCATCACCGTAGATATATAATTGTATTGCGATATTTTATGTCGGCATTATTTTTGCTAAAAGATAAAGCTTGCGCCGCGAACATACCTAACACTCATGAATCAACACGATATGGCAGCTAGCAAGTACCAGTCAAATGCATATGCCCTATCTGTTGGAAGCGCTAGAGTTAGAGGGACGGTATGCAGTATAGCTATCGTTAATATGTTGTACACATTCCAGCGCCACCCAGCCACACAGTACAAGTTAAATGCATATGCACTCATCTCACTCTATTGCAAGCAATCGGTGAGAGCGACCGTATGCAGTATTTCTTCTCTATTTCTTCGATCCGCTTGTCGTATATTACGATTATTGTGCAACATTCCAGCGGCTTTGGATGAGTCATAGCAACGTGACGTCACGCTGCTTGTATAGCGAGAATATATATCGTTGTTTATGCTATTCTGGGCTACGATTCTTTGGCGTCCCAACAGAGAAGCCTAGTAAACAGTAAAATTGATATAGATATTGTTGCATTGTTCTGTGAGTTACGTATTTACGATTTTTCCACGTATTTCTCCAAGAATATATTTAATAGAAATAATTTAATAAAAGTGAATAGTGTTAGTTCTTTATTGAAAATGGAGTTTTGTAGACTTTCTCTTGTGGACAAAGTAAAAATTAAAGAATTAGGTAGGCCATTGCCTGATTTAAATTGATCACAAACTTGTGCAAGGAGTGCTCAAAACCGGACATTTACCCGACGTTTTACAAGAGACATTTACAAAAAAAAATTATAACACAGATGAAGGACCGATGCTCGTATCGTGGCCATCCACAAGCCGCTGAGTTATTTAACACGAAATCGATGCCAACATTTTCTAAACAATTTCCAGTGGACCTTTTGGAAACCGTGTGTCATGCATATCCATTTTTGAATAAAAACAGAATTAGAAGCGATTTACTCGCGTACGGATTTTTATCAAATAATTGGAGCCACAAATTTTCTTTCGTTATTGCTACAAAATAATCTGAGTGAAACTTTCCCGGAAACTATAAAAATACTTAAAATTATTTTAACAACCCCGATGACCACTGCCAAATCAGAGCGTTGTTTTTCAACATTTAAACGAATCAAAACTTTTTCGCGAAATGCTATGGGTAAATGATCGTTTAAACGCGTTGGCGAAGATAAGATTTCTCACTAATATGTTATTTTTTAAGAAATCCCCCCCCCCCCCCTCCGATTGAAATGGCACGAGCCGCCACTGATTTAATCATAAACGGTGGACTAAATTTGAACCAGGCTATGATTTGAATCATTAAAGTATTCAACATAAAAACGACCGCCAGATAAACCAACATACAGCCACCATCGCAACAAATCGTATTACCCTGTATTACTATACATTACACATATTCATTCGCAATACATAATTCTATGATTTCACCTGCGATATACATTTATTCGTCTACGTGAAATGCTCCGATGATATGGCATCGGGCAATATTTTTTTTCACTGGCATTGCGAAAGCATTTTATTTACTCATCTCGTTGAGCACGGGCGTGCAGATTGCACTGATATATGTAAATTTGATATCGGCAATGTGTCCAGCACAGCAATATCGAAGAGCGAGTCCTCTGAGGACTGGGATCACATTTTCCCTGCCTACGGATACAAATAATGGTAAAAAGCATCGGTATTATGTATCGATTTGCAAAATCGATTTTATCCTTTATGTCAATAGAAAAAACGATACAGGCTGGGCTATTTCCTTGATTCTTTTCGCATTATGAATTATATGGGCTCGTGGCGCGATGGAAGTAATATAGAAATGTATAAAAGTAACGAGTTTGTCGCATCATTCAATTTAGACTTTACATCTTTGCTCATAAAATGAGTCTCGTCGTCCAGCTTAGCGTATTACTTTCCGTGTTCGTTATATACACATAAGTACACGTGCGCTATAATATGTCTTCAGAGGTGTACACAGAAGTGGCGCGACATGTGATGACAGAATATCCCAGATGCGAAGTACGTGTTATCCCGGTGTCGCAATATCTTTGCCTCACTGTCGCTTCGCCTTCGGATCGAGGCCACGGAGCCAAACACACGAGCAAATTTGTTAAGGCACCTACATACGATATGACAAACTATTACGCCAATTTTGATTAATTGTGAAGACTTGCATATACACGCCATATGTACATTTCTAGCTTATAATGCCAAAGTGTATCCATCTCTTTGCGTTATTAAATTACGCCGGAAGTAACGAACGAAACGTTTTCGTATGTAGTTTATAATTCGTCACAACGTTTATAGGCATCTTTACATAAGAGCAAGTTCGTCTTTGTACACTCACCGTCTCGGTATTGTAATGTAATGGAAGAGAGTCGACAGCGTTCATATACGACCAACAAAACAATGTGCGATCTTTATTACTTCAGGTCAGCCTGTAACAATAGGAATCGAAGACAAGTCGAAACTTCGAAAATGAAAGTGATGCGTTTTTTTTTTTTGATTTTTTAAACGTTACAGAAAATTGTGTCTTGTTTATTGACAAATTTGCTGTTCTATCAATAAATTCGCAAGTCTCCACAAGCGACAGTTCGTCCACTTTGTTATAATTGTAATTATTTCGTTAGTTAAAGAGTCCGCAATCCTAAAGATTGGTTGGAAACAGCACGCCATGCCGATCTATCCTGAGCTAATCCCTTCATCTCCCTATAGCTATTCATCTCAACGTCTTCAACTATCTGACTCACATACTCCAATTTAGGCCTACCTACCCCTCTCTTTCCCTCCACTCTACCTTCTATGATCAATTGCATAATCCCCCCATGCCTAAGGATATGCCCTACTAATCTGTCTCTCCTACGCTGTAACACTCTCCAGATACTTCTCTTCTCCCCTACTAACTCTAGTACAGCTTCATTTGTTACTTTATCTTCCCAACCAATCCTCATCATCCTCCTATAACACCACATTTCGAATGCTTGTAATCTACGCTTCTCTTCCTTTCCTATAGTCCACGCCTCACACCCGTACAGTGCTACACTCCAAACATATACCGTCAGTAATCTTTTTCTAATACCCAAGTCAATATTTGATCTTAAAATCTGTTCCTTTTCTACGAATGCCTTCCTACCCTGTGCTATCCTACACTTTATATCTACCTTGCTTCGATTATCTTTTGTGATTCTACTGCCTAAATAACAAAAATCTGACACTTCTTCGATTCTATTATCTCCTATTGAGATCCTCATTTTTCTACTGCATTCCTTTTTGTCACACCTCATCACTTTAGTTTTACCTATATTTATTTTCATGTTAAAATCCCTAGTCAATACTGCCTGCATACCATTCAATACCCTTTCTAAATTCTTTTCGCTTTCTTCCAATATAGCTATATCGTCGGCGAATCTCAACATATATATTTTCTCTCCCTGTACATTCACACCTACACTATACTCTTCTTTTACTTTGTTTATTGCATCTTCTATATATAGATTAAATAATAACGGTGAAAGTGTACATCCCTGCCGAACTCCCTTCCCTATTTTTGCTACCTCTTCTTCCCCCTCAATTCTAACTAAGGCAGTTTGGTGTTTATATAAATTAAAAATTATTCTCCTATCCTTATAATCTATACCCGTTTCTTTTAAAATTCTAAACATTATGTCCCAATCTACATTATCAAATGCCTTTTCTAAATCTACAAAAGCTATGCAAGTTACCTTTCCTACCCTATTATTTCGTATTTTCTGTATTTCAATAGTGATCAGAAAAGTGATTTAAAACAATTTACTTTGTCGCTTACTATACGGTTGCGATTTAAGAATTACATTTTGAATTCGCTTTCTTTTTTGAACATACAGCGTAATGGCAAATACGCTATTTAAAAGTAAAATATGCAAAATGAATCAAAAATGAGATATGGGTAGATTATACGCTAGAGCGGTAGTTCACAATTAGCAGCCAGTTGTCGTGACACAAGAATGCGGCTTCAGAAGCTATTGAGAGAACGAAATAAAGCCAGCTGCTTTAATCCGACTTCACGATCGTACACATATTATTTACAAAGATTACTGTTGGCCATAACCTGAGCTTCAGTTTGCCATGTTTGTCACTTATATACGCAAAATACGCAGTCACGTTGATGACACATGAATCAATATCTTGTGGCTCTTATGTCGAAAGGATTCGAGATTTCGGAAGGCAATAGCAAAGTGATAAATCAAACGCTCGGAAGATGAAATGCCTACACGAATATATTAATTATACACCAATACATTGGTTAAAATATGAATTTGTTTTGGCTGAAACTGCTTGCTAAACTAATATCTATAGTAAAAAAATGAATATTGTATTTTAAATAAAGTAACATATAATAGCCTTGCTAATTTTCTAGGAAATCCCAAAAATTTGATTGATTTCAATAAAAAATCTGGTATTTATAAAATATCTTGTTCTAGTTGTCTTAAGAACAAACACGTAGATGAAATGAAACTCGATTTAAGAAGCATTTAGCTAATTTCAGATTAAGTAGAAATAATAAAAGTGCTGTAGCCGAGCATATATTTAATCCTAATCAAATTAGTTCACTTAAATGACTGAAAAGTGTTTTGAATTATTCCTAGTTAAATGCTTATGAAAATGCATAAATCTAAATCAAATTTAATGAATTTAGAAGTCTGCACTAATACGACATAGAATTCGTTTTTATAAGCCACGAAAATTATAAATTGTAACAACCTTCTGAAGAATATCTCGAAAATAAGCTTTGGAATGAATATTTCTTAACTAGGCAGCAAATTATCTTATATATATATATATAAGATACTTTTGGACAGCTCACTTAAATTTGCATCACATGTTATTGCATGAAGAATTCTTAGTGCAATCTCAAATTACTATACGCACATAGACACTTATAAGAATAAAAGGATTATGAGCAGATTCTCTTGTTTTATCGAATTTTAATCATTGTGTTGTCATATTGGACTACCAATATCAAAGAATCCAGAAAATTGGGTTCGTCTAATTAGCGATGTGTAGTTCGCACGCGAACGGTTCACTCTGAACGGTTCAATCAAATGACTGTGACGATGTTTTGCAACGACCTATAGGTCACTGTGACCTAGTTCGTGAACTATGAACTACATGTACGTATTGATGTACTTGTACTAGGTCGTGAACCCGTCGTCTACTATGAATCACAACGACTCGTAAACGATGCAGTATAGTATACATTACATATACAGTACCAATAGCAGTAAACATGTTAGTAGTTCGCGACTTATAGTTCGTGAACGGTACATTGAAATGAACTGTGAACTACGAACTAGGTCCTCAAAGTGACCTACAGTTTGCCATCGCTAGTTTGTATAGCGAACATTTTTCTAAAGAGAGTTAAGGTATAAAAATAAATCTATTGAATTTTGAATTTATTGAAATGCATCAATAGTTGCAAATTTGTTAATTACTTCGTACATATAATAATTATTGTATAAAATTGTACAGAATATAATCGTAAGTTGAGCACTTAATTTAGATGAGCATGAACTACTATGTACGTATTGATGTACTTGTACTAGGTCTTGAACCCGTCGTGTACTAAACCGTTCATGACTCGTAAACGATGCAGTATAGTATACACTACATATACAGTGCCAACATTTATTTAGTGATAGTGTGTTGGTGAACGGAACGAAATAGAAAACTCGCAATTTATATGTTGGTATCGTATTTCTTATATATAACTTAGTTAGAATTGAGGGGGAAGAAGAGGTAGCAAAAATAAGGAAGGGAGTTCGGCAGGGATGTACACTCTCACCGTTATTATTTAATCTATATATAGAAGATGCAATAAACAAAGTAAAAGAAGAGTATAGTGTAGGTGTGAATGTACAGGGAGAGAAAATATATATGCTGAGATTCGCCGACGATATAGCTATATTGGAAGAAAGCGAAAAGAATTTAGAAAGGGTATTGAATGGTATGCAGGCAGTATTGACTAGGGATTTTAACATGAAAATAAATATAGGTAAAACTAAAGTGATGAGGTGTGACAAAAAGGAATGCAGTAGAAAAATGAGGATCTCAATAGGAGATAATAGAATCGAAGAAGTGTCAGATTTTTGTTATTTAGGCAGTAGAATCACAAAAGATAATCGAAGCAAGGTAGATATAAAGTGTAGGATAGCACAGGGTAGGAAGGCATTCGTAGAAAAAGAACAGATTTTAAGATCAAATATTGACTTGGGTATTAGAAAAAGATTACTGAAGGTATATGTTTGGAGTGTAGCACTGTACGGGTGTGAGGCGTGGACTATAGGAAAGGAAGAGAAGCGTAGATTAGAAGCACTTGAAATGTGGTGTTATAGGAGGATGATGAGGATTGGTTGGGAAGATAAAGTAACAAATGAAGTTGTACTAGAGTTAGTAGGGGAGAAGAGAAGTATTTGGAGAGTGTTACAGCGTAGGAGAGACAGATTAGTAGGGCATATTCTTAGGCATGGGGGGATTATGCAATTGATCATAGAAGGTAGAGTGGAGGGAAAGAGAGGGGTAGGTAGGCCTAGATTGGAGTATGTGAGTCAGATAGTTGAAGACGTTGAGATGAATAGCTATAGGGAGATGAAGGGATTAGCTCAGGATAGATCGGCATGGCGTGCTGTTTCCAACCAATCTTTAGGATTGCGGACTCTTTAACTAACTATCGTATTTCATTTGGAATAATATAATTAATATATTCGCAAGATTAAATATGTCATACCATAGCAATAATGCAAAAGTAAACATGTAAATCTTATAGTTCTTCTATTTCATACTGAGTGCAATGCAATCACTTAATATCAAATCAAAGCTTCGAAGTTTGAAGAGAGAAGATTCGGAATAGAAAATATAAATTATAACGCCAAACAAAACGATTTTATCTAGTTCATTTTATTATAGTTTGTACATTTAATTTTCAAATGTTAGTAAAGTAGCAAACATTTTCATCAGTATTTTCACCAATAAGTATTTTAGAACTTCATATAAATAATCGTGAGTACCCAGAGAAGATTATATTTCTTTATATATATGTTTTATATAAATTATAAACAATGTTACTTTTTTCTTCCTCATTCTTAATTCAAAATAAGTATTGTAATATTTCAATTTATTTATTTTTAACCATTTAATATTTTTATATTGAAAAAAACGCAGATTATTTTCAGTATGTGCATATATATTTCATATAGGTCGTGTTCATCTAGTTCATTTTTAAAAGATGTTAGTAGTTCACGACCTATAGTTCGTGAACGGTTCATTGAAATGAACTACGAACTAGGTCCTCAAAGTGACCTACAGTTAGCCATCGCTACGTCTAATATTTGGTTTACGAAAATACGATCCATATTTCCCATAAGCTGAATTGATCTAGGATGGTTGAAGAAGTAGAATCGTGCGCAACTACATATGTCCAAACTTATTTGACCAAATAATCAAACCGAAAACTCCTCCATACCTGTACAATAATGTAAGATTTCGATCAGACATTCACAACATAAATATCAGAACAAAAAATGCCACACATTGTCACAATTTGAACTCATCAGATCTATAAAATATGCGATGAAATTCCACACGATATCAAGGATAGTGAAAATATTATCATTTTTAAAAGGAAAATTAACAAATATTTATTACATCTACAGTTGACCGCTTCACATATTCCAATATTTTGACTAACGTTGTTTTCTTTTCTATTTTATGATTATCCATTGGAAATTAAAAATTAAGTTAATTCATTATTAAGTATGATTTTAATCCATTTCTATAACACAATTGATATGATATGATATGATATGATTGATTGATATGATACCAGCCGAATTAATAAAACACGCAGGGGAAAAAATGCAGGAGCGATTATACAGGTTAGTTTGTAAAATATATGAGAAGGGAGAAGTACCACAGGATTTTCAGCGTAGTAGAATAGTAACAATGCCGAAGAAAATAGGAGCTAATTTGTGTGAGAACTATAGGACCATTAGCCTACTATCACATGCATCGAAGATATTGTTAAAGATTATTTATAGGAGATTAGAAAATAAAGTAGAGGAAAGGCTAGGAGAAGATCAGTTTGGTTTTAGGAAAAACAGAGGGACGAGGGAGGCAATTCTAGCACTAAGAACGGTAGTAGAAAAAAGAAATAGGGTAGGAAAGGTAACTTGCATAGCTTTTGTAGACTTAGAAAAGGCATTTGATAATGTAGATTGGGACATAATGTTTAGAATTTTAAAAGAAACGGGTATAGATTATAAGGATAGGAGAATAATTTTTAATTTATATAAACACCAAACTGCCTTAGTTAGAATTGAGGGGGAAGAAGAGGTAGCAAAAATAGGGAAGGGAGTTCGGCAGGGATGTACACTCTCACCGTTATTATTTAATCTATATATAGAAGATGCAATAAACAAAGTAAAAGAAGAGTACAGTGTAGGTGTGAATGTACAGGGAGAGAAAATATATATGTTGAGATTCGCCGACGATATAGCTATATTGGAAGAAAGCGAAAAGAATTTAGAAAGGGTATTGAATGGTATGCAGGCAGTATTGACTAGGGATTTTAACATGAAAATAAATATAGGTAAAACTAAAGTGATGAGGTGTGACAAAAAGGAATGCAGTAGAAAAATGAGGATCTCAATAGGAGATAATAGAATCGAAGAAGTGTCAGATTTTTGTTATTTAGGCAGTAGAATCACAAAAGATAATCGAAGCAAGGTAGATATAAAGTGTAGGATAGCACAGGGTAGGAAGGCATTCGTAGAAAAAGAACAGATTTTAAGATCAAATATTGACTTGGGTATTAGAAAAAGATTACTGAAGGTATATGTTTGGAGTGTAGCACTGTACGGGTGTGAGGCGTGGACTATAGGAAAGGAAGAGAAGCGTAGATTACAAGCACTTGAAATGTGGTGTTATAGGAGGATGATGAGGATTGGTTGGGAAGATAAAGTAACAAATGAAGCTGTACTAGAGTTAGTAGGGGAGAAGAGAAGTATTTGGAGAGTGTTACAGCGTAGGAGAGACAGATTAGTAGGGCATATTCTTAGGCATGGGGGGATTATGCAATTGATCATAGAAGGTAGAGTGGAGGGAAAGAGAGGGGTAGGTAGGCCTAAATTGGAGTATGTGAGTCAGATAGTTGAAGACGTTGAGTTGAATAGCTATAGGGAGATGAAGGGATTAGCTCAGGATAGATCGGCATGGCGTGCTGTTTCCAACCAATCTTTAGGATTGCGGACTCTTTAACTAACACAAGCAAACATTTTAAACATTTTTTTATTTAGTTCTATTATTACAAATATTTCTTACTGGTATATATAGAGCTCTTTTTTTTTATTACTTTGTTATTTTTATCTGTCACCAATAACGCAGAATATCACCCTCGGGTATAATATGACATTTTCTTTTATTAATTATATGTATTTATATAACCCACTAAAGAAAGTTTATTATTATTATATCGCACTATCAATGGAATACCAACACAAGTCAAAAAATACAAAAATTACGTTTACGTTGTATCTGTACATTAAAATACTCAATCTATCTAACACTAAACCACCACATCCTCAAATATTAATACAAACCACCCGAAAAATAAATATATTGGTTTTGTCCACCTTTGCAATATTTTCTTTTTTTTAGTTATGTAAGTCTTCTATTAACAATAATATTTAATTTCTTAGTAACATAACACCAAATATGTTACGTATGCATTATTCATTTTGTGGGTATGTTCTTTCATTTTGATAAAATTTTCTTGATAAAATTATTCTTTCACAGAGACGAACATTTTTATTTTCACTAATGCAAAATAGGTGAAATTACGAAATTTCATAACACAAAATTATGATAATTTGTTAATGCAATACACCACCATAATTAAATATTTGCATTATTTCTTAATACATAATTGCTTTAAAATATTAATTAACAACTACTCAGCTTGCCCTTCTTCATCCACCATTTGGCAATACATTAAATGAACAAAATTTATTAAAATTTCAAACCTAAGAGCCGCTCTATATTTTCTTTTTCGATAACGTAAACTTCAATTTGATTTTCCTTTAAACATACCCATTTTGAGTCGGGTTAGTTTTCCAATGACAGTACGATATATATATATGTGTCATGTCTTTGGTATCCAGACTTACAGCAATTCGCAAGTTCCCTGTGTGCGGTGCACTTCTTGAGCTAAAGTTAGCGAACAGGCCCGCCTCAGAGTTGTCAGATACGTAGTCGTTTCTCGCCTTCTTCGCATTTCCTCTTGGCACCCACCCCCGCAACCCTAACAAAGCGGGCTTCCGTCCCCCGTCCCGCAATCCCCCCCAAGGGGGATAGGGAAGCCGGTGGCGGTGGCGGCAATATCATGCTGCCATCTGATGACGTACTAAATGTGCACAAGTACAACGTTTTTCACATAGACAATTTTCACAGTACAACGCTTCTTTGTATCCGCACTGGAATTGTGACGGAAATCTCAACACTTCGTCTACTGATTCGTGATTGTAGACATATAATAGAAGTGATCCAGGATGCAGGAGATGTTATATTTGATTAACGCAATAAATATAATTATTTTTTCTACTCGGCGTCTATCTGATTCTTATTGGATATTTTTTAAACGACTACACGATGGTTATAATCAGTTTTTATCATTTATATTAGGTTATATTTATATCTATTTTTTATATAATTTTATTGTATAATTATATCTATTTAAACCGCATATGCAATCACAATAACTTCATTCACTTTAACTATTCAAATTGCAGTAATGAAATCTCTACCCTGCTTACTGTATTAATATTTTTGTACCACAAATCTCAATTTAATGTATTCGATCATTACTCTAATTACGCAAACTCAAATACCATAAATTTAAGGTACTCAATACTTTATATATACACATATATAGGTAGGCCATTGTGAGATTTTAGTAGCCATTTAACATTTTTTCATTTTTTTATCCAGATGTATACACCGTTTTATTGAAAGTGACAGAAGTTCACGCATCATAAATCAAGACCTGTATAATGACTCGACCAATACAGTACAGAGCAGTGCTATTCGAAATAGTATGGCGTCAGTCGTACGGCACATTGAATCTGTGCTGTGGTTAGTTCTTAATCAGAATACATAAATTGTGTACTTGATTCTTGACGAAAATATCTTTACTTTACACGAGTGCGACCACCGAAGACAATACATTGATATTTCGTAATATATTTGAATGGATAATATTATCAAGTTTAGGGGTGTAAATTGATATTACAAAAATTTACACATTGGTTTATATTTACGTTCTCAAAACTCAATATGTTTTATAAATAAATAAGTGAAAATTAGTATTAGTTAAGTTGCTTCATTTCGTGCGTTGTTTATTATTATTTTTTATTATTATCATTTTTTGATAATTAAGATCTCTATATTTAGAAAAAAAGAACAAGAGATATCAGAAATATTAGTAGTTTAGGACAAAGTAATAATGCAACTCCAAAATTAGTTAAATTTCAGATTAAATAGAAACGATAAAAGTGCTGTAGCCGAGCATATTATTGACTAACTCAGGTCATCCTATTCAAATTACTTAAAAGTGTTTTGAATTATTCCGCTTATGAAAATGCATAAATCTAAATCGAATTTAATGAATTTAGATTCCGGCCCAATTTCATCTTGTTTGTGGATATAGTTAAGCAATTCCTCAAGCAACGTTCTCTTCTTTTTATAATGGCTTCGTCGGACTAAATGGATAAACAAGTTTAATAGAATATTTACTAAAACTTGGTAATTACGCATATATAAATGATTGGTAATCATTTCAAAAATTCCTTATACATAAGATGTGCAAATAGTTGAAAATTCAACGAAATTATTTAAAATAAACTCGAAATAGTGTTCATAACATATGGTAACCATTTGTAAATTTTAAGGAATTATAAAAAGATTATTAAAATAATATGTGTGGGTAGTTGTATATTTTAAGGATGTGAGTTGTGGACAATACAGAAGGCAGAAAAATGTAGAAGAGAAGCATTTGAAATGTGAAGGATGATGAGGATTGGGTGCGTAGATAAAATGACAAATTTTATCTTTTTATGACTTATTTTATGCACGCTAGAATTGAGTGAGTTAAAAGGAAGTATTTGGAAGTTATTACAACTAAATAAATGCGGATTAATAATATTTGGGATTAAATATATGTCCAATCAATGAATGGTGCAATATTTTCATTTATATCGTTTTTAATGACTGCGGAATGGTAAATAACAAATCGTCCTGCGACGGCACGCCTTTTGGCGTATAGAGTTATCGACCTCGCCACTAATGGTCCTAGCACCGAATCGTGTCTGTCGTAATAAAGAGTTCTAGCCCTAAGGATATGTAGGTCTGATTTTTTATACATATTTATTTTCGATGGATTTTTAATCACTTCTTTTTGTTTTGTATTTACCATTTGATACCGCAGGACATTTGAAAATCTAATGTATACATACCAAACAAATTAATGCCCCGAAGGACACACACAAGCTGACCATATGATCAACTAATTGTAAGCATGATAAACTAAGAATTCACTGATATAAATGAATCGCTCAAATAATCAGTTTTGTAACTATATATAATAAAAAGTATATTGTGACTATTAATGTGGTAACAAATTTTGTATTTATACTTCTTACATCACTGCGAAGAATTCTGCTACTTAAATGTATTTACAACAACGAACGTGTTAGTAAGGCAAAAAAGAAGGTACACGAAAGTGCAAACGAAGCCCGAGAAATCGAGGTTGGAGTGGAGAGAGGAAGAGTTCGGTGATTTAGTAGAGTGAACAAGTGAAAATCGCGTAGTAGGTCGTGAACGGGACCGACAGTCGTTTTTTATATAGACATTCGAGTTTCGCGTGTTTCTTCGTGTCTGCATTCAACATTCACTCTACCAAAACTGCGTGAACTGCTTCAATTTACCTAGAATTTTCCGCATTACAATGTATTGCTTCGCAATAGTCGATTAACTAATAAATTACGTGGTCATTTTGTAGCAACTTTTTATATATCCCCCCCCCCCCACTAAAATGTGTTGATTTAATTTTGTTGATTCTTCTCATTAACGAAACATATAGCGCCCATTGCGTCTGGGTGTCGCGAAGCCGGTCGACGTAATTTATCAGGTGTTCTTCGGCCGGTTCTTTTGCCGTCGAATTGTGCGAGGAAGGAAGGAAACGCAAGCCATGCCTCGTGTGCAAAGGATTATACATCAAAGGGAGCTGCACGCAAAACAACTGATTTTTTTATGGGACTTGGACAACGAACATGCGTATATTATTTGATTGAAAAGTAGTTTTGGAAGTCTTTGTCGATCCATCACTTAGTAACGCCACCAAGTTTTCGGGGAAAAACCATAGTTTTTTTTCTTTGTTGTCCGCACACAGCGTTTAGTTTTTTTTATCCAGCCCCCCTGCAAATATACGCAGGTAATTTATGCACATTATAAGCAAGTAATAATTTTTAATAGAACAAAAATATCTAAAATGTTGTTCAAATTTCCATTTCGATCATCATATTGTAGAATTACTTTAATTTAGTGTTAGTTAGACAGTCCTCGATCCTAAGGATTTGTTGGAAACAGCACGCCATCTGTCGATCGCTCCTGAGTTAATACCTTCATCTCCCTATAGCAATTTTAATTTTACATCTACATAATGAAATGAAAAAATATGACCATGGTCAAATTTTGCAATTGTGTAGCTTTCTAGTTTAATTGAAGGTACCTTAGTTAGTAAATTCGTTTTTAGAGCGGAAAGTCGTATCCTTATCTCTTGGTTCCTTGCGATTCAAACTTCACATCGCATTTGGCACCAGGAAAAAGGCACATGTGAGACTATATACGGATCCTTGTGTATATACAGATTGCTGGCAGTAAAAGCAAGATAGTAGCTAGATATGAATACGTGTGAATGCAACAGACTATGACAAATAACGTAACACAATCGCATACAGCGTGAACCGTCAGCCCGCTATCGCAAACGACGTGGTGGCGGTGGCGGTGGCAAGCGATATGCTGAGGGACGTCGACGGGCGGTGGAGAAAAGGTCCTTTTTGTGTGCATGTCTCCAAGAGACGCCGTTGACAATGGAAAGCAGTTGGCGACGTTTCACGCGAAAGCGATGGAAAGAGAAGAGCGGAAACGACCCCAATAGGAATATGCATCAAGAGCGCATCTATACGGTACAGAAATATCTTCAACGAATGTTGTTTGATTACGCATTCTCAATATATCGAGAAACGCTAAATGCGAATGTTGCGCTCGAATTCGGACAATACCTGAAAAACAACGAAGACAAAACTATTTTTAAATCTTGCAATCTTGCGGCGTTCTGTTCTGGTGACGTTATGGAGACGGTTCTCCGTCGTACAACCTATTCCACCGCACTCAGCGGGAACGAAGTAGAGTCTCACCACCGAATGCCCATGCTCCAGTTTCGGTACGAGCGAATTTCGCGTCGAATATGCGGTAGCAGGCAGGAGACGTACGGGATGGTGAAGACAGAAGAGACAGTGTGGTGTTCCCGCATCCCGATTCCCCTTTACATCCTCGTTGCTCTCGTGATTGATTGCGGCGAAAAGTGGGCATAAATCTGCACTAAGTATGTAGCACCGTGGTATGCCGTATGCCGGGTACGTCCATGAGCCTGTTATATGGCTCGTTTATACATACAAACCACCGCAAATATACACGCAGCCTTCCATTAATAATTCAGTTTTAGTGGAAAACTGAGGATGGAAAGGATGCATGCGAATCAAATGATATATGACTGTCGTACGGTACAATTGATTCTCCAGAAATACCGGAAATGTTACATATCGTTAATGCAATATTAATTTGGTAATGTTAAAATATACACGCACCAATAATAAGGAGCATGCAGAATATACTCTAATTTATATGCAAGCATATATTTAAGTAAACCAGTTTGCAAGGGTCTAGTGTGACTTAACCTATGTTAGATTTATGACCCACAAACTCTTATGAAACATAATTTTTATTAATATAGAATATCAACCCAAATACCGTAACTTAAAGCATTAAGTAGGTAGATGTACATTTCAAGGGCTATGCCCCCATCTTCAGTAGCACAAGACAAATTATTTAGTTTTATTTAAAAGAACTAAATGAATGGACCAATCTTTATGGAATACACGAAACTAATATATAAAATAAAGAACAATTTAATAAAACATAAAATGGAAATACTAGAAAATTGTGTTGTGCATCAAATCAACACAAGACAAAAAGAAAATCAACACTTCGATGCTGTAAGGACAAACAGCAATTTAACAGCTTGCCTTCATCTATAAAAAAAACTCACAAACTACATAGAAATTTATTACATAAGTTAAAAAATATTAATGTACAGAAAAATATGAAATATAGTAATTAGTATATTTATATTAAAACAAATATTTGCTTACATTGTTATTAATATTTTATAAACCTTTGATGGACATTTGTAAAAAGAAATACTGTATAAAAGCAATTAATAAATAATAAATTTTTATTGCATCGTTTATTTCCATTTTTAAAATAAACTTCCATGTTCGTAGCTTCTAATTATAGGAAATAATAGAAAATTTCTTTTATTTCAGGTATGTAGACGAATCGATCCCATCTATTACAATAAACTAGCGACAAATAGGTAAGCTAATAATATGGTTTATAATTTTCTAAAATTATTACTTTCGCCAGTTGGATTGTGAAAAACCATCGTCAATATATGATTTATCATTTGATTTAATATTCACCAATGCATATAAGTAATATGCAGGTTTACATGTCCTGGGAATAAAATAATGGAAAGCAACTGAAGACAGGGAAATGCAACAGGTGTTCGTTTACTAATGCCCCTCGATCCTTGCATTTGTTTTCTGTCTTAAATATTTGCAATAAGGGAGTGTTATATAAAATAGAATATAATAATCAACTTGATATTGGTAGTTTTGGTGCTACAAATCCATGCTTTTTAAATTGAACTTCTAGTTTTATATATAATTGATTTATATATATTTTTAATTCCCATTGAGACGTATAAACTAACAACTTAAATATATGAATGTGATTTTTTTGATTTAAAAAGTTTAGAATTTGATAGCTTTCACTTTTATAATGTAATTTTTATAGTAAACTCAAGCGAAGTCAATTTAAATCCCCAATTCGAATTATTTTTATCTTAAATTTATTATATGTTATGAAATTCAAAAAAGTTCTCATATCTATTTGAACTCGCACTAATATACGTCGATTTCATTCGACGCATACTCTGTGGATAAACAGCTTTCACTTTCTTACAAAACTTTCCTAATATATGTAATAAGAAGAAAGCTTTATCATCGCCATCTATCGGTAGTCGCACGAACCCTTGTTCGGGTATATAACATCACCGAGCTTTCGCAACGTATAGTATATCTTCGGCAAACGAAGAGGATCAATATCGGCGCGTAGTAGGGCTTTTATATGTGCGATGTCGCTGCCTGCATTGAAAGCTTCGCTCTTCCTACAAAAGCTTCCTGTTCACCAAAAAACCTTTATACGATAAGAACATTTTTATTTAATAGACATTCAACTAAACTATAAAATTAAAAGTAATTCGTCAATTTCGTAGAAAAAAATTCCTAAAGTTCACAATTGAAAATCAGCATACGCGCGTGATTTAGATAACGTCAGAACGCACCCCCGACATGAATCGTCGTCGGCGTCTCTTCTCCATTCGATGGCGTTGCGGAGACTGCGGAGGTGGTAGGGACCTGTTGATATTGGTAATTTGGAAAACAAATAACCACATGTTGATCCTGCTTTATTTGCCCGTTGTAAAATGTTTAACCTTCCCTAATGCATACTCGTCGCGCGTTACAATATATAAATATACATATTGTATATGCATATATTCAATTGCAGATTTGATCGCTGGTATAGTTAGATTAACGTATGCTAATTGTATGAATATATCATAAGAAGATGACCGAGATTATTATATAAAGTAAAACTTGAACGCGTGCTTGAATTAAAATGTTAGAAGAAAACATCCAACATATTCGGAGCGATAGATTAAATGGTCGTATTCTTAGACATGGGGGTATTATGCCATTAATTGCAAAGTAATTCAAATGTAATGACGTTAGCTCTGGACAATTTTTTCACTAAACGATTAATATATGTAGATAAGTTGATGTTTTTATTGTCGAATCATAATCATAATCATAATGTTTAGAATTTTAAAAGAAACGGGTATAGATTATAAGGATAGGAGAATAATTTTTAATTTATATAAACACCAAACTGCCTTAGTTAGAATTGAGGGGGAAGAAGAGGTAGCAAAAATAGGGAAGGGAGTTCGGCAGGGATGTACACTTTCACCGTTATTATTTAATCTATATATAGAAGATGCAATAAACAAAGTAAAAGAAGAGTATAGTGTAGGTGTGAATGTACAGGGAGAGAAAATATATATGTTGAGATTCGCCGACGATATAGCTATATTGGAAGAAAGCGAAAAGAATTTAGAAAGGGTATTGAATGGTATGCAGGCAGTATTGACTAGGGATTTTAACATGAAAATAAATATAGGTAAAACTAAAGTGATGAGGTGTGACAAAAAGGAATGCAGTAGAAAAATGAGGATCACAATAGGAGATAATAGAATCGAAGAAGTGTCAGATTTTTGTTATTTAGGCAGTAGAATCACAAAATATAATCGAAGCAAGGTAGATATAAAGTGTAGGATAGCACAGGGTAGGAAGGCATTCGTAGAAAAGGAACAGATTTTAAGATCAAATATTGACTTGGGTATTAGAAAAAGATTACTGAAGGTATATGTTTGGAGTGTAGCACTGTACGGGTGTGAGGCGTGGACTATAGGAAAGGAAGAGAAGCGTAGATTACAAGCATTCGAAATGTGGTGTTATAGGAGGATGATGAGGATTGGTTGGGAAGATAAAGTAACAAATGAAGCTGTACTAGAGTTAGTAGGGGAGAAGAGAAGTATTTGGAGAGTGTTACAGCGTAGGAGAGACAGATTAGTAGGGCATATCCTTAGGCATGGGGGGATTATGCAATTGATCATAGAAGGTAGAGTGGAGGGAAAGAGAGGGGTAGGTAGGCCTAAATTGGAGTATGTGAGTCAGATAGTTGAAGACGTTGAGATGAATAGCTATAGGGAGATGAAGGGATTAGCTCAGGATAGATCGGCATGGCGTGCTGTTTCCAACCAATCTTTAGGATTGCGGACTCTTTAACTAACTAATCATGGTCAATTAAACAAATCGCAGGAATAGTCAAATTGTATTCGGTGTGCAAAAACCTCTTCATTGATAATTAATTAATAAACAAAAGTGGTATACAAATTTCGCAACGTTGATGCTATAAATAAGTTCTTCCGAAGTATCATCGTATCCATGTTAGAAGAAACTAATTTTACAATATCCTTTTTGCTATGGATACGCTAATTTTTATTCCACAATTCGTGTATATTAATATCAATGACAAATATTTTCTTTGTAATTCAACGGAAAGTCAAAATGAGGTTTTTGGTGATTATAGTATTATAGTTTAGCGGATAAAGAATCATCAATTCCATCAACAAAGGGGAAATAATTGTATTTAGAGAAAATGTTAACTATGCATATATATGAAAGACATGTAGCCTTTTTAAGATAAAAATCTGTCTTATTTTAATATGAAAATGTATTGATATATAGTGCCTTTTTGTAAACGCCTGAATAGATTACTATAAATAATTCAAATATTCTTGTTTATATAGAAATTGTTCTTCAAGTTTGCAACGTATCTATCGCTTTGATTCAAGAAAAGGGGTTCCCGCAGGGGTTGCCAAACAATTTCGCGAATTGTCGCATTATAAAACAAAAATGCGTGAGACTCTCGCGCGGTAAAAATGAAACTTCTTAGCTGCTAGGAAAAGTTGATTTTATGCATTGCTTTTATTCCATTTGTTAACGATTTAATTTTGATGGACAAAGAAGAAGAAGAAAGAAAGCATTATTAACTGTAATGTCTATAAAGAGGAGTTTGGATTAAATATTGTAGCCATATTTTTATAGTTCCTTTTCTAACCAAACCAATTAAATAACTCGATCTGTGTATTTTGCTTCTTTTTATGTGGACTTTAATACAATGATCATCATCAATGTCTCTTGGCAAATGATTCACCATCGTATTCACACTGTACCTAGCGGATTATTGAAAAATTGTTTATCAAATTCGCGATGAAAGAATGTAAATTTTGTGTATGATGCACTAGTGGGTGCATTTCTATTTGTCGTTGGCTCGCTCAGCTGTATCAGATTCATTACGTTGATCTTTCACACCGCGTGTTGTATCTTCACGTGCCTGAATCAGTGGCATTCAAATTCTCTATACCACTCACTGTGTCCTCAATTAACGACGGTATCGATTCATCCAGTGTATTTGAGGTCGTTGGAAGGTTATGTTGTCCACCGTGTTTCTTTAACACCCTTTGCCTGGCTCGATACTCTCTACTTGTTTCCTAGGTACTTGTTGGCACTTTTCTTGGCGCTTTCTTCCGTTCTTTAAATGCTCACTCTCTGTCTATACTTGTCTTTTTCTCCATTTCACTTTTCACACAATGGAAATTGTTAGCTAAAAGATTAAGCTGTGTTTGTGTAATATATAATAAAATACGCAAGCGTCTATACACTCAGTACACGCGGCGCATGCGCGTAGCATGTTTCACTTTTCGTGACGGAAGCGTTTCACTTATCGTGACGTTCAGGCCAATTTGCCCTACCGCGCCTATAAAAGTTTCACTTCAAAATAACATTTTATATTTTATATCAAGGGCATTATTAAAAAATGATATATTTTTTAATTATCCAACGAGCTAATGTATACTATAAATTATTAAAATAACCGAAGGAATTCCCACATCGCTTTTGCTTATTATTTGAGTTTCAAAAGTATCTGCTTTGTTCGTCGAACCCGAATCGACCTCTCGAGTTCCACCGACACATTTAAATATCCCATCGATCTCCAAGAGGTCTATATTGACCCATTTTGGAATCCCTGATGTACCGCATTGCAGTACGCAAGAATGCATAGCTTACGCATTTCATACTTCAACGAATAAAAGACAAGAAGAGGCGCAGCTGGTACTCCGTCGGTCCCAGCAGTGCCAAGGGGGCTGTGGCACTGTCGTCGACCGGACACCGAACCCATACGGACACAAATAAACATTATATGCGTGTGGATGCTTTTCACATATCACATATGTCTTCATATAACACAGCACGAAAGATACCAAAGATACCGCATGAAACATGAAGCGCTTCATGTCGGTTTTAGAGAAATTGCAGTTGCGATGTCGCCTAGTAGGTATTTGTTAATTTAAATTTCTTTACCGTTTGATGGTTAGATGCGTATTTCTTGAGCTATGCCCTCATCTTCAGTAGCACGAGACTAAGCTCAGTAAAATACTTTTATACAGTTGCTATACAATTGTATAAAAAGTCAATGTGGCAGCTCACCCATTATTTCGCGTGGTTTGAATGGAATTTTGTATAAATAAAATTTTAAAGTGACATAACAAATAAATGAAATTGATTTTTACTAAAGGTCTAAAGGTATTATTGAAATTTATAATAATAATTGATAGAAATTCGAAGAATTATAGAAATTAGATTGAAGGAACATTTAGTTTATTAAATCGAACATATAAAAGTGCTGTAGCCGAGCATATTTGTGACTAATTCAGGTTATCCTATTGAAATTAGTTCACTTCAATTGCGTAAATGTGTGTTGAATTCTTATGAGAGTATATACATGAAAAATAGCAAAAAGAAGCTCATATTTGAGGTAATTTTCATATGGGAAGTTTAAAATTGTTTAAACTGATGTCGCATTAAAAATTAACTTGTTCGACATCGCTGAAATGTGCTAAATGGGTTAGAGCACCTTTATACGTCATAAGAAAAACGGTGTAATTTATTCATACAAATTACTCGTTCATTTTTGGATCGATTTTTTTCAAATTTCTTGTGGTAACTCCACCTTTCGGAGACGAGAAATCTCCACCCCCTGTGGAGATTTCAAATCTGTGTACTCGTACTCTAGGGCCTTAAGATTCGCTCAATATGTAGTAATTTATCTGCTATTGCGAATACATATATCTCTGTTTACGTTGAAGTTCTGATGCGCTCTCTAAAAAAAAATATATAACAGCATATCAGTTGAAACATTACACACAATATATAGGGTGACCGAAGGGTGCAGGTTTCGTCTATAATGTCCGAACAGACTGGCCGATATTATCGCATAAAATAAACCATTTTGTTAAATAAAAGAGACCAGAAACTACGTTGAACATTTACTAGTTTTATTTTATATATTTTATGGATATAAGTTGTCAGTAGCAAAAAAAATACAATCATGTGAGTGAAGCATTTGAAATGTGGCACTATAGAAGATGGTGAAAAATTAAGGAAATTTGTGTGAGGAGCATTTTGAAGTTTTTGCTATAATAGATACGGAGGTGTTATGGTGTATTTTTCATTTATGATAAATGATAAATTGAAAAAAATAGATTAAACTAGGCAAATTAAATAATGCACCATGTTATTGGTTTAATACTTGAAGGACTTGAGCAGCGTAAGACATATTTCCGCGCACTATTTGTCATATTTATTTGGAAAAAGTACAAATCTACATTAGTAAGTACAAACAAAATGATATCTGCTGCATTTCTTTTGAAATTCTAGTTCGACTTACAAAATTAGCTTCATTTGTTCAGATCAATACTTTAACAAACTTACAAGACCATCTGCGATATCCTATATAACGAAGTCAACAAGTGCAATAAACGCGCAACTTTGTAATTTAATGGCTTCTAAGTTGTTTTATTACGCAGATTTTATGGCCGCAACAGTTTTAATATTTGTCACGGATCAATAGCAATTTAAGGATTGGTTGTTATCAGAAGACGGTAGTAAATAGCTGAACAACAATGTGATACGTGTTTTCATTTCCTTGTGGAATTTACCATTTCGCTATTCTCTATGTATTAATTCTAAATTTAAATTAAAATTAATTTTTCTAAATAATTGTATAGAATAATAGGAATTTTTCTTTCCCGAAAATTCTCTTCTTGAATACAACTCATGCCCACAATGCCTTAAAATTATAATATTTGCACAATTGATAAAAGATATAAATTCCACTATACTAATTAAATTTGAACGATATCCAACAATAAAAAAAGTATTTATTGAATAAATATTTCAATCGTGATTGGTTTAAAGACCCATTTAATTGTTTAAATTTGTCGTTTTGTTATGCGAAATCTCTATAGTATATAAAACATACATTTCAACGCTTAGCGTGTGTAATTATAATTTTTATAATTAGTTTTGTTACTACCAATGATCCAATTTAGCAGGTTTAGTCATTGTTTTTTTTTTCAAGACTAATCTCAACTGTTCGAATTTAATTTTAATAATCGATGCTTTTAACCAGACTTCTTAAAAAAAAAAAAATCGATACTTATAACATAAAAATGTTATTCGTTGTTTTTATATTAAAAAAATTAGGGGGCCCAAGAATTAATCCTTGCCCAGGGCACGTGACAGGCTAGTTACGCCACTGCATACCAGTACCATTTTAAGAGATTAAAAGTAGACCATTTTTAATATATCTGTATAATACCAACTGATATTTGATTATCCCCCAAAGTAGTAACGCCTGTATATGATAGGTCTCTTATGAAAGCTCTTCGCCTAGCTATTTCCAGGAAGATCTAATTTCTTTTAGAGCAGACTCTATTCCTATAAAAGCTCTCTTCTAGTGGCAGCGACAGTGATGGCTGCAGTCACCCCTCGGTGCGCTATATGCCCAAATTAGACAGCGTTCCCCATCTAACAACCGCCTTGACAACTCAATCACTCAGTATATATAGACCACACACACACACACACACACACACACACACACACACACACACACACACACACACACACACACACACACATATACGGGAGACAATGTCATGCCACGCTAGCGGAGCGACATCTATACTATACATTCCATATCAATCCAAGTGGCCTCACACCCTCGGCAACGACAACGAACCCACCCTGTCTCCCTGTCACCCAGCGAGGCCATGCACACATCCTAAAGAATGGGCGAGGAGAGGAGGGTAATGTGAATGTATGAGTGTATCGCTCATACGTTATATATATACAGAGTGACCTATGTACTTCTGTACCAAAGCATGCGAATAATCATTTTTGATGTAAGCGTATTTCAAATACTACGCTATCTGAAGAGCTATATGAAAATGATCTGGAAAGGTTTTTTTTTAATGTCAAAATATCATTCAATATATAATGTACATGTCACATAAAAGGATACCACACATTTTATTATCGAATATGCTGCTAATGTTAGATCACTTTTCCTTTTTAATTTAATGTGATTTAAAAAAACAGCTTTTTCTTTTGTAATCTCATTGGATACAGTGATTTGAGCGGTGCAATAAAATTCTGAAATCAGCGATGGCAAACTGTAGGTCACTTTGAGGACCTAGTTCGTAGTTCATAGTTCATTTCAATGTACCGTTCACGAACTATAGGTCGTGAACTACTAACATCTTTTTAAAATGAACTAGTTCACGACCATTTCGTTCCGTTCACCAACACACTTTATCACATAAATGTTAGTACTGCTATTGGTACTGTATATGTAATGTATACTATACTGCATCGTTTACGAGTATGAAATAGAAGAACTATACGATTTAGATGTTTATTTTTGCATTATTGCAAAAATTTGCTATGGCATAACATATTTAAGAACATATCTAATCTTGCGAATATATTAATTATATTATTCCAAATAATATCTGATACCAAAATATAAATTGTGACTCAGCTCGGCAATGCTGCTGTTGCAATATTGCATAGAGTTTCCTATTTCGTTCCGTTCACCAACACACTTTATCACGAAATAAATGTTAGTACTGTATTAGTTAGTTAAAGAGTCCGCAATTCTAAAGATTGGTTGGAAACAGCACGCCATGCCGATCTATCCTGAGCTAATCCCTTCATCTCCCTATAGCTATTCATCTCAACGTCTTCAACTATCTGACTCACATACTCCAATTTAGGCCTACCTACCCCTCTCTTTCCCTCCACTCTACCTTCTATGATCAATTGCATAATCCCCCCATGCCTAAGGATATGCCCTACTAATCTGTCTCTCCTACGCTGTAACACTCTCCAAATACTTCTCTTCTCCCCTACTAACTCTAGTACAGCTTCATTTGTTACTTTATCTTCCCAACCAATCCTCATCATCCTCCTATAACACCACATTTCGAATGCTTGTAATCTACGCTTCTCTTCCTTTCCTATAGTCCACGCCTCACACCCGTACAGTGCTACACTCCAAACATATACCTTCAGTAATCTTTTTCTAATACCCAAGTCAATATTTGATCTTAAAATCTGTTCCTTTTCTACGAATGCCTTCCTACCCTGTGCTATCCTACACTTTATATCTACTTTATATATTTAGTACTGTATATGTAATGTATACTATACTGCAAGTATATATATAGTACAAGTACATGAATACGTACACCCTGCACCATGTAGTTGATAGTTCACGAACTAGGTCATAGTGACCTATAGGTCGTTGCAAAACATCATCACAGTACGCCCGTCATTGATTGAGTGAATCGTTCAGAGTGAACGGTTCGCGAGTAAACTACACATCGCTGTTGTGAAATATATATCTCTTTAGATTAAAAAATAGCATTTTTAATGTTTAATAAAATTGTCTGTATTGACAAACTCGCTTTGTTCATACATTAAACCGAGTAAAATATTTTTTTTCTATAAACTATAATTTCCAAATATTAAAAGACATATGTCGCAAAAGTTATTTTTAGCTTAAAAGCCATATCAATTTGTGTCTATTTAGGTCTGTCTAAGTCTATCTAGTCCAGTTTGTCATTATTGTTTCTCTCGATTTTTGAAACTATGTTCAAAATTATAGCAATTTCTTCAGTTATTAATATAGATACATATTTTTATTGTTATATAGTTTTATAATAGTTATCTTTAGTTCTAAAATTTAGACACCTAGACGTTCATTTACAAACATACGAATATAAAAATGTTTTCCGAACATATAAAAATGAATTTATGCGCGATCATTGAAAATACAATGGAGCAATAAATCTACAAAAACTTTGTAAAAATTCGAAACAATGCTGTTATAAGATCGTTAAGACACGAACAAGGTAATTAGCATTAATCGCGATGTTTATAGACTTTAGTAACAAATTCCCTATTTCTTGATATTCTTGAAATAGTTTACATTCTATGAATCACTCGATGTATGGTAAACAGACGTCATGACAGTAAAACACGCACTAGAGCTAGACAAACCCTTCGTATTCGTATTCGTGCCCCCTAGGCTAGCGAGGGCAATGAGAGGATCCTCCGGCAAGCACTTCAAGCACTTCGCCACCCACACGGCATATATGCTGCACGTTGTGTACATACGTGCGTATTGCGCACGAGAATAATATGGCACTTGTTCAAACAATTCACTAATCGAAACAAAAGATGGCACTATGTCTCTTCAAGGCCGTCGGGATGAATATACTGCTACAGGCTCTATAAAATACTATTACTAAAAACACGTCTTCTGACGTGTTTTTTTTTTTGATTTCGCAATCTTTTGTAGAGTTATGTAATTAATGGCGATTTTAAATATAGAATCCAACGTATCTGTATAAATATATTTTCATGTATTTGTATAGACCTAAACAAATCGGTTGAATTGTTGAATTAATGTAGAATTTATCCACAAGGAATAATGTTCACGATCTATTTCTTAAGAATATTACAAAATATGCGTTTTACATTGATTATTGAAAAATTATTGTAGTTTTATGGACGTAATTATAAAAAAAAAATGCGTGAGACTCTGGCGCGGTAGAAGTGCAACTTTTTAGCTCCTAGGAAAAGTTGATTTTATGCATTGCTTTTTTTCCATTTGTTAACAATTTTTTTTATTCCATATGCGATCACATATGGAACACACTGTACCTAGCGGATTTAAAAAAAATAATGTTTAGCAAATTCGCGTTGAGCAGGTGGAAATAATGTAAATTTTGTGTATGATGCACTGGTGGGTGCATTTCTATTTGTCGATGGCTCGCTCAGCTGTTAGTTAAAGAGTCCGCAATCCTAAAGATTGGTTGGAAACAGCACGCCATGCCGATCTATCCTGAGCTAATCCCTTCATCTCCCTATAGCTATTCATCTCAACGTCTTCAACTATCTGACTCACATACTCCAATCTAGGCCTACCTACCCCTCTCTTTCCCTCCACTCTACCTTCTATGATTAATTGCATAATCTCCCCATGCCTAAGAATATGCCCTACTAATCTGTCTCTCCTACGCTGTAACACTCTCCAGATACTTCTCTTCTCCCCTACTAACTCTAGTACAGCTTCATTTGTTACTTTATCTTCCCAACCAATCCTCATCATCCTCCTATAACACCACATTTCGAATGCTTGTAATCTACGCTTCTCTTCCTTTCCTATAGTCCACGCCTCACACCCGTACAGTGCTACACTCCAAACATATACCTTCAGTAATCTTTTTCTAATACCCAAGTCAATATTTGATCTTAAAATCTGTTCTTTTTCTACGAATGCCTTCCTACCCTGTGCTATCCTACACTTTATATCTACCTTGCTTCGATTATCTTTTGTGATTCTACTGCCTAAATAACAAAAATCTGACACTTCTTCGATTCTATTATCTCCTATTGTGATCCTCATTTTTCTACTGCATTCCTTTTTGTCACACCTCATCACTTTAGTTTTACCTATATTTATTTTCATGTTAAAATCCCTAGTCAATACTGCCTGCATACCATTCAATACCCTTTCTAAATTCTTTTCGCTTTCTTCCAATATAGCTATATCGTCGGCGAATCTCAGCATATATATTTTCTCTCCCTGTACATTCACACCTACACTATACTCTTCTTTTACTTTGTTTATTGCATCTTCTATATATAGATTAAATAATAACGGTGAGAGTGTACATCCCTGCCGAACTCCCTTCCCTATTTTTGCTACCTCTTCTTCCCCCTCAATTCTAACTAAGGCAGTTTGGTGTTTATATAAATTAAAAATTATTCTCCTATCCTTATAATCTATACCCGTTTCTTTTAAAATTCTAAACATTATGTCCCAATCTACATTATCAAATGCCTTTTCTAAATCTACAAAAGCTATGCAAGTTACCTTTCCTACCCTCTTGCTCAGCTGTATCAGATTAATTTCGTTGATCTCTTACACCGCGTGTATCTTCACGTGTAGCCTGAATCAGTGGCATTCAAATTCTCTATACCACTCACTGTGTCCTCGGTATCGATTCATCCAGTGTATTTGAGGTGGTTGGAAGGTTATGTTGTCCACCGTGTTTCTTTAACGCCTCGATACTCTACTTCTTTCCAAGGTACTTGTTAGCACTTTTCTTGGCGGTTTATTCGCTTTCTTCTGTTCTCTAAAGGCTCGCACTCTGTCTGTGGATTTTTGTGGATATATTTTTAAGAAAGAAAAATAAATATAGTACGCAAACAGTGATATGGCTACAAATTCGTTTTTATGGCATGGAAACGTTTTTTTTTTCTAAACCAATGTAGTATCTATAATATGTATATTTAAAACTTGAAAGAATGTCTTTGCATAGGACGTTCAAACGCCGCTTAAAATAATGTAGATTTAAACGGGAACATATGGATGAGTTGGTGGCATAGCGGTTATGTACAAGTCGCCTTAACTTCACTCGCTCGAGTCATCTGCAATATGGAATGAAGAATTCAGTGCATCTCAACTGCAACGCTTTTACACGGTGCTTCCAATTATAATGTATGCCAAGAAGTTGAGGGACACTTTGAGAAGAAGGAATAATCGCCTTTTCGTGTCATTTTTCAATCTACAGCCTTCTATTTCTTATCAAACTTTACTTGTTTGTTCTTTTTTAAATAAATAGACGTATAGTGGACGTTCAGAGAGATCTGTAATGGTATATCAAATATATTTGTTAATTCAAAGAAAAAGTTTCGTATCACTCAAATGTTATATTGAAGATATATTATATAGGCGGAGCATTTTCAAATTTTCGAAAAATTATATTTCGAAGTAGACCACATGTGAACATGTTTGAGAAGCGTAGAAGTATGACATAATGCAGAGTTTCTACCACACTAAGCCTTCAGACACACCAAACATCATCTAATCTTCACCGAAGTCTGTACCCTACCCTAATATGTTCCTCCTCAACACTAAACACTTATAATTTATGCTGCACCACCAAAGAGAAGGGTTTTGTAGTACATTTTATTGTCGGTAATATTGAAGAAACTAATATTCTATTATATATAAAGTGTTAATGGATATTTTAAAATGGAAATTTTTGGATAAAACATAATGACAAATATAAAATTCTTTGCAATGGGAACTGAAGACACATTCAGGAGCATAGCAATAGGTTAGAATTAGTTTCACACACCCAATGGTAAAATATTAATGGTTAAATATTAATAAACGCAAACAGTTAATGGTAAATAATGGTAAACAAAGATAAATAAATATGTATATTAAAAAAATAATAATTGCGCTTAAGATGTCCGAGGTCGTTAGTGGTAGACTCTTCACTTCGAAATTTTATATCCTTTAAAAACTTGCAGATTCTAAATTCTGAGATCAAATCCTATTAGAAAATTTCATGAACTCACTTTCGAAAGCGTTAAAATTTAGCAAATGGGGACAATTCTTATTTTTCAGTTTTTGACAATATTTTCTATCCTACAGAAAAACTAGTTGCAGATTTAGAATCCTAATATCTTTTCCCATTCGAAAATGTCCCATTAAATCATTTTACCACACAGAATAAAAATTGTTAATTTTAACATATAAAAATCCATTATTATTAAAGAGTCCGCAATCCTAAAGATTGGTTGGAAACAGCACGCCATGCCGATCTATCCTGAGCTAATCCCTTCATCTCCCTATAGCTATTCATCTCAACGTCTTCAACTATCTGACTCAGATACTCCAATCTAGGCCTACCTACCCCTCTCTTTCCCTCCACTCTACCTTCTATGATCAAATGCATAATCCCCCCATGCCTAAGAATATGCCCTACTAATCTGTCTCTCCTGCGCTGTAACACTCTCCAGATACTTCTCTTCTCCCCTACTAACTCTAGTACAGCTTCATTTGTTACTTTATCTTCCCAACCAATCCTCATCATCCTCCTATAACACCACATTTCGAATGCTTGTAATCTACGCTTCTCTTCCTTTCCTATAGTCCACGCCTCACACCCGTACAGTGCTACACTCCAAACATATACCTTCAGTAATCTTTTTCTAATACCCAAGTCAATATTTGATCTTAAAATCTGTTCTTTTTCTACGAATGCCTTCCTACCCTGTGCTATCCTACACTTTATATTTACCTTGCTTCGATTATCTTTTGTGATTCTACTGCCTAAATAACAAAAATCTGACACTTCTTCGATTCTATTATCTCCTATTGAGATCCTCATTTTTCTACTGCATTCCTTTTTGTCACACCTCATCACTTTAGTTTTACCTATATTTATTTTCATGTTAAAATCCCTAGTCAATACTGCTTGCATACCATTCAATACCCTTTCTAAATTCTTTTCGCTTTCTTCCAATATAGCTATATCGTCGGCGAATCTCAGCATATATATTTTCTCTCCCTGTACATTCACACCTACTCTATACTCTTCTTTTACTTTGTTTATTGCATCTTCTATATATAGATTAAATAATAACGGTGAGAGTGTACATCCCTGCCGAACTCCCTTCCCTATTTTTGCTACCTCTTCTTCCCCCTCAATTCTAACTAAGGCAGTTTGGTAGAATTATATTTTTAATTAAAAATAATTAAAAATCCATATAAAGTCCAACAAAAAGTCCATATAAAAATATTTTTTACTGTTAACTTCGAAATTCTATACCCTTTGAAATATTAGTTTCCATGGTGGTCGACCATTACATTGCAAATTTAAAGAAATACTGTTTGATGCATCACTGTCGCTACAGAAGTACTTTAGCCTTTTGCCTTTTGCGGGCGATAGAGTAGATATTATTTATTTTCAAATACCTTTGTCCTTTTAAAACGAATTAATATAAAATCCTTAAATAGGTGTGTCCATATGTACATTGTATTAATGCGTGACGTGACTGCTGCCCGTATCGATCTAATTTTTTTTTACATTTCAAGTTGGAAAATGCAAAGTTGGTTGGAAAGCCTGTATGGGAACGGGGACAAACCCTTTATATAGTTCTTTCTCGCACGTCTCTCTGTGTATTTCGGTATTGGAGTATGAGATCAGTCTCTCCGTTCTAGAGGAAAGGCTGGCTCAGCTTTTTGCTTCTTCGCTGCCCAGTGGTATTCTTTACTCTCAATCTGAGGCGAGAGCCAATGCGATAGACAGCAACTATCAGAATCTCGCATTGTTGTCTGTACGCAGTTTGTACTGTCAACTGGTGTAGACCTGTGCCTTTATGTACTTCTTGGGGTCTTGTTTTTGCGAGCAGTAGCAGCAGTCAGCAGTCGCGGAGTTGAAGGAGCAACCCGGCCGTGGAGAAAAAGTCTACCATCCCAAGAAAAGAAGGAGAAACCACACACACACACACTAGTGCTCCTGGCACACTATATATAAGAATGCCAAGCCCAAGATGTAGCGGTGCTTCAACGTCAGAGCGAGTTCAGTACCGGATTTCTTCGGTCGCTTTTTCCTATAGCATATATATAAATCGTAATAAATATCCGCAGCGCGAAATGATGAATCTTTATGTCAGATAAATTTATTGGTTGTTATATCGTTAGAAAAAGATTATAATACAGGCATTAGCAAAACTATTCATGTTACAGTTGTTGTAGTAATAATAGGTAAATTATCGCTTGATATTACAACATTTTTACCCACTTTTTTTACAAGTTAATTTGATGCAAGAATTAAAACCTGATATTTTATAAATACCATTTTACCATACCATTTTATAAATATAATCAATATAACGAGATAAATTGATTTGTATATATTTAATTCTTCACTTTCTGTTTTCAAGCGACTGATTATCGCTCATTTATTTACTTTGCAATTGTAACATTATTATTGTTTTTATTTTTAATACGTTAAATTGATACATACTGTATTATTTCTGTAATGTACTGGATATTTTATATCTTGTATATTTATGGAAATTTATATTAGCGATGTGTAGTTCACTCGCGAACCGTTCACTCTGAACGGTTCAATCAAATGACTATGACAGATGTTTTGCAACGACCTATAGGTCATTATGACCTAGTTCTATGAACTAGATGGTGTAGTTATTGATGTACTTGTACTAGGTCCTGAACCCGTCGTGTATGAATCATAACGACTCGTAAACGATGCAGTATAGTATATATTACATATACAGTACTAACATTTATTTAGTGATAAAGTGACCTACAGTTTGCCATCGCCAATTTATATCTATTCTATATTTATTTCTGGATATTTAGATCTTCACTGGATATTTAAACTTGTCTGAGTCCGAAATTCGTTAAATAAATAAATAAATACAAAATAGCTGGTCTCCATGACCAAAAACAAACTTTTAACAGACAATGCTCTTCGATAAGCAAGTATCGAAAATAATTCTTTGCCAAGTCTTTTTGAAAGTCGAAATCATTTTATTATATACAATTTCTCTTTGGGCAGATTTCCTATAATTTACAAATGGTTACGGGTTTAATAACTCACGATTACTTTCTTTAGTGAACGTTTCAAGTTCCATATTGAACGTTGAGTCGTCCCCATCGTTTATGGAACACATTACCAAATACAAGTTTCGATTTAAAACTGTACATTGTCTTTGGCATGGGATATTAACATGGCCAGCAACATATACGCTTAACATGAGTATTGGTTGCCCTTAAATTGATTCGCTTGCATTTTACAAATTGCATAAAACGATAAATCGATCAACGCTAATTTTGATTTAGCGAACACGCATTGTTGTAAATAGTTTACGTAGTTCAAAACAAATATGTACTTTTCTTACTTACTAAAAAGCTACGTAGCTTTTTGTCGCTTATTGCAACGTTATATTTATGGCATTTCATCGGTTGAAAATTCAAAATGAATAAAATTTATTAACAGTAGGAATATATTAGTTAAAGAGTCCGCAATCTTAAAGATTGGTTGGAAACAGCACGCCATGCCGATCTATCCTGAGCTAATCCCTTCATCTCCCTATAGCTATTCATCTCAACGTCTTCAACTATCTGACTCACATACTCCAATCTAGGCCTACCTACCTCTCTCTTTCCCTCCACGCTACCTTCTATGATCAATTGCATAATCCCCCCATGCCTAAGAATATGCCCTACTAATCTGTCTCTCCTACGCTGTAACACTCTCCAAATACTTCTCTTCTCCCCTACTAACTCTAGTACAGCTTCATTTGTTACTTTATCTTCCCAACCAATCCTCATCATCCTCCTATAACACCACATTTCGAATGCTTGTAATCTACGCTTCTCTTCCTTTCCTATAGTCCACGCCTCACACCCGTACAGTGCTACACTCCAAACATATACCTTCAGTAATCTTTTTCTAATACCCAAGTCAATATTTGATCTTAAAATCTGTTCCTTTTCTACGAATGCCTTCCTACCCTGTGCTATCCTACACTTTATATCTACCTTGCTTGGATTATATTTTGTGATTCTACTGCCTAAATAACAAAAATCTGACACTTCTTCGATTCTATTATCTCCTATTGTGATCCTCATTTTTCTACTGCATTCCTTTTTGTCACACCTCATCACTTTAGTTTTACCTATATTTATTTTCATGTTAAAATCCCTAGTCAATACTGCCTGCATACCATTCAATACCCTTTCTAAATTCTTTTCGCTTTCTTCCAATATAGCTATATCGTCGGCGAATCTCAACATATATATTTTCTCTCCCTGTACATTCACACCTACACTATACTCTTCTTTTACTTTGTTTATTGCATCTTCTATATATAGATTAAATAATAACGGTGAAAGTGTACATCCCTGCCGAACTCCCTTCCCTATTTTTGCTACCTCTTCTTCCCCCTCAATTCTAACTAAGGCAGTTTGGTGTTTATATAAATAAA
This sequence comes from Leptodirus hochenwartii, assembly GCA_947310635.1. Taxonomy (NCBI): domain Eukaryota; kingdom Metazoa; phylum Arthropoda; class Insecta; order Coleoptera; family Leiodidae; genus Leptodirus; species Leptodirus hochenwartii. Next base: position 3,094,493 of record OX371182.1, on the reverse strand, counting down.
AAATTATTCTCCTATCCTTATAATCTATACCAGTTTCTTTTAAAATTCTAAACATTATGTCCCAATCTACATTATCAAATGCCTTTTCTAAATCTACAAAAGCTATGCAAGTCATAATATATTAACTTCTGAAAATGTTGTAATATTAGTGCGTTATTAAAAACCGCACCAACACACGCAGATATTTATATATAATATACCCTACCCAGGCGAACTATATTTCCTGTTACACGCACATACAGTTTTCTGGTTCGTTTATTTTGTTTTCCTTCTTTCCGGCTGCCGCGTTCATCAAACATCCCCCCGGTTGTCTTTCCGCGTGGCAGCCGCTCGGGCATTCTTTGATAGAAATGCCGAACCTGTACGCTTCTACATGAACATGCCGCAATGGACTTACATAATCTTCCCCCTGGCTCTGCCACGTTCCTCTCGGCTATGCTGTCAGTATATTGTGGACGTTGTTAGTAGCTCCTGATATCTGGAAGTACTTATCTACAGCTCCAACAGAAACTCAAAGAAAAAAGTCATTCCAGATAGCAGCGTCTCGCTATATAACTCCCTACGAATATTCTAGCCAGAAGTCTGGAACTTCTCTTTTTAGGAGGCTCTTTGCTAGTGACGATGGTGACGCTCCTTAGCTATGATCTCTATAAGACTGGTTGTACATATATACACACCATACTACTATTGCACATCACACTTTTTTAAATTTCGAGTACATAATATACATCGTTTTTTTTTAAGTGGTGGACCAGTATCGTCCACTACTGCGCATATATACACAAGGTACTCAGCCACACCTAGTTTTTCTATTGACAATACACAAGCGTACCCACCGCACAGATTCAATGTGCCGTACGACTGACGCCATACTGTTTTGAATAGAACTGCTCTGTACTGTATTGGTCAAGCCATTATACTACAGGTCTTAATTTATGATGCCTTATGCCCGAAACTGTATGCTCGTGAAGAGATGCTCGCCACTGCATTTTTGTCATTTGAGGGTGTGGTCAAAATGACTGCAATGTTGTCATATCGACAGCCAACAAATACAAGCAGTATATTTATATTAGCATAATTAATCAAAACCAAAAAATAAATAGCTGCAAACTTTTTACTAAATAGTTGACTTTAATCCAAGCCGTATATATTCATATATTAAATATTCTCAATCTGAATTTTGCTATGCAGTTTACAAGCACTTGAGCACTTTGTACTGAGGTTTTTTATTCATATATGGCAACAATGGTACTGGAAGCTCAACCCTTATGCGCAGTAGAGGATGATTTAGGTCCGCCAAGATATAAAAAATGACTTATATCTCCAAATATCATTAATTCCGTATTATTAAATCAATCGTGGTTTGAGTAAAAATTATTCGGAGATTTTATTATGTGTGAAATCTACTATAAAAGTCTTGTTGGATTTTAGTATTCGTTTAGTTTACATTTAGGCAGGACGTTGTTATAAATCATGTACTTTTACATGTACCTCTAATTGTACTTTTGATTTGGTAACAATCGTTTCATCGATATTATTTTTACATTAAACTTTGGTATGATATGTATCACATTGCCGCGGATTTTCCACTGCATTAAATAAGAAACTTTCGGCAAAATTTTCTTTGGTACATGCGGAAATGGGCTGGGAGTTTGGGACTGGAGTGAATATGGACACGCTGCAGGTGTGTGAGCGCACGAGTAAATTAAATTTGTTCTTTTGATGCGGGAGACGCTTGATGTTGATGAAGAGACGCTGGAGTTGCTCCGCTGCCTGCAGCGCGATGTCTCCAAATTGGCGACTGGGGAAGGAGAAGAGCGATCGCTCTTCTCCTTGAGCATAGAAATCTTGCTAGAGGTGAATTTAATTATGATATCTATATCGGTAACGATCTAGTACTCTACTCTAACAAAAGTATGCTACTCAACATGCAAAAGAAAATTTAGTTCTGGAATAAAATCTAATGATCAACCATCTAAGACATTATTATAGATAAATTAATTGAATTTGATACAATTTGAGAAGTGAAATGGAGAAGAAGACAAGTACAGACAGAGTGCGAGCCTTTAGAGAATGGAAGAAAGCGAATAAACCGCCAAGAAAAGTGCCTTGGAAAGAAGTAGAGAGTATCGAGCTAGGCAAAGGGCGTTAAAGAAACACGGTGGATAACATAACCTTCCAACGACCTCAAATACACTGGATGAATCGATACCGTCGTTAAGTGAGAACACAGTGAGTGATATAGAGAATTTGAATACCACTGATTCAGGCACGTGAAGATACACGCGGTGTGAGAGATCAACGAAATGAATCTGATACAGCTGAGCGAGCCATCGACAAATAGAAATGCACCCACTAGTGCATCATACACAAAATTTACATTCTTTCATCGCGAATTTGATAAACAATTTTTCAATAACCTGCTAGGTACAGTGTGTTCCATATGTGATCGAATATCGAATTAAAAAAATTGTTAACAAATGGAAAAAAAGCAATGCATAAAATCAACTTTTCCTATGACCTATGAAGTCATTTACAAATGGTTGCAATAAAAATCTTCAGCCAATTTAGTATTTAATTTAATTTTTTGTCAATCTTTTCTTGATAAGTTCCTGTGCCTTTCACGTGGATTTCTCATGGTACTTTTGGCATCTTTGTCATTCTTAATAAATATCTCTTTATTTATCAATTTTAGTGTTATATGAAAATTCAAGTAAATTTATGTATTTACAATCCATTCTCTTTTTTAAATACTGGAATAGATAAAAAGAATTTCTTCATGGGATATACGACTGACTCAACGATCATTTCTTCTTTGTATCGTTTTTTATTAATACTCAAGATCTGCAGTTAGGATTTCTATCCCTACTGATTAAAAAATCTGAATTTTATAGTAGAAATTAAAAAAATACTTTTTATTTTTGCTTCTCAATTACCCCTGACGAAGAAACTTGTAACAATCAGTGATATTATCGACGGAAATCCTCGGAGCGATTATTAGGTAGCCCTGGGTTACACGTATACTTAAGGTTCTTTTACTACATCTTCAAAAAATAAAAAATCATGTCGAAACGTATTCGGAATAATGCGAAATCGATTCATCTTCTGCCCAACTGTGCTAATATGAACAGTTATATTGAAATCCTCCACTTTGATCGAAGTCGTAACAAAACTTAATAAAACATCACGATACTAATCAACAAAATTTAAACAAACTATGAAAGCACCATTACAGTGTCTAGATATTTGTGAAGTTGCGCCATAGGGACATACCAATTATATTTCTAGCTAACTTCAGAAGATGCTTGGTAATAAAGCCCAGAGCTACTTAGCGAAATTATTGCAGAGTAACTGCGATGGAAATACGAAACATCACTTCTATATATTATAGACAGGGTTGTATTCAGAGTGGGTGCATTAGCATTTATTCCGCAAAGACGCCATTCAAAAATATCCTTTTAAAAAATTAGGCAATATTAATTACTTCTTTTTATACCAGAAAACATCTTGCTCTCTATATAGCTCTTGCTCTATTTTATTACAAAATGTATATGATTTCAATAAACAAAATTTATATAGAACCAATTTTACACTTAACAATTTTAAGAACGTTGTCGTGATGACCTTAAATATAAATTTTCTAGACTTGTACAAGGAGTGTTTATACCAATGAAAGATGGAAGAGCGGAATACCATTCTCAAGAAATGATTGAATTTAATCATTTTGCATCCATTTTAGGTCCGATTTCTTACTACATATTATGTTATTTTTGAAGAAATGCGCCCTCCTCGATTGAAATGGCAAGAGCCGCCACTGATACTGAGTGAGACTTGGTGGTTAACAAAAGGACGAGCATTGTTTAGTTGAAAGATGGAAATTGAATGTTGTGTTGGATTTAGACTGAACATTTTAGCTGGGGTGTGCGATTTGTAGAGGGGCACTTAAAGATGTAAGAATAGCCAAGAGTAGGCAGGTAGGTAGGTAGGTGGAAAGGCTTTTCGGAGTATGGTCGGTAAAAGTTAAAAGGTGTAGGGTATAAGGACGGACATAATAGTTATAGAGAAGGTGGGTTATTCTGGCAAATGTTGGTTGTGGTTTAGTGTTGGGATTGCCAAATAAATGCATAAGTAAGAGGAATTTACACTAAAGGCTGACAAAGAACAAATAGATTTGGATATTGAGAGGAAAATAGGTAATAAGAACAATACATATTTAATTATGGGCGAACTACGACATGATAAATGTACAGGGTATTACATATATGCGCATAACAACCCCATACTAAAGTATACTCCTATACTTCTGTACCGAATACGTATATTATATACACTCGCACTTATAGACCAATTGTTACCAAAACTGGACATATCGATCAAAGTCACCCAGACACAATCGTTTTTCTTGAATTTTTGATGATTTGGGTGATTTTATCTTGAATTTGATGAGACGAGTTTGAACTAACAGATTCACCATTACAATTTTGAAAACTTTATATCGCATAGGCGAAATGTTAAGAGCACATTTTGAGCTGAAGCCAATGTTTGTATATATGTCCTGCGAAGTAACAACAAAGAGGTTCAGCTCTGTACCATTACGCGTAATATTCGGATGGCAGATCCGCGTGCGTAGAATAGGACAGTCATTGTTTCAGTGGAGCACAGTTTCAGTATATAGAACCGATTTTGTCTGTTCTTCTGTTGGCGCTTTACCCAAGCGCCATCGCAACGTGAATAACGTAGACCCAGAGGGTGTCGGAGCAGCTATTTTTCCTTTGTACCTTCGGAGCGGTAGCGGCAATGGCAGCAGCCTCTGGCAGTGTATGTGTGTAGAGAGAGGTGGTGGCGGGCGGTGGCGGTGCCAGCGCATCCCAATTCACTGAATGCGGGTGGGTAGAGTGGGTGTTGTGGGGGCGGCAGTGGGATACCATCAACAGCACAACAAGCGCTAACTCGGTGTATATACGAGCAAGATCTATATAGCGTGCTCTCCGTTGTGGAGTACAACTAGAATTGCCATAGTCCATGTTTACTGAATGATGAATTGGAAAGAAATATCACTGCTCTCAGTTCCTCTACCTGCAGACCTCTACCTGACATTCTAGGGATTATTGATTATTTTTGTTATTTATCCATAACATTTTACATTTAAATGATGGTGACATCTGTTAGTATAGGTTTATTAAATTGTATTATGCTTTAATAAAATTTTAAATTATCATGCATGAAAATTTTAAATGAGCAATGATACAATTTAATGTAATCTCAGGGTAGGAAGGCATTCGTAGAAAAGGAACAGATTTTAAGATCAAATATTGACTTGGGTATTAGAAAAAGATTACTGAAGGTATATGTTTGGAGTGTAGCACTGTACGGGTGTGAGGCGTGGACTATAGGAAAGGAAGAGAAGCGTAGATTACAAGCATTCGAAATGTGGTGTTATAGGAGGATGATGAGGATTGGTTGGGAAGATAAAGTAACAAATGAAGCTGTACTAGAGTTAGTAGGGGAGAAGAGAAGTATTTGGAGAGTGTTACAGCGTAGGAGAGACAGATTAGTATGGCATATTCTTAGGCATGGGGGGATTATGCAATTGATCATAGAAGGTAGAGTGGAGGGAAAGAGAGGGGTAGGTAGGCCTAAATTGGAGTATGTGAGTCAGATAGTTGAAGACGTTGAGATGAATAGCTATAGGGATATGAAGGGATTAGCTCAGGATAGATCGGCATGGCGTGCTGTTTCCAACCAATCTTTAGGATTGCGGACTCTTTAACTAACTAATGTAATCTCATAAACGTTAGTGGCCCATATATATTGCATTAAATGAAATGATGCTATTTACTCATATATAATTCACTCTCTAACTTTACCAATCATCATTTAACCGATTTTATAATATGCGGAGATAATGATTTTATACAATAATTTTCCCATTTACAAAAATAAACTACATTACGTAAAACTGCTTAATTTCCCTTTAAAATATGTTTACATAACGATTATTATAAAATAATTAACATCATATTTTATAATAAGAATCAGAGATATTTATAAATGCATAAATCTAGGGTCCATCTGCATTATATTAAATCAACTATATAGTTGTTTTAAAATATTGGATGCCACGATACTTTAGCGCCGAATAGCCACAGCAACAGTTCAAAGAACAGAGTAGTCTAGTATATATGTATATAAATTGATATAGAATAGCCAGATTAGACAGTATCATTTGTTCTGTGTATGATTTTGCCACGTGTTCCTCCAAGAATATATTTCATAGAAATAATTTAATAAAATTGAATAGTATTAGTTGTTTATTGAAAATAGAGTTTTGTAGACTTTCTCTTGTGGACAAAGTAAAAATTAAAGAATTAGGTAGGCCATTGCCTGATTTAAATTTATCGCAAGCTTGTGCAAAGAGTGCTCAAAACCGGACATTTACAAAAAAAAATTATAACACAGATGAAGGACAGATTCTCATATCGTGGCCATCTACAAGCCGTTGAGTTATTTAACACGAAATCGATGCCAACATTTTCTAAACAATTTCCAGTGGACCTTTTGGAAACCGTGTGTCATGCATATCCATTTTTGAATAAAAACAGAATTAGAAGTCATTTACTCGCGTCCAGATTTTTATCAAATAATTGGAGCCACAAATTCTCTTTCATTATTGCTTCAAAATAATCTCAGTGAAACTTTCCCGGAAACTATAAAAATACTTAAAATTATTTTAACAACCCCGATGACCACTGCTGAATCGGAGCGTTGTTTTTCAACACTTAAAAGAATCAAGACTTTTTTGCGAAATGCTATGGGTAATGATCGTTTAAACGCGTTGGCGTAGATGTGTATTAATAAAAATGTGGTGCGAGATATTTACAATTTTAACAAAAAAGTTTTGGAACAGTTTATATCAATGAAAGATAGAAGAGTGGAATTCACTTTCGAGAAATGATTGAATTTAATCATTTTGCATCCATTTTAGGTGTAAGATTTCTCACTATTATGTTATTTTTTAAAAAATGCGCCCCCCCTGATTGAAATGTCACGAGCCGCCACTGATCGTTTCAAAAAACACCAGTATCTCGCCAAAGAGTGGCATTTATATCTTTATTGTTACCATCTTTCAAAACGATTTCCAACGCGTCGCCGTTTTTTTCTCAACTCAGCATTATTAATTTGGAAAAGTCTATACAAAAAAAACAACGAAAATTATCAACCAGGAGTATCAAAATTTAAGGAAATACCGAAACATCACACTAACACTTCGAAACGGTGCCCACCTTGTAGTGGCGCCCGCTGCCGCCGGCCCTGTAGGGACCTATATAGACAACATGCCGAACCCGCACCCTAAGTGCTTATGTGTGTGCTCTCATCCCTCATTCCACCCCACAGCTGTGTACGTGTGTGCGCGTTCATGGTATGCTATGGTATGGTCTGGCAGACACGATCCAAACAACCAACCGCTCCCATCCCCCGCGCCCGCGTTGTGTTGGAACGGGCACGAGGGCGGCGGACCGGCATCTGTTCGGGGGAGCTGCCGTGGATTGGCGGATGGGTGGCTGACGCACCCTATACTAAGTGTCTGCCATGATGTAATGGTGGGTTATGCGCTCTCATATATGTGGGGTTCATTGTTGAAATAATACCAATGAAGGGTATGGTAACAGAGAGCCCACCGAATTTCTATTTGTAACAAATTTGACTACAATCTGATTGTAAAATGAAACTTCAATTGTAAAGGTACAACATGATGAAGGTTGCGTGATGTATCTAGTCTATGTTTGGAAGATATTGTGTTTTTTAACAGGTTTTGGTGATACCTTTCTGTACTTGTGCATGACGAACGAAGCGACAAATAAACAGTAATTCTATTCCATCGCCCTTTTCAATGTTGTGATGATAATCATGCTCTTGTGTCTCGTAGTGATTATCATTCCAAAGTATGTACGTACGTTTATTATGGTTCCTTTCTCGAATTAAGAACATTTACAATTGTCTCGTAAATTTAAAGCGGATACATATCATATCACATATCCAAAATAGTGATAATTCAAAAGAGAACACTTGGAGGAGTGTCACCAATTATAAGCTGCTGAACAAGTACCAGATACTTACGGCACCATCTCTGTATGTACAACGAGTACTTACAAAGTATACACAAAGTCAAAGAATGACCTACCAAAGCAAGGGCAGCAACATCAATATGAAACACGCGAAAAAGAACCATTGAAAATCCCAGCGTAAAGACCTCAGATTACTTAAGAAGATTGTGCTATACAACAAATGTCCTCTAACCAGGAAAGAATGCTCCAGCAACAAATTCAAAGAATACCTAGAAAGATATCTTCTAGAAGAAGATGTGCAATTTATAACAAAGATGAATTTTCACCATAATACTATATACAAATTGTAATTACCTAAATAAATTCTATATGACAGTTTGAAAATAATTACTTCACTGTTACAATAACAGTAATAGACCTTCAGTATTACTTAAAAAAAAGTACTTGGGGTAAAAAGCGAATGACCAATTAACAGGTGAAATGTAAAGTATATAATATAAACATCGCTAAGCATTTCTTTGGTAATATATCTACAACGTTCTGTAGTGAGCTGTGGAGTTGTGGAGGATTCTTCCCCATCCTCCCTCGGGCGACCAGAGAGTTATGCCGAATCATCCTAGCATACAAGCACACATACTACTTACTGATGGACTGACATACACGGCAAAGAGAGAACAGAACGAACCCCTGCAGATATGGATGGTATATACACGGTGGACATCAGACCGATATTTTAATTTAAACATTTCTAACAATTCGCGAAAAATATGGAGTTCATTTTTTATTTTAAAAATATCTAGACAGAAAAAAATATATTTTGATCCAAACAGCGCAACTGAAAAAAATTTACTTATATTATTTGATTATCAAAAATATATTTCGGACAACATAAATAATGTAATTTGCTTTATAAAATTTCGTATATGGTTCGAATTTTTTAGCAACTACTTTATAAAGCTTTTAATTTGATATGGTGGATGTATTTTTCTTCAAAATTGTCATAAAAAAGTATGTCGATAAAGAAGTTTTTTTTGGCAAAGATCTTGATTAGATTTTGCAAAGATTATTAACTTAAAACATTACAAGTTGATACTCACTAATAGTCTAAATAAGTCGTACTTGTAGAAAGAAAAAATGTTCAAAATTTTTTGAAGCGCATCCCATTGTGTTTTATTTGATTTCTTTACGTGGTTCAATTTAAATTTCCTTACTTTTGGAAAGTATTTTATATTTGACAACATTACTGCTAGAATTGCTATTTAAAATGGTACTTTTAAGTGAACTAATTTGAATAGGATGACCCGAGTTAGTCAACAATATGCTCGGCAACAGCACTTTTATCGTTTCTATTTAATCTGAAATGAGTTAAATGCTCCTTAGGTAAATGTAAATGTAAAGTGAAGGGTAGGTAGGCCTAGCTTGGGGTATGTGAGTTAGAGGACGTGCGGGATAGGGAAATTAAGTACATAAAGTAATGGCAAAGGATGCAATATAAAAATTTGCAACCTGAGTTAGTCAAAAATATGCTCGGCTACAGCACTTTTATATTTTATATTTAATCTTAAATAAGCTCCTTAAATCTAGTTTCCAATTGGTGTACGTGTTTGTCTTTTATATATACTATATATCTTGTGCTACTGCAGATGGGGGCATAGCCCTCGAAATGTACATCTAGCTACTTAATGCTTTAAGTTACTGATTTATATCAAAACAATTTATTGGTAAACTTAAAAATTCGTGCTATTTCTTCGTAAATTCACAAGCATTTTCTTATGGCACTGAACACTTCATGATATAATTGCAGAATAACGATTCTACTTTTAATTATATTTAGCAAATATTCAATGTGGTATCACTAGGTGTACTTTATCATATCGGAGTGCAGCAGAGCGGACCTTTTCGACGGTAACGTGGCGCTATGGTTCTATGGCTATGGTGAGGATATAGAAAAGCCTTCGTGCTCGGATCCTTCTGCTCACTAAACCCCCATGAACCTCCTCAACGAACAAACCAACGAAAGCCTGACGCTTTCCACCCAGCCAGCGGCATCAGACGACCGTATTTGGAGTTGTACTCAGCAGTGCGGATAAGCGGCATTGGCAACCATATAACCTGATAGCGCCGGTCCCTTATCTCGTCCCCCTTGCCCCGTTGCCCCCGATCATGTAACACATACCACTAGAACCCGTATATTTGCTCTAAGAAACGCTGCATCGGTTATAATTAATCAAAGCAAATGTATATTTTGAACACCTTCTCGAGTCCGCTGCAAAGTCGAATCGGACAAATCGTATTGCGTTTGTTTTGGTCCATTGTATTTGGTGTTAATATTTAAATGTATCATGCGAATAAATATACCAAATAAATGCGAATAAAGGATTTCATCCATAGAGGAGGCGCATTTAATAAAACAACGTTTTTTAGATTCTTTACATCAGCAAAATGTACAATAAAAATTGTTTTTCGATAGTTCTTAAGCACAGTTTCGTTAGGAATAGTAAGTCATATCAAGGCAAGTGATATCTGAGCTAACTCTATCAATGTTAGCAATCTTCTATAGCTTCAACGTTAGCGAACCCCATCATATCTATTTATAACCAACGTCTTTTTTCTTTTATTACATATTCTTCATAACGCGACAATATTCTCTTAGACCGCCCCCCCAATTATTTCTAACATAAAATTCATGTTTCGAAATCCATCAATGTTAAGTCTTCTACAAATAGTACCCAACAAAATTTATACATTATTTTGATTTTTATACATATTATATTTAGAATTGAGGGGGAAGAAGAGGTAGCAAAAATAGGGAAGGGAGTTCGGCAGGGATGTACACTCTCACCGTTATTATTTAATCTATATATAGAAGATGCAATAAACAAAGTAAAAGAAGAGTATAGTGTAGGTGTGAATGTACAGGGAGAGAAAATATATATGTTGAGATTCGCCGACGATATAGCTATATTGGAAGAAAGCGAAAAGAATTTAGAAAGGGTATTGAATGGTATGCAGGCAGTATTGACTAGGGATTTTAACATGAAAATAAATATATGTAAAACTAAAGTGATGAGGTGTGACAAAAAGGAATGCAGTAGAAAAATGAGGATCACAATAGGAGATAATAGAATCGAAGAAGTGTCAGATTTTTGTTATTTAGGCAGTAGAATCACAAAAGATAATCGAAGCAAGGTAGATATAAAGTGTAGGATAGCACAGGGTAGGAAGGCATTCGTAGAAAAGGAACAGATTTTAAGATCAAATATTGACTTGGGTATTAGAAAAAGATTACTGAAGGTATATGTTTGGAGTGTAGCATTGTACGGGTGTGAGGCGTGGACTATAGGAAAGGAAGAGAAGCGTAGATTACAAGCATTCGAAATGTGGTGTTATAGGAGGATGATGAGGATTGGTTGGGAAGATAAAGTAACAAATGAAGCTGTACTAGAGTTAGTAGGGGAGAAGAGAAGTATTTGGAGAGTGTTACAGCGTAGGAGAGACAGATTAGTAGGGCATATCCTTAGGCATGGGGGGATTATGCAATTGATCATAGAAGGTAGAGTGGAGGGAAAGAGAGGGGTAGGTAGGCCTAGATTGGAGTATGTGAGTCAGATAGTTGAAGACGTTGAGATGAATAGCTATAGGGAGATGAAGGGATTAGCTCAGGATAGATCGGCATGGCGTGCTGTTTCCAACCAATCTTTAGGATTGCGGACTCTTTAACTAACATATTATACATATATTATTATTTATTCTATTGTTGGTGAACAATTTATATAAAATATATGTAATTAAGCACTATTATAGTGTATATTTTCTTTTATTTTGTGCTCGACTAGTTGCAAATGTCACGCATTCATTTCATTCGAGAGTAATCTAAAGACAAAACAATTGGAACTAATAAATACATAAATCCTTAAAATTAAATTATAATTTTCTTGACTATCAATACATGGTATTATTATGTTATTTCAGAACTCAACTGGTGAACCGGTGTATAGGAAGGTGGCTATTGTAGAAAACTTCTTCGACATCATCTACAACGTACATGTAGAACTGGAGGGACGTCCAGGAAAACATGCCGGACAAAAACGGACATATCGAACGGTAAGTTAAATAACATATTAAGCTATACCTGTATATACAAAATTTACTTATATGTGGAAAGGGAAACTTTTAAATCGATGATACTTAAATTATTTGCTCCCAAAGATGTCTTGTGTCATCGGTGGTATATTTTTTGTTAAACGCTTTCTTTTTCGTAATTTGTTTTTGGTTTTGCTCAACGAATTTGCGCAATTAGTTGCGCAACTAGTTTTAATTTGTTGAGCAACTAATTTTAATTAGTTGCGCAGAATTAGGGTACTTTGTTTATTTATTTATTTCAATTTTTTATTTTTGATTTATATTTGTGTGTGGAAATTATTAGATTGTGTTAGAAATTTTCATATTTACCGCAGCAATAATAACAAAATAAATCGAGTAAAGATGAGGATTTAATTCGAACGCATATTTCTAACTTTCTAACGAAATCAGGAAAGATGATGTAAATTAAATGTAATCACAAAAGTGATTTTTTTTTTGATTTTATAACTGCCCGCTCTGATATAAGCAAAATTTTTAGTACAATATATTATTATCATCACAAAAGTCAACACTGTCACTGTTAGCGACGCATTTTAAGAACCACTGGTCTACTTTAACAATTCCATGCAGAGTGCTTTTTGTTCTTGCAAGTTACTGTTGCGCAATCGATTTATGCTTTAAAATCACGATATTACAGTTAAAAAGGACAATAACTTCTATACTAGGATTTCAATACAGGTCTTACGGTATTTTAATAGATATTTATTCAAAGCACAACGTAACAAACATTATCCTTTTCGGTTTTATAATCAAACACAGTCATTTCAATTTCAATTTTGATAAGGTCATCATTTTTCAACTATCTGAATTAAATCATTATAATATCTGTACCTTGGAACAGGTAAAGTAGATTTGGGCTACAGGAAAATTAAGTCACATTTTTCTAAAGTAAAACCAAAGGGTAACATTATATGTGATAAGCAGGGTAAGGAACTCACAGAAAATAAGGAAAAAGCTAGAAGATGGAAGGAGTATCTTGAAGATTTATATAAAGGTAGGCAGGACATGGAGGAGCTAGAAAGTGTGGAACAGATAGATGAGGATGACTTAGGTCCTAGCATACTTAGGTCAGAGTTTCATAGAGCATTAAATGATTTACGGAATAACAAAGCAGCGGGGATTGATATGATACCAGCCGAATTAATAAAACACGCAGGGGAAAAAATGCAGGAGCGATTATACAGGTTAGTTTGTAAAATATATGAGAAGGGAGAAGTACCACAGGATTTTCAGCGTAGTAGAATAGTAACAATGCCGAAGAAAATAGGAGCTAATTTGTGTGAGAATTATAGGACCATTAGTCTACTATCACATGCATCGAAGATATTGTTAAAGATTATTTATAGGAGATTAGAAAATAAAGTAGAGGAAAGGCTAGGAGAAGATCAGTTTGGTTTTAGGAAAAACAGAGGGACGAGGGAGGCGATTCTAGCACTAAGAACGGTAGTAGAAAAAAGAAAGAGGGTAGGAAAGGTAACTTGCATAGCTTTTGTAGATTTAGAAAAGGCATTTGATAATGTAGATTGGGACATAATGTTTAGAATTTTAAAAGAAACGGGTATAGATTATAAGGATAGGAGAATAATTTTTAATTTATATATACACCAAACTACCTTAGTTAGAATTGAGGGGGAAGAAGAGGTAGCAAAAATAGGGAAGGGAGTTCAGCAGGGATGTACACTTTCACCGTTATTATTTAATCTATATAAAGAAGATGCAATAAACAAAGTAAAAGAAGAGTATAGTGTAGGTGTGAATGTACAGGGAGAAAAAAAATATATGTTGAGATTCGCCGACGATATAGCTATATTGGAAGAAAGCGAAAAGAATTTAGAAAGGGTATTGAATGGTATGCAGGCAGTATTGACTAGGGATTTTAACATGAAAATAAATATAGGTAAAACTAAAGTGATGAGGTGTGACAAAAAGGAATGCAGTAGAAAAATGAGGATCACAATAGGAGATAATAGAATCGAAGAAGTGTCAGATTTTAGATTCAGATTCAGATTCAAGGTAGATATAAAGTGTAGGATAGCACAGGGTAGGAAGGCATTCGTAGAAAAAGAACAGATTTTAAGATCAAATATTGACTTGGGTATTAGAAAAATATTACTGAAGGTATATGTTTGGAGTGTAGCACTGTACGGGTGTGAGGCGTGGACTATAGGAAAGGAAGAGAAGCGTAGATTACAAGCATTCGAAATGTGGTGTTATAGGAGGATGATGAGGATTGGTTGGGAAGATAAAGTAACAAATGAAGCTGTACTAGAGTTAGTAGGGGAGAAGAGAAGTATTTGGAGAGTGTTACAGCGTAGGAGAGACAGATTAGTAGGGCATATCCTTAGGCATGGGGGGATTATGCAATTGATCATAGAAGGTAGGTGGAGGGAAAGAGAGGGGTAGGTAGGCCTAAATTGGAGTATGTGAGTCAGATAGTTGAAGACGTTGAGATGAATAGCTATAGGGAGATGAAGGGATTAGCTCAGAATAGATCGGCATGGCGTGCTGTTTCCAACCAATCTTGAGGATTGCGGACTCTTTAACTAACCTTGGAAAGAGAATGTCCAAAATATGGAGCCAATGTGCATGAAAATTCAAAAATTCAAAAATATATATATATTCACCAAATAACATGAATAATTAAAACAAAAATGCGTGAGACTCTCGCGCGGTAGAAGTGAAACTTCTTAGCTCCTAAGAAACGTTGATTTTCTTTGACTTCGATAATATTGGAATGGTATTCCGAGTGAAAGCATTTCGGCATGAATTGCACATCTTCAATGATAATGGCTGGAAAAGCAGTATGTAAAAGTTGCTCGTGCTTAGGACCAACAGCTTTCACATCGTTCTTAAACCATATTAGATCATGGAACACACTGTAGTACCTAGCGGATTATTGAAAAATTGTTTATCAAATTCGCGATGAGCAGGTTGAAAGAATGTAAATTTTGTGTATGATGCACTAGTGGGTGCATTTCTATTTGTCGATGGCTCGCTCAGCTGTATCAGATTCATTTGGTTGATCTCTCACACCGCGTATATCTTCACGTGCCTGAATCAGTGCCATTCAAATTCTCTATACCACTCGTTGCCATACCGAATCTTAAGACGTTGATGTGGAATGGAACATGCTTTTTAAAAATTACTCTCACAAATTTTTTCATGCTTGATTAACCGTTGATTATAGTTGTCTTAATGAAAATACAACTAATATTACCAGAAACAAACATTTTTTATTGCATTTTTATTCCTCTATTTGTAAAGTTATTGACAACACTGTCCAGAAACCACATACGTCAAACAAATACACTACCGCCGAAAACTTTTCATTCTAATATTATTAAAATGAATTTTAATATATAAATATTTTTTTAATGTAAGATGAATGTGGTAATATCGAACGGATGTTTATAAAAATATAAAAGAAGATGATTATTGTTGATATGGAAGATTTTTATGCAATCTTCCACAAAAATAACCATTAAAAATCATAATTTCATAATGATTCTATGAAGAGGCTAAGAAAATAAATTAAATCAGATCATTACAATAAAAAAATATTTGTAAAGACGACTTTTATGTAATGAAATTCATTATTTTACAGTTAAATAAAATATATTGCTTGTAGTTATTTATAATTTGATTAAATAGTGTGAATTTTTTTGTTTTTATTAATTAAAACGAAGGATTTGTTAAAATATTATGATTAATAAACACAACTTCTTTTTTTCTAAATTCTTTAAGTAAAATATGTTATTTACATTTTCAAGATATAATTTTTTTACATTTTCTGATAATTTGGTTTCGCATTATAAAAAAAGTCTTGCTCATAAAAAATAATATCATGTAACATGAGAAAAAGAGGTTGTTAGAATAAACATGAAAGATCATGGAATGTTTCCTTATGACATAATGATTATTATTGTTTATTTATTGTTCGGAATATTCTATCAACAGAATCCTGTAACGTTTTTAAATAATTCACAATACATAACTCCAATCTTGTACAAGGAACGACCGTTTGTTTTGAACTGATTCCCCCAACTGTCTATTACAAATCACTTCTACCACATCGCTATGCAAATTCCATAAAATTATCTCGACAGTTTAGTGGGTGAATAGACGATTTAGTGCATGTCCTATAGCTATACAGGGTAGGTATATATATACATTCGGCAATCTGAATGCATGTGAAGTTATTAGAGCAATTCCTGACGAAGGAAATGTATATATGTATGTGTAGGAGTAAATCCGGATTTGGAATATTTGCGCGTCGTTTTACAGAAGGTGCGCTCGATTTTTGCGATTTTTAAGAGAATAGTTTTTGAAAACTATTCTCTATTCTCTATTTTGAAAAAATTTGAAAAGTTTACAAAACTATTTTTAGCAGTGGCGGCTCGTGCCATTTCAATCTGGGGGGGGGGGGGGGGGGGCATTTCTTAAAAAAATAACATAATAGTGAGAAATCTTAAGCAAAACTTTTTCGTTAAAATTGTTAATATCTCGCACCATATTTTTATTAATACACATCAACGCCAACGCGTTTAAACGATCATTTACCCATAGCATTTCGCGAAAAAGTTTTGATTCTTTTAAATGTTGAAAAACAACGCTCTGATTTGGCAGTGGTCATCGGGGTTGTTAAAATAATTTTAAGTCTTTTTATAGTTTCCGGGAACGTTTCACTGAGATTATTTTGTAGCAATAACGAAAGAAAATTTGCGGCTCCAATTATTTGATGAAAATCCGTACGCGAGTAAATCACTTCTAATTCTGTTTTTATTCAAAAATTGATATGCATGACACACGGTTTCCAAAAAGTCCACTGGAAATTGTTTAGAAAATGTTGGCAGCGATTTCGTGTTAAATAACTCAGCGGCTTGTAGATGGCTACATTATAAGAATCTGTCCTTCATCTGCGTTATATATATTTTTGTAAATGTCTCTTGTAAAATGCCGCGTAAATGTCCGGTTTTGAGCAGTCTTGCACAAGTTTGTGATCATTTTAAATCAGGCAATGGCCTACCTAATTCTTTAATTTTTACTTTGTGCACAAGAGAAAGTCTACAAAACTCTATTTTCAATAAAGAACTCACACTATTCATTTTTATTAAATTATTTCTATTAAATATATTCTTGGAGAAACACGTGGCAAAATCGTACATACGTAACCCGCAGAACAATGCAACTATATCTATATTAATTTTACTGTTTACTAGGCTTCTCTGTTAGGACGCTAAAGAATCGTAGCCCAGAATAGCATAAACAACGATATATATTCTCGCTGTACAAGCAGCCTGACGTCACGTTGCTATGACTCATCCAAAGCCGTGTCTATGTACATGAGTCGTTATATGGTACAAGCGAACCGAAGAAATAGATAAGACATACTGCAAACGGTCGCTCTCACCGATTGCTTGCAATACAGTGAGATGAGTGCATATGCATTTAATTTAATGTACTGTGTGGCTAGGTGGCGCTCGAAGTCGAACTACATATTAACGATAGCTATACTGCATACCGTCGCTCTAACTCTAGCGCTTCCAACAGATAGGGCATATGCATTTGACTGGTACTTGCTAGTTGCCATATCGTGTGAGTTATGAGTATTAGGTATGTTCGCGGCGCAAGCTTTATCTCTTAGGAAAAATAATGCCGAGATAAAATATCGCAATACAATTATATATCTACGGTGATGAGCCGCTCAATGTTCAGGAGGGGCGTGCGGCCCTGCGGCCTGCATAAGGAACCCCCACTGCTTGATAGGGTTATTATTTAAGGATATGTGACATTTTATAAAGCGAAAAGAATTTAGAAAGGGTATTGAATGGTATGCAGGCAGTATTGACTAGGGATTTTAACATGAAAATAAATATAGGTAAAACTAAAGTGATGAGGTGTGACAAAAAGGAATGCAGTAGAAAAATGAGGATCACAATAGGAGATAATAGAATCGAAGAAGTGTCAGATTTTTGTTATTTAGGCAGTAGAATCACAAAAGATAATCGAAGCAAGGTAGATATAAAGTGTAGGATAGCACAGGGTAGGAAGGCATTCGTAGAAAAGGAACAGATTTTAAGATCAAATATTGACTTGGGTATTAGAAAAAGATTACTGAAGGTATATGTTTGGAGTGTAGCATTGTACGGGTGTGAGGCGTGGACTATAAGAAAGGAAGAGAAGCGTAGATTACAAGCATTCGAAATGTGGTGTTATAGGAGGATGATGAGGATTGGTTGGGAAGATAAAGTAACAAATGAAGCTGTACTAGAGTTAGTAGGGGAGAAGAGAAGTATTTGGAGAGTGTTACAGCGTAGGAGAGACAGATTAGTAGGGCATATCCTTAGGCATGGGGGGATTATGCAATTGATCATAGAAGGTAGAGTGGTGGGAAAGAGAGGGGTAGGTAGGCCTAAATTGGAGTATGTGAGTCAGATAGTTGAAGACGTTGAGATGAATAGCTATAGGGAGATGAAGGGATTAGCTCAGGATAGATCGGCATGGCGTGCTGTTTCCAACCAATCTTTAGGATTGCGGACTCTTTAACTAACTAACATTTTATAACACGATTGTTATACAGAAAGGTCGTAAGGACATTACATGTCAACTGCACAAGTTTAATAAATTTCCAACAACTGGCGGTACTCTTCTATTCTGGGAAAAGTTTCGTACCGTGACATTCCTCGATAAGGGTAGAAATAATGAATTTATTTTCGCTATCCGTTCCGTAAAATCCGTATTTCGTTGCTAGTTTCACACGAGTGGATTTAGCGGTGGTATAAATGCGATTTTATGGCTGCAAATTTTTTTTAAGTGTAATATAATATCCCCTAATTCAACCCTGCACGTAATGAATGTGTTAGTTAGTGTGTATGTCGGTTTGTGTGGTCGTATAATGTGGGTTATATACCTCTAGATATGTATATGCAGAGCCAGGGCGAAGAGAAGCGTGGATAAGTGATGTTTCCGACCAAATAACCGTATTTCCATATCGCGTACGATTGTGAAATATTGACAATCAACAGGTAGCTGCCTACATTCAACGAATACCAACAAAGCTAAGATATATATACAGTGTGTTCGCTATAAGTTTGCCTCGGGTCGCGCAGATAGCGAAGGGATATTCGGCATTCTCCGTGAAGAGAAGGCAGTTCTTCTATTCAACTCTGTCGACCAGTGGCATTCCCAATACAACTGTCGTTTTTACTTAACATAAGAATTTTTATTGGGCAAATGTATCTACTTTATAACAAACTAAGTAACAAAGATACAACAAGTCAAAACAAAATAGTAACTGAACATAAATTAATGGCCTATAAAATGCCGTCGTCATATGCTTTTATTACATACATAAATAACATTTCTTCATTGAGATATCATAGGTAATCAATGTCCATTTAATGGATATTTTAAAATAAATAGAATAATTACAATTCTTCTTCACTGTCACTATTTAAAAATAAATTACTGTCCTCTTCGTCGGATTCTTCGTTCAGATTTATATTTAATTGTTCGTGTATAGTTTCATTATCTAAATAAAAATCTTGTTTAATAACGTTTTCACAACACTTTTTCCAAAGCTCCTGTGTGACATTGTTGAATTCCTCTTCTACTTTCACATCTTTTAAAGAAAATGTCACATTTCTTTTAGCAACACTGTTTTTCACTTGTGCCCATATTAGTTTTATATGATTCAAATTCGGATGATGAGGGGATAAACGTAAAACTCTGTGTCCATGGTCAGTGAAAAGTGTGCCAATTTTATATGTAGTGTGGTTCTTTTTATGAGATTTTATAATATTGTACAGCTGGGGGCTTTAACATTAGATGCGTGAATGGAATTTTTTTTTTTCGGACAACCATTTCCTGCTTAGGAGAATTGCTGTTTGGCGCACGATTAATTTGCATGTTATGGTAAGGCGCGTTATCGATGATAATTACGGAATCCTCCAGTAAATTTGGTAACAATTTATTTGTTATCCATTTTCCGTAATTTGCACCATTCATTTCATGGTGATAGTCGCCACTTTTTATACCCGACTGATGATTGTCAAACAATTTGGTACAAAGCCACTTTCATCACCACCGGCATGAATTATTATTAAACGTTGACCCTTTGAGTTTTTTATAAGCAGTCCTTCATTGGAATTATCACTCCACGATTTCGACTGTGTATGTCCTGCGTGAATATATGTCCCGTCGATATAAATTATTGATTTTCCTAATTGTCGATAATATTTAATTAATTGTAATTCGTAAAACTCGAATATCGTGCCTTTCAATTAAAACTGTACGATTATTTTTTGTGCTTCGAAACTTAAATCCTAAATTATATACAATATGATTTAAGGAAGTTTTGTGTCCTTCCCATCCTAAGTCACTGTATCGTTTTTTCACGTAAGCGTAACTCTTGTATTTTCGGATTTGTGGAAATTATATATTATATTTCGAAAGTCACCTTTTTAAAATCTTCTAAATGTCGTACAGTCGCCTTTCGAATACGCTTCTTTCCTAGTGTAGAAAATTTCGGTTCCCTTTTCGTTACCTGGATCTTCATCTTCCCTTATAATTGTAGCTACCGTTCTTATGGACACTTTGGTTGCTGTAGACACTCTTTCCATTACTTTTTTCGATCATCAAATTGCCATCAGATTTAAAATATTTATACACATTGAAAATCAATTCCCTTGACTGGCTTAAATGGATTACTGTACCATTTAAAAGCGAACTCATTTTGTTAGTAAATTGTTACGCCACTGATAGTACACAGACTGAAGGGTAGGGGCCAAGGAATGAATGATTGCAGGCGCGTCTTAAGCAATAGCAACTATTTTTGAACAAGTGCGCATCTCATGGCCAGGCAAATTAAACGCGAACAGACTGTACATGTTAGTATGTGTATGTATAGTAATACTATCTAATACTTAAAGTCAGCTGTTGGCAATACTATAAAAATACTTGCCGCGAATAAATTCACTACGGTATTTTGTATTATGCGGGTCACATATAACCATGGTGTTAATTCGCCAATAGCATTTATTTATAAATTATTTCAAAAAGTGCGCAATATTAGTTTTCTGTTTTATACATTTTGTATACCTTTAAATTTAAACTAGGTTTAAAATAAGACTGATGACATTCTGTTTGCACCATTGCTGATTGATGCTGCCATTTGAATCTTTGATATTTTGTGTTTTGATACTACAATAAAATAAAATAACAATTATTCAAAATAATATTTCGGTGAATACTTTTTTAAAGTAAAGCACTGTCGCAAATTTGAAAATCAAAACTGTGCGTTAATAGTTTTACAACGAAATTGAAATAAATAATTTATTAATATAATATCAACAGGAAGTTTACTAAATTCTCGTAGACATTTAAAAGATCAAAATAAACTCTTAATGTTTCTACATGCTGCTTATTTTTATATCTTTTACAACTTTTATAAATATATCACCCACGCAACTACACTAACTCAAGGCAGTTATAAATTATAGATGCGCATTTCTAATTCTACACTATCAGTAGCTAAGCAATCAGAAAAATAAGCACTCGCTTGGCAAAGAAACTGTATATAAATCCAATGAATGATTCCAGTTTATTATTTGTCTGAATACATTACAAATTGCATTTTCATCACCATTGCTATTTATAATATAAAAAGTACATTTAGTAAATTCTAAAGAAATCAAAAATGCTTTCTAACAAAAGCTAAAAAAATTTCTCGCCGTTTGGTGCGTACGTTGGAATACTCATAAAAAAATATTTCTTTTGTAAAACTCACCCCACCGTATCGCGAACATGTGTCATGAACGATAGATATTTATATATTACACCAGCGTTTCTCAACCGTTATGCCACACAACCTATCATGTTTCTTTCGTAATGGTGCTGCGATTCAAGTTTTTATAATATTAAATAAACAAATACTGAAGTCACCAAATATGATATAATTAAAGTTTTGCATATTTTACCATACTGCATTTGAGAAGTAAATAACAGTTAGTGTTTCAAACGAATTTCGATGATGTATTAGGAATAATTCAATTTCATTGTAAGTTAATTATAGAAACGTTATAAATATATCCAACGATTTACGTTATAACTCATTTTTCATGTAATAATATGTTGAGAAGCGCTGGATTATAGCCCGCCTATAGTATTTGTATGTACATAGCCGACTCATTTACAGATAACGGAGACGTACGCATTTCTGCCACGGGAGGCCGTCACCCGCTTCCTACTCGGGTGCACCGACTGTCAGAAGCACCCGCGATCCCCATCGCCTCTCTCCGCCGTCCTACCAACGCCCTCGCCCAGTCCCACCCTGCCACCATGCTCCGAGACGGCAGCGACCGTTGTGGCACCCGCCACCACCGATCCAAATCCCTCGTACAATAACAACAACATCAGCAACAATAACAACAATAGCATCGCGATGATTGGTGCCACGGCAGGACACCATGGTACGTTCTATCTAAAATATGCACGTGAACAACATTGCACCTTAAAGCGCCCATCAGATATTGAAACGGATCTAACGTTTACATTTTAAAATTATCACAAATAATTGTACAGAATATCACCCAACTCAATAGCTAGATGCGCATATCGAAGGCTATGCCCCCATCTTCAGTAGCACAAGATAAAAACGATATAAAATACCTTTTGTCACGAATATATAATATTAAAACAATTATTTATAATATATCGGTATATGTTATATTTTGAAATACTTCTGATAACATGTTGACTTGTTTATTTAATTGTGTAGCAATAACGTTAAAGAAAAAATAATGAAATCAGTAGTTTTTAAAGAAAATAACTATAAAGTTTATATACTTTTATTTTTGGTGCGAAGACATGGGGTTATTAAAGAGTCTTGTATAAAGCATCACCCAAAAACCGTACCACAAAGTAATTTTTTAGCTAGATGCGTATTTCGAAGGCTATCTTCAAACTTTTTTGCTCCTTGTTTTCAAATAACTTTCCTTATATTTCTGTATAAATGCCATACTTCCATACTAAACTGATCCTCATCTAACATTGTGCTCTTCGATTTGAATAGACAACACGGCCGTTCCTTTTACCAACGGCAGCACTGACGCTAGTCCGATTATTGTCAATGCTTCGGCCACCTCTAAACATCTGTCCACTCCCAAACGGTCACACAGTCAGGATGAAGATGAAGATGAAGATACTACCCTTAGCAAGCCTGCTAGTCCATGTCAGCAGATATGTGTCGAAGCAACGGCAACACCAGATGCTGGTGATACATCTGCAACTAGCAGGCGTTCGAATAATCCTCTAGATGTTTGCAATCTGACAGCTCGCGATCCACCTAAGAACCAGAGGAAGCGACGGAAGACAGATCATATATCGGAACAGGCGGCCGTTAATGGACTGGTGACTGCTGGATCTGCAAATGCTAGTGGACAAGATCCATCTTATGGTAAGTCCTTTTAAAATAAGGTACCACCATTTTGAACTAGATATAAACAAATTATCACTGCTGCACAATATCAATTAGATTACATTTGTTTAATAAGATTTTTTTTATATCATCCTCAACTGGTCTATGTTACTCTTCGGCTTCTATTTATATTGTTCCATATTTTATACTAAATATGTCGATTATGTGAAATTCAACATCACATTTTGTTTTATTCCTAGCAGATCAATATACTGTTATATATATATTTTTATAAATTAATGGTCCTTTTTAATACGGCCTATTTCCCACTGAACTATTTAATTGCTTCCCAGTCGTCTATAATAAATAATCGTTGGTCAACATAATATCAAAATTACCGATTGCCATGCATTAAGCATTTTCTATATACGCTATTTGCCTAAGCAACGAACAATGTCCGAACAATGTATATCGATTTCATATTGTAATATTTGGATATCATTTTAATGAAATATATTACAGTGTAATGTTAATGTGCTTTATATGTACAATTATTTTCAATAAATAAACCAGAAAATTCGTGGAACGTGTAGTGCTTTTAGCGTGCCAATTTAACATGTAAAGTTACGTCATTAATGCCCGACAAAATTGATGAAATTTTTGTGACTTTATTAGATTGAATATATTAATTTTTGGTTGACATATTTGATTAAACCAAAGGGTAACATTATATGTGATAAGCAGGGTAAGGAACTCACAGAAAATAAGGAAAAAGCTAGAAGATGGAAGGAGTATCTTGAAGATTTATATAAAGGTAGGCAGGACATGGAGGAGCTAGAAAGTGTGGAACAGATAGATGAGGATGACTTAGGTCCTAGCATACTTAGGTCAGAGTTTCATAGAGCATTAAATGATTTACGGAATAACAAAGCAGCGGGGATTGATATGATACCAGCCGAATTAATAAAACACGCAGGGGAAAAAATGCAGGAGCGATTATACAGGTTAGTTTGTAAAATATATGAGAAGGGAGAAGTACCACAGGATTTTCAGCGTAGTAGAATAGTAACAATGCCGAAGAAAATAGGAGCTAATTTGTGTGAGAACTATAGGACCATTAGCCTACTATCACATGCATCGAAGATATTGTTAAAGATTATTTATAGGAGATTAGAAAATAAAGTAGAGGAAAGGCTAGGAGAAGATCAGTTTGGTTTTAGGAAAAACAGAGGGACGAGAGAGGCGATTCTAGCACTAAGAACGGTAGTAGAAAAAAGAAATAGGGTAGGAAAGGTAACTTGCATAGCTTTTGTAGACTTAGAAAAGGCATTTGATAATGTAGATTGGGACATAATGTTTAGAATTTTAAAAGAAACGGGTATAGATTATAAGGATAGGAGAATAATTTTTAATTTATATAAACACCAAACTGCCTTAGTTAGAATTGAGGGGGAAGAAGAGGTAGCAAAAATAGGGAAGGGAGTTCGGCAGGGATGTACACTTTCACCGTTATTATTTAATCTATATAAAGAAGATGCAATAAACAAAGTAAAAGAAGAGTATAGTGTAGGTGTGAATGTACAGGGAGAGAAAATATATATGTTGAGATTCGCCGACGATATAGCTATATTGGAAGAAAGCGAAAAGAATTTAGAAAGGGTATTGAATGGTGTGCAGGCAGTATTGACTAGGGATTTTAACATGAAAATAAATATAGGTAAAACTAAAATGATGAGGTGTGACAAAAAGGAATGCAGTAGAAAAATGAGGATCACAATAGGAGATAATAGAATCGAAGAAGTGTCAGATTTTTGTTATTTAGGCAGTAGAATCACAAAAGATAATCGAAGCAAGGTAGATATAAAGTGTAGGATAGCACAGGGTAGGAAGGCATTCGTAGAAAAGGAACAGATTTTAAGATCAAATATTGACTTGGGTATTAGAAAAAGATTACTGAAGGTATATGTTTGGAGTGTAGCACTGTACGGGTGTGAGGCGTGGACTATAGGAAAGGAAGAGAAGCGTAGATTACAAGCATTCGAAATGTGGTGTTATAGGAGGATGATGAGGATTGGTTGGGAAGATAAAGTAACAAATGAAGCTGTACTAGAGTTAGTAGGGGAGAAGAGAAGTATTTGGAGAGTGTTACAGCATAGGAGAGACAGATTAGTAGGGCATATCCTTAGGCATGGGGGGATTATGCAATTGATCATAGAAGGTAGTGTGGAGGGAAAGAGAGGGGTAGGTAGGCCTAAATTGGAGTATGTGAGTCAGATAGTTGAAGACGTTGAGATGAATAGCTATAGGGAGATGGAGGGATTAGCTCAGGATAGATCGGCATGGCGTGCTGTTTCCAACCAATCTTTAGGATTGCGGACTCTTTAACTAAATATTTGATCTATTCTATTTTTATTTCTAAGTACCCTATATCAGGACCGAAAGCCATCCTATAAAAGAAGCAGAGTTTTCATAGTGATGAAACCCTTTCGAGAGGTTCTTTGTTTTGTTGTTTTGATGAAAGTTTCAATAGACGACACCTCTAACAAAATATAGAGAATGCTGAAATCGTAATTCGCCGAATATTTCTGTTTCTTTTTTAATACCAAAATATATAATATAGTAAGTAAGACATAGTAATTGTAGTCGTCGCGTAACTATTAATCATAACATTAGAAGAGAGGAATTACGTTATTTCTTCTTTAGCGGATGCTTAAGAAACTTGAATTACATTTCTTGATATACTTGCTATTTATATTAGTCATTTCCATTTTCTCTTACTACAATGGGTTAAAATCTATCAATACTTTTGGGGCCCACACACAAGCGTAAAGTCCAAAATTTATGACATTCAGGATAACGTTTGGATGCCAAGAGCAATCACGTTAGACAGACAAACTGAACAATAGAAGAGGCTACGGAAATATATTTTTAACTCAATTAACTTAAATAGTGACCACCCGCTGATAGTTCGGTGAACGCTTTTATAAGCCGTGGAAATAATTGACCATTTACATATTATAGGCCATAAGAAGCTTTTATAAAATTTGTTCTTTATAACAGTATGTGAAAAATGTTTTTAAATGCAAGTGCATTTAGAAATTAAAATTCTAGGTGGTTTAAATATTTCGAAGCTTCGGATAGAGACAAGCGCGTATAGTAACAGTCTGGGTCTAGACAACATTCACCTATATTATTACGCGCGAAAGAAATCCATGACCTACACACACACTACTCCACTTTGTATGCTCTTCTCCATTCCACGCTGTACCATTCTTCGTCTACTACAACGCGGCGTTTCCGAGCTTAGTGCCGTTTGCGTCCTTTTGCAATTGCATTTTTAATTTGCAGCCAGCGCCAACATCAGCTCCAACTGTAGCAGCACTAGCAGCGGTGGCAGCAGGAACTGCAGCCGCCCCAACTCGCCATCGGGACCCCCCACTCCCCACACACCGCCTCCACATGGCGTGCCCCCAGGGGCGGCTAGCCCGCTCGCGTTTCCCCCCGCGGTGCCCACGCACACGTACCCCACCAGCACTGTAACGGTAACGACAACAACAGGGGCGGCGGCACCAGCAACTGGCAATGCTGGGCAACAGGGTGCCATCACGGTGTTAACTAGTTCTCCAGGTGTCGCCCTCAGTGTTGGGGTCACCACACCTACTGTGAATGGTACGTAATATCGCTTACATATGCGAGTATAATTAATTCAAATTACTAATTTTTTGATATTTGCATCAAGGTAAACCTCCATTTGCCATACTGTCAATTTTTTTGCGCAATAGCGCGAAAAGTATTAGATTGATGCAAAAGTTTTGTACTTTTTGAATGTGCTTTGTTTGTCATTAATATTTACTACAAATAAAAAATTTTCAATGTTGTTTCTTTTGATCAGGCGTGTAGTAAAATTTCTGCTCTATTGAACTGTGTGTCACTTTAAACTCCTAGTTTAAATTTTTTTATTTTTTTTGTTAATTACTGTAACATGTCGCGTGAAGAATTTCGGACCATTTTCTTTTATTAGTTTAAATTAGGCCAAAGTGCTGATGAAACGGCTCGCAATATTAATCAGGTGTGGGGTGCCAATAGTGTCAACAAATGCACCTTACAACGTTGGTTTAACAAATTTCGGTCTGGAGATTTTAGCCTCGAAGATCAGCCCCGTACTGGTCGACCCACAGTAATCTCAGACGATGAATTGAAGACTATGGTCGAAGCTGATCCATGTCAAACAACTCGAGAAATCGCCGAAAAGCTTGACATTGACCAATCTACTATCACCAGACGTCTAGAGAGCATTGGAAAGATGAAAAAGCTGGACAAGTGGGTCCCTCATGATTTGAGCGACCGGCAAAAATTTTCGCGTTTTGAAACTGTTGTTTCGCAACAAAAATGACCCGTTTTTTGGCACGCATTGTGACATCTGATGTAAAATTGATCTTGCACGATAATCGTAAAGTGATTATTTCTGGAGATATGATATTTCAAATAAAGCACATTAAAAAAGTGCCAAACTTTTGCATCAACCTGATATATTGAAAGTAATAATTCGATGCACCCACAATTCAAGTTGTGGGTGCATCGGACAATTGTAGACAAAAACTTTCTTTTGGTACACAAATGGTACACTGGTATAAATGACTACAATACGAAAATAAATATAAATAAAGTAAAATTGTTTTTGATTCTTATATTTACTATTTTTTTAATACTAATGAAGCATTTGTTTCGATTGGAGAATTACGAAAATGCACTTTTCCATTACTAGGCATCTTACACAGTTCTAATAACTCATCAGCTGCTACACCCTCCACCCCAAAATTGTGGTCACCTGTTGCAAGCATCGAGCGCGAACAACAACAACGACTCTTACAACAACAACAACAACAACAACAGCAAAGGTACAAAAATCATCCACTGCAACATCAATACCTATACGGTTCCATGGACCTTCATCTGCAGCAGCAATTTCTGCAGCCGCAGCAGCAGCACACATTACCCATCACCACCACCTACCTGAAGTACATGCGCAGTTTGGGTTGCAGCGATGAAGACGCTATGCAGCTGGACACGCATAACGTGAGTAGAATCATAGATACTTTGGTGTGTGACTGGATGAAACATTATTTCTACTAACGTACCACTAACCATCAATTGATTCACAATATTATTTCCTAACAAATCACCTGCAATTGCACCACAATTCTATATGAACAATCAACTGTTTTTTTGATAACATCAAAGAGGTAGCGTCATTGGTGTTATTATTGATTAAATTACAACAGCGTTTCAATGTACAGGTCATTTGATGATTTGGTGGTTTGGAATACAAAGCATGTGAAATATATACTTTTGTCTTTGCCTATGGATATTCGATATATTTATGGAGAGGAGATAGTTAAAATGAGTTGTCATGAAAAGGGTATTGCTAAAATGTTTGTGTATTTTATTTAGAGGATATTGAATAAAAAAATATTATTTTACTGTAAATGGACTTTACCATATCTGCATGGATAATACATACTTTAAGTGATTCAAGTGAAGTCTTCTGGCCATGTCAAATTTATCAGTTATTTTTGATTTCAAAATTAAAGCTACTATCTTTTATAGCAATAATAAGGTTAACATCTACACAAAATATCATATCAAGATTGTTTATAAAAAAATAAACATTCTCTAAACAATTGGCGAATAAAATAATTTGTTTTTATCATAAATTTAACCATTCATTATTAACCAAATCATTATTAGAGAGGGGCCATTATAATCGGAAGGCCATAGTCTATACGCATATGCAAACCAAAATCTTAAGATAACCAAATAGCAATGGAACCTCTGGTACTGGATAAGAAGTATTGTGAATCAATTGTTTATGATGCATTTTGATTCGATCGACGTATTGTGGATGCAGTAGTTCTTGGTGATGTTGTGGTGTGTGTTGAAATGAGGTGTTTACAGTATACCTATAACATACTGGGAAATTTTAGTTAGAAATCTTCAGTATATATTTAAATATTAGCCTTAAATAAACTATTTGGCATCGCCAGTTTAAAGATATCAGCTGCTGATTCTTAGATAATTTAGATATGTCCAAGTTTGGTAATACTTGACAGATATTATTGATTTACTTAGGTAATATATAGGATAGTATTATAACTAAGGAATTTATTCTGAAAATAGTAACTGGGGAGAGTGATTGTTCCACATTTCTTTCCTTTCCTAAATTACGTTTTTATTGCACGTGTAAGGAATTATGATGGAGGAAAATGCATCGAAGTGTTTATTATGGTTCTTATCTAATTGTGGGTTAGATGAAAGTATTTGTAAATACCAAGTGAAGTTTTATCCTCCAATTTTCTATTTTATTTATTATTCTTTTAACTTCTTCATTTTAGTACATTATATTTTGTGTTTATTTAGATATTGGTTCAGCAATTAAAAATTTTTTTCTACGAACGTACTTTTGGTGATGGCTTTTGATTATATATTTATAAACGTTTATTATTTTTGTATAATTTAATGATTTCTGTTTCAGTTTATGTTTGTTCCACTCCTACTAATAAACTAATCATCTCTAACACAGTATCTTTTTTTTTTCTGGTACATTTTATGAAGTGTGATTTTTTTGCAGTGGCGAAACTTGAACAGGTAAGGGTAATTTTTTTATCGCCTTTATTATTTCGTGGTTATAAGATAATAGGAAAATATTATACCCAAAATAAGAACGGGTAACTTTCCTATATTTAATTCAGCATATTGAACCCATTAATCTGTTTAATTGAATTAAATATTGGAACACTTAATGAATTTTATATAAGTTGAAATCAATGTATAAAAAAATAGTAGCCAGAACGAAACAAAATTCAAACAAAGCAAAAAAAAAGTTCTAATTTTATTGTACTCCTCGATCCTTTAAAAGTAGAACACTATACAACAAGGATAGCTACAATTATGCACAGTTGGATATGTTTTTGTTCTTTTATTCGATCTTTATCGACCATTGGAATTATGTTTTCTAAGATTCCTGTTCCATGCACAACCTTATATAATTATAAACCACAAATAGCTTGGAAAAAAATATATATTATAAATTTTACGACAATTTTTTATAGGCAAATTTGTATTCTATATTCCCATATTAAGGATCGTCCAAGTAAAATTTTGCAAACCTCACATTATGTGCATACACCCTACAATATATGTTTCGAATGTATAGATTAATCATTTCGCGAATCTCATATTTTTTTATTAATTTATCGTTTCCTCTTATAATATTAAAAAATCTTAGTCCGATAAACGTGAACGTATCCTTAATGAACGAAACGGAAATAGCATTCCATTTGATTAGTGACGAACATTAACGATGTGTAGTTCACTCGCGAACCGTTCACTCTGAACGGTTCAATCAATTGACTGTGACGATGTTTTGCAACGACCTATAGGTCACTATATTCAGGCGTGCCGTCTACACGTGATGCTACACGCGGTGTGACAGATCAACGAAATGAATCGGATACAGCTGAGCGAGCCATTTGACAAATAGAAATGCACCCACTAGTGCATCATACACACAAAATTTACATTCTTTCAACCTGCTCATCGCGAATTTGATAAACCGCTTTGATGAACAGAGTGTCAATCAAAATCAAATCGTTAACAAATGGAAAAAAACGCATTGCATAAAATCAAGTTTTCCTAGCAGCTAAGAAGTTTCACTTCTACTGCGCGAGAGTCTCACGCACGTTTTTTTTTTATAAGTTATAAACTTCCTAAGCGACATTTGATTCAAGCAGCGCGAATGTCGGAAGGGCAATATTCAACAACCCGAAGAGTATAATTTCAGCGACAAATATATCTATTTCATTCGCACGTGGGTCAAGTTTCACGGGACGGAGCATATAAATTCTATAACTGATGCGCTAAGGGAGAATACTAAAGACTATTCCGATCGCCTGTTTGACGAGTCTTTGTCGTTGTTATTGCGAATTCTCGAGTATGTGGTATAGTGACAACTTGTGGGGGGGTGATAGTGACAGGGCTGCTCCATAACATCGCTATATCGTCATAAATCCGTCACAATGTCCCGATCACGTTCGAACTTTCGACGTTCCTATCTATGCCCATTGTATACACCAACTTCCAATACCATACAAAGCAGAACAAAGAACAAATTGCATTTCTTGTGAAATCTAAACGAATCAATTTCATTGTGAATTATCATCGAATTTATGAATATTCCTTGGCAATATAATTGAATTGATATAAAAATGATTTGTTGACTTTATTTACAAATTATTCGGATATATGAGTTTGTATTATTAGCGGAGATGATCCTAATTTTTAACTTTAATTCGATTGATTTAAAAAATATTGTCATAAGATATATTTTATGTGATTATAAGCATTTGTAATGTTCATCGAGACAGCAATCTCATGGAGATCAACACGAAAATAACTAAAGTAAAGTAAGATTAAAATAAAACAAAAAAAGGACCATTAAGCTTGAGTAAGTCTATCACCATTAAGACACTCGATTTACTATGTCGATTTTCTCCATCTTGAAAGTACGATACTATATTTACATTTTAATATAGATTTATATAAAGGTAGGCAGGACATGGAGGAGCTAGAAAATGTGGAACAGATAGATGAGGATGACTTAGGTCCTAGCATACTTAGGTCAGAGTTTCATAGAGCATTAAATGATTTACGGAATAACAAAGCAGCGGGGATTGATATGATACCAGCCGAATTAATAAAACACGCAGGGGAAAAAATGCAGGAGCGATTATACAGGTTAGTTTGTAAAATATATGAGAAGGGAGAAGTACCACAGGATTTTCAGCGTAGTAGAATAGTAACAATGCCGAAGAAAATAGGAGCTAATTTGTGTGAGAACTATAGGACCATTAGTCTACTATCACATGCATCGAAGATATTGCTAAAGATTATTTATAGGAGATTAGAAAATAAAGTAGAGGAAAGGCTAGGAGAAGATCAGTTTGGTTTTAGGAAAAACAGAGGGACGAGGGAGGCGATTCTAGCACTAAGAACGGTAGTAGAAAAAAGAAAGAGGGTAGGAAAGGTAACTTGCATAGCTTTTGTAGATTTAGAAAAGGCATTTGATAATGTAGATTGGGACATAATGTTTAGAATTTTAAAAGAAACGGGTATAGATTATAAGGATAGGAGAATAATTTTTAATTTATATAAACACCAAACTGCCTTAGTTAGAATTGAGGGGGAAGAAGAGGTAGCAAAAATAGGGAAGGGAGTTCGGCAGGGATGTACACTTTCACCGTTATTATTTAATCTATATATAGAAGATGCAATAAACAAAGTAAAAGAAGAGTATAGTGTAGGTGTGAATGTACAGGGAGAGAAAATATATATGTTGAGATTCGCCGACGATATAGCTATATTGGAAGAAAGCGAAAAGAATTTAGAAAGGGTATTGAATGGTATGCAGGCAGTATTGACTAGGGATTTTAACATGAAAATAAATATAGGTAAAACTAAAGTGATGAGGTGTGAGAAAAAGGAATGCAGTAGAAAAATGAGGATCACAATAGGAGATAATAGAATCGAAGAAGTGTCAGATTTTTGTTATTTAGGCAGTAGAATCACAAAAGATAATCGAAGCAAGGTAGATATAAAGTGTAGGATAGCACAGGGTAGGAAGGCATTCGTAGAAAAGGAACAGATTTTAAGATCAAATATTGACTTGGGTATTAGAAAAAGATTACTGAAGGTATATGTTTGGAGTGTAGCACTGTACGGGTGTGAGGCGTGGACTATAGGAAAGGAAGAGAAGCGTAGATTACAAGCATTCGAAATGTGGTGTTATAGGAGGATGATGAGGATTGGTTGGGAAGATAAAGTAACAAATGAAGCTGTACTAGAGTTAGTAGGGGAGAAGAGAAGTATTTGGAGAGTGTTACAGCGTAGGAGAGACAGATTAGTAGGGCATATCCTTAGGCATGGGGGGATTATGCAATTGATCATAGAAGGTGGAGTGGAGGGAAAGAGAGGGGTAGGTAGGCCTAGATTGGAGTATGTGAGTCAGATAGTTGAAGACGTTGAGATGAATAGCTATAGGGAGATGAAGGGATTAGCTCAGGATAGATCGGCATGGCGTGCTGTTTCCAACCATTCTTTAGGATTGCGGACTCTTTAACTAATATAGATATGCGTTATTAGAAAAGAATTTATTAATTAGATTTAAAAAAAAAATTTTTTTGGCAATTACTCGTACGATACCTCATTACTTCGAATACATTAAAATATCTTTGAAATTTTCTTAGAACTCTATTTTAAGTCTAAATGCTATTTTTTAATTAGTAAAATAGATTATGTGATATATTAAAATATAATTTTATAGTTTATCCGTAATCTCCAGTATTTTATTTTATCGATTTTTATGTATTATTTCGAGGTATTTTTTTAGTACACAATTTTTTTTTTTTTATTAATTTTTTGATTTGTAAACTTGTTTTAGTAAATTAAAATCACATTTGTAATTTTGTAGCTAAAATTATTTTTGCAAATATTTTTAATATATCTAATTTGAGACTATTAATCGATATAATTAATATTTTTCACTATCGATAAGACTTCTTTCCCTTAATATTTTAAGGAGGATATAAAAAGAAATCGAAAAAATCGTTTCTGTGTATTTCACCATTATTATGGTTCTTTCATTATTTACTCTTCCTTTAAGACTTCTTTCTTAAGATTTTCTTCATTATTTAATCAATTCGTCGGGTTGACTAGTGAAGTTTTTAATACTGTCGATATCACCATTTAATGCAACAGGATAAGTTAAAGTTAAGTGGAAGAGTGGCATGGAGGTCCTGTCACTGAAATCCAAACTTCGTCTTTTCGTGGCCAGGTGCTCTCTTTTATTTATATTATATATACTAAAAAAAAAACATCTTATTTCAATCGTAATTTTTTTTCTCGGACAAAATTTATGAAAATATATAGTGCTGATAAGGTTATGTAAATTTTATTTTCGGAAAGACACATTCAACTAAATAAATTACCATTTTTTATATCTTGGCGGACCTAATTCATGCTCTACTGCGCATAAAGGTTGGACTTCCAATACCATTGTTGCCATATATGAATAAAAAACTTCAGTACAAAGTGCTCAAGTGCTTGTAAACTGCATAGCAAAATTCAGATTGAGAATATTTAATATATGAATATATACGGCTTGGATTAAAGTCCACTATTTAGTAAAAAGTTTCCAGTTATTTATTATTTGTTTTGTTCAATTATGCTAATATGTATTTGTTGGCTGTCGATATGACAACATTGCAGTCATTTTGACCACACCCTCAAATAACAAAAATGCAGTGGCGAGCATCTCTTCACGGTTTCGGGGTGTTGAAGCGGCCAGTATATTTTCAATTTTTTTTGTAATATCATTGGTCTTAAGCATAAAGTAGTCTTAATTTGTAATGCGCAGTAGGACTTAAAAAAAAATAGCCTATATATACCTTCTTCCTATTTTACATTTTCTGTATTTAACTCGCCTTCATGTTATCGTTCTGTCATTTGCATATTTTTATTTCATAGCCGAAATTAAGTCGTACAAATTATATTCGAACATTATCTAAATTATAATCGAACTAAATGTCGATGTATCATTACTTGATTGACATTCTTATCGTTACTATTACAAATAATTGATTATTCATTACTAAAAATTGCTCTTGTCTTACATATATATATATATACAAGACAGGCGTTTTTAAATATACATATATATATTTAAAAGCGCTTCAAGTTGTAGTAAAATAACGTAAAAATGGCTTCGAAAAGTTTGCAGAAAAACTTGCCTAAGTAGATAAGTTTGAAGAACTATATAAAAGTATTGAATAATCGTAAAGTAAACGCTAAATAATTATAAAAACTACAAAAATTTGATAGTAAAATTCAAAGAAGAAAAGCTGAGATATATTTATGTAACAGTTGGTCGATATTAATTTTTGTTTTTATAATAACGGCGTATAAAAAAATATTTTTCTTGATATTTCGAATATGGTGCTTATATTGTGGGTGCATGTCCAATTTGAATTTACAATACGTATCCATATTTAAGCATTGTTACCTGAAATTAGGTGTGAGTGTAGGAACGGCCTTGCTCCCGTATACCTTCTTCAACGTAAATTCCCTTATGACGTGTTCTATTCTAGAGCAGAATTTAAGTATATTGTGAGCCGGCCCCCGTGGTATCATTTGTCCATTACCTCTTATATAGGGAACGTGGCCCTGATTGTACCCCCATATTATACCTATACTTGCGAAAATATCTCTCTCTGATCGGGAGCGACGCAACTTTTCCCTTGGCAACCCACCAAAATTCTATATTCCATCGTGAACAAAGAGCGCGCTTCGTAGCGGCTGCCAACAACGGCGCTAGTAGCTACCGCCGTTGCTTTTGCCGCCGCCGCCGCCGCCGTTTGAGGATAGGGCCAGGGAACGGCTACCCGCGGGCCCTCTGGGGGGTGGCTCGGGTCGCCGCAGATACGGTACGTACCGTAGTAGCACTTGTACTGTATAGCAGCGTCATCATCCTTCACCGCCTCACCCCCACGCACATATACACACAGAGTGGGCGGCCGAGAGAGCGGATCCTCCGATCCTTGTCCTCTCGCCGGTCCCCACAAGCGCTCCTTCTATGTCGTATGTTCCGTGTGTGTCGCACTGAAGCCGTTAGATGCGAACCCACATCGACTCTTTGTTCGAAACGCTCGTGTGATGTCGTTTCTCATTTCGATCCCGTTTCTATTGTTTATTTGTTTGTCTTCAGAATGTTATATTGCCATGTATTTATATAGGGGCACCGTGGTATAGTCGTGAGACTGGTACCGCGGAGTTGTGGGTTCGAATCCCACTCCGGACAGGGGATATTTTCTTGAGGAAAAATCCCTTCGGGACAATGAATGTTGCCATTCAGGTGTTCCCTGAATGTGCCACGATTAAGTTCATTTAAATATGTACATAATACAATAAAATTGAGAAGAAAACAATGCGAGCGTATAAATTCAGACATAGAAAATTGTTATATTAAGGAATCAGTAACGATATATAATATGGCTCAAATATAAATTATAGGTATTATAATGTGAAAACTAGTGATGGAATTGAAGAAAACAAGAGAAAGATAAATAATATGTTAATAAAACAGAAGCAATATCAAATTTGTCGTATTTTGGATGGAATGTATCAAAGAACATTTGAAAGTTAGCTAGATATACAGCTCATTTTTTTTAAATTGGTGGAGAATTTTGGTAGTCGTCTGCGCATAGGGTTATGCTTATCGGGGTTATACAGTACCACTGGTGCCAGACAACAAAAAATACTCTAGGTCTAAGAATTTAAATTTATCACTATTTTATAGCTATCGTACAAATTATTTATGACATAAATATGATACTATAATAAGTATTGATCAACATTTCCTATATTCTAGTATAACCTTTGTATTAACTTCAAAGAATTCATTCTAATTGCATAAAATGGTTGTTATAACTGTGCGTGGTGATTTGTCAACATTGCATTTCTTAGGACGCACACCTTCTGCACTAGACACACCTACTTATTCTTTGCAGAAGACAGAAGCGTAGCATAATTGATCAAGCCATTATGCCGGTTTTGATTTATGATGCGTATATTGCTGTCATTCTCCGCCAATTTAAAAAAAAAACGAGCTGTACAATGTAGGACAGCGAAGGGTAGAACTAAAAAAGAACGAGTGAATTTTAATATCACTGACTTAAGAAAAATGATGAAGTGGCAATGGACGTATGTCAATAGGAAAGGAGAAAGGAAATTTAATGTTGTAGCATGATGAGAATAGTAAAAAATAGAGTAATAAAATGTCTTTTATTTAGTTTTATCTTGTGCTACTGAAGATGGGGGCATAGCCCTTGAAATGTACATCTAGCTACAGAATGCTTTAAGTTACGATATTTGGGTGTTATTATATACTATTATTTAACACCGTAGTGGTAATTTAAAAAATAATATAATATTCTATATTATATTTTACTTTTAGTATATTTTTCTGGATGTTATTATTATTGAAATTTAATAATAATTATATAAATAAGATAATCCAATATAGCGTAGTTGTGAATATTTAACCATATCGTTGTGTATGGATAACCTACACTACAATAAAATTTCGTTCCTGTCAAATTCCATTCTGTCGTTTACTTCCGCGCTCTTCATAAAAAAAACAAAAAGCAAGCACAAACAGCATGGGAGGCAGCAGCGAGACTAGATCGGGTGGGCTCTGTTCTGCCGCTGTTCACCCAACTCACTCACCGCCGACGTTTCTACCAAAGGACCATATCCTCCCCATGCCACCACACACATGCACATATACTAAACCCTCAAACCGTCTCCAGCATCATTCACTAGGCAGTGGGCCATCGGAGCTGCTTTCCACTTTCCACCCACAAACGCTCTTTATATCAAACTGTTGGCTGTTGGGTCGGTTTGTGTGTTCTCTGCGTTTTTACGTCTCTAGCAACGCGAATATGTACGTACTGCAGATGTGCGTGTGAGGATGCTCTCTGGCTCCATACTCCCTTTTATTTTCGGACACAATCACATCTTTTCCAATCCAACAGATGCCACGTATTTCATAAAATGAAATAATAACGGTGCTAAAATGCCACGACCATTCACGGTGAAGAATTTACTTCTTCGTCTAAACTTTACAGTTTTATGCACCCATTTAGAGATTGACATATTTTACAGTATATATATATAGATAGCTAAAATGTCAAATTTTAAAAATTATCTGTACGGTGTTAAATAATTGCTATATTTTCAGAAATTGCAAATATTTATGTTTAGAAATTAGCAACAGGAACTTTGAATCTTGGTAATTAATTCTAATTTTTATCTTGGACACTGTTTTTGGCTATTTTGAAAGTCACTAAATGTCACATTTTACATCTGACTATTAAAAGATCGAAAACAGTTTTTCTTTACACAATTTTATAGTCAAGAGTCATTTTATTTTGTTACTAGCTTCAGTTAAAAAGTTCCATTTCGTAGTTAAATTACAAAAAAAATGATCCTTGTTGCTATTAAGATGATGGGTCATATCTTCGACTTTCACAATTACAAAAATATTCATAGCAGTAAAAATTTAGGTTTGTTTGCACTGGCCTCTTCCGCTCCGCTACCTTCTATAACTAATTACATAATACCCCCACGTCTAAGAATATGACCTGCTAGTCTATCTCTCGTACACCGCAACACCTTACAAATGATTCTCTTCTATCGTTTCGTCAACTTTCTAATCTTTCTTCAACTATAGTTTCATATTGCTATATAGGAATAGAATATTGGCCATCTTCGAAATGAACTTAATATTATATAAACGGATCCTCTAATCCTCCCGAAGCAAAATTCTTGTTCTAATGGCAATCCGTTGCTTATGACAAACTCCCTCCTTTATATCTTCGAGAGTGCACAGTAAGAGCGGGGCTGTCGCTTGTCCTGTTGTGACATCTCTTTGGCATCTACGAGGGAAACGGGAAGGAGGACCATTATCCTGTTCGGTGGTCCTGATTCCCCTCGCTTACAGCATGCAAAGGCAGAAACAAACTATGGTCCTCATCCTAGTCACACATAGACCTCTCTGCATCAGAGTGTTTGAGTATAGAAAACTCCCACAGGCGATAGGAAGAGTCTCTTGCATTTATATATATATATATACGTACCATCGTGTCTTTGGTCCCAGTCCCTCGATATTTCTGGGTAACTAACCGATCTGACCCCAGAGTATAGAGGTGCTGGTGGACTTTGCATAGGAAAGTCATCCAAAGTCGACAGCGAACCAAAGTGGAGGGTTTATCCTAGTTCTCTAGCAGTTAGATGGAATAGATTGGAAAGGTTCCCGTTACAGTAACTAATTAGTGCCATCATTCGTCAAGAAATTTATTTTTATTTTTTACTTTCGTTTTTTGT
This sequence comes from Leptodirus hochenwartii, assembly GCA_947310635.1. Lineage (NCBI taxonomy): Eukaryota > Metazoa > Arthropoda > Insecta > Coleoptera > Leiodidae > Leptodirus > Leptodirus hochenwartii. The sequence continues at coordinate 3,054,872 of OX371182.1, read as the reverse complement.
GTAATATGTCACTTTATAAATCTAATCAATAAATATTTTTTGATTGATTTATAATGTGATTTTATACTACTTTTTTATCTTATATCAACATTTCTTCAACAAATATTCGTAAAATAGTATTTACATTAATTTTTGCACACAATTTTTTACATATAACTATGATATTGAAAGAATCGGATTGCCGAAAATAAAATAAAATAAAAAATACTTTTTTTGATGGAATTAACCGAATTATCCTCGTCCTTGTTAAATATGTTTTCTTTATATTGCCTTGGATATTCAGCGAATTATTTTTCGAAATGCGCATATACGTTATAAATACTTTGAGCTAGTGTTTTTGATTGATATTAAAAATAATTTCGAGTACAAATGTCTCATATTCTTATAGAAATACTTCAAATAACTCCGACATTATTTTTGCCGTTTTGCTTATTTACGTTACTTTTGTACTAGTAAAAACCATTCTTGCGTAACGTAAACGTGAACCCTCATCTAATCTTCTGTACCATTCGATACTGTAAATTCCTTCAAAACTTCAACATGGTATTTTCTCAATGCTCGTCCTTCGTTGTAAACTATACTTTACCATCGCTTTACAAGAAGTACCATAGTAGCAATGAAACTATGTTGCCAACTGAAGAGCCCTTCTAACTTCTCTTCACTGCCTCACGCGCAACACTCACCTACCGTGCGATTATTGAGAGTGTAGTTAATGAAAATGCTTGGCCATGGAAATCCTGGCAATATGTAAACGTATTTTAAAATTATCACTACACTGTTAAATAATATAGAATATATATATTTTTAATAAAGGAGGATATGAGAAGGGGTAAAGTAGATTTGGGCTACAGGAAAATCAAGTCATATTTTTCTAAAGTAAAACCAAAGGGTAACATTATATGTGATAAGCAGGGTAAGGAACTCACAGAAAATAAGGAAAAAGCTAGAAGATGGAAGGAGTATCTTGAAGATTTATATAAAGGTAGGTAGGACATGGAGGAGCTAGGAAATGTGGAACAGATAGATGAGGATGACTTAGGTCCTAGCATACTTAGGTCAGAGTTTCATAGAGCATTAAATGATTTACGGAATAACAAAGCAGCGGGGATTCATATGATACTAGCCGAATTAATAAAACACGCAGGGGAAAAAATGCAGGAGCGATTATACAGGTTAGTTTATAAAATATATGAGAAGGGAGAAGTACCACAGGATTTTCAGCGTAGTAGAATAGTAACAATGCCGAAGAAAATAGGAGCTAATTTGTGTGAGAACTATAGGACCATTAGTCTACTATCACATGCATCGAAGATATTACTAAAGATTATTTATAGGAGATTAGAAAATAAAGTAGAGGAAAGGCTAGGAGAAGATCAGTTTGGTTTTAGGAAAAACAGAGGGACGAGGGAGGCGATTTTAGCACTAAGAACAGTAGTAGAAAAAAGAATGAGGGTAGGAAACGTAACTTGCATAGCTTTTGTAGATTTAGAAAAGGCATTTGATAATGTAGATTGGGACATAATGTTTAGAATTTTAAAAGAAACGGGTATAGATTATAAGGATAGGAGAATAATTTTTAATTTATATAAACACCAAACTGCCTTAGTTAGAATTGAGGGGGAAGAAGAGGTAGCAAAAATAGGGAAGGAAGTTCGGCAGGGATGTACACTTTCACCGTTATTATTTAATCTATATATAGAAGATGCAATAAACAAAGTAAAAGAAGAGTATAGTGTAGGTGTGAATGTACAGGGAGAGAAAATATATATGTTGAGATTCGCCGACGATATAGCTATATTGGAAGAAAGCGAAAAGAATTTAGAAAGGGTATTGAATGGTATGCAGGCAGTATTGACTAGGGATTTTAACATGAAAATAAATATAGGTAAAACTAAAGTGATGAGGTGTGACAAAAAGGAATGCAGTAGAAAAATGAGGATCACAATAGGAGATAATAGAATCGAAGAAGTGTCAGATTTTTGTTATTTAGGCAGTAGAATCACAAAAGATAATCGAAGCAAGGTAGGTATAAAGTGTAGGATAGCACAGGGTAGGAAGGCATTCGTAGAAAAGGAACAGATTTTAAGATCAAATATTGACTTGGGTATTAGAAAAAGATTACTGAAGGTATATGTTTGGAGTGTAGCACTGTACGGGTGTGAGGCGTGGACTATAGGAAAGGAAGAGAAGCGTAGATTACAAGCATTCGAAATGTGGTGTTATAGGAGGATGATGAGGATTGGTTGGGAAGATAAAGTAACAAATGAAGCTGTACTAGAGTTAGTAGGGGAGAAGAGAAGTATTTGGAGAGTGTTACAGCGTAGGAGAGACAGATTAGTAGGGCATATCCTTAGGCATGGGGGGATTATGCAATTGATCATAGAAGGTAGAGTGGAGGGAAAGAGAGGGGTAGGTAGGCCTAGATTGGAGTATGTGAGTCAGATAGTTGAAGACGTTGAGATGAATAGCTATAGGGAGATGAAGGGATTAGCTCAGGATAGATCGGCATGGCGTGCTGTTTCCAACCAATCTTTAGGATTGCGGACTCTTTAACTAATATTTTTAATAATGTTAAATAATATAGTGTTTTTTTTTTTTACTTATTTCACATTCACAGTAGTGAATTTATACAAGAATTTATATAACATGCTTGTTATAGAAATATCGAAATTATTAATGCAGGGTAAATTGTTTGAGGGTAAGAGAATTTTTCTAAAAGCGAGATTCGACAAAAATATTTTTCGAGTGAGTGAGTATTGATTGATTTCAATCAAAAATCGAGTATTTATGAAATATCTTGTTATAATTGTCCTATAGAAGACAAACACGTAGACCAATTGAAACTAGATTTAAAGAGCAACAGATCAAATGGAAAAGATAAAAGTGCTGTAACCGAGCATATTTGTGACTAACACAGGTCATCCGAATTCAAATTAGTTCACATAAATTACTTAAAAGTGTTTTGAGTTAATATTCCTATACTAATTAGCTTTCTTGCATAAACACCTAAAATGCAACGTGGACGAAAAAATTTAAAATTATTATTATTTTTTTAAAATAATTTAAAAAATAGTCACATCGCTGACGATATATGAGATATAATCCGCGTGGATTAAATAATTGCCTGTGTGTAAATAATAAATTTTTACTGGGCTCATCTCTGCAGATGATTTTTTCAAAGCAAATAACATAATCATCGTTTCGATTTGTTTTTTTTTATCGTAGCAATTTAAGGCACGACAACTTAATTCAAATTTTTATTGTCGCTGGATCTTTAATTAATCAGTCCAGAAGTATATAAAGAAGCAATGTTACAAATTGACTTTATAATTGCAATCTAATAACGGATTTAGTGGTAATTGTAAGTATTAATCTAACAAAGAGGTCCACTGGGGAAATGTTAATATTGAAATAATGCGAATGAAGGATCAATTAAATTTAAAAATAGGTAGCGAAAAGTGCCCTTTTTTCCAGTACTTCTACCACCATCCATTTTTGATTCAGCATCTCCATTCAATCGTTTCAAATATATTACATAAAATTTGTGTAATATGAGATTAAAAATTTTGGATGTTAAACCAAAAAAAAATCTGTTTCGTTTCAATTTTAGTTGTTTTCAATTGATAATTGTTGTTCGTAGACAAGACGATATTTTTCAGAATCATTTGTTTACCAAACGTTATTCATTGGATAGTTACTATATATCCCAATTTCTAGAACAATTTTTTTTTTTATATATCAAATTAGGACGTCAGCGCTAGTTTTCTATTGTTGTGAAGATTTCTTATATACACTCCGCATTTTTGCCATATCCAGTCTGCCTCGTATAACTTTCTTTCTATATACAATGTCGTGAATTGTTGGTGTTCATATCCAAGAGCTCAAAGTTCGGATATTGACGTTGACAAATAAAGAATAGGAAACCCACCCCACACCACCGCCACATTCAAGCACATCAAGTTGGTTGACGTTTCCTCTGTTCCGTTTTCCCCACATTCTGCATTTTCTAACATTGCATCGAGACTTTGTATTTGAGCAAGTAGTAAAATATCAAATGTGAATTATGAAACAACACTACATCATGTACGCCAAACTGAATTGCGCTTACATAACTAACTTACCAAAGTTGCCACAAAATGGAATGCGATATTTTATACACATTGTAAAATGGATATATATATCAAGATATTCTGTTATTATTTTACTGTTCGTTTTCGTTTATTATTGTTCTTAAGTTCCATTTTTCCATGGAAAAAGCCACCCTCCAAAAAAAAAACATGCGTGAGACTCTCGCGCGGTAGAAGTGAAACTTCTTAGCTCCTAGGAACAGTTGATTTTATGCATTGCTTTTTCCATTTGTTAACCATTTGGTTTTGATTGATTTTGATTGACACTCTGATCATCAAAGAAAGCATTATTAACTGTAATGTCGTAGGAGTTTGGATTAAATTTTGTGTATGAAGCACTAGTGGGTGCATTTCCATTTGTCAAATGGCTCGCTCAACTGTATCCGATTCATTTCGTTGATCTCCCACACCGCGTGTTGTATCTTCACGTGCCTGAATCAGTGGCATTCAAATTCTCTATACCACTCAGTGTGTCCTCACTTAACGACGGTATCGATTCATCCAGTGTATTTATCTAGGTCGTTGGAAGGTTATGTTGTCCACCGTGTTTCTTTAACGCCCTTTGCCTGGCTCGATACTCTCTACTTCTGTCCAAGGTACTTGTTGGCACTTTTCTTGGCGGTTTATTCGCTTTCTTCCGTTCTCTAAAGGCTCGCACTTTGTCTGTATTTGCCTTTTCCTCCACTTCACTTCTCACACAATGGAAATTGTTAGCTAAAAGATTAAGCTGTGTTTGTGTAATATATAATAAAATACGCATGCGTCTACTGGTTGCATTATGCTACGTATACACACAGTATACGCGGCGCATGCGCGTAACGTGTTTCACTTTTCGTGACGTTCAGGCCAATTTACCCTACCGCGCCTATAGAAGTTTCCCTTCAAAAAGTCCCTTAATATACTATAATGATGAAAGATGAACTATCAAATTTTTGCTATTTATTAAGTAGAATTGCAAGCTGACATGTATTTCAACAGTAGACAACACGATGGGTATATTTATGATATATTATTTCATTTATTAATTATATTCCAATTCAACATATATTCGCTTATGAGGGGGATGATTGCTGCATGCTAATGGTCCATATTATTTTGAAACACATTTATTATGCAACTGCTATATGGAACTATTAGTTAAATTTGATTCCCAGCTGGCACCCTCACATAAATTCTCGAAACATTTCTTTGCAATTGAATCAATGGGCAAATGTGCCATAACACTAATAACAATATTTTTTAAGGCCTCCAAAAATCGTTACATCATTGAAAAACGAAATCCTATAATTGTTTTATAGATTATATTTTAAATAACTATTAATGGCCCTACCTTGTTTAAAGCTATCAAATGTATTTGGTTTATTGATCCATCTTTAAATGCCATCTTGTTTATAAATGGCATTTTGAGTTTATAAATAATTTAAACCTAATTAAACGGTTTATGTTTATAAATAATTGTAAATAGCAAATTAAAGTGTTTTTAAAGAACGTGCACTACAATTTCACCTCTGCACAAAATTTTCTGCTTAAACTGATATTCTCCAAAGAGAATTGTGAAGAATCAATGCGGTAGGGATTAATGCGATTTATTTATGAAAGACAAGAATACTATAATAAAAGAATGCTAGTTTTTTTTATTAGGTCATATACATATTTAAATTTAATTGTGCCTACTTCACTTTATGAAACTGAATTTTTAGTATATTGAAAAAAGCATTTAGTGAAGTTGAAATTACGATATGAAAATATATTCTGTGAAGTGTATGTAGATATTAAAATACTTTAAAAGATGCAGCAAAATAATACCTGGGTGATATTCTATATTAATAATTTAAGTGCTTTATGATTAGATAAACCCGTTTGAAAAAAAAGTGTATAGGATTAAAAATAACAGCCCAAATAAAAGGTGAGAGTGAAGTTTCCAATAGATATTTTGCTTGAGGAGTATAGTCCTCTTCAAAGATTATAAGTGTGTATACGAGTAACTTATATTTCGAGATAATCGAAGAAATGTTCACAGAACATTTACCGACACAAAAGCAAAGAATAGAACAATAGCGAATCTATGCGCCAAGTGTTGAAACACCATTTTTGCGGGAAAAACCGTATTCCTTCTTATAACAGAGAATACAATCAACGTAACCAAGATTTACAATGATGACAGTGTGGTGCGGATCGCGTTGTTGCTCCCGCTGTTGCTAGTCGTCCTGCCCGAGTCCTGATCAAGCGAACGATTCAACCTTTGACCTTCCCTTACACACTCCCTGTACTGTGGGTGCACCATAACCCGCAGATCCTGCTGTAGCTGGAATTGCTCCAACCCCAACCCCAACCAAAAAGCAAACAGACACTATACAACGGGTGTAGGTTATATCGGCAACGCCAATTCGCCGTGGAAACGATTCTCTGCAGTAAACATACATTTAGATAGAAAATTACCCGAAACTATTATATATACAATAATACACGCGAATTGGCACACTTTTCTTTTTTTTTTCACTGCTCTGCCGTTTTCCTCGATGTAACCCAAGTATTCGACAAAATCTGGCATACAGGTCTATTATACAAATTTAAGAAAAATCTCCCTTACGATCTATACGTAATGCTGAAGACATATTTAAGCGATCGACATTTCCAAGTGAAAAATGATGAAGAGTATACAGACCTACTTCCGATCGAATCCGGGGTGCCGCAAGGTAGCGTCCTGTGTCCAATTCTGTATCTTATTTATACCGCTGATCTACCTACAATGAATGCAATTACAACGGCAACTTTTGCAGATCATACGGCAGTCTTAGGCTCTCATACAAATCCTATAGTAGCCTCGGAACATCTGCAAACAAATCTAAACAAAATTCATCTAAATCTAATCTAAATTAATGATGCAAAATCGGCACATGTGACGTTCACGTTCCGAGATGAAACATGCCCACCGGTAACATTAAACAATAAACCAATACCCCAAGTAGAATGTGTTAAATGTCTTGGTATGCACCTGGAAGAAACACATTTGGACAAAGAGAACACAAATGAATCTGAAAGTTTATAAAATGTACTAGCTCCTAGGCAGAAATTCAAAACTGTCACTAGATAACAAAAATCTTAATCTACAAAACTATATTGAAGCCAATATGGCATTCAGCTATGGGGTTCAGCATCAAACTCCAATATTGAGATCTTTCAGTCCAAGATTCTAAGAGGCATAGTAAACGCTCCATGGTTTGTCTCAAATGAACAAATACGTAATGATCTTCGAATTCTTAGCGTGAAGCAAGAAATCAGTAACTATGCAGCTAAATACAGCACAAGGATAAAGGCACATCGAAATCGACTTGCAACTAAACCCAATCCATCGACGCAGACTGAGAAGATTTAAGCCAATAAATTTAGCCACTAGATTTTAATTATTTCAATTATACAAAATCCATAATTTATAAATAATTTTAGCTAGTCTAAGATTATATGATTATGGTATAAGTCATTGGGCAAATATTTACATATTTTGCTAATTATCATATGATTTACTTATTGTTATTATTTATACAGATTGTAAATAAATGGGAAGTAAAAAATAAATCAAAAAATCTATCTCAATTTAGTTAATTATATTTGTTATCCTACACATTATTTCTTTCTATTTGGTTTTCGTGTAGAAATGTTCGATGACCAAGCGGTAAGTGGTGAATTGTTCTTCTGATGAAATGGCTTTGGCGAAGTGTCCCATGCCGTAACATAACCCCATTGCTATTACAACACCACCGTGTATCCATCCTATACATACAGACACTGCACTTTACGAAAAATAATAATACACCGATATAAAAGCGCGCTGTAGCTTTATGCGGTAGTTATACCTCGACTGTGGTTCTTCGCAGAAAACGTGATAAAGATATTCGCAGCATAGCACAACCCTGTCATGTATACTATTCATAGTATAGAATATCACCCAAATACCGTAACTTAAAGCTAGATGCGCATTTCGAAGGCCATGCCCCCATTTTCACTAGCGCAAGATAAAAACTACATAAAATACCAAGTAACAACAATACTCATTGGTTCGTCAAACGTAAAATAACCAAAAATAAATTAAAAAATTGGTCTTATTAAATAAATTAAATAGACAAAATCAAATTGGGCCTGAATCTAAATTCGTTAAGTTTTATTTAGATTTATGCATGTATATATTTTCATAAGCATTTAACTCGGAATAATTCAAGCAATTTAAGTAAACAAATTTCAATAGGATGACCTGATTGATCGAAAATATGCTCGGCTACAGCACTTTTATATTTTATATTTAATCTGATGCTCTTTAAATCTAGTTTTTTTTATTGAAATCAATCAAATCTTTTAATTGGGATTTCCTAGAAAATTAGCAAGACTATTATATGTTATTTAAAAATTATATTTATTTAAAATACTATCTAAACCACGTGCAATATAACATGTATTTTTCAAAATATTCTATTCCTCTTAAATAATATAGTTACTGCGAAAAATACCCATTACATAAAAGACATCCTAATTCTGCATGAGCAAAATTGAATATGCAGCGATGTATAAAATCGGAGGGAATTATCTTCATTCATCTTTCTGTGACTTGCTATTTTTTTTAGTAACCTCGCTAAGGTACAATGCACCACAAAAATTGCCATGGCAGCCCGAGCATGTCTGCAGAAGCCATATCTAGCGCGATTATTGCCAATAAACCTGAATTACTCTCGATATTATCGTGGACTCAGTGGCGTGTTGGAACTACTCTTTAAGAACAGCTGCACCCTTTCTAACGGTGCTAATCTACAAGAGTTGCGCACAAAATCACGCGTTCTTTTTAATGCCCGCCCAATTCTTTAGCACCCGGTCATTACCCATTTTTATTTATTTAATAGAGCGATTATACAGGCTAGTTTGTAAAATATATGAGAAGGGAGAAGTACCACAGGATTTTCAGCGTAGTAGAATAGTAACAATGCCGAAGAAAATAGGTGCTAATTTGTGTGAGAACTATAGGACCATTAGCCTACTATCACATGCATCGAAGATATTGTTAAAGATTATTTATAGGAGATTAGAAAATAAAGTAGAGGAAAGGCTAGGAGAAGATCAGTTTGGTTTTAGGAAAAACAGAGGGACGAGGGAGGCGATTCTAGCACTAAGAACGGTAGTAGAAAAAAGAAAGAGGGTAGGAAAGGTAACTTGCATAGCTTTTGTAGATTTAGAAAAGGCATTTGATAATGTAGATTGGGACATAATGTTTAGAATTTTAAAAGAAACGGGTATAGATTATAAGGATAGGAGAATAATTTTTAATTTATATAAACACCAAACTGCCTTAGTTAGAATTGAGGGGGAAGAAGAGGTAGCAAAAATAGGGAAGGGAGTTCGGCAGGGATGTACACTTTCACCGTTATTATTTAATCTATATATAGAAGATGCAATAAACAAAGTAAAAGAAGAGTATAGTGTAGGTGTGAATGTACAGGGAGAAAATATATATGTTGAGATTCGCCGACGATATAGCTATATTGGAAGAAAGCGAAAAGAATTTAGAAAGGGTATTGAATGGTATGCAGGCAGTATTGACTAGGGATTTTAACATGAAAATAAATATAGGTAAAACTAAAGTGATGAGGTGTGACAAAAAGGAATGCAGTAGAAAAATGAGGATCACAATAGGAGATAATAGAATCGAAGTAGTGTCAGATTTTTGTTATTTAGGCAGTAGAATCACAAAAGATAATCGAAGCAAGGTAGATATAAAGTGTAGGATAGCACAGGGTAGGAAGGCATTCGTAGAAAAAGAACAGATTTTAAGATCAAATATTGACTTGGGTATTAGAAAAAGATTACTGAAGGTATATGTTTGGAGTGTAGCACTGTACGGATGTGAGGCGTGGACTATAGGAAAGGAAGAGAAGCGTAGATTACAAGCATTCGAAATGTGGTGTTATAGGAGGATGATGAGGATTGGTTGGGAAGATAAAGTAACAAATGAAGCTGTACTAGAGTTAGTAGGGGAGAAGAGAAGTATTTGGAGAGTGTTACAGCGTAGGAGAGACAGATTAGTAGGACATATCCTTAGGCATGGGGGGATTATGCAATTGATCATAGAAGGTAGAGTGGAGGGAAAGAGAGGGGTAGGTAGGCCTAAATTGGAGTATGTGAGTCAGATAGTTGAAGACGTTGAGATGAATAGCTATAGGGAGATGAAGGGATTAGCTCAGGATAGATCGGCATGGCGTGCTGTTTCCAACCAATCTTTAGGATTGCGGACTCTTTAACTAACTAATAGTTTCTATCCAATTTTTCCGCTTACTCCTGGCGATTGAATTTATTTCGAAATTGGTCGATTAACATTTAAAATTCGCAATGGAATTTATTAGTAATGTAATTTTGAACTGCATCCCACGGAGGATTCGGATGTTATAATTCTGTATAGACCATGCGTTGGTGCAGCGATGTTAAGGAGTGTATAGGGAGCGGAGCTCTCGTTTCTTCGCGGCCTTCCCCGACGTATTACAGACAGCGTTCTTGCACTAAAGTGCACCAGTGTATGGCCCTATATTTCACAGTACGCTTCAACGAGGTCAATTTTAAAACGCTGTTTCTGGCATTGGTAGGTATAGCGATAGCTGTAGTTTTGTATTATTTGTCGTATATAGCTTCCTGGTGGCGAGGCGAAATGGGTTCCAAGAGACACCAGCCGCCGGTTACCGCTGCCATGTAATAAAGAAGATAAAAACGCGGTACTGTTATTACAGAGAGCGAAGTGTTCTCTCGCCATGAAAACTGCTGCGTATGCGTAGGCCTTGGCTTCCTCCGCGCGAGATGCTTCTTTCTCTGCGTTCTGCTGATGCCGGTCGCTTTACAGATGTTTTTTTTGTTTGTTTGCTTCAACGAAAACGTTTGCACAGCGTACAGAGCCGCAGTCATATCGGATGGACGACGTTGTATGAATTGTTAATGAACACTCCCTGAAGATAATCTCTACTTAAAAAGAAAACGTAATGCGGATTCAGTCACAGCCATTTTAGCCAAAGAATTCAAAGCGCCAAATCACTATTTACCAGAAAAGTAAGACACTGGGAAAAATTAGCCACTTTTTTTATTGGTAGTTAAAAATGTTCATCAAAATTCTAATATATACTTTCATAAGCTCGGAATAGTTCAAAATACTTTTAAGTAATTTGTTAGTCCTGAGTTAGTCAAAAATATGCTCGGCAACAGCACTTTTATCGTTTCTATTTAATCTGATGCTCCTTAAATCTAGTTTCAATTGGTCTATGTGTTTAATATAATTATTATTTGTGTAGAAAGGCTTCGTTATAATTCGCTCATCGTTGATTTTTAAACAGAAAAGGTCGTAATTTATGCAATTTGATTTGATTTTTCTTATTATTAGCATTAAATTGATCGAGTTGAATTTTACTCTCAAATTGTAGCCAGCAGTTGAGATCCTATTAAATTTAAATTTTTTTGCAAATTTTGTAAATCAATATGTACATATAATATAAGTAAGCATACAGGTTTGATTTCATTCAAAAGAATAAATAAGAGAAAAACGTTTTGCCTCACATCTTTCTTATATATTTCCCCTTTTTAGAACTTAAATAAAGTTTATGGTTAAACTAGTGTTGAAATGAGAGATAAGACTGGCTGCCCTGCGAAATATTATATTGGTGCCACTATTTTTGACGTATACATTTTGACATATGACGTATAAACTTATAGCAATTTCAATTCATTAATTGTTTATGCTGGTAATAACGTTGAAAAAATTGGTATTTGGTATTTTTATACATATTGGTCAAATTTGAGGTTGCATATTCTCGACATTTATTTATTGATTAAATAGGGATTTCTGTTTTTTTTTAACATATTATTAAATTTAAATTCCCATACTAAAAAAAATGATTACATTGATCTGACCTGACCATTTAGATCAGGTCATATCATGGGTGTTAATGGCAGAAATTGGTATAACGAAAAAAAAGTAAATCTGATTCAAGTGTTCGAAATACTTTGATCGGATTTGTGAATCCTGCGTTTTATAAGAAGTTGTAAAAATGCTATTGATTTTTAACTCCGTTTTTAGGTTTAAGTTTTTAGGTTCACAAGTTTAACATTTCTATGAAAAATAAAATCAGTTCAGATAGTCAATACTTTCAAGTTTTTTACACTTCACAAATGTATATTTTAGCAATTTTTCACATGAAAAATTGCTAAAAATTCTTTTTCATAAGTATCAGATTTTTTATTGAAATCAATCAAATGTTTGGGGTTTTCGTAGAAAATTAGCAAGACTATTAGAAGTATTATATATTACTGTAAAATTTAATTACTTTATAGTTCGAAATGCGCACCCAACTACTTAATGCTTTAAGTTACGGTTTAGTGATAATTTTAAAAATTACAGTATATCATTTTAAACCTTCCATCGAGCATCGACAACAGCATATATAAGATGACTAATAACTACATTCATCTTTTACCCTGACCATACACAATATAATATTCCTCTTGTTTATCTTATTTACGCGTCCCATCATACCGAACACACGTTCCCCGTTTTGCACAAGCCAGAGACTGGATTGTTCTGGCGTCTACTTCCACGTACCCAGAATTAAAAACGGTCCTGCAAATACAAAACGTATCCTGACGGCATGGCAGCGGGATTACGTGGCGACGTTCTTTCGCTCCCTGTTACTGTATGAAAGCTCGCGCACAGCATTGAGTAGGAATATAGGTTAGCAATTCTTGTCGTTTGAGGGTGTGTGGGTGAGGGTGTGGGTGTTTGTGAGGAGTATGCCTGAGCGTCTGACTGTGCGTGTATAGATGATATTCCTGTTCCTGCCGCTCCATAGAACAGCAATGGGTTGGGGCCAGGCAATGGGGCCGGCTGTATTATATGTTACATTCAAAACCCAAATCCCTTCAACGTTCGGAACAAATACACACTGCTTTGATGAGAAGTAATTATAACTAGTAATGCGCATGCTTGGACTGAGCAGAACTATTTCAACGATCTAGACAATCCTTTATGTTGTGTCGAATCTAAAGTGACCATATGTCGCGAGAAACAAAGTGGGCCGCACTAAACTAAAAAAAATTATACACAAGTACCATCGTTATTGTTAAATTTGCGATTAAGAAGATTTATGAAACAACTACGATACTTCTTAAAATTACCATGTTTATAGGTCTCCATACATACATAGTCTACTCTTCTAACAACATACCCAAAAAAGGTAACATAAGCAATTTTTGGACATTAAAAATGTTTGTGAGAAAACACTTTAGGTCCCATACATACATAGTCTACTCTTCTAACAACATACCCAAAAAAGGTACCATAAGCAATTTTTAGACATTAAAAATGTTTGTGAGAAAACGCTTTAGGTCCCATACATACATAATCTACTCTTCTAACAACATACCCAAAAAAGGTACCATAAGCAATTTTTGGACATTAAAAACGTTTGTGAGAAAACGTTTTAGGTCCCATACATACATAGTCTACTCTTCTAACAACATACCCAAAAAGGGTACCATAAGCAATTTTTGGACATTAAATTTTTTTGTGAGAAAACGCTTTATGTCCCATAGATACATAGTCTACTTCTAACAACATACCCAAAAAGGGTACCATAAGCAATTTTTGGACATTAAAAACGTTTGTGAGAAAACGCTTTAGGTCCCATAGATACATAGCCTACTCTTCTAACAACATACCCAAAAAGGGTACCATAAGCAATTTTTGGACATTAAAAACGTTTGTGAGAAAATGCTTAAGGTCCCATACATATATAGTCTACTTCTAACAACATACCCAAAAAGGGTACCATAAGCAATTTTTGGACATTAATTTTTTTTGTGATAAAACGCTTTAGGCCCCATACATATATAGTCTACTTCTAACAACATACCCAAAAAGGGTACCATAAGCAATTTTTGGACATTAAAAACGTTTGTGAGAAAACGCTTTAGGTCCCATAGATACATAGCCTACTCTTCTAACAACATACCCAAAAAGGGTACCATAAGCAATTTTTGGACATTAAAAACGTTTGTGAGAAAATGCTTAAGGTCCCATACATATATAGTCTACTTCTAACAACATACCCAAAAAGGGTACCATAAGCAATTTTTGGACATTAAATTTTTTTGTGAGAAAACGCTTTATGTCCCATAGATACATAGTCTACTTCTAACAACATACCCAAAAAGGGTACCATAAGCAATTTTTGGACATTAAAAACGTTTTTGAGAAAACGCTTTAGGTCCCATAGATACATAGTCTACTTCTAACAACATACGCAAAAAGGGTACGAAACTTTCTTGATTTAACCGTAAATAGACAGAATTCGCGATTAAATTTCTAGAAAACCTACTTTCTCATCAATTTCAGCCAACTCTTCACATCCTTTGAGCACATAAACTTGCAGCTTGCAAATCCTTAATTTACAGAGCCCTCTCCAATCCCCCTAAGTATTGATCTACCAATAAAAAAATACATGAAAATTATTTAAAAAAAAACAATCTTTCATTGAAAGAAAAACCCATATCTACATTGGTCTAAATAAAATACCTTACAATGTCCCAATCTACCTTAGGACTTTAACTTAACTTATCAATCAGCAATTTCACTATGACAATAGACAAGCGTAACCAAACTTCTTTAATCGAGCTTAATAAAAAGTGCGTTTAACAATTTCACAATACCTTTTTGTCGTTTAAAAGTGAAATTTCGTGTTTGCGAAAGTTACCGCGCTCGAAACAAATGTATGTCATTATTACGAGCATCGACTGAATTCGGGTTTTTGAGTCGTGCAGTATACTTTAGTGGTAAATACGGTTATACTCAGTTGCGTTCGTTCAGACTCTGTCTGTATTGCTTTGCGCTCGTAGGCGTACATGGGAAATGCTTTTCAACAATATCATATACCCAGCGCCCCTTTTATTAACGTAAATTTATAATTTGGTTACGATTTATGTGGACCGCTGATAGACACACCTAATTAAATTATTGAACAGCATTTGCTGCAATGTACATTTGTGTACTTCTTAAAATTACAATTCTATAATAAATGAGGAACGGTTTTTAAACTAGTTCTCAAATATAATTGCAACATTTTTTCGCTATAATATCTCAAGGTGTGGTCTAAGACGTTACAAAATTATATTTCTGAATTCACCGCCTTAATGACCATCAGATGCCACTTTTTGAAAACTATTGTTGATTTTGAAAACTACATTATCTTTTGAATTTTTATAATACATTACATATAATTATAAACTGAATGAATTAATATCAGCTTAATCTGCCATATGGTACTATTTATTAAGATCATGGAACAAATATAATAAAAACATGTCATTAAGCGACTTTTGTGCAATCTTGTTTTTTTGCGACATATGTCGCCAAAGTAGGTATATTACGCAGACCCATGAGTTGATGGTAACTACTTACTTAACTAATGTAAAAACTAAGCAAAATAAGAAGGTCCTTAATTACAAATACTCACTGAAATATCCATTTTTAATTCGCTAGTAATTTATAATTTGTTAGTATTAATTACGACTAATTAATCAGCAATCACGGTTCGTGACAGAGGTATATTTATTCAGTTTAATCTGGTGCGAAATTCTATAGAATTATTTAACAACGTAGTGACAAATTTACAATCAATATAATTGTTCTTTTGATTATATACTACATGCATTGATATTTATCAAGAATTGTGCTAGTGTAGAATATCACCCAAATACCGTAACTTGTAGCTAGATGTACATTTCGAAAGCTATGCCCCCATCATCAGTAGCACAAGATAAAACGAAATAAAATACCTTCGTCACGAATCGCGATTGATATACAATTAAATATAATAAGTCAACATGACGGAAGTATTTAAAAAATGGCATATAATAAATTTTTTATAACAATATAAATTAATAATTAATGGGACTGCGAGTTACAACAATAAACATTGGTTTGTCAAACCTAAAATAACTAAAAAACACTTTCCTAAAAGAATAATTCAAAACACTTTCTTAAAAGTAATTTAAGTGAACTAAGTTGAATAGGATGACATGAATGAGCAATAATATGCTCGGCTACAGCACTTTTATCGTTTCTATTTAATCTGAAATGAGTTAAATGCTCCTTAAATCTAGTTCCAATGGGTCTACGTGTTTTAGAAATATACATCTAGCTACTTAATGCTTTAGTTACGGTATTTGGGTATTTGGGTGATATTAAGTTACGGTATTTGGGTGATATTCTATACTATTATTTAACACCGTAGTGATAATTTTTTTTTAAATAATTCTGCTATTATTGTTCTTATTAGAAAAAGAACAGATTTTAAGATCAAATATTGACTTGGGTATTAGAAAAAGATTACTGAAGGTATATGTTTGGAGTGTAGCACTGTACGGGTGTGAGGCGTGGACTATAGGAAAGGAAGAGAAGCGTAGATTACAAGCATTCGAAATGTGGTGTTATAGGAGGATGATGAGGATTGGTTGGGAAGATAAAGTAACAAATGAAGCTGTACTAGAGTTAGTAGGGGAGAAGAGAAGTATCTGGAGAGTGTTACAGCGTAGGAGAGACAGATTAGTAGGGCATATTCTTAGGCATGGGGGATTATGCAATTGATCATAGAAGGTAGAGTGGAGGGAAAGAGAGGGGTAGGTAGGCCTAGATTGGAGTATGTGAGTCAGATAGTTGAAGACGTTGAGATGAATAGCTATAGGGAGATGAAGGGATTAGCTCAGGATAGATCGGCATGGCGTGCTGTTTCCAACCAATCTTTAGGATTGCGGACTCTTTAACTAACTATTGTTCTTATTATATATTCAGGTTTAGTATATACTAACAAGAACGAGGTAATTTTTACCGGATCTATTTTCGATTAACCCAGCGAAATAAATGTTGCTCCGACGTGCCCTTTACACAGGACACCCCGTACGTACTCCGGCTGTCTACCCATATATATATATATATATGTGTGTTTGCTCATGTGAGTACCCTCTACTCTGCACACAC
Source organism: Leptodirus hochenwartii (assembly GCA_947310635.1). NCBI lineage: Eukaryota > Metazoa > Arthropoda > Insecta > Coleoptera > Leiodidae > Leptodirus > Leptodirus hochenwartii. The sequence goes on along the minus strand of OX371182.1, from coordinate 3,037,697 downwards.
ATACGAACAACACACACATAAGCGCGGGGGTGCGGTTTTATACTCGACAGTACATTCGGGTGGTGAAACGTATGCTCCAGTGTCGGGTGAATGAAGGACGGGAGGGCGGCGTGTGCACGGGGGCGTCTGATGGGCGTCGGTAGGGACTAGATCCACCATGCGGGGGGATGATCGTCACATTGCTGGCAGCGACCGCCGCCCTCGCCTATAATATCCCCCATGCCCACTGGGTTATATGGCGCACATGTACACGCTTAACGGCATTAGAGTAAGTATCGGGTGTGGTGGTGCGAGCGGGTGGGATGGTATGGCATGACATGACAGCTGGGGGGCGCATATAAGCGCGGGGACTGTTGCCGGAGACGGTGATATAAGTAGACGAGTACGCCTAATGTTTCAGCTAAATATAACAAAGGATTATCGCAGTATAAGGTAGATATAATAAAATATGGGATAGCATAGGAAGGGTAAGAAGACTAGGATGGTATAGAAATAAAATATATTTTAACATTTAATAGTTGAAATAGAAAAGATAGTTAGCGATTTATGCATGTGTTCGTAACATTGTACGGGTGCGAGGCGTGGACTATTGTAAAGGAAGAAAAAGGTAGAAGAGAAGCATTCGAAATGTCGTGCTGCAGAGGGAAGATGAGGATTGGTTGAGCAGATACAGTAACAATTAAAGCCCTGCTAGAGTTAGAGGATGTATTTGGAAAATGTATAGGAAAATAGATTAGCGAACTATTATCGTCCTCTTTTTTAAAATTGAAAGTATTGGGATGAAGGACAATTCAATCGGATCGTCGCTTGACGATCCGATTGAATTTGATTTTGCTTAGATTAACGTTTAATGAACGTTAGGTGGTAAATTTTAACTAATAGTTTATTTAGGATTTTGGGAGTGAAGTTGCTTAAAGGGGGAAACGTTGCGCCCATTAAATACCTCAGAAAAAATTGCTATTTTTTTTTTTTAATTCATTTGATACGCTAATTTGATACTGGATGAAAGCATTTCATTGCAAATCTCTATACTTATTTTTTTTAATAAATCAATTGCTTTCACTAATTTTTTTTTTAAGATATATGTTGGTTACTTATTGTTGGCGGTAACAAACTTTGGAAATCTTTACTATTTCATATATTTCGTAAATTATTGCGACTAATCAGATTATTTCCTTAAGAGGAAATTTAAACATGATAAAAGTCATTCCAAAATGTTTGTAATTTTTGTTACGTCGCTCCTCCAAACTAGCTGATTTAGATACCAAACAATGGCTTAATTAAGCGAAAAAATTTGCCCATATTTGGAAGATGTGGCCCTTTAAATATAAGACGTGAGACTACAAAGAAAAAATATTAATTTTTAAATTACTAAAAATAGTAAGACTTATATATGCATCGAAGATATTGCTAAAGATTATTTATAGGAGATTAGAAAATAAAGTAGAGGAAAGGCTAGGAGAAGATCAGTTTGGTTTTAGGAAAAACAGAGGGACGAGGGAGGCGATTCTAGCACTAAGAACGGTAGTAGAAAAAAGAAAGAGGGTAGGAAAGGTAACTTGCATAGCTTTTGTAGATTTAGAAAAGGCATTTGATAATGTAGATTGGGACATAATGTTTAGAATTTTAAAAGAAACGGGTATAGATTATAAGGATAGGAGAATAATTTTTAATTTATATAAACACCAAACTGCCTTAGTTAGAATTGAGGGGGAAGAAGAGGTAGCAAAAATAGGGAAGGGAGTTCGGCAGGGATGTACACTTTCACCGTTATTATTTAATCTATATATAGAAGATGCAATAAACAAAGTAAAAGAAGAGTATAGTGTAGGTGTGAATGTACAGGGAGAGAAAATATATATGTTGAGATTCGCCGACGATATAGCTATATTGGAAGAAAGCGAAAAGAATTTAGAAAGGGTATTGAATGGTATGCAGGCAGTATTGACTAGGGATTTTAACATGAAAATAAATATAGGTAAAACTAAAGTGATGTGGTGTGACAAAAAGGAATGCAGTAGAAAAATGAGGATCACAATAGGAGATAATAGAATCGAAGAAGTGTCAGATTTTTGTTATTTAGGCAGTAGAATCACAAAAGATAATCGAAGCAAGGTAGATATAAAGTGTAGGATAGCACAGGGTAGGAAGGCATTCGTAGAAAAGGAACAGATTTTAAGATCAAATATTGACTTGGGTATTAGAAAAAGATTACTGAAGGTATATGTTTGGAGTGTAGCACTGTACGGGTGTGAGGCGTGGACTATAGGAAAGGAAGAGAAGCGTAGATTACAAGCATTCGAAATGTGGTGTTATAGGAGGATGATGAGGATTGGTTGGGAAGATAAAGTAACAAATGAAGCTGTACTAGAGTTAGTAGGGGAGAAGAGAAGTATTTGGAGAGTGTTACAGCGTAGGAGAGACAGATTAGTAGGGCATATCCTTAGGCATGGGGGGATTATGCAATTGATCATAGAAGGTAGAGTGGAGGGAAGGAGAGGAGTAGGTAGGCCTAAATTGGAGTATGTGAGTCAGATAGTTGAAGACGTTGAGATGAATAGCTATAGGGAGATGAAGGGATTAGCTCAGGATAGATCGGCATGGCGTGCTGTTTCCAACCAATCTTTAGGATTGCGGACTCTTTAACTATATATACATTATATAAGTCGATTACATATAAAATTTGCAAAAAAAAATTTTAAGCTATTTGCGGAATAGAATACTTAATTTTTGTACCAATATTCACAGATGTGACGTGTACCGTTTCAAATTACCTTTCGTTAATATTGCAGTCCTAAATTTGTGTGGTATCTTCCAAAAGGTTAATGATATATAATACAATGGGTAATTTGAAAATTCTATACATCCTTTTTTTAGTTAAATATTGATGTGTGTATTTATACAATGTCGTGCAATATATAGATATAGAGCCGTGGGATATATTTTATACCGAGTCTCGCTGACCTGTTGATTGTAGATAAACGGCACTTTGTAACCTATTTACACACCCGTTCATTGAATTGAAAAACTCCAAACGCCATCAGATGATTCTCTACATATATCTATACCATGTATAGTACAAAAATTGGATACAAAGTAGCTAGTTGCCATTAAATCTTCATGTTAATCGTGCGGGGTGCTATTGTGAGGTTTACCTTAGTTTACAATCAATACAATGTGTTAAGGGTATTTTAGAAATAAATGAAAATAATTTTTAAAATTATTTTAATATACTATCAAGATTTATATAGAAGCTGACATCAAATAGAATTACTAATAGACTATAAAATTACTTTTTCATAAAAAAAAATCATAATTATGTATATCCGAGTATATCTTAGTTCGTCTGTAATTGTTTTTAATTTGATCATTTTGTAAAATGGCCAATAGCCAAATCCTAGCTTACATACACAAAAATGAATAGTATTTGTTTATTTTACAAAAATTACGCTTAGTTTATTGCGATCTTATAATATGGAAGTAGTAAGGACTCACCCAAAACGTCGTAATAAAGTACCAAAATTACCTAAGCATATTTTACCTAAAAAAGGTCAAAGCCAATCGTATTTTCTTGAGGAAAAATCCCTTCCGGAACATGGATGTTGTGTATAGATAAATGGAACATAAGTTCATTTGGAAAACCGATGTGTTAAAAAAAAATCTTTCTCATTCCGTTATAGAAAACCATACTATACACACGGCATATGATTTCTAGACTGGCTGCTTGTTCACTCGCATATCTTCATCCCTGCTGCTCATACACAGATCAGTTCCTACCTCTCCGTCCAACGTCAGCCATCGATGAATAATGTATAAAAACGTTGCGCACGCCCGTTTATTATTCCCAATAGCCGTTTAACTAATATACCGCGAATTCTATTAGGCCGTGATGAAATCGGATATTTAACCAAAAATGAAATTCTTTTCTCGATTCAATTTAAGCGTATCTACCGTAATTATAATCAATCGACGAAATAACGATAAATCGAAATGGCAATCACCGTTTTCTAATCAATTTATCAACTTACTTTTTACAATCAACGGGATTTGGGAAGATATGATAATTTTGTTCAATTAAAAAATGTTATTTTTTTAATGTTTTAACTCATATCTATTCTATAGAGGACATTATAGAAAGACAACTTCCAATCAACCATTCTTAAGAGATCATGTTTGTTAATTAAGCTAATTTAACAATTGAGATGGAAAGGGTAAAAAGAAAATATATTTAGCAGTTTGATGTATTTTTTTCTTATATTTTGATATTTTTTCTGATTTAAAAATCTTTACATATGCCATTACCGTAACGATGATACGATAATGACCCATCATCGACTCATCAATTTTCAACATTTTTTAGCTCAGTCTGTTTTTATTTTTTATTTTTAACTCAGTTTGTTTGAGGAAGAATCCTCAAGGGATTCTTCCTCAAGAAGAATGGCCATAGCCATTTCTGGACCATGTTGCCATCCAGAAATTCCCTGGATGAACATTGAGACAGATCTCATCAAAATATATTCCGAACTATATTGAATTATTATATTCCAAAAAAAAACATTGAAAATTCATAAAAGATTATGTAACATGGTAGTAGATTAATCCACTCATGTCCAATAATAAAAAAAGGAAAACCGATTTCACTGTATTTTGACTTCGGTCCTTCTGGTGTTTGAAAAAGAAAAAAAAAATTTTTTAATCGACAAATGTCATGAAATGATAAAGGGTCTTCTAGATATCTGGCCTTGACTATTTATTAAATATTATTCTACAACAGTGGCACAAATTGGATTAACACACGTTTGAAACACCGGTTTTCGAATTGGAGCATTTACAAAAACCCCGGTTTTTGAAAATTTACAATATATATAGTTTTAACATAATTATACTTATTTGAAATTATGTATATATTTTTGATCTTACAAAAATATGACAATAGCATAAAATATATCCCAAATAAATGAACAAGTAAAAGATAATTCAAAAATTCTTACAAAATATAGAGCGCGCGTATCGGTAATACGTTTTTTTTATAGACCGGTTTTTTATAGAACGCGCTTTTAAAGTTTAAAAACCCGTTTTCGAATTTTACATATTTAGTAAAAAAAAAACGGTTTTTAAAACCCGACAAACCCTAATATATACGCACACATTTCCAATTTTTTCAACATAAGCATGGGCCATCGTTCTGTCACTGTCATCCGTCAAATCTGTCATATCTATCATAAAATGCGCATCGCATCGCACGTATATATATATACGCGTACTTGCACGTCCGTTTGTCCGCAGCCAATAACGCAATATATGCGTATTGAATATGCATGTATACCCATATAATAATTCAGGTCATACGAAACAAACAAAAAAACAAAACTATCCGGGATAGGCAGGTAATAATCATAAATTCATCATTAGAGTTGCTCGCAAACACGGAACCGTCCGAGCCTCGCGTGGATATAAATATTATCATCCAAGCACCTAGACTGTAGATATATGTGGTGAACGCACATGCATAGGTGCATGCGTGTACACATACATAAATAGGCGCAATGTATTTGCGGGAAACAGAGTTGGACTAGTAATTTCTGGGTGTGAACATTTCATTTCATTTGTCAATATTTGATTGGTTCATCATTCTTCAGATCGCTTGAGCTCATTATGCGCTCATGAGCTCAAAAATATAGAAAGTATTGGCGGAAGATTATATAAGCCTAATTGGAACATAATGAAATAGTAGATTTTGCAATTACGAAGGACATTTTTTTTAAGAAGCAAGTGTTATATGTGTAGTGCCGAATTGCATGTTTGTGAGATGTGGTAAATGGGAAAGAAATAAAAGCGTAAAATAGAAACATTTGATTATATAGACTATAATATCGCTATAACGGGAATTAGGGCCGGGATGTACATTTTCGCCGTTACTATTTCATCTGTATATAGAAGATGCAATAAACAAGGTTACAGAAAAGTATAGGGTAGGTGTGAAAATTCGCGGAGAAGAAATGGATATAATAAGATAATAATGGTAATAAGAAATGGATGTAAATGGTTGTAATAAGAATGAAGCAGGGGAAAGAGACGGTTACTTTGATAGGAGAATATTTATTATTTATTAGGCAGTGAAATTTCGAAGGATGGAACAGGGTAAGAAGGCATTCGTAGAAAAGGGGGCAATTTTTGAGATCATACATTTACTTAGGTAGTAGAAAAGGTGTACTAATAGCATAGTGTTGATTGTATCATTGTACGGAAGTGAGGCGTGGTCAATAGGAAAGGAAGCGCAACGTAGAATAGAAGCATTTGATTATATGTGGGGCTACAGGAGGATGATTAGGATTGGTTGGGCAGATAGAGTGACAATTGAAGCCATGGTAGAGTTAGCAGAGAAGAAGAGAAGTATTTTAGAGGTATTACAGCCCGATTCAAAAATGCTCGGCTACAGCACTTAACAATATAACAGACGCGCGATTTAACACGTACGCACTTTCCGACGACATTATTTTATAGACTACTATTGGCTGAATTAAACAAACAGTCCTATTCCCACTAATTACACATCCCTCTCACCCTAATCACTTTTATAACTTCCGCCAGACTCGCATCTGTACACACCCGATACACATACGCAAGCATTCCGGCGGCGGCAATATATTACATTTTCATCGCGTCTCCACGTACTAATTTGGCGCCTCTTTACTATACGAGATATGTACAAGAAGCCCCCATATATATGTAACTATGTACACCCACAGGGTACAACGGACGGGGAAGAGCAACGTCGGGACGACGACATCTCCACCAAAATACGTCTCTGCAATCGTCCTAGTTCTATATATATAACTTAGGGTTACACATATATACCGTGTGATCGGCATATCCGGCACAGACAAAGCTATACAATGATAATACATTGTGGAAAATATTGTTGGCGTTATAACATTATTATCAAATATATTGCAAAACATGTTGCACACATGTAGAGTGACAATTGAAGCGATGGTAGAGTTAACAGAGAAGAAGAGAGGTATTTTAGAGGTATTACAGCCTGATTCGAAAATATGCTCGGCTACAGCACTTTTATCTTTTCTATTTAAGCTGAAATAAGCAAAATGCTCCTCAAATCTAGTTTCAATTGGTCTAGTTTCAAATACCTTAGGACAACTAGAACAAGATATTTGATAAATATCAGATTTTTAATTGAAATCAATTAAATCTTTGCGGTCTCCTAGAAAATTAGCAAGACTATTAGATGTTACTTTAAAATACTATCCAAATCACGTGCAATTATACGTGGATCAAATGGTAATTTAATAAATTTTTGAGTTGAATTATTACTTTGTTCTAAACTACTAATATTTTTGATTGATATATCTCTTGTTCTTTTAAATTTTCTTAACTTGTTATTTATAATTTTATAAGAGTAGCCATTTTTGTACTGCTATGAAAAGAGTTTAAAAAGTCTGAAAGAGTTTAAAAACGAGTTCGAAAAAGTCGAAAAGAAACAAACCATCGCGCTAATATAAATCTAAAGCAAGTACGACCAACACAGAATATTACGTGTATTTATTTATAATATTTTTATTATAAGAAATCGGTTCTTTTCAGAACCATGGTCCATGGTACCTATTTAGCTATGGTACCTATACATACTTCGTATATAATTTTACATTGACATTATTTAGCGAATATTCGTGTGAATTTACATTTACATGTAGACTAAATTTAACTATATAGTTCACGTATATTATACATACATTTTTGTTTTAAATTAGGTAGTATTTAATTATTATAAAATCATCAGCAGCTTATATAAACTCTGTTTCTTCTAATATAAAATTGTGGTTAAACGTCAAATATTTCGTGGCCAGTAGATAATTTCCAGTCGGTAACTTAGCTTCTATAATAATAAGAACAAATATCATAGACTATCGACGAGGGGATATTTTAATATAAAAATCAAATATCGAATCTTTCACTGCCATCAAATTGCTCATAACCGAAACGCAATTTATAAATTCGGCAAAACATTTTAAGTTATTATTGTTCTAGAACATATTCAATTCCATTACCATCCTGTATTTGAACAAACATCCACGATGTACATTTTCTCTGTGTATGGTCGGGGCTGACAGCGCTCGTTGATGTAGAAGCATATTTTCAACCCAACCACCCCCCTGGGCAAACCCCCATACACACAACCAACATATGGCTATATACATATCTACCACCTACCCCTAAAACCTCATATTATATATCTGGATATACGTGTGTACGCACGCAAGTGGTATATTCGGCCTGGCCAGGCATGGTTTGATCGATAGTGTCCACCCTGGATACAACAGGCACACAGGCTGGCTACCCCCTGGCCCAAATCTACCCCTTGCGCTGTATGTGTCCATCCGTCTGTCATAACCACCCCGTTATACGTACCGTCCACGATAGATATGGCACATCCGACCCTGTGCTCGCGTGACCACATTATGCCATGGCGATGTGGTGTGGTCCTCCAGAGTATAGGCACATGTAGGCACATCTAGTCCAATAATACCCGAAGCAACCCCCCCCCGCCCCCGTTTCCGCTGAACACATTGAACCGTGCTATGCTGTGGGGTGGCTTGACCAGACCGGCGAGGGTACCCGCCACCCCCAGCTCCCTCTGATAAACCGCTATATCTCTCTTCGATCGGGCCGAGTTCGAGTTCTGTTCTTTTCCCCGTGCGAGTGCCGTTGTGTTTGCTTGGTTGTATTAATATCGTTAGGTAGTTTAAGTTTACGTCGAGAGTTTGTTCGATTGCAACGTGACATTGAGGCAGAAAGAGCTGTGTTAAATATTATTCAATATATCGTCACTTATTCCTACGCAGATTCGATGAACGAAGCTATATAATTTTTGCAGCCCTTGGCAATGGTTGTGGGCCAAATTTGATTAAGCAGGTGGTCAATTAAAAGCGCCATAAAAAATGTCCATCCAACGATTTCCAATTACTATATTTATATCTATTTATTTATACCCATCGTTTTGAAATTGTATTTGCTTTTCAAATTTTTTATTCTGTATATCGAGTCTTATGTCACTTTATAGTTGGAATATATTTTTCACAAGTGAAATTTTCTTGTATTCGAAAGGGCCAATAATCCTGTGGACTCAACATACTCTGGATTTTTCTCATGAATAAATTCAATTTGTCTCTAATCCAATGTATAAACTTGTGGCTATGAAGTAATCGTTTTGTAAAAAATGAATTCTTATTGTGGTTAGATTTTTTTATCATAATTTCCTAATAAGGCAATTTAAAAAATGCTTGTCGTGTTTGCCGATTTCAATAAAAAAATTAAAATTATTCTGTAACTTTATAGAATTTCTCGAAGAATACCTTCATGCGAACTTTTAAATCAGCTGTTGCGATTATTACGTTTAGAATATAATTACGAACGGTAGGAAAATAAAACTTGTTTACTTCAGCAGTTTATTTGTCGATATAGCACAAGGACTGTCCCGAATCTATGATTTAAAAAAACATGCGTGAGACTCCCGCGCGGTAGAAGTGAAACTTCATAGATCCTAGGAAAAGTTGATTTTATGCATTGCTTTTATTCCATTTGTTAACGATTTGATTTTGATTGATTTTGATTGACACTCTGATCATCAAAGAGGTTTATCAAATTCGCGATGAGCAGGTTGAAAGAATGTAAATTTAGTGTATGATGCACTAGTGGGTGCATTTCTATTTGTCGATGGCTCGCTCAGCTGTATCAGATTCATTTCGTTGATCTTTCACACCGCGTATATCTTCACGTGCCTGAATCAGTGGCATTCAAATTCTCTATACCACTCACTATATCCTGACTTAACGACGGTATCGATTCATCCAGTGTATTTGAGGTCGTTGGAAGGTTATGTTGTCCACCGTGTTTCTTTAACGCCCTTTGCCTGGCTCGATACTCTCTACTTCGTTCCAAGGCACTTTTCTTGGCGGTTTATTCGCTTTCTTCCATTCTCTAAAGGCTCACATTCTGTCTGTACTTGTCTTTTTCTCCATTTCACTCTTCACACAATGGAAATTGTTAGCTAAAAGATTAGCCTATAGAAGTTTCGCTTCAAAAATATAAATTAACTTGCCACTCAACATATATTAAGATTTACATACAGTAAAATCCATTGCAATAATTGTTTTATTCAACAATTCATTTTATTGTCTTACATCTTTGTAATATCCCCATATGTATATATATTTCTTATTCAACCCTCTTAGATATAATTTCAATATTTTCCTTTCATTCGTACTTGTATTCAATCTTTCCATTCTATTAATTTTCCCAAGAATCGCCATCCTTTGTGCTATTAGGAAGTCTCCATTCTACCTTGCTTAAATATTATTTATCCTTTCCCCGTAATCAAGATAGGCAAAGTACCATTTACCATTTTACGCATTAACCATCGTTACCTAAACACACCCCGCGCATCATACAACCACCCTTAACTACATCTACCTGTGACCATATACTATATATACAAACACCAGAGCTCAGTTCCGCCTCAGAATAATCAATCATATTCCTCAGTCCCAGGTCAACAGTTCACATCGACATTTCTAATTCCAACATTCAAGATTCAGCAATTTTAAGAGTTCACACATCAAACACTGTTTCAGTGAATAAACAAGAATCTAACAACAAGTCTTTTATTTCGCGGTTTATTTTAACCGCTGGCGCAGTCGACGGCAAACGCTACAAAAGCGTCATTACAAGAGTGACATTACATCTTTATTAACTACGTCAATTTAACGTACCATTTATATTTATCGATTCTCCGAAAAAATATTATTATAGCAAAATATTATTCTAGTATTTCCAAATAACGATGATAGAAAATATTTTCCTTACAGAAAGATACGGCCTTAATGTACGAGATATTTTTCCTCTTATTTTGTTTGTTAATATAAATGGACCGGTCGGGGTATTGATGGTGTGGCAATGGCAAAAGGTTCGCCACCGCCTCCACTAAAACTTTCAGTTCCTTGCTGAGTATACTCTTGACGATGCTGGATCGTCGCCAGGGCAGGATGTAAAGGGACTATAGAATGTGCGTATAGAAAGGGACGCCTATGTTGTCACGTACAACATCATTCGGTTCAATACCATCTAAAGTTCTTTCAAAATTGGCAAACGTCTAGTTCTCGCATCGTTTATCTTTAAATACAGTACTTCTTGCAGTGAACGTGTAAATGTTAGGTCGACTTTATAAATATCTAGCAAACATTGCTTATTTGGTTAGTCCACAACTAATATATTGTCAAGATTATTTGGAAACAACAAACCATAATAGTTTGTCCTGATCTTTGCTTTTTTACAAACTATAATCTGGACCTACCTACCCATACCTTTCCTTCTACTTTACTTTGTGTAACTGATTGCATAATATCTAAGAATAAGACATACTTGTCTATTTCTCCTACACTGTAATACCTTCAAAGTGCGTTTCTTTTGCCCAAATAACTCCAATAGGCATTTAACTTTTACTTCTGTTCGATCTTACATTTTGATTTAACTTCCTTTAATTGCTTTTTAACTGTCTTTAATTGCACACTTCCGTATTGTTCTTCTATTAATTAAAACGCGTAAAATGGATAGTAATTTGTGTTCAATCGGAAATCGGCATAAAAATATTTCTTCGATGCGAACCAAAGACTTTATTCGTCGATGTATTTTTTTTGTGGAAGCACTGGATTTACGTATGAGAAGAACTGACTGGAGTATATAGAAACTTGAGCTGGTATATGACGAAGGCGTCCCCGATGTCCTTGGGGACCACGCGGCCACTTCTCTCTTGTAGCTCCTCACCGCACGGTTCTGCAGACATGGCTACCGAACTGCCTGCCTGACTGATGGACAGGTCTGGAAAAGATGAACGCGAATCCCCTTACGGCCGCAAAAAGTGCACCCGACAACTTTTAGTGCCACCGCCGAGATAAAACGCAACGTCGCTGTAAAAGCAGCATTTCATGATAAAATCCGATATGGATGCTATCGTTATAATTCCCATCCAAACAGCGTTCGCTGAAAATGGGAATGGTTTTATTGAGTAACGCGAAAAGTACTTGATTTGATGAAATACCAAAAAAATACGACATGTCCTTTTCTCTTGGCAATCAAGTAAATTTTCTTAGAACCTGCAGGTGAACGTAGAGGTATATTATTTGGTTCAACCATTTATTATCATTAGAATTTTCATTTGGTATAAACGACTTTATGTATCGTCATTCGTTTTCAAATCGTCCTTCACGCAGATTTCGTCACTCATCAACTGTATTCGATTAAAAGGTTTTCGAACAAACGTGTTAACTTCTGTTCATATAATTTAAGTATACAATTACTTTTGAAACATGTATTGCTTTATTTCACAACACTTATGACCGCAATGGTCAGTATAGTGAAAAGTTTGACAGTAAAGATATATTTTATGTATATGTCGTGTTCAATGACCTAATTCATACAATAAAATCCTTAGAACACACTTCTGAATGGCCCACACTAGTTCTGCGAATTTAACAATGTGTAATATCCCCATAGGTATATATATTTCTTATTCAACCCTCTTAGATATAATTTCAATATTTTCCTTTCATTCGTACTTGTATTCAATCTTTCCATTCTATTAATTTTCCCAAGAATCGCCATCCTTTGTGCTATTAGGAAGTCTCCATTCTACCTTGCTTAAATATTATTTATCCTTTCCCCGTAATCAAGATAGGCAAAGTACCATTTACCATTGTACGCATTAACCATCGTTACCTAAACACACCCCGCGCATCATACAACCACCCTTAACTACATCTACCTGTGACCATATACTATATATACAAACACCAGAGCTCAGTTCCGCCTCAGAATAATCAATCATATTCCTCAGTCCCAGGTCAACAGTTCACATCGACATTTCTAATTCCAACATTCAAGATTCAGCAATTTTAAGAGTTCACACATCAAACACTGTTTCAGTGAATAAACAAGAATCTAACAACAAGTCTTTTATTTCGCGGTTTATTTTAACCGCTGGCGCAGTCGACGGCAAACGCTACAAAAGCGTCATTACAAGAGTGACATTACAAAAGTGGCGCAGTCGGTAGGATTTTGGAAATCAATACAGATTTCCCGAACCAAAGAAAAAGAAGAATCAACATGGAAGAAAGGAAGCCTCTCCATAACCCAGCGTACCAACATACAGTTCGTAGTTCCAGTTCGCAGTACCAGTTCGTAGTTCCAGTTCGCAGTACCAGTTCGTAGTTCCAGTTCGCAGTTCCAGTTCGCAGTTCCAGTTCGCAGTTCCAGTTCGCAGTACCAGTTCGTAGTTCCAGTTCGCAGTACCAGTTCGTAGTTCCAGTTCGTAGTTCCAGTTCGCAGTTCCAGTTCGCAGTTCCAGTTCGCAGTACCAGTTCGTAGTTCCAGTTCCAGTTCGCAGTTGCAGTTCGCAGAGTACCAGTCCACAGTCCAAGTTCGTACTTCCAGTTGCAGCTCCAGACGCAACAAGCCAGGCCCATACGAAATAGTTGACGTCTCAAATGTAAATTGTAAATTAAAGATTAAGAAAAAAGAAATAATTGTCCATAAAGACAAACTGAAACCAGCTTTTCTTGCAAATTAATCCAATTCACCACTAGCTATTACACTCAAATTATAGAAATAAATAACTCTCTACAAAAAAAATATAAAACTAAATTTCGGGATCACACTATATCAAACGGGAAATTGACAGTGTCCTAAAATTATAAAGCTTACTTTATTGTACTTATTTTAGGTTATTATATTAGAATTTTCTAGATCAATATACCAAAATACATTTAGGCAATGATTACCATAGTAGGATATCCTCATTTAACCTAACTATAATAATTCCACATTCTTTGATCATATAAACCTCGAATCTAACAAAAAATAATAATCCTTTTATACAAATCAGACCATATTATATTTAAGTGCATGTTTTAAAATGAGCTATACAATGTAAATGAATATGATTTTCCCAGATATCCTAAACCTATTTAATGTTTATTTCTATAATGACGTTTATCATGAAAAAAAAAAAAAAATTACTGTTTTTCTTTATGTTAGTTAATAAGTTATAGCATAAATTTAAAACTATCCCACTAAAAATATCTCCTATTTCATACATCAATATTTTTCGTTTTCAAAAGGGGGGGAGTGTAATATCCCCATAGGTATATATATTTCTTATTCAACCCTCTTAGATATAATTTCAATATTTTCCTTTCATTCGTACTTGTATTCAATCTTTCCATTCTATTAATTTTCCCAAGAATCGCCATCCTTTGTGCTATTAGGAAGTCTCCATTCTACCTTGCTTAAATATTATTTATCCTTTCCCCGTAATCAAGATAGGCAAAGTACCATTTACCATTGTACGCATTAACCATCGTTACCTAAACACACCCCGCGCATCATACAACCACCCTTAACTACATCTACCTGTGACCATATACTATATATACAAACACCAGAGCTCAGTTCCGCCTCAGAATAATCAATCATATTCCTCAGTCCCAGGTCAACGGTTCACATCGACATTTCTAATTCCAACATTCAAGATTCAGCAATTTTAAGAGTTCACACATCAAACACTGTTTCAGTGAATAAACAAGAATCTAACAACAAGTCTTTTATTTCGCGGTTTATTTTAACCGCTGGCGCAGTCGACGGCAAACGCTACAAAAGCGTCATTACAAGAGTGACATTACAAATGTACAAATGCCAAATAAAAAGTTTGCGTCGTGGAATATATTATCGTGGAATTTCGAATTGATGGTTAGTTAAAGAGTCCGCAATCCTAAAGATTGGTTGGAAACAGCACGCTATGCCGATCTATCCTGAGCTAATCCCTTCATCTCCCTATAGCTATTCATCTCAACGTCTTCAACTATCTGACTCACATACTCCAATCTAGGCCTACCTACCCCTCTCTTTCCCTCCACTCTACCTTCTATGATCAATTGCATAATCCCCCCATGCCTAAGAATATGCCCTACTAATCTGTCTCTCCTACGCTGTAACACTCTCCAAATACTTCTCTTCTCCCCTACTAACTCTAGTACAGCTTCATTTGTTACTTTATCTTCCCAACCAATCCTCATCATCCTCCTATAACACCACATTTCGAAGGCTTGTAATCTACGCTTCTCTTCCTTTCCTATAGTCCACGCCTCACACCCGTACAGTGCTACACTCCAAACATATACCTTCAGTAATCTTTTTCTAATACCCAAGTCAATATTTGATCTTAAAATCTGTTCCTTTTCTACGAATGCCTTCCTACCCTGTGCTATCCTACACTTTATATCTACCTTGCTTCGATTATCTTTTGTGATTCTACTGCCTAAATAACAAAAATCTGACACTTCTTCGATTCTATTATCTCCTATTGTGATCCTCATTTTTCTACTGCATTCCTTTTTGTCACACCTCATCACTTTAGTTTTACCTATATTTATTTTCATGTTAAGATCCCTAGTCAATACTGCCTGCATACCATTCAATACCCTTTCTAAATTCTTTTCGCTTTCTTCCAATATAGCTATATCGTCGGCGAATCTCAACATATATATTTTCTCTCCCTGTACATTCACACCTACACTATACTCTTCTTTTACTTTGTTTATTGCATCTTCTATATATAGATTAAATAATAACGGTGAAAGTGTACATCCCTGCCGAACTCCCTTCCCTATTTTTGCTACCTCTTCTTCCCCCTCAATTCTAACTAAGGCAGTTTGGTTATTAATTGATGGATTAACTCAAAATCCCAAGGAAAACTCGGTTATCATATCAGCCTTTTGACAAATAAAATTCATAATACAATTCACAGATCTCTTATGGATTGAAGAAGAACAACCAAGTTTGCCTTCTTCATTAAACTATAGTTTTATTTGTATTTAAACCACTAGCCATACAAAATATTACACTATTACATGTATGAAGTCACTTTAGTCCCTACCTGCGTAACCTCGATGAAAATTCGACAGCTTCTTCCTATTAAATTTGAGGAATGGAGTAACCGACTTACTCTAGGCTAAGATGAAAATTAGATGTGATAAATATAGATTAATCGATCAACAATTAGGTAATATGAGTTCATCACATGTTGCGTATGTATTTTTATGTGGGCGACAATAACCAATAAAAGGTCCGGTGGCGTGTTTTTTTCTTCTTCTAATGATGTAGCGCCACCGCAGCCTTTATGCGCCAATTCTGATGCCCATTCCGTTTTGTACTGGGGGGGGGGTGGGTTTTTTTTTGTCGGGGGGGCACGCCGCACACGAGGCACCTCATTCACTCTGCTTTAGGGACAATGGGCCGGCAGACTGTCGAGTATAAATTGACGAGCGTGAATGTATTGCGAGCGAGGGCAGCGAAATATGATGGAAATGAACTATACTGGGCACGCCAACGTGCCATGGATGGCACCCACTAATATTTTGTTGCCACGTAAATGTATATAGTTGATGTTACAAAATTTGTTAATTTTTTTAGTTGTTAAATAACATTTTGTTTTACAATTAACCAATCAAGTGTTTCAAGAGGCGATTTCGATCATGTAGAATGTTTGAGGACCAAAAATTTATTAATCTCTGCCAACAGAAAATGGAACCGCACACACATTTTCCGTAATTGTAGAAGAAGCATTGTTAAATAAATTACAGACGCGTGTTATTTTATTTTTTTCTCTCTTTTTGAGTAGATTTATATGTGAGGAAATATATTCCTCGTAAGCGTACTCATTCATACATATACCTTTTAAATATAAACTTGGATGGTGTCGAGGATTTGTCGAATAAGATCTTCAAGAAATTTTGTATACACTAGGAATGTTTAAGATCTCCAACTTGATTGAAATAAAAACTTCGAAATGTTATAATTTGTGGGGCCTCGTAGAATGTACAATAATAAAAATCTGATTAATAAATAATTGATATTGGATCTTATTCGACGAATTGTATAACGAGTTCTTCTTTATGATGCAATATAAACATTTAAATTTGTGTCTATACAATTGGGCAATTAAATTTTTTTCTGTTCTTAAAAGCTTAGTCTTAAATCAGCATATTTTTGATTCGCAAATTAAAAATTGTCCACTACTGAACTACACCCTGCCTGGTGGAGGTCGCCTCTCTGCCTACTTTCCATATTCCTATGTCGATGGTTCCGTAAAACGAATATCGGGTGCGATGATTTCTTCCGCATCTTTTTAATATTTAAAATTACTCTAGTGTAAATGACCCTTTGGATGTAATAAAACTGTGCTTCCTATTTAATCGAGTCTATATAAGGTTCTAAGCCAACTAAAGTAGGCAGGTAGTGATGGTAGGACAAATTACATTATCATTCGTGGCTAGCGTGAATTGTTAAATGATCCAATTAATTATCAAAGAATAATAGTAGGAATAAAAATATGCGTATCAAAAACGATCGATAGAAACGTTAGAAAGATCGCCATTATTAATTCTACGATATACAAACGGAATAATCCATAAATAGTTCTAATAGTCATGCAAATTTTCTATGAAATCCCAAAGATTTGATTGATTTTAATAAAAAATCTGGTAGTTATGAAATATCTTGTGCTAGTTGTCCTAAAATTCAATTGGTCGAAGGTACTAATATCTACCCATTACACTATGTAATATGAATATTAAAAATAGCTCTAAAAAACTAACTTGCTGCCATAAATTTATTATCCTCAGAAAGATGAGTTTTATAAGCAATGGATTTCACGTGTTATATAAAATATATTGTACAATCACTTGTATAATTTTGTCTGCGTGTATAATATAAAAACACATACTACAAATCGGGCCTATTATAACCATCAGCTTTGATTAACAAGCTCAGTTTTACCGTTGAAATTGCGGTGGGAAGAAATTGCCGCTAACCGCACATCAGCTGCTCGCGAAAAAGTTTTGCTCTTCAGCGATATAGCGGCAGCATAGATCAGTCTATTTTACATTATGATCGTAACCGGTTATAAAATGCCGCGGATCGTAGGTGCGTGTACCGCAAAAGGGGGGCGGCAGGGGGGTGATGCACGAACAACCATTGGTATGGGTGCAATGGGGCGGCAATAGTCCTGCCGCCCCATCCTAGTCATTCCACACTAACCGCAGTGTATTCCCAGTGTATGTTGCAGCGTATTCCCTCTGCTGTAGGGAATGGCTGGAATGTCCATTAGAGCATAGCGTAGGTATATAAAATAGACACAATGTACCACATATAGCCACGTTTGTGGTGCAAAGAGAAAATGGAGCAAAAGCGGGGGACACACAGTGGGAGGACAGGAACGCAACAACCACTAGGATGATGATGATGATGTAGCGGTTTGGGGACATTACACCCACCTTTCTATTGTTATGTATATCGCCAGTGCCGACGCCACATGTCTTCTTCGCCGGCATAATAATATATTTAGACATAATGCGGGGTGAATGTAGAAATAAAATACTTAACTATGCACTCTATACTAATTCGCAAATAACCTAGAGTTTTGTTATTGGATGTAACCCGTGTTAATATGTTTAAAAGCAATTGAGCCGTTTCAATAACAATTCTTACAAAAATCAATTTTTTTTTGTTAGAAAAATTGTATCGTGCATAGACATTTTCTTATTTGACACTGCAAGAAAACGTTAGTTATTATCCATATGTATTTAAGATAGTTTAGCTATATATAATATTATAAGATAGGTTCATTCTTTAGATAAAATGATAAAAGCTATATTGTACAAAATATCACCCAAAAACCGTACCACAAAGCATTTAATTGCTAGATGCGCATTTCGGAGCCAATGCCCCCATTTTCAGTAGCACAATAAAAGTCACTTACTGGTATTGCTATACAATTGTATACAGTGCCATTTCAATCTGGGGGGGGGGGTGCATTTCTTAAAAAATAACATAATAGTGAGAAATCTGACCTAAAATGGATGCAAAATGATTAAATTCAATCATTTCTTGAAAGTGAATTCCACTCTTCTATCTTTCATTGATATAAACTTTTCCAAAACTCTATTTTCAATAAAGAACTAACACTATTCATTTTTATTACATTATTTCTATTAAATATATTCTTGGAGAAACACGTGGCAAAATCATACACAGAACAAATGATACTGTCTTATCTGGCTATTCTATATCAATTTATATACATATATACTAGACTACTCTGTTCTTTGAACTGTGGCTGTGGCTGTTCGGCGCTAAAGTATCGTGGCAACCAATATTTTAAAACAACTATATATTCTTAGCTTTGAAGCAGCGTGACATCACGTTGCTATGACTCATCCCAAGCCGCTGGAATGTGTGTTACATTAGTCGATATATGTACAGCGATACGCGAACGATAGAAACAAATGCTATACTGCATACGGTCGCTCTCACTCTAGCGCTTCCAACAGATAGGGCATATGCATTTGACTGGTACTTGCTAGCTGCCATATCGTGTTGAGTGTTAGGTATGTTCGCGGCGCAAGCTTTATCTTTTCAGAAAAATAATGCCGAGATAAAATATCACAATACAATTATATATCTACGGTGATGCGCCGCTCAATGTTCAGGAGGGGCACACGACCCTGCGGCCTGCAAAAGAACCGCCCCTGATTGTATAGCATAAGAAAACTAGCATTATTTATCTAATAGTTCAAACAAATTTATGATATCAAGTTACGGATATGAAATTGAAGTTGTGCTCGTAGGATTTAAAAATATCTTTGTAATTACTAACGAGGTACATATTATTATATTAATATCATATTATTGGATGCAGTTAGCAATATAATGATTCAATAAATTTGACGCTAGATATTATCGCTGCAAAATTCCAAACGCTTGGTATCCTCTTAAGGGAATAGAGCACATTTATATGCCATAAGAAAAACAGTGTAATTTATTTAACAAATTACTTCTTCATTTTTGATTATTGATCTTTTTCAAATTGCGTATCGTAACAGCTTACAGATGTGAAAGTACTCGTCATTTTTTGAAAACGGTTTGAATAAATTCACAAATTGCTTCTAAACGTAGGGTGTTTTTAATTAAGATAAATTTGTCGAAATTCAACAATTCTAAGAGCTTAGTGACATTTATATGGATATTACGGCCCCAAATATAAAATTTCGTAATATCTAGTGGACTATATCTAGTAGCAAAGAATAAGGAAGGCGATGGAAAGATTTTAGGTACTCTATTCAACTGGTAGAATGTAGAAGAGTCATAAGGGACGGAAGCAGCTAGACCGTACTCGGTGACGACAGCAATCGAGTACAAACCAACCCTCTATACACCCCTCCGGAGGTTTCCGTCAGAGACCTGCTGGCAGATACCCGAACCGAACCACTGCAATTTACTTGATGAAGGGTGGACTTGGGAAACTCTTGCTGAGCTGCTTCTGACCTACCATAGACATAAATCAGTGATAGAGATATGAATTACTAGAATATATCAACTTTCAAGATAGAAATACTCTTTGAATATTTAACTAAATTCGCTACCTCCCACAAAAAAAAAAGATCACAAAGCGAAATGAATCGATTTCAATTCTAGCATCGCTAGAATAGCAAAATAAAAAGAATTCCGCAATGAGATCAACTACACTGTTTATCTAATTGGCCCCTGAAAATACATTCATAACGATTTTTGAATTATTTTACGTTAATAATGGAGGGTGCGGATTTAAGCACGTTCTGCGTAATTTGTAAAAATGAAGTTTTTAGATACCAAGAATGAAGGTATAATTAATAGTTCAATTGCACTTACTTTAAGTGAAGTTCGATCCTATACGTAAAGGTCCTGACGTAGAAAATATATACGTATTGTAAATCACCACGTCCAATTTTATTTCTCACAGTTCAAATATGCACAAAAAAGCTTGACTCGTAGAAGAAGGCCCGTCATTTATTTTTCGTCTCTCTTGAACCAATTCCTTCATTTCCTTATAGCTATTAATCCCACACGTCCTCTAGGCCTACTTACTTTCCCTTTGCTTTACCTTCTATAGCTAATTGCATAAAACCTCCGTGTCTACAAAATAAATATAATTTGTAAACATCAAAAAACCAATATCAATTGTCATTTTCTGTAACACACATCTCGAAGCAATATGCATCTTGACACTGTCTTTTACGAAATACAAGCTTATATGGAGATCAAAATTTATAATATCTTCGTGGCAAGTTTTTATTTACAGCTAAAGGTTTCTGTGAAGGCATTCCAAATTCTAATCAAATCATTTCTTCTAGTATTTCTTCCTTCCAAGTATTTCCTTCCTTCTCAATTCCTTCCTAGTATTTCCCAAATCGACAAACGATTTTATTATATAAAACTACATTACATATCGATTTATTTTATTTCTATACCTTCAAGGTATAGAAAATGAACGTATAGTTTTCTTTCGAAAATCCCCAAATTGAGTTTATTTGCCTTGTATGGATGTAAAATAAATTCTGATGTTTCTGCAAATTCACTCAAATGTGAACATATTCATCTCGTGTAATATTAGGAGAAATATCATAATCGGCTAAAAAAAAAATTATTTGCAATATTCGTCATTATAAGATTAATAATGTTTAAGTAAATGTATAAAATGTTCTCATCAGTACCGATAAAATGTTTATACATGCCACCTCGGCTTATAAAGACTAAAATAGAAGGCGACATTTGGAAAATTGAAGTTCTCACAGTTACTACCGATTTTTTTCACACGTCTATATAGTTATCTTTCTTCTAAAAGATCACATTTAACAGTAAAAAAAAGATCAGATTGTTTAAATTGCTATTTCAATGTTGTTTTTGTTGCTGATGTTTTTAGTGCTGCATAAATAAAAAGGTTTTATCAATGCAATCTAATATTAAAAATACAAAATTTTTAACGCTAGGTACTTCGCAAATGAAGAAGCATATAAACGAATTTCTTGCAGACTTAAATACGGACGTATTTCGCTTACTTACATTTGGCAATGCTTTGCTGCCGTAATATCAAAGTTAGGGAATACGAACCCACACGCACACAGGATATCAGATGACCGATGCAGGACAGGACAGGGGATCAGCAGGATACGGCACGGCGAGAGGTCTGATCCCGATGATGCTAGCATCCCAACGCCGGCTCCTGAGGCTATACGGCCACGACCATCTACAGACGGAATGATGGGGGTACGGTGGTGTGTAGGGACTAGGGACCGAACGGTCAGCTTTTCTCTGATCCTCCCCATCCCTTGACACATACAGGGCACAGCATTCCCTATGTGAAGAACACCAGATCTGTCGTACTGTAGCTCTTTACGTGCCAGATTTAGGTAACAGCGCAACTTGACTAATAGATTTAGAACATTCATTCCTTCCGCGGGAGTTTTTAACACGATTAATATGATTTGTGAAACTGGTTTGTTTCATATTTGTCTGTTCTGATTTTAGTTATCTCAACTTGTTTGATATTGACCCAAACTGTTGGAATTTTGCCTGAAAATAAGATACTGAATAAGAATAAATTAATATGAGATCATTGAGGAATAAATTCAATTAAAATTTCATTTTTTTTTTAATTTAATATTGCTATTTCTTTTTGCGTACAAATATGTATTTGTCAATTTTAAAAATGTTTTGATCAACAAAAAATAACATCAAATTTTTTGAGATCTCGTATTAGTTAAAGAGTCCGCAATCCTAAAGATTGGTTGGAAACAGCACGCCATGCCGATCTATCCTGAGCTAATCCCTTCATCTCCCTATAGCTATTCATCTCAACGTCTTCAACTATCTGACTCACATACTCCAATTTAGGCCTACCTACCCCTCTCTTTCCCTCCACTCTACCTTCTATGATCAATTGCATAATCCTCCCATGCCTAAGGATATGCCCTACTAATCTGTCTCTCCTACGCTGTAACACTCTCCAAATACTTCTCTTCTCCCCTACTAACTCTAGTACAGCTTCATTTGTTACTTTATCTTCCCAACCAATCCTCATCATCCTCCTATAACACCACATTTCGAATGCTTGTAATCTACGCTTATCTTCCTTTCCTATAGTCCACGCCTCACACCCGTACAGTGCTACACTCCAAACATATACCTTCAGTAATCTTTTTCTAATACCCAAGTCAATATTTGATCTTAAAATCTGTTCCTTTTCTACGAATGCCTTCCTACCCTGTGCTACCCTACACTTTATATCTACCTTTCTTCGATTATCTTTTGTGATTCTACTGCCTAAATAACAAAAATCTGACACTTCTTCGATTCTATTATCTCCTATTGTGATCCTCATTTTTCTACTGCATTCCTTTTTGTCACACCTCATCACTTTAGTTTTACCTATATTTATTTTCATGTTAAAATCCCTAGTCAATACTGCCTGCATACCATTCAATACCCTTTCTAAATTCTTTTCGCTTTCTTCCAATATAGCTATATCGTCGGCGAATCTCAACATATATATTTTCTCTCCCTGTACATTCACACCTACACTATACTCTTCTTTTACTTTGTTTATTGCATCTTCTATATATAGATTAAATAATAACGGTGAAAGTGTACATCCCTGCCGAACTCCCTTCCCTATTTTTGCTACCTCTTCTTCCCCCTCAATTCTAACTAAGGCAGTTTGGTGTTTATATAAATTAAAAATTATTCTCCTATCCTTATAATCTATACCCGTTTCTTTTAAAATTCTAAACATTATGTCCCAATCTACATTATCAAATGCCTTTTCTAAATCTACAAAAGCTATGCAAGTTACCTTTCCTACCCTCTTTCTTTTTTCTACTACCGTTCTTAGTGCTAGAATCGCCTCCATCGTCCCTCTGTTTTTCCTAAAACCAAACTGATCTTCTCCTAGCCTTTCCTCTACTTTATTTTCTAATCTCCTATAAATAATCTTTAACAATATCTTCGATGCATGTGATAGTAGACTAATGGTCCTATAGTTCTCACACAAATTAGCTCCTATTTTCTTCGGCATTGTTACTATTCTACTACGCTGAAAATCCTGTGGTACTTCTCCCTTCTCATATATTTTACAAACTAACCTGTATAATCGCTCCTGCATTTTTTCCCCTGCGTGTTTTATTAATTCGGCTGGTATCATATCAATCCCCGCTGCTTTGTTATTCCGTAAATCATTTAATGCTCTATGAAACTCTGACTTAAGTATGCTAGGACCTAAGTCATCCTCATCTATCTGTTCCACACTTTCTAGCTCCTCCATGTCCTGCCTACCTTTATATAAATCTTCAAGATACTCCTTCCATCTTCTAGCTTTTTCCTTATTTTCTGTGAGTTCCTTACCCTGCTTATCACATATAATGTTACCCTTTGGTTTTACTTTAGAAAAATGTGACTTAATTTTCCTGTAGCCCAAATCTACTTTACCTCTTCTCATATCCTCCTCAATATCCTCACAATTTCCTTTTATCCACTCTTCTTTCGCTAGCTTGCATTTCCTATTAATTAAGTTCCTTAGTTCCTTATATTTTTTCTGTCCTGCTTCTGTGTATTATTATCTCGTATTATTATTTATAAATTTTATGAACATTGAAATATGTCGTAAACTATAAATAGAGAAAGAAATGCCAAGGCTTGAGAAAGCTTTAGAGAAAATGGCTTGATAAGAGTTAGAAGGAAAGATAAAAACATAAGTGTATATAAACGCGTTCAGAGAATCAAAAATAAGATTTATTCTTTTAAAACATCAGAAAACAAAAAACTTTTTATCTTTAATCTACAAAATTGAAATCTTTTTAAAACTATTTTCTGAGATTATATCTTTGTTATTCATTTCTACACAAATTAGATATATATTGTATATTATTAAAATATATTGAGGAATGATTGAAAAGGAAAAAAACTGAAGAACGATATAGAACAATTAAACCACATTTCTCCAAAATATAGCCAAGGATTAATGATATTCTATTATTAAGGCAAGGTAGGAAAAATGTTGCTGAGCTTCAGTTACAATTAAAAAAAAAAAAAAAACCTAAAAACATTCAATAAGACAAAAAACAGCCAAATCAATAAATAGGTATTTTACATTGTCCTATTGAAAATGCGAACATGGCCTTCGAAATGTGCATCTAGCTATTAAATGAAGAAGAAATAAGGAAAACTTGGAATGTTATCTCCAAAGCCATTCGTTGTTAAAAAAACCATCGACAGATGTGTTACAAATTTTGTTCGCTATAAAAAAAAATCCTTTGTGGAAATGCATCGAGTGACAAATCTTTATATCGACTTGTGTATTTAAAGTAGAGAAATATGAACCTCATAAATGCTAAATTAATTTGTAATTATAAAATAATTTAAGCCATTTGAGAACCATTTGAAAAATACTCGCTTTTTTATGATTGGCCCTGGAGCAGTTTAGTGAACGCAATCGCAGATAATAGTAAATTTCTTTACGCTTTCTGGAAAAATTTAAACGTAAAAAAAACGGATTTTTTATTCTAGAAGATGCTCCGTTAAATACTTAATTGAATAAAATCGTTATGAGCATCAAAAATGGCTATAATTAAAAAATATTTTGCATTTGTATATGTTGACGTCGTCAACATATATTTTTTCCTAAAAAAAGTCTCATAATCGCCCAATTATTTAACAAAAATATTTAGCACAGTTAAAATACCGTTAGAATCGGTCATTACCCAAATCCAAAACTCCCTTAATTTGTTTTAAAACCGTCCCTTTACCACTTTTCCAATCTATTTCGCTAAATGCAGCGAAATACATTTATAAACTGAAGATAGCCTTCGAAATGCGCATCTAAGCTACTGCTTTAAGTTACGGTATTTGGGTGATATTCTATATAATCTAGTCACTTCTTGATTTATCTAAAAAGCAGATTATAGAATGGTACAATCGCACACATTGTGTGTCTGTTTGTATGTGTGTATTTTATGGTAGTGTGGCACATCGAAAGGACGACGAGGGTCAGTCCGTCCGTCCATTTCACCGTCCATCCATTTGACCGTCCGTTCGCCGAGGCCGTAAGGGTGATTGTAGCAGAAGAGTCCTGGGTGAACTGCCAGGGCGATACGTTCCTTGCCTACAGGATACAGAAGCGTCTTCATTTGGGACTTTCCAGAAATCTTCAGCTTAAAAAAAAAAATTTTCGCTAGGAAATATTTGCTCTCATCTTGATCATAGCTTCATTTGTGATTAAGCAACGATAGAAAATTATAACATCTTGGCAGAACGATACCAATAAGAAGAAATTGCTTTTAATCTTAGTGGAGACTACCTTTCGAATAGGGAATCGAATTTAATGATATTTTACGTACACTCTGAACTATTTTCACGGGTACTCAGTTTATCTAATTTCTAGTCGTGCTTCAACAGCAATCCTTGATATGATATGACTTTTATTTCAAGGGACTTAACTCGTCTTGATATAGATCAAAGAAAAAAAACACGGTAACGTTACTTGCTCTCCTTAATATCTGAAGTAAACAGTACTTAAACGAAGATATAGAAATATTAGTAACTTTTCCCGAAATCGAATTTCCTTGGTTAATGGATGAGGTTTTTTTTTTTTTTTAAATGATAATAACATTTAAAATTCAGCGAGTAAGGTTTTCAATTATCGATATTGCACAACGACGCTGTATTTTGTTAGGAAGGGAATTAGGCGTTTTGGGTTGGAGTGTGGAAGAACGGTAAAGAGTACCGGATGCCGGCGGTCGGACACACTATATCCTCTCTTGCAGAACTATACGCTGCGAAGATAAGGGTCTGCAGGGTCGCACCGTCCTCTCGGTCCTTTCTGCGCTCTCGGAGTTTTCGACTACTTGGGTCGCTGTTAGTGGATGAAGGACGCTTCCACCGCCGCCACCGCCATTGCTGCCTGCCACCTCTCAAATGCGGGTCTGAGTTCTTTCATATAGGGAACCATACCCAAAGACAGATCGCATACATTCACACTGGTATACATATATACTTTCATACAATGTCGGCGGACATATCGCACGTGTGTATATAACCATAGAGTTAGCGTCAGACGAATGGAAAACTGATTGGATATCAGTCCTTAAATGGAAAATAATGGAAAGCGGACGATCTGACTGTAGGTTTGCATTATATGTATGAGTCTGCGATATTTGCGCAAGAAATTTGATAAAAACTAGCCAATGTTCAGATACGACGTAAGTTGTTCGCGCGCCAAAATGGGGCGACATTTCTCTTGACTACGTAAAGGACGCGGAATCGCTTCATTTTTTTTTTAATAACCATAATTTTGAAATGTCACAAAAATGTATTTTCAACTCTGAAAATAAACTTAGTAACACTGGGAACGTCCAAAATCGATCAATTTCAAAGAAAGTGGGCGTTTTTGGACATTTTCGTACTTCCAGGATTAAAAATGTATTTTCACGACAAAAAATAATTTTCAACTCTGAAAATAACATAATACAACTGGAAACGTCTAAACTCGGATCACTTTCTAAGAAAGCAAGTGTTTCTAGGCATTTTCGGGCTTCCACGATTAAAAATTTTTTTTTCTCGACAAAAAAATATATTTTAAGTTGCGAAAATCAAGTCAGGGGGTGAAAACGTCCAAAATCTATCACTTTAGAGGAAAATAAGCGTTTTTAGAACCTGTCGTGCTTCCACGATTATGAATGCATTTTTCACGACAAAAAATGATTTTTAACTGTAAAAATAAACTTATTAACGCAATTGAAAAGGAAACGTTCAAAATCGATCACTTACAAAGAAAAAGACGTTTTTAGACATTTTCGTGCTTCCACGATTAAAAATGTATTTTTCACAACAAACAATTATTTTCAACTCTGAAAATAACACAATAGAACTGGAAACGTCCAAAATCTATCAATTTCAACGAAAGCGGGCGTTTTTAGACATTTTCGTGATTCAAGATTAAAAATGTATTTTTCGCCAGAAAAAAATATTTTTCGTTATGAAAATAAAGTTGATAAACGAAGAGTGCTATAAAGTAATTAAACATTTTATTATCTGCAGAAAAATTAAGTAGCGCACTTAAGACTATCAAGAATTGCATATATATACTTTTTTCAATAAATAACTGTTAAATTGTATTTTTTAAATAATTTTCCACGTTGTTTACAATTTTTTTAAAAAATAACAAAAGACACTTAATATATTTTTAACTATACTATTATAGCAATTTTATGGTTAGCGATTAGTCATATTTAAACGGAAAAAAAAAACACGGATGGATGAATAATATTTTGAAATGATCAAAAAAAAAACCATTTTTCGCCGCTAATTTTAATGAATCTTCACACTACGTCTAAGTCGAGTCTAGAGATGCCAAGCAATTCTTGCGCATTTTCTTTTATTCTATTATCGCATTTAACAGAAGGAATATCGGTATATTTAAAGCAGGAAGGAACTTTTCGAATAGGACCATCGAAATTCTTATTTGATGTTATTTTAATAAACCTACATTAAAAAAATACCAACAAGTCCACACTAAATTCCAATTGACTGGATTTTCGAAAGATAATTCACAAATTCTCCAATCCTACTCTCATTGGATTTCGAATCATTATTTTTTTATAAATCAGAATCGCCATTTTTGTAGCATTACCCCTAAGCCCTTAATGTACCTATACCATTAAAAAAACATTAAAATAATCAGGAATAGAGACGATCAAATATTCAGCGTAAATTTGTGGGCAAAATTTCTGCAAAAACTCGCTCCATCCTGCACTACGTAATAATTACAATGAAAATTAAATATCTATAATTGATTTGCTAATATACCTATTAAATAATTATATAATTAAATTTATTAATTATATAATTAAATATTATATTATTCTTTACGAAAACAATGTACATGCACATTAATTTACATTTTACACTTAATAAGTAGATTACTTTTATTTTTACCGAATAAAAAGAATTCTTACGTCTTGTACATCACTGAAATTATATGTTTCAGTAATTTGCTAAATCATAATCACAAATAATGAACTGATTATGGAATACGAAAAATAAAGTTGGATGATAAATCTTTATGCACCAGATTAGTGGTTTTGAATGATATCGAATTTACATGTATTTAAATTATTGCAATAATGAATGAATCACCCTATATAGTGTAAATATATGCGAGATAAATATACAAGTGATAATTTATGAAGAGGAAAATGGTACACGCGCGTTATCAAAAAAAGAAATTAGGATGTATTCAAAAACATTAATTTTATTCTGGATACTATCACGACAATCATATATACTAATTATTCAATTATGACAAAACATCTTACATACAGGATAATACATAATAGAAGCTAATTTATTCGGGATTTAGTATAAACGTTTAGCTCACAAGACTCGAAAGTAAAATCGGCCCATTGTAAAAACAAACTGGAACCAATCGAATTTTCGAATCTATTCCAATCGGAACTAATGTAAGCGGCACTATACAATTCAAAGGACGTTAAGCATCTTCGCTAACTGATTCGCCTCTTAATCTTTTGTATTGCTTTTCGACCTCCCATGGATTCTCAAAGCCGGGGTAATTGACCTTCCATTTGTTTTTCTCGTAGTCCCACATACTTGGAAATCCTGTTTGGGCATTTGTGTGGATTTCGATGGTCCGTTTCATTTGGGCGTACACAGACTCGTGTCCAAAGGAATCCGGCAACACCATATTTCTATATACTATTTGCGGTACAGATAATTAATATAAAATTCCACGCAGTGTCAAATTTTGCATTTTTGCAAATTAAAATTGCACAAACTTTTACTATTGTACAAGAAGTATATTGTGTGGTAAAATTTTTCCTTTAAAGGGCCTACCTTTGTTGTTCCTTATATTAGTTAAAGAGTCCGCAATCCTAAAGATTGGTTGGAAACAGCACGCCATGCCGATCTATCCTGAGCTAATCCCTTCATCTCCCTATAGCTATTCATCTCAACGTCTTCAACTATCTGACTCACATACTCCAATCTAGGCCTACCTACCCCTCTCTTTCCCTCCACTCTACCTTCTATGATCAATTGCATAATCCCCCCATGCCTAAGAATATGCCCTACTAACCTGTCTCTCCTACGCTGTAACACTCTCCAAATACTTCTCTTCTCCACTACTAACTCTAGTACAGCTTCATTTGTTACTTTATCTTCCCAACCAATCCTCATCATCCTCCTATAACACCACATTTCGAATGCTTGTAATCTACGCTTCTCTTCCTTTCCTATAGTCCACGCCTCACACCCGTACAGTACTACATTCCAAACATATACCTTCAGTAATCTTTTTCTAATACCCAAGTCAATATTTGATCTTAAAATCTGTTCTTTTTCTACGAATGCCTTCCTACCCTGTGCTATCCCACACTTTATATCTAACTTGCTTCGATTATCTTTTGTGATTCTACTGCCTAAATAACAAAAATCTGACACTTCTTCGATTCCATTATCTCCTATTGTGATCCTCAATTTTCTACTGCATTCCTTTTTGTCACACCTCATCACTTTAGTTTTACCTATATTTATTTTCATGTTAAAATCCCTAGTCAATACTGCCTGCATACCATTCAATACCCTTTCTAAATTCTTTTCGCTTTCTTCCAATATAGCTATATCGTCGGCGAATCTCAACATATATATTTTCTCTCCCTGTACATTCACACCTACACTATACTCTTCTTTTACTTTGTTTATTGCATCTTCTATATATAGATTAAATAATAACGGTGAAAGTGTACATCCCTGCCGAACTCCCTTCCCTATTTTTGCTACCTCTTCTTCCCCCTCAATTCTAACTAAGGCAGTTTGGTGTTTATATAAATTAAAAATTATTCTCCTATCCGTATAATCTATACCCGTTTCTTTTAAAATTCTAAACATTATGTCCCAATCTACATTATCAAATGCCTTTTCTAAATCTACAAAAGCTATGCAAGTTACCTTTCCTACCCTCATTCTTTTTTCTACTACTGTTCTTAGTGCTAAAATCGCCTCCCTCGTCCCTCTGTTTTTCCTAAAACCAAACTGATCTTCTCCTAGCCTGTCCTCTACTTTATTTTCTAATCTCCTATAAATAATCTTTAACAATATCTTCGATGCATGTGATAGTAGACTAATGGTCCTATAGTTCTCACACAAATTAGCTCCTATTTTCTTCGGCATTGTTACTATTCTACTACGCTGAAAATCCTGTGGTACTTCTCCCTTCTCATATATTTTACAAACTAACCTGTATAATCGCTCCTGCATTTTTTCCCCTGCGTGTTTTATTAATTCGGCTGGTATCATATCAATCCCCGCTGCTTTGTTATTCCGTAAATCATTTAATGCTCTATGAAACTCTGACCTAAGTATGCTAGGACCTAAGTCATCCTCATCTATCTGTTCCACACTTTCTAGCTCCTCCATGTCCTGCCTACCTTTATATAAATCTTCAAGATACTCCTTCCATCTTCTAGCTTTTTCCTTATTTTCTGTGAGTTCCTTACCCTGCTTATCACATATAATGTTACCCTTTGGTTTTACTTTAGAAAAATGTGACTTAATTTTCCTGTAGCCCAAATCTACTTTACCTCTTCTCATATCCTCCTCAATATCCTCACAATTTCCTTTTATCCACTCTTCTTTCGCTAGCTATATTATATTTCCTTATATATCTGAAATATATTTACAGTTATTGTACTACTTAGATTGGCAATTTTACAAAATATATTGGCGGATAATCTCGACAATTTGTGAAGGAAATTGTTTAATTTATTATAATGATGGCGCTATGTCTTTCTCAGGTGTCAATATATCACCGTACGACCATGTATATGGTTTTAAGAAAAGAAAAATTGTTGTAATTAATTCTGCAAAGGAATAAAGACAATTGAAGTATGGGGAGGCCAAACGGGAGCTTTGGTGGCGATTAAACTCCTAATAATATTGAAGATAAGAAAAGTGTATACTCACAGCAAAAGTGGCGATTGGAATTTTAAACCAACAACTAGCGTTATAAAATGTTTAGTTATAAATAGAATAAGGCAAAGATTCGTACACAATTTATGATGCGCGACGTAACCGTAACACCCAAGCCCTAACATGAATAAGACTCCAGCAATGACGGGTTTCCACCGTCCAGTCGGTGCCATAAATTCTACAAAAGTTAGGCAATAGCTGGCTCTGTACAGCGTTTTCCGTTCTTCTAAGGTAAGCTTGCGCCAGTCGCCCTTTTCCTTCTCTTTCAGCGCCTACGAACGTCACTCGCATCAACTCGCTTTATCAATTTGATATTATTTCTATAACTGCAGAATATACCTCTAATTCGGGAGTCGGTTCTTTATATCGGTTAGCGGAAAATGGGAAATCTGTTCGATCGGCATATCCGGGCTCACCTTTCGCACCATTACCGACTCTTTCGCGTGTTCCCACTATCTCGCGTTCTTTCTCCAAAGATGACAAACACCTCAACAAAAGTTGCCGTTGATTTCCCGACTTTTGCAATAAAGTAACAAAGATGTGTCTGGATGATGTTTTAATTAGCGCCAACATTATTATATCACAATTTTAGATGTAAGATAGTCAGAATTCCAAAGTGACATATTTATGACATGTTATTTTTGTTATTCAGCAACAGTTTGATCATAAGATGTTATATATTTTATATACGTTGCATTTGTGACATTCAATTTACAGAAGAGCTGCATAGTTTTTAAGTTGGTTACGCAGCATTTAATTGTATTTTTAAATATATTTCAATTCTCTCAATTTACGCTTAAGTTACGTTAAACTACTTAGTTAAATAAGAGGGGAAAAGAAAATTTGTGGTTCCAATTATTTGATAATAATCTGGACGCGAGTAAATGACTTCTAATTCTGTTTTTAATCTGGTTTTATTCAAAAATTAATATGCATGACACACGCTTTCCAAAAGGTCCACTGGAAATTGTTTAGAAAATGTTGGCATCGATTTCGTGTTAAATAACTCAGCGGCTTGTAGATGGCTACATTATAAGAATCTGTCCTTCATCTGTGTTATATATTTTTTTGTAAATGTCTCTTGTAAAACGTCGCGTAAATGTCCGGTTTTGAGCACACCTTGCACAAATTTGCGATAAATTTAAATCAGGCAATGGCCTACCTAATTCTTTAATTTTTACTTTGTCCACAAGAGAAAGTGTACAAAACTCTATTTTCAATAAAGAACTAGCATCTAACACTATTCTTTTTTATTAAATTATTTCTATTAAATATATTCTTGGAGAAACACGTGGCAAAATCGTACATACGTAACTCACAGAACAATGCAACTATATCTATATCAATTGTACTGTATACTAGGCTTCTCTGTTGGGACGCTAAAGAATCGTAGCCTAAAATAGCATAAACAACGATATATATTCTCGCTGTACAAGCAGCGTGACGTCACGTTGCTATGACTCATCCAAAGCCGCTGGAATGTTGCACACTAGTCGTAATATAGTTTCAAGCGGACCGAAGAAATACAGAAGATATACTGCAAACGGTCGCTCTCACCGATTGCTTGCAATACAGTGAGATGAGTGCATATGCATTTAATTTAATGTACTGTGTGGCTAGGTGGCGCTGGAATGTGTACTACATATTAACGATATAGCTATATTGCCAGGTATATGCAGTATAGCATACCTTCGCTCTAACTCTAGCGCTTCCAACAGATAGGGCATATGCATTTGACTGGTACTTGCTAGCTGCTATATCGTGTGTGGTATGAGTGTTAGGTATGTTCGCAGCGCAAGCTTTATCTTTTATGAAAAATAATGCCGAGATAAAATATCGCAATACAATTATATATCTACGGTGATGCGCTCAATGTTCAGGAGGGGCGCGCGGCCCTTCGGCCTGCATAAGGAACCACCACTGATTATTTAACACCGTAGTGATAATTTTAAACATAGAAAAATATTTTATTTTACTGGACAAAAAATGAACAGTAAAATATGATGGTCTTCCATCACCTTCGTAAAATGAATGGGGTGATCTAGCGTTGTAGATGCATCGCTAATTCCTTTGGACGTGATTCTACAGATGAATAACACAATGCTCCCTTAAGCAGCAGCGAAATCATTGTTTCTACCTCTATATTATTCTTGCTCGCGGTATCACCTCGTCCACTTATTATAATATATTATTAAATACTATAAACCACGATGCGAATACACACCGCAGTCATAACGCGTGTGCATAATCAGAACTGTCGTGCGTTCGCACATTATGTATGATATTCAAAATGTCAAGATTGACGTTGATATATGGCCGATTGTTACGTTGCCAGCCTTGTTTTGTTTACGTTCTCGTTGCAGTGGCATCAGAACAGCACCAACACCAACTCAGATAAAACGCCTTGATTTATGTTGGGATTCTGCACTGCGAAACTTTTGTGCAAATTTTATACGTTTGTATTATATATAATCGAGAAAAAAACT
The DNA here is from genome assembly GCA_947310635.1 of Leptodirus hochenwartii. Lineage (NCBI taxonomy): Eukaryota > Metazoa > Arthropoda > Insecta > Coleoptera > Leiodidae > Leptodirus > Leptodirus hochenwartii. Next base: position 3,003,234 of record OX371182.1, on the reverse strand, counting down.
CACTACGCTTACAAAATTGCATATCATCAGCAATACGTCCTATCTTAGAAAAGTTCGAAAAATGAGATATTACGTCAAACAGATTTTTTTATATGAAACTAGTTTATTGCGCATGTTCAGAACATCTCCCAACTCATTAAAAGATCTAAGCAGATAGGAGGTATTGTCACATCACTAACGATATATAAAGACTTTCATATATGTTGTATAAAAAATATATAAAATAAATACAAGTATGGTTCAAAAAATCATGTGGACGGTTGACCTACAGTTTGCCATCGCTAGTACTAAACTGTTTATGAATCACAACGGCTCGTACACGATGCAGTATAGTATACATTACATATACAGTACCAATAGCAGTAAAGATGTAGTAGTTCACGACCTATAGTTCGTGAACGGTACATTGAAATGAACTATGAACTACGAAGTAGGTCCTCAAAGTGACCTACAGTTTGCCATCACTAATAGATATACGTTTAAAGAACACATTTAATCTACGTCGATTAGTTATTATATTACAAGTGTCCACTGGGCAGCCCTTTAAGATTTCTTTTCAATGGGACGCGTATCACAGATTGGGAACCGCTGCACTATTGGTAATTTTAGTATCTAGTTTGCCATATTTTCAACTAACGTTGAAAAAAGACGAATCTGAAAAATCCTGTAGGTATATTATATGTTGTGCATGTGGACGGTGCGTGGTTATTTCTGCGGTGTCATTCTTAAAGAAGTTCAAGACGCCAATAAGTCACGTACCATTGGGACGCTGGTGCGCTTAATGCAGCGATTTATGAACGTTAATAATTTGGTATTGCGATATTGAATAGTTGTTGGTACAATAGCTTAGTGAGTCTGTGGAAAACACAAGAACACATGGTCGAGATATGTATGTCATAAAGCGTTACTCAAATCGCTGCAATATAAAAATAGCACGTTGAATATTTGTCCCAATATAACCATTACCTTATTATCCAATATTATTAATTTCACTAAATGAAATTCGGTCAATATTCGCTAAAACGCGCTAAACATACAAATGAGTATGTCGTTTCGAAATTACCTATTACAGCGCTTCCTAAACATTTATGGGTCGAGGCCCATTTTTGAAAAAGGTATTTTTTCTACCACAATACTTAATATTATACAGGATCATTTAAACTTTTTGGAGTACCATCAATATTTAGATATACGTGCATGGAAGGTGTTATAAAAAAGCATTTTAGAAGAGTGTCGTGTAATAAAAATGGAAATTCGACAACAAATAAGAGGCAGAATTTAGATTAGGTATTAAATAGTACGCAAGAGGTAATGACCAGGGATCACAACATGATTACAAATATAAGTAAGACCAAAGCGATGAGATGTAATAAGAAAATATGATAAAATGATATCGATGATAAAATTGATATCGATTTCCGTTATTCGGGAAATTTAATTATAAATGATAATATCGAAGTAAAGTGAGTGGAAATGGCAAAACAACGCGCTCAAGTCATAGTTTAACATCTAAATTAGCTATTATTGACGCATATACATCTACAAGATTTGCTTGTTCAAATAGTACAAAATTAACAATAGACGCACTTGAACGTTGCAATAAATTGCTGGACTGAATTTGATCACTGCAAATTTTTAAAAGTGTCGTACCTCTTAGTAATAATGAATAATTAGGAGAACATGCATTTAACAAATTTATATAAAATCTTGTGGATCATAAATCGGTTTTTTCCGCATGTAGCATTAAAAGATTATACCTACAATTTATGGTACGGCAAATTTATGAATTTATAATACAATGGATAATATAGACGAATATACTGGATTTTAAAAATTATCACTACGGTGTTAAATTATAATATAGAATCCGTCACTTAAGTAGCTAGATGTACATTTCAAGCGCCATGCGCCTAAAATGAAGATTTGTGCTAAACATTGTGCTACTGAAGATGGGCGCATAGCGCTTGAAATGCGCATCTAGCTACTTAATGCTTGTTACGGTATTTGGGTGATATTCTATGTTAGAATATACTGGACATTTGGAAAACGCACGCAACACCCCATAAATATAACGGCATGGTGTGTGCGTAGCACCAACGTGATGATTGACAGTTGCAGGGGTGCGGGAATATTGGCACCCCTATCTACAAGATACTGGAAATCTTTGTGTTAACCAACAGACCAAAGAGATCAGTTCAGGACCGTCTTACTATCGAAACTATGAGCAATTTCTGTTATTGGAAATGATTGTAAATGCAAACAATTAATTTTACCCAAATCCATCGTCAAAATTTCATAAAAATTCCAAATACGATATCGAATCAGTGAGAATGCATTTTGTTATTAAATTCCGATCGATGTGACACATAAATTTTAACAAAACTGGTAGATAACAAAGATCAAACTTCCATTGACTTTATGCCAGAAGAAGTCTGTTATATGACAAGAGTATTTTGTAAATCTTAATCGGCGGGTTTCTTATAAAAAAATAAGAAATGTTGATAATAAACACTGGCTAGTAAAGACCATAATCCATTTAATCCAAGCCTTTGAAATTGGTTTCCTCAGAATAACTGCCGAAAGAAATCGTGTTGCAATTAAAATATACAGATTTGTTGAGATTTTATTTGTAATTAAGCAAAATCATTTTCAATTTATTAGTTAATATTACATCAAAAATTTATTCTTTTCTTAGGACACATTCACAGTCACTAAGTAAGAATAATAGGTAATTTAACAAAGAATTATTATGCTATGTGTAATAGGTATATACATTATTACTAGCTAATTGTGTCTTTTTAAATTTTGATTAAATTTCTCAAATTGCAAATGAATAGGACGTTACGTTACTTACTTATTGACCTATTTTGATTTATTTTTTTAATTAACAATGTGTAAAAGCAAATTCTATGTTGTTCAATATAGTTGCAGATGTGAAAGAAAATATTGCGTAGGAAAGTAATAAAAATACCGCACAAAATTCTATACTAAAAGCATAACAACGAAATCACGGTGACCCTATTTACAGTGCCATAGTCACAACGACGCGAGTACGGCTCTGGACGGCAGGGGTAGTCCTGACCATCATACAGTGTATATATAGAACTGGATGGATGATAGAACTATTCTTTGCCTGACAACAATCATAGTTTGTGCCGCGCGTTTTTCCTGCCGTGACAGTGCGAGGGCGCATACGGGGTGGGGCGACGGGTGACGGATGCCGAGGGATTGGGGGTGTCAGTGCGGGTGCGTGGGTGTAGACCAGGAGGGTGTATGCGAAAATACAGCACACATACACAGAGAGAAGCACAGCACCGCTCGATCTGCCAATGCAATGGCACCCCGTGCCAGAGCACGGACGGGGGTATGGCACGGGGTGTGGGTCGCGAGCGAACACGTTATATAGATATTTCAGTGTGCTGTGCATGTCGGGTGCGTGTCCGTGTGTATCGATGTTCTTATGGCAGGGATGGCCAAGAATACGTCGTGCAAACCTTCCAATAAATAATAATAATATAGAATATCACCCAAATACTGTAACAAGCAATATGTAGCCAGATGTACATTTCGATGGCTATGCCCCCATCTTCAGTAGCACAAGATAAAAACGAAATTAAATTAAGTCACGGTATTTGGTTGATATTCTATACTATTGTTTAACACTGTAGTGATAATTTTTTAAATTATAAAACCATTCACCAAAATTTTCTTAACTACACAACGGTGAATAGAACTAGAGAACAATGAAAATACATAATAATAATCATAAATTTGTACCAAATTCTAATCTCTTTTACTATATTTTCTTGTTGTATAAAAACTCGTATCGGCTGAAGATGAGAAACCAATAATTTTTTTCACTTGGTGTAATATTTCGTTCAATTTTTCTTTCCTACCATTCGTTTAGAATACCCGCTGGGCGGGGCGGGGGGGGGGGGGGGGAATCAAAGGAGTTATACAATTTTTCTATATTGAATATTGAAGCATTTAAATTAAAAGAGTAGTCTTGATTTTTTGCATTATAAAAGAAAAGTTACCCAGGTCTATAAGTAGTTTTTATTTTCTACGAAACTAAGCTTCATTTTAACATTATTCTTGTAAATTTGTTACTATGGTATTAAATAATTTTAAATCACCCAAAGACTAAAAATAAAAATAAAATTGTAATATTAAAAAAGAAGGTAAAAGAAGAATTACGATAAAAAATTTAAATAATTTTAATAATATTCTATAATATTTAATTAAATAATTACAGTGTTGCAAAAATTATGGAATAAACTAATGAATGATATCGATAATTATACATAAGATGTAAGAAATGTTTTGGATATTTCGAAATTGCACGAAGCGATATATTTTTACTCTCGTAAAAATCCTACTCATGAAAATTTCCATCATTTTCTAAACCACGAATCTCCAATTATGAATGCGTCTATCTTTTTTTTATAGCAAATTATTTCAAAAATTGCATATTGAAAGCTTAAATAAAACAACGTTTTGCTAACAATATTTCACGAAAAACAGTACCCATTACTGTTTTAGAGTGGTAATATTGGATACTGTCTCTTCTGCGAAATTATCAATTGAAAAACTGCGTATATTACTTAATCAACCCCCATCGAATAAATGTATCGAAAACATGGACAACCATATGTCCGTAACGTGCACCCAAACACATATTATATGGATACACGGAACATCCAGCACCGACGAGCCACGGGGGGGTACATACACACGTCACCCGCTCGGTGACGGTGCACCCTCAACCCATATCGGCCCTGTGTTGGGCCGTCGCACCCACATGTTGGGCACTGAGCAGAGCGCACTTCAGTTCGCCGAGACGCGGCGAGCGGGGTGATGGGTGACGCCAAGGGCGGCAGGGGCGCGCAGTAGCGCCCGCACAGCGTGAGTGAGTGTGTGTTTGTCCGTGTGTATAGTGTACACACACCGCGTTTTGAAGGTATCGTCTGTTGGCCTTGTTCTGCGCACGGGAGCTCCGTACGTCAGTCTCTGTTGCTGGTGCGCTCGTGGACTCGTGTGCAGTAGTTGTGCGATCAGTCTTTAGTGAAACAGCGAAGAGGTTGTGTCGTTACCCGTGCCAGGCTGAATTCCTCTCCAATTTGCCGATCGTAAGAAAAATGATGTATTAAAAGCTTCATCCAACAATAAATTGCAAAATACATTGTCCTTTAAACAAACATTTGCTGCAAACTTTGTCGGAATTGTAATTACCATTATTATAACACTCACGTGTCAACTATTTTATAGTACCGCTATCGATTTTCAGTACGAGGTTTTCGCGGTTTTTCGTGTTTAGTGATCGATGGTTGAGTACTCGAGTGCGCGCCCGAGTTGTGTGACGTCATCTAGTTCACGACCTATCCTAATATTAGAATTATTTAGGCGGTCGGCGACCGCGGCGCTACTTGTACTATAAACACACCAAGTGTGTGTTTTGTGTGTGTTTGCGTGCCGACCGGCTGATTCAAACGTTCTGCACGTGCTGATATCTCCCCCCCCCACCCCACCCCATTTAAACTGTCGCCCATTTTTTACGATTGACAGCTGTACCACCTTGATCCTTGCAATTTTTTCTGTGCCAAATACCACGCTGTGTATACTAACATAATTAATTGTATGAATATGGAATTTGTTACCATATAAAAAATTATTTTCAACCGGTTCTGAAAAATTCACGTTGATACTATGTCGGCTAAGCGAAAGTCCAGCGCTGTTATTCAACATCATAAGGTACCTTATAATTACTCTAAACACGATTTTATAAAAATATTTGTTTTTTTTATGTAAAATCCGAATGTAAAATTTTGTAACCATATATTTGGAAATACTTCACATTTCCTATAATATTTGTAACATTTCCTTGTATTTAATGACATTTCCAATGTTTACTTATATTTCTTGTCTGTACTAACATTTCCTGTATTTATGGATATTTCCCGTATTTAATGTAATTCTTTCCTTTTGCACACTATTTCTTAGTTGTCGATCAATTCTATCCAAATATAATCAATGAATCTGTGCTATATATTTTTTTTTTATACATATTGTATACATTATATTTTTTTAATGACAATTTTGTGGCATTTCAATTTTATAGCACAATTTCAGTGCACACAAGTTATTTATTTGTTTTTTTTTACCAATTTTTCTTCCAAACTTTTTTAACGCAATATACAAGACAATACCAGAATTGTCTGAATTATATTAAGAATAACACATAGATACGCTTTACAAAAAAAAAATTGTATCATACAATACAATCAAAATCAATACAATAGTAATATTTCATTCCATATATCATAAATCCCATTGCTCCTATACTGGCACATTACTAATGAAAATGATTGTACGGTGTATATGAGATCATAATACAGGCCCATATCATTTTACGCTTTGTTATATTTATATTTATACATAAAAATTAACATCAAAATGAATTTTTTTTTTAATGATGGGTGCTGAAGGCACTCCCATCCTTATGGCTGTACGTTGGAGCGTATTAGCCAGCGTTAATATTTTTATTTACACTAAATTCAATGCATACAACAGTTGAATTCGCAATATTTGAAAGTGGTAAATTAAAAAATTGTTTTATATTACGTACTATTTATTTAGTTCCGTGTAATTTGAGGTGAAAATAACATGCAGAGGGCAAACACAATCGCTGATATTGTTGACATAATTAATTGTACGCTATATTGGTGCTAAATCACGAATTACTCTTTGTATCGAAAATAATTAATACACATCGTAAATGCACGATAAAATGTTTGTTATTTGAGTTCGCCGAACTGCCTGTTAGCTGATGTTTTCGTATTTTTATAATATAAAACCGTTATCTTTAAATGGATACGATTGGAAAATATTGTCGTTATAATGTTTGTATATGGAGGATAAAATGATTGCGATAATATTTTAGTGTTCGATATATGTCCGACGATACGCGTACAAATGTTTCCTTATCAAATTATTAAGCCGCCCTTATCACCAATACAATTTCCTTAACACACCATTTGTCAAAAATAATATATACTCGATTAGTTAGTTAAAGAGTCCGCAATCCTAAAGATTGGTTGGAAACAGCACGCCATGCCGATCTATCCTGAGCTAATCCCTTCATCTCCCTATAGCTATTCATCTCAACGTCTTCAACTATCTGACTCACATACTCCAATCTAGGCCTACCTACCCCTCTCTTTCCCTCCACTCTACCTTCTATGATCAATTGCATAATCCCCCCATGTCTAAGAATATGCCCTACTAATCTGTCTCTCCTACGCTGTAACACTCTCCAAATACTTCTCTTCTCCCCTACTAACTCTAGTACAGCTTCATTTGTTACTTTATCTTCCCAACCAATCCTCATCATCCTCCTATAACACCACATTTCGAATGCTTGTAATCTACGCTTCTCTTCCTTTCCTATAGTCCACGTCTCACACCCGTACAGTGCTACACTCCAAACATATACCTTCAGTAATCTTTTTCTAATACCCAAGTCAATATTTGATCTTAAAATCTGTTCCTTTTCTACGAATGCCTTCCTAGCCTACACTTTATATCTACCATGCTTCGATTATCTTTTGTGATTCTACTGCCTAAATAACAAAAATCTGACACTTCTTCGATTCTATTATCTCCTATTGAGATCCTCATTTTTCTACTGCATTCCTTTTTGCCACACCTCATCATTTTAGTTTTACCTATATTTATTTTCATGTTAAAATCCCTAGTCAATACTGCCTGCATACCATTCAATACCCTTTCTAAATTCTTTTCGCTTTCTTCCAATATAGCTATATCGTCGGCGAATCTCAACATATATATTTTCTCTCCCTGTACATTCACACCTACACTATACTCTTCTTTTACTTTGTTTATTGCATCTTCTATATATAGATTAAATAATAACGGTGAGAGTGTACATCCCTGCCGAACTCCCTTCCCTATTTTTGCTACCTCTTCTTCCCCCTCAATTCTAACTAAGGCAGTTTGGTGTTTACATAAATTAAAAATTATTCTCCTATCCTTATAATCTATACCCGTTTCTTTTAAAATTCTAAACATTATGTCCCAATCTACATTATCAAATGCCTTTTCTAAATCTACAAAAGCTATGCAAGTTACCTTTCCTACCCTCTTTCTTTATTCTACTACCGTTCTTAGTGCTAGAATCGCATCCCTCGATTATAATTCTATAAAGACAATACTCGTACGGTACCCTGAATGAGGTTGAGTTTGTATGAAAGGGGTCTAGAAATACAATAGATAACTTCCCGACCTAAATGTCTTGAGCAACAAAATCGAAGCAGACAATATGAATACGAAAAATGAGTTACAATTCATAGCATTTACGCATTAATTGTCTTCTAAATCACCATGATGTAAAATGTTATGTCTTTGTATATTGCGCGATATCTAACTAATTAATAAAATAGAATTAGATACCCGAAAATGTGATAATTGATAATCAGCTGTTACCTGATACCTTACGGATACTCGAAATTTTTGTGATTGTTCAAAAGTGAATACAACAATTAGCGACTATCCGAAATAAAAAATATTAATACATTCATTAAATAAATACCTATACGATTTGATCAAATCGTGACTTTATTAATTAACTATATAAATATTATATTTTAGAATAGTTAAAGTTTATTTCCAAATTAATTTTCACAAAATTGAGGGTCCACTGATACAACCGTAATCTTGGCCGAATTCTTTATGTTTTTAATGATGAAAAAGTTATGTTTATTGACACCTCTGATCTAAGATAATAGATCAATATTAGTATGCAATGAAGCGAAACAATTAATGCCTTCTGTTTACTTTTGATTGATATAGACAGTTTGAATATCTTACTGTTTGTTGCAATTACAAGTTAGCTTCACATTTTCTGTACAAAAGTATGCTATAAAACAGTTACCTGCTCAATTGGCTGAATCAAGGTCGGCTGGACCAGTTTTACGGTATGTTTGATTTGGTTTTTCTTTTTGTCTGCATTTCCCAACTGCAAATGTTCGCTCCGCCACAATGCGGCTTATTCGATTTAATTGCCCCGTTTATGTGCGCATTACTCTTTTAGTAAACTAGCAGTATCGAAATTGCACATAAACATTGTTGTTGTTTTCTTTTGTAGGATAAATAATAAATGTTTCAAATTACAAGGACTATTTTTTTATGTTACAAAGGCAAAAATATATATTGTCCTTAAAACGGTGCGAATGAATTGATGGATCCTTTTTTCACGTAAAATAAAATTTGAAAATTTTAGTCTTTAGCAATATGTTTGTGATTACGCCAAATTTACGTGGTACCTCCAGCGCCCTGAATTTCTAGAAAAATATATTTAAATTAATTTTTAACTGCAATGATCTTACCATTGCTCTTATCGGTCATGTATGTATTTATAACTGCAATATAGAAAAATTCTTTCTACAATATGATAAAAATAATTCCTAACAAATGGACCCATCAAAGAAAGTTGGCGTATACTTAACATTAACATTTTTATATGGAAAAAAAGCACTAATATTTATAAAGCGAGATTTTAGTTCGGTATGGTCCATTCCTGTTGCCCATTTTCAATTTTTAAATAGTTTATTGACCAATATCACCGATTGAATTTTAACAAGTGCATTAACTTTTCGTCTATATTTTCTGAAGGGTTATATCATCGGATTGTATGAATGAACTTTAAGTCTATTTTAAGTCTTGTTACTATATTAATAATAATTATGCTATTTAGTTGTAAAAAATAGCATAATTAAACAACAATATTATATTAACAAACATTTTCTCTCAATTGATTTTCTTGAAGTCACGATTAAATTTTATACTAATTTCGAAAGTACTATTTATCTATTCTGATTAGTTTATGTCGAGATTTTGTATAATAATAAAAAATAAATTCATTTAGTAGATATAAAAAATACCAATATATTTGACATTAGCGATGTGTAGTTCACTCGCGAACCGTTCACTCTGAACGGTTCAATCAAATGACTATGACGATGTTTTGCAACGACCTATAGGTCATTATGACCTATAGGTCGTGAACTATCAACTACATGGTGCACGGTGTACTTGTACTATATATATACTTGCAGTATAGTATACACTACATATACAGTACCAACATTTATTTAGTGATGGTGTTGGTGAACGGAACGAAATAGGAAACTCAATGCAATATTTATATCTTGGTATCAGATTTCATTTGCAATAATATAATTAATATATTCGCAAGATTAAATATGTCATGCCATAGCGAATTTGTGCAATAATGCAAAAATATACATCTAAATCTTATAGTTCTTCTATTTCATACTGAGTGCAATGATGCAATCACTTAATATCAAATCAAAGCTTTGAAGTTTGACCAAAGAAGATTTGGAATAGAAAATATAAATTATAACGCCAAACAAAACCATCTAGTTCATTTTATTGTAGTTTGTACATTTAATTTTCATGTGTTAGTAAAGTGGTAAACATTTTCATTAGTAACTACCAATAAGTGTTTTAGAACTTTTTACCATTTAATATTTTTATATTGAGAAAAAAACTGATTATTTTCAGTATTTCATATAGGTCGTGAACTAGTTCATTTTTAAAAGATGTAGTAGTTCACGACCTATAGTTCGTGAACGGTACATTGAAATGAACTACGAACTAGGTCCTCAAAGTGACCTACCAGTTTGCCATCGCTAATTAATATACAATTTTATGTTACGAACTTTGATAATGGGAATAATATTTTAGTGTAACGTAAATAAGATAAATTGTCGAGAAATGCAAGAACTCTCTACAATACGTTGTACAAATTATATCGATAATTGGACAGTGTTTTCCACGATTAATGTCCCTATACCTTCTTTATTTCGCACAGCATTTTCACAGTATTTTATAAAAAAAAATGCAAAAGCACTACTGCACATTATGTACCCTCAACAATTGATATATTCAGATATAGGTGGTTTTATGTTCTTTTGTAATTTCATCAATATAACTTTAACGATTAAATTCGGTAGATTTCGTCCATATGCTTAATCCTTGCAGTATTTTAATTTCGAAATATCCCACTTTTTCTTCAGGGGGACGAAAAATTGTCGCGAATTTAATCGTGCTCGTATCAGCTGTTGTGAAACTCTTTTCTGCTGCCAGGTTCGCATCAATACTATATAATCGATATTGCTATTGGGATGGCATGTGCCTGCCTCGGTGCCTCTTCAATGCCTCGCGCACTTACAATAAGTTCTTACATATATTCAAGAACACAATTCGTCCTCTCTTCGACAATACGTCAGTCATGCAGGCATCTGGTTATTCTGGTTTCTCATATAGACTTCTGTAGACTTTAGACACGTATATATACTCTTCTACATTCGCTCTATGTTGCATTCAAATAGGGCCCTTTGCGCTTCATGTGGTGCTTCGTAATATTGCTAGAGTTCGCACCTAAGTATAGCACAATCATTTTATCTTGGCGGAAATGTACCTATATCAAATAGCGGTACCGCGAGTACCTTTTAACTGGCACCTAGTATATTTACAATATAAAATATCACCCAAATACCGTAACTTAAAGCATTAAGTAGCTGGATGTACATTTCAAGCGCTATGCGCCCATCTTCAGTAGCACTTGAAATGTACATCTAGCTACTTAATGCTTTAAGTAACGGTATTTGGGTAATATTCTATATTATAATTTAACACCGTAGTGATAATTTTTTAAATAGTATATTTACATTCGTTCAGCAATGATATTGCGTTTATGATTTTTTTATAAGCGAACAAACGTTTCGTCCAAGACACAATAATCAGACTATACATTACACGTGTAGTTGCCATAGAAAAAGGATACCTCGCCTTAGCCATTACTAAGAGGGAGGTGTTGAATAAAACGTTGTACACTAACAAAGAATCGGTTTTTACCGAGGTAACTGAAAATGGTATTTTTATTACCGCAGACAACACTATTTAATAATACAATATTTTTAGACATTAGTTGATAATTAAATTAATTCTTATACTATCTTACCACGCCGTGGTCATTTTAAACACATTTATCGAAATTGGCGAAGAAATTTGTATTATTTTTAGTTCGAAATATAAAAGTCCAGTATTTGTTGATAATTTGATATTTGGCAAACAAATGCAACATATTGAAATTTTAAAATATAATCCCATATTCAACTACACACTGTATATTCTCATCATCAGCATATATCTTTGTATGAATGCGTATATTGAGTCAACAATATAATGCAGCGGTATTTTAACTGTGATAATAATTATCACATCTATTTTCATAAAATGCCTCTTCTACAGCTACGCTTTAAAGTTGTATTAATCAAATAATAATTGCTATTTTTATTATTTTATAGGGCAACCATAACATGATTGTAAAGTAGCCACTAACTGAATTATCAGTAATTATAATCTAGATAAAAATAAACAAGAATTGAATTTTAGATCATAGTTAGTGGGTGAGTGACTACAAATGATTTTTTTCTAATTGGGATGGGAACTTCGAAATTTCTATCTAAATACTTCCGTGATATAATTATAATAAAAAATTATTATAATTTTTATTTTATTTATTTTTAAACAACTGTTACAACTCGTACATAATTTATTGTAGTTTTTTCACCTGATGATGGTCAATAGCCGAAACTAGTCGAAAATTTACAAAATATTAAAAAAAAAAACCTGTAAGGATTTACTGAACCAATAGTTTATTTTAGAATTTGTTTACAAACTCATGATGAAATGAAAGTTGGTCACGCGTAATTCACACCACATTGAGGTTATATCAGTGCTATTTGGGTGGCCTATAGTACATCAACTTAATTTATTTAAATAGTATAAAATTGGGATATTTTTTTAATTATTTTTAATAAAACATGCTAGCTATGTCTGTCGCAAAGGTTTTTTTTTTCAATATACACAAGTATTGGGATATATTCTTTCGATTCAACACGTTTTTTAGAAATCTATAAAAATGTATAAAAGTATTTTGTTAATTTTATCACAACTGTATTTATCTCCATCTGTTTTAATTACTATGTTTATGTAACCAACGTACTTCTTGTAGCTATTCTCTTTTACGCCTGATGAAGTATATGAGAATAGACGAAACGTTTCCAAACTAATTGTTTTCTTTGGAAATTGTCCACGATCAATTCCACTTCTAAATTTCTTCAAATGCGAGAATTTAGAAGCGATATGGCAACGTTATATTGGCACATGCGTACTATACATCCCTAGATTTGAATGATACCTAACCTATTTCTTTACATCAGTTCAAATGTGAATATATCAAAATTGCTTAAAAATATTTTTTTTTTAATTTTTTTTTTTGGGCAGTGGTGTAGTTGATATTGTTTGTAAAATCATGTTTTGTCGGTGTCGGAGTGATCTCGGCGTTAAGGTGTCGGCCTGCCACCGCTAGGGTCAAACGTTCGATCCCCTGTAAATTTTATTGTAAAATATATATGTAAAATGTTTTTCTGCAAGAATTCCTACGATTATAAGAAGAGAACAAGTACAATTTTTAGCTATCTTCGTGAAGGAAATGTAATTTCCTTTTTGTTTTTTGTTTTTTTGCTAAACTGAAAATTGTTGTAAGATTTTTTAGAAAATAAATTGAAGAGTTTTGCAGGAAAGGGAGATTAAATTGCATGCTCGTAGTTAATAACGTATAATAATGCGTAATATGTGGTCATTTGCAGTGAGGAAATAATTGTAATAAAGATGAAAATATTTTTTTTAATGCAAATTATCGAGCAGGTGAAAGACGGCGGCATTTCTTGAAAGTTTATTTTTATTTTTATGTAAGACGGAAAAGGGTTATTTTACAACTACATGAATTGTATTTAAATTCAATTCAATCAACAGGTGAATTTCCATCGCAGCATTATATTTTATATATATACATGATACGCTCATAACCTGAATTCAGACATAGCCAGAGAAAATGCTCAAAACTAGTATCATGTAGTGGGAATACGATTAAACTTAACTTTGGTAGTTAACATCGTCAAAACTGTGAATGTAATGAGAGATCTTGGAGTCATATTTGATAGCAAGCTTTTAATGGGTGACCATGTTGATAGTATTACGCGTAAATTGCCTGGTTTCATCGTGAGGTGCAGCAAATATTTTTGTAATATTGAGACCATTCGCTCCGAATCCGCGAAAAAAGCGCCTGGTAGTGAAATAGCGAAAAATGCGCCCGCTCCATTATGGAAGATTACAACAACATTACTGCACAAATACATTAGGAATGTTTTAGTAATCACAGGTTAGCAGATGGCAAGTGGTATTGTTCATATTTTCGTATTTCCTACGCAATCATATCTGACCTTTTGTTTAGCTTAAACACTTTGCATATCTTGAACAAACAAACATTTTATTGATGCATGTTTGGCTAAATCTTCATACGTTGATCCTTATAAAGTTACAGTTGCTGTAAATGTATCTTATAAACTCATCCTGTATATGCTTGTGGAAACACTCTTTTTTTATTTTTAGTTATCGAGTAGTTAGGTGTTGCAAAAAAAAATGTTCTGAACAAAATACGCGACTATATTTTGCGTTTGCCCATCTAAATTTATGCCCATAAATGAACATTGTACATTCTGTTATAGCTACAAGTTTATAATTTACTAAAAAATAGAGTGATAGAGTGATGAGTACACATATACATATATTTTTCTAACAGAATTGTGTTCCACAGCACTCGGTCACGAATCAATCAGTTTTCTGCGTGAAGTGATTTTATAGCGGAATTTAATTATTTCGTGTTCAGTTATCTTTTATTTCCACACGCACGTACTCGGGTTTATTTATTTTTTGCAAACTGTTAATTATAACATTATATGCAGAGCTTACAAGCACTTTTAGCAACTACGACTTTAACCCTGAAACAAATGGGCTACCTTTAAAAAAGATTTATTACCTTTAGAAATATATATTCTTCAAAATCCGCAATACATATCAAATATCCACTAGATACTTCGTTATGTAAAATTCATAAATTCCTTGCAAATACATATGTTAAAGAATAGTATAAAATATCACCCAAATACCGTAACTCAAAGCATTAAGTAGCTGGATGCGCATTTCGAAGGCTATGCCCCCCATCTTCAGTAGCACAAGATAAAAACTAAATAAAGTACCTCTGTCACGAATCGTGATTGAAAATACTAGTTAAAGAGTCCGCAATCCTAAAGATTGGTTGGAAACAGCACGCCATGCCGATCTATCCTGAGCTAATCCCTTCATCTCCCTATAGCTATTCATCTCAACGTCTTCAACTATCTGACTCACATACTCCAATCTAGGCCTACCTACCCCTCTCTTTCCCTCCACTCTACCTTTTATGATCAATTGCATAATCCCCCCATGCCTAAGGATATGCCCTACTAATCTGTCTCTCCTACGCTGTAACACTCTCCAAATACTTCTCTTCTCCCCTACTAACTCTAGTACAGCTTCATTTGTTACTTTATCTTCCCAACCAATCCTCATCATCCTCCTATAACACCACATTTCGAATGCTTGTAATCTACGCTTCTCTTCCTTTCCTATAGTCCACGCCTCACACCCGTACAGTGCTACACTCCAAACATATACCTTCAGTAATCTTTTTCTAATACCCAAGTCAATATTTGATCTTAAAATCTGTTCCTTTTCTACGAATGCCTTCCTACCCTGTGCTATCCTACACTTTATATCTACCTTGCTTCGATTATCTTTTGTGATTCTACTGCCTAAATAACAAAAATCTGACACTTCTTCGATTCTATTATCTCCTATTGTGATCCTCATTTTTCTACTGCATTCCTTTTTGTCACACCTCATCACTTTAGTTTTACCTATATTTATCTTCATGTTAAAATCCCTAGTCAATACTGCCTGCATACCATTCAATACCCTTTCTAAATTCTTTTCGCTTTCTTCCAATATAGCTATATCGTCGGCGAATCTCAACATATATATTTTCTCCCTGTACATTCACACCTACACTATTCCCTTCTTTTACATTGTTTATTGCATCTTCTATATATAGATTAAATAATAACGGTGAAAGTGTACATCCCTGCCGAACTCCCTTCCCTATTTTTGCTACCTCTTCTTCCCCCTCAATTCTAACTAAGGCAGTTTGGTGTTTATATAAATTAAAAATTATTCTCCTATCCTTATAATCTATACCCGTTTCTTTTAAAATTCTAAACATTATGTCCCAATCTACATTATCAAATGCCTTTTCTAAATCTACAAAAGCTATGCAAGTTACCTTTCCTACCCTCTTTCTTTTTTCTACTACCGTTCTTAGTGCTAGAATCGCCTCCCTCGTCCCTCTGTTTTTCCTAAAACCAAACTGATCTTCTCCTAGCCTTTCCTCTACTTTATTTTCTAATCTCCTATAAATAATCTTTAGCAATATCTTCGATGCATGTGATAGTAGACTAATGGTCCTATAGTTCTGACACAAATTAGCTCCTATTTTCTTCGGCATTGTTACTATTCTACTACGCTGAAAATCCTGTGGTACTTCTCCCTTCTCGTGTATTTTACAAACTAACCTGTATAATCGCTCCTGCATTTTTTCCCCTGCGTGTTTTATTAATTCGGCTGGTATCATATCAATCCCCGCTGCTTTGTTATTCCGTAAATCATTTAATGCTCTATGAAACTCTGACCTAAGTATGCTAGGACCTAAGTCATCCTCATCTATCTGTTCCACACTTTCTAGCTCCTCCATGTCCTGCCTACCTTTATATAAATCTTCAAGATACTCCTTCCATCTTCTAGCTTTTTCCTTATTTTCTGTGAGTTCCTTACCCTGCTTATCACATATAATGTTACCCTTTGGTTTTACTTTAGAAAAATGTGACTTAATTTTCCTGTAGCCCAAATCTACTTTACCTCTTCTCATATCCTCCTCAATATCCTCACAATTTCCTTTTATCCACTCTTCTTTCGCTAACTTGCATTTCCTATTTGAATAGGATGACCTGAGTTAGTAAAAAACATGCTCGGGTACAGCACTTTTATCTTGTCTATTTATTCTGAAATGAGCTAAATTGCTGCTTAAATCTAGTTTTAATTGGTCCTATATATACTTTAGGACAACTAGAACAAGATATTTCATAACTACCAGATTTTTTATTGAAATCAATCAAATCTTTGGGATTTCGTAGAAAATTAGCAAGAACTATTTATGGATTATTCCGTTTGTATATCGTAGTATAAAAAATGGCGATCTTTCTAACGTTACCATCGATCGTTTTTGGTACGCATATTTTTCACTTGGTGGATTTTATTCAAAAGAATCGTGTTGTTAATTAAATTTTTATAAAACTTTTGGCACCAAATTGTTCAATATTATTTTACATTAATTATACATTTTATGCTTTTTATATTTAGCTAATTGCGGATTTAGAATCCTCTGATCATTTCCCCCAAAAAATGTTTTATTCAATCATTTGCTTTCACGTAAAATAAAAATTGAAAATTTTAACATGGGCAGTGCATAGAAAAATGTTTCTAAATGCTGACTTTGAAAAACTGTAACTTTTCAAATTGAAGGGGCTCTTTTTAATAACGCCCAACAAAAAATCAATTTGAATTCTTTTTAAAATAATTCGTAATTCGACAAGCTTTAATTTCATAATGGGAAATATAGTTTATATATGTGAAATTGCTATATATATACGTTTAAACAAAAAAAAAAATTGTTACCTCTAGCGCATATGTTCACCATCGTAAAAAAAAACTGATTCTCCTTACAAAAATATGTGTATAGCGATCCCGGTGAGTGACAGACAGGTATCTTTATTTGTTCTATTATTGTGCTACTGACGATGGGGGCATAGCCTCCGCAATGCGCATCCAGCTAATAAATGCTTTGTGTTACGGTTTTTATATATATCTGCTTTATATATAAGTTTATTTCTGATTATATGGTTTATTTAGTCCACTGTAATCCCACTGCATGTAAACTAAACTATATATGCAGTAATTCTGAATAATAAGCCAAAGAGCGTGTTTGATAATACACACTAAACCGTCCATGGGACAATTTGGGCCTGCTCTAGCATTATGTTTACCTATTCACCACACAAAGTATATATGGCTTGTTTATACAAGCCTACCATATGGGTATATATGTTTGATTCAAAACCCAATACCCGAAAAACGAGCTCGAAACTAGTTTCGATCACGAAAGATCCCAAATTGGAAATTTTTGCATTTAAACGGGTAACGAAAATAATTTACCTCATTCTTGGTTAGCCATTAATCCAGTTACGCTCATTAAATGTTTATAGAAAGACTAAATAGGACCTTCGAAATTGAATATGTTTGTGTCCTATATATCACCGTGCAATTTTTGGTTGAAAAATAAAATTGGCAAAAAATATACGTTTTCGCGATATGAAAACAAAGTAGTTTTATAACCTATTTTTTAAAATATGAATTATCACAAAGTAAGCCTACAACGCATCAATTAATTGAAAAACATATTGTGCCATATTTTATTTTTTTAACACTGAAGAAGACTAATATAATTTACCAAGCACAAGCTTGTGCGGGTCAGAAGCAACTTTTAAGATCAGGGATGGCCAACATGTTTGTTGTTAAAATCGACTTTCGTATTTTTCAAAGTTATAATCAAAATTGGCATGTTTTCATAAATGGTCATTCATAATTGGAAAATGATCAACATTTTTTTTGTTAGAGATCTTCAGTCAACATCACGCACTGACTTTTATAAGCATTAATGCAACTAATCACGTGACTCCTTCATTCGCTGTAACTTTAAATTCAAATCGCTTAACTCGGTGGATGTAAAATCTGCACAGAAACGCTAAATCACCGAGCCAACTTATCTTCGCCTTATTTCGTGGGTTTTTTTTACGCATTTTACTAGCGCCACCATTGGAAATTTTATGTTCGCGATCGACTTGTTGGCCACCCCCGATTTAGATCATCGAATTACAGTCAAGAATGCACAAAACTTGTTCTGAATGTGTTGGAAAGCCTTTTACACGTTTAAAAGTAACATTTCGTATTTGGGACACTTTTCATGCAATCTATTCGGGCATCGTCCGAATCGGGTTTTAACTTCTAACTTTTAAGCGCATGCATATGTACTGTATGTGTCACCACTATCGGATGGGGTGAGTGTTCGAACGTGCATGTTGTGTTGTTGTGGGGGTAAACAAGGTGACGTGAGGGTGGTCACAGTAACAACGCACCCGCCACCCCCAATAATCTACCTACCTTAGCCCTGGGTGATCGTCAGCATAGCATAGTCAATTATAGCATACATGTATGCTATATATGCGTTTATGTACCGTTGTACCGAGGGTGCTTTGAATTTTAAGGGTGGGAATATATATTTCGTATATATGAATCATGATGTAGATGTCGATAGGTTAAAATTAGCTGATGTATGTGAAAAGTACAAGCAGAAAGTAGAAATCATGGCTAATGGAACATCTAGGAACGACATAGATTGCGAATGGAGGGAAATCAGAAATGGGTTAACTACAGCAGCAAATGAAGTATTAGGCACAAAGAAAAGGGCAGGTAGGAGGGAATGGATCACGGAAGAAATAGTTGAAATGATAGAAGCAAGAAGGAAAATTAAAATTGGAAACACAGAAGCAGGACAGAAAAGATATAAGGAACTAAGGAACTTAATTAATAGGAAATGCAAGCTAGCGAAAGAAGAGTGGATAAAAGGAAATTGTGAGGATATTGAGGAGGATATGAGAAGAGGTAAAGTAGATTTGGGCTACAGGAAAATTAAGTCACATTTTTCTAAAGTAAAACCAAAGGGTAACATTATATGTGATAAGCAGGGTAAGGAACTCACAGAAAATAAGGAAAAAGCTAGAAGATGGAAGGAGTATCTTGAAGATTTATATAAAGGTAGGCAGGACATGGAGGAGCTAGAAAGTGTGGAACAGATAGATGAGGATGACTTAGGTCCTAGCATACTTAGGTCAGAGTTTCATAGAGCATTAAATGATTACCGGAATAACAAAGCAGCGGGGATTGATATGATACCAGCCGAATTAATAAAACACGCTAGTTAAAGAGTCCGCAATCCTAAAGATTGGTTGGAAACAGCACGCCATGCCGATCTATCCTGAGCTAATCCCTTCATCTCCCTATAGCTATTCATCTCAACGTCTTCAACTATCTGACTCACATACTCCAATCTAGGCCTACCTACCCCTCTCTTTCCCTCCACCCTACCTTCTATGATCAATTGCATAATCCCCCCATGCCTAAGAATATGCCCTACTAATCTGTCTCTCCTACGTTGTAACACTCTCCAAATACTTCTCTTCTCCCCTACTAACTCTAGTACAGCTTCATTTGTTACTTTATCTTCCCAACCAATCCTCATCATCCTCCTATAACACCACATTTCAAGTGCTTCTAATCTACGCTTCTCTTCCTTTCCTATAGTCCACGCCTCACACCCGTACAGTGCTACACTCCAAACATATACCTTCAGTAATCTTTTTCTAATACCCAAGTCAATATTTGATCTTAAAATCTGTTCTTTTTCTACGAATTTTTTTTCTTTCTTTTAAAAAAAAAAAAAAAAAAAACACGCAGGGGAAAAAAATGCAGGAGCGATTATACAGGTTAGTTTGTAAAATATATGAGAAGGGAGAAGTACCACAGGATTTTCAGCGTAGTAGAATAGTAACAATGCCGAAGAAAATAGGAGCTAATTTGTGTGAGAACTATAGGACCATTAGTCTACTATCACATGCATCGAAGATATTGCTAAAGATTATTTATAGGAGATTAGAAAATAAAGTAGAGGAAAGGCTAGCAGAAGATCAGTTTGGTTTTAGGAAAAACAGAGGGACGAGGGAGGCGATTTTAGCACTAAGAACAGTAGTAGAAAAAAGAAAGAGGGTAGGAAAGGTAACTTGCATAGCTTTTGTAGATTTAGAAAAGGCATTTGATAATGTAGATTGGGACATAATGTTTAGAATTTTAAAAGAAACGGGTATAGATTATAAGGATAGGAGAATAATTTTTAATTTATATAAACACCAAACTGCCTTAGTTAGAATTGAGGGGGAAGAAGAGGTAGCAAAAATAGGAAAGGGAGTTCGGCAGGGATGTACACTTTCACCGTTATTATTTAATCTATATATAGAAGATGCAATAAACAAAGTAAAAGAAGAGTATAGTGTAGGTGTGAATGTACAGGGAGAGAAAATATATATGTTGAGATTCGCCGACGATATAGCTATATTGGAAGAAAGCGAAAAGAATTTAGAAAGGGTATTGAATGGTATGCAGGCAGTATTGACTAGGGATTTTAACATGAAAATAAATATAGGTAAAACTAAAGTGATGAGGTGTGACAAAAAGGAATGCAGTAGAAAAATGAGGATCACAATAGGAGATAATAGAATCGAAGGAGTGTCAGATTTTTGTTATTTAGTCAGTAGAATCACAAAAGATAATCGAAGCAAGGTAGATATAAAGTGTAGGATAGCACAGGGTAGGAAGGCATTCGTAGAAAAAGAACAGATTTTAAGACTTGGGTA
The DNA here is from genome assembly GCA_947310635.1 of Leptodirus hochenwartii. Taxonomy (NCBI): domain Eukaryota; kingdom Metazoa; phylum Arthropoda; class Insecta; order Coleoptera; family Leiodidae; genus Leptodirus; species Leptodirus hochenwartii. Next base: position 2,981,611 of record OX371182.1, on the reverse strand, counting down.
TTAGAAAAAGATTACTGAAGGTATATGTTTGGAGTGTAGCACTGTACGGGTGTGAGGCGTGGACTATAGGAAAGGAAGAGAAGCGTAGATTACAAGCATTCGAAATGTGGTGTTATAGGAGGATGATGAGGATTGGTTGGGAAGATAAAGTAACAAATGAAGCTGTACTAGAGTTAGTAGGGGAGAAGAGAAGTATTTGGAGAGTGTTACAGCGTAGGAGAGACAGATTAGTAGGGCATATTCTTAGGCATGGGGGGATTATGCAATTGATCATAGAAGGTAGAGTGGAGGGAAAGAGAGGGGTAGGTAGGCCTAGATTGGAGTATGTGAGTCAGATAGTTGAAGACGTTGAGATGAATAGCTATAGGGAGATGAAGGGATTAGCTCAGGATAGATCGGCATGGCGTGCTGTTTCCAACCAATCTTTAGGATTGCGGACTCTTTAACTATATATGAATCAATATGTGATATGAAGTTTGGTTTTATACCATGAATATGTTTAAAACTTCACGATCACAGGAAAAAATGTTTTTTATTTGATTATATTAAAAGATGAAGTAACATAAATATATGATTCTTGTTAAAGTTTTAAAAATTATCACTACGGTGTTAATAGAAGTTGCTAGAAATTTTTCGGAATTCATCTGTATTGGGAGAACAAATCGCTAGGTCTAATATTGACTTGAGAATTTAGATTATTATGAGATGCGGTGGTATTAAATTAGTGGTTATAGAAGAGACTAGCAGAAAAAGGAAAGGTATGAAGACCCAGATTAGAATATATAAGTTAGATGAATAGAAATTATTGCAACTTTACATAACTATTACTAACATATTTTGAAATGCGATACTTTTCCATTCATTTATTTATATTTGAGGGTATTGGACATGTAGTTAGGATTTATGTAAACCTTTTGCTGGTTTTTACAAATTCTGGTATATTCTTAGAAATATATAACCGAAAATAACTCTTATAATTGAGAAAAAAAAAAACGATTCTCATAATACATCGAAAAATAATCGTATAAATTCTATCAATCTAAATATTAATATTTTTAGTGTACCACTTCGACAGTTAAACAAATTAATAAATAAACAATTTTTTTTTTAATATAAAGCCTATTGCTGTTAGCTTTTTCCTTTACATTCAATGATTATTTTCTTTAATATAGTAATTCAATCTCTTCAGGCATTGCTTCTATCAAGAATAAATTTTTGGTTCAGATCTTAGCACAATGCTTTTGATGAATTATTTTACTAACGCCATGAGGTTGTGCAACACTGGAATTTTATACGTGTACATTCTAATTTTCGTATATGAAGTGCAACACTGGAATTTTATACAGTGTACATTCAAATTTTCGTATATGAAGTGCAACACTGGAAATCTATACAGTGTATATTAAAATATTCTTATATGAAGTGCAACACTGGAATTTTATACAGTGTACATTCAAATTTTCGTATATGAAGTGCAACACTGGAATTTTATACAGTGTACATTCAAATTTTCTTATATGAAGTGCAACACTGGAATTTTATACAGTGTACATTCAAATTTTCGTATATGAAGTGCAACACTGGAATTTTATACAGTGTACATTCAAATTTTCGTATATGAAGTGCAACACTGGAATTTTATACAGTGTACATTCAAATTTTCGTATATGAAGTGCAACACTGGAATTTTATACAGTGTACATTCAAATTTTCGTATATGAAGTGCAACACTGGAATTTTATACAGTGTACATTCAAATTTTCGTATATGAAGTGCAACACTGGAATTTTATACAGTGTACATTCAAATTTTCGTATATGAAGTGCAACACTGGAATTTTATACAGTGTACATTCAAATTTTCGTATATGAAGTGCAACACTGGAATTTTATACAGTGTACATTAAAATTTTCTTATATGAAGTGCAACACTGGAATTTTATACAGTGTACATTCAAATTTTCTTATATGATGAACATACTTGGCTCTTTAGCGAAACCCGAAACAGAGGTCGCTTTTATAAGTTCTAATTAAATAATATATAGTACAATTTTATTGATTTTATTAACTATATAACGCATTTTAGTTATCGGATCTTGATGTTAACATATATTTACAATTCCTCTATTTTGTCATATAAATTAACGTGTCTTGCAAAAAAAAAATCATTTTGCATAGATTTGCATAAATACTAGCACCAGTTTGTATTTGCATATTTTTATATTGTTTTTGCGCAAATGCGCAGTTCTTTTTAAAACTGATACGTTTTGAAAATGTTACCTATATCCTTCGGTACTTTGTAATTTCTTCAACTACACATTTCCGGTTTTGCGCATATATTGTTTCTGCCTATATATTATTTAAATATTTAATGTGATTCGAATCAACTAATTGCGGAGTCGCGCTCTGCCGCTTAGTAAGCTATTATTTGCTTGCGTTATTTGTATTATATTGATTATCATATACGTTAAGTTAATTATTGAGTACTTTCATAAGACACATATATACTTACCTGAAACAAATTGAACGTATTCTGTGCAAGATGTAATTTAGGCTGCGTATGTTATAATTTCAACAAAACACATTAATTGCAGACATAAGCAACTAGTCATTAGTCAACTGAAAGTAATATATCTTATATACGAATATGTAGTGATCTTCAAATTTAAAAAAACATGCGTGAGACTCTCGCGCGGTAGATGTGAAACTTCTTAGCTCCTAACGATGAGCAGGTTGAAAGAATATAAATTTTGTGTGTATGAAGCACTAGTGGGTGCATTTATATTTGTCGATCGCTCGCTCAGTTGTATCAGATTCATTTCGTTGATCTCTCACACCGCGTGTTGTATCTTCACGTGCCTGAATCAGTGGCATTCAAATTCTCTATTTTTTGTTATTACAAGTATTTAATACATAATCATTAGCATTTTTTGATGCACAACAGCGTTATTAAATGATTTTGCTACCTCTTCATCTTTTTATCATACGTTCTTTTTTTATCCTATTGTTAATGCCTAACATTCTTAAATTTTTATGTACACTCAACACACATGACTTAAATAATCCTAATATAGTTGATTTTAAATCTTTTGCTGTTTCTCTTCCTAAATAAATCGCCTTCTTCGCCTAAAACGCATATAACGTTACGTTATGCTAAGAAGTTGCACCATATGATTTGGTTGGCAATTTACGTGCAAATATTTATATTACCGACGACGCCACCGATGTCATTTCGAGCTTCTTTTCCTTAAATAAACAAATTCCGTGCGCTTGCCTAAGTGCATAATACATGGTTATGTACTCACATACATATCCATATACACTCTTCCAGGAATTGTCTCTATATATTCAATGCCTCTTTCGGTACTCATATAATATGTAGGAAGTTTGCGACGTTGGGGCATTGCTTCTCAAACGTTTTCAGCTAGTGTTGCAAAAATAACATTTTTAACAACGTCATAATGATTACATTTACTAAAACCGCTTGAAAAAAATCGGAACAAAAAGACAGAGTATTGTAAATCAAACGAAGGACTGCTCACTATACATTTGAAAATATATGGTGATTGTATCTGCATCGGGTTTAAAGAAAAAAAATTATTGAACATCCAAATCGATTTACACCCATCAACATTTATTTATTCACAAACAACGCATTATTAAAGGCATAATTTGATACAGTACTCTTATGTTTATTAATGCATTATATGAATGTTATAAGATGCCGTAAAAAATGCCTCTATCCTTCTATTGTCACTATAAAATTCGAAAAACAAGAAATGCTTCAATCGTTATATTTATATTCACCAACCGATTAATTAGATAATTTATTAATATCAATATTTTCTTTCGTGCAATTTCGTGCGTAATAAAAATAATAAGTCGGTATCGCATTACGGGCAAAATATTGTAACAATTTTACGGCCAGATCAAGAACTTCTTAGTAGCTATCGTGCAAGAATAACGTCGTCCGCTAATTATGCCGTTTCCGGCGACAATATCCGTTCTTTCGTGTTGGTATATTTTATTAAACGTACTACATTTGTCTTCGTTCGCAATTCTACCGGCAATTAATATGTACGTTAACCCCGCGTATATTTCAAACGGTCATTTAAAAAGCGAGCGGGGTATCCAGAAGAGTTAACACCCCTCCCGGGCGAAGAAATACCCGCTTCAATTTTAACTAATTCGCATATTTAGTTCGACACAAAATAGTCAATAAATTAGAAATAGAAATATCGTATGAAATATGCACAGCGCAATTTATTCGCTTTTATATATTAGTGGCGAATAAGCGGGGGTAACTTTGCACACATTTAAAATGGTCCAAGTTCTGCGTTTGCGCATATATACAGTATATATACGGACACCTGTTTGAATCCGCTTCTGTCCCGACGTACACATAATTTGATTATTTAAATACCCTCCAAACTTCCACCCGCCCACTTCACTGTGCATTCATTTCCGCCCTCTAGACACCAGACAAATAATCCCTTACAATGTCTGCTCTATATACGATATCGTAGCTTATGGAATTTATGCGATGGCACTACCGATAAAGAGTTGTATCATGTGAGTAACTTAAATTGCAAAACTTGGTGTTTGCAAATGTTCAAAAATAAATCACGTAACATCATTTTAAAAACGATCGCTACGGTGTTAAATAATAGTATAGAGGATCATCCGAATGCCGTAACTTAAGTAGCTAGATGCGCATTTCGAAGGCCGTGCATCCATCTTCAGTAGCACAAGATAAAAACGAAATATTAGTAGTGTAGAACAAAGTCAATTCCAAAATTTGTTAAATTACCATTTGATCTACGTATAATGGCACGTGGTTTAGATTGTATTTTAAATAAATAAAATTTTAAAGTAACATATAATAATAGTTCTATTTTTTTAAAGAGAATAGTTACACGATTTTTTTTAAAGATGGTGAACATATGCGCTAGAGGTAACATTTTTTTTATATATATATATCAATTTCACATATATAAACTACAATTTCCATATTGAAATTAAAGTTTGTCGAATTATGAATTATTTTAAAAAGAATTCAAATAGATTTTTTCTTGGGCGTTATTAAAAAGAGCCTCTTCAATTTAAATAGTTACAGTTTTTCAAAGTCAGCATTTAGAAACATTTTTACAAGCACTGCCCATGTTAAAATTGTCAATTTTTATTTTACGTGAAAACAGATGATTGAATAAGACATATTCTGTTGGGAAATGATCATTGTTTTTGTTTTTGCATATATAAATACTTATTATTGATATTTTTATAGTTTATAAATTGCCGGTACCGAAACATAACGTCGTTATAAAGTTTATACTTAATTCTTTAGCGGGAACAATGTTAAAGAAACGCAAAATTATATTCTTACGAAACTTAAAAGCCATGAATAGTATATTATATTTTCCAAACACGGTATGTTTGGAAAATGTGATTTTATGGAACTATTTTGATACTATACGTTATTTGTTTATTTATTTTTTATATTAAAAATATGTGAAACGCGTTTTTGGGATATTTTTGTATGTATTATTAGCGGCATTCGTTTGGAAACTTCGACTATTTACATTTTAGATTAATATTAGTTAAAGAGTCTGCAATCCTAAAGATTGGTTGGAAACAGCACGCCATGCCGATCTATCCTGAGCTAATCCCTTCATCTCCCTATAGCTATTCATCTCAACGTCTTCAACTATCTGACTCACATACTCCAATCTAGGCCTACCTACCCCTCTCTTTCCCTCCACTCTACCTTCTATGATCAATTGCATAATCCCCCCATGCCTAAGAATATGCCCTACTAATCTGTCTCTACTACGCTGTAACACTCTCCAAATACTTCTCTTCTCCCCTACTAACTCTAGTACAGCTTCATTTGTTACTTTATCTTCCCAACCAATCCTCATCATCCTCCTATAACACCACATTTCGAATGCTTGTAATCTACGCTTCTCTTCCTTTCCTATAGTCCACGCCTCACACCCGTACAGTGCTACACTCCAAACATATACCTTCAGTAATCTTTTTCTAATACCCAAGTCAATATTTGATCTTAAAATCTGTTCCTTTTCTACGAATGCCTTCCTACCCTGTGCTATCCTACACTTTATATCTACCTTGCTTCGATTATCTTTTGTGATTCTACTGCCTAAATAACAAAAATCTGACACATCTTCGATTCTATTATCTCCTATTGTGATCCTCATTTTTCTACTGCATTCCTTTTTGTCACACCTCATCACTTTAGTTTTACCTATATTTATTTTCATGTTAAAATCCCTAGTCAATACTGCCTGCATACCATTCAATACCCTTTCTAAATTCTTTTCGCTTTCTTCCAATATAGCTATATCGTCGGCGAATCTCAACATATATATTTTCTCTCCCTGTACATTCACACCTACACTATACTCTTCTTTTACTTTGTTTATTGCATCTTCTATATATAGATTAAATAATAACGGTGAAAGTGTACATCCCTGCCGAACTCCCTTCCCTATTTTTGCTACCTCTTCTTCCCATATTGATTAGTCTACTATCACATGCATCGAAGATATTGTTAAAGATTATTTATAGGAGATTAGAAAATAAAGTAGAGGAAAGGCTAGGAGAAGATCAGTTTGGTTTTAGGAAAAACAGAGGGACGAGGGAGGCGATTCTAGCACTAAGAACGGTAGTAGAAAAAAGAAAGAGGGTAGGAAAGGTAACTTGCATAGCTTTTGTAGATTTAGAAAAGGCATTTGATAATGTAGATTGGGACATAATGTTTAGAATTTTAAAAGAAACGGGTATAGATTATAAGGATAGGAGAATAATTTTTAATTTATATAAACACCAAACTGCCTTAGTTAGAATTGAGATTAATATAAATAAGAAATATTGGCAGAAATTGGCAGAAATTGGCAGAAATATCAACACAACATAACAATGAACCTCCAATGCATTGGTACACGAATTTTTGAACAGAATTTAGTTCTGCACATACACAAAATAATTTGATTTTGCAATTTAGCTTTGCATTCTAATCGATGTTGATATTTTAAAACAAGAACCAAATAAAATTAACTATTTTACATTTTAACATATCTTACAAATACTGAACCAATCAAATTTCTTTCTCCATCGATCTCAGTTATCGAAACAATAATGTTATCTGGAATCAACAATACTATTTCTGGAGATATTTAACCAATCAAAAATATATTTAACAAAATTGCTGTGGTAACAATAAAGATTATCTTACGCTATATCTAAGATTGCGCTATTTTTACGTCTTCTGACAGTGTACGATAAAAGAATCGCAACATAACAAACATTGATTGTTAATTTACTATCTCGCGTAGTATTTTTAGATCATCGTACTTCGCAAGCAATCTTAAACCGTTGTTATGTATAATAGAGTTTGTTGTACCCTCGCATAGAATGTCTTCTATTAGGCGGCATGTTGAATCCACGTTCATCCTTTCGTTTCTACGTCGTCGCAAATTAGTTATGCATGTCAAATACTCCAACAAAGTTATAAGAAGATATGCACACAAACACATACATGGACTTACCATCCTTGTTTAGTATAGGTACTTCTTGTTTGACTGTAGGGTACATTTACAGGTCGCTCTTTTTTTTTTTTTTATATTCGAATTTTGGGTATGTGTGAAATCATATTATCTCCTGATATTTGATTTAGAGTGTACTATTTTATTGTTGGAGATCTAAAATTTTGAACGGAAGAACAAAAAGTCGTTTGCAATTAGTTATAGGAGGTAAAGTAGAAGGGTAGGTAGGCCTAGCTTGGGGTATGTGAGTTAGAGGACGTGCGGAATATGGAAATTAAGTACATAAAGTAATGGCAAAGGATGTGATAGAAAAATTTGCAGTAGTCTGAGTTAGTCAAAAATATGCTCGGCTACGGCACTTTTATCGTTTCTATTTAATCTGAAATGAGTTAAATGTTCTTTAAATCTAGGTCTACGTGTTTGTCTTCTATATATACTTTAGGACAACTAGAACAAGATATTTCATAAATACCCGATTTTTTTTATTGACATCAATCAAATCTTTTAATTTGGATTTCCTAGAAAATTAGCAAGACTATAAAATTATATTTATTTAAAATACTATCTAAATCACGTGGCTCAAATGGTAATTTAACAAATTTAACAGTTTTTATTCTAAACCACTAATATTTCTGATATCTCTTGTTCTTTTAAATTTTCGTAATATGTTATTCGCAATTTTATAAGTATAGCCATTTTGTACAACAATATTTCGGATATTATTTAATTCAATGTGCCAGTGAAGATGGGGGCATAGCCTTCGAAATGCGCATGTAGCTACTTACGCTATTTGGGTGATATTCTATACTATTAATGGATATATAACGAAATATATAAAAATTATAAATTAGTCCTTCGTTACAATAATAAATTGTTCGTTTGATTACAGGAGAACTTGAACCAGGCCAGCACGCCAGAATCAACGGACAACAATGACGAGGACCACTTTACAGGTGAGAGTTTATACATGATGGTGTACATCTTTTCATCGGGACAGCACGAGGAGAGATGATAAACTATGTTCATTATTCCGTAATCGTCATTAATGATCACCGTCCTCATTAGCGGCATTTAGTATAATTACAGCTCATCTCTCATAATTATATGTATCCTACCTACCCGAGATACAATTCACTATGTTGTTTTATTATCGTAATTATATCTGAAGGGAATAGAACTTCAGGGGTACAAGTATCAATTAATTGGGAGAAAATTGTGGTGTTGAAAGTTTAGTTAGTTAAAGAGTCCGCAATCCTAAAGATTGGTTGGAAACAGCACGCCATGCCGATTTATCCTGAGCTAATCCCTTCATCTCCCTATAGCTATTCATCTCAACGTCTTCAACTATCTGACTCACATACTCCAATTTAGGCCTACCTACCCCTCTCTTTCCCTCCACTCTACCTTCTATGATCAATTGCATAATCCCCCCATGCCTAAGGATATGCCCTACTAATCTGTCTCTCCTACGCTGTAACACTCTCCAAATACTTCTCTTCTCCCCTACTAACTCTAGTACAGCTTCATTTGTTACTTTATCTTCCCAACAAATCCTCATCATCCTCCTATAACACCACATTTCGAATGCTTGTAATCTACGCTTCTCTTCCTTTCCTATAGTCCACGCCTCACACCCGTACAGTGCTACACTCCAAACATATACCTTCAGTAATCTTTTTCTAATACCCAAGTCAATATTTGATCTTAAAATCTGTTCCTTTTCTACGAATGCCTTCCTACCCTATGCTATCCTACACTTTATATCTACCTTGCTTCGATTATCTTTTGTGATTCTACTGCCTAAAAACAAAAATCTGACACTTCTTCGATTCTATTATCTCCTATTGTGATCCTCATTTTTCTACTGCATTCCTTTTTGTCACACCTCATCACTTTAGTTTTACCTATATTTATTTTCATGTTAAAATCCCTAGTCAATACTGCCTGCATACCATTCAATACCCTTTCTAAATTCTTTTCGCTTTCTTCCAATATAGCTATATCGTCGGCGAATCTCAACATATATATTTTCTCTCCCTGTACATTCACACCTACACTATACTCTTCTTTTACTTTGTTTATTGCATCTTCTATATATAGATTAAATAATAACGGTGAAAGTGTACATCCCTGCCGAACTCCCTTCCCTATTTTTGCTACCTCTTCTTCCCCCTCAATTCTAATTAAGGCAGTTTGGTGTTTATATAAATTAAAAATTATTCTCCTATCCTTATAATCTATACCCGTTTCTTTTAAAATTCTAAACATTATGTCCCAATCTACATTATCAAATGCCTTTTCTAAATCTACAAAAGCTATGCAAGTTACCTTTCCTACCCTCATTCTTTTTTCTACTACTGTTCTTAGTGCTAAAATCGCCTCCCTCGTCCCTCTGTTTTTCCTAAAACCAAACTGATCTTCTCCTAGCCTTTCCTCTACTTTATTTTCTAATCTCCTATAAATAATCTTTAGCAATATCTTCGATGCATGTGATAGTAGACTAATGGTCCTATAGTTCTCACACAAATTAGCTCCTATTTTCTTCGGCATTGTTACTATTCTACTACTATGTTGAAAGTTTGGAAGTTAAAAATATTCATTTACGCTTTTGGGCTACGCAAGTTTTATTATAGTTATTTGTGAACGTACATTATTTTGAAAAAATGCGTTTAATCTTCGCTACATCTTTCGAAATTGTTACCTGTTCAGCAACAAATTTGTCGTTTTTTTGAATCGTCCGAAACATTGTTTTTCTATAATATAGAATATCACCCAAATACTGTAACAAGCATTAAGTAGCTGGATGTACATTTCAAGCGCTATGCGCCCATCTTCAGTAGCACTTGAAATGTACATCTAGCTACTTAATATTTGTTACGGTATTTGGGTGATATTCTATACTATTCCATTTAATTTGTACAAACTTTATATGGAAAGTTCATCTTCTTAAAATTATTTCCACTTGTAATACACGTTATTAATTTGATTGTACAGGAACGGGTGCAATGAAAGAAAACGACAAGCTCAAGTTGATGCTCCTGGCTTGGAATTACCATAATCAGACACAAGGTACATTTATCGTCCAATTTTTATGTTGTAATTAACAATAAATTGTCTTTCTTGATATGCGAAAGTCCCAAATGATTGTACATAAAGTGGCAAAAGAAAAACAAAACTGAAGGGCCGATATCAAACAATATAACCAACAAAGATATTTGAATACAAAAGTATTTGAAAAATTCCGCATTTTCTTGATGCGACAATTGTATTTTCTTTACTAACATAACACTCTACTTGACACCAATTTCAGTCTTTGCGCGCTCGTAGCATTTAATTTAAAATTGAGTGGGTGCGGACATTGAGAATGCATGCAATATTCTAGACAGTGTTGGTTATGAAAGTGATAGCTTTTGATGTGATGAAAGGTCAGGTATATTGTTAACATGAGCATAAATCTGTTATTACACAGTATCTTAACTGAAATACAGCGTAACAATGCAATGTTATGTTACCAACTATTGGTGCTAGATGCAAAAGCCTTGAACACAAACCACACTTCCATTATCAAACACTCTCGTAGACTGTACTCGCATTAATCGCACTCTGTTAACATGCCTTGCCTTGAATATGTGTTCAAGATGACGTATTATACCTTCCTTGAGTGTACTGTGAAAATATAATGTGGCAATTAATTTTTATTTCATTTTTAATTAAATTATCTCTCGATGCAAACACGCAATTATCCCGCAATATCAATTATTTAGTTTCATATTTGTCGTCTGTCTTTCATTCTGTAATCGTAATTTTCATATTTTCGTTTGCAAAATAATACGTGCCTTTATGATATTTAAATGCAATTTTAACGTCCGTTTAATTGTCCCGTTAAAAATTCGCTGATTTCAGTCCTTGAAGAATGTAGCTCGTATTTTAATTTTTTATTACAATACCAATTTGATCTTGCAAAATAAAGACTGTAACTTAACTTTAAATACTATTAGAAAATTGAAAGAAATATTTTGTAGATTTTTCTGTTATTGTTCGTGCAAATCTGTCTGATAAATGTAAAATTGCCGGTGTGCCATTTTTAGATAAGAGCCTTTAATTATTGCAGAAATGTTCCTAAACATTGAAAATTTTAAGTTGGTCAAAATAGCTGTCGACGAATTAACACTTAAAATGCATCAACAAGTATTTGTGAACCACTTTGTGTAAAATCGGCGATTAAGCGTACTGGTAATTTCAAATCACACAAATTTTTAGAAATTTTTAAGCAACAAAAGGCCATGGTCGAACGATACAATACTAACAATGTTTACATTATCAGACATAGTGTAGTGGGGATTTTTTTTCTTTCAAAATTGTCGGAAGTTTGGAAACTGTAAAACTTTTTGGGAATTAATTATTTTTTATCCAGGCAATCGGAATGGTGGTGAAATACCTGATCTATCGTCGATGCCCGGTGGTGAAGAAATGGCGGGTTTGTGGGCGCAATACCATTCTGCTCTGGGTCTAGCCAAAGGAGGGAAAGCAACGCCACCAGGCCCAATTCGAGATCTATCTGTGAGTAAAATACGTCATAGGTCACCGATTAAAATATCAGGTTCAGATTTAAATTTTTTTATTCGTAAAACGTAGCCTTTATATAGCCAAGAATGGCTATATAAAATCAGGCAATGGCCTACCTAATTCTTTAATTTTTACTTTGTCCACAAGAGAAAGTCTACAAAACTCTATTTTCAATAAAGAACCAACACTATTCATTTTTATTAAATTATTTCAATTAAATATATTCTTGGAGAAACACATGGCAAAATCATACACAGAACAAATGATACTGTCTAATCTGGCTATTCTATATCAATTTATATACATATATACTAGACTACTCTGTTCTTTGAACTGTGGCTGTTCGGCGCTAAAGTATCGTGGCATCCAATATTTTAAAACAACTATATATTCGTAGCTTTGAAGCAGCGTGACATCACGTTGCTATGTCTCATCCCAAGCCGCTGGAATGTGTGTTACATTAGTCGATATATGTACAGCAACATGCGAACGATAGAAGCAGATGCTATACTGCATACGGTCGCTCTCACTCTAGCGCTTCCAACAGATAGGATGAGATTTGACTCGTACTTGCTAGCTGCCATATCGTGTTGAGTGTTAGGTGTGTTCGCGGCGCAAGCTTTAGTACAAAACTTAGTACAATAGAATGAAATTTGTTGCCATAATAAAGTATTACATTAAATAAAGTAAACATACATAGACAATTAATTACAATACAACAGTATGAGCAATTATTTTGCGCTAGGAATGAAAATAAGCTCGATATTTTCACGCTTCTGCTTTTGTAATATAAAGTGTTGTTAAACAAAAATACGAAAATGTGGTTTGACGGTTGTCAGTTGTCACCGTACATAATATACATACACATATATAACAGTACAGTCAACAGCAACTGCATCTGAAGCAAGAACTCCGTCTGTTATTATATTACCGTCCTCCGAGTCATAAGCGCGCAAACATGCCGTCCTATTGAGATCAAGGTCTGAATAAAGAGATTTTTTCGCATCTCCTGCAAACACCAGCATATTCTGCGGCAAGTTAACCAACACAAATTACCTACCTGCCATGCAGTGACGGAGATTCTGAATTCGGGGAATCTGTTCCAACATTATTTCAAAATATTTTCCACATTTTCTACATTTTAACAACGTTAACTATACTCGTACATTACCATATAAGTATTGCATATATTACCAAAAATTATTATAAATTTGGCTTCGACTTTGAAATTTTCGGACAATAATCTAGAAGAACTATTATGTGGGAATTTATTTTCCACATGAATAGTTTTTGAACTAGTTAGTGAAATGAAGTAAATCTGTAGTTGTTTGAGTTTAAAAATACAAAAGATTTTAACTGCTTTTAAAAATAATCCTCTTAAAATAATTAAAAAATTCGAAGGGTCGATTTAAACTAATGTTCTACATAATTGAGCAGTTTGTATAAATAGAGATTTATAACAATTAGAATCGATGTAGGAAAATGGTTTGAATTCTCTGATATATAAAAATCAACTTATATGTTACAAATTTTAATATTGGAATTATATTTAATGTACCATGACTTTAAAGAAGAAATAAAAAAATTATCTACGTTTTGCTTAATATATTAAAAAATTTACGAGTTGCTTTAAAGGTTACATTTTCGTACAGTAATAAAATAATTACATTATGTTTTGGTCTTCTTCTATAAAATTGTTCACGTGTTCGTAAATGTCCTCCCATTCTATTCCAATACTAAATACGTAACAATGCAAACTCTGCAAGATTAAAAGGTACGCCACTGTACAGACTAGCTACTTCGTGGCGGTTAACTCTTAACTAATATTCTGTTCCAGAACTTGACGCTTCAAGTGCATTTGCTTGCTATTCGCTCAGATAAGGTTTAATTGCAAAACACTTGCTCTCTTACTGGAAGCTAATCTATTATAACCCACCTATTAAGACCTGGCTGCCGTCAAATGGAAATGCATATCCATGTGAACTCGAACGAATGAAAAGAAATTGTTTCCATTCATTTGAAATATATGACCTCCTGCATGTACGCAAATATTTATATTAAAAGAAGATGTTATAGAATATCACCCAAATACCGTAACTTAAAGCAGTAAGTAGCTAGATGCGCATTTCGAACGGCTATGCCCCCATCTTCAGTAGCACAAGATGAAAACTAAATAAAATACCTCGGTGATTAATTAAATAATTTTTTTCTGGGTAGTACAACGTTTATCAGGTATAATTTCATATGGCAATCGCTTTGCAATCGGCTAGCAGTTTGGGTGCCACCGTATTGCGAATTTCTGGGCACGGGCGAAATTCTAGAACGCAAGGTTAATGGTTCAAACAATATATTTGCCATGTAATTTATACTGGCAGATAATTAACAACTCTGACGGTATCATATACTTTCCCAGCTCTAATCAAATGGAGCAATAAATTCATATACTAAGAACGCAACGATAATTCACCATCAATTAATTTGACATACCTTAAGTGGATTCGAAACAAAATGCTATCTATTTTTTGAAATAATTACAATAATCATGGGGAAAGTTGCTTCTTGATTGCAATTATTTATCAATATATTTTATCGCTAGGAATTGTGCTAAATGTTATAAAGATCATTTGTTCAGAAGACTGATTGTAAGTAAGAAAAGCAAGTTATATATCACTTGTAGATTTAAAGAAAGGCATTCGATCGATAGTGTAGATTAAAATGATCAAGAATGATTGATGACTAAATATCGAACTGTTAACTAAATTTACCGTTTCCGGTTGTGCAGCACTAATTATATTCGTTTCATTTCAGAGTCCGGTAAATGCAGAGACCGGATCTGCTCACGATGAAACAAGTTCCAGTGGAAACAAAGAGGATGAAGATGACGACGACGACGAAAGTGATGATAAAATCGACACACATACGCGTGACCCAGAAAGACTGAAAGCTTTTAACGTAAGTTTTATCGAAGTATCCTAAAAAAGTACTTTTCTTACATCATTATTAATAAAATACTATTTTTCAGAACATTTACCTTTAGTGTATTTGAGTTTGTTTCGTTATAATAGTGACGTAACTAGAAGTCCTCTTAATAGATTAACTAATTAACTATACTTCCATAGCTTTCGTTCATTATAAGAATATAAACAACTGGGTTTTGGTCATGTTTAACGGAAAAGTTGTTAATAAATGTTATTGCGATGATCATTTTTAGCTGAGACAGCCTCGTAAATAATTTGAATATCTTTCACGCTCCGATTCTTATGAAGCATCTGTTTGTAACTTTGGATTCATGTCTTCTCTTGTAAATTTCGAAAGTAAATTCGTGTCTTCTCTTGTAAATTTCGAGAAAAGTATCAATTCTATTAAATTGCAAAATAACTAGCTTCGAGATTCTGATTTTTCTGATTATTCTGATGATTTTTTTTTACTATCAAATAAATGCATGTATGTATACGAAACATATAGTTAAAAGTTTAATAAGTACTTTGACGGGTATTTCCCATTAATATCTGTTTAGATATGTTCTTCATTAACAATACCATTGATAATTTTCTCACTGAAGTGTACAAAATAGTTGTATACATGAAATAAGATTTTGGCCATGGCTCAGTTTTAGCAAACGATTTAATTAATATATTCTAATGTTTCCTCCTCAAATTTAAATTAATCCAAATAAGTGAAGATTGGTAAATAATATAGTTTTAACTGCGACTCTAACTGGTAACATCTAAAATACAAAACACGTGGCTATCTACTTTGTATTGAAGCAAAATTTAATAATGTGCACCATATTAGATGTTTGTGAGATTATTCGTGGATGAGAATCTGGACCGTATGGTGCCCATCAGTAAGCAGCCAAAGGAAAAGATCCAGGCCATCATAGACTCCTGCACTCGACAGTTCCCCGAATTCGCCGAACGAGCCCGAAAACGAATTCGAACGTACCTGAAGTCGTGCAGGCGAAACAAGCGAGCGCGTGATCCAAACTCCCCCTGGGATGCGGTTTGTACCATTTTTTAAAAAATTGCTTTAACTTAACTCAAACACGTTTGGTCGATGCTTTATGTGATCATATGATTAAATATATCAGTACACCCGATCTGTGATTTGATATACAAAAAACTAATTTAATACACGTTGGTGAAGTAATGGACAAAAATATATATTGTTTTGTAATATAGTAGTAGTACATTTTAGAAAAGATCTTCAAGAAATAAAAACATTCGTCAACTTTGCAGTCTTCCCAAATGATATTTACTTATTAAAATTCACTATTGAAACTTTGTTTGACTTATACGTGTGTGATTCTGGTTAGACGAGACCTACCCCAGCACACCTGACTTCAGTACAAGCGGAGCAGATCTTGGCAACGGCGTGCGAGAACGAGAGTCATAATGCCAAGCGCATGCGCCTTGGTTTGGAGCCTGTTAGTCAACCCATGCCATTATTACCTGCAGGAACTGTAAGTTACCCTTCTTTCTATATAATATAATATGCCGCAGATAACGCTGAATATGTAATTTTCTCAAATATATAATTCTAAGATATTAAAAATAAAATAATATATATATTACTTAATTTTTAAAATTTCTATACATGATGAATAAATAGTACAGGGTAGGATATGAATACCTTCTAGGAGATGCTAAAATGAAAGAAGTATGAATGAGACTTTTGTTATTTGGGAAGTAGGATTACAAAGGATAACCGAAGTAAGGTAGAGAGAAAATGTAATATAGCAGAGGGTAGGAAGACATTAGTAGAAATTTAATAACAAATGGTAGGTATTAGAAAAAGATTACTAAAAGCTTTTTACGTATTATAGCACTGTACGAATGTGAAGTTATTAAATGTGGTGGTATAGAAGAATGATGAAGACTATGATATGTCTTATTGAAATCGGTCCAGTACTGTAGAAGGCGATTTGTGTACAAGAATTACATGCAAATCTTCTCGCTCCCTCCATATAATGATGTTTTTGGTACTGAATGTAGCTAGTTAGTTAGAGATCGTGAAATCAATCGCTTTTTCAAAAATAAATTGTTCGATTTTGGCGACAAACAAAATCCAATCTGCACGATTTCATTAGATTTGTTTATCAAATTTATTTTTTCGCATTGTTTTGTCAGTAAAATAGTTCAAATCACTTCTAACAGTACAACATAAGAAATTGTGTGTTTGGATACAGAATTGGTACTTACAGATATTGCAGATGAACTTACAAATTCAACATATACATTGGGTTGATTGAAAGAGCAACTATTCCTTTTATTAATTTTAATAATAAATAAAAGACAGCACTCGACCCAAAGTTAGCCCAGTATATTTTTTGTAGTATATACCCAAAAAAAGTTGCTTAAAAATGTTTCTTCTCAGCAGTAAGTGCTAACAAATAAATAAATGGGGTGCCAGGAAGAGCAATGATGGACCTTATATCTTATTATTCGATGGCATTCTTTTTGGCTGTACTTTCTTAATCTAGCATATGCCAATAAATGGATTTATTAGTATTAATTTGAAAATCCATCCAACAGACTTCCGTTGTGGATACTACTGCACCGATGAACGCTACGACAGCGGCCACAATGATGTCGTCTTCACCCGGCGCTGTCCAGCTGAGTAACCGCGGCCTGGACTATAGCGGCACGCCACCTGTAAAGATGGAGGGCATCAGTACGGTGACGAGCGCGTCAGATTGTGTATCAGGGACCGGTACCATGTCCAGTGTGTTCCCCACGGCGGCCACAAGTCCCGCCGGCACCCCCAATGCGGCGGGCGTGAACAAGGCCCAAAATCTAGTTGGCTCGATGGCCGGATGTGGGACTGATGTTAAACCGAGTGTGACACTAAGGTGAGACATTGCCAGTGCATTGCATTAAAATATCAGAGAATGTTTGATTGGAAAAATGGATCTAGTATATTCAGGATAGAATACCTAAGAGGCCACGCAAATACCTGCAAGTAATAATAAAAATAGAAAACTGAATTTTTTTATTTATATATGATTGTCAAGTGTTAAGGGCAAAAAGAGAGCTTTTAAAGAAATATTATTTTTTTTAAACTCAATGAACTATTCTCAAAATACCTCGAACAATTTTCATTATTAAGTTTAATGGTCCTCCGATTATAGAAAATATCTTTTCTACATTGGCGTTTTGATCAGGTATTGCAAAAATGACGAATTTTAACAATCCACAATTCAGAACGACGCTGAACAGTAATTATTTTAAAATATTCTAACTATTTGTTTTATATTTTAAATGGTATGCTACCACTTTCTATTCTACTTTAGTTTAAAAATATATTGTTATTGCAGAAATTTGCTTGTATAAATTAATTACTGTGCCCAAAATATGTTATAAAAATTTAAAAATCATTAGTCATAAGCAGCAAAACAGCTTGCTATAAAGAATAATACCATGAAGCTGTAAAATATTATTTAGGAACATACTTGACTATTAATTAACTTACCCATATTTTATACACAACGTTAATAAACACGAGTAATATGTGAAAACTCTTGTTAAATCAACAGCACCGATTGACTTGTGTACGTATATATATTTAATTTATCGTTGATTGTGATTTTTGCAGTGGTGGATTAAGTACAAATTCCATGAACGGTGTTGGCATTGCGAGTACCACAACTGGTTCAGCGCCCACTGCAATGTACCGCCCAAATTTCTCACAGGCCTTCCAACGTGCGGGACCGTACCCCCTATTTCCTGGGCAAAGTCCCTTCGGTGTTGCCAACAGTGGACTATTAACAAATGGTAAAAATATGAATCAATGTGGGTAACTATATAATATTATTTAAGCTGACAACATATTGAGAGTAAATTTTAAAAAAGAGCGTAAGTGGGAACTTTAACTATACTAAATATGAATACACTAAATTAAAATACATTAATTTTATTATTTTTTTTTAGAAAATTATGCATAATATAACTATATCGTTTTGCTAGCAGTGAAATTACGCATTTTCTGCAGATAAGACGGACTTTTATACTCAAATAAAACAGGACCATTTCAATTAAACACAAAATATTTAATATGCAATATAATTTAGTTTCAATTTTCTTTTTAAGCAATAAAATTTGTTCGTCGTTCATTTCGAATTTTAAATATTCTAATATTATCCACATTAAGTTTTTTAATTCGTATGTTGTGCGTCTAAGGTAAAATGGATAAAAGTTGGCGAAGTTGAAAATTATCTGAGTACATATATATATAAATTAAAAACAACAAAACAATTGTATTAAAAAAGGGAACAATGATATATTTTTATAGGCAAGGGAGATATGTAAGATATTATAACTGTGTAAATATATAAAGTGCAATGAACGATATTAGAATAGCTTAGTTAAAATTATTTTGAAATGTATTTGCTAGCATTTACTATTTTGTGTGCATTTGTCACGTAGCAAGACTACCCTTTTTTTAAATTAGATTGCAGATATATGAAGCAAACAAATGTGGGCGAAACGCTAAACTGCATCTGTCGTACCTTTTCAATTGTTTAAATGAACTGTCTTCATAAATAAATATTTATGTTGAAATGTCTAAAAAATTGATCATATCTAATCTTGTTGTACTTATAGGTCCAGCAGATTTGAGTATGAAACAAAAACCTTTACTCAATCACAAATTGAATACAGGGGAGATGGCAGCTGTTCGACAGCTGATAACTGGTTATCGTGAATCAGCCGCTTTCTTGATGCGATCAGCTGATGAACTAGAACATCTGCTTTTACAGCAACAGTAAATATATACGCCCATAAATGAAACATTTTATGCATTCTAGAACGTTCCCTTTTAAATCGAGGCTACTGATTTAAGAATTGTTGCATAGGCTTTATGAGTAATTATCAACGTGGGTCGAATGGATATCAACCCTTATAGTTACGGTGTAGTTTTTATAGTAATTGAATTGAAAATAATATGGCAAATTTAATCACTAATAGTTCAAACAAGAAACAATCGATAAATGCTAGAAGGGATTTTTGAAATATGTATAAACCTTCTATTTCTACATATTATATTTTATTTTGGACACACTACCAATAAAATTTTGTTGAATATAGAATTATGTTTAAAAATACTTCGAGTTTCGTTTATTTTAGGTGATATTTTGGATTAAAAAATAATTGAAGTTGAAGATAATTTTATTCGGTCCGCGTTAATAATATACACGTATAACTTAAGTAAGGAGCTGTCTTAAATTGTCTACTACTCTAATAATATTTATATGCGTTGAAACAATAGATGTTTGGATACACCAATCTGCATTTTTTTGTTATACAATATTATCAAATTATTTTATTCATAAATATCGTAAGAATAATATTGGAAGACAGCTTTTTATTATAATAATGTTCCGGGGTTGAAAATCGGATTATTGTTGGTAAGTTCTTAGTCACATTTGCCATACTGTTAATAAATACTATTACAATTGCGCTCGTTTTTGCAATATTTATGTTGCAGGCATTTTACAATTTCTAAAGATTTTGTATCATTAAATAATCCGTACAATAAGTTAGAGTATGCCGTAAAATTACTTTACCGCAAATATTTGTAAAAAAAAAAAAAAAAACTAATTAATTGTTGTGTAAAAAATCACTTGTCTCATACCATAAGTTCTCGAATATTATACTAAAATATAGAAGTACCATTCTTAGGCTTCTTAACGTTCTCGTATTTTTTAACTTGTAGTCGTTAGTACATACTCGTATAATTACGTTTGCGATTAAACATTCTTTATTGGAAAATATGCATTTATCGAATACGCATTTTTAGCAGGGTTTTCGTAATTTATCTCATCCATAATAATCAAATTAGAATATTATATTTCATTAATATGTTAGTTGTAAGTGTCGCTTTTAAATTTAAGGGATGCAATAGTTAATTAAGCATATACAAAAAAAAAGTTTTTTCGCGGTAACTTTCTGTTGTAACTTTTATGCGTAGCGTGATGAAATTTTGTACAAAAATTTAGATTACTACGTATTAAATCGCTGTGTTTGTTTTACGTTAAAGACTTTTTGTAGGGAATTCAAATTTGACCTTTGCTTTAAAACGAACATGTTTCTAAAGCAATTTAGATCATACAACACTAAAATTTCATCATTTTACCTATAACAATTATGACACGAACTTATGGCAAAATTACATTATTTTGGATAGTTCTGTTACGTACTGCATTCGCTTAAATATGTAAAATGGAACCTAAAACTTGCCTTCGCGTTAAAAAAAATTAACACTACATGAAGGATTCGTTTAGATATTAAATTTCGTTTAACTTTAGTATGACAAAAGGCCAATGTTCTATTTGAATGTACAAACAAAAAGATCCTATGGAGAAGAAAATTACTATATGATATATTTATTTATTGTGAGTTGAAAAATGTGAACGAACAAAAACTATAATTATTACAGGGGAAAAAGATTTATATTATGATTACTATTATATTTGATAAATCTAAATGTTGATGCATAATATAATTTTAGATTGAGAGTACCAAAGACATTTTTGTATATAATTATATTAAAAAATCGCCGACGTGTCTGTTAATATTAATATTTTTCAAAAACAATATATAAAATGTAGGTGTTATTGAATATTATACAAAATTAATCGTAAAAGTACGAAATTATACCAAATTTAAAGCAAGAAGATGAAATTGTCCTAAAAGTACAATAGAGCATTTTTAAAACTTAATTAATAATATGTGTATCGCAATGCAAACTTGTAAAATTTGTGCATTATTTTCACTGTAAACATTAATGTAGAACTAAAAAATATTTCTGTGATTGTTATAAGTGTGTAGATAATAAACAAATATATAATGCAAATTCTATACATATATATTACAAAAATTGAAATGAGATGGAATTATCTTAGCAAACCTAACTACCTTTTTGTATCTAAATGTATCTGTAATGTAAAATTCAACATTCCACTATGTATCTCCATGTATATACTGTACTAATATTAAATTGTATTTTGATCTGATATCACTGCCAGAACTTTGCGTATGAATAAATTTATTATGTCTACTTCTTTATCTATAAAAGCTAATGCCAATGTTCTCTATTCTAGAATATATCTAGAACGTATCATTTTTAAATGCTAAACTTATTCTGCATGAAATAGATATTGAAAAACGATTCAAATAGGTACATAAATCATTTGTAACTGGCTACACCAACAAATGTGTCAATATTATTGCCGAGTAAACGCTGATACTTTAATAAAGAATCAATACAAATGACGATTCGTTGAATTTCATATAAATATATTTTTGAGATTAATTAATAAAATAAAATTAGACGTGTATATTGTATGGCATTAACAGGCATTTTATTCGGTTAATATTTGTACTACTGAAGGTGGGAGCATGACCTTCGAAATGCGCATCTAGCTTACCAATGCTTCGAACTACCGTATTTGCGTGATATTCTATTTAATTATCTCATGCGTTAGTGATGATTTTACAATATTATGAGGTATCCCGAGATTACATGACCAATATTAATAATTCCACCATTTACAATAAATAAATATATATATATATAATCTATTGTCATCTATATCTTCATCTTCTGGAGTTGAGAAGGAATAGAATGACGGCAAAAAAAAACTTGGGGTGAAACTTTACAAAAATATATATAAAACGAAATTAGGAACTGAAAAAACTTAACTTTATTAGTCTTTGGCATATAAATCTTTTTGTTTTTAATTTGACTTGGTGGATTTTCTTCAAAAGATTCGGATTATGTATTAATCAAATTTTCATAAAACTTGGCACGAATTTATTTAATATTATTTTACATTCACCATACATTTTGCGGTTTTTATATTTAACTAGTTTCAGATTTAGAATCCTCAGGACATTTCGCATTAGAAAATGTCCCAGTCAATCATTATTTCACATAAAATAAAAATTTTAGCATAAAAATATATCTAAATTCTGACTTTTTTAAACTATTGAAAAATATCTATGATTTTATTCACGATATTATGATTTTTGAAATGCATTTCAATACTAATTCAGTTTAGAATTCTTTTTTTTTTATTACTTTTGTAAATCCACGACGAATTAGTTTGGTTAATCAAAATATTTATTTATTTCTAGAACATTTTGGAATACAGAAATAAATGTTCACCTTTGCATTGTCAATCAATTTGTCCTTTGCAATCTGTCGACAAAACGAAATGTATTCAAAGTAGATAACGTAAATATCATAATCAATGTTGGGCACCTGTGAGATAACATTCTAGTCGCTTAATATATTTGTGTTTGGTGAAGACAATCGCCAGTTCAATTGATATTGCAGAGCGAGTCACACGTGTGATACTCTTGTAGTATCTTGTCGGCTAGTTGAGTTTAATTTCTATTAGATTTTTATTACTTTTTTTATCATTAAAGTGTTCATATTTTACGTGCGGATATTAACAATTACAAGTGCATGGAAAGTGATAATTCGATGCATTGAAGAAGGTACAGAGATTCTGTATAATATTAGATAATAAAAGACGAGACGCGATGGGTCATTAATTGGTCTACCACGTCGATGAGGAGCTATTTTATGTTGAATGACAAAATGCAACTGCTATTTCTATTAACGAAGAGGAATTGATGATTGCCTCAAATATTCACATTTAACAGACAATATAGTAGGTATAATGCGCAATAATTCTGCAGAGGTGACCGTTAGTGGTGATAGTTCAGCAATCAAAATGTTTTGTTGACAACGACGCAGAGTATATCTACGTAAAAGAATGTGCGCGAGGTTCACGTAACAAACGTTATCGGATCATTCGATATTTATATTAAAAATGAACCAAAGTTAGAATTTTTACATCCAATCTCGCTTGGGAAATTAATATACAATAATCATTTAGATATATGAAGTAGTGTTTTGAAAATTGCAAAAATTGGCAGGAATAAAGTCAAAATTACTCTTAGAAAAGAAAATTTACTATTATAATTCTTATATACACCTAAAAAATATTTAACAGTTTTCTTGTGAAGAAGATTTAGGTATTTAAAACGTTGGTCTGAATACCCGAGCTAAATAAGTTACCAGAACGGATGAGTGAATTGAGGTAAAAAATTAACGACTATTATTATTGTTAATTTCACTGGAACATTGCTCATGTCTTTAGAATGTCTTTTAAACTAGTGATCGATCAACTCAAAAATCTTTGATGATGGATTAAATTTGTGGGAATTTAAACCGCTTTAACAACTTTTACAAACGTTTTGCAATTTACAAAAATTCGCAAGAATAGAGTCAAAATTACTCTTAGAATAGAAAATGTACTATTATAATTTTTTTTTTTTATACGAGTATTATATTACAAAATAATAAATACACATAATTAGAATATTAAAGTCTATAGGTACGCCTGCTGCTAAACAAACAAAATGCAAGATATCAAGCAGTCTTAGAAACAGTATGTTTGTCTAAAAAATAAAAATCTACTATTCTAACTTTAATGAACAAAAAAGATTCATTTTCTTCTTATTCTTCCGAAACCTCTTTACTTTTAAATTAGTTGGATATAAAAATGAATACTCCACTTCCTCTTCTTCCTTTTCTTACATTGTGGTATGCATCGAATTGAGGTATGTTTATATATTTCGATTCTTCTTGTAGCCACGTTTCCGTAAAATTGTAATAATATCTGTTTTTTCTAATTTTGTTTTTATTTGAATTTGGTTCA
Organism: Leptodirus hochenwartii; assembly: GCA_947310635.1. Taxonomy (NCBI): domain Eukaryota; kingdom Metazoa; phylum Arthropoda; class Insecta; order Coleoptera; family Leiodidae; genus Leptodirus; species Leptodirus hochenwartii. The sequence continues at coordinate 2,956,751 of OX371182.1, read as the reverse complement.
ATTTGTTTATGATACTTCGTCCATTTATATATGTAATTTGAAGGTCCAATCAGGTCCTTTTCTTGGGCAGTGCATAAAATATGATAAAATATAAAATTGTTTCTAAATGCTGACTTTGAAAATCTGTAAGTTTTGAAATTGAAGAGGCAATTAGTGACGCTAATTATGATAAATGGCCTTTGATTAAGATATATACGTTTATATGAATGTAGAGGAAAATTAGTTATTCTTATTTTTTAATTTCCGAACAATTTACCAAATATATTCAAACTTTGTACAAAACGGATAAATGTAGACCATACTCGCTTTAATACAACACCAAATTCATTGAAATCGGTCCATCAGTTTCTGCAAAACTTTGCATTTTGTAATATTGAAAATTACAAACATTGGCGGCAAATTTACTATTATAATCCTGATTTAAAAAAAAACCTTAAAAATATTTAACAGTTTTCTTGTGAAGAAGATTTAGGTATTTAAAACGTTGGTCTGAATACCCGAGCTAAATAAGTTACCAGAGCGGATGAGTGAGTTGAGGTAAAAAATAAAAAATAAAAACTATTATCATTGTTAATTTCACTAGAAATATTTTTAGAATGTCTTTTAAACAAGCCATCAAATCTTTGATGATGGATTAAATTTGTTGGAATTCATCAACCCGCTTTTACAAGTCGACAATGTCGATATAAAAAATTCTACAATCATTCATTTCATTTTGAAAAACTCCTAGAAAAATCTTCGTGAACATCCATTTCGAGTTCGCGAAGTTATTTTAAATATTTATAACGTATAAGGATAAAAATATAAGGAACTAAGGAACTTAATTAATAGGAAATGCAAGCTAGCGAAAGAAAAGTGGTTAAAGGGAAATTGTGAGGATATTGAGGAGGATATGAAAAGAGGTAAAGTAGATTTGGGCTACAGGAAAATTAAATCACATTTTTCTAAAGTAAAACCAAAGGGTAACATTATATGTGATAAGCAGGGTAAGGAACTCACAGAAAATAAGGAAAAAGCTAGAAGATGGAAGGAGTATCTTGAAGATTTATATAAAGGTAGGCAGGACATGGAGGAGCTAGAAAGTGTGGAACAGATAGATGAGGATGACTTAGGTCCTAGCATACTTAGGTCAGAGTTTCATAGAGCATTAAATGATTTACGGAATAACAAAGCAGCGGGGATTGATATGATACCAGCCGAATTAATAAAACACGCAGGGGAAAAATGCAGGAGCGATTATACAGGTTAGTTTGTAAAATATATGAGAAGGGAGAAGTACCACAGGATTTTCAGCGTAGTAGAATAGTGACAATGCCGAAGAAAATAGGAGCTAATTTGTGTGAGAACTATAGGACCATTAGTCTACTATCACATGCATCGAAGATATTGTTAAAGATTATTTATAGGAGATTAGAAAATAAAGTAGAGGAAAGGCTAGGAGAAGATCAGTTTGGTTTTAGGAAAAACAGAGGGACGAGGGAGGCGATTTTAGCACTAAGAACAGTAGTAGAAAAAAGAATGAGGGTAGGAAAGGTAACTTGCATAGCTTTTGTAGATTTAGAAAAGGAATTTGATAATGTAGATTGGGACATAATGTTTAGAATTTTAAAAGAAACGGGTATAGATTATAAGGATAGGAGAATAATTTTTAATTTATATAAACACCAAACTGCCTTAGTTAGAATTGAGGGGGAAGAAGAGGTAGCAAAAATAGGGAAGGGAGTTCGGCAGGGATGTACACTTTCACCGTTATTATTTAATCTATATATAGAAGATGTAATAAACAAAGTAAAAGAAGAGTATAGTGTAGGTGTGAATGTACAGGGAGAGAAAATATATATGTTGAGATTCGCCGACGATATAGCTATATTGGAAGAAAGCGAAAAGAATTTAGAAAGGGTATTGAATGGTATGCAGGCATTATTGACTAGGCATTTTAACATGAAAATAAATATAGGTAAAACTAAAGTGATGAGGTGTGACAAAAAGGAATGCAGTAGAAAAATGAGGATCACAATAGGAGATAATAGAATCGAAGAAGTGTCAGATTTTTGTTATTTAGGCAGTAGAATCACAAAAGATAATCGAAGCAAGGTAGATATAAAGTGTAGGATAGCATAGGGTAGGAAGGCATTCGTAGAAAAGGAACAGATTTTAAGATCAAATATTGACTTGGGTATTAGAAAAAGATTACTGAAGGTATATGTTTGGAGTGTAGCACTGTACGGGTGTGAGGCGTGGACTATAGGAAAGGAAGAGAAGCGTAGATTACAAGCATTCGAAGTGTGGTGTTATAGGAGGATGATGAGGATTGGTTGGGAAGATAAAGTAACAAATGAAGCTGTACTAGAGTTAGTAGGGGAGAAGAGAAGTATTTGGAGAGTGTTACAGCGTAGGAGACAGATTAGTAGGGCATATCCTTAGGCATGGGGGGATTATGCAATTGATCATAGAAGGTAGAGTGGAGGAAAAGAGAGGGGTAGGTAGGCCTAAATTGGAGTATATGAGTCAGATAGTTGAAGACGTTGAGATGAATAGCTATAGGGAGATGAAGGGATTAGCTATGGATAGATCGGCATGGCGTGCTGTTTCCAACCAATCTTTAGGATTGCGGACTCTTTAACTAAGCGTATAATTTCGATGTGTATCGATATACGGACCTTCATACATGGATAAATTCAATTGACGAATTCAGCTTTATAGATTTATAGTGGACAATAGTCGCCATATAATAATGATCGGTTATTGTAATGCAATTGACCACATACCTCGTGCATGGATCAACTATCCAAGACCACGAACTCATCGATTCAACAAATCGCATTGTTGGATTCGTAGAACAGAGCAATGGTATGAAGAAGCGCTACACATTACAATAGACTCATTGGCAAATTGATATTAATGATATTCGAATATCGAGGCAACGTTCATATGGAGCAAGTTTGATCTGTAATTCTTCACGTGTTGAACACTCCGACCACCGCTACAAAAGATATATTAATTTGAAATAAACCATTGTGTTTCGTTTCGATTTTCGGTGTTTTCTTCATAGTTTTATCGCGGTCCTATTTCCACTCGCGTTATTTTATATAACTCCAAAAATATATCTGCTTTTAATATTAATTTTTGGTTCATTTGAAGGTTTATTATATATTTGAACAACTATCTAATTATAATAAACTGCTTCTTTCTTGGGCCGTCCATAAATTGTCACGTTTGACAATTTTGCTTAAACACAGTTTATGAAATTTGAATAGTATGGTAACCTCTGAATTTTCTGAAATAAATTGAACAAAACAAATGTTTCTACAAATATTTAATTACTTACTATAAAATATTCTTTTTAATCGACTCCCATAGATTTTTTTTACCCCATTTCTCAAATTTTTGATTTCTTCCAAGTCAACGATTTCTTTTGCTTCGCTAACTCTAGTCCTTCTGATTAATCGAAAATTATCACATAGTATAATAATTTTGTTAATCAACCCTCAAGCGAAACAATTTTTCAAAAAAATTGCTTGTTTAAATACAAAATAGCAAAAAAAAAATTTGCCCTGAAATACATTTTCTGCCAAAACATCAGAAGGCATTTTTATACGTATAATAGCGCTTCTTTGTTAATTCCGTGTTGTACCATCATACAGTATATATTATTCTGATTTTGCATTTATATATGCGCGTAAATATTTCACATGCGTATTTTCTAAAAATGCTCTGGCAGATTTCTATGCCAGAGTACCATACTTGAAGTGAATGATGGACACGTACATGAACGTGATTGATTTGTGAATTTGATACGTGACAAGTACGCACATGTGCTTAAGTAATAATGAATTTATTTCACGGACAAATATAAGCGAAAAGCTTTCCTTAAAAAAATATTGGCGAACGGTTTTCTTAAGAGCGATTTATTGTTGCAAAACGAATAGAGGATTTATTACACTGCCAATGTCTTCATATATCTTTTAGAGTGATTCCCGTAAACGGGATCTGGGTTTATAAGAAGGTCCTATATAGGAAATTGTAGGAGTAAAAGGCTTCGGTAAAACATTTTTATATAATTTCAATTGTATAGTAATTCCATATAGTGCGAGAAAAGTATATTATTTATCTGAATGTTGCAAAATGTTGAAAATGTTGAAAAAGGGAGCTTATATTTCGAAATGCGCCTTTCGGTTATATATGCTTTAGATTATATATATGTTTGATGCTACAGAACCGTTACGTAAATTTGAAAATATTGCCAAAGCCTTTAGCTATTGTTAAGGGTACTTATTTGTAGTACCGAAGTTATTCTTTGTGAAAGAATAGTTATAGACGAGATATGCGATATTAATTGCTTAAAATACGATCTTATATTATGTATTAGACTATTAAATACTTTATATATTGTATATCTAGTTTCTAATTGTTTTACACTGTAATTCCTCAAGTAAAATATATTAGTACCGTTCGGTTTCATGCGAAACAAATTAGATCATTAATTTTCATTAGAGCGCATATTGGTTTTTGTTTCACAACGAAATTTCGCCACATATACAAAAGATACGCGCGAACCTTACAGCATTTTCTTCGTGGACTATTAATTAAGCGCAAGAACTGTTAACAGCAATATGGGCCCCATATCCAGTTCAATCGTATATATCCAGATAACGTTGTATCAAATTATAACAATAATCCCTGCTATTAGTTTACATATGTGAAAATATCTTCGATTATATTTTTATTTGAAACAGCAAAACATTCGCAAAATTAAAGTTGCGAAAGGAATATTGAAACGATCCTTTAAATAATGAAATTTAAACAATTATGTCACTGTACTCTAGCGATGGCAAACTGTAGGTCACTTTGAGGACCTGGTTCGTAGTTCGCAGTTCATTTAAATGTACCGTTCACGAACTATCGGTCGTGAACTACTACATCTTTTTAAAATGAACTAGTTCACGACCTAGATAAAATAAACTAGATAGAATCGTTTTGTTTGGCGTTATAATTTATATTTTCTATTCCGAATCCTCTCTGTTCAAACTTTAATTTGATCTTAAGTGATTGCATTGCACTTAATATGAAATAGAAGAACTATTAAGATTTAGATGTTTATTTTTGCATTATTACAAAAATTTGCTATGGCATAACATATTTAATCTTGCGAATATATTAATTATATTATTCCAAATGAAATCTGATACCAACATATAAATTGTGACTCGGCTCGGCAATGCTGCTGTTGCAATATCGCATCGAGTTTCCTATTTCGTTCCGTTCACCAACACACTTTATCACTAAATAAATGTTAGTACTGCTATTGGTACTGTATATGTAATGTGTACTATACTGCATCGTTTAAGAGTATGAAATAGAAGAACTATAAGATTTAGATGTTTATTTTTGCATTATTGCAAAAATTTGCTATGGCATGACATATTTAAGAACATATATAATCTTGCGAATATTATTCCAAATGAAATCTGATACCAACATATAAATATTGCAGCGAGTTTCCTATTTCGTTCCGTTCACCAACACACTTTATCACGAAATAAATGTTGGTACTGTATATGTAATGTATACTATACTGCAAGTATATATATAGTAGAAGTACATCAATACGTGCACCATGTAGTTTATAGTTCACGAACTAAGTCATAGTGACCTATAGGTCGTTGCAAAACATCGTCACCGTCATTTGATTGAACCGTTCAGAGTGAACGGTTCGTGAGTGAAGTACACATCGCTACAGTACTCGTCAGATATATAAGTTTGGATACTCGTAATTAAGTCTCTAGGTATTAAAATAATTATATAACTATTTAAATATTTATACTATATAAAGTAATATATTATGCATATTGCACATGGTAGATATACATACAAAATATGCATATATTATAAAGCAAATCATATCCATATGAAAAATTTAAATGACGCCATTAATAATTTGAATTTTTAAATTGCTATGAAAATATAAAAATCGTATATTTTTTCTTTCTTGTTGTATTTATAAATGCGCGTTGTATTTTTGTAAAGTTAATGCAATTATCCATTCTATAATTTAAAACTAGAATAATTTTGTTGTTTATTGTAATTTATTTACAACAGCATAATCACAATGTCTTATTAAATTTCGATATGCGTTTTGCAATAGCGCTTCGAATGAAAAGTATTAAAAAACTTTATAAAACAATGTCATTTGCAATTATGCAAATGCGATATTTTTATTGCATTTGAAATAGTATCGAAAATCCCGTTTTCCTTGTAAAAAATAATTAAATTGGACAATATTTTTGCACAATGCCATATAGCAACAATCAAAATTACGCATGCATCTAAATTGGGCCAGAAGATGCATATTTAAGAAGATGCATATTTTATAACATTCCCACGAATCCATTATTAAATTAAGTATACTTGAAAGTTAATCAAAGTAATATTTTGTTAGTAAATATTCCAATTACAAAGCAAGTTTCGTTTGGCTTATGAAAAATTCCCATCATCAATTGATCAATGTATGCATTTGTGTCGTAGATGATGATATTGTATGATACAGTTCATCTGAAGATATCTTTTGTAATATATTTTGTAACATTATATCTTGTCGTGGTGAATATATATGTGTATTATACTAGGTGTAAAGCAAATGACTTATTTAATTTTTTGAGAGCAGTTTTCAGGCTCTTAAGTAAAACCATTATGCTCTATTTAATTAGTTTGTCATGTTGCTAAAAAAAAATGTGACAAATTTTGTGCTATTTTCTAGTTTATAGAATTCTTGGCTTTCAAACTCTTCGATTTCGGATGTTTCCAAGAGTCTATTTCTATTTATATTTGTAAAATCCTGAAAAATTATATCTTTAAAAGATCAATGATATTAATGCGTGTAGTCGTGATATAGTCGCGGAGTTGTGGGTTCGAATCCCGCTCCGGCAGGGATATTTTCTTAAGCAAAAATCCTTTCCGGACCATGGACGTTGTGAATGTTGCCATCCAGGCAGGAATTCCTGGACGAGCCAAATTTAATTAAACAATAGGTATATGGTAACAGCTAAAGCAACGAATAATAAAACGTGGCTTATAAAATCCACTAAATAATTATAAAAAAAACACAATTAAACACATTTAAAAAATTATCACTACGGTGTTAAATAATAGTACAGAATATCACCCAAATACCGTAACTTAATATCCCCCAAATACCGTAACTAAAGCATTAAGTAGCTAGATGTATATTTCGAAGGCTGTGCCCCCATCTTCAGTAGCACAAGATAAAAACTAAATAAAATACCTCTGTCACGAATCGCGATTGATATAAATAAGTCAACATGGCATAAGTATTTCAAAAATGGCATATAATAAATCTTTTCAAACAATATAAATTAATAATTAACGAAAATAACAAGTAACAACAATTGGTTTGTCAAACCTGAAATAACCAAAAATAAATTTAAAAATAGTTCTTATTAAATAAATTTAATAGACAACATGAATCTAAATTCATTAAATTATAAACTAATTTAACTAATTTCATAAGCATTTAACTCGGAATAATTCGAAACACTTTTAAGTAATTTGAATAGGGTGACCTGAGTTAGTCAATAATATGCTCGGCTACAGCACTTTTATCGTTTCTATTTAATCTGATGCTCCTTAGTAAATCTAGTTTCAATTGGTCTACTTCTTTGTCCTATATATATACTTTAAGACAACTAGAACAAGATATTTTATTGAAATCAATCAAATCTTTGGGATTTCTTAGAAGATTAGCAACACTATTAGAAGTATGTGTTTAAGACTATTTATTAAGACTATGCGTTACTTTAAAATTATATTTATTTAAAATACTATCTAAATTTTAAAATAAAAATGCGTTTAATTTATTTTATATTATTTTTTAATTTAGACCACCAATCATTTGTATCATTTTAAGCCGATGCACGTGTACCGGCCACCAAAACACCGACCGAGCAGTTTCCTTCCTCCGGCTGCAGAGTGCGCACCGCACTGGTGATGTGTAGTTGCGCGCATATGCCGTATATCGTATGTACCGTTCGCGGATCTGCACCGCGACTCTTCGTGCGGTCTATCTGCATTCAGTCGCGATCTTTCCGCGGATCGAGTCAGTGTTATATGGCAGGGACGCGTGCGGCCGCCACCAGGCCAATATTTGCACATATCTATAGATATACAGAGCAGTGAACTTGGCGCATATTCACTATTGCGCACACGGACACACACACACACACCATCCGTGGAGAAGGCGCACAGGAGATATCTGCACACCACGAAATTAACGTGCAAGTCGAGCTGACCCCTGCAGCGTTATCTCTCTCTCTGAGACAAACTCAAACTGGATTGTAACGAAACAAAAAAAAACGATGTGTAGGTATATGCTCTTCTCGGTGCTTATCAGAAGAGTACATTGTGTATGTGACTATGCTGTTGCTATGGGAGTATCTGCGCGAGATATCTGGGTAGATATCGCCAGTGTTAGTTAACTCGCGTTGTACAAACACACGAGCGCGCTCTTAGTTAGTCCAGGAAAAGCGTTACAAAATCGTCACGGGTTAGTCGCATCGCCGCCTACTTCAGTTTCCATGCTACACCACTGCACCGCATATGTGTGTTGGTCTTGTTATCTTTACTTCTGGTGCATTTACTTTGATACTTTTGAATTAGTGTACGCCTGCTAACCGGCTTTCATATAGACACTCATATACTGTATATATATATGAATGTTATCGTGGTACAGTTTAGCGACAGTTCAATGTGAGCCAGTGAAAGTGATTATTAACAATTTAAAGGTGTGCGCATTTTGCCAGTTTTGTGATTAATTAATACCATTCAATCAAAATCGGGTAAGCTTAATTTCTATACACACGTAAATTGCTATCTTTTGAATGGATGTGTTGAAATGTGACGGGCTGTTAGGTATATACCCCAAATCCATGGTGAATAAGCACCATGGGTATTCGTATCTAAATCTTTCACAGTGAACATTCTTCACCATGGTATATGTACAGTTCATCGTGAATGCTAAATTGAGACGAAGTCTGGGTTAGATATGAACGAGCCCAACCTACTTTTTGATAGAATAACAAATTAAAGATCCAAGATACAAATTAGCTGGTATGTCGGTTAGTGTTCATCGATGGACCGAGAATTAGGAAATGTGATGCACAAAATACCGATGCGAAACATCCATAGAAATTATTGTTAATTTGCGTTGGAAATTGTGAATACCGGCAAAAACGATAAATGACGGTCGATATCTGTAACTGTTAAAATGTCTGGAAATTTCCAGAAACTAGGTAAATGCTGGAAATATTATTGAATATAGGAAATGATGTGTGTAGAAATACCATGAAATATACGTGAATACATCGGGCAAAAGTCTGCGGAAAGAAATACGGGATATAAAAATGAATATACACGAATAAATATCAATAAATTGGAGAAATTTTGGTGATGTTTATAAGTGTGAGAAAATGTTGGATATATTGAAAAAAGAAACGTGAAGTATTTCAAACTGAAAAAATGATGTGAATTTCCGAAAGGCGAATCACTATTAAAAATTTCTACACCAGATTTCAATTTCATCAATCCTTAATAAGATTTGAAGGTATTTGCTGAGATTTACAGATATTTGTTGAGATTTGTAGGTATTTTGTGGAATTTACAGATATTTGTTGAGATTTGTAGACATTTATTTGGATTTGTAGAAATTTGCACACCAGATTTCAAATTCACCATTCCTTAATAAGATTTGAAGGTATTTGCTGAGATTTACAGATATTTATTGACATTTGTAGATATTTTGTGGGATTTACAGATATTTATTGACTTTTGTGGGATTTATAGATAATTGTTGAGATTTGTAGATATTTATTTGGATTTGTAGAAATTTGCACACCAGATTTAAATTTCACCAATCCTTAATAAGATTTGTAGCTATTTGCTGAGATTTACAGATATTTGTTGACATTTGTGGGTATTTTATGGGATTTACAGATATTTGTTGAGATTTGTAGACATTTATTTGGATTTGTAGAAATTTGCACACCAGATTTCAAATTCACCATTCCTTAATAAGATTTGAAGGTATTTGCTGAGATTTACAGATATTTATTGACATTTGTAGATATTTTGTGGGATTTACAGATGATATTTATTGACTTTTGTGGGATTTATAGATAATTGTTGAGATTTGTAGATATTTATTTGGATTTGTAGAAATTTGCACACCAGATTTAAAATTCACCAATCCTTAATAAGATTTGTAGCTATTTGCTGAGATTTACGGATATTTGTTGACATTTGTGGGTATTTTATGGGATTTACAGATATTTGTTGAGATTTGTAGACATTTATTTGGATTTGTAGAAATTTGCACACCAGATTTCAAATTCACCATTCCTTAATAAGATTTGTAGCTATTTGCTGAGATTTACAGATATTTGTTGACATTTGTGGGTATTTTATGGGATTTACAGATATTTGTTGAGATTTGTAGACATTTATTTGGATTTGTAGAAATTTGCACACCGGATTTCAAATTCACCATTCCTTAATAAGATTTGAAGGTATTTGCTGAGATTTATAGATATTTATTGACATTTGTAGATATTTTGTGGGATTTACAGATATTTATTGACTTTTGTGGGATTTATAGATAATTGTTGAGATTTGTAGATATTTATTTGGATTTGTAGAAATTTGCACACCAGATTTAAAATTCACCAATCCTTAATAAGATTTGTAGCTATTTGCTGAGATTTACAGATATTTGTTGACATTTGTGGGTATTTTATGGGATTTACAGATATTTGTTGAGATTTGTAGACATTTATTTGGATTTGTAGAAATTTGCACACCAGATTTCAAATTCACCATTCCTTAATAAGATTTGAAGGTATTTGCTGAGATTTACAGATATTTGTTGACATTTGTAGATATTTTGTGGGATTTACAGATATTTATTGACTTTTGTGGGATTTATAGATAATTGTTGAGATTTGTAGATATTTATTTGGATTTGTAGAAATTTGCACACCAGATTTAAAATTCACCAATCCTTAATAAGATTTGTAGCTATTTGCTGAGATTTACAGATATTTGTTGACATTTGTGGGTATTTTATGGGATTTACAGATATTTGTTGAGATTTGTAGACATTTATTTGGATTTGTAGAAATTTGCACACCAGATTTATAACCAGGCCTAAAAAAAAAGATACTATGATATAATTATGTGATGTATAGAAATTTATAGAATAGAATTATAAGGAATTCAGATTATACTTACATAATCAGTATGGGTATAACTATTGAAGATATCTTAAGAGCCATAATGGTTTTTCAAAGAAATCATTTTTGATTTTATTTTAAAGTATATGTTGGCCTGAGGATAAAACCAGGTGCCAAAAAAAAAATAATAACCAGGCCTGACTGCCTTTGGCATATTGTAACTACTATTCTACGTGTAGACAAGTACTTCATCAATTTCAAAACGCTAGTCGAAATTTCACAGTACTGCCAAATAACCATTTTAAAAGTCTGCAGTGTTTTATCCTGCAGTTTACACTGCAGGGGAGTCTAATAAGGCCCTTAGACGCTAGAGTAACCATTGATTAGCGGACCATCGCGAAATTCACTTTTTTATGCGAAAAATAGACAAGACCAACAATTTGTTCACCATATTCATGTTTTGGAAACATTCGAATACAAATATTATTACCTGTATTTCCTTGTATGTAATGTTATTTCCCATATTTTCTTATATTAACGGATAATTACTATATTTCCTTCTATTTACGGATACTTTCTTGTTTTCACTGATATTTACTTACATTTCCTGTATTGATTAGCTCTCATGTATACTTCCGAAAATTTACTCATATATTTAAACCATCTTGTACACCATATTTCCTAGCTAATTGTCATTCCTTCGACTACATGTATTTAGAAACGTGAAAATTGGTACTTCGTACCCGTAAAATTCACTCTGGTTGCTAACCATAAGTTATGGGTCAAATAAAAAAATAGTCGCCCTATAATTTATACAGATTTTGTTATGGAGATTTAGAATTGTAAATAGAAGCTCCAAAGATGGGTACACTCGTAATATTATAAAACGATCGGAGTGACTTCGCCCACTCGAACTAATAAACTCAAACAATAACAATAGAAGAAATCTGTCTATGGACATCTGCATATTGTAACATGCGGTTGAACTGAGACCAAGGTACAGATGGAGGAAGACATAATGGCGGTTGATCTGGCCATCGAAGCGAGATAAAGCGTAGACAAAACGAAACGTGATTTCGATCTTACATAGACCGCGATTGATAATACAAAATAAAAAAAAGACCGGACAAAAAGTTTGATATAGTCGCGTATGTACACGTAGTTATGGTGTATATATAGTTTGTTTGTGTACGTACAATATATGAATGCTCTTTTGACAGCGTACGCGTTAATTTGCTATTCTTATTTGAAACACTTTGAAATCGAAATTAAAATTCCCATGGCGTGCCGGCCGAGCATTTGATGATGATGATGAGCCATTTTGTGTCCATATCTCATGAGCGCATAAAAAATTAACAATAACGATTGGTAATCATGCCAAACAATGTAAGAAAATTTCGATCGATTTTTTTATTATTAATAGTCATTTACGATAGAGTTGTATGACATGCGGCATCTTTAACAGCTTTATTTTATTTACTCCATATTAAAATCTAAGAATTAAGCAAAATCTAACTGTATATTGAACTCCTAATAAAATCATTTACAATATTTGGATAAGACTTTTGAAATTAAATTGGATTTCAAAATTACCTTTCAAATCAAGAAATGCACGTGGAAAAGAATCTTTCACAAATTTTTATTGGAAAAAGCATGTTATAAATGGTAAAAACGATGGTTTTTAATTCAAATTAGAAATTTATATGACTAGATATCTTTAGAACGTCATTCGATTCATCCAAATATGTATACACTTTTTGGAATTTACAAATTTTACATGAATTCATTTTGCAATGTTAAATATAATATTTTGCAACATTTAAGTTTGATATTATTAACGGTTTTTATCAATAATTATTGTATATCTTGATATTTCTATATTTATTCATTTATATTCATGTTAATATTAATTATAAACCAAATTATCATTTATAAAAGTGATATTTGAAATCTTCTCCATTTGAACTTTCTTTTCGGATATTTTCTGCTATTTATTTAATTTTTTTTATAAAGGAATGATGCTTTCACAAATTTAGAATAACTTTAGGTAAACTTTATTTGTTTAGTTAAATTGCTTTTAATGCACAGAAAATTAGACAATATTATTATTAATATTATTATTAAATATATATTATTAGACAATATTTTTTAACTTAAACTTTGTAAATTTAAGTTGACACGACTATATTTATATTTAATCCGTTGAGGCACTTCAGGCCAAAGAACAATATTAACAAATGAAGGAATATTCTACATCTGCACCAGTACTCACTTTCATTTCATTTATTATGTCAGAAGTTAGTTATATTATTTGTGCCGTATAAAATTATTAGATTTCGTAAATATAATGCCAAATCTTTACCAAGTCCTTGTCTTTGGCTTTGCGGTTCTTCAACAAGCACAATCATATAATCGATATTATACATCAGCATGTTTGAATTTCTTTGCTTACCGATTCGAGGATAATTGCAGAAGTGTGATTACCGATAGAATGCCAATACAGTTCTCTCCATATATTTATATGTACCATATTATATTGGAATGGATTGCATCTTCAGACTAATATAGACCTTACGCGATCTTACCATAATTAAGAGCAACAGTGTCCAACTCTGCGCATTACATTTATACAGTCAATATCAATGTCCATTGCAATGTTATAGAACTAAAGAAAGTGTTTAAACTTTAATTATTTTATATGGGAATTTTGAAAGCTATGATTTAGGACGAAAAGCATTCGTGTTTTTTTTTTATCAAAAGCCACATTTTACGGACATTAAAATAAAATGCAGAATTAGAAAATCCTAAGCTAAAGAAGAGTGATATTAAAAACACATGCAAACAGTTAACATATAAATGTTTGCAAAATTTTACTGAATGTTCATTTACCAACATTTTTTTTTTTTGTAATTATCATTTGCAATTAAAATAATAAAATAATTATTAATATAATATATTTATATAAATTCTAAAAGTAATAGACATTTAATCACAAACCGACAACATCGCATTTTCTATGTATTCACAAACCGACAACGTAGCATTTTCTAGTGGCCATAGCAGTCATCTGACAGATTTTAAGCAGTCAACGAGTATCTAAATTAGTGCTGCTATTTTATAAAAAAAATCGTATAAAATCTCGGTTTAAAAGGTTGTGTTTGCGCGTAACAAGTGCCTAGGGGATTCATTTCAACAATTCGCTATAGAATTTACCCCGGTCCAACTGATAAATAGTTTAAATCTGTAAAAAATCATCGGTCCGTTTTTTGATCAGTTGTGGCAATTTTTCAACCCATAGTTGCGCGGGGTGACGACGAGAGGCGCTGTGCAACAATATCGAATGTCAAGTCGCAACTTAGCAGCAGCAACGACAATGTATACATTCTAGGTTAATCGGAATTATTTGTAAACAAATGACATTTGTTGTTGTTCTTTTGAATTCTGCCATTTAATTTACGTGTTTGTGTTTGCAAATTTAAGTTTAACAGCATAAAGTGATTATTAACAAAAGAACATATCGTCATCGATGGTTCAAAGGTTTGTGTCTAGGAAGCACTCTGGTGAAAACGATTTCGCGTTTACGAACGGGCCACGTGTTCTCTTTATCTTTATAAAATAAGGGTTCGAGACGATCCTCTATGCGAATGTGGGGAACCGGGAACCCTCGAACACATCCTGTGAGTATGATAAATACAAGAGGAAAATTATACTAGATAGACTTTACACTTCAACGGTTAATTCCGTTCAATCTCCAAGGAATACTAGCAAGTAAGAACCACGAGGTATATAAAATTATTACGAATTTATTAAAAGTGTCAATATAAAATTTTGAAACCAATTACATAAATTAATAATAATAATATAACAAATGCTACTGGCCAATATGTCCAACTTACCATTTATCGGAATTAAAAAAAAAAGAAGTGTGCTTTTGAACCTCCCTCTAATTTGCTGTCGATATTCAATATTCTTGCCTGTCTAATTGTGTTATATAATCGGTGAATTCCCAGTATATTTGAAGAGCGCCTAATTGTAGAACAATGTTGTTTCTCGGAAATGTCAGGCTCAGATATTTATATGGCGTCTATTGCTTTAATCAACGAATGCAATAAATAGAAGCTACAAATCATTCCTCTTTTGCAAACGCCGGCCTCGCGTATTCTACGTACCAGCGGTGCAGTGCATTTGTGTCCGATCGTGCTTTTATTTTTTTCAAGTTGAATGACACTAATATTTCATTAGAAGTCATCACCCATATAAAAGTCCCATCATATAATATATACATATACATCGATAGTACTGTGCTTGGGCCAAAGAATGAACGTGACTCCATGCATCAAAGAGCCTACTCGGACTACAAACACAAGACATATAACGCTCATTAAAAATTAATTTATATTTCGCGATAAAAGGAAGCGTCTCTTGTCGTAATAGTTCCTATATCTAAGTATGCTTTCGTGGTTTTATATAAAAGGAAGTCTCAAGTAAATTGAATAATATATGGTCTTGCTAATCTACACATACTCCACTCATTGGCTGAAGTGTTTCAATTCAAATTAGTGACGTACGCGTATAGGATTTGATGCCACATCTTTTCAGGTTTTTCTTTTATAACAGCTGCTTTCAATAAAAAAATAATGCAAATGTGGTAAAGTCATCTGCCAACTTTCGCCGATTGCGGCATAGGAAATACAGTGTCGATTTCAGTATGGAAATGAATAATATTATTTCTTCAAAGATATTAAATTATATTGTATTGTTATTATATAAAAAGCTACACTTTTATTGCGAGTAAAAATACTATTACATTGCTCTATTTTTGTTTATACAACAATCAGCAAATTGTTAAGGGGGGTTCTTTTTTAATGAGAGTTACATAATTTTATAAAAAAAAAAAATTAGTTATTAAAAGTATTTATAATTAACTAATGCAATAGAATATAAATAATTAAATGCTTCTTATTAAAACAATCCTCCAACTTGATATTGTATTGATAAATACAATATCAAAAAACACAGATGAATGGATGTCTAACAAGAATTCGAAGGCTATTATTTTCTCAGGATTCTATTAAGGTTTTTTTAATCTCTGTTTCCTTTTGGATTATAATTTAAATTTTTTAATTTAAAAGTTCAGAGATCGCTTACTTTTTTTTACAGAAAAAATGACAAAGCGTGTTGATATTTAACTGTCATTCATGTAAATATTTGCACCAAATAGAAAGATTCGTGTAATGAATGCAAAATACCAATTGTATGAATAATGGGTTTTACAAAACGCTTTAAAATATTTGTACGAACAAATAAAACAATTTTATCTCTTGGCAATATTTTCTCTGTTCTGACGGTATATTCCTGTCAAGGTTTATTAATATATATCTCCAAACTATACTTTGTTGTGAGAAATATTTAAACATCACTTAGCAAATATTAAAATTCGTGGTCAACTACATTCATTTTAAATATTTAGGAACCCTTTACATATTGGCATATTATTTTTATGTCGTGCAAATTATGAGTTTTCAATATTCATTTATTTAGAAACAATTAATTTAATTTGATCAAATTACGCTCTTGTCCATTCGCAATAAATTTTTCAATTCTTTCTTTATAAAAATGATGAAACTTTTGAGACTTATTGCTAGTGCTAGTGAAACTTGTTCTATTAAAACCGATTTCTCGTCTGTTTTACTTTCAATCGTTTGAAAATTGTTTCCTTGAATAAATTCGTCTTGAATTTAAAATCCATTCTAGAATATAATTTTACATGGGTCAATACAATAAAATTAATTTATGAAAGGATTTGAAAAAGGTGTCAGTGTGAAATCGCAATTTTAAATTAAGAAAATTGATTATATAGACGAGGTAGATTTTTCTTGTACAAATTCCCGTAGTTTAACTAGATAAATGACTGGAAAGGTAAGATTATAAAATAATTTTTAGGAGTAAGTAGAAGAATTAATATATAAATCAGATTTAACTACTTCGAAAACAAGAAGGATATGCGAATTGCAGCAGGATATACCACCCTCGAAATTACTCGAATTTTTTTTTAAAAACGTATAAAATTTCGAACAGTTGTAGTATAATTGGGTCTTAAGCTTACAAATGTGCATACTTAATTAATATGTCCAAAAAAACTGGAAAGTTCTAAATTTGTTTTCAAATATTGGTGGTTTTCGTAGTATTTAATAACACACGTTTTAACAGCATTTAATTATAATAAGCACTACTCAAGGTATATTGTCTTGGACTATAGGAAAGCAAAGAAGACAAAATGTACTGGGAACCTATGAATAAATCAAATTCAGCTTGTCAATTAAATTTAAAAAATATTTATTTATTACCCGTGTGCCCAGGAAAACAATATCTGGCTTACCTTCGAACGACACATTTTATTGAATTCAACGTTTATGGCCTCCTCGGTCTTTGTATTGAATGTATGCCTCTGCTCTTGTGCATATACTGGAGTTAATAATATATATAAATATAAATATAGTGAAAGCCATCTGAAAAGTTTTTCTGCTATTTTGACGTTTTGGCTTCCATACAATGCTGGTTTTGTATGTACAAAGTACTGCGCGGAAAAATTATCTGATCATCACAGATTCTGCTTTGTATCTGCTTGTAACCCTAGTGGAAAATGCAGAAGGAAAGTTAAAAATGTAAAAATATAATCAGGACGGCGAAAATAAGGAACTTCAATAATAGGAAATAGAAATTGACATGAAAATGATGAGGATATTGAGCAAGGTATGAAAAGTATAATTATAATTTTTTATTATTATATGATATAAAAAAAATTAAATCGCTATAATTTTCAGTTTGTGCAGAGTATGATGGAATAAATAATGAAAATTCTATTGTTTTTTAAATAAATGTTATATTAATTCTACCAGAAGGATTATGCATATACATAAAAAGAATTTTTTAATTAATTCGTATAAATATTGCTTCATTTGGAGCATGCTTTATAGTTTGTATTTATTATTTAGCAACAGTATTGTTTCTTTCAACCTTGTCATGCATATTGATTATTATATATTAAGTGTCCAATGAACTATAGAAAATATTGTCAAATGGACATTCCACAGGAATTATGGCGTTATTTAAAATGCTATCTTATATACCGTTATTTGGTTGAACCATATTTTTAATAGTATAGAATATCAGCCAAATACTGTAACTCAAAGCATTAAGTAGCTACATGCGCATTTCGAAGGCCATGACCCCATCTGCAGTGGCATAAGATAAAAACAAAATAAAATACCTTTGTCACAAATCGTGATTGATTTACTATTAAATAAATAACTCAACATGACAAAAATATATACCAATATAGCATCCTTTTGTCTAATAATTGAAAAATAAAATTAATTTGTACTTTTGAAGTAAATTTATAAATATAAATGACTAAAAATGCAAACGTATCGTGGGATTAGCAAAATCCTTGTATTAAGAATGTAATAGCGTCGGTAATAGAAGAATTTCAATTACATGTTAACAAAATTACCATGAATTAATGGTTACAATCGATAATTTTTAATATTAATAGACGCAATATAATGGTTTATGATTTAGCTATTTAAGGTTCGTTTCTACACTATTCTAAAACGTATTCCGTATCGTTTCTGGATCGATCATGCAATAATGGCCCTATAAGAAGAATATGATATAAATGAAGCCAGCAAAAAATGTTTTTCTGTCATTTTGACCTACCATTAAATGTTCATAATTTACATATTATGTGAACAATAATGGCCGGAACCGCATATTAGTTTTTTTTTGATTTTTTTTCGTACCTGAAAATATCAAATAGAATTTTTATAATACATGTTTTCTTTTGCTTGCAAACATATTTTATTTTCATGCGATTTTCTATTGATAAATAATCCTGTTTTCATTGTTCGAATAAATACGTGTACTTGGCAAATAAGTTTAGATTGAAATTTCGGACAAAATAAAAACGATTGTAATAGAAACACCCTGCAGTTTTTAAAAAAAACTTACGAGGCTACTCATGAAAGAACCTTTACTTCACACATATTTTTGCCATCTTTCTGTGTCTACGTGGAATGCCAAGGTCACATGCAAATTCTTTCCGCGAAATCCCATATTGTTATCTTATTGATGCGTCTAGACAATGTTAGCAAGTATCTGTTATATATAAAAATGTCTTCGTCAAGCACATGGTTCATATTAATATCATGTCCTGCCCCAGGTATGTAAGTGAAATGATAACACTTGTAATTTTTATTACAAAAAGGGGATACTGAATGTATTAAAAAACATTTCATAGCTTGCGTGAAACTTTCAAGTAAAAAATTCATATTACGACACGAGATGTTGAGTTGTCAAACTCGGCTGACGTTTGACAATACGTCGAGTGTTGTAATATGAATTTACAACTCGAATATTGTACGAAATTTTATCTACTTTCGTAAGTAATCCGATAATTACAAAAAAAATATTTGACAAGAGTTGTCAAAATAAATTTTAAAATGATGTTATGTCCTAAACAAAAACGTTACCTGCTGTTATAAGGATTTAAGTTTTCTAAGTAGTCTTAGAAAATAGCCTGTTTGTTGTTTCTGAGTTGTCTTGGTTACTTGTTAAACACGTCAGATTTATAGGAAAAGTTTGCAAAAAAAGTACTGTTTGAAAATGTCTGATTCTGAAGAAAGTTTACCCTCGGAAGTAGAGGAAGCTGTAAATGGAGCAATTTCAAGTCTAATTCCCGTAAAATCAAAGTTACGATATGAACTCGAATACCAGAAATTTGAAAAATGGTGTGATTCAAAAAGAAGTGTCGGAAAAAATTTTGTTGGCGTATTTCGCCGAAAAGCAACAATCGCAAAAACCGTCAACGCTTTAGACGCACTATTCCATGTTAAGAACCATGATTTCCGTAAGAAGAAATCAGATATAAGCATATTTATACAGCTAGTTGCTTTAACAGCACTTATTTACAGCAATAAAAACTCATTACAGCACTAGTGCTGTTACGGTCATTACTACAAAACTTTTTTTAAACTGTAATATTTACTTTACGGAATGAAAGTAGATAAATTTCATTTACACGTTAATGTGAGCAAATATCAAAATAAGATCGGGTTGAATATGTGCACAGATTTCTTTAACCCGTATATATAAATTAATCTTGAATTTGATTGAAAATATAATTAATGTAATTGCGAAAATAAATAATAAATAACAGCAAAAATAAATAGTCAGATTGGTTATGCACAATTCGATTTTGGTTGTCAATATTCTCAGCCTTAATAAGTTAGTTAGTTAAAGAGTCCGCAATCCTAAAGATTGGTTGGAAACAGCACGCCATGCCGATCTATCCTGAGCTAATCCCTTCATCTCCCTATAGCTATTCATCTCAACGTCTTCAACTATCTGACTCACATACTCCAATCTAGGCCTACCTACCCCTCTCTTTCCCTCCACTCTACCTTCTATGATCAATTGCATAATCCCCCCATGCCTAAGAATATGCCCTACTAATCTGTCTCTCCTACGCTGTAACACTCTCCAAATACTTCTCTTCTCCCCTACTAACTCTAGTACAGCTTCATTTGTTACTTTATCTTCCCAACCAATCCTCATCATCCTCCTATAACACCACATTTCGAATGCTTGTAATCTACGCTTCTCTTCCTTTCCTATAGTCCACGCCTCACACCCGTACAGTGCTACACTCCAAACATATACCTTCAGTAATCTTTTTCTAATACCCAAGTCAATATTTGATCTTAAAATCGGTTCCTTTTCTACGAATGCCTTCCTACCCTGTGCTATCCTACACTTTATATCTACCTTGCTTCGATTATCTTTTGTGATTCTACTGCCTAAATAACAAAAATCTGACACTTCTTCGATTCTATTATCTCCTATTGTGATCCTCATTTTTCTACTGCATTCCTTTTTGTCACACCTCATCACTTTAGTTTTACCTATATTTATTTTCATGTTAAAATCCCTAGTCAATACTGCCTGCATACCATTCAATACCCTTTCTAAATTCTTTTCGCTTTCTTCCAATGTAGCTATATCGTCGGCGAATCTCAACATATATATTTTCTCTCCCTGTACATTCACACCTACACTATACTCTTCTTTTACTTTGTTTATTGCATCTTCTATATATAGATTAAATAATAACGGTGAAAGTGTACATCCCTGCCGAACTCCCTTCCCTATTATTTAATAAGTTACAAATTATATATTAAGTATATTTTTATATACATCATTCTCAACAGATTTCTCAAAACTACAAATAAATGATTTAAGAAAGTAGAAAAAATATATATTGACATATATATATACGCATATGAAGTAAACCATATTGAATTAAGTTAAAATTCAAAAAAAAAACTTTAAAATAATGTTTCACATTTACACAAAAACAACAACATCTTATTAAGGTTTTAATTTAGAATTAAGAAGTGCGATTGTATAGTATTCACTTTATTGCAAAAGTTTTGACTATTATTTGCATTGTACAGACAGTCGCTTCTTATTAAATGCGTTATAATAATTTCACGGATGAACTACAAAATATAATGGATGTAATGCCTATAACTGTAACGATACAGTAATTGATTTTATCTAAGCTCCTTATAAAACAATTATAAATAAGCAACTGCACACCATTTAAAATTCACGTTAATCGTATAAGCAACTGTCTTTTGTTCAAAAACAAAATGTCCTGATTAAATATAGCGAAAGCAGTCCGAAGCATTGTTAATCAATGTATTTATATGCGATTCTATATAGAAAAATGATTTCAATTTAGAAGAGATTTATTATAATCTCTGCGCCAATAAACAATTTGCGAAATAATAATTTGTTAGATTACAATAAATATCAGCTTCCAACTCGTGCCGCAATAATTATAACGAAACGTTCCACATGAGCAATTTTCGTGAATTGGAAATCTTCAATAATTGTGTTTATGAGTATAATATTTAATACGTTTTTATTGGGGAAAATTATATACAAAGTTGTTGGAAGCGTTCAATACTGGGAATATTCTTCTCGAGAAGACCACTTCATAAACACCGTCGAAAAACACCTCATAATTATATATACGTATAATAGCATGTATGGACATGTAGAGAAAATAAAGAATCTCGAATTCTATGCATTTACGTACACGCTATTATTAAGGATTATCATACTAGCACGAAAATATACAATGCGATTAAATATAGTGATCTATCTACGAGTTCAAATCTACTAAACCAAATCGATCTGCCGATTTTTTTGTGGTTTCACGGGAAAATGAGGAAAACAAATACTAAATATCATAAAATATTGTATCATTATAAGACTATCAAAAAAATTAATTTTGTAAACATTTAACAAATACATTTTTTTAATACTAATTTTTTCCCCAAAAAGGGGTCGAAATATAATTAATAAATTCCGCATTATAATATTTGATTTTTTTTCAGTTCGTAATTACTTATATTGTTTTGGAATATAACGAAATAAAATATTTTCGAAAAGTGCGCTTTAAACGGTTCCTAAAAGCGATATGTATCTTTGTTAAAGATCCTTTAGAGTTTACGCAAAATCAGAATTAGAATGGATTGAAATTTTTTTATTCTACGATATACATTTAGTTATTTCGTACATATAAATGAACGAATGGTGTATAAATACCAACATAACATACAAAATTATTTATTTAATATTACACATAGAATTTTTATTATACCAAAATAAACGAGTTTTTTGTTCCGAAATATTCCTTCAACAATATAAACTCGGTGGTGTATAGTTCATTTATTTTTCGCCACAATTCGATAAATTACAATAATTAAAAAAGAGTTTTGCAAAATTAAAATAACGGTAACGATATATTGAAACTGATATATATATATATATATTGCAAAAGAATATTTTAATACTGTGTTGAAATCCATTAATATTGATATTGTATAAATCATCCGGTATATCAATATTATGTGTATATCTATATATTTCTTGAAGCGTACAACACTTTAAGGAAACGTCCGAGTCTTTAACAACTATTACGAAAGAAATTAATTCAAGGTTACATATTGAAATAGAAAGAAGACACAATATTGTACACGCTATAACCATATCTTCACACTGTATTAGATTTGTTACGGTATTAATATATTAAAATTTGACTATTTAGATATTAAATTTCCGTTAAAGCTAAATTACCAATTAATTTTTAAGTTCCATGGCACTTATAACGCCATCTTCACGTTCCTTAAATTATAGAAATAGAAATATATAATTTTTTATGATGGTATTATAATACGTTTATAAGACATTAAAATTTTAAAACAGAAAAAAAAAATTTAAATCATTTTTTTATACTAGAGACTATATGAATTGCTATCTTTGTTTCGGACTATTTAAATATCAAATTCTTTTTTGATAATGTACTAAAATCCGAAGAAAATAGGAGCTAATTTGTGTGAGAACTATAGGACCATTAGCCTACTATCACATGCATCGAAGATATTGTTAAAGATTATTTATAGGAGATTAGAAAATAATGTAGAGGAAAGGCTAGGAGAAGATCAGTTTGGTTTTAGGAAAAACAGAGGGACGAGAGAGGCGATTCTAGCACTAAGAACGGTAGTAGAAAAAAGAAAGAGGGTAGGAAAGGTAACTTGCATAGCTTTTGTAGACTTAGAAAAGGCATTTGACAATGTAGATTGGGACATAATGTTTAGAATTTTAAAAGAAACGGGTATAGATTATAAGGATAGGAGAATAATTTTTAATTTATATAAACACCAAACTGCCTTAGTTAGAATTGAGGGGGAAGAAGAGGTAGCAAAAATAGGGAAGGGAGTTCGGCAGGGATGTACACTTTCACCGTTATTATTTAATCTATATATAGAAGATGCAATAAACAAAGTAAAAGAAGAGTATAGTGTAGGTGTGAATGTACAGGGAGAGAAAATATATATGCTGAGATTCGCCGACGATATAGCTATATTGGAAGAAAGCGAAAAGAATTTAGAAAGGGTATTGAATGGTATGCAGGCAGTATTGACTAGGGATTTTAACATGAAAATAAATATAGGTAAAACTAAAGTGATGAGGTGTGACAAAAAGGAATGCAGTAGAAAAATGAGGATCACAATAGGAGATAATAGAATCGAAGAAGTGTCAGATTTTTGTTATTTAGGCAGTAGAATCACAAAAGATAATCGAAGCAAGGTAGATATAAAGTGTAGGATAGCACAGGGTAGGAAGGCATTCGTAGAAAAGGAACAGATTCTTAGATCAAATATTGACTTGGGTATTAGAAAAAGATTTACTGAAGGTATATGTTTGGAGTGTAGCACTGTACGGGTGTGAGGCGTGGACTATAGGAAAGGAAGAGAAGCGTAGATTACAAGCATTCGAAATGTGGTGTTATAGGAGGATGATGAGGATTGGTTGGGAAGATAAAGTAACAAATGAAGCTGTACTAGAGTTAGTAGGGGAGAAGAGAAGTATTTGGAGAGTGTTACAGCGTAGGAGAGACAGATTAGTAGGGCATATCCTTAGGCATGGGGGGATTATGCAATTGATCATAGAAGGTAGAGTGGAGGGAAAGAGAGGGGTAGGTAGGCCTAAATTGGAGTATGTGAGTCAGATAGTTGAAGACGTTGAGATGAATAGCTATAGGGAGATGAAGGGATTAGCTCAGGATAGATCGGCATGGCGTGCTGTTTCCAACCAATCTTTAGGATTGCGGACTCTTTAACTAACTAACTAAAATATTAGTAGTAACTTAATAAATTAGTTAGACATAGATGCTATAAATAATAAATCTCGAATTAGTTCTTTATGTATTTCTAAATATTTCGTCAACTTTTGTAAAAATTGATACAACCTTTTGATTATTGTTATAGTATATTTCAGTCGATATTTCCTAATAAATGATTTTTGTAAAAGGCCAGACTTATTTCTATAGATTTGCAAGGTACATGATTTATTTTTGCAACAAAAAAATCGAAGTCTTGATTTAATTAAATGTCGAACCCACGCAATATCTAAGTTATATTCGACTCGATCTCGTAATATTTCTGAATAAAATATTCTAAAGAATTTTATTGACTGATTGAAAATTCTGGTACAGGCGTACCTTTGCGTAGTCGCAATAAATATTTTGATGTAATTAGTGCGCAATAAAATTAGGCATACAATAATATAGTTACTAAACACCTCTTTTATTGAACAGCTATAAAACGTTTTCTCGTAATAAAGTTAGTTAACATTTAGATGGTAAATATATAATATTTATTTTCTAATATATACACAAAATCAACATTAAATCTTAATAATATACACATCATAATTATGTTACTTTTAGGAAGTATATTTTAATTTATTTTGTCATCACAAGATTACTTTCACAATTTATTGTTTAGAAATGCAGATATCTACTGTCATAGTAGCGATGGCAAACTGTAGGTCACTTTGAGAACCTAGTTCGTAGTTCATTTCAATGTACCGTTCACGAACTATAGGTTCGTGAACTACTAACATCTTTTAAAATTGAACTAGTTCACGACCTATATGAAATACATGCACATACTGAAAATAATCTCTTTTTCTCAATATAAAAATATTAACTGGTAAAAAATAAATAAATTGAAATATTACAATACTTATTTCGAATTAAGAATGGGGAAGAAAAGACAACAATGTTTATAATTTATACAAAATATATATATAAGGAAATATAATTTGCTCTAGGTACTCACGAATATTTATATGAAATTCTAAAACACTTATTGGTAGTTACTGATGAAAATGTTTACTACTTTACTAACATTTGAAAATTAAATGTACAAACTATGATAAAATAGAATCGTTTTGTTTGGCGTTATAATTTATATTTTCTATTCCGAATTTTCTCTGTTCAAACTTCAAAGCTTTGATTTGATATTAAGTGATTGCATTGCACCCAGTATGAAATAGAAGAACTATAAGATTTAGATGTTTATTTTTGCATTATTGCACAAATTTGCTATGGCATAACATATTTAATCTTGCGAATATATTAATTATATTATACCAAATGAAATCTGATACCAACATATAAATTGTGGACTCAGCTCGGCAATGCTACTGTTGCAATATCGCATCGAGTTTCCTATTTCGTTCCGTATCACTAAATAAATGTTAGTACTGTATATGTAATGTATACTATACTGCATCGTTTACGAGCCGTTGTGATTCATGAATGGTTTTGTACAAGGACCTAGTACAAGTACATCAATACGTTCACCATGTAGTTGATAGTTCACGAACTAGGGCATAGTGACCTATAGGTCGTTGCAAAACATCGTCAGAGTCATTTGATTGAACGGTTCGCGAGTGAACTACACATCGCTATAAGCAACAGCATCAACCAGAATTTCGATAAGTTCATAAAATAATAAATTCCTCAAGACATTCCACACTGGTGGCTGGGAATAAATGTGAATTAACGTGTTCAGAGTTGTGTAAAAATCACTACCTTCTATAAAGCATATAAACAACATATTTTCACTATTCAGTTATATGGTACCATAAATAAAAATTAGTATTTAGCAATCTATAATCATAACATAGATTTTTTTTGCTTTAGTGTGACGTTGCTTGGTATTTTTTTAAATCAGATATAACAGAAGCTAGTTGCAATGTTTTTATTATATTTTCTACATCGTTTATTTTTGCAGAATATAATATCCATGTAATCGAATGTCAGAATTCCAACCGAAAGGTTGTATATGACGTATAAGACGTTAATTATTTTTACCAACATATAAATTGTGACTCGGCTCGGCAATGCTGCTGTTGCAATATCGCATCGGAGTTTCCTATTTCGTTCCGTTCACCAACACACTATCACTAAATAAATGTTAGTACTGTATATGTGTGATGAGGTGTGACAAAAAGGAATGCAGTAGAAAAATGAGGATCACAATAGGAGATAATAGAATCGAAGAAGTGTCAGATTTTTGTTATTTAGGCAGTAGAATCACAAAAGATAATCGAAGCAAGGTAGATATAAAGTGTAGGATAGCACAGGGTAGGAAGCCATTCGTAGAAAAGGAACAGATTTTAAGATCAAATATTGACTTGGGTATTAGAAAAAGATTACTGAAGGTATATGTTTGGAGTGTAGCACTGTACGGGTGTGAGGCGTGGACTATAGGAAAGGAAGAGAAGCGTAGATTAGAAGCACTTGAAATGTGGTATTATAGGAGGATGATGAGGATTGGTTGGGAAGATAAAGTAACAAATGAAGCTGTACTAGAGTTAGTAGGGGAGAAGAGAAGTATTTGGAGAGTGTTACAGCGTAGGAGAGACAGATTAGTAGGGCATATTCTTAGGCATGGGGGGATTATGCAATTGATCATAGAAGGTAGAGTGGAGGGAAAGAGAGGGGTAGGTAGGCCTAAATTGGAGTATGTGAGTCAGATAGTTGAAGACGTTGAGATGAATAGCTATAGGGAGATGAAGGGATTAGCTCAGGATAGATCGGCATGGCGTGCTGTTTCCAACCAATCTTTAGGATTGCGGACTCTTTAACTAACTGTATATGTAATGTATACTATACTGCATCGTTTGCGAGTCATGAACGGTTTAGTACACGACGGGTTCAGGACCTAGTACAAGTACATCAATACGTACATGTAGTTCATAGTTCACGAACTAGGTCATAATGACCTATAGGTCGTTGCAAAACATCGTGACAGTCATTTGATTGAATCTACACATCGCTAGTACATACATGAAATAAATTGCAAAATTTCGTGAAATCCCCGATTGCGGCATGTGTGTCTGTATTTAATTCTAATCAATCGGTATAATAAATATAAAAGGTACATTAATTTTTGAACGCTCCGATGGCCACGGGCATATTTATGAATCTGCGGTAACAGAATAAATAATCAAAACACGGAAGCAAATATAATGAAATCCAAACAGTACACTGTTATTACAAATTGTTTGTTATAATTGTTTTAACTACGACTATTAGTAGTAGGGATGTAGCTTATAATACCCACATCTATTGTTATTCAGACAAAAGATATTACCATCTACCAGTTTGTAAAGGATATTATCACTAGAATATTTTTTTAATATAACAATGCGAATAAAAAACGCTGCAGTAAAGAATATCTAGTAAATCAGAATGACGATTTTTTTACAAAGATTATTACAACAAAAATATTAACATAAAACGGCTACTGTTATTAAAACAGTTGAGGAAAATCGCGAATTAAATCAAAATAATGTACGCTGTTATATAACGGCCAATCACTCTAAAAAATATAATTGTGCACTCGTGCCATGTTCCTTTATAGTCAACACACCAATCATTAATCACGCTCATTGCCCTGCAATCTCGTCGATCGCATATCTGACGATGACGTCTGCAATATAAAATAATAAGGGCCGTTTTATACGATTATAAATTATAAGCTATTATACTTGTAGAATTTATTACGTATTCTATACAGCCACAGAGGCCGTGGGTTCGAAACCAAACCCACTTCGGCATGAAGTTTTTTCTGAAACAAGAAAAATCCTTGTAGAAGCTGTCTAAAAAAAAATTCTGTATGACAAAAGTATTAATTATGTGTAGTTTCCGTTCAATTGACGTATGTCATCGTATTATACCTACCATCGTATTAGGAGCCCAAGAGAGGTATAGAAATTACAATATCACAAACAGGAATTATGTAAATATATCTACTAACTTATCATTAGATCAATTTGAGAAGGAAAGTGGAAAAAGTAGAAAAATTAATCTTGAGCGAGGATTAGTAGGTAGGACCCAAGCGGCTTCTCTTAGCATGTGTTGGCTTGGCTTGGCTATGGCTAACCTGTTCTAATGCAATGTGGGTGTTGGCACGACAAGATGTTCGCCAGACGAAGAAGGCAGAAGATACAGATGGAATATACAGTTCGGTGCAACACGAAACGGAAAAAGAAACAATTCATTAATTATTATACGACCATAATTCTTTGGCTATAAGATATCGTGAAGTGTATAATAATTATATATACACTGCGTCATCACACGATGCATAAATTCGGATTATTACTTATCGAGGAGGACCGATGATAAAGATTTTACTGGTTTTATTGCGTGCCAAACATTTGCTAAATCTAGTCGCTGATCAGTTTCGAATTGACGTGGGATTTGATTAAGAAGAACTTTTAACGTGTCATCAATTTGATCGTGTGCAAAATGCAATATGAATTATATATTACTGATATTTTTGTTGTTTTACATCAGATTTGTATTCGTTTATAATACACGCGTCAAATAAAATTTATCGAAAATCGGGCATATAAAAATTTTTGGTTACTTAATTTTAATATAGTATTTTTGTAATATCTGTTCATATCGTGTGTAAAAACAATCGTATATAATATCGTGATTTCGATTTTGGTTTGTTGATATTTGGCAAATTAACTTTTAAAACAGCTTGCTTGTCATTTCAACATTTCACCACAGGAACGATTGCACGAATTTTAAGGAAATTTGTTCTTCGAAAATAAAGTAATGGGCAACAAACGGATACTTCGTAACATATTGGCGAATGAAGGCATGAATAGGCTTCTATTTCGTCAAAAATGCTTTTAAAATCGGTCGATTAGAACAGCAGAAATAAGCGTTTTTGATTTAACTAATTATTTTTTTATTTAAAATTAATTTCGTCAACAACTCATTTGTAAAGACCTTTTAATTTTATGCAGTGAGAGTGTTAAGATATTCAAAAATGGACATTGCGCAACAAAAAGCTCACCGCAGGCCAATGCAGTGAAACCAATGCGCACTCTCTCACCGATTAAGAATCGACTGTCTATTGAATATTTGCTGGTAACTAATCTTGGATATGCATATTGCTACAGCCTGTCCGATTCTTTATCGTTTTCGACATTTGACTCCTTTTCGTACCTCAACAGAAAAATATTAAACAATTCATCATAAGTTACTATATCATCTACACAATGATACTTAGGCTAAATTTTGTTTATTATTTTATTTAAACTAGCATATAAATTTATAAAAATCATTTGATCATCATCTTTCGTAATATATTCTTTGCTACCAAATATTATACGAATTGAAATAAATTTCAGCAATATTATGAGTTTGTGTATCCTGTATATTGTTATTATCAGTACTGACTGGTTCCGAATATATGTCTTCGTACGATACCTGTTCAAGTGATTGGTGAGCGTACATTTTTTTTTTCAAATTTGAACAATAAATAAATGAAATACTCAATTTCTTAATTTAATCAAAATTCAAATACGTAGCCATATTGAATGTTACATTTTATAATACTTTTTACTTTAACTATCCAACCAACAATAATCGGAAAGTGGAAAGGTTGAAAAGCTAAAAACCGCAAACATTCGGATAGAGTATACCAAAAAAAATGTCCTTACCGAATATTATGATGTATAGTCTATTCCAAGTGACGCAAAGAAATTTCACAATCGCTTCCGATAAATGCTTAAGTGTTGCTCAATTCACGATAATATTCGGTAAATTATTCTAAAAAAATGTGTAGAGCTTTATCGAAAGATCACGTAAAATTATGCAGTAAAACATAAAAGTGGGCAGACAAGATCGGCTCGATGGTGCTTTCCGCTCGATCGTATAGAATTATATTTAGAAGACGTTACTTAGGAAGAAATTGATGGTCTTGTAAATTCTTCGATACAACAAAAGTCTGCATCGATAAAGTTGTGAAGAAGATAATTTAGGGAAGGGAATTTAAAATACAATGTTTTATATCACGATTAAAAACGAGGATTTATTATTCGGCCTATAGTTCCAAAGAAGATAATTTATATTAAAAAAATGAAGTGGAAGACCAGGCATGAAACATTTCAGCATCGCAGACTATTAGACTAATAAGCTTTAAGCGGAATTATATAAAATAAATTATTAGAAAATTCTCAGGGATAATTCCATTGTGAGCTTATATCTAGAAAAGATGGTCGATAAAATGTGAATTTAGGCCATTGTGTATTTGTAACATAAATGGCGATTTCAAGAGTGAATTTAATTTCTTCATGAACTATAAAAAAAATTTCGAATTATTTATTTCTGTCGTTAAACCGTCGAAATTGAATCCAACCAATCTTTTATTACATTTACCATACCCCAGCATGTTCTAATTAATAAATTATCGTGATATAAAACCAAGTATTTTTTTTTCCTAGATTATGTATTAGTTAAATGAAAATGAAAAAGTTGTATGCAGAATGGCTTTAGTCCTTTCAAAAGTCTAGCTCGTGCAGTTTGAGAGAGTAAATTTTCAATTTTTTTCTAACATTATTATACAATAAACTCAAGAACTGGAGATCTTGAAAAACTAGAAAAGGTAGAAAGAAGAATTTTGAGAAAAATATTGGGACCTAAAAGTAATAGTAATGCAGAATACAAATTAAGATCAAACAGAGAGCTATATTTGAAAGTTGAAAAACTAACTGATGTAATGAGGAAAAAAAGACTGCAGTTTTACGGACACATATACCGAATGGATAATAACAGACTAACCAAGCAGATCTTCAACTTACTAAACAGTTACAAATCCAAACCCACATGGTTCATTGAAATTGATAAAGATATGAAAAGTGCTGGAATTAAAAGAGACACAATAAATAACAGAAAACGTTTTAGAGAAGTAACTCAAAAGGCAGGATTTCAGGAAAGAAAGAAATCAACGAATGGAAGAAAGTGGACCAAAGAAGAAAAGGAACGACATTCTCGAAGGATGAAGGAAGTCTGGGAGCAAAGAAAATTGAATACAAAGAAGTATAGCCAAAGTTGATTTATCGTACCCTCCAAAAGGGTTATTCGAAAGAAGAAGAAAAAACTCAAGAAACTTGTATATTGTTTTACAAGTAATAAAGGATTAATTGGTAATTGTACATACCCGAAATTGTTCCTATCACCAGTGAATTAAATATCTAACTTTTTTGTACTAGTTCAAAAGAGACCTCGTTGTAGCGATGTGTAGTTCACTCAATCAAATGACGAGCGTACTGTGACGATGTTTTGCAACGACCTATAGGTCACCTAGTTATACTATACGGTGTACTTGTAATAGGTGCTGAAGCCATCGTGTACTAAACCGTTCATGAATCACAACGACTTGTAAACGATGCAGTATAGTATACATTACATATACAGTACTAACATTTATTTAGTGATCAAGTGTGTTTGGTGAACGGAACGAAATAGGAAACTCGATGCAATATTGCAACAGCAGCATTGCCGAACTGAGTCACAATTTATATATTGGTATCAGATTTCATGAAATCTTTAATAATATGCTACTATAGTATATTACGTATTTTCCTTATTACTGTTACAATCTAGAATTACGAATGTTTACATTCATTAGCATATTTGTATTATTAATTTTTCACGGTATTATCACGGTGGCCAATCTACCAACACACAAGGTTACCTACTCTATTCGCTTGGTCTGACAGTTTAAATGCAGTACCACCACAAAAGCAATGCACTGTGTTGCGTGCAATGGTAAAAGTATAATGCGTACCTGAAGTATGGCAATATCTCTGAACGCAGTCAGCGTTAACAAACGAATATAACTCGGGAAAACGACTTCGTTAATCCATTGTTAATTGCAGCGGCCGAGTGTTAAATATAAAGTGCTTCTTTGCTAATTATACCAGATCTTGTCTTTTAATTTTCGTACGGAATTTCCGTTGCTATGAAGTTTCGAAATAAACAAACGTTGGGAAATTGTTCGAATGTTTGTTCAGAAGTCGCAAGAAAACGAGCCGCGTTTTATTTATTTTTGTGTACATTCTTTTGTTAATTTTCAATATTCAGGTGATATTATGCCCGAAAATATTGAAAGAAAAAACTGTGTTAGTGTGATATTTTAAGTCTTTAACTTATATACTATAGTCAATTACAATTAAAATATAAAAACTAATAATTTCAAGTAAAGTTAATATTTTTAGATACCAACATTTTTTTAACAAAAGTTGTGGTGTAGACTTTAGAGTGGATTAGATCGAAGAGCGATTATAGTAATTTTTTTTTTAATTTAGCCCAAACGAATTAAATTTAAAACTGAAATACATCAATGAAAATGATTATGTACAGTATATTTAAAAGTAGCGATAATATTTCCATTCACAGTATTTATTGGATAAAAACTGAAATTTACCATTTTATCGCTTGCAAATATGAGCGATAAAAGAACTATACCGAAATTGTTTCTATAACATACGAATCGGGTCATATCCAATATGTCGCTTAAGTTACCTCAGAAAAGAATTGGTGTATTTATGGCCAATACGGCGAATGCAAAAGTTGTATCTAATCTGCATTTCGCCCGTTGTGCTATATTCTTGTGCGAATAGACAATTCGCAAGTCACACTTTATTAAGATACAGTAGCGTATTTAGAAAATCTCTTTCTACGAATCGGAACATAATTTAATCAAGTTTCACTTACGGCCAAAAACTACCGAATTAATGTACAGCATTTTCAAATAATTTAATTCCAAATTACGCCCAAATAGAAGTGCGTAAAAACATGAACGATCGAACATTATTTATTATATTTTTTGATTATTTATTATACTTTTGTTTCAAGGGATTTTTATTACAATCCTTCAATATATGGAGCACCAATCATTTTTTTTTTTGCAAAACTACAATAACGCCACAAGATAGGAGAAGATCTTTAAGCGTATAGTATTTTGTTAAAGATACAATATTTATAAAATATAAACATCACGCGAAATTATTGTAGCATTATTTTAACGAGAGATTTTAAGGGACAACGTAAAAGCTAATAAAATATCGTCATTTTTTTTTTACATGCACTGGAATTTTTGCGAGGTATTTACCTCATTGTAAGTACAAAAATATTATAATCGATATGAAACTTAAAAATAAAAATTTCTCCTGTTCGGTCTACAAAATGTACGTAGCAATTACCTCCTTACACCATTCCTGCAAGTACACCACTGCATTAGAAGACATGTACAAATACAAACCACTAATGTAATAGCATTTCTATGTTTGACTTCTATACACACAAGTTAAATCGTTTTAAGACCTCATCAAATGGTATTAGCAATTAGGAAATCCATGTTAGATCCTCACCTTATTTTTACTACTTACCGTTAGAAGTCACGCGTGATTGTAAACGTAATTATTTAATTGTTATATTCCATATTCTAATAAAAAAAACGATCCCGGCGTACTTTAGTAATAAAAAACATCGATATATCTTGTTTTATTCAATATTGAAAATAGCTTCAATTTTCAAGATTGGCCATCCAATTGGCACGACCAATTCATCAATTTATATTTTCAGATTTTTTTTTGCTCATAATTATTTTTTACAATATCCCATCTGCTTCTATTTCAAGCTCGCAAAAAAAACCAATACGATATAAAACATTACTTTGCAAAAATTATGCCAATGAACTGTAATGCGAATTTTAAAACCACTATTAATTTACTAGCTTTTTGTCGATGATGTCGACTTCTTGTGATGATGCGCAACTATGTACCATATATTTGATTACCTACCTAAAAATTAAGCAGTTAATTGTGAAATTTGACACGTAACGACAGTGTTTTTTTTTCGGATTACAGCTGGATTATATAATATTTCGGCATTTCTCGCAATCAGTATCAGATTTTAATATTATTTCGCTAAATTTTTACAAATATTTGTTAGTTCACCAGTTTCTATTTTAATGCGTTATGGACGAATTACTGGTTAAAGAGAGGTTTAGGAACCAGATTAAGAATTGTAAGAGTTACCCTGGAGCAGATATTGATAGTGACCATAATTTAGTAGTCCTGGACTCAGGGGTCAAATTCAAGAAATTACAGAAGTCTAAACAGGTCAGAGTAGATGTCGATAGGTTAAAATTAGCTGATGTATGTGAAAAGTACAAGCAGAAAGTAGAAATCATGGCTAATGGAACATCTAGGAGCGACATAGATTGCGAATGGAGGGAAATCAGAAATGGGTTAACTACAGCAGCAAATGAAGTATTAGGCACAAAGAAAAGGGCAGGTAGGAGGGAATGGATCACGGAAGAAATAGTTGAAATGATAGAAGCAAGAAGGAAAATTAAAATTGGAAACACAGAAGCAGGACAGAAAAAATATAGGGAACTAAGAAACTTAATTAATAGGAAATGCAAGCTAGCGAAAGAAGAGTGGATAAAAGGAAATTGTGAGGATATTGAGGAGGATATGAGAAGAGGTAAAGTAGATTTGGGCTACAGGAAAATTAAGTCACATTTTTCTAAAGTAAAACCAAAGGGTAACATTATATGTGATAAGCAGGGTAAGGAACTCACAGAAAATAAGGAAAAAGCTAGAAGATGGAAGGAGTATCTTGAAGATTTATATAAAGGTAGGCAGGACATGGAGGAGCTAGAAAATGTGGAACAGATAGATGAGGATGACTTAGGTCCTAGCATACTTAGGTCAGAGTTTCATAGAGCATTAAATGATTTACGGAATAACAAAGCAGCGGGGATTGATATGATACCAGCCGAATTAATAAAGCACGCAGGGGAAAAAATGCAGGAGCGATTATACAGGTTAGTTTGTAAAATATATGAGAAGGGATAAGTACCACAGGATTTTCAGCGTAGTAGAATAGTAACAATGCCGAAGAAAATAGGAGCTAATTTATGTGAGAACTATAGGACCATTAGTCTACTATCACATGCATCGAAGATATTGTTAAAGATTATTTATAGGAGATTAGAAAATAAAGTAGAGGAAAAGCTAGGAGAAGATCAGTTTGGTTTTAGGAAAAACAGAGGGACGAGGGAGGCGATTCTAGCACTAAGAACGGTAGTAGAAAAAAGAAAGAGGGTAGGAAAGGTAACTTGCATAGCTTTTGTAGATTTAGAAAAGGCATTTGATAATGTAGATTGGGACATAATGTTTAGAATTTTAAAAGAAACGGGTATAGATTATAAGGATAGGAGAATAATTTTTAATTTATATAAACACCAAACTGCCTTAGTTGGAATTGAGGGGGAAGAAGAGGTAGCAAAAATAGGGAAGGGAGTTCGGCAGGGATGTACACTTTCACCGCTATTATTTAATCTATATATAGAAGATGCAATAAACAAAGTAAAAGAAGAGTATAGTGTAGGTGTGAATGTACAGGGAGAGAAAATATATATGTTGAGATTCGCCGACGATATAGCTATATTGGAAGAAAGCGAAAAGAATTTAGAAAGGGTATTGAATGGTATGCAGGCAGTATTGACTAGGGATTTGAACATGAAAATAAATATAGGTAAAACTAAAGTGATGAGGTGTGACAAAAAGGAATCCAGTAGAAAAATGAGGATCACAATAGGAGATAATAGAATCGAAGAAGTGTCAGATTTTTGTTATTTAGAATCACAAAAGATAATCGAAGCAAGGTAGATATAAAGTGTAGGATAGCACAGGATAGGAAGGCATTCGTAGAAAAGGAACAGATTTTAAGATCAAATATTGACTTGGGTATTAGAAAAAGATTACTGAAGGTATATGTTTGGAGTGTAGCACTGTACGGGTGTGAGGCGTGGACTATAGGAAAGGAAGAGAAGCGTAGATTACAAGCATTCGAAAAGTGGTGTTATAGGAGGATGATGAGGATTGGTTGGGAAGATAAAGTAACAAATGAAGCTGTACTAGAGTTAGTAGGGGAGAAGAGAAGTATTTGGAGAGTGTTACAGCGTAGGAGAGACAGATTAGTAGGGCATATTCTTAGACATGGGGGGATTATGCAATTGATCATAGAAGGTAGAGTAGAGGGAAAGAGAGGGGTAGGTAGGCCTAGATTGGAGTATGTGAGTCAGATAGTTGAAGACGTTGAGATGAATAGCTATAGGGAGATGAAGGGATTAGCTCAGGATAGATCGGCATGGCGTGCTGCTTCCAACCAATCTTTAGGATTGCGGACTCTTTAACTAACTATGGACGAATGCAAAGATACGTAAATGATTACATTAGCAAAGTCAGTAGTTCTTAAATGTTATCAAGAACCTGTGCCTACTTTGGCGACATAGAAAAAGAATTTTTAGTCCATTGAGTCACTATTTGATTTTGTCTTCTAGAAGACACTTTTATTGTTTTTTTAAAAGCAAGTTTGTTTGTACACGTTTTTTTTCAGTATTTTAATAATCTTTGTTAAATTATTTATTAATATCTTCATAAATTGTGAACGTAATTCCGACATTTGTAACTTTGCGAAAGTGTTACAGTGCGCTGTTTATATAATAAATAAATTTGGTACATTTCATTTATGATTTTAACATTTAAATAATTAAATAAAAAGGCTGACGAGAGGTAAATCCTTACACGTGTAAGGATATTAAATTTTATTAAATCTGAACCTTACAAATGGACTTCTACAATTTTATTTAAATAATTAAAAACCCATCGTAAACCTATAGTCAGAAATAAATACTACATCGTAAAATATCATAACCTTTGGCCTTAATGATTGCAATAAAATAATTATGATAAGATAATCTTTTTTACCGTGTCACAGTTTGTCGATGTACATCTGCAGTTTTTATCATATATCAAATATTAGACTATTGTCAGCTGGAAACAATGAAACAACTTAACATTGCTATAAAAATTGCATTGTTTTACAAACTTTCCTAAACAATAAAGCAAATAAACGAACTTGAACTGTTTTAATCCCCGATATGTTTAAAAACTTTTAATTCATATTAAAGAATGGTGTGCAAAAACTAATAGTACATATCGTTTTATTAGGAAAAAAATGTCCCTTTTTAATATGCCAAGACATATTTTAAGAAATCGGATAATTTGTAATCTGAGCGCCTACATTTGCGCCAATCAAAAATAAATATTGCTTTATGCAATCGGCAATAATTATTGTAATACTTGCACGTAACAATTTTCCTAGCCTACGTAAAAGTAATTACGATAAGTAATGATCTAACACGTTGATGGAACGTCGCTGAATTATTCAATTGCGTATCCTTGGTCAGATGTTGCAGAGGAATTCATTAACCGATTAACCAAAACGTAATGGCGGTATTGTTTCGTCCAATGGCATATTAAAAATATATATAAAACACCCAGTTGAGCACTCGGAGGAGTATTAAAAAATTACTCGCGCATTAAAAAATGTATATGCTGTTGTTTTTTTATAATATTTGTGTTATGCGAAAATTATATGTTACTCAATGCTATTTTTTATGCGTTGTTACGTAAAAAGATTATGTTGCTGATGTAAATGTTATTTTGGATCAATTATTTTTTGTATATTATGTAACACAGACCTCGTAAAAATATTCAGTGATCGTTTAAAAGACCTTAGTTTAAATTCTACACCATTTGTTGGAAAACGTACAAAAGTAAACGAAATATATGATTTCTACTGACCTATTTGTAAATATATAAGCTCTTCAAAGTTGTAATATAAAAAACATTATCAACGAAATGAAAATGAACATTATATTATACCTTAAAAATTAGATTTTCGAATATGTTCAAAGTTTTAATAACACCGATTTTTTTACTTGTATAAATTGTTTTTTATAATACACAAAAAAAAACATGTTTATGTAAAATGCAACAGTACAATATAAATATTTGTGGTTTATAATAATATTAAGTATAATGGGAGAACAGCTGTTTGTCAAATATTTAATTAATGCAAATATCTTCCGAGAATTAATTATTATGTAACTTTTCAAATCCGAATTTGTAAAATAATAACTGCATCGAAAGAATACATAATATTTGCGGGGCTTTCTTATTTTTTAGATATTTTTGGAATTGGTAATAATGAAAGATGTATTTTATAATATTCCAAGATGCTCTCTGGTAAAGTTCACGAGATCTAAGTTTTATAAAAATCCCCATTAGATTGCATTCAGTAACAGTAGTATTATAATCGAATATCGTATAATCGATTTTATGATTTAGGCCATGCTAAGTGTGTTAAACATATGTTCGTCAAGTTGGCACAAAACTTGTAAAGGGTTTTTTTTTTAATGCTACAACCACCTTTTTCGCTATTATCCTCCCATGATAATTTTAAGCATTAATGATTTATTTATTTTATTATTTATTATTAAAGAGTCCGCAATCCTAAAAATTGGTTGGAAACAGCACGCCATGCCGATCTATCCTGAGTTAATCCCTTCATCTCCCTATAGCTATTCATCTCAACGTCTTCAACTATCTGACTCACATACTCCAATCTAGGCCTACCTACCCCTCTCTTTCCCTCCACTCTACCTTCTATGATCAATTGCATAATCCCCCCATGCCTAAGAATATGCCCTACTAATCTGTCTCTCCTACGCTGTAACACTCTCCAAATACTTCTCTTCTCCCCTACTAACTCTAGTACAGCTTCATTTGTTACTTTATCTTCCCAACCAATCCTCATCATCCTCCTATAACACCACATTTCGAATGCTTGTAATCTACGCTTCTCTTCCTTTCCTATAGTCCACGCCTCACACCCGTACAGTGCTACACTCCAAACATATACCTTCAGTAATCTTTTTCTAATACCCAAGTCAATATTTGATCTTAAAATCTGTTCTTTTCCTACGAATGCCTTCCTACCCTGTGCTATCCTACACTTTATATCTACCTTGCTTCGATTATCTTTTGTGATTCTACTGCCTAAATAACAAAAATCTGACACTTCTTCGATTCTATTATCTCCTATTGTGATCCTCATTTTTCTACTGCATTCCTTTTTGTCACACCTCATCACTTTAGTTTTACCTATATTTATTTTCATGTTAAAATCCCTAGTCAATACTGCCTGCATACCATTCAATACCCTTTCTAAATTCTTTTCGCTTTCTTCCAATATAGCTATATCGTCGGCGAATCTCAACATATATATTTTCTCTCCCTGTACATTCACACCTACACTATACTCTTCTTTTACTTTGTTTATTGCATCTTCTATATATAGATTAAATAATAACGGTGAAAGTGTACATCCCTGCCGAACTCCCTTCCCTATTTTTGCTACCTCTTCTTCCCCCTCAATTCTAACTAAGGCAGTTTGGTGTTTATATAAATTAAAAATTATTCTCCTATCCTTATAATCTATACCCGTTTCTTTTAAAATTCTAAACATTATGTCCCAATCTACATTATCAAATGCCTTTTCTAAATCTACAAAAGCTATGCAAGTTACCTTTCCTACCCTCTTTCTTTTTTCTACTACCGTTCTTAGTGCTAGAATCGCCTCCCTCGTCCCTCTGTTTTTCCTAAAACCAAACTGATCTTCTCCTAGCCTTCCTCTACTTTATTTTCTAATCTCCTATAAATAATCTTTAACAATATCTTCGATGCATGTGATAGTAGACTAATTATTTATTATTTATTTATTAATGAATCATTTTTCTATTTGACATTTTCGCCAAATTAGGTATATTACGTACCTTCTTGATAATATAGGAAACAGTACATTCGATTTCTAGTAATTCCGTAATATTAAATAATCCCGATGTTTCGGAAAATAAAATAAATTATTTATCTACATAACGTAAATGTTACAAAAATCAAATTGCAGTCAAACGCGGATATCCATTGTCACGTAACAAGAAGTGATTAAGATCACCTTCATCTACACACTACACATAATATGGTAAAAAAAAATTTTTCGTCCAGCATTGCCTACAATAGTTTATTCAATCGTATTAAAGCCAGTACATCTAAAAAAATCTTGACAAAAACGTAAAAACTTTGTGATTTATAAATTTCTTATACTAAGGCTATATCTGCAGCACTTTGTTATACCAGCGAAAGCTGCCTCCTTTTGTTATTAATTCAAATTAATTTTTTTATACTTTAGTAAGTTTTGGGATATAAGAAAAAAATGCACACTGACGTTACGTGTCAAATGCCACGATTGTATTTATTTTGAATCGGCTGTTTAAAAAATGACAGGCGATGAATTAAAATGCATATTTTGCAGAAAAATTTCAAGCATCAATTAAATACACAACAATTTCACGTAAAATTTCTTCCATATATATATATTTTCATAATATTGTGAAATGTTAAATATCGTCGCTGAAAATTTTACTTTCACTTCATGGATTTAAAAAAATATTTACACTTTATGACGAAATAAAGTAAATAAAATAGGTTATAGATTTTGTCGTTATGATGTGACATTGCACATTAGGGAAGAGAAATAAAAATACAATGTTTTATATCACAATTATACAATATAAATATTTAAAGTAAATAAACCCTACATTACGTAATTAACTAAATAATGCTAAAATATGCAAGGAAATAAATATTTTTTTAACTCCTTGAACAAATTATGTAGAATTTGCCACCTTGCTCGCATGGTATAAGTTACATTGAACTCTAGAATTCTACACATAGTGATCTAAAAATTTTCCCAATTCCCTTCAAAGCTTGCCAATATTTTGCGCAATAAATCATTAAAAAATTATTTATAGAATATCAGCAACAAAGCAAAGCAATAAACTAGCGATGTGTAGTTCACTCTGAATAGTTCAATCAAATAACTGTGACGATGTTTTGCAACGACCTATAGGTCACTAGGACCTAGTTCGTGAACTATAAACTACATGGTGAACGTATTGATGTACTTGTACTAGGTCCTTGTACTAAACCGTTCATGAATCACAACGACTCATAAACGATGCAGTATAGTATACATTACATATACAGTACTAACATTTTTTTAGTGGTAAAGTGTGTTGATGAACGGAACGAAATTATATTTCCTTATATATATGTTTTGTATAAATTATAAACATTGTTGTCTTTTCTTGCTCATTCCTAATTCGAAATAAGTATTGTAATATTACAATTTATTTATTTTTTACCAGTTAATATTTTTATATTGAGGGAAAAAAGAGATTATTTTCAGTATGTGCATGTATTGGTTCATATAGGTCGAGAACTAGTTCATTTTTAAAAGATGTTAGTAGTTCATGACCTATAGTTCGTGAACGGTTCATTGAAATGAACTACGAACTAGGTCCTCAAAGTGACTTACAATTTGCCATCGCTACAATAAACAAACGAAAATCATAAAGAATTGAACATATTTAATAGACGTTTTGGAGCTTCATGTGTACTTTTGTTTTTATATCAAATAGCAAAATTTCCTTTTCCAAAACGGCACGAGAAAATATAAAAGCAAGCAACAAATAATTATTTCTCAAGTGTACACGTATATTTTTCAACTAGTTTAGCAACAAATCAAGTTTTTTTGTAACTTATTATATGGCAAATTGTTTCCTGAAACTGTATGAGAATTATTGGGCTTCTCGAATTTTAGCCAACTTGACGCACCCGTCTCTTGTACAGCGGACTTGTGCATTTCCAATTGCATACTTTATGTAAATGCTAGGGGTTACATATTGCGGCTAGAATGCGGGTCTTGCAGAGCTCTTGAAATGCATCTCGAAGTGTGCGCCTTGACCCCAAACCGTTGGCTTGGTTATTTGTTTGTTAGCTACAGCTTCCACCATAGATATCCCGTTTCTTTCGGTGTCTATATTTAGCGTACTCCGGTATTATTCTCGTACTTATTTGTGCATATCTATCAATAGTAAAACAACTTTTTTTTGTGCTACTGAAGATGGGGGGCATAACCTTCGAAATGCGCATATATACTCTATATTGTTTATGTGCATTGAAATATTGTTATTAGCCACATTTTTTTTCGCATTTGCGTGCCAAGCGTAAGTTTCTTGCGCTCGGAATGAATTTACTCCGCAGTCATTGGAGGCGTAGAAATATATTTATTTTTTTCCATATCGAATTAATTGCTATTATACACGCAGTTCGAATAAGTGAAATGTATAAGGCGTTAATGATAAAAAAAGTACTATTTATCATGTTATCTTTTTTATGTACTTTGTAGACATATATGGACGTGTAGACAAATGGGTTGGGAAAATTGTTTTGTTCAATATTCGAAAGAAAACTTTAGTTTTAAAAGTTAAAAAAGTTAATTGTATTGTCATATTTTCGTTTATATTAGCAATCGAATGTACGTACAGTGAATCTGATTTAATTTGACAGATTTGCAAACCTTATTTTTCACTTTTAAACGATTAGAAGTTATAAAATCGGAGGTAGTTTTGCGCAACTTGAGTGAGCAGAATCTAATGGCACTAAATGGCATTTTTTCGTTTTAAAATTCATTCTGCAATCAGTAATTGTACGATTACTTCATATTTCGGATTTGCACAGACTGTTAAATGTGCAGAACTAGCTTTGATCATTATTTCTAGGCCTGATAATATTTAGAAATTGGTTTTACTTCGATTTGGATTTGGGAAATAATCGGTAGTGAAAACTATGTTGAAGCATTTTTGGACATTATTCCAAAGTGGACTTTGCGATATATTTGATCCATAATCGTTTATTGTGATTCAGAAATTTTATTTTTTAAATTTATATTATAATAATGATGCTATTATGAAAATTGCGTTTTTTACCAATGTTTAGAAAACGTATTTCGAATTTATTTAGAAGAAACTTTATTTAAAAAAAAATCTAGAAAAGATATAATACTATATAGGGTCTGCTATTTGAATAATACCAACTTGTCTGAAATATGTGACATCCTGTAGTAAATTATATTGCTTCAGCATAACGTTCGTCAACATTATATATTATTAAAGAACGAGAAATTTTAATTTTTTGTAATATTTAATTTCTGTCTTGTTGCACCGTTCATCTATCAATCTGTCGCATTTCTTTGAAAGTGAGAAATATCTAAAAAAGAAGAAATTAAAGGACAAGACGTGTTAAACCTTCTTTTGTGCGATATTACATACACAAGGATACAAAAACGAAATATGGTATTTATAAATTGAAAGTTGATTAATATAAAATACGTTACGAAAATGGAAAATATAATATAGATAAAAATAATTTTATAGAATTTAAATTTAAAAAAAATTTAAATGTA
Organism: Leptodirus hochenwartii; assembly: GCA_947310635.1. NCBI lineage: Eukaryota > Metazoa > Arthropoda > Insecta > Coleoptera > Leiodidae > Leptodirus > Leptodirus hochenwartii. The sequence goes on along the minus strand of OX371182.1, from coordinate 2,912,492 downwards.
TTTTAGTTTATAATTGGAGATTTCGATATGCTTGCGATCGTGCACCCTATAAATGACGGCGAAATAAATAATAATAAAATATTACACGCGCGTAAAAAAGTGCAGTTTAACACAAACCAATAATTAAATCAACACTGTAGATAGTCAATTTTTATAGAGGTATCTAATTGCGTTTTGAATGGCAATATTGCGCAGTGAATATTTGTACGTCTATGCCGCTCTGCGACTTTATTGTTCTTGGCTTTTAACATTGCATTGATTATTAATTTAAAGTATAGGTACAATGAGTTATGATTGCATTGTGTTTTGAATATATTATCACCGAGCAAAAAGAACGGAAACTATAACTATATACATTTTCTTTCATGGCTATATCAAACTAATGTTAAAGTACAGAAAATAGAATACCCAGTCCGATCAGATTTTATTTCGTACAGCCAGCCTATATGCAATATTCTTAATTTATATACAGTTTGTAATTATAAAGATATATACATGTATACTGTACTGTCTGCACAATTTCAACCAGAATAATAATTGTTACTAGGTATCTCTTCGAGAAAAATAGCGACACACCTCAACATAATAAACTAGTTGTAAAATATCAATATTAAAAATGTATAGACGGCATAAAAAATGTTGCAAATTGATCGCGAATGAATATTATGACTTCTGTATATATATATTGATGTTCTATATTGATATTGCAAAAGCGAAAAAGACAACAAATCTGATCTGTCCAAAATAAAATGTAGTTACGCGTATATTGGTGTAATAGAATGTCGTAATATAATTTTATCTACTTTCATTCAGTAAAGTAAATATTACAGTTAAAAAAAAAGTTTTGTAATGATTACGTCATTACGTCTATATCGTCATTACAGCACTAGTGCTGTAATGAGTTTTTATTGCTGTAAATAAGTGCTGTTAAAGCAACTAGCTGTATAAATTTGCTTATATCTGATTTCTTCTTACGGAAATCATGGTTCTTAACATGGAATAGTGCGTCTAAAGGGTTTAACGGTTTTTGCGATTGTTGCTTTTCGGCGAAATACGCCAACAAAATTTTTTCCGACACTTCTTTTTGAATCACAACATTTTTCAAATTTCTGGTATTCAAGTTCATATCGTGCGTTTGATTTTGCGGGAATTAGACTTGAAATTGCTCCATTTGCAGCTTCCTCTACTTCCGTGGGTGGTAAACTTTCTTTAGAATCAGACATTTTCAAAGAACACTTTTTTTTGCAAACTTTTTCTATAAATCTGACGTATTTAACAGTAACCAAGACAACTAAGAAACAACAAACAGTTCAAGACTACTTAGAAAACATAAATCCTTATAACAGCAGGTATCATTTTTGTTTATTATTTTGTAATTATCGGATTATTTTACGAAAGTAGATAAAATTTCGTACAATATTCGAGTTGTAAATTCATATTATGACACTCGACGTATTGTCAAACTCGACTAACAACTCAACATCTCTTGTCGTAATATAAATCTTTCGTTAGTTAAAGAGTCCGCAATCCTAAAGATTGGTTGGAAATAGCACGTCATGCTGATCTATCCTGAGCTAATCCCTTCATCTCCCTATAGCTATTCATCTCAACGTCTTCAACTATCTGACTCACATACTCCAATCTAGGCCTACCTACCCCTCTCTTTCCCTCCACTCTACCTTCTATGATCAAATGCATAATCCCCCCATGCCTAAGAATATGCCCTACTAATCTGTCTCTCCTACGCTGTAACACTCTCCAAATACTTCTCTTCTCCCCTACTAACTCTAGTACAGCTTCATTTGTTACTTTATCTTCCCAACCAATCCTCATCATCCTCCTATAACACCACATTTCGAATGCTTGTAATCTACGCTTCTCTTCCCTTTCCTATAGTCCACGCCTCACACCCGTACAGTGCTACACTCCAAACATATACCTTCAGTAATCTTTTTCTAATACCCAAGTCAATATTTGATCTTAAAATCTGTTCCTTTTCTACGAATGCCTTCCTACCCTGTGCTATCCTACACTTTATATCTACCTTGCTTCGATTATCTTTTGTGATTCTACTGCCTAAATAACAAAAATCTGACACTTCTTCGATTCTATTATCTCCTATTGTGATCCTCATTTTTCTACTGCATTCCTTTTTGTCACACCTCATCACTTTAGTTTTACCTATATTTATTTTCATGTTAAAATCCCTAGTAAATACTGCCTGCATACAATTCAATACCCTTTCTAAATTCTTTTCGCTTTCTTCCAATATAGCTATATCGTCGGCGAATCTCAACATATATATTTTCTCTCCCTGTACATTCACACCTACACTATACTCTTCTCTTACTTTGTTTATTGCATCTTCTATATATAGATTAAATAATAACGGTGAAAGTGTACATCCCTGCCGAACTCCCTTCCCTATTTTTGCTACCTCTTCTTCCCCCTCAATTCTAACTATATAAATCTTTACAACACTAATATTGTAAATAACTATTATATAAATATGGTGTGAGAGTGGATGCCTACGCAACCGAAACAAGTAAAAATTAAAATTGATTTACCAAATTGATCTATCTCTACCAAATTCATTTCATTTCGAATTCAAGCATCCACCAACTAGTAAATGGTCAGTTCGAATTGGTTCACTGGCATTATATAAAGTGTAGAAAACCCTGGGTCAATTCTAAATTAATTTGAACTTTTAGCCACGCACGGACGTAACAATATTTCATCGCGCTTATTAAATAAAACGCTAAACTTATCGCGCATTAATGATTGCATTTCATTGAAAACGAATGAATTTGATTATTTGTCGCAAATCGTGATTGATGTAAAACTTTTTTTACCGGTACTATTGTATAGGTAGGCGTTATGGCACGTCGAGAATTTGATTTCGCTAGTTATTCGCGCTAAACATGCGCAGATTGTTTTCAAAGGATGTTATTCGAAATTAAGTGAACACGATTTTGTTGGAGGGATCATAGTGCGTGCTAAATGTTAGCAATTCTCCACAGCTAAGACAGCACATTAGTATCGTTTATAACCCAGCACCAGCGATGGCCCCTGCCCACTACTTAGGCCCTTGGCCTTCGTATGACTGATCCTCTAATGATCACACAATGTATCAACGTTGCCAAATTGTCGCGCAATATTTATGCAAATACAGTAAATTCTTACAACATATTCGACAATGTCAAAATTTAACTTTAATCGTGGAACCACGAAGTCATCTAAAAGCTACGGTTGTCTTTGCAAACGGGCGATTTCGAACCCATTCACAGTTAATAGCCTGATTTATTTGAATTTTTATTTTTTTTATCTAGACAATAATTCAATTTTCATTCTGGATACATAAAACTATCTAAAAGCGACTGCATCCTTCGTTTTCAACACTGTGATGTTAATTGTTTGATTTATCAGAATTTATTTTTAGTATTAAAAACGTCTACTAAAAATGACTTTTTTTTGTAAACGAGAGTTTACTAATTCAAATTCTTGATATTTTGTTTTAATATACGGTTCTTTTGGCTCTTTGTCTTTACATATTCACAACTCGATCATCTCAAACGTTTCATTTCTTATTTTGCTTTACATAAAGGTTTAGGTAGACAAGAAAATGCGTAATTATCTAAAAGAAATTCTAGATTTATTTCGGTTTTGTGTAAGCAATCAGCTAGTTAACATTTTATAGTATGTATTCTAATAATAAAACATGTGAATTTTTGGATTTTTTTCACCAAACTTTATACAAAAATTCATTGTTCAGTTGCTTGACAAGATTGCGAAAATTATCAAGTATTGTTGAGGAACTGTCCATACAACAATTCAGTACATCCGATAAATCAATTATATAGCCGCACAAAATTGTTTTTTTAAGACAATTTAACAATTATAAATTACGTATCCATCTATTATACAATTTCGAATAACATGGTACAATATAATGATGGTATTGATCGTTAAGCGGATTTATCATATAACTAAATTCTGCATTTTACAATTTCATAAATTTATAGTTTACAAAAGTCTTTTTGTTTGCCATTTCTAAATGCGCCTCGTTTCCAGTAGCTATGCTCATATGAGAAGACATTCCATATGGAAGACATGGCAACATAGATCATTTGTTCTAGTTCCTTTACCGACTTCCCGTTGCTTCGCTATTACCATTCATTTATTTACATTTTGTTACAATATTCCCTTGCAGCTGGACAGATGGATCCTCCATCCACAGCAAGTGTTCCTTCTCTGCGCGACTGAAATGAGAAGTACCTTTATTAATCACACTTGCTGTGGTACCATCTGACCATATTAAGTTGCAATTTATATGTGCGCATATGTAGTATGTTTCGAAATCATGGTAAATACGGATAAGGTGACTATTAAGTGTATATTTCTATTGTAATTTTGATGATCCAACTTACGTAGGGAACAATATATTATACTCCTGACCATCGTATACACTTTTACACGTATTTTTTTAACCGACATTTAACATGTTCTTTATTTAACTTTATTTATTTAATGCCTGGTAAGAAATGCCCCACTTCTTTAAAGAAAACTTCTTCATGTATTTAAAGAGCCGCCACTGATAGTTCTAGTGCCATAATATTTTTCACTTATAGTAGAATACTATAAAAAAAAATATATATATATAATTTATAATACTTTTGTAGATTTAGAAAAGGCATTTGATAATGTAGATTGGGACATAATGTTTAGAATTTTAAAAGAAACGGGTATAGATTATAAGGATAGGAGAATAATTTTTAATTTATATAAACACCAAACTGCCTTAGTTAGAATTGAGGGGGAAGAAGAGGTAGCAAAAATAGGGAAGGGAGTTCGGCAGGGATGTACACTTTCACCGTTATTATTTAATCTATATATAGAAGATGCAATAAACAAAGTAAAAGAAGAGTATAGTGTAGGTGTGAATGTACAGGGAGAGAAAATATATATGTTGAGATTCGCCGACGATATAGCTATATTGGAAGAAAGCGAAAGGAATTTAGAAAGGGTATTGAATGGTATGCAGGCAGTATTGACTAGGGATTTTAACATGAAAATAAATATAGGTAAAACTAAAGTGATGAGGTGTGACAAAAAGGAATGCAGTAGAAAAATGAGGATCACAATAGGAGATAATAGAATCGAAGAAGTGTCAGATTTTTGTTATTTAGGCAGTAGAATCACAAAAGATAATCGAAGCAAGGTAGATATAAAGTGTAGGATAGCACAGGGTAGGAAGGCATTCGTAGAAAAGGAACAGATTCTAAGATCAAATATTGACTTGGGTATTAGAAAAAGATTACTGAAGGTATATGTTTGGAGTGTAGCACTGTACGGGTGTGAGGCGTGGACTATAGGAAAGGAAGAGAAGCGTAGATTACAAGCATTCGAAATGTGGTGTTATGGGAGGATGATGAGGATTGGTTGGGAAGATAAAGTAACAAATGAAGCTGTACTAGAGTTAGTAGGGGAGAAGAGAAGTATTTGGAGAGTGTTACAGCGTAGGAGAGACAGATTAGTAGGGCATATTCTTAGGCATGGGGGGATTATGCAATTGATCATAGAAGGTAGAGTGGAGGGAAAGAGAGGGGTAGGTAGGCCTAGATTGGAGTATGTGAGTCAGATAGTTGAAGACGTTGAGATGAATAGCTATAGGGAGATGAAGGGATTAGCTCAGGATAGATCGGCATGGCGTGCTGTTTCCAACCAATCTTTAGGATTGCGGACTCTTTAACTAACTAGTAGAATACGCAGAGTTTTACTTGAAGATTAACATCTTCTGTTTACTATTTAAACAAGTTTTTAACGCCACATTTGATGATTCGATTATTTTTTAACTCATGTCATTTTTAGCTGTAATTGAGTTAAAAAATGCTTCAGTTAATAAGGAATTTGCTCAACATATGCCACCCCATGATACCCCATTAAAAATTGGCTATTGGCCAATTGGTCAAATGCCCAATGGTCCATTACCAATAGATAAAATGATTTTTTTTTGTAAATATAATCGTCAACTGAATGCTTTGTGTTACGTAAATTTATGATACAAGTAAATATGTTTGAAAAATATTATGCGAGAATTTGGAATGATGTCTCATTGTTTGATTTTTCGGCTTTATGAATTTAAGAAATTTGACAAATTATCGCAATCGTCGAAGTTATCGTAAACATTTCGTAAATCTGCAGTTAGATGTATTATTCTTTGGCTCTTCTAAAAGAACTACCTTCTTAAATAAAGCAATAAATAGAATTGTAAGGCTTTTTACAAACGTAAAACAGAAACATATATTTTCTAATACGAATCTTTCAATTTCAGTGTATCAGATTATGAATACCATAAATGATTTTTTAATTCAAATTATTCGAAAAATGTTAACTGTAGATTCCATTATAATGATTGCTAAAGCTCCAATAGGGGCTAGTAAAAAAATGAAAAAGACAACTGATTCAACTCACAAAGTAAAATCTAATTGTGCATTATATATTATGTTTAATAATAATTAAACCATTCGGTATATTTTTAGAACATTGATACGTTTTGTTTGTGCATGTGCTTAATTTGGAAAGTGGAAAATGCTGAAAATAAAAAATAAATTGTTCGCCAGCAATACCTGTATAAAATACATTTTTTTTATTACAAAAAAAAAAACGCAGTAATTTATATTAAACCATGTTTTTTCGTCTAGTATTTTTTTGGTTTGTCAAAAAATTTAAGTGTCACTGTTTCGTCATTTTTTAATTGGTCAACCCCTTCGAATAATTTGGACTAGCGATGGCAAACTGTAGGTCACTTTGAGGACCTAGTTCGTAGTTCATTTCAATATACCGTTCACGAACTATAGGTCGTGAACTACTAACATCTTTTTTAAATGAACTAGTTCACCACCTATATGACCAAATACATGCACATACTGAAAATAATCTCAATATAAAAATATTACATGGTAAAAACTAAAGTTTTAAGAGTTACCCTGGAGCAGATATTGATAGTGATCATAATTTAGTAGTCCTGGACTCAGAGGTCAAATTCAAGAAATTACAGAAGTCTAAACAGGTCAGAGTAGATGTCGATAGGTTAAAATTAGCTGATGTATGTGAAAAGTACAAGCAGAAAGTAGAAATCATGGCTAATGGAACATCTAGGAACGACATAGATTGCGAATGGAGGGAAATCAGAAATGGGTTAACTACAGCAGCAAATGAAGTATTAGGCACAAAGAAAAGGGCAGGTAGGAGGGAATGGATCACGGAAGAAATAGTTGAAATGATAGAAGCAAGAAGGAAAATTAAAATAGGAAACACAGAAGCAGGACAGAAAAAATATAAGGAACTAAGGAACTTAATTAATAGGAAATGCAAGCTAGCGAAGGAAGAGTGGATAAAAGGAAATTGTGAGGATATTGAGGAGGATATGAGAAGAGGTAAAGTAGATTTGGGCTACAGGAAAATGAAGTCACATTTTTCTAAAGTAAAACCAAAGGGTAACATTATATGTGATAAGCAGGGTAAGGAACTCACAGAAAATAAGGAAAAAGCTAGAAGATGGAAGGAGTATCTTGAAGATTTATATAAAGGTAGGCAGGACATGGAGGAGCTAGAAAATGTGGAACAGATAGATGAGGATGACTTAGGTCCTAGCATACTTAGGTCAGAGTTTCATAGAGCATTAAATGATTTACGGAATAACAAAGCAGCGGGGATTGATATGATACCAGCCGAATTAATAAAACACGCAGGGAAAAAAATGCAGGAGCGATTATACAGGTTAGTTTGTAAAATATTTGAGAAGGGAGAAGTACCACAGGATTTTCAGCGTAGTAGAATAGTAACAATGCCGAAGAAAATAGGAGCTAATTTGTGTGAGAACTATAGGACCATTAGTCTACTATCACATGCATCGAAGATATTGCTAAAGATTATTTATAGGAGATTAGAAAATAAAGTAGAGGAAAGGCTAGCAGAAGATCAGTTTGGTTTTAGGAAAAACAGAGGGACGAGGGAGGCGATTTTAGCACTAAGAACAGTAGTAGAAAAAAGAATGAGGGTAGGAAAGGTAACTTGCATAGCTTTTGTAGATTTAGAAAAGGCATTTGATAATGTTGATTGGGACATAATGTTTAGAATTTTAAAAGAAACGGGTATAGATTATAAGGATAGGAGAATAATTTTTAATTTATATAAACACCAAACTGCCTTAGTTAGAATTGAGGGGGAAGAAGAGGTAGCAAAAATAGGGAAGGGAGTTCGGCAGGGATGTACACTTTCACCGTTATTATTTAATCTATATATAGAAGATGCAATAAACAAAGTAAAAGAAGAGTATAGTGTAGGTGTGAATGTACAGGGAGAGAAAATATATATGCTGAGATTCGCCGACGATATAGCTATATTGGAAGAAAGCGAAAAGAATTTAGAAAGGGTATTGAATGGTATGCAGGCAGTATTGACTAGGGATTTTAACATGAAAATAAATATAGGTAAAACTAAAGTGATGAGGTGTGACAAAAAGGAATGCAGTAGAAAAATGAGGATCTCAATAGGAGATAATAGAATCGAAGAAGTGTCAGATTTTTGTTATTTAGGCAGTAGAATCACAAAAGATAATCGAAGCAAGGTAGATATAAAGTGTAGGATAGCACAGGGTAGGAAGGCATTCGTAGAAAAAGAACAGATTTTAAGATCAAATATTGACTTGGGTATTAGAAAAAGATTACTGAAGGTATATGTTTGGAGTGTAGCACTGTACGGGTGTGAGGCGTGGACTATAGGAAAGGAAGAGAAGCGTAGATTAGAAGCACTTGAAATGTGGTGTTATAGGAGGATGATGAGGATTGGTTGGGAAGATAAAGTAACAAATGAAGCTGTACTAGAGTTAGTAGGGGAGAAGAGAAGTATCTGGAGAGTGTTACAGCGTAGGAGAGACAGATTAGTAGGGCATATTCTTAGGCATGGGGGGATTATGCAATTGATCATAGAAGGTAGAGTGGAGGGAAAGAGAGGGGTAGGTAGGCCTAGATTGGAGTATGTGAGTCAGATAGTTGAAGACGTTGAGATGAATAGCTATAGGGAGATGAAGGGATTAGCTCAGGATAGATCGGCATGGCGTGCTGTTTCCAACCAATCTTTAGGATTGCGGACTCTTTAACTAACTAAAAACTAAAAAATTGTAATATTACAATACTTATTTTGAATTAGGAATGAGGAAGAAAAAACAACAATGTTTATAATTTATACAAAACATATATATAAGGAAATATAATTTCGTTCCGTTCATCAACACACTTTATCACTAAATAAATGTTAGTACTGTATATGTAATGTATACTATACTGCATCGTTTACGAGCTGTTGTGATTCATAGTACACGATGGGTTCACGACCTAGTACAAGTACATTAATACGTACATGTAGTTGATAGTTCACGAACTAGGTCCTAGTGACCTATAGGTCGTTGCAAAACATTGTCACAGTACGCCCGTCATTTGATTGAGTGAACGGTTCGCGAGTGAACTACACATCGCTAATTTGTACATCTCTGGACTGTTTTGTGTTTGAAACTTCTGATGTAAAGTATATTTTATATACATATATATTCCGTGATGCAAAAGCATATTATCACATATTAATAAATAATAAAGACCGGGTTACCACAGCCACAGTAAAACAATAGCGTAGTTAGCCTGAGTACCGCAACGGTTGCGTACTTCTCACCCATGACGTTGTGTCACTATATTAGTTTCATATAAGAGCTAATAGACCGCTTGTAACGATTTGCCAACAGCTTTTCTTTTGAAAATTAAACTCAAGGCGGCAACAGGGCCATATTTTTTCCCAGCCTCTCACATCTATTAGAATAACGCTGCAATGGATAATCGTAATGCAAGATTGGTACTCGCCACACGAAAATGCAAATGTACAACATTTCGCAAATTGTTGGTAACACAATATGATGTCTGTGAACAGTTTTCGGCTTTAATTAAATGAAATTAAAAATAATTAACGTCTTATACGTCATATACAACCTTTCGGTTGGAATTCTGACATTCGATTACATGGATATTATATTCTGCAAAAATAAACGATGTAGAAAATATAATAAAAACATTGCAACTAGCTTCTGTTATATCTGATTTAAAAAAATACCAAGCAACGTCACACTAAAGCAAAAAAAATCTATGTTATGATTATAGATTGCTAAATACTAATTTTTATTTATGGTACCATATAACTGAATAGTGAAAATATGTTGTTTATATGCTTTATGGAAGGTAGTGATTTTTACACAACTCTGAACACGTTAATTCACATTTATTCCCAGCCACCAGTGTGGAATGTCTTGAGGAATTTATTATTTTATGAACTTATCGAAATTCTGGTTGATGCTGTTGCTTATAGCGATGTGTAGTTCACTCGCGAACCGTTCAATCAAATGACTGTGACGATGTTTTGCAACGACCCATAGGTCACTATGACCTAGTTCGTGAACTATGAACTACATTGTGTACCTATTGATGTACTTGTACTAGGTCCTTGTACTAAACCATTCATGAATCACAACGGCTCGTAAACGATGCAGTATAGTATACATTACATATACAGTACTAACTTTTATTTAGTGATACGGAACGAACGGGACATAATGTTTAGAATTTTAAAAGAAACGGGTATAGATTATAAGGATAGGAGAATAATTTTTAATTTATATAAACACCAAACTGCCTTAGTTAGAATTGAGGGGGAAGAAGAGGTAGCAAAAATAGGGAAGGGAGTTCGACAGGGATGTACACTTTCACCGTTATTATTTAATCTATATATAGAAGATGCAATAAACAAAGTAAAAGAAGAGTATAGTGTAGGTGTGAATGTACAGGGAGAGAAAATATATATGTTGAGATTCGCCGACGATATAGCTATATTGGAAGAAAGCGAAAAGAATTTAGAAAGGGTATTGAATGGTATGCAGGCAGTATTGACTAGGGATTTTAACATGAAAATAAATATAGGTAAAACTAAAGTGATGAGGTGTGACAAAAAGGAATGCAGTAGAAAAATGAGGATCACAATAGGAGATAATAGAATCGAAGAAGTGTCAGATTTTTGTTATTTAGGCAGTAGAATCACAAAAGATAATCGATGCAAGGTAGATATAAAGTGTAGGATAGCACAGGGTAGGAAGGCATTCGTAGAAAAGGAACAGATTTTAAGATCAAATATTGACTTGGGTATTAGAAAAAGATTACTGAAGGTATATGTTTGGAGTGTAGCACTGTACGGGTGTGAGGCGTGGACTATAGGAAAGGAAGAGAAGCGTAGATTACAAGCATTCGAAATGTGGTGTTATAGGAGGATGATAAGGATTGGTTGGGAAGATAAAGTAACAAATGAAGCTGTACTAGAGTTAGTAGGGGAGAAGAGAAGTATTTGGAGAGTGTTACAGCGTAGGAGAGACAGATTAGTAGGGCATATCCTTAGGCATGGGGGGATTATGCAATTGATCATAGAAGGTAGAGTGGAGGGAAAGAGAGGGGTAGGTAGGCCTAAATTGGAGTATGTGAGTCAGATAGTTGAAGACGTTGAGATGAATAGCTATAGGGAGATGAAGGGATTAGCTCAGGATAGATCGGCATGGCGTGCTGTTTCCAACCAATCTTTAGGATTGCGGACTCTTTAACTAACTAACGGAACGAAATAGGAAACTCGATGCGATATTGCAACAGCAGCATTGCCGAGCTGAGTCCACAATTTATATGTTGGTATCAGATTTCATTTGGAATAATATAATTAATATATTCGCAAGATTAAATATGTTATGCCATAGCAAATTTTTGCAATAATGCAAAAATAAACATCTAAATCGTATAGTTCTTCTATTTCATACTCGTAAACGATGCAGTATAGTATACATTACATATACAGTACTAACATTTATGTGATAAAGTGTGTTGGTGAACGGAACGAAATGGTTGTGAACTAGTTCATTTTTAAAAGATGTGGTAGTTCACGACCTATAGTTCGTGAACGGTACATTGAAATGAACTACGAACTGGGTCCTCAAAGTGACCTACAGTTTGCCATCGCTAGTTACTTATCTTATCTTTTCATTAATAGAAAACTCGGGATTTTCCCCTTGGCAGAATTTTATAATTGCAAACGTGGATCATTTATTTTAAAAAATGATATGCAAAGAACTGAACCATTTTTCTTTCATTTTCCATGCATATTGTCGATTTAAATTTAGTCCTTTTCTAAATTCTATGCTATATATTAGATCTTTGAACATTTTGTTCGATTAAAAAACACTTTTGTAATAAGTTTGTGAAATTCCTCAAATTTGAAACTATGTATATATAGATACAACAGGATTACGAAGGCATTTAAATTACGGTATCAGCTATCAAGAGACAATGCGACAGTGCGAACAATCGTTATAATAATGGCTTTGCGTCCCCATATATAGAAACTTGGATCTACATGGCTGGCACGTAAATACTACATACCCAAGTTGCTTCTAAGGAAACGGTACGTTATCTTATTTGCAGAAGTGACTGCGCCCTTTAGCTTTGTATAGTTGCATCTCCATATAGGACATTCGCATAGTACGCGATATAATACATTATGTACGTAACTAATCCGAAGCGTACGCATAGTCCGAACACACCTAAGATATTAATTACCCGCCTCCATCACTGTCCATAACCACCCAACTCAGCTAGCAGTACCACAAACATTCAAAACGTATATTCATCATATGGGCATTAGAAGAAAAATGTCAAATATTGCAATGAAAATTTTTTTTTTTTCATTGCCTTGATTCTTATGTTCAAAAACGATCGGGGTCAACAAATATGTACCCGATAAAATATTGACTTCTTAGTTATTTACGCCCGAAAACGTGAAAATGTTCGTTTAAATTTCAGTAAGCCTGAAGCGTATAATAAAACACACTTTTACGCACTTAAATTTATTCCTTATGACTAACGAAAATGACAACTTGATAGTAAGAAACTATCGTTAAACTATACTCAATACAAAATATATTTCAAAATAACTTTTTCAAATTCAAAACACTTTAAAGTGAACTTTAACTGAACTAATTTGAATAGGATGACCTGGGTTTGTCAAAAATATGCTCGGCTACAGCACTTTAATCTTTTCGATTTAATTTAATGCTCTTTAAATCTAGTTTCAATTGGTCTACGTGTTTATCTTCTATATATACTTTAGGACAACTAGAACAAGATATTTCATAACTACCCGATTTTTTTATGGAAATCAATCTACCTAGAAAATTAGCAAGTCTATTAGATGTTACTTTAAAATTATATTAATTTAAAATACTATCTAAACCACGTGCAATCAAATGGTAATTTAACAACTTTTGGAGTTGCATTATTACTTTGTTCTAAACTACTAATATTTCGGGGGTATATCCTTCGAAATGCGCATCTAGCTACCTAATGCTTTAAGTTACGATATTAGCAGTAAATAGATGAAGCGGTTCTTACGCTTCGCATTGGATGTAAAAGTCACTCTTTTGTTTTAATTGCCGCATTAAACGTTTTAAATTTCACTTTCTCGCCATTTTTCTGTGCACATTAACGGGCTTCGTTTAGATGACAAGCTCAATTATTCTTCAGCATATAAATTATATATCACTACACAGATGGTTATTGCCATTTCGTACTTTCTAACCACTTGTAAAATTGATATTTTAATCAAATTTATTGTTAAAAAGTTAATTTCTTAACAGACACGTGCTGTATATCTGTTTTGTCATTTATTAATGGAGATGAATTTCCTTCCTATTTTTTACACGATATTCGTGTAATAATAGATCATTTTTCGTTCATATATAATTAAACTTGGAAAGCTAATTTGTATAGTCGCTGTTGTTAATAATTTGTTTTTAACGATTCGATAGCTGTAAAATATTACAATAATATTCTAATTGGATACGGATTTCGATTATCAAATAATGCATTAAACCCAATTAAACAAACTTTGAAAGCAAACAAAATGTTAATCGTACAAAGCAAGATGAACATTTTACAGACGAGTCATTATTTACCAACAATTTGCATAAATCATCCCGCACGTTGGTATTATGATATAGCATTACCTCCTATATATGTATTTTTTAATCCTCTGCCAATAAAATAAGCTCAAAACGTTCGAAGATACAGCTGATATAATAATCTTCATGTAACGGGAACTTGCCGATAAATTCGAGCGCTTTAAATGGCGGTCTATTCAAACATAGCGCATTATTAAAAAGAATATCGTATTATTACATAATGTTATGTCTACTACGATTGTGCACACATAGTTTAAATAAACATAAATAAAATTGTTTTATTCTACCAGTTCAATTATTAATCGCTTTTTTGCGAACATATGTGCATAGCGTGAGCGTATAAAATAAAGACGCGATTTATGGTAATTTAAAACAATAATACGGAAATGCAATTTTATTGCATTGTGCGGTACAATTATAAAAAACGGTAATGTAAAAAAAATATTCACATTTTGTTGCTTAAACATGTTGTTTATTGAATTCAGTAAATGTAAATAATAATGTTTCGATTTAGAAGAAGAAAAGGAGCATAATTTACGACGAGTATTAAATAGCACGCGGGAAGTAATTACTAGATAGAAATATAAGTCACTTCATAATGTAATGAAAGGAAATGAAATAGAATTTTCTGCGATTTTTTTGCTATTTTAGAAATTGCGCATTTTATTTGAAAGACTAGGATATTTGTGTGGAGTGTAGCATTATACGGCTGTGAGGCGTGGACGACGGTAAAGTAAGATAACTGTAGAATAGAAGTTTTTGAACCATGTAGCTTCAGGAGGATGATGAGGATTGGATACATATATTATAATAAAAAGACCTTTTGAACAAAAAGTTATTACAATTTTATTATCAGTTTTTTTTGTCATATTATGTCAATAATGTAAATTAGTTAAAGAGTCCGCAATCCTAAAGATTGGTTGGAAACAGCACGCCATGCCGATCTATCCTGAGCTAATCCCTTCATCTCCCTATAGCTATTCATCTCAACGTCTTCAACTATCTGACTCACATACTCCAATCTAGGCCTACCTACCCCTCTCTTTCCCTCCACTCTACCTTCTATGATCAATTGCATAATCCCCCCATGCCTAAGAATATGCCCTACTAATCTGTCTCTCCTACGCTGTAACACTCTCCAGATACTTCTCTTCTCCCCTACTAACTCTAGTACAGCTTCATTTGTTACTTTATCTTCCCAACCAATCCTCATCATCCTCGTATAACACCACATTTCGAATGCTTGTAATCTACGCTTCTCTTCCTTTCCTATAGTCCACGCCTCACACCCGTACAGTGCTACACTCCAAACATATACCTTCAGTAATCTTTTTCTAATACCCAAGTCAATATTTGATCTTAAAATCTGTTCCTTTTCTACGAATGCCTTCCTACCCTGTGCTATCCTACACTTTATATCTACCTTGCTTCGATTATCTTTTGTGATTCTACTGCCTAAATAACAAAAATCTGACACTTCTTCGATTCTATTATCTCCTATTGTGATCCTCATTTTTCTACTGCATTCCTTTTTGTCACACCTCATCACTTTAGTTTTACCTATATTTATTTTCATGTTAAAATCCCTAGTCAATACTGCCTGCATACCATTCAATACCCTTTCTAAATTCTTTTCGCTTTCTTCCAATATAGCTATATCGTCGGCGAATCTCAACATATATATTTTCTCTCCCTGTACATTCACACCTACACTATACTCTTCTTTTACTTTGTTTATTGCATCTTCTATATATAGATTAAATAATAACGGTGAGAGTGTACATCCCTGCCGAACTCCCTTCCCTATTTTTGCTACCTCTTCTTCCCCCTCAATTCTAACTAAGGCAGTTTGGTGTTTATATAAATTAAAAATTATTCTCCTATCCTTATAATCTATACCCGTTTCTTTTAAAATTCTAAACATTATGTCCCAATCTACATTATCAAATGCCTTTTCTAAATCTACAAAAGCTATATTGTAAATATTAATTATTATATAAATATTAATGTAAATATTAACCGTCTTTAATAAATCATTATATTGTATTTTCTTTTTTTTATTTCTTTCGGTCTGTAAACAAGAATGGTATTATGTAGACTCATTTTTAATCATAGCTTCAAATAATTAACAAAATAGGAAGAAATAAAAGTTCATTTTATACGTGACTTACTTCTCAAAGAATTTGAAATGTAACGAAATATTTTAAAGATATTAAAATACACAGGTGACATAGAAAAATGAACTATTTAGAGGCCTCTCTTTATTATTATTATTTTTTAATAAAGCACAGTTAATGTGTCACAAATAATGCAAAGAGACTTTCAGAATTACATTAGTCCATCGATTGATAGGAGAAAATATTTTTTTTCAACTTAACATTTAATTTCGATTAATTTTTATATCATTTACTCCTCAATATTGGAAGTTTCAACGTCGTATAAATATAGTTTTTTAAATCTGGAAAATGTACAAATTTTCCCATAACACAAAAATATAGAGAACAAAATCAAATGTTCGGTTGCATAAAAAGATGTGCTTTTGTAAAGCTTAAAACAAGATTCTTAATAGCAGAAAAAAGGAAATTTATTATCAAATATACATGGGAAAAAGGTTTTATTGTTTCCAGAATCATCAAAAATGCTTTGTGAGAACGCCAAAAAAAATCTAATATTTAAAAACATAGATTTTAAATTTAAATATTAATTTAAATTTTAAGTTTAAATATATAGATTAATTTGTAGATTTTCATTTATACGTAAAAACTATTCTTATATTTAATTTTCCAGTTAAAACAAGAAAAATGAAAATATTAACAAAAAAAACACAATTTTAGTGACCTGTTATCTTACGATAATAAAATCTAAAGAACAAAGTTTTTGTATTGTTATTTAGTATAAATTGTAATTTTTAATTTGTTTTCTTTGGGTTGGATCAAGAGAATTCGGGACACCTCTTGAATCCCAGTCTCATTATAAATTAAAAAATTTCATGTAAAAAAATACTAGACTTCGTCAAATGAGTTTCAAAATGATCGGTAGAATTTAGTGTATGTAAAAATCGACCGAAACACATTTTGTTATATTATTATATAAAGAAGATTATCGGGGCCTGTTATAACTTTGCAGAGAGTACCTATTTGTATATGTTGCAGTTTGTTCTTATCGTACTGAATTCAAAGTTTGAACGCAAGTTTTGTAGCCGGCACAATATTTTTGCTAAACAAACGAGTGGCTATGTGAAAAGCCAGTGAATTAGTTTAGCGCAAAACAGGAACTAATTAAAAATTAACAGTAAATCGGTACGGCATTTAAACAGTTTAGGCTGCCATAATGATAATTGCCAAATGAATGAAGAATTTTATTTTAATTACGCGCAATAGGGAACTTTTAATCTATAAATAAATTACATATAATAATTCATCGAAATATTTAAAATTAATTTTTGGACATATCTTTATTTTTTACAAAATCATCTACAATTACTCCGATTTGACTTTCACTTAAAGTTTCTATCGCTTAAGATATTAAATATATTTATTCATTTTAATTTGTAATTTTGTCATTATAAATTCGCTTTCACACAGCGGATATTAATTAAAAACTAATAAGCTCTTGTTCTTAATATTGCGTGATTAAATTCCAAATTTTGTTAAAAATGCTCGATTTTTTCGATAGTTTTAGACCGATGAAAACTGACAATATGAAAATCGTTCTTTTAAATATATTTATTATTTTATATTATATTTTTTTATTGTATTAAATATATTAGATATGAAAATGTCAATATCCATTGGAAACATGCTACATAATATTTAGGTTACTTTTACATTGATTTTTTTTTAATCTGGTATATATGATCCTAATCTTTTTTATGATTCATAAACAAAAAAAAAATGTTTCATTAAAATTTAAATAAAAAATTATGGATAACAATTTTCAGAAAATTCTTTAGACTGCAAATTATATGTGTCTAATGTTTACATTTACATTTATAAATAACGGTATTTTTATGGTTATTAAAAGTGCTAATAAATGTGTAACAAAAATTCAATATTATATTAAATAATTATTTGTCAATTTGCGAAAAAAAAACACTTAAAAATAAATACATAGAATAGATTTTATTCCCATTAAAGACATTTTAGGTAAACATGAAATATTAAAAACTTTTTTATATGAAGTGTTTTTATGAAAGATATATACAAAATCTAACATGTGATCAATTAAAGTTTAAAAAAAGTATTGTATAAAAAAGTATAAAAAGCCAAATATTTAACACGCATAGTTGGATGATAATATAGAAGAAATTTTATTTTTTAATTACAAAAATAAAAATATATAGCGTTAATGAAATATTTGTAGTATACAGCTATATGTGTTATAACCTCTGCTGTAATCGTTTTATTTGTAAAGAATATAACGGATGTGAGCCGACGAACAGAACAGGAAGTTGAAGGTCCAAATAGCAAATTGACGGTACTATTGTTCTTCGTACGAGTCATATATTATACTAGACGTACTCAAATCGTATCGCCTCCTTACAGTCTCTATGCAGATTTCCTTTTATAGCAGTAAAACTAGAAAAAATTTTTTTTTTGCAATTCCAGCGAATACTCTGTTAAATCTAATCTTTTTTTTTTATCGAATATGTATTAAGATTCTTAAAAATGATATTGACTTAAAAAGATTTACACTAGATTTTGTTTGTGAGTTCACTTACGCCGTTCACCATTTTTTTTTGGGACAATTGTGAAAATCTAAACAAATAAAGCGTTAGTTCATAATGAAATTATGAACTAAAAATATTTTTTTCTATTAAATATATTAATTGTTGAATTTTTGCTATTTATTATAATGTAAAATAAGCTGCAAAAATTATAAATTATATATCTAAAACGACTACATTTGATATAATTTTATTATATCAATTTTCTTCCAATATTTTAATTGCTAATAGTATCTAAAAATTATTGTGTTCGTATTAAAAATACCAATTTTTATTTAATATAAAATTTCACACGCTCATATAAATATATCGAATTTCTTATTACAAAATATAATATTTTGTAAAATAGACAGCTTCCAAAAATCGAAACCCAAAGTTTGTTTCGCTTCTGGTCATGACAGCTGAATTTAAAGGGGGCCAATATGAATTAAAAACTATAGCAGTTTATTTTTACTTCGATTCATTAAAATTATTTTAAAATGTTCCTCTTGAGATATTTTAAAATATCTATACTTCTGCAATGGTCATTTACAGATTTAATTCGTCCGTTATTATTTATTACAAATGAGTTAACGTTGGTAAAAAAGTATAAAGCAAAAAATTGTTTTTGTAAACAATCATTATTAATGACGTGACTGAAATTTAATATGTTTTTGGTTATACATTCATTTATTTATGTAGTAGAAAAAAGAAAGAGGGTAGGAAAGGTAACTTGCATAGCTTTTGTAGATTTAGAAAAGGCATTTGATAATGTAGATTGGGACATAATGTTTAGAATTTTAAAAGAAACGGGTATAGATTATAAGGATAGGAGAATAATTTTTAATTTATATAAACACCAAACTGCCTTAGTTAGAATTGAGGGGGAAGAAGAGGTAGCAAAAATAGGGAAGGGAGTTCGGCAGGGATGTACACTCTCACCGTTATTATTTAATCTATATATAGAAGATGCAATAAACAAAGTAAAAGAAGAGTATAGTGTAGGTGTGAATGTACAGGGAGAGAAAATATATATGCTGAGATTCGCCGACGATATAGCTATATTGGAAGAAAGCGAAAAGAATTTAGAAAGGGTATTGAATGGTATGCAGGCAGTATTGACTAGGGATTTTAACATGAAAATAAATATAGGTAAAACTAAAGTGATGAGGTGTGACAAAAAGGATGCAGTAGAAAAATGAGGATCTCAATAGGAGATAATAGAATCGAAGAAGTGTCAGATTTTTGTTATTTAGGCAGTAGAATCACAAAAGATAATCGAAGCAAGGTAGATATAAAGTGTAGGATAGCACAGGGTAGGAAGGCATTCGTAGAAAAGGAACAGATTTTAAGATCAAATATTGACTTGGGTATTAGAAAAAGATTACTGAAGGTATATGTTTGGAGTGTAGCACTGTACGGGTGTGAGGCGTGGACTATAGGAAAGGAAGAGAAGCGTAGATTACAAGCACTTGAAATGTGGTGTTATAGGAGGATGATGAGGATTGGTTGGGAAGATAAAGTAACAAATGAAGCTGTACTAGAGTTAGTAGGGGAGAAGAGAAGTATTTGGAGAGTGTTACAGCGTAGGAGAGACAGATTAGTAGGGCATATTCTTAGGCATGGGGGGATTATGCAATTGATCATAGAAGGTAGAGTGGAGGGAAAGAGAGGGGTAGGTAGGCCTAGATTGGAGTATGTGAGTCAGATAGTTGAAGACGTTGAGATGAATAGCTATAGGGAGATGAAGGGATTAGCTCAGGATAGATCGGCATGGCGTGCTGTTTCCAACCAATCTTTAGGATTGCGGACTCTTTAACTAACTATACATTCAGGAATAAATATAGATAATATATAATTGCGCATCTTTAGTGTTAAGAATAACAAGTTTTGATGAAAATATAGAATTTTTATTATTTCATTTAAAATCTATTATGCAGTTATGCTTCAAGAAAAAAGTTCTTATTTGGATAATTTCGAAAAATAAAATAAATAATTATAGGCAAAAAATATAGCATATTTATTAAACTTATAAATTCATTACAAAATAGTCCCTTTTTATTTTTATAAAAAAAAAAACATAATCAAGAATTAGATATTATCAACAATTTTTTTAGTTCATTCCTCAATACATATAAGGATAAATTGATCGAATATTTTTCCAAGGTAATATACTAGCTGGCTCTAAATCACTTTGTTGAAATAATGGGATTTACCATCAGAAGAACACACGCAATAGAATAGAAGCCGTTACACATTCCAATTTAAACATAATGAGCATTATTATACACATTATATAATTAGGCACAAATTAGCATATAATGTAATTTTCTTAACGGATTTACAAAAACTACAACATAATATGTCCGCAAGGTTAGTTAGTAGTCCATCATTAAACAGTCGATCTCTCTTTAACCAACTCATAATCAAACAATTAGCATACTTCTTTCACTTACTAGTTAATATACCAAAGATTATCTGAATATACAATGCCGGTTGTGACAAAAATGAATTATTAATTAATTTAAATGCAATTATTTAACGTCGCGTTGATTAAAAGCGCATTTCGTTAGGAACCCCGCACGAAAGCAATCATTTCATTTTGCAACACTGTATTATTGATAAGCACGTAACAAATCGGCTGCAGAAAAATACCACATTTTACGTAATTGGATACGGTAAAACATTTTTAATAATCAAACACGATTGCTGTACCAAATCTCCCTTTAAGGCATTGCCATAAGGACTATGGTTTAGCTATCGATATATAATTCATATTGCGAGGTTGCCGATTAAACTATGGTACGCAGATTGAACGCCCATAATGCCCGTATAGTATAGGACATAATTGTGACGCATTGAGATTACTGTAATTAGACGCTTATGCAGATAAGTCACTACATGTTCTTGATGCTGATTAGACCCGTACAAGTACAAACGTGTAAAACCCATAAGAAATGCAACGGCACAACCAACACTCGTCTAGGTACAATTGTGGTCAATTGTTTTGGTAGAAAGGAATGCAACATGTACAGCGAAGAATCTTCGCATTATAAAGACGTTGTGTGAGAATTTTAGGAAATTTAGCGTATAGAGAGGACTGTAAACCAGCATTTAAAGAATTGAAAATCTTAACTTTTCCTTCTGTTTTCATTCTTTAACTTGAATTTCACCTAGTTATAAAGATATCCATGCTCATGACACAAGAAATAAGAACGATTTGTATTTTGGGACGTACAGACTGTAGGTCACTTTGAGGACCTAGTTCGTAGTTCATTTCAATGTACCGTTCACGAACTATAGGTCGTGAACTACTACATCTTTTTAAAAGAACTAGTTCATGACCATTTCGTTCCGTTCGCCAACACACTTTATCACATAAATGTTAGTACTGCTATTGGTACTGTATATGTAATGTATACTATACCGCATCGTTTAAGAGTATGAAATAGAAGAACTATACGATTTAGATGTTTATTTTTGCATTATTGCAAGAAATTGCTATGGCATAACATATTTAAGAACATATTTAATCTCGCAAATATATTAATTATATTATACCAAATGAAATCTGATACCAATATATAAATTGTGACTCGGCTCGGCAATGCTGCTGTTGCAATATCGTATCGAGTTTCCTATTTCGTTCCGTTCACCAAACACACTTTAACACTAAATAAATGTTAGTACTGTATATGTAATGTATACTATACTGCGAGTGTATATATAATACAAGTACATCAATACGTACACCGTGCACCATCTAGTTTATAGTTCACGAACTAAGTCATAGTGACCTATAGGTCGTTGCAAAACATCGTCACAGTCATTCGATTGAACCGTTCAGAGTGAACGGTTCGTGAGTGAACTACACATCGCTAGTACAGACTCACAAAATGTAGGAATGGACACAACTATTGGTGCTATAAATTTTTTTAACTTATTGCCCAGTGATGTAAGATGTCTCTCGAAAACAAAATTCAAGTTAAAGCTAAAGAACTTCTTAATAAAGAACGCTTTTTTTAATTATACGGATTTTCTGGACTGTGGCATTGCTAATCTATGATATAATTTATACCTATATATATATATGTATTGCTATTATATGTATTACTATTTTTTTTAATGTATATTTTAAAGTTTTATATATTCAAATTATTATAATATTATTATAATATTTATAATATTTGTAACATGAATAAAAATTGATTAATTGAATTAGTTAACATGAAATGAGGAAGGAAGGAAAGTAAAAATTATTAACACAGAAGCAGGGACAGAGAAGATATAGGGAGCTAATGAATTTAGTTAATAGGAAATGTAAATTAGCGAAAGAAAAATACATAAAAAAAAAATGCGTGGATATTGAGGAAGATATGAAAAAAAAAAACAGCACGCTACGCTGATCCTTTCCCTGTACGTTATCTTCTATTATTATTAACTAATTGCTTAACACCTCTAAGTATAAGAGGTAAGTTTTAGTTTTCTTATTCGTCTGTTCTGCTTTATTTATTTTGCACATCGAGTTATTTATGAAAATTTTTGTATTTATTTTAATTACTCATGGATTCGTGATTTGTCAGTGCGCATATGATACTTATTTTATTTTGATTGTCCTTATTTAATTGTTTTTATATATTTGTTAATTTAAAAAATTATCACTACGGTATGAAATATTAGTATAGAATATCACCCAAATACCGCAACTGAAAGCATTAAGTAGCTAGATGCGCATTTCGAAGGCTATCAGTAGACGTAGACATTTCGTATAGTCCACGCCTCACACCCGTACAATGCCACACTACACACACGTTCTTTTAATAATCTTTCTAATACCCAAGTCAATATTTGATCTTAAAATCTGCTGCTTTTCTACGAACGACTTATCGAATGTAAAAAGTAAAAAATTTCTCCTTCCTACCCTACATTTTATATATACTTTATTATGATTATCCTTCGTAATTATACTTTCTAAATTACTCTCCAACATCTCTTCTATTTTATCATCTATTATTATACCCTTCAATTTGCATCTTTTGTCACACCTATTTTCATAATATAATCCCTCGTCATTGTATACCTTTTCTAAATTCTGCCCCCTTTCTTCTAACATAACGATTTCGTCAGCGAACCTAAATATATTTATTTCTTCTCCCCTGAATGTTACGTTGGAATTAAATAAAAAATGTCTACATACTATTTTTCTTAAATTGGAAATAAATGCTTACTGAAAAAAAAAAAAAACTGAAAACAAATTTAGAAACTAGTGCAAGTGTCCTGGACTATACACGCGATTACACTAGCTAGGACTAGGTATAGAGGTGCAGTAGGTCAGTGTGGATGAAGAACTGTTACCGTTGCTCAGGCGTTGTTGTTGTTGTTCGTTGTTGCTGTTGTTGTTGTTACTCGGATACTCGGCAATGTCTTGTTCGTAGTGTAAATAGTAATTATGATGGTCTGAAGCGGGTACACGTCAGATTTATTGGTATGCCTTTTGATTATAGAACATCGTACGGTAAATGGACAGGCTATATATGAGATTATTCTGGAGTTAATTGTACCTGTGTCCAATAATCCTTTCATCGGATTTAGCAAAAAGATCGATAGACAGAAAAGTGTCCAACATGTTTCGCAGCGCATTAGAGAAATAACTATAAAGACGTACATTTTTTTCGCAAAAGATTGTTACATTATGAGGAAGATTATAATATATTGTATAATTTATAATAAGGATGCATTTTTTTTATTATCCAAGTAGGTTTAATTAATATTTTAATAAGAAAAGTTTTTCAAATTTATATCAATCTGCAAAAGCTTCGAGTAATGTGTTGAAAAATGATTTTATTAAACAGCTTCTAAACAATTATTTAATCGAGTTATCAAATATTATTTTCAAATTGAAAATAGCGGTTCTACCCTCATTAAATAAGTACATATAATTAAAAAAAAAAAACAGATCGCCGATTGTTAATTTCTTAATATGAAATTTTCTGAAAGTTGAGAGTATATTTAATAGATTTTTTATTAAAAAAAAAATCAGATATTGATTGAAGAACATGCAGAATATTAAGCAATGATCCATTTGAGAAAATGAGCTGTTAAAATGATATACAGACTAAGGAATTGTTACATGAAAATGAATATTAATAAATTGATAGCGAAACGAAAAAAACCGAAGAAAAATCAAATTTGGGATAGGAATGATTAAACACATTTTTGCAGTAGAAGAAAGCATATAAGTGAAGTGTGTAATTGTACGGATGCGAGACGTGGTCAATTTTTTATCAACCAAGCGAAAGAATTGTTAATCCTCAGCTTTCATGTTTTTCTATGATGAAATTCGCAGCTAGTGAATTGCAAATATATATATTATGAATTCTTAATAAAAATAAAGGACTTATGTCAAAAAATTACTAACGTATCGTTCTTTCGAGATTATAGGAAAAATCATTTGAAAAATTCTCTAGAAAGTTAGTTAAAGAGTCCGCAATCCTAAAGATTGGTTGGAAACAGCACGCCATGCCGATCTATCCTGAGCTAATCCCTTCATCTCCCTATAGCTATTCATCTCAACGTCTTCAACTATCTGACTCACATACTCCAATCTAGGCCTACCTACCCCTCTCTTTCCCTCCACTCTACCTTCTATGATCAATTGCATAATCCCCCCATGCCTAAGAATATGCCCTACTAATCTGTCTCTCCTACGCTGTAACACTCTCCAGATACTTCTCTTCTCCCCTACTAACTCTAGTACAGCTTCATTTGTTACTTTATCTTCCCAACCAATCCTCATCATCCTCCTATAACACCACATTTCGAATGCTTGTAATCTACGCTTCTCTTCCTTTCCTATAGTCCACGCCTCACACCCGTACAGTGCTACACTCCAAACATATGCCTTCAGTAATCTTTTTCTAATACCCAAGTCAATATTTGATCTTAAAATCTGTTCTTTTTCTACGAATGCCTTCCTACCCTGTGCTATCCTACACTTTATATCTACCTTGCTTCGATTATCTTTTGTGATTCTACTGCCTAAATAACAAAAATCTGACACTTCTTCGATTCTATTATCTCCTATTGTGATCCTCATTTTTCTACTGCATTCCTTTTTGTCACACCTCATCACTTTAGTTTTACCTATATTTATTTTCATGTTAAAATCCCTAGTCAATACTGCCTGCATACCATTCAATACCCTTTCTAAATTCTTTTCGCTTTCTTCCAATATAGCTATATCGTCGGCGAATCTCAACATATATATTTTCTCTCCCTGTACATTCACACCTACACTATACTCTTCTTTTACTTTGTTTATTGCATCTTCTATATATAGATTAAATAATAACGGTGAGAGTGTACATCCCTGCCGAACTCCCTTCCATATTTTTGCTACCTCTTCTTCCCCCTCAATTCTAACTAAGTCAGTTTGGTGTTTATATAAATTAAAAATTATTCTCCTATCCTTATAATCTATACCCGTTTCTTTTAAAATTCTAAACATTATGTCCCAATCTACATTGTCAAATGCCTTTTCTAAGTCTACAAAAGCTATGCAAGTTACCTTTCCTACCCTCTTTCTTTTTTCTACTACCGTTCTTAGTGCTAGAATCGCCTCTCTCGTCCCTCTGTTTTTCCTAAAACCAAACTGATCTTCTCCTAGTCTTTCCTCTAGAAAGTGTCTTTTTAAATTCTTCTAAATACTTAAATCTAAGACACCGATATATTAATATGGAAAAAGTTATTTTGCATATTTGTTATGTAATATATAATTAAATTGATTATTTCCAGAAATACCATCAATCGTATAAAATTTATTTCAAATCTATGAATAAATATATGACCGAAATATTTGAAATCACTTAAATTTTTCGTTAATAATTTGTGAAAGGAGAAACTGTGACAAACGCATTAATCTAATACATAGTACAATAAAATTTATTTGCATACATTATTAAATGGTTAATTTATTACTAGATCAATTTCATATAATTTCCAGTAAAAGTAAATTACATATTCTCATTTGGAAATTGTATCGATTATAATACCTTATAATTTATTGGATCTATTGACATTGACATTACAACAATATTGGAAATGAAAGTTCACAGAATATATATTATAACTTAAAAGAAAGAAATATGTAACAATGCATTAATATTACTTGTAAAAGAATACAGAATTGTTGACAAATTAAATGTAGAATTTTTTAAATTTTTAAATCATATTTATGTTACGCACCTGCTAATTAAAAAGATAATTAAAATTCATTTTTAGACGAATGGAATAGTAATTCTCACATATGCTTCTATTAGAAAGTAGAAGTATTGGTATGAAGGACAAATAATCGATTTAAAGAGCCAACGTTTCGATTTTTATTTTCAAAATCTTTTTCAAGGACTAATGACATGCTTTGGTAATATAAAATTACAAAAAAGAAGAAAATGAAATGAGATCAAGCCAGTTTTACATACATTTATTCGTATTAATATTTAAATTTTAGTTTAAACTTTAAAGCGTAAAGGATTAGGTTGGATATTAAATGGTATGCAAGAAGTATCGACTATTGATTATATCTATATAAAAGTGTATGTAGTATATATATATATAATATAACTTAAAGTAAAGAAAAGTAAGAAAAAATCCTGGTTGGATAAGGTATCAAATTTTAGCTATTTAGGAAGTAGAATTATAAAAGATAATTTTAAAAACTCGTACTTTAAAGTACTCGTATAGTAATTTTGACATAGCTGTTTCTTTAAAAGTTTTAATGCCTAACAAATTACCCCTAAGTACAAATATAAATATTGTGGATTATTTCGGCACTCTGAAGATAAATGCTTAATAAACTTAACTACTAAATATGGATGTAAAACCATGACATATCGCGAATTTAAGCAGTGTTCTTGGCAATTGAGCTAGGCCAACATCACGGTGAGGTTTATTGCAACGAATGATGAGAATTTAACGGTTTGACACAATTAATGAAGTTATCACTTTTCAGTATATAAAATGCACGTGAGAATGCCGCTCTTTGATACATTTAATCTCGGCGGTAAATCTTCCCATATATATTCTGCCAATGTGTACAGTTAATTGTCGAGGTGGATTTTTGGCAAATGTGGACGCATAATTTTTCCTCAATTATTTTTTAATTAGCAGGGATTTTCAAGGCACCGATCTCTTGTTAAGAAGACTTATATATCATGCCACAACTATACATCACTTACCGTTGTATTTATACAGGGTAATGCGAAAATTATTGTCATTACGAAGTAATAGATTACTATTTTTATACAACCAATTTTCATGATATTTGACATACATTATTCAATTTCGCTATTTGTTAAACTACTTCAATTTTTTTACCAATGCACATTTCTGCGGCTAAATATGTGCAATTTTATCAATTTTACAGGAGAGTAAACATGTTTTGCCATCTTACCACAGATTTCTACGTAATATATTTTTTAATACTCTTGTATAACAGTTTATTTAACAAGCGGAAACTCGTATATGCATTTGCGAGTAAAAAATTATTATACGTGCGAAATCTTGAAAATAAATTAATTCATTTGAAAATTAGAGGTGCTTAAATAATTTTTTTATGTTGAATGTATTTAAAACGAATTTAAATTAAATACGAATAGCATACGGGATAAATGAAGAAAAAGTGGAATTTCAATTTAACGGTTCCGTTAAATTAGTTATATAATTCGGCTTATTATGGTTTAAAATTTAAAGCATAATATCCTCAATTTATTAGCGGTGTGCCTTAATTAATAGCATATAACACGATCAATTAAACATTCAATTTCATAAAGAAATTATGAAGAATCTATTAAATCCATTACGTAAGGTTACACTTACATTTCTTTTCTATTTTTACAGATTTCGTTTTCGTCGGTATATTCAATGTGGTTTCCTATTGAATTAACAAGAAGCGGATTATATTTTACAGGTAATTATCTTATATTAAATTGTTCGGCAAATATTCTATTTTCACTTAATATAATGGCAAATGCCATAATTTTACATAATGTCGAAAATTTTGGTTTAATTTGTTCTATATACATTTTTCAATCGCATTATTTAAAAACAGCAAATTTAACATTTTTAAAAAAGTGCTTTTTATTAAAAATAAAATATATTTTTTCTACCTTTTAATATATATACTTTAACTAGTCCCTGTTTTCTATTTCGCAAGTTTCGTGAGCGAAAATAGTCTAATAAAAAAAAATTTTTTTTTGCTTAATCATCTTAAAATCTTTGATTTATTAAACATGTCATCTATTGTTTGTTGTCTACTATCTTGTTATATTCTACGCAAAATCGATTTTTGCGATCAATCAAAATTGCGATCGATCAAAATCGATCAATTTGCGCATTACTTTCTCCAAGCGATATTCGTCTTCCTGTCCATCTAATATCGCTCTGTCAATACATTGGTCTTGATACTTTCCACAGGCAATTGAAATAAAAGTGATCAATAAGAAATCCGTTTCTACACATGTATTTCTTTTTGTGACGATAAACAGAAAACGTTCAACGCATAAAATGAAATGCATTTCGATCGAAGAACAATCTTTATTGAGGCTAAATCAAATAGAAATTTAATTGTGTACTTCCAGAAGAGTTGTAAAGCATCGAAATATATTATTGGCGATGCATTTCTAAATAGTTAAGTTAAAGAGTCCGGAATCCTAAAGATTGGTTGGAAACAGCACGCCATGCCGATCTATCCTGAGCTAATCCCTTCATCTCCCTATAGCTATTCATCTCAACGTCTTCAACTATCTGACTCACATACTCCAATTTAGGCCTACCTACCCCTCTCTTTCCCTCCACTCTACCTTCTATGATCAATTGCATAATCCCCCCATGCCTAAGAATATGCACTACTAATCTGTCTCTCCTACGCTGTAACACTCTCCAAATACTTCTCTTCTCCCCTACTAACTCTAGTACAGCTTCATTTGTTACTTTATCTTCCCAACCAATCCTCATCATCCTCCTATAACACCACATTTCGAATGCTTGTAATCTACGCTTCTCTTCCTTTCCTATAGTCCACGCCTCACACCCGTACAGTGCTACACTCCAAACATATACCTTCAGTAATCTTTTTCTAATACCCAAGTCAATATTTGATCTTAAAATCTGTTCTTTTTCTACGAATGCCTTCCTACCCTGTGCTATCCTACACTTTATATCTACCTTGCTTCGATTATCTAGCTATATCCAATATAGCTATATAAGCAATATATAGCAATATAGCAATATATAGCAATATAGCTATATCGTCGGCGAATCTCAACATATATATTTTCTCTCCCTGTACATTCACACCTACACTATACTCATCTTTTACTTTGTTTATTGCATCTTCTATATATAGATTAAATAATAACGGTGAGAGTGTACATCCCTGCCGAACTCCCTTCCCTATTTTTGCTACCTCTTCTTCCCCCTCAATTCTAACTAAGGCAGTTTGGTGTTTATATAAATTAAAAATTATTCTCCTATCCTTATAATCTATACCCGTTTCTTTTAAAATTCTAAACATTATGTCCCAATCTACATTATCAAATGCCTTTTCTAAATCTACAAAAGCTATGCAAGTTACCTTTCCTACCCTCTTTCTTTTTTCTACTACCGTTCTTAGTGCTAGAATCGCCTCTAAAATTTCTAAATAATATTAATAAAATGCTATTCTGTAGTAAGAAATACGCGCGGCAACAAAATGTGTTTAAAAAAAAGACGTCAACAACAAAAAATTGTATTCTAGTATTTTATTTTGGCAAATTATAATTATCTATATGTATATTTACTTGCTATTTGGTAAATATGTAATAAATATTCACATTATACCATGTATAAATAGAAATTTCGATCTGACAGATTGAACTTTTACAATTCATAATAAAATAGATGTCAATTTGTCCTCGAATTAAATTTGATGTGTATAAATGCAAATTGGGTATATGCAGAGCGAAATAAAATTTTGATTCTGTTATTTCTGCGAATTGCAGAGTTTCAAGGAAAACTTTAACTTGAAGAACCATTTCAGAATGCGATTTACAAAGTTTGAAATGAAACCAGTTGTGTAGATGTGGGCATTGATAAAAAAATGTGTCCATTTTTCCTTCGCCAACAAATTTTTTTATTTAATAACACTTGAGAAATTCTCTCTTTTGGAAATTCGGTTGACTTTTTTTTATTAAGAGTCATTTTTATTAATTACAGTCGAAATTTTTATAAAATAAGTTGTAATATTGTGTTAAGTATATAGTAAAAATAGACATCTGTGGTATATGATTGAACTTTACTGGTTATTTTGATAATGGATTCTACAGATACTTTCAGATCTGCACATATCTGCTGCATTCCTTTTGTGGATGCAGACATGTGCCGAGTGGAAGACAAACATTATTGATGAATATAGCATTTGATATCCTAAGCTTCGGAATATTAATTATCACAAATTCTCTTGTATTTTCCTCTTTTCTCTTTTCAAACTCGCAGCAGATGTATGAATATATTCGATCTCTTTTAAAATAACATGTCGTCCCACTTAGGTCTCTATTAACTATATAGAGAAAATGATTTTTTTCAAATTATTTTTATTAATGTCTCTTTTTCTTCAAAATTACTATCGATTTTGGAAGATCTTTTGACATTTTTCAAAAATATTTTTTAAATGTAACATTGTTTGATATTCCAACTTATAGGTTGACAATGTTAAAAGTTCCTTATAATTTTTTTATTATTATTATTACTGTTTAACACTTCAAAATTTAGTATAATTTACTTTTTAAATTTTAGAATTTTGGAAAAAATGATTTTTTTCAAATTACTTTTATTAATGTCTCTTTTTCTTCAAAATTACTATTGATTTTGGAAGATCTTTTGACATTTTTCAAAAATATTTTTTAAATGTAACATTGTTTGATATTCCAACTTATAGGTTGACAATATTAAAAGATCCTTATAATTTTTTTTTTAATTTTTACTGTTGAACACTTCAAAATTTAGTATAATTTACTTTTTTCAATTTTAGACAATATTTTTGAGTGTTTACATTTACCAAAATGCTTTTTATATTATGGTTTGTTACTATGTAATTTTTAATTGAAACTCAACTATCATAGTTTTGAGCTTAAGAAGCTCAAAGCGCGCTGCGCTAAAGAAACTTAATAAAATTCGATCCTGTTGAAATTTGAAATCGTCTAAATCAATAATATTATTGAAAAAAAAAAGTATTAAAAATAATATTGCAAATTTGCAACGCTTTGATTAGATGTCGTTATAAATGTACTTAAAAGCGTATACACACTTTCTTAAGAAAGAATAGGCACCTTAATTACTGTCGTTCAACAGCATCTTGCAATTAATTATAAGTTTCGCGTGTTTCCCGCATTAACCATCAATGCAATGCAGATATTCGTACATTGAATCTAAAGCAAAAGAAAGTGTCTAGCGGTACAATATAGAAAATAAAGCAGATATTGTACTTCCGTGGAAGAAGCGTACCCTAGTTTCGCACGCATTTTTAACTAATATATTTTAACAAACCATCTCTATTGCAGAATTACGAACACAATGGTCCAGTGCACGGTTTTCATCTTACCGTTGCATCTTTTCTACTCGCCATTTATACGAATGCTCAAGTGTCCTACTCGCCATATATCCCAATAGATATAAAACCTAAACTGCAAATAGCAATGTGCTAAAATGTATCCTAAAATCTAGAATATCTATTCAAATAGACCTTTAGTTATCCTGTCCGCTATTTAATATAATTGACAAATCTTATTCAAATGAATTATTGAATTGGACTTGACATTAAAAAATATATATTTGAACTAAAGATCGCGATGTCAGCAAGTACCTTTTATACATTAGGATTTTGCTGACTAGGATAATGAATGAGTAGGATAATTGATCATTTGTAAATAGGATAAATAATGTGTAGGTTACATGAACTTTCCGTAGGTTGGTGTTGAGATAAATGGCGGATATGATAAATGCACGTTCGGTTAAGTGTACATATCTCACAATGGTCGCCAATGCGTTACTCGGTTTCTTTGTTTTGCCATGCAAATGTGCAAGATGCAAAATGCATCTAGAAAAGAGCATCCTATATTTTGCAATAAATAATCACATATGGCTGATAGCGCAACTAGGGTAATTAGATTATGGCGATATAATATTTTATACATCGCTTAAAATGATCGAATTATAGCAATTATTTGCGAAGAAGGGATAATGCGATTTACTTGGACTCGTTCGTTTTAAAATAAAGCTGGATGTTTTATCATTTTTATTATTACTTGATATTTTTTTGAATGCTTCAAAAAATAACAGTGGTCATTTTATTGAACACTGTTTGTCTTTTGTGTATTCATTTATCTAATAGTGCTTTTCTGAGATTGCCAAAAACTGATAAGTTGAAAATTTGAAAATATAATTTGTCGTCAAAAGGACTTTACGAAAAATGAATGCACAATAGAGTGATTATGATAGATAGATTATCTCGGTTTTCTTTAAATAATCGCTCTAAATTTTATTAAGTTCTTCATTAAAAACATTAAAAATCGATTAAATTATGCGAGCAATATTAATTTTGTTATTTTAATATTATAATAAATAGTAATATATTAATATAATATTAAATTAAATATTAATATAAAATTTTGTTAGTTAAGTTAAAGAGTCCGCAATCCTAAAGATTGGTTGGAAACAGCACGCCATGCCGATCTATCCTGAGCTAATCCCTTCATCTCCCTATAGCTATTCATCTCAACGTCTTCAACTATCTGACTCACATACTCCAATCTAGGCCTACCTACCCCTCTCTTTCCCTCCACTCTACCTTCTATGATCAATTGCATAATCCCCCCATGCCTAAGAATATGCCCTACTAATCTGTCTCTCCTACGCTGTAACACTCTCCAGATACTTCTCTTCTCCCCTACTAACTCTAGTACAGCTTCATTTGTTACTTTATCTTCCCAACCAATCCTCATCAGCCTCCTATAACACCACATTTCGAATGCTTGTAATCTACGCTTCTCTTCCTTTCCTATAGTCCACGCCTCACACCCGTACAGTGCTACACTCCAAACATATACCTTCAGTAATCTTTTTCTAATACCCAAGTCAATATTTGATATTAAAATCTGTTCCTTTTCTACGAATGCCTTCCTACCCTGTGCTATCCTACACTTTATATCTACCTTGCTTCGATTATCTTTTGTAATTCTACTGCCTAAATAACAAAAATCTGACACTTCTTCGATTCTATTATCTCCTATTGTGATCCTCATTTTTCTACTGCATTCCTTTTTGTCACACCTCATCACTTTAGTTTTACCTATATTTATTTTCATGTTAAAATCCCTAGTCAATACTGCCTGCATACCATTCAATACCCTTTCTAAATTCTTTTCGCTTTCTTCCAATATAGCTATATCGTCGGCGAATCTCAACATATATATTTTCTCTCCCTGTACATTCACACCTACACTATACTCTTCTTTTACTTTGTTTATTGCATCTTCTATATATAGATTAAATAATAACGGTGAGAGTGTACATCCCTGCCGAACTCCCTTCCCTATTTTTGCTACCTCTTCTTCCCCCTCAATTCTAACTAAGGCAGTTTGGTGTTTATATAAATTAAAAATTATTCTCCTATCCTTATAATCTATACCCGTTTCTTTTAAAATTCTAAACATTATGTCCCAATCTACATTATCAAATGCCTTTTCTAAACCTACAAAAGCTATGCAAGTTACCTTTCCTACCCTCTTTCTTTTTTCTACTACCGTTCTTAGTGCTAGAATCGCCTCTCTCGTCCCTCTGTTTTTCCTAAAACCAAACTGATCTTCTCCTAGCCTTTCCTCTACTTTATTTTCTAATCTCCTATAAATAATCTTTAACAATATCTTCGATGCATGTGATAGTAGGCTAATGGTCCTATAGTTGTCACACAAATTAGCTCCTATTTTCTTCGGCATTGTTACTATTCTAATACGCTGAAAATCCTGTGGTACTTCTCCCTTCTCATATATTTTACAAACTAACCTGTATAATCGCTCCTGCATTTTTTCCCCTGCGTGTTTTATTAATTCGGCTGGTATCATATCAATCCCCGCTGCTTTGTTATTCCGTAAATCATTTAATGCTCTATGAAACTCTGACCTAAGTATGCTAGGACCTAAGTCATCCTCATCTATCTGTTCCACACTTTCTAGCTCCTCCATGTCCTGCCTACCTTTATATAAATCTTCAAGATACTCCTTCCATCTTCTAGCTTTTTCCTTATTTTCCGTGAGTTCCTTACCCTGCTTATCACATATTATGTTACCCTTTGGTTTTACTTTAGAAAAATGTGACTTAATTTTCCTGTAGCCCAAATCTACTTTACCTCTTCTCATATCCTCCTCAATATCCTCACAATTTCCTTTTATCCACTCTTCTTTCGCTAGCTTGCATTTCATATTAATTAAGTTCCTTAGTTCCTTATATTTTTTCTGTCCTGCTTCTGTGTTTCCTATTTTAATTTTCCTTCTTGCTTCTATCATTTCAACTATTTCTTCCGTGATGCATTCCCTCCTACCTGCCCTTTTCTTTGTGCCTAATACTTCATTTGCTGCTGTAGTTAACCCATTTCTGATTTCCCTCCATTCGCAATCTATGTCGCTCCTAGATGTTCCATTAGCCATGATTTCTACTTTCTGCTTGTACTTTTCACATACATCAGCTAATTTTAACCTATCGACATCGACTCTGACCTGTTTAAACTTCTGTAATTTCTTGAATTTGACCTCTGAGTCCAGGACTACTAAATTATGGTCACTATCAATATCTGCTCCAGGGTAACTCTTACAATTCTTAATCTGGTTCCTAAACCTCTCTTTAACCAGTATGTAATCTATCTGATACCTCCCTATATCTCCTGGCATTTTCCACGTATATATCCTGCGCTTGTGATTCTGAAAAAGCGTGTTTGCTACCACTAGCTTATTCCTAATACAAAACTCTACCAATCTATCCCCTCTATCATTACGTGTTTCTATTCCATATTCTCCTACTATTGAAACTTCCTTTCCCTTACCTACTACGGCATTCCAATCTCCGATTACAATTAGATTATCCTGTCCTTTAACGTTTGCTAACCTAGATTCAATCTCCTCATAGATGGATTCTACCTCCTCATCTTCGTGACTTTATGTTAAATTTTGACAAAATTTTGTTATTTTTAGAATATGTTGCGATATATTATTGCTTGTTAAATGCGAATAAAAAGAAGAATTATATCATCGCGGGATGATTTAAATTCGCATATTCACTTGATTTAGGCCTGTTAGTATAGGCCTGATATAGAGGATGATATATAATGCCTTCATATACAACGAAAATGATTTCGAAGCGATACTATACTTAACTAAATTCATTATTACATGTTTTTTGCTGCCTCTAATTACATATTATTAATTTTGAAGACCGCGTCTAAACTGTAATTCAAAGTGTAAGTCAGAAAATGATTTATAATGCACATGTACAATGTTGCCAAATATTTATGTAATGCACAACAAATGAAATCGAATTCATGATTTAGATATTTCTAATAATAACGCATTTGTTTTATTTTTCATTCAAGAAGTTCGATATATATTTTTTTAATTTTCAACAAAATCTAAAGCAAAACCTTCAACCTACAAGATTCTTTAAAAATATATTCGAAAATGTTACTATTCTAACAAAAGTAGTCATATCAATAAATGTAAGTTTTATTTTCTACAACTTTTGTTCTGTGCCTTTGTATCTAATACATCAAAAAAAAAAACCAGTCGAATATAATATCAACGTAAATATGGAAGAAAAAAATGATTGTTAACCATTTATTATTTTAATTTTATATTATTTTATATTATTTATTTATTATTATCTATAACTCAATCGAAACATTGTTATAAATTACCCAAGTGCTGCAGCAATAATTGGCAACCCTGTAATGTGATATCCAAGCATCATATGAGAAAGTATATTGTCTAAAGCAGTGGCGTATTTGAAGGTGGGTGGTATTTTATTATTTAATAGCCCGTGTAACAAATATAAAATCCTCAAAACAAAACTTAAACAAGAATTGTTTAATTTTTATTAGGCATTCTTGAAATTTTGTAAATAATTTTTGCTTTGTACAGTTATTAAAATCCATATTCGGATATGATCTTTTACAGTAAAAGATATTTCAAGACGTACGATTTTTTTTCCCGCAAAATAAAAGCATCTTTAATTGGTTTTTTGACGTAAATTATGACTGTTAAAACTTATTTTCAAATACAATTAAAATACAATTAAATTACAAAGTTTTTGTTCTTCAAAAAATGGAAAACAATAAACCTACGACACATTGTAAAGCTTTCAATATTTATTTGTTAAATGATATATAATAAGCGCAGGATATATACGTGGAAAATGCCAGGAGATATAGGGAGGTATCAGATAGATTACATACTGGTTAAAGAGAGGTTTAGGAACCAGATTAAGAATTGTAAGAGTTACCCTGGAGCAGATATTGATAGTGACCATAATTTAGTAGTCCTGGACTCAGAGGTCAAATTCAAGAAATTACAGAAGTCTAAACAGGTCAGAGTAGATGTCGATAGGTTAAAATTAGCTGATGTATGTGAAAA
The DNA here is from genome assembly GCA_947310635.1 of Leptodirus hochenwartii. Classification (NCBI taxonomy): domain Eukaryota; kingdom Metazoa; phylum Arthropoda; class Insecta; order Coleoptera; family Leiodidae; genus Leptodirus; species Leptodirus hochenwartii. The sequence continues at coordinate 2,874,991 of OX371182.1, read as the reverse complement.
GTACAAGCAGAAAGTAGAAATCATGGCTAATGGAACATCTAGGAACGACATAGATTGCGAATGGAGGGAAATCAGAAATGGGTTAACTACAGCAGCAAATGAAGTATTAGGCACAAAGAAAAGGGCAGGTAGGAGGGAATGGATCACGGAAGAAATAGTTGAAATGATAGAAGCAAGAAGGAAAATTAAAATTGGAAACACAAAAGCAGGACAGAAAAAATATAAGGAACTAAGGAACTTAATTAATAGGAAATGCAAGCTAGCGAAAGAAGCGTGGATAAAAGGAAACTGTGAGGATATTGAGGAGGATATGAGAAGAGGTAAAGTAGATTTGGGCTACAGGAAAATTAAGTCACATTTTTCTAAAGTAAAACCAAAGGGTAACATTATATGTGATAAGCAGGGTAAGGAACTCACAGAAAATAAGGAAAAAGCTAGAAGATGGAAGGAGTATCTTGAAGATTTATATAAAGGTAGGCAGGACATGGAGGAGCTAGAAAATGTGGAACAGATAGATGAGGATGACTTAGGTCCTAGCATACTTAGGTCAGAGTTTCATAGAGCATTAAATGATTTACGGAATAACAAAGCAGCGGGGATTGATATGATACCAGCCGAATTAATAAAACACGCAGGGGAAAAAATGCAGGAGCGATTATACAGATTAGTTTGTAAAATATATGAGAAGGGAGAAGTACCACAGGATTTTCAGCGTAGTAGAATAGTAACAATGCCGAAGAAAATAGGAGCTAATTTGTGTGAGAACTATAGGACCATTAGCCTACTATCACATGCATCGAAGATATTGTTAAAGATTATTTATAGGAGATTAGAAAATAAAGTAGAGGAAAGGCTAGGAGAAGATCAGTTTGGTTTTAGGAAAAACAGAGGGACGAGAGAGGCGATTCTAGCACTAAGAACGGTAGTAGAAAAAAGAAAGAGGGTAGGAAAGGTAACTTGCATAGCTTTTGTAGACTTAGAAAAGGCATTTGATAATGTAGATTGGGACATAATGTTTAGAATTTTAAAAGAAACGGGTATAGATTATAAGGATAGGAGAATAATTTTTAATTTATATAAACACCAAACTGCCTTAGTTAGAATTGAGGGGGAAGAAGAGGTAGCAAAAATAGGGAAGGGAGTTCGGCAGGGATGTACACTCTCACCGTTATTATTTAATCTATATATAGAAGATGCAATAAACAAAGTAAAAGAAGAGTATAGTGTAGGTGTGAATGTACAGGGAGAGAAAATATATATGCTGAGATTCGCCGACGATATAGCTATATTGGAAGAAAGCGAAAAGAATTTAGAAAGGGTATTGAATGGTATGCAGGCAGTATTGACTAGGGATTTTAACATGAAAATAAATATAGGTAAAACTAAAGTGATGAGGTGTGACAAAAAGGAATGCAGTAGAAAAATGAGGATCACAATAGGAGATAATAGAATCGAAGAAGTGTCAGATTTTTGTTATTTAGGCAGTAGAATCACAAAAGATAATCGAAGCAAGGTAGATATAAAGTGTAGGATAGCACAGGGTAGGAAGGCATTCGTAGAAAAAGAACAGATTTTAAGATCAAATATTGACTTGGGTATTAGAAAAAGATTACTGAAGGTATATGTTTGGAGTGTAGCACTGTACGGGTGTGAGGCGTGGACTATAGGAAAGGAAGAGAAGCGTAGATTAGAAGCACTTGAAATGTGGTGTTATAGGAGGATGATGAGGATTGGTTGGGAAGATAAAGTAACAAATGAAGCTGTACTAGAGTTAGTAGGGGAGAAGAGAAGTATCTGGAGAGTGTTACAGCGTAGGAGAGACAGATTAGTAGGGCATATTCTTAGGCATGGGGATTATGCAATTGATCATAGAAGGTAGAGTGGAGGGAAAGAGAGGGGTAGGTAGGCCTAGATTGGAGTATGTGAGTCAGATAGTTGAAGACGTTGAGATGAATAGCTATAGGGAGATGAAGGGATTAGCTCAGGATAGATCGGCATGGCGTGCTGTTTCCAACCAATCTTTAGGATTGCGGACTCTTTAACTAACTAAATGAATTGCCTTTGGTGTTATATTAAATGCAATTGTTGCTGTTTATTCAAGAGGATATATTAAAAAATCGCCTGAATTTTGTCGCGTTACATTTCATATAGAAAATTTTGCGTAAAACTCGAAATTTGAATACGTTAAAAATATGTTGTGTGTTAACTTTTTCTGGATGCGCGCCAATGAACTAAAGATAAAATTACTTGCTGAATTGCGTACCTTGCTCTTAATCAGGCAGCATGAAAAGTGCTGGTTACAATTGTACTGAATAATTAACGGAAATCAATAGGTTTAATAAGTTTATCTTCTTCTAAGATGGGGATAATTACATGGAAAACTGCAAAAGTCATATTGGAGGAATAAAATTTCAATTAAACCATACCGTATTATTATTTCAATTGATGCTCATTCAATAAAAACAGTCATTGAGATTTTATCTGTAACTTGAGGTACGTACCACGGCCGAAGAAGCTTTTTTTTTTTTATTTAAATAATGGTACTCAGATGTGGTTTGTAACTGATTTTTAAGGAAAAAATGCGTATAGATCAAAATTATAATTAATAATTTGAATTTTTTGATAATAATTTGAATTTTTTTGACGTCTCTTATCAAATGATTCGCTAGACATTTTCATGGCGACTTTCAATTAATAAAAAAAATTTTAAACGATCAATTTTATTACAGAATATAACTTTTGTTCTAACAATTGCAATTTACAATTCGGCGTTTTCAAATATGTAACAACAGATCTTACAATAATACTTTTAATAATAATAATAAATTATTATTGTATAATCCCAACGGAAGGATTGAACCAGTTCCTAAAAAGCCACGTATTTAATCCTTTAATACATATATTTAATCCTGTGAAATCTTTTTTGGTTGAATTTAAAAATTGGCTTTTAATTAAAATTTATTTTTCTGTTTTACATGTCCACATACAACATACAAAAATTTAAAAAATTAAATCGTACAAGTAACGCTATATATTTACGCAGAAACAATATTAATGGCATAATCTCCCGACGAGGTGTCGCGAATATAAGAGACGATTCGTACCTAATTTTATATTGTGTGGAATGGAATATACAGTTATACAGGTCATGTGGTAAGTGAACTGTTGGTAGACCTCTTGTTGAAATATCAACGGATGCTGTGGCAACATAAGAAGAGGACTTGCTCAGCTATCGTTGGCCCATTGATGTTACTTTATTAAAAAAAAAAAAACTTCTTCATATGTATTTACTTTAAGGCAACATACGTGCTTATGTCAACCTTTTTACGTGCGCGTGCCAAAAATTTCCAAATAATATTCATCGAGTGATAAATGCAAATTTTGTAAGTTTCAAAACTAACAAAATTTAATAGAAAATCGATAGCTGTTAATGAGATTTTTGCTGTTGTATCATAGGATGCCAAATGTTTTATATCCGGTTCATATTAAGACACTTTTAATAATGTACCCGCCGAACTAGATTCATCTGTCATTCAATTTTTTGAACTGTCTTTTATGAAATTCATTTCGGAAAACAAGCACAAATAGGGGAGAAATTTGATAATATAGCGGTCGCTAATTTTTTTTAACCAACTAAATGTTTCAGGAATAGTATTCCACGTTATCAATAGTACCTCTTCGGCATTCTTTTTACGTACGTCCAATAAAACAACCCGATTAAAATCGATTAATTGCAAATTCGGCCATTCGAAAATCTCCAAATCGAGTTTATCCATTGATATTGTATGTAAAATACATTTTGATGTTCGGCAAATTGCCGAACTGCGGAAATTTTGAAGAAAATTCGTCAATTATCAATTAGTTAGTTAAAGAGTCCGCAATCCTAAAGATTGGTTGGAAACAGCACGCCATGCCGATCTATCCTGAGCTAATCCCTTCATCTCCCTATAGCTATTCATCTCAACGTCTTCAACTATCTGACTCACATACTCCAATCTAGGCCTACCTACCCCTCTCTTTCCCTCCACTCTACCTTCTATGATCAATTGCATAATCCCCTCATGCCTAAGAATATGCCCTACTAATCTGTCTCTCCTACGCTGTAACACTCTCCAGATACTTCTCTTCTCCCCTACTAACTCTAGTACAGCTTCATTTGTTACTTTATCTTCCCAACCAATCCTCATCATCCTGCTATAACACCACATTTCGAATGCTTGTAATCTACGCTTCTCTTCCTTTCCTATAGTCCACGCCTCACACCCGTACAGTGCTACACTCCAAACATATACCTTCAGTAATCTTTTTCTAATACCCAAGTCAATATTTGATCTTAAAATCTGTTCCTTTTCTACGAATGCCTTCCTATCCTACACTTTATATCTACCTTGCTTCGATTATCTTTTGTGATTCTACTGCCTAAATAACAAAAATCTGACACTTCTTCGATTCTATTATCTCCTATTGTGATCCTCATTTTTCTACTGCATTCCTTTTTGTCACACCTCATCATTTTAGTTTTACCTATATTTATTTTCATGTTAAAATCCCTAGTCAATACTGCCTGCATACCATTCAATACCCTTTCTAAATTCTTTTCGCTTTCTTCCAATATAGCTATATCGTCGGCGAATCTCAACATATATATTTTCTCTCCCTGTACATTCACACCTACACTATACTCTTCTTTTACTTTGTTTATTGCATCTTCTATATATAGATTAAATAATAACGGTGAAAGTGTACATCCCTGCCGAACTCCCTTCCCTATTTTTGCTACCTCTTCTTCCCCCTCAATTCTAACTAAGGCAGTTTGGTGTTTATATAAATTAAAAATTATTCTCCTATCCTTATAATCTATTAATTAATATAAAAAATATCAATTAACAGTGTCAATTTAATTTGATCTGGCGTTTCATCAGATTCTAGATCTGTTAAGAATTTTTTTATATTTGGAAAATATTTGAAGGTCTTATTAACACTTTGAAGTTTCACGTTTAAATGTGCACACATATCAGTAAAAAACATTAATTTGGAAAGCCATTCGACATCCATTAATTGATTATATTTCTCAATGATTTTATCGTTATGTAAAACAAATCTAACTTCATTCAAACTCAACGAATCTTTTCCTCGACTTAACCAGCGTACATTGTACCATTATATATATAAATATATATAATTTCGTTTATTGCACATATAAAAACTTTTTTTAAGAGGAGATTTAACACTAATTTAAAGCGTAGAAAATGATCTGTTAATAATTCACGTGCCATTCAAATGTACCTCTGGCACGCGTGCCACAGGTTCGCCATTGCTTGACCTATATTATTAAAAGCTGCTATTTCTTATATAACATTATTTCTTTTGTATATACACAGAAATACATCTATAAAATGGTAAAGTGAAGGAATGTGGAGGGTTAGAATTTCTAAGGCAGTGGAGGGTTAGAATTTCCATTGTTTTCGATATATTTTACAACTTCTCTAAGATACGATCTAGTCCAAAGCTACCTATATATTTTACTGGCATCTATGACTTAACTGTATTTACTCTATCCAGCATCTAATATCCAGGTTTGCTCTAGTCTTCGGTGCATTATTGCTCAGGCCACTAGATGATGATACTGTACAGTTTGAACTTCGTTTCACTGTAATCGAGCAGCAGCTTCCAAGATTATACACTCAATACCGCAATCATTAGAAACTTCATACTAAAGTGTGCAGGTATTCGAACACACCTTTACACTTGTGGTAATTCTTGCCTTGTTTCGTTGAGGTGTTCTTGTTGTTCCGCATGTTTGTTTGTTCAGGCGACAATTTTAAGCTTGAATTTTTGTTTTACATCGTCGTTGTACTAAGAGATGCCAATCTGTCTTATAATTTATAAAAATCTAAATTTAATTGCTAATAAATGGAGACAAACTCAATTTGGGGTTATGATCTTAAAATATGTGGTGCCTTTTAAGGAAACATAGCGTAATATTTAGAAAATTTTTGTCAAAAATTGATCATTTTTGACGTTTCTACCAATTTAAGCTGGTCTGTTAATTTGTCTCTCAAATATGATTTTTTTTTGGCACTTTTGATAAATACTTATTGCTCTTAAATTTGCTATAAATAATCAATAAGATATTATAGTTGTAATAATCGTGCTAATTTTCTAGGAAATTCCAAAAATTTGATTGATTTCAATAAAAAATCAGGGTATATTTTTTTATGAAATATCTTGTTCTAGTTGTCCTAAAGTATATATACAAGACAAACACGTAGACCAATTAAAACTAGATTTAAACAGCATCAGATTAAATAGAAACGATAAAAGTGCTGTTGCCGAGCATATTTTTGACAAACTGAGATCATCCTATTCAAATTACTTAAAAGTATTTTGAATTATTCCGAATTAAATGTTTATGAAAATGCATAAATCTAAAATTAAATCAAATTTAATGAATTTAGATTCGGGCCCAATTTCATCTTGTCTTTTAAATTTATTTAATATTAAAATAAGAACTATTTAATAAGTTACGGTATTTGGGTGATAATTCTATACTATTAAAATGTACATTAAAAATTAAAAAACCTCATTGTAGATTTTACCAAATTTATATTGAAATTTGTAGAATACAAATCAATTGCAATTGTTATTTAAGCGACAAGGATCAATAAAAGTTTCGTCACCATTTAATAAAATTTCATAGTCTCGTTGGCCGTTAAATTAAACGTTACATTGTATTATAGTTAATAATCTGATTACACTCTTCGTTTATCGTCTGGCTCATATTTAATATACCTGCATCTTTGCCGAAAATTGGTTGAGCTTTCTAGATTGTTTTGGTTATCGCATTTTTTTTTTTCCCCCGTAATGTTCTGGCAAATGAATTTATTACCTTGTCCGCAATCATGTTAATCTATAAATTAAAATCGCTTATAGTTCTTGACATCTTTTGCATCTTCAATCCGGCCACGACCACGAAAGCAGTCTGCACAACACCACGGCGAAGATATTGGATATAATACTTTCAGTGAGCGAACACCACGCTCACTATTGAAGCCATAAATCAGTTAAACAACAACAAAAAATGCATCTCTTTTGCACTTAGGCATTCGAATACATGACCATAAAAGTATACAGGTTGATTTGGTTAAAAAATTATATATTTTTTTACATACAAAACGCAATTTATTTAGAACAATTTGTTTGCATTTCAGTTTTTTTTTTATGGATTCTTAATACGTTTTAGTGTATTGAAAATGGTAAGGTAAAATAGTTGCGCTTTCTTTTATTGGCGTAATATAAATATGTTAGAGGTTTAGGAACCAGATTAAGAATTGTAAGAGTTACCCTGGAGCAGATATTGATAGTGACCATAATTTAGTAGTCCTGGACTCAGAGGTCAAATTCAAGAAATTACAGAAGTCTAAACAGGTCAGAGTAGATGTCGATAGGTTAAAATTAGCTGATGTATGTGAAAAGTACAAGCAGAAAGTAGAAATCATGGCTAATGGAACATCAAGGAGCGACATAGATTGCGAATGGAGGGAAATCAGAAATGGGTTAACTACAGCAGCAAATGAAGTATTAGGCACAAAGAAAAGGGCAGGTAGGAGGGAATGGATCACGAAAGAAATAGTTGAAATGATAGAAGCAAGAAGGAAAATTAAAATTGGAAACACAGAAGCAGGACAGAAAAAATATAAGGAACTAAGGAACTTAATTAATAGGAAATGCAAGCTAGCGAAAGAAGAGTGGATAAAAGGAAATTGTGAGGATATTGAGGAGGATATGAGAAGAGGTAAAGTAGATTTGGGCTACAGGAAAATTAAGTCACATTTTTCTAAAGTAAAACCAAAGGGTAACATTATATGTGATAAGCAGGGTAAGGAACTCACAGAAAATAAGGAAAAAGCTAGAAGATGGAAGGAGTATCTTGAAGATTTATATAAAGGTAGGCAGGACATGGAGGAGCTAGAAAATGTGGAACAGATAGATGAGGATGACTTAGGTCCTAGCATACTTAGGTCAGAGTTTCATAGAGCATTAAATGATTTACGGAATAACAAAGCAGCGGGGATTGATAATGATACCAGCCGAATTAATAAAACACGCAGGGGAAAAAATGCAGGAGCGATTATACAGGTTAGTTTGTAAAATATATGAGAAGGGAGAAGTACCACAGGATTTTCAGCGTATTAGAATAGTAACAATGCCGAAGAAAATAGGAGCTAATTTGTGTGAGAACTATAGGACCATTAGTCTACTATCACATGCATCGAAGATATTGCTAAAGATTATTTATAGGAGATTAGAAAATAAAGTAGAGGAAAGGCTAGGAGAAGATCAGTTTGGTTTTAGGAAAAACAGAGGGACGAGGGAGGCAATTCTAGCACTAAGAACGGTAGTAGAAAAAATAAAGAGGGTAGGAAAGGTAACTTGCATAGCTTTTGTAGATTTAGAAAAGGCATTTGATAATGTAGATTGGGACATAATGTTTAGAATTTTAAAAGAAACGGGTATAGATTATAAGGATAGGAGAATAATTTTTAATTTATATAAACACCAAACTGCCTTAGTTAGAATTGAGGGGGAAGAAGAGGTAGCAAAAATAGGGAAGGGAGTTCGGCAGGGATGTACACTTTCACCGTTATTATTTAATCTATATATAGAAGATGCAATAAACAAAGTAAAAGAAGAGTATAGTGTAGGTGTGAATGTACAGGGAGAGAAAATATATATGTTGAGATTCGCCGACGATATAGCTATATTGGAAGAAAGCGAAAAGAATTTAGAAAGGGTATTGAATGGTATGCAGGCAGTATTGACTAGGGATTTTAACATGAAAATAAATATAGGTAAAACTAAAGTGATGAGGTGTGACAAAAAGGAATGCAGTAGAAAAATGAGGATCACAATAGGAGATAATAGAATCGAAGAAGTGTCCGATTTTTGTTATTTAGGCAGTAGAATCACAAAAGATAATCGAAGCAAGGTAGATATAAAGTGTAGGATAGCACAGGGTAGGAAGGCATTCGTAGAAAAGGAACAGATTTTAAGATCAAATATTGACTTGGGTATTAGAAAAAGATTACTGAAGGTATATGTTTGGAGTGTAGCACTGTACGGGTGTGAGGCGTGGACTATAGGAAAGGAAGAGAAGCGTAGATTAGAAGCATTCGAAATGTGGTGTTATAGGAGGATGATGAGGATTGGTTGGGAAGATAAAGTAACAAATTAAGCTGTACTAGAGTTAGTAGGGGAGAAGAGAAGTATTTGGAGAGTGTTACAGCGTAGGAGAGACAGATTAGTAGGGCATATTCTTAGGCATGGGGGGATTATGCAATTGATCATAGAAGGTAGAGTGGAGGGAAAGGGAGGGGTAGGTAGGCCTAGATTGGAGTATGTGAGTCAGATAGTTGAAGACGTTGAGATGAATAGCTATAGGGAGATGAAGGGATTAGCTCAGGATAGATCGGCATGGCGTGCTGTTTCCAACCAATCTTTAGGATTGCGGACTCTTTAACTAATATAAATATATAAAAAATACCAACGTATGAATAATTCTTTAAAATGAAATAAATATGAACCTATTATTGTTTAAAGAATATATTAGATTTGAAATACTTAAAAAAAAAAAACCAGTCACAACACACAATTACAATAAAGTATGCATATAACGTGTCGTTTTTTCAGTTGTAAAACACTATTAAGTAAAGCGCAATCTTCAGATAGCTTGTGTTGTGACAATCTAAGAGTAGACGTCGTAAAAAACGATTCACTGCCAAGGATAAGTAATAAATAAAATTCTACCGTTATTAGTAAATATTTCGATTGTCATTCTGGCCATAAACTATAGTAGATTATACATTTAATCATAGGTAGAATTGTTGTAATAAATTCACAAACGTTTTTAGCTATTAATTATACACAAAGAGAATCCATTAATTAGAATTCTTGCACATTATATTACATTGAAACTATTTTATTTTATTGAAAACAAGGTTAAATATCTCGATGAAGAACCTTTTCGTTAAATTACCTTTATAATAAAATAGTATTGTTTAATTATCGCGTCTTTACGTTTATATTTTGATGCCTGATTTAAAAAAAAAAATATATTAAAGTGGAAAATAGCACGCGTTATGTTGACGTAACGTAACGTAGTGAAAAAATATATGTTTGTAAATACATAAACTTAAAATTAATAAACAGTATTTTATGCGATTTGATTTTATGATGCGCAAATTACTGAACAATATGTTTGATGAACCATAGGGTTGCACTCTTCACGCTCTGTTGGGATGTTCAATGCGATCTTTTGGAAAGCGTGTGTCATGCATATTAATTTTTGAATAAAACCAGATTAAAAACAGACTTAGAAGTCCGGATTTTTATCAAATAATTGGGAGCCGCAAATTTTCTTTCGTTATTGCTACAAAATAATCTGAGTGAAACGTTCCCGGAAACTATAAAAATACTTAAAATTATTTTAACCACCGCGATGACCACTGCTGAATCAGAGCGTTGTTTTTCAACACTTAAAAGAATCAAGACTTTTTTGCGAAATAATGATCGTTTAAACGCGTTGGCGTTCATTTTTATTGATAAATTGCTCATAGTTGGGTTTTACGCGTATCATTTACAATTTACCATACTATATGCTAGAATAATACACCCGCCTGTTTATTTATCCCGATCATTTTCACATTGCCTTCGAAAATGGACACGGACGACCTGTAACGGGTCTTCTCCATCGTTTACGGCAAAGATCTTGACGTATGATAGCGTACATTTATTCGATCACTCGCGTTCTTTGTTTTATTATCATTATATTATTATTCATATCTCTGGAATATTAACTCCAAAGCAGGGATTCGCAATATAGACGATCTGGCAGTTAATTGTATTTTGAATGGCGTCGATAGAACTCGAGAGCAATGGCGGTTCCTTATGCAGGCCGCAGGGCCGCGCGCCCCTCCTGAACATTGAGCGCATCACCGTAGATATATAATTGCGCCGCGCCGCCAACATACCTAACACTCATGACTCAACACGATATGGCAGCTAGCAAGTACCAGTCAAATGCATATGCCCTATCTGTTGGAAGCGCTAGAGTTAGAGCGACGATACTTCGCAATATAGCTATATTGTTAGCTATTGTTAGCTATATGTTGTACACATTCCAGCGCCACCCAGCCACACAGTACAGGTTAAATGTATATGCACTCATCTCACTCTATTGCAAGCAATAGGTGAGAGCGAACGTATGCAGTATGTCTTCTCTATTACTTCGGTCCGCTTGAAACTATATTACGACTAGTATGCAACATTCCAGTGGCTTTGGATGAGTCATAGCAACATGACGTCACGCTGCTTGTACAGCGAGAATATATATCGTTGTTTATGCTATTCTGGGCTACGATTCTTTAGCGTCCTAACAGAGAAGCCTAGTAAACAGTAAAATTGATATAGATATTGTTGCATTGTTCTGTGAGTTACGTATTTACGATTTTGCCACGTATTTCTCCAAGAATATATTTAATAGAAATAATTTAATAAAAGTGAATAGTGTTAGTTCTTTATTGAAAATAGAGTTTTGTAGACTTTCTCTTGTGGACAAAGTAAAAATTAAAGAATTAGGTAGGCCATTGCCTGATTTAAATTGATCACAAACTTGTGCAAGGAGTGCTCAAAACCGGACATTTACCCGACGTTTTACAAGAGACATTTACAAAAAAATATTATAACACAGATGAAGGACTGATTCTCATATCGTGGCCATCTACAAGCCGCTGACTTATTTAACACGAAATCGATGCCAACATTTTCTAAATAATTTCCAGTGGACCTTTTGGAAACCGTGTGTCATGCATATCCATTTTTGAATAAAAACAGAATTAGAAGTGATTTATTCGCGTACGGATTTTTATCAAATAATTGGAGCCACAAATTTTCTTTCGTTATTGGTACAAAATAATCAGAGTGAAACTTTCCCGGAAACTATAAAAATACTTAAAATTATTTTAACAACCCCGATGACCACTGCTGAATCAGAGCGTTGTTTTTCAACATTTAAAAGAATCAAGACTTTTTTACGAAATGCTATTAATGCTATTACGAATTTTAACGAAAAAGTTTTGGAAAAGTTTATATGAATGAAAGATAGAAGAGTGGAATTCACTTTCAAGAAATGATTGTATTTAATCGTTTTGCATCCATTTTAGGTAAGATTTCTCACTATTATGTTATTTTTTAAGAAATGCCCCCCCCCCCCCCCCCAGATTGAAATGGCACGAGCCGCCACTGTACTACACCAGGGTTGGACTAACCAGACCTTCGCGTTATAGTAAAAAGTTATTTTCATTTTCAAAAGTTTTCTTTGAAAATGTTTCAAAACGTTTCAATGAAGTCTGTAATAATACGATTAATTTACATTGTTATTTACATAATAGAAAGGTTCGTATAAAAATAAAATTTGAACCGTCCAAAGTATAATCTTTGGTTGCTATAATATTTTATAAAATAATATTCTTAGTTGTTGTAATAATATTAAAATTTGTATCATTTTACTCTTAATTATTGTATATAAATTGTTCATAGAAATCAAATTTGTTATGAAATTGGGAATATTGTATAGATTTTTTAAATCAGAAGTTATACAATCGTCATTTATAATTGCTTTATTCGGTGTCCATTGATTTAACCTCAAACTGGTCTTTACAGTTAAAAATGTTAAACTCGAATTTTTTCTCCAAAATACTTTTCACCAAGCAATTTTCTTATATGAGTTGGTACATATATTTTTTAATATATATAATTTTTTTATATACATACATATCAAAAAAATTATAACTTCCAAAGTATGGTATTCTATAAACAAGTATTCACAAGGAGTTTGTTACTTTTTAAAAGAAAACTATCAATAAAAAATATACATTATTTTCCACAGTTACTCATATTTTCTGCGCACCAAGAGTTTGCATATAATAAAGATTTATTACAAACTTTTTGCAGAGTAAATAATTTTTAATAAAAAGAGCAAGTCTTATACCAGTCTAGAGCTATAAATTACAACAATAAATTGTTGCCACTTTGCAACATTATATAAAAGTGCATATGTATTACAATAATAATTTCGTCAGTGCATCATAGAAAGCTATCAGAGAAACTATACTGTACAGGGTAATCAAAGTATCCATAACAAATACCATTATTTGTGTGGAAATGTTCGTTGCCAAAATGCAGCACATAAACTTGATCGAATCAATGTAATTTTGGCCACGCTCCGAGGCAGTTCAACATATTAAGAAGACACTTTTATAAAAAAAAAAGATCCTTAGCCGTTTATTGCACGCGGCCCCCCAAATGTCCTAAAATATTTTCGCGGCCCCCTAGTTTTTTTTTCTAACATAATAATCATTAAGATTTATTTTAAAGTAGTAGTTTATTGCTTACGATCATCGAATTCTGTCTCCAAAACGTAAAATAAAAAATAATTCACTTCGGTAATAAGCAAATAACATTTTGAATAAAATTTTCGAGGCCCCCCATAGAACCTTTCGCACCCCCCACCCGGTTAAGAATCACTGCTCTAAACTATTGCACCCTATTCATCTGATTATTCTATTTTTACACTGAATGTGTGAAAATGAATTTTTACACTGGAAGTGAATAAGAAATTTAAAGAAAATATATATATTAAAAATTATCACACGTTAATTAAATGTTATATTTATCATTAGATAAAGGAACATTTTTTTATTTAATTTTTAATGCTTTATTTATTTATTATTAATTATATTTGATAATAATTTAATGATATTAATTTCACCAAGAAATAAATTATTTCTTAAAAAGATTTTTACAGAGAAATACTGCCGCATAAATAAACCGTTTAGTGTGCAGGCTATACTAAAAGAATATTGGACTTGGAATTTACAAAAAAAACTACTTATTTGCCTTTATTAAATTACAAAATAGTAATTAATAGTTGCCCAGACACTGCTCAATTCCAGGGATTGGTAAAAACACCAAACTTTCTTGAGCTAACTCCATCATTTCCTCTCATAAGCTCCACACGTCCAGCCATTTGGATTTACAGACTCTAGTTTTTTTTTTTGCTACCTACCTTCTATAACTAGTTGCATGTAATCCCTACCAAATACTTCTATTTCTAACTCCAGCTTGGCTTCATTTGTCACCCAAATCAATATTTAATCTTAAAGTATACAGCTTTTCTACAAATGCCTTACAATCTCGTGCTATCCTACAATTTATATCTACCTTACTTCGGTTGGCCTTTATAATCCTAAATATGAACAGTCTGACAATTCTTCTATTCCACCATCTCATCTTCTAATCCTCATTTTTCGCCTACGTCCATTTTTATCACACCCCATCACATTTTCATATTAGTCATTACTTCCTGTATACCATTTAACACCTACTCTAAATTCGACCATACTATATTTTGCTTTAACCTTATTTATTGCATCTTCTCTATATAAATTGAATAATAACGGCGAAATTATGCATCCCTGCCTGACTCCCTTTCCTATTCTCACTTCCTCTTCTTTCTCCTCAATCCCGACCGAAGCAGTTACATGTTTTTACAAATTAAATCGTTTTGCCGAATTTCCCAATAGGTGTCGTATAGTAGAAAAAATTGCAAAATGCATTGTATTTTGTTATTAAATCGATAGTTCACCTTGTGCCTGCAAAATATTTATAGCCCTAGTATATTGATCTTGCAATTGTTGTATTTCTGCTCATAAGAATTATTATTTCCCGGTATGTACACACGATAGGCCACAAATAACTGGTACTGATAACCATTATGAGAATATAACCCATCTAAAAACCATATAATGTATGATGAATTTGCATACAGGATGTTCAAATTTACATGAAGTATACACAAACAAAATACGATGCAATTTTTATATCCTATGTATTATGGTATTATTCACTTGCCAGTGTTGCCGCCGGCAGTGCATTAAGTGAGTATCGTTTGTTTTTCTATTAAAATTTTACACTTTTGTAAATGTGCGTGACTATTTTTCAAACACATATTTATTTTAAACTAGCTATATCTTTTTTTATATGTGATGGAACATAAGACTAATCCAATTTTCCAATTATTCGAAGACATAAAATCAATCGTTTATTATTCGTATGTAAGAATGTATTTAAAGCGGATTTTCTTTTTAGTACGTGCAATATGAAGCACGTAACACGTTTCTCAATGCATAAAAATAGAAATACTTTAAATATGGCAATGGAATTTTACTACCGATATTTAATCGATCGCGCGAAGAATATTTCGAGTGCTTTATCCGCAGCGTATAAGCTTTTATTACTTTTATTTTTTTTTTGCTGGTATGATTAAAGCGAGGTTGCGCCGAGCACATCGTAAAATATAATCGATTCATCAGATCCGAAAAGATAAGAAAGAAAATTACGATTTACATTGAAAAAGCGTCTTCTATGAAGCGATATCTTAATACATGTTCTTCGCATCTAATGTATCTTGCATTGTAAAGAATATAAATCAACGTTGCCAGATTTCCATATGTCATCGCGTGTGATGAATAAAGTTTTCGTTCTTATTACACAAATTAATAAACGCACCTCGGAAGAATTATTATTTGTTAACTATTTATAGTATTTTAAGATAAATACACACAAAAAAAAAATTTTTCGTTCGCTAGAATATAGAGATTTTTATCTTGAAATTTGCTTGTACGTTTTCTAGCAACTATCACAAAATCCTTTCACACTTAACAGAAATTTATTAAAATTATACACAATTATTGAGGATTATTAAGGAATCTTGCAAAAGCGGAAATCTGAAATTTTGAAGTGTAAAAATAATGGATTAAGAAATGCTCATAAATTTATATAAAACGATATATTTGGGAAAAATTCTAAGAGATTCAATCAAATACGAATGAAAGAGAATACTAAGTTAAAGAATGAATGCAAGAGGCTAAAGTATAAAAATTTAGACACGCCAATACGGTCAATAAATCGTAAGCAAAAAAAAAACATGTAATATAGCCTCGCTTTACTCAAGTGTTTACAATTAATTTAGAACAAATCACTAAAGCAACAGTGCCACTAGAATCGGACATGATTTCTCATTGTTGTTTTAAAAAATTGTAGTGGTCGCTTACGTATTGAATAGAATTGTTAACAATCTTCTATATTATGACTATATATTATTTTGTAAGATTTTTATATTTGATGATGTACCTCAATATTAAAAGTTACGATTTATCATTTGATATATTTATCCTTTTGGATATTTTTGTTATTTATAAATTTCAGTGCAATTGGAAATACGAGAAGATGCTCTCAAAACTGTTTTCTCATAGTTTTTCTATTACTCGCAATAGTAAATTCGTTTACTATTGACCTAAATGTAAGTAAAACTAATTATTGTGATTATTGAACTGTTGGTGCACTAATTCTAGTTAATTTTCATTACTTTAGTTTGAAGATTAATTTGAAGCGAAAGAAGAGTGGATAAAAGGAAATTGTGAGGATATTGAGGAGGATATGAGAAGAGGTAAAGTAGATTTGGGCTACAGGAAAATTAAGTCACATTTTTCTAAAGTAAAACCAAAGGGTAACATTATATGTGATAATCAGGGTAAGGAACTCACAGAAAATAAGGAAAAAGCTAGAAGATGGAAGGAGTATCTTGAAGATTTATATAAAGGTAGGCAGGACATGGAGGAGCTAGAAAGTGTGGAACAGATAGATGAGGATGACTTAGGTCCTAGCATACTTAGGTCAGAGTTTCATAGAGCATTAAATGATTTACGGAATAACAAAGCAGCGGGGATTGATATGATACCAGCCGAATTAATAAAACACGCAGGGGAAAAAATGCAGGAGCGATTATACAGGTTAGTTTGTAAAATATATGAGAAGGGAGAAGTACCACAGGATTTTCAGCGTAGTAGAATAGTAACAATGCCGAAGAAAATAGGAGCTAATTTGTGTGAGAACTATAGGACCATTAGTCTACTATCACATGCATCGAAGATATTGTTAAAGATTATTTATAGGAGATTAGAAAATAAAGTAGAGGAAAGGCTAGGAGAAGATCAGTTTGGTTTTAGGAAAAACAGAGGGACGAGAGAGGCGATTCTAGCACTAAGAACGGTAGTAGAAAAAAGAAAGAGGGTAGGAAAGGTAACTTGCATAGCTTTTGTAGACTTAGAAAAGGCATTTGACAATATAGATTGGGACATAATGTTTAGAATTTTAAAAGAAACGGGTATAGATTATAAGGATAGGAGAATAATTTTTAATTTATATAAACACCAAACTGCCTTAGTTAGAATTGAGGGGGAAGAAGAGGTAGCAAAAATAGGGAAGGGAGTTCGGCAGGGATGTACACTCTCACCGTTATTATTTAATCTATATATAGAAGATGCAATAAACAAAGTAAAAGAAGAGTATAGTGTAGGTGTGAATGTACAGGGAGAGAAAATATATATGTTGAGATTCGCCGACGATATAGCTATATTGGAAGAAAGCGAAAAGAATTTAGAAAGGGTATTGAATGGTATGCAGGCAGTATTGACTAGGGATTTTAACATGAAAATGAATATAGGTAAAACTAAAGTGATGAGGTGTGACAAAAAGGAATGCAGTAGAAAAATGAGGTTCACAATAGGAGATAATAGAATCGAAGAAGTGTCAGATTTTTGTTATTTAGGCAGTAGAATCACAAAAGATAATCGAAGCAAGGTAGATATAAAGTGTAGGATAGCACAGGGTAGGAAGGCATTCGTAGAAAAGGAACAGATTTTAAGATCAAATATTGACTTGGGTATTAGAAAAAGATTACTGAAGGTATATGTTTGGAGTGTAGCACTGTACGGGTGTGAGGCGTGGACTATAGGAAAGGAAGAGAAGCGTAGATTACAAGCATTCGAAATGTGGTGTTATAGGAGGATGATGAGGATTGGTTGGGAAGATAAAGTAACAAATGAAGCTGTACTAGAGTTAGTAGGGGAGAAGAGAAGTATTTGGAGAGTGTTACAGCGTAGGAGAGAAAGATTAGTAGGGCATATCCTTAGGCATGGGGGGATTATGCAATTGATCATAGAAGGTAGAGTGGAGGGAAAGAGAGGGGTAGGTAGGCTTAAATTGGAGTATGTGAGTCAGATAGTTGAAGACGTTGAGATGAATAGCTATAGGGAGATGAAGGGATTAGCTCAGGATAGATCGGCATGGCGTGCTGTTTCCAACCAATCTTTAGGATTGCGGACTCTTTAACTAACTTTAGTTGAGATTTAATGGCACGTCACAATTTGTCAAGAATTTATTGAATTATGTCGATTTACATAATATGGTACATATATCAATTTCTTTTTTCTATTTTTATAGAAAGTTGTAGGCATGTTGGACATTCGATTTTACGGTAGAAAAATGTACGATATGGGTATGCCTTTGAAGCAACATACCGTATAGCGTACGCGTTTATTTTGAGCCACGGGCATAGCGCGATTTAAGACAGTAAAATTTGCAAACGATCCCGCGCGATATTTATTACGTATAATACATTACCAACTAATCGCAGTGAAAGATTGCACCGTGAAGAGGCTGCGGGGGAAACCCCTTCACCAATTCACCCATCAACTATCGTTGCCTTTATTCTATGGGCACATGGTAGAACAATATGGTAACGCCAAAAGAAAATGACCGTCTCTTGTTGAAGAGTACGATGTCGTTTGACCAAATTGTAAAAAATGTATATTCATTTCATGGCATATTTTCGTATAGCGATGTGTAGTTCACTCGCGAACCGTTCCCTCTGAGCGGTTCAATCAAATGACTGTGACGATGTTTCGCAACGACCTATAGGAAATTATGACCTAGTTCGTGAACTATGAACTACATGTACGTATTGATGTACTTTTACTATATATATACTTGCAGTATAGTATACATTACATATACAGTACTAATGACGGGCGTACTGTGACGATGTTTTGCAACGACCTATAGGTCATTATGACCTAGTTCGTGAACTATGAACTACATGTACGTATTGATGTACTTGTACTATATATATACTTGCAGTATAGTATACATTACATATACAGTACTAATGACGGGCGTACTGTGACGATGTTATGCAACGACCTATAGGTCACTATGACCTAGTTCGTGAACTATGAACTACATGTACGTATTGATGTACTTGTACTATACATATACTTGCAGTATAGTATACATTACATATACAGTACTAATGACGGGCGTACTGTGACGGTGTTATGCAACGACATATAGGTCACTATGACCTAGTTCGTGAACTATGAACTATATGCTGAACGGTGTATGTATTGATCAATTCAAGCTCGAGAAATCTATGGATTTATTGTGCATCTCTGAACCAACATATTTCTGAATGGTATAGGAAATCCTGCACATCACCATAACTTTTGTGAGTGTATAATTTTCATGGAATTAATTTGAAATGTGGCGAGAAGAATCGTGTATGCTATCATGTCGTAAAATCCATCGTTATAATTACGAAGAAGAATTATGATAAGAAGAACTTACATTTATAAAGAACGATTTTCTAATTAATGAATTTATTGACATATAATGGGAAGGTACATAGCAGTAGCATATTTAATTTATTATTTCTATTTTTTTGACTAAAACGATTTCATCCATTTCTATAGATCCTTTCCTGAGAATATCACTTTATTTATTATTTAATTTATATTTCTACATAAAACGCGAATGCAGTTTCCTTGTGTCCTATTTTCAAAATCACGACCAAATGAGAAATCATATAAATATGACATTTTCTATTATTATAGGAGAAGGTACAAAAATCGAAATACGATACATTATTTAGTATTGCATTTTATAAAGTCTAGATTTTTAATTTTAATTCCTCTAGTCTTTATTTGTTATATGCTGAGAAGTAATTAATTTGCAACTAGCGAATTCGTCTTGTATTTTAATTTGTCTAAATTATATATTTGTACATTTTTTTTTAAATTGAAACGTATTTTTGAATATATAACACTAGAAAAACGCATTGATCTTAATGAGCGATAAATTAGATAAAATTCGTATAGATAGAATATTAATCATTATTAAAATTGTTGTAATATTTAACATGGTAATAAAATTTAAAATATCAGCTTACAATTTGTTCCAGTATTTTATTAAAGTTTATGCAAATCAATTGCAATTCGTACTTATTTACTACATTTAAAAATAAATGCATATGCAATTCCATTTAGATAAACGAAAAATAAAAAGTTCGAAGAAGTTGTGCAGATTGCGTTATATAGATGCTTACGTTTAGTATATTTTGCTAGATGAATGAATCAATTTTAGTGCGGATTTTTTAATACCGGTATATACTAGTTTTGACAATTAAAAAAAAATTCTAGATTTAGATAATTGCACAATATTGCCAAGATGTTCATCGAACGTATTATTTTAAACGCTGTATACTTTTAAATCAACACAACACTTTTAAAATAAAATCTCAAATGTTGAGAGGACCAAAGTAAATATTATAAAAATTATGCTGCTCCAAACCAATATCCAATACTCTGGTTTGATTACAAATTTACTCAGAAAAACAAATATATATTCAACTGTCCAAAATGAAGGTTTGTTCAAATATCGCTAAAAATGATATGTGACAAAAAGTTGGCTTCGTTCTTCATAATCCACGTATAATCGTATTTAACCGTATTTTTTTACCAATTTACAACAAATAATTATAACAATAATTTCAAATTACTGTAAAATAAGCTTTATAACGTTAGCGACTTGTTTTTGTATAATTTCGCAGACTAGAGATTTCGTCGTAAATTTTTCATTACACCGTTAATTAATTTTAAAGAATTTGCTAAATGCGCACTTAGAAAACTAAGACAATAATTCACTTGTGCTGTATTTTTTCACTCACCCAGATTACTGTTCAATTATTTACTCTACAATTTGCCACACAAACATACTCATTTGATCAATGCTTAAAATCAGAGATGAATAAATGAAGAAAAAAAAGGTGTACTTTATAATTTCGTTCGTGAAAGCTGTAAAAAGATGTGCAAATATTTGTAAACTTACGCGGTTCATCGATTCGCGATTGTAATACAAAAAGTACGCATTAAAGGCCGTCACAGAAACACAAAATAGTCGAAAAGTATGCGTCATTAAGTACAAATGAGACGCGATATGAAGATTTTCAACAAAGCACAACACAGTATCTTCGATCATAAGAAACGTTTCTTATGAATACTGGATGATAAAAGAGATGTGCAGCGTCTGATTACATTATTTTATTGTAAATAACGTTCAATTACTGAACGTTAATATTTTGCAACAACAAATAAATTAAAACATTGTACAATTTATTATTCAAATTTCATATTCGTTAAGCACTGAAAATCAATATTAAATCGAAATATTAAAATGAACTTGAGATATTACTCTTTCGCACACTCATCTTTTTTTGCACACGCATTTTCTAAATGTCATATCCAAATATATAATATTATAGTCTGTATAAGATTCCATTTTTGCATTAGTACAAAAATAATAAAATATACAAAAAAAAACGTTGTATATTTTATTTGCGAAACTATTAACATATAATATAAATTGTAAAATCGTCACAGTGGCGTTAAATAATTCTATAAAATTTATATGCAGTTAACTATACACAAGTCAAAATAGTTTTGTTCACTCGGAGTAAAGGTGTTTTTTTTTGTACTTGTCTCGCTTGTAAGCTACTTAAACTAACAATCCAAGACACTCGAAAATAAAAAATTAAATCATCTGTAAATGTAGCAATAATATCAAAATATTGTATTATTTAATCACAAAGGCAGCGTTATTATATAAAAAACGGCGTAGTTAAAAAAAAGTAAAGTAATGTAAAAAAATATATATATATATATGCAGTTCTGATGCATACGATCCCAGTTTTTGCAATCTCCCAATGAAGTACAGTAATATAAGTTATCCGCTTATTTTTAATTGGTTATTGAAAATGGTAATCATCTCTAAGGTAAATGTGCACGTATGTGTATATACGAATGTGCAAGAGCAATGCCACGGTGACCTTGGATTGACCCTCGAAGAATATACACACAAACGCACGCATATACACAAAGCGAAGTGTCATTCCAATACTTTGTCTAATTCTTTGCCAACATGTCACAAGTCTTCCCGTATTGTTTCATGAGAAATGGACAGTTTTGGCTACCACCACTGAGGAATGTAGATGGATTTTAATTGTCACTTATACGCGATTTTCCTATACTTTATTTGCGTACGAATTGATGAAGCGTCTTAAATTTTTTTACAATAATATTCACCCACAAAAGTGACTCTATACATTCTTCTAAGTCGATATTTGATCTTAAAGTCTTTTCTATACGAATTAGCGATGTGTAGTTCACTCGCGAACCGTTCACTCGCGAACGGTTCAATCAAATGACTGTGACGATGTTTTGCAACGACCCATAGGTCACTAGTTCGTGAACTATTAACTACATGTACGTATTGATGTACTTGTACTAGGTCCTGAACCCGTCGTGTACTAAACCGTTCATGACTCGTAAACGATGCAGTATAGTATACATTACATATACAGTACTAATATTTATTTAGTGATAAAGTGTGTTAGTGACCGTAACGAAATTATATTTCCTTATATATATGTTTTGTATAAGTAATAAACATTGTTGTTTCTTCTTACTCATTCTTAATACAAAATAAGTATTGTAATATTTCAATTTATTTATTTTTTACTATTTAATATTTTTATATTGCGAAAAAAAGGCGATTATTTTCAGTATGTGCATGTATTGGTTCATATAGGTCGTGAACTAGTTCATTTAAAAAAGATGTTAGTAGTTCACGACCTATAGTTCGTGAACGGTTCATTGAAATGAACTAGGTCCGCAAAGTGACCTACAGTTTGCCATCGCTAATACGAATGCTATGCTACATTCGCTAAATAATTTGATAATTTTTCGATGATTCTGTTGCACTCTATTATTTTAGTTTTCTATTTTTCACCTTTTCTAATTCGTTGCTATTAAATGATAGATTTTATACGCATCAATAAATCACAATTAAATAGTTTTATATACGCGGTATATTGGAATAAAGTTGCACCGTAAAATATCCCTATAAACTGTGAATGTATAATTACAATGTACGCGTATAATGTCTTCGTATGGGTCAGTGGACACGATAAGTAATTACGCTTAGGAATGTTCTATTGCCCTAAAGCACAACTATTTATGGACAAAACTATTGTTTACGGTACGGGATTCCTAACAGGTTCAACTTGCGGTATAATAAAACATAAAAAATTAGTCAATTATATTTTTTTGCGGGCTTTTACCATCGCCGTTTGTTTTTTGTTTTTTTATATGGCTAATCAATAAAAGTGATCGTTGAAACTTTAATCACAATCTGCCGGTAGATCGATGTCATGATCATCAGACTAAAAAATGAATATCTCATTCAACATTTAACGTTATGAAATGATTTAGTTTATAACACTGCGCTCGCAACCGCAGCAATTATGTCATGGTCTTTAATCTAGATTGAAAAATAAATAGCATTTCATAGAGCACATTTGGACGTGAAAATGTTCGCCGTATTGTTGGTAAATATCCTTGAAAGAGCGAGACATGGGACATTACGTGTAATGGTAATGTTCATATTTTTCCGATACGCATCGAGATACCAGCCGCATTAATAAAACACGCAGGGGGAAAAATGCAGGAGCGATTATACAGGTTAGTTTGTAAAATATATGAGAAGGGAGAAGTACCACAGGATTTTCAGCGTAGTAGAATAGTAACAATGCCGAAGAAAATAGAAGCTAATTTGTGTGAGAACTATAGGACCATTAGTCTACTATCACATGCATCGAAGATATTGCTAAAGATTATTTATAGGAGATTAGAAAATAAAGTAGAGGTAAGGCTAGGAGAAGATCAGTTTGGTTTTAGGAAAAACAGAGGGACGAGGGAGGCGATTTTAGCACTAAGAACAGTAGTAGAAAAAAGAATGAGGGTAGGAAAGGTAACTTGCATAGCTTTTGTAGATTTAGAAAAGGCATTTGATAATGTAGATTGGGACATAATGTTTAGAATTTTAAAACAAAACGGGTATAGATTATAAGGATAGGAGAATAATTTTTAATTTATATAAACACCAAACTGCCTTAGTTAGAATTGAGGGGGAAGAAGAGGTAGCAAAAATAGGGAAGGGAGTTCGGCAGGGATGTACACTTTCACCGTTATTATTTAATCTATATATAGAAGATGCAATAAACAAAGTAAAAGAAGAGTATAGTGTAGGTGTGAATGTACAGGGAGAGAAAATATATATGTTGAGATTCGCCGACGATATTGATGCTTACAATTAACTTTTTGAAGTGATTTTTCATACAACGTTTGTAGAGATGTTTACGTTAACTTTTTTTTTATACTATTCAAATTTATTCTCGATGCGTTAAGTTAAAGAGTCCGCAATCCTAAAGATTGGTTGGAAACAGCACGCCATGCCGATCTATCCTGAGCTAATCCCTTCATCTCTCTATAGCTATTCATCTCAACGTCTTCAGCTATCTGACTCACATACTCCAATCTAGGCCTACCTACCCCTCTCTTTCCCTCCACTCTACCTTCTATGATCAATTGCATAATCCCCCCATGCCTAAGAATATGCCCTACTAATCTGTCTCTCCTACGCTGTAACACTCTCCAGATACTTCTCTTCTCCCCTACTAACTCTAGTACAGCTTCATTTGTTACTTTATCTTCCCAACCAATCCTCATCATCCTCCTATAACACCACATTTCGAATGCTTGTAATCTACGCTTCTCTTCCTTTCCTATAGTCCACGCCTCACACCCGTACAGTGCTACACTCCAAACATATACCTTCAGTAATCTTTTTCTAATACCCAAGTCAATATTTGATCTTAAAATCTGTTCTTTTTCTACGAATGCCTTCCTACCCTGTGCTATCCTACACTTTATATCTACTTTGCTTCGATTATCTTTTGTGATTCTACTGCCTAAATAACAAAAATCTGACACTTCTTCGATTCTATTATCTCCTATTGAGATCTTCATTTTTCTACTGCATTCCTTTTTGTCACACCTCATCACTTTAGTTTTACCTATATTTATTTTCATGTTAAAATCCCTAGTCAATACTGCCTGCATACCATTCAATACCCTTTCTAAATTCTTTTCGCTTTCTTCTAATATAGCTATATCGTCGGCGAATCTCAACATATATATTTTCTCTCCCTGTACATTCACACCTACACTATACTCTTCTTTTACTTTGTTTATTGCATCTTCTATATATAGATTAAATAATAACGGTGAGAGTGTACATCCCTGCCGAACTCCCTTCCCTATTTTTGCTACCTCTTCTTCCCCCTCAATTCTAACTAAGGCAGTTTGGTGTTTATATAAATTAAAAATTATTCTCCTATCCTTATAATCTATACCCGTTTCTTTTAAAATTCTAAACATTATGTCCCAATCTACATTATCAAATGCCTTTTCTAAATCTACAAAAGCTATGCAAGTTACCTTTCCTACCCTATTTCTTTTTTCTACTACCGTTCTTAGTGCTAGTAAGAATTATTTTAATTCGGCACAATGAATGTTGATTTGGTAATAGGTAAAAATCAGACTGAAAATCAATTTTTAACGAATTCATTGACACATATATTACAAAATGGATTTAGGAGTTTTTAAGATTTGTAATAGGACGGATTTGTAGGAATGCTTTCAGTTGATATAAAATATAGGGAAATTTTCCTGGTTTATATAATAATCATATTTTAAATTGCAACAGCTCAAGACGACAACAATCTGATAACACTAAAATCAATGTGCACCATACTCTTATAGTTGAAAGTATATTTAACATTTTCTTTGCAAGTAAAGTAGATATCTGCACATAGTAACAGAATAAATTAAATCCGATTAAGGCAAATATCCTCTGCAAGTGTAAAATTAAATATTGTAGGATGTTCAACATTCACATTATTAATGTTAGTAGATATACTAGGAAAGCTCTGACTCAAAATCAAAAATCAATTAAAAAAAATCAAAAAAAGTGTGTGTGTGTGTGTGTGTGTGTGTGTGCGTCATATATTTACAAAACGATATATGTAGAGAAATTAAAAAATAATAATATTAGATAGTGTTAATTTTTGATAGTTAAAATTGAATTAGAAATAAAAATGAAGAAAAAAGTGTAGAAAAGAATTGACAAAAAAAAGTTGAATTCGATACTATTTAAGTAATATTTGGACCATTAGAATTTTTCTGAATTCAGTTTTGCACAATTTCAAATGTAATATTTTAATTTTGAAAATACATGGTTTTTACAAACGAAAACGTCAAAAAATATATATTTTTTAATATAATTAAAAATATGTAACTCACAGATCGTTTAAATTATCAAAAAAAAATTACGGATTTTCCTTTTCAAAAAATAGAAACATTTTCTTCGATATATAAAAATTTTGAATATATTTTTGATTTAAAAAAAATAATTCAATATCATTTTCTGAAATTTGATTTTTATTTATCATATATATCGCAAATTGTTTACAAATAAATAATCTAATGAAACATTACGTTTCAAATAATATATATATTTTGATCACACTGTACAATAAAAAAAACTGCATCACCAACGAAATTTTTATTTAAAAAAAATTATATTATAATTCCGCCGGACTTTTTTTTAATCCTCGTTGCGCATGCGCCATGCATCAGGTGCTGATCGTCACTTGATAAAAGCTATATTAAAAAAAATATATATATTTTTTTTAAATATAATTAAAAATATGTAACTCGCAGATCTTTTAAATTATCAACAAAATTTGACGGATCTTTCATTCCAATTTTATTTTTCAAAAAATAGAAGCATTTTCGATATCTAAAAACGATATATAAAAAAATTGAATATATTTTTGATTAAAAAAAAACATTTTAATATCATTTTCTGAAAATTGATTTTTATTTATCATATGTGGTTTATCAATTTATTTTCATTATATCATTGCATCTTCCTCGGTCATAATGTAAAATTAAATTTAAAAAGTAACTAACTATATTAACTTTGTTGACTCATTTTATGACTGTGTTTTATTGCACAACATAAACGAACAAACTGTCCGATAATAATGTGAAGATTTGCACAAGATATCGTAATTGCAAACGTGTCTTTCAGCCGATTAAGAACAGGGGTGGATTATAGTATTTGTGAAATTGTGTTATATCGCTTTAAATTTTTTTTTTTTTTTGCCATATTATCTATTATGCCATACGATATATATGCTTATGAATTGTGTAATAATTAATCTTCAATTGTCACTTTTTTTTTAACTATTAAAGTTGAAATATATCAATTAATTTGAATATAAATAGTTCAAACGTAATTAAATTCGCACCGGTATTCTTTCACTAAACACAAAGTCATAGAATATAATCGCCACTGTGCTTAAAACCACTGAGCGTAACATTTATTGAACATAAAATGATTTGACATAATTTATTTCCTCGAAAGATGTGCACTCAGTTGAAACAATTTCATCGTTGCGTAAATTACTATATTCGATATAGTTGGCCACTCCTCACATGCGTGGAATTCTGCATTCCACAAGTGTATATTTTTTTAGCAATTTTCGCCAAATAAATCCGCGTTAAATCTGAATTATTCTCAATTATAATTTTAATAATATTTGATTACTTCAATTTATTTATTTGTAATCTTTACTAACTAAAATAACAAAACCAAAAAAATCTAAGCGTTGCGTGCTTTTATTTATATTCTTATCTTTGGTTAAATCTACAATAATGAGAATTTGAAAATTACGGACCTGGGCAATACAGTGAATTGGTAGCCGCATGCTAACAATAAATAATCTCTTATTGCTTGTACTTTTAATTAAAGTATTGTATCATAATTGCGGAATATGTCCAGTGAAATCCAGCAGCTAGTTTATATGACGCGGTGCAAAAAAAATTGGCTAGCGATTAATTTTATTGGCCGTAATTTTGTTTGGACGTGAAGTTTTGCTGTTCAACTTATTTTTTATTAATAATAAAGCTAGCGTCTATAACAGGATTGGCTCTGCATTTTTTATGGAATTCCAAAACTCGAGAATTTTATTTAAGTTATTTAATTACTAAATTATAATTAAATTGAGTGAAGGATGAAAATAGCATGATTTTTTGATTTCTCACTAATTCAATTAATTATTATATAAATTTGACATGCTATTTTACAAATAAAACAATGTACCGAATTAAATTGCGTAAAAATGCGGGGCTTTATGTTTTACGACTATATAAAGATCTCAAGATAAATCCCAATATCAAGATTGGGATTTTAATTTTTAATGAAAAATTGATATTGATATAATAATATAATAAAAATATAATGATATTATTTTCAAGTAGAAAAATTATCATGTCTAGAGAAATATTAAAAATAACATTTTTTCTCTCGAAAAATTATTTTTTAGATAAATATATTAGCAAAAATTTTTTATTGATAAAAATATCTACCTCAAGATATTTCATTTAGTAATAGAACTTATCATAGCGAAAATATATGAATAAATTATATATTTATATATTATTTCGTATTTGTTTACATTTATTTACTTTATATATAAATAAATTTGCTATAGTAGATATTTAAAAAATAACTGCGGATTTATGAAATTTGGGTTTTTTCTGTATTTTTTTTTATTTGCACATAATTTTGCACATATTTAATTTTTATCTACGCCAATGTGGATATGAATCGTGGCTGCCATCTTCATTTCGCGTTTGTTCAAAAGAAGTAACACTACAAAAGACTAAAAGGAGATTTCGTATTGAAAACTCTTATATTTGTTATGGTACAATTTTATTGGTGTATAACTTTGAAAGGGTTGTAATAATGAGAAACTCATCATATCCTGGCACAATAGACATAAGTTATTAAATTTCATTTTACGCCAGGATCAAGTAGGTGCTTGTAATCTTATTTGCGCATAAATATATAAATAAATCTAAAAGATTCGTATAATAATTTTCCAACGAGCTTGCGACGCTTTGTATGGGATAAGATGAGTGGACAAATATCGCTTCAATATTTTTCTTTATCCGTATGATATGTGTATTAACGACATAGATTGCGAATGGAGGGAAATCAGAAATGGGTTAACTACAGCAGCAAATGAAGTATTAGGCACAAAGAAAAGGGCAGGTAGGAGGGAATGGATCACGGAAGAAATAGTTGAAATGATAGAAGCAAGAAGGAAAATTAAAATTGGAAACACAGAAACAGGACAGAAAAAATATAAGGAACTAAGGAACTTAATTAATAGGAAATGCAAGCTAGCGAAAGAAGAGTGGATAAAAGGAAATTGTGAGGATATTGAGGAGGATATGAGAAGAGGTAAAGTAGATTTGGGCTACAGGAAAATTAAGTCACATTTTTCTAAAGTAAAACCAAAGGGTAACATTATATGTGATAAGCAGGGTAAGGAACTCACAGAAAATAAGGAAAAAGCTAGAAGATGGAAGGAGTATCTTGAAGATTTATATAAAGGTAGGCAGGACATGGAGGAGCTAGAAAGTGTGGAACAGATAGATGAGGATGACTTAGGTCCTAGCATACTTAGGTCAGAGTTTCATAGAGCATTAAATGATTTACGGAATAACAAAGCAGCGGGGATTGATATGATACCAGCCGAATTAATAAAACACGCAGGGGGGAAAATGCAGGAGCGATTATACAGGTTAGTTTGTAAAATATATGAGAAGGGAGAAGTACCACAGGATTTTCAGCGTAGTAGAATAGTAACAATGCCGAAGAAAATAGGAGCTAATTTGTGTGAGAACTATAGGACCATTAGTCTACTATCACATGCATCGAAGATATTGTTAAAGATTATTTATAGGAGATTAGAAAATAAAGTAGAGGAAAGGCTAGGAGAAGATCAGTTTGGTTTTAGGAAAAACAGAGGGACGAGGGAGGCGATTTTAGCACTAAGAACAGTAGTAGAAAAAAGAATGAGGGTAGGAAAGGTAACTTGCATAGCTTTTGTAGATTTAGAAAAGGCATTTGATAATGTAGATTGGGACATAATGTTTAGAATTTTAAAAGAAACGGGTATAGATTATAAGGATAGGAGAATAATTTTTAATTTATATAAACACCAAACTGCCTTAGTTAGAATTGAGGGGGAAGAAGAGGTAGCAAAAATAGGGAAGGGAGTTCGGCAGGGATGTACACTTTCACCGTTATTATTTAATCTATATATAGAAGATGCAATAAACAAAGTAAAAGAAGAGTATAGTGTAGGTGTGAATGTACAGGGAGAGAAAATATATATGTTGAGATTCGCCGACGATATAGCTATATTGGAAGAAAGCGAAAAGAATTTAGAAAGGGTATTGAATGGTATGCAGGCAGTATTGACTAGGGATTTTAACATGAAAATAAATATAGGTAAAACTAAAGTGATGAGGTGTGACAAAAAGGAATGCAGTAGAAAAATGAGGATCACAATAGGAGATAATAGAATCGAAGAAGTGTCAGATTTTTGTTATTTAGGCAGTAGAATCACAAAAGATAATCGAAGCAAGGTAGATATAAAGTGTAGGATAGCACAGGGTAGGAAGGCATTCGTAGAAAAGGAACAGATTTTAAGATCAAATATTGACTTGGGTATTAGAAAAAGATTACTGAAGGTATATGTTTGGAGTGTAGCACTGTACGGGTGTGAGGCGTGGACTATAGGAAAGGAAGAGAAGCGTAGATTACAAGCATTCGAAATGTGGTGTTATAGGAGGATGATGAGGATTGGTTGGGAAGATAAAGTAACAAATGAAGCTGTACTAGAGTTAGTAGGGGAGAAGAGAAGTATTTGGAGAGTATTACAGCGTAGGAGAGACAGATTAGTAGGGCATATTCTTAGGCATGGGGGGATTATGCAATTAATCATAGAAGGTAGAGTGGAGGGAAAGAGAGGGGTAGGTAGGCCTAAATTGGAGTATGTGAGTCAGATAGTTGAAGACGTTGAGATGAATAGCTATAGGGAGATGAAGGGATTAGCTCAGGATAGATCGGCATGGCGTGCTGTTTCCAACCAATCTTTAGGATTGCGGACTCTTTAACTAATGTGTATTTATTGCGATTATTAAAGCAATAAAAATCGCATTCGTTTTGAAACAAATGTCTTGAACAAAATGTCGTTTTCGAAGAAATTCGAAAGAAATAAATGAAAAGGCGCCCCAAAATATTCTGCATAACTCACATTGAAAGCATACACTTCGTAGTTCCACATAATTCTTTTTAGTCTGTCGATTTGTTACGTAATAGTGTTTAACAATCAAAAAATTATAATTAAATATATATAACATAATGTAATAATTTTTTAATATTTCATTTAAATTAAAATGTTTAACAATTATTGAATTATTGAAGCAGTTTGACAATTGCAATTCAAATCGCCAAATATTTGTCAAACCTGTCAAAATATCAATATTTTTATTTCGATAAAGTAGTACAAAAAACTGGGTTAGGTTCCAAAAAAAAAAACAATTATTCATTTTATATCTAAGAAATATATGCTTATTGAAACAATGATGAACGAAAAGCGTTACATATTAATATTACATAATGTTTTCTTCGTCGTTTCACTAATCATCGTTTCTTAAGCGAGGACGGGCGCTTTCTTTTTTATCGAAAAGGGCGAAATATTCTCTTTATTATTAATCTTTCTAAGTATTCATATAGTAAATAGAAAAAAAGCGTTGAACGTCTATTTAATATATAAAATCGAAAAGATTTTTAAAAAACATTTCTCGCATTAACACGTGCACATTTGAATATTCTAGTAGTAAAAATAAAATAAAAATCCCTTCTGATATGGCAAACAATAATGAGAATTAGAATACTTTGTAGCCTTTCTTTGTGCATGCTTTTGTGCCAAGTGCAGGAAGGAATTCGTACTAACTAACCAAAATAGGATGCGTTCTCTCTAGCGTCATCTCTTATTCTATTTAATAACTACACTAAATTCTGCTCCCATTCTTCGTAGATAGCTATATCGTCAGGAAACAACAACAATTTTAAATGATAATAAACGAAGTAAACTTTACCTTTTTATTTATAAATATCTATTTTTCTTCCTGAATTTTCAAACCTTCACTATATTCTTCTATAACCTTGCTTATTGCATCTTCTATATATATATAAATTAAATAACAACGGTCAAAGTGTACATTCCTGCCCGACTCTAAAAATGTTACTATATCGCTAGGCATTATATGAAAGTTCATTGACAATGAAGAACCTTATTAGAATATTCAATTATGCTGTTATTTCGTTTCAAATAAAACGGGCATAATAAATATATCATTGCCACGAGATGTACAATTCCTCTACCATGTAAAAAAAGTAAAATCTTCAGTGCCCCATGTTCTATTCAGCATAATATTCCATTTCTGTTTAAGGATGGACACGAAGAGTCCCGTATGATTGCATTACCATATTTAAATTATACATCTATTTACGGCTTTCAACAATCTAAGCGATGTGTGCGACATTGTCAGGAGAGACATACGACAAATTATTCCAAACGCCCTCCGCACCTAAAAGTCGAATTAATTACTATATGTGCGCCTTCTATGTAGATTTATCTCTTTTTCAACTATGAAAATGCATTTCCCGTATCACGTATTAACACCGACTTGTATTGTAAAATTTAACACAGCCACGATCCCTATTCAAATGAATTTATTGGATAGTAGAGATCTTCTTAACATCACAACGGTTAGATGATCTTCGATTGTTTGCAATGGAAAATAGGACAACAGGAAAGCGAGAGAAATGTAGAATAGAAGCATTTGAAACTGGGATGATGAGGGCTGGGTGGATAGCTAGAATGACAAACGAAGACGTACTAGATGATATTGTATTTAGTAAATTCGTATTGAAAAATTGGATATGATTTCTTTTGCTCCTCCACGGTGCCTGTTGAATAAACTAACTTACAAAAGTATAAATCAAAACTAACTATTTAAATTCTGAATATTATACTAATAGTGGACTGCTTAAATAAAACGATTTTGTTAACGTTTCGATGTTTCTTTTATCATCTTCATCGGAGCTTTACCACTATTAGTATAATATTCTGTTTTCTTCTGGACAAAAAGATATTTGAATTCTCTTCGATGTAGTTTTAACGACGAATATTATGAACCAATTTGGTATAATTGTTTGGATTTTCCAAACATCCGCGTTCCGCAATTTTTTTTTATCGTTTTCGAAATTATTCCTTTCGTAGTTATGGAACCCATAGTGGCACCACATAACCACCGCCCAAAAGTTACATTATTATCTAGATAATTTAATTATTATATAGCACTACAAATGGAGGCCTAGCCCCAGAAATGTGCATTTATTGAATTAATATTTATGTTCATACTATCTCGAAATTTTCGAATTTCTTTACTGACATTTTTGCGCATAATATATCAAATGAATTTTTAAATAAAGAATAGGAAAATAAAAAATTACGTTGCTTTTACTATCGAGTAGTAAAACTTTACTTGAGAGTAAAAGCAAAGTTCCCTATTCTAATATGGGCTATCAAAAAGTTCCGGTTCAATCAATCCTTTTTATTTTGTTAAATAACCGTTTTTTTAAATTCGTGGATTAATTTTGAATCGGTTGAAAATTTTCTTACATAATTAATATTATTCTTACTCGAAATAATAATAAAAAAGCTGACTTGTCCATCGACCTCTCGAGCAGTGGCGGCTCGTGCCATTTCAATCTGGGGGGGGGGGCAATCAGGCAATGGCTTACCTAATTCATTAATTTTTTCTTTGTCCACAAGAGAAACTCTACAAAACTCTATTTTCAATAAAGAACTAACACTATTCATTTCTACTAAATATATTCTTGGAGAAACACGTGGCAAAATCGTACATACGTAACTCACAGAACAACGCAACTATATCTATATCCATTTTACTATATACTAGGCTTCTCTGTTAGGACGCTAAAGAATCGTAGCCCAGAATAGCATAAACAACGACATATATTCTCGCTGTACAAGCAGCGTGACGTCATGTTGCTATGACTCATCCAAAGCCACTGGAATGTTGCACACTAGTCGTAATATAGTTTCAAGCGGACCGAAGTAATAGAGAAGACATACTGCATACGTTCGCTCTCACCTATTGCTTGCAATAGAGTGAGATGAGTGCATATGCATTTAACCTGTACTGTGTGGCTGGGTGGCGCTGGAATGTGTACAACATATAGCTAACAATATAGCTATATTGCGAAGTATCGTCGCTCTAACTCTAGCGCTTCCAACAGATAGGGCATATGCATTTGACTGGTACTTGCTAGCTGCCATATCGTGTTGAGTCATGAGTGTTAGGTATGTTGGCGGCGCGGCGCAATTATATATCTACGGTGACGCGCTCAATGTTCAGGAGGGGCGCGCGGCCCTGCGGCCTGCATAATGAACCGCCATTGCTCTCGAGTTCTATCGACGCCATTCAAAATACAATTAACTGCCAGATCGTCTATATTGCGAATCCCTGCTTTGGAGTTAATATTCCAGAGATATGAATAATAATATAATGATAATAAAACAAAGAACGCGAGTGATCGAATAAATGTACGCTATCACACGTCAAGATCTTTGCCGTAAACGATGGAGAAGACCCGTTACAGGTCGTCCGTGTCCATTTTCGAAGGCAATGTGAAAATCATCGGGATAAATAAACAGGCGGGTGTATTATTTTAGCATATAGTATGGTAAATTGTAAATGATACGCGTAAAACCCAACTATGAGCAATTTATCAATAAAAATGAATAATTTCTTAAGAATAAATTAAAGCAAATCCTCTTCGCGTGAAGTGAAAAATACAATTTATTGATAATAATAAAACATAACTATTCTTACGGAACAAATACATGTATGTGTAAATTACACAAGTTTTATTACTTACTGCAAAATATGGATTCAGAATTTTCATGTATCTTCGAAATGAAAGTATATTCTGCTTAAGAGCGTAAGACACGACATCTTCTGACCATATTTGGCATTTAAATTATGCCAGATTTATTATCCGTGTAATTATGGCGTAAAAAATATTTTTGTAAAAGAATAGTGCGATAAATATTAAAAGAACGTGTTACTTTATAACTGTCTTAAAGCAAACAGCTATAAATTGTAATTTTTCTTTTTCGTGGCACGTAATTTAATTTACTAAAATTATGAACAAATGTTATTATATAAAAATTCACTTATATTGACATATTTATAAGATCTGTTGTAAACATTAAGTTTCTTTTCTAAATATTGTAATTTTTATTTGCTATATAACTTGAAAAATACATATAGCCAATAAAAATGTTTTAGCAATCTTTAGGGTTGTAATTAGCAATCTTTAGTATATTAAGTCATTAGTCAACTATTTTTTTATTAAACTCCCGACGGTTACATTCCTGAAAGAAGACAATAATTGTCGACGACTTTACCTCATCCAAACGAACAAAATCAGTAATATTAAACAAACTTATAATTAAGGTTTTTTTCAGAAAAAAAAAGTACCTATATAAGTAATAGACCTAATAAGCAATTTTTTAATTGTAATATACATGGCCGATTTTGAAACTTTTTAGCATGATGATAATTTAACACCAAATCTAACAATTCGTTTTGTTAATCATTTCAATTATTTGCAGATACGTGTTCAGACTCTTTATGATATTTTATAATCTCGGCTTTTAATACCTGAAATCTATAAAAAAAAAAATCTTTACTTCAGCATATTTATTATCCCCTTATAAAAATGATACCAATCGTTAATTTGATTAAGTGCTATATAAACATTTTTTATGAGCCTCACTTATAAGCATTTTGGAATAATAAGGTTATTTTTTGCCATATTATTATGCAATGTAGATGACGGGTGCATGAATTTATTTGCATGTATTTCGACCAGTCGTTTTTATTAATCAACGATCGTCTTCAGGAGCGCCTCTTGTCTAAATTATTCATTTCTGAATCAGACTTTTTCAAGATCATGTTAAATTGAAACTTTTGATATTACGTAATTCTAACATATAGGTCAAAATTCGTATTTTTAATTGTTTAAACGATGACAAAAAAAATCAATTTTTTCAACACAACTAAAAGAAACAGCGTCGCAATTCAAACGTACATCCAGTTGCCTAGTAAAATAATTTTAGCAACTGTACACCACTGAACGATTAAGTGCGTGTCTTGTTCTTCAATTGTTATTTATCTTTCGTATAAGTACGTATTATTCTCTCGGGACAATTTCGTTTCGAATGTGGCGAGATCTGGCGAAGAGTCCGGTTTACGAAATTAGCTCCTTATATGGATAAGGATAGTTGGAAATTTATTTTTCAATTATTTTATGTACTCGCGCTTGAAGAGCCATACAATATACAATATCAGAAAGCTTTCCATACATGGAATTGCGTCACAATTGTAAAAGGACAAAAATCTAAACGATTCCTCTTAATCGCGATTTTTATTGTTTATATTATCAACAATTTCACACCAATGAACAATTTCATCATGCACATAGCTCTAACTCGGAATATTAAAATTTTAGTAAATAAAAAGGTGAAAGGATATTTTTTAAATGTAAAAATGCAATGGTAAATTATGTCAGTATTATTTAATAAGAAATGGTGCGAATATATATCCTATTACGAAATATAAAAAAAAATTGACACATTGGATCATTATACTAAAACTATAACCTTAACTTTTTTTTCATAAATTTTTGACTATTTTATGACCTAAATAATATATATTCACTATTATATAAAAACATGGCGCAATGGTCACAAGAAACTTATCCAAACTAATCAAAGAAAGTAAACAAATAATCCTGTCAAAAATGACGTACCTGTCACTTTAACACCATAAAGTTTTATATGACTTTGAGTAACTTCTTGAATAATGGTCGTTTTCAATGAATTTTTAGTCCCTCATCATTTCGTTTGTCTTTAACTAAAAAAATCTTGTAACTTTCGTAGTAAATTTTGGAAAACGTGTGCCATTTATTGTTGTTAATTTAAGTACCTTAAATTTAAAAAAGCCCACAGTTCTTATGGATTAACAACATCAATGTTTTAAATTACCAAAAGGACTTTTAGACCCATGCCTACAGTTCTTGTTACTTATTAATGTAATTTTGGTCAAAAAGATTGTTCTTTATGAAATTATCGCTTTCGCTTCTTCAGTTGTCTTTAGCGATGTGTAGTTCACTCGCGAACCGTTCATTCTGAACAGTTCAATCAAATGACTATAACGATGTTTCGCAACGACCTATAAGGTCACTATGACCTAGTTCTTGAACTATAAACTACATGTACGCATTGATGTACTTGTACTAGGTCCTGAACCCGTCGTCGTCATGAACGATGCAGTATAGTATACATTACATATACAGTACTAACATTTCAAATCGAAGCTTTGAAGTTTGAACAGAGAAGATTTGGAATAGAAAATATAAATTATAACGCCAAACAAAACGATTCTATCTAGTGCAGTTTAAGTGTTGCAAAAGAAATAGCGTAAAACGAAAGTGTACAAATATGTTGGTGAATATGTTAATTCGCTCTCATGACAAATAAATGAGAGGAATACCACCGTTGGTATTACGTCATCGTTCGTTGTATTATAAGACGAAGAATACGGAAAGAAAAAATATCCGCACTAATGCCTAATGTTAACAGACAAGGTCATCGAGCCAACAGTTTTCGCATTTTCACACTTCATCGATAGAGCGAGGATGTTAAATTGTTAAAGAACGGAACACGTGCTAATAATTGTTGTGTGGTTAATACTAAATGCACGATCACTCTGACTTGTTAATATATACCGAGTGTTATGTAATAGTAAGACGGTGATACCAAATATTTTTCAGTCCTTATCGAATAAGGAATTAATAAAACACGCAGGGGAAAAAATGCAGGAGCGATTATACAGGTTAGTTTGTAAAATATATGAGAAGGGAGAAGTACCACAGGATTTTCAGCGTAGTAGAATAGTAACAATGCCGAAGAAAATAGGAGCTAATTTGTGTGAGAACTATAGGACCATTAACCTACTATCACATGCATCGAAGATATTGTTAAAGATTATTTATAGGAGATTAGAAAATAAAGTAGAGGAAAGGCTAGGAGAAGATCAGTTTGGTTTTAGGAAAAACAGAGGGACGAGAGAGGCGATTCTAGCACTAAGAACGGTAGTAGAAAAAAGAAAGAGGGTAGGAAAGGTAACTTGCATAGCTTTTGTAGACTTAGAAAAGGCATTTGACAATGTAGATTGGGACATAATGTTTAGAATTTTAAAAGAAACGGGTATATATTATAAGGATAGGAGAATAATTTTTAATTTATATAAACACCAAACTGCCTTAGTTAGAATTGAGGGGGAAGAAGAGGTAGCAAAAATAGGGAAGGGAGTTCGGCAGGGATGTACACTTTCACCGTTATTATTTAATCTATATATAGAAGATGCAATAAACAAAGTAAAAGAAGAGTATAGTGTAGGTGTGAATGTACAGGGAGATAAAATATATATGCTGAGATTCGCCGACGATATAGCTATATTGGAAGAAAGCGAAAAGAATTTAGAAAGGGTATTGAATGGTATGCAGGCAGTATTGACTAGGGATTTTAACATGAAAATAAATATAGGTAAAACTAAAGTGATGAGGTGTGACAAAAAGGAATGCAGTAGAAAAATGAGGATCACAATAGGAGATAATAGAATCGAAGAAGTGTCAGATTTTTGTTATTTAGGCAGTAGAATCACAAAAGATAATCGAAGCAAGGTAGATATAAAGTGTAGGATAGCACAGGGTAGGAAGGCATTCGTAGAAAAAGAACAGATTTTAAGATCAAATATTGACTTGGGTATTAGAAAAAGATTACTGAAGGTATATGTTTGGAGTGTAGCACTGTACGGGTGTGAGGCGTGGACTATAGGAAAGGAAGAGAAGCGTAGATTAGAAGCACTTGAAATGTGGTGTTATAGGAGGATGATGAGGATTGGTTGGGAAGATAAAGTAACAAATGAAGCTGTACTAGAGTTAGTAGGGGAGAAGAGAAGTATTTGGAGAGTGTTACAGCGTAGGAGAGACAGATTAGTAGGGCATATTCTTAGGCATGGGGGGATTATGCAATTGATCATAGAAGGTAGAGTGGAGGGAAAGAGAGGGGTAGGTAGGCCTAGATTGGAGTATGTGAGTCAGATAGTTGAAGACGTTGAGATGAATAGCTATAGGGAGATGAAGGGATTAGCTCAGGATAGATCGGCATGGCGTGCTGTTTCCAACCAATCTTTAGGATTGCGGACTCTTTAATTAATAATCGAATAAGAATTATTTTGATGTACCTTCTTGCAATATTACTGATGAATATTTAAGAAAAACATTTTGGCTAAACAAAAATATGTTCAATCATAATTTAATATAATTCTATATTATAATTTAACATCGTAGTGATCATTTTTAAAAAATATGTTGTTCTCACTGACATTTCAGGAACTAAGTAGAATAAACTAAAATAATCGACATAAATTTCATGGTATTATAATAGTAATAATAAATGATTTTATTGTTTAAAAAAATACGTTAATATACTAAAGACCAATGGTTTCAATATTTATTAAATTCACAATAAATGGTATTATAAGATTCACTCTTTTTTATTCTTTTAAAGAACACGTTTAGAAGAATAAAATATGTTCTTTTTTACAATTATATATCACTGGAAGAATCGACGAAATTAAATGTAAATAATTTTTTTTCGCATATATAATATCTAATTAAAAACATTAAAATATCTTCCATTGTTTGTTGAAGTGAAACTTCTATAGGCGCGGTAGGGCAAATTGGCCTGAACGTCACGAAAAGTGAAACGCACGCTACGCGCATGCGCCGTGTGTACATAGCATGAGGCAACCAGTAGACGCTTGCGTATTTTATTATATATTACACAAGCACAACTTAATCTTTTAGCTAACAATTTCCATTGAAATGGAGAAAAAGACAAGTACAGACAGAGTGCGAGCCTTTAAAGAACAGAAGAAAGCGTATAAACCGCCAAGAAAAGTGCCAACAAGTACCTTGGCAAGAAGTAGACAGTATCGAGCCAGGCAAAGGGCGTTAAAGAAACACAACCTTCCAACGACCTCAAATACACTGGATGAATCGATACCGTAGTTAAGTGAGGACACAATGAGTGGTATAGAGAATTTGAATGTCACTGATTCAGGCACGTGAAGATACGCGCGCTGTGAGAGATCAACGAAATGAATCTGATACAGTTGAGCGAGCCATCGACAAATGGAAATGCACCCACTAGTGCATCATACACAAAATTTAATCCAAACTCCTCTTTATAGACTGTACGATATTACAGTTAATAATGCTTTCTTTGATGATCAGAGTGTCAATCAAAATCAATCAAAATCAAAATCAAATCGTTGACAAATGGAAAAAAAGCAATACATATAAAATCAACTTTTCCTAGGAGCTAAGAAGTTTTTTGTTTTTTAATTGGCGTACTCTTGAAATAAACGTTGATAATAATATAACCCATAGACTCTTACTAATAACACATTCTTAAAAATATATATTATTAATTTATAGACATTTTTCCATTTTTAGTACCTTAATTCTACTTCTACACTTTAAGCCCTTTCCATATTTTCAGGCCTTTATTAAATGTTGATTATTTTTAAATTATAGAAATATGTATGGATATGATTAAGGGAATAACGATTTTGTTATGTCTTACTAAGCTATTAAGCTTACAATTTTTCAATTATTATTCTAACATTAAGTTATTTTTATTTCAAGTTCTTTATGTGCTACTTAACTTACTCATCCTGAGCGAAAAACCTTAGTTTAATTTCGATGTATATTGTTTAAACGTATAATAAAAGCATTCGCATTATTTCCAATTTAAATGCGCTTGAGCTCAGTAAATACATCTTAGCGATATATAAAAAAAAATCATAAGCACATGGCTGAAAAGTACTCTAAAGAGCGGATGGATGCATTGGACGGAAACCGTGACGATATTCGCCTTCCTTGACGCTACGTAAAACTGATGTATTAATATCAATGATGCTGCATTATTATTTGAGCACCCTTTAACGAAGTATGCAAAATTTAATCACGCGTGAAGACATGTCCATCAGTAAAAAAAAAATGTAAATACGTTCACAACTAATGCGTATGTCTATATAGATATGTTCGTTTGTGCAGCACTAATATTATTGAAATACTTCATACCTTTTATATGATATAATATCAAGTTACTAAGTGATTTTTCTTTGTAGACATGTGCGAAACAATTGCGATATCGATTAATTATATTTATTTATAAGTTTAAAAAAAAATTGTTGTAACTAGGAAATGAATGTATGCCAAATAAATGCTCATTTTCTCTTTAATAGATTTGTATCAGGCTTTGTAAATTGTTAATTTTTGTGCGGACAAATGTTTCATTGATATTCTTCCTCGAGCTTTCACATATAGTGTGCCAAAGCTGAGGGTTGTAGGCACTATTGTGCGAAATTCACAATTGCAACGAGATGTTGCAATTTAAATAAAATTCTGACACTTTTTTATTTTTCATTCAATAATTAAGCATAGTATATCAATTCATTCATCAATCTCCGATTCAAATAAACTTGTTTTATATTTATCAATTATTTCAACAACACTTCTACCAGCCTAAAATAATCGTTTTCTAATTTCCTTTGTAGATTTAGAAAAGGCATTTGATAATGTAGATTGGGACATAATGTTTAGAATTTTAAAAGAAACGGGTATAGATTATAAGGATAGGAGAATAATTTTTAATTTATATAAACACCAAACTTCCGTAGTTATAATTGAGGGGGAAGAAGAGGTAACAAAAATAGGGAAGGGAGTTCGGCAGGGATGTACACTTTCACCGTTATTATTTAATCTATATATAGAAGATGCAATAAACAAAGTAAAAGAAGAGTATAGTGTAGGTGTGAATGTACAGGGAGAGAAAATATATATGTTGAGATTCGCCGACGATATAGCTATATTGGAAGAAAGCGAAAAGAATTTAGAAAGGGTATTGAATGGTATGCAGGCAGTATTGACTAGGGATTTTAACATGAAAATAAATATAGGTAAAACTAAAGTGATGAGGTGTGGCAAAAAGGAATGCAGTAGAAAAATGAGGATCACAATAGGAGATAATAGAATCGAAGAAGTGTCAGATTTTTGTTATTTAGGCAGTAGAATCACAAAAGATAATCGAAGCAAGGTAGATATAAAGTGTAGGATAGCACAGGGTAGGAAGGCATTCGTAGAAAAGGAACAGATTTTAAGATCAAATATTGACTTGGGTATTAGAAAAAGATTACTGAAGGTATATGTTTGGAGTGTAGCACTGTACGGGTGTGAGGCGTGGACTATAGGAAAGGAAGAGAAGCGTAGATTACAAGCATTCGAAATGTAGTGTTATAGGAGGATGATGAGGATTGGTTGGGAAGATAAAGTAACAAATGAAGCTGTACTAGAGTTAGTAGGGGAGAAGAGAAGTATTTGGAGAGTGTTACAGCGTAGGAGAGACAGATTAGTAGGACATATTCTTAGGCATGGGGGGATTATGCAATTGATCATAGAAGGTAGAGTGGAGGGAAAGAGAGGGGTAGGTAGGCCTAGATTGGAGTATGTGAGTCAGATAGTTGAAGACGTTGAGATGAATAGCTATAGGGAGATGAAGGGATTAGCTCAGGATAGATCGGCATGGCGGGCTGTTTCCAACCAATCTTTAGGATTGCGGACTCTTTAACTAATTTCCTTATCAATATTGGCTAGCTTCAAGTAACCGATTGACAAATTTGTTTGTAGCGCTAAAATCGAAGGACAAATTGACTGAAAACTGTTAAATCAACAGGAAAGAAAATGCTGGAGCACTTAAAGCGACCCAATCGATTTCAGAATTGGCAACATTATAGATCCAACAAATAGCTGATCGCCGCGTAATTATGTACATCCTCAAATTGCCATTCCTGCTCAGTACTACGTACTGAAGAACTTGTACATTCTCAGGCGTAGAGGCATTACCAACACTCCCATAGCCTATTATTTCATTCCTACTTTCATTAAGCGAAATATTTCGTTTTGTTTCAGGGAAGGCACTATCAATTGAATCTACGAAATACAAGAAATGTGCGGTGATTTGGTACTGAGGTGACCAACCAGGTGGGAAGGTAGGAGAAGGAATCTGGGCGAGATGTTTCAGAACGCCACGGTGTCGTCACGAAGCAGCTCGAGTCGCAGCGGACACAGCTGCAGCAGGAACTCTTCTATGCCGTCACTGCGCATGCGTAGTCCTTTATCACCCAAAACTAGTTATAACCCATTGTACAGGTGATACTAACTTTACTATGTAATGTTTATTGTAAATCTTATGTATATTATTTATATTTTTTAAAGATTTAAAACAACGTGCTGAGTATCTTCTTTAGCGAATAACTAAAAATTGTATAACTTATGTGACAGTTTTCCAAATATATATCGCAGATTCATTTAGACACCATTTTTAACACATCTTTCACATTATTGCTCTTAATGGAGTTATTTAATTGAAAGTTAATTCCACTTGGAGATACAGATGCTAGAGGACAGGCTTATAGATGAACTCGGACACACATTAATCAAAAAATGATTCTAGAACACTCAAAGTGCATAAAATCAAGAACATTGAAGTCTCAAAGAATTATTTTAAAAATTGAGACATTATAGATTTTCACTTAGAGAAAGGCTATCAATTATTTAGAATTGATTAATAAACATGTATAGAGTATTACACTATTTGAAAT
The DNA here is from genome assembly GCA_947310635.1 of Leptodirus hochenwartii. NCBI lineage: Eukaryota > Metazoa > Arthropoda > Insecta > Coleoptera > Leiodidae > Leptodirus > Leptodirus hochenwartii. The sequence continues at coordinate 2,830,979 of OX371182.1, read as the reverse complement.
AGACCACTTAAAAATCACAATACTTTTTGAATAAATTAATATAAAATTTTGGATTTTTTATATTGTGAAAACCATTTTTTTTTTAATTTTGCACCATAATAGATACTTTTTTACTTTTAACTGTATAAATTCCTGTATGAAGTGTTGTATATGGAAATGTGTATTTGTGTATGTATTTGATAGTTTAAAGAGTCCGCAATCCTAAAGATTGGTTGGAAACAGCACACCATGCCGATCTATCCTGAGCTAATCCCTTCATCTCCCTATAGCTATTCATCTCAACGTCTTCAACTATCTGACTCACATACTCCAATCTAGGCCTACCTACCCCTCTCTTTCCCTCCACTCTACCTTCTATGATCAATTGCATAATCCCCCCATGCCTAAGAATATGCCCTACTAATCTGTCTCTCCTACGCTGTAACACTCTCCAAATACTTCTCTTCTCCCCTACTAACTCTACTACAGCTTCATTTGTTACTTTATCTTCCCAACCAATCCTCATCATCCTCCTATAACACCACATTTCGAATGCTTGTAATCTACGCTTCTCTTCCTTTCCTATAGTCCACGCCTCACACCCGTACAGTGCTACACTCCAAACATATACCTTCAGTAATCTTTTTCTAATACCCAAGTCAATATTTGATCTTAAAATCTGTTCTTTTTCTACGAATGCCTTCCTACCCTGTGCTATCCTACACTTTATATCTACCTTGCTTCGATTATCTTTTGTGATTCTACTGCCTAAATAACAAAAATGTGACACTTCTTCGATTCTATTATCTCCTATTGTGATCCTCATTTTTCTACTGCATTCCTTTTTCTCACACCTCATCACTTTAGTTTTACCTATATTTATTTTCATGTTAAAATCCCTAGTAAATACTGCCTGCATACCATTCAATACCCTTTCTAAATTCTTTTCGCTTTCTTCCAATATAGCTATATCGTCGGCGAATCTCAACATATATATTTTCTCTCCCTGTACATTTACACCTACACTATACTCTTCTTTTACTTTGTTTATTGCATCTTCTATATATAGATTAAATAATAACGGTGAAAGTGTACATCCCTGCCGAACTCCCTTCCCTATTTTTGCTACCTCTTCTTCCCCCTCAATTCTAACTAAGGCAGTTTGGTGTTTTTATAAATTAAAAATTATTCTCCTGTATTTGATATAAAGTTGCAATGTAATAAGATAAGGCATCAAGAATACAAAAAATTATGCAAATGTGCTCACGATGGGAATGAAATTAAATGAAAAAGATCCCTTTGATACATTTAATTGGTACGACCAATGTCCTAATATCATTATTGTTTTACAGGCATTCTGATGCACTGACTAGTTTCGATGCTTCACACTACATCTTCAGGGACCAGAGACGACAGCAACACAAGAACGTGATACTGAGGCGGTATAACAGTCACGATTCGCATACCACCACGCAAATTGACGACATGTGCAAGGATAACACACCCGATTCAACTAAAAGTAGAACTAGTGGTATGTTCATACCAATTAATAATACCCCATCGTTTCTGATCGCTCGTTACATTCTTTTTGTATGTATATTTCTGCTTCTTCCTAACTTCTTCCTAACCCTTTTCGGCTCCTTCCTCCTACATAACCTTCCTAACTTCCATATTTTCTATATCCTCAGTATACAAATCTTGTAATAAGATACCTAACCAAAAAAACTGAACAACATTGTTCGTTTATTGAGAAGCTATTTATTTTATAAGGCAATCTTTTGTATTTAATTTTTTTTTTGTATACACTAAAACTTGTTGATTACTAAACGCAAAATTTCACTAGTTTTGTAAAATATTTGTAATTACTCAAAATTAATTGTGGATCAAAAATTACGAATATCGTGTACGAATACATCAAAAGTTTAATTAATATACATTATAGTACAATTGGTGGTTATAAAAGATAAAATAGAAGGAAAATCGCGTGTGATGACATGTTGTTAATGGATGACCTGTTCAAAGTAAATATTTTACATGAACACTATTCAGAAAGAAACTTAACAGTTCTTTTACCACAATAATTCCCGTACAAATTAAACAGTTTGTTTGTAATTTTGTTTTTTTTATCACCGTAGCCAGTACGTCGAGTACGACACCGGGTACTAGTCCAGATTCCACCGGTCTCCGTTTGAGTTCGGCAACGAATACGACTTCTTCATCCGGCAGCGAACTGGAGGCGCGCGATTTCCTCGAACGGTACTCTTTGCCGAGGGTAGTACGCGTCGCAGATGGATCGCCACTGCTCCTCTACAGGTGCTTCGACAGCTTTACAAAAGTGCAAGCGCACAGCCTGCATATCAAAAAGAGCGGCAAGGAAAAGTTGGACGAAGTGAACATACTGCAGTTTCCCGAGGGATATCCAGGTTAGTGCGGTTAAAAAATCACGCTAAAACGTGTATGCACGAAGGACGAAATAGTTTCATTTCATTAAAAATTACTATGGCGAAATTTACAAAAAAAGGGGCTCCCGTTATAAGCATTGTATAGAAATTGCTGGTCCTTTATGTTCATGTCCTCTTGCACATCCGTCCTCCCACGACCAGTGATGGATTTAAGAAAATAAAAAATCAATAAATAATAATAATGCAAAATGATATTTGCCAATCAAACCGCTGAACAGTTTGCAAATATGCAATATAATTAATATAATTATATATTGACATTGGTCCAAAATTATTTATCAAGTTTTCAACAGTTAGTTAAAGAGTCCGCAATCCTAAAGATTGGTTGGAAACAGCACGCCATGCCGATCTATCCTGAGCTAATCCCTTCATCTGCCTATAGCTATTCATCTCAACGTCTTCAACTATCTGACTCACATACTCCAATCTAGGCCTACCTACCCCTCTCTTTCCCTCCACTTTACCTTCTATGATCAATTGCATAATCCCCCCATGCCTAAGAATATGCCCTACTAATCTGTCTCTCCTACGCTGTAACACTCTCCAAATACTTCTCTTCTCCCCTACTAACTCTAGTACAGCTTCATTTGTTACTTTATCTTCCCAACCAATCCTCATCATCCTCCTATAACACCACATTTCGAATGCTTGTAATCTACGCTTCTCTTCCTTTCCTATAGTCCACGCCTCACACCCGTACAGTGCTACACTCCAAACATATACCTTCAGTAATCTTTTTCTAATACCCAAGTCAATATTTGATCTTAAAATCTGTTCTTTTTCTACGAATGCCTTCCTACCCTGTGCTATCCTACACTTTATATCTACCTTGCTTCGATTATCTTTTGTGATTCTACTGCCTAAATAACAAAAATCTGACACTTCTTCGATTCTATTATCTCCTATTGAGATCCTCATTTTTCTACTGCATTCCTTTTTGTCACACCTCATCACTTTAGTTTTACCTATATTTATTTTCATGTTAAAATCCCTAGTCAATACTGCCTGCATACCATTCAATACCCTTTCTAAATTCTTTTCGCTTTCTTCCAATATAGCTAGATCGTCGGCGAATCTCAACATATATATTTTCTCTCCCTGTACATTCACACCTACACTATACTCTTCTTTTACTTTGTTTATTGCATCTTCTATATATAGATTAAATAATAACGGTGAAAGTGTACATCCCTGCCGAACTCCCTTCCCTATTTTTGCTACCTCTTCTTCCCCCTCAATTCTAACTAAGGCAGTTTGGTGTTTATATAAATTAAAAATTATTCTCCTATTTTCAACAGATAATTACATATTTAATAGAAAATAATTTCGCAAAAAAAATCTGTCTATTTTGTGTATGTGTGAATTGCAGAAGGCTTTTAGTATCGCCCAAAAGAACCGAATCGATTTTGATCAACCGGAAATAGAAGCTACCTTCCTTTATAATGACATATATATTTTTTTGAAATGTCCAGTATTGCCAAAAGTATTCCGCGTCTGTTATTTCGATTTGATCCGACAAAATATATTGTCGGATATTACAAAATTCGATAAATTCAGATTTGTATTTTTAGTTATGTCATTTTTCATATTTATTGGACACTTTCCGGCAAAAATTCGCAGAGTCGTGATATTTCATTAATTAATTAAGAAGAGTTTTTTAATAATTTCATTAATATTTGACATATTTCCTCAACTTTTTTCCAATCATTGTATTATATAAAATAATAAAATGATAAACGAAGAATAAAGCGTGCAATCAATATGAATTTAAAAGAAATATTTTTCTTCATTTTGCATCTATAATATCTTCATGTGAAGAATTTTTCATCTCTGGAAATATGAAACCCATTTCTTTACGTGTAATTTTTATATACCATCATAATCCTGGTCGTCTTTTACAATATAAAATAAATACACTTCGTCCGTTGCTTTCCAATAATTCTATAATGCCAACAATAAATTATTCATAATTTAAAATACACGTAATCACAGGGGTCATAAATATACAAACTACGCTTCTTCGATCATTTTTAAACAGTGTAATTACCACGTAGTTATAATTACAAATTCTACGCGTATTCATTGTTCTATTATGCCCTCAATGTATTACACAAATAAATTTATAGGCTGATATTTCTTACCGCTAACTGAACAATAATAATTAAAGAACCGTGGAACATTGGTGGAAGGTTTCTTCTTGTTATTAATTAAATTGTGCCATTTTTTTGGTAGAATGTATTGGAGCACCGTTAACCTTTGTATTCTAATCAATATCCAATTAATTTTTATATGTTCGTCACACCGTGTTCGAAATAATTGATATTTATTATCGGAGCCTCTCTGTATACGGCGTTTTAAAGCGCTACCTCCGCAGCCATAATTTGTGTGAGCCCGACTAATTAATTAAAAAAGTAATACGCAGGCAATAGTTCGTACATAATGAACTTATGCTGTAGATTAGATTACAGTGTTCTCATATCTTACTCAATAGTCGTAAATTATTATTAGAAAACGAACGCACTTCGAGAAACGATACGTCTTTCGTTTAGCTTGTCCGAAGATTTTTGGTTTTCATTTATCCACTTCCATTTAGTATTTAGCTCGCAATAGATAAATATACAATAATCCTTTTAAAAGGGTTTTTTTGAAGTGAAACTTCTATAGGCACGGTAGGGCAAATTGGCCTGAACGTCACGAAAAGTGAAACATGCTACGCGCATGCGCTGAGTGTACTGAGTGTATATACGTAGCATAAGGCAACCAGTAGACGCATGCGTATTTTATTATATATTACACAAACACAGCTTAATGTTTTAGCTAACAATTTCCATTGAAATGGAGAAAAAGACAAGTACAGACAAAGTGCGAGCCTTTAGAGAACAGAAGATAGCGAATAAACCGCCAAGAAAAGTGCCAAGAAGTAGAGAGTATCGAGCCAAGCAAAGGGCGTTAAAGAAACACGGTTAAAGACAACATAACCTTCCAACGACCTCAAATACACTGGATGAATCGATACCGTCGTTAAGTGAGGACACAGTGAGTGGTATAGAGAATTTGAATGCCACTGATTCAGGAACGTGAAGATACAACACGCGGTGTGGGAGATCAACGGAATGAATCTGATACAGTTGAGCGAGCCATCGACAAATAGAAATGCACCCACTAGTGCATCATACACTAAATTTACATTCTTTCAATCTGCTCATCGCGAATTTGATAAACAATTTTTCTCTTATGATCAGAGTGTCAAGCAAAATCAAAATCAAAATCAAATCGTTAACAAATGGAAAAAAAGTAATACATATAATTAGCTTTTCCTAGGAGCTAAGAAGTTTCACTTCTCACGCATGTTTTTTGTATACGGCCTATAGACTGACAATCAGAATATACAGGGTAGACCAGTTTCATAATTTATTCATTAGCAATGTTCATGTTTATTTATACATTTATCAGCAACAAAGTGTCGAAAGTGTGCCAATGCACTGCATATGCCTCCTAGGGGCAAGACATGGGCAACGACGCTCTGGCCTATAGAGCGGTCCCTATACAGGGATCCCGGTCTATAGGAAAGATTCAGGCTAACCCACGGTATTAGGGGGATTAGGCTGAATCGGTGGGGCGACGGCTAAAATATGCACTCATTGGTCGGTGCAAGGCAAGGAGAAACCAGCACTGTACCCTTCTCCAGATTACAGTATGAAAATGTCGATTATCTCAAATATAATACCCCAGATGAGTTGAGCCAATGGCTCAGAATCTCATCCTGCTACTTCGGTAGCAGGCAAGCCCTCGGATTCTGGGGCGGGCAAGAGATCGATTGCGTCGAGAATTCTACGAGTCGGAGCGTGGAATATACGCAGTATGAATAGGATAGGAAAGTTAGAGAATTTGAAATTAGAAATGGAGAGACTTAGACTGGATATTGTAGGGATTAGTGAAGTTAGGAGGAAAGATCAAGTAGATACGTGGTCAGGAGAATACAGATTAATAACCACAGCATCAGATAATGGGCATACCGGTGTAGGTTTTATAATGAATAGAAAGTTGGGATGTAGAATAAAGAGTTATTGCCAAGTTAGTGATAGAATTATAACTATTAGATTAGACACGAAGCCAACGGACACAGTTATAGTGCAAGTATATATGCCAACTTCAAGTCACGATGATGAGGAGGTAGAATCCATTTATGAGGAGATTGAATCTAGGTTAGCAAACGTTAAAGGACAGGATAATCTAATTGTAATCGGAGATTGGAATGCCGTAGTAGGTAAGGGAAAGGAAGTTCCAATAGTAGGAGAATATGGAATAGGAACACGTAATGATGGAGGGGATAGATTGGTAGAGTTTTGTATTAGGAATAAGCTAGTGGTAGCAAACACGCTTTTTCAGAATCACAAGCGCAGGATATATACGTGGAAAATGCCAGGAGATATAGGGAGGTATCAGATAGATAACATACTGGTTAAAGAGAGGTTTAGGAACCAGATTAATAATTGTAAGAGTTACCCTGGAGCAGATATTGATAGTGACCATAATTTAGTAGTCCTGGACTCAGAGGTCAAATTCAAGAAATTACAGAAGTCCAAACAGGTCAGAGTAGATGTCGATAGGTTAAAATTAGCTGATGTATATGAATAGTACAAGCAGAAAGTAGAAATCATGGCTAATGGAACATCAAGGAGCGACATAGATTGCGAATGGAGGGAAATCAGAAATGGGCTAACTACAGCAGCAAATGAAGTATTAGGCACAAAGAAAAGGACAGGTAGGAGGGAATGGATCACGGAAGAAATAGTGGAAATGATAGAAGCAAGAAGGAAAATTAAAATAGGAAACACAGAAGCAGGACAGAAAAAATATAAGGAACTAAGGAACTTAATTAATAGGAAATGCAAGCTAGCGAAAGAAGAGTGGATAAAAGGAAACTGTGAGGATATTGAGGAGGATATGAGAAGAGGTAAAGTAGATTTGGGCTACAGGAAAATTAAGTCACATTTTTCTAAAGTAAAACCAAAGGGTAACATTATATGTGATAAGCAGGGTAAGGAACTCACAGAAAATAAGGAAAAAGCTAGAAGATGGAAGGAGTATCTTGAAGATTTATATAAAGGTAGGCAGGACATGGAGGAGCTAGAAAATGTGGAACAGATAGATGAGGATGACTTAGGTCCTAGCATACTTAGGTCAGAGTTTCATAGAGCATTAAATGATTTACGGAATAACAAAGCAGCGGGGATTGATATGATACCAGCCGAATTAATAAAACACGCAGGGGAAAAAATGCAGGAGCGATTATACAGGTTAGTTTGTAAAATATATGAGAAGGGAGAAGTACCACAGGATTTTCAGCGTAGTAGAATAGTAACAATGCCAAAGAAAATAGGAGCTAATTTGTGTGAGAACTATAGGACCATTAGCCTACTATCACATGCATCGAAGATATTGTTAAAGATTATTTATAGGAGATTAGAAAATAAAGTAGAGGAAAGGCTAGGAGAAGATCAGTTTGGTTTTAGGAAAAACAGAGGGACGAGAGAGGCGATTCTAGCACTAAGAACGGTAGTAGAAAAAAGAAAGAGGGTAGGAAAGGTAACTTGCATAGCTTTTGTAGACTTAGAAAAGGCATTTGATAATGTAGATTGGGACATAATGTTTAGAATTTTAAAAGAAACGGGTATAGATTATAAGGATAGGAGAATAATTTTTAATTTATATAAACACCAAACTGCCTTAGTTAGAATTGAGGGGGAAGAAGAGGTAGCAAAAATAGGGAAGGGAGTTCGGCAGGGATGTACACTTTCACCGTTATTATTTAATCTATATATAGAAGATGCAATAAACAAAGTAAAAGAAGAGTATAGTGTAGGTGTGAATGTACAGGGAGAGAAAATATATATGCTGAGATTCGCCGACGATATAGCTATATTGGAAGAAAGCGAAAAGAATTTAGAAAGGGTATTGAATGGTATGCAGGCAGTATTGACTAGGGATTTTAACATGAAAATAAATATAGGTAAAACTAAAGTGATGAGGTGTGACAAAAAGGAATGCAGTAGAAAAATGAGGATCTCAATAGGAGATAATAGAATCGAAGAAGTGTCAGATTTTTGTTATTTAGGCAGTAGAATCACAAAAGATAATCGAAGCAAGGTAGATATAAAGTGTAGGATAGCACAGGGTAGGAAGGCATTCGTAGAAAAAGAACAGATTTTAAGATCAAATATTGACTTGGGTATTAGAAAAAGATTACTGAAGGTATATGTTTGGAGTGTAGCACTGTACGGGTGTGAGGCGTGGACTATAGGAAAGGAAGAGAAGCGTAGATTAGAAGCACTTGAAATGTGGTGTTATAGGAGGATGATGAGGATTGGTTGGGAAGATAAAGTAACAAATGAAGCTGTACTAGAGTTAGTAGGGGAGAAGAGAAGTATTTGGAGAGTGTTACAGCGTAGGAGAGACAGATTAGTAGGGCATATCCTTAGGCATGGGGGGATTATGCAATTGATCATAGAAGGTAGAGTGGAGGGAAAGAGAGGGGTAGGTAGGCCTAGATTGGAGTATGTGAGTCAGATAGTTGAAGACGTTGAGATGAATAGCTATAGGGAGATGAAGGGATTAGCTCAGGATAGATCGGCATGGCGTGCTGTTTCCAACCAATCTTTAGGATTGCGGACTCTTTAACTAACTAACAGCAACAAATTGACACTTTCTGGCAAAATTGTAGAAGGTACAAAATAAAACTTAAGAATTTTATATATATAACATTAATTACAACACTTTATTAATTCTTTAAACTAGTGGATGATGCTATGATTGAATAAAAAAATCCAGATTAACAATTCTTTTGTACTAAATCGCCTTTTATGTAAAAATTCGCATTCGATATTATATATAATTTATAAGACGTTTTTTTCAGACGTTGTAAGATTTTATACATAAAATATCTTAAGTATCGTTTTGTTCACGGTATACAATAGGCAGTGTATGAAGGGTTGCTGTATACTTATCTATTGTGAAGTACTAGTTGGAGTCGATAACCAAAACCAAAAATCTTTGGACGGAGTTTGCATACATACATATTGCAGACCGCAAGAGCACAAGACACAAACGCGTCTAGATAGATATGATATTACGGTCTTCTTGTGGCTATCGGTGGTATCGAAACTAGCACAGATACTCTTTATTCTCTTGAGAGATGCACGAACTCAATGCCATCATTGTTTTATATTAAGAATATAGAGATTTAATTACTTATGCAACTCATATTTAATAAATGTATTTTTATATGCTAATACTGACTTCATTCTATAAATACATAACCCAGATTTATCAATAGCTACCTACTTTTCTTAAATATGTTCATGTAACAAAAGAAAATTCTATTGCAATATTTTCATTTAATTCATTTAATATAAAAACGATTATCGTAATTTTTTACACATTTATGTTTGTCTCATTGTCTAATATATTTAAGTACATTTATTAACTGTTCAATTTATTCTATATTCGTTTTGACATCAACTTTCATATTTTGAATGCTTCAACCCTTATATTAGTGAATATTTTTATATAAACCAAAATTTATAATATATTGACATTGCAATCAAAAATAGCAAACATTTATTTGCAATTAAATATAAGCATTTTTTACATGTTTGATAAATAGTAAAAAAAAAAAAAAACTAACGAGGGATTTGTCCTAAAGCTCCAAAAATCTGGCAACTAAATCTCCAAAAGAATACAAATCGAAAATCTTAAATAGTAAACAATTTTGTCTTTTAGAATTTCGCTATTCGTCAGAATATTTACTGTCAAATTCCAAAAATGTTTAATTAAAAAATATTAGTATTTGAACGGATACCTTACTTTTAGAATTTTACAGCAATAAAATTTATTATCTCTGTTATTGCAAGCGGAATAAAATTAACAAAGAAACACGAAATTGCCCAGGTCTATCGTATTATAAAATAAAGGGCTAGCCAAGCTAGTAATTTTTTTTTATTTGCACTTAACATCTAAAAATTTCCCAACATTTACATACTTAATCAAATTAAAATCTGCAATAACACTGCTGGTAATGAGGCGCATTTTAATATAAACAATGATATAATTCATTTTCCCATTTGTATCGCGACATAACGCGTATTATGTCACTTTGCACGATGAAACAATACAAATGTGATGTAAAGTCGCACATCTTACAGCCCGACATGATAAACATCTGGTTGGCAGTAAACGGTTCAACTAATCACTAAAGAACCATTCAAAAAAAGTACTCATACAAAGAGCGTATCTCACAGCGCACGCTAACGATCAATGGTAATTAGAAAAACAAGAATTTCAACACTTTTTAACCATATATAAGCAGTATTAGCCATATACAGCTCAAACATAGAATTGCACGAATATGCTTGTCCAAAAGTCCCAAACATCTCTTTAAATGCGTTCGTTGTTAATAAAATAACTAAGCATTTTATATATAATTTAATTATCTAAACATGTAAATTGATTTGTAATAATATTTGCAAAAAGCGGAGGAATCTTGTTTTCGAAGACTTGTTTTTTATTTGAATTGATAATAAATATTTATTTAATTTTTTAAATGTTTATAAGCAAGTCTTTCGTTATTAATTCGTTATGATCAAATCTATATATAAATTCCGCAATAAAAAATTATAATCCAAAGGAAACTTTGACCTCCCCCAGAATACTTGAACACGTATTCTTGAGGGTCAAAATGATTTATTTTACAGTTTATAGGAAAGATCCCGGTCTATAGGAAAGATTCAGGCTAACCCACGGTATTAGGGGGATTAGGCTGAATCGGTGGGGCGACGGCTAAAATATGCACTCATTGGTCGGTGCAAGGCAAGGAGAAACCAGCACTGTACCCTTCTCCAGATTACAGTATGAAAATGTCGATTATCTCAAATATAATACCCCAGATGAGTAGAGCCAATGGCTCAGAATCTCATCCTGCTACTTCGGTAGCAGGCAAGCCCTCGGATTCTGGGGCGGGCAAGAGATCGATTTCATCGAGTATTCTACGAGTCGGAGCGTGGAATATACGCAGTTTGAATAGGATAGGAAAGTTAGAGAATTTGAAATTAGAAATGGAGAGACTTAGACTGGATATTGTAGGGATTAGTGAAGTTAGGAGGAAAGATCAAGTAGATACGTGGTCAGGAGAATACAGATTAATAACCACAGCATCAGATAATGGGCATACCGGTGTAGGTTTTATAATGAATAGAAAGTTGGGATGTAGAGTAAAGAGTTATTGCCAAGTTAGTGATAGAATTATAACTATTAGATTAGACACGAAGCCAACGGACACAGTTATAGTGCAAGTATATATGCCAACTTCAAGTCACGATGATGAGGAGGTAGAATCCATTTATGAGGAGATTGAATCTAGGTTAGCAAACGTTAAAGGACAGGATAATCTAATTGTAACCGGAGATTGGAATGCCGTAGTAGGTAAAGGAAAGGAAGTTTCAATAGTAGGAGAATATGGAATAGGAACACGTAATGATAGAGGGGATAGATTGGTAGAGTTTTGTATTAGGAATAAGCTAGTGGTAGCAAACACGCTTTTTCAGAATCACAAGCGCAGGATATATACGTGGAAAATGCCAGGAGATATAGGGAGGTATCAGATAGATTACATACTGGTTAAAGAGAGGTTTAGGAACCAGATTAAGAATTGTAAGAGTTACCCTGGAGCAGATATTGATAGTGACCATAATTTAGTAGTCCTGGACTCAGAGGTCAAATTCAAGAAATTACAGAAGTCTAAACAGGTCAGAGTAGATGTCGATAGGTTAAAATTAGCTGATGTATGTGAAAAGTACAAGCAGAAAGTAGAAATCATGGCTAATGGAACATCTAGGAACGACATAGATTGCGAATGGAGGGAAATCAGAAATGGGTTAACTACAGCAGCAAATGAAGTATTAGGCACAAAGAAAAGGGCAGGTAGGAGGGAATGGATCACGGAAGAAATAGTTGAAATGATAGAAGCAAGAAGGAAAATTAAAATTGGAAACACAGAAGCAGGACAGAAAAAATATAAGGAACTAAGGAACTTAATTAATAGGAAATGCAAGCTAGCGAAAGAAGAGTGGATAAAAGGAAATTGTGAGGATATTGAGGAGGATATGAGAAGAGGTAAAGTAGATTTGGGCTACAGGAAAATTAAGTCA